>OY728146.1:86762646-89163480 GCA_963277665.1 Viscum album
ATATTGCCTCATCTCAATGTGTTCCATGTCTTATTACATCATCATCATCATATAAAAAACACAAATAAAGGAAAGGGGGTCTTAGGAGTGTATAATTTAGATAAATAATTTTTATCTAGACGCACAAGCTCTTATACATATAATAATAAAAATTGGTGATGTGCAGACCATGTATTTAATTAATTAATTACTACAAAAATAAGTACATGAAACAATTAATAAATAAATAAAAATAAATATATAAATTGGCCATTGAATTCTATAGATCAGTTGACACCTAAATTTAAATCCAAAATTAAAATTTAATTCATGATAAATTTATATCAAGGGTATTAAATTAATTAAAATAATTTATTTAATTTTAATCTTAATCTCTTTGTCCCCTATTAATATTTTTACTTAAATATATATTTCAAAATTGAAACTTATTTTGAAAAATATTTTAAAAAATATATATAGGCCCCTACATAGTCTAAAAAAAACCCTAAAAGGGGTTTTGGGCCGAATCTTGACCCAAAATGAGCTAGGCGGGTTGGGCATGGGCCCACTCACCCCGTCTCGGGTAGGACTGACCAGGCTTAGTCATAGGTCAGCCAAAAAGAGGCTCCTATGGGGGTCTGGTAGTGGGATGGTGGTGGGGATCTAGGTCAGTTGTACAAGGGGACCAAACAGTGGGGTAAATTGAACACAGAGGGCCTAGATCTGGTCATACTGGGATCTGTTGGGGTGTCTGATCGAACGGTGAGAGTGGAACTGGTGGGACGATAGAAGTATGGATATAGAGGGTCACCCCTAGGTTTTTTTGGTGGTGTGGGTCATATCTGGCAAACAACACATCAAAATGGTAGTGTCTAAGTGGCAGGACGATGATGGGAGGCTGGGTCACGTGAAGCAGTGAACAGAGGTGGGACGGAGGCCGCGCATGTAACTCCTCGAGATTTTCAAAGATAAATATCATCTTAAATAACATATATGAAATGAAAAAATGGTACTAGAAGATAATGTAACACACTGAGACTTTATGATATATTTATTTTTAAATAAATTCAATCTCTTTGATAGCTTATAATCCACATAATTCCAGGTTTTAACGAATCATAATACTCTATTAAAATATTATTATTTAAACATGACCAGTATAACCGAGCCATTAAGTTGGTGGGTATGAATAAGACTAACTAAATTATGAAAATTATATGGTTTATACGTGTATAAAATAAATTCAATATTTATATATCGATTATAAATAAAAGAAGAATCATTTGAAATAAAAAAAATGTTTTCTAAAAGACTTTATTTTTCTAAAAAGAGGTTTTGTCGTACTTTGTGCACATAATATAAAATTAATTTTTTACCACTTTAGCTAAATTTATTTGATAAAATAAACTTTATTTTTTAAAATCTACATATCAAAAATATCATTGGGTGGATTTTTGGTATTTTTCTAAAAAAATTAATTTTGGGATGAATAGTGAAAAATACTGATTTTTATGGAAAATTCTCTTTTCATTTAAATTATTTACAAAATTAAATTATATTTTAAATTTATTTTAAATTAAAATCAGTTATATTATATAAAAAATTAACAAATTTAGTTCATTGGAATCAATTTCAAATTGAATTATGATATAAGAACTTTTTAAACTTTTGAATAGTTTTCTTTGAAAAAAACTTTTTTTCAACGTATCTACGAGTTTAATTTTAAATTGAATTTTTAAAAATCTATAAAATGAATTTTTAAAAAAATAATATTTTTAATCAGAATAATTAATAATATATTATAAGTTCAACTAGATTTTTTACCATAATTAATAATAAAAACACCCAAAATTAATTATCACAGTTGAGGTAAAAATGGGTTCATTGGGGGTTAAACTATAAATATAAGGATTAAAACGACCTAAAACTTTTCAAAAAATCATTTTATAGAAATATTTTTACATTTTCACTACTAAGGGTGAATAATGACCCATTTTTGAGGCTTTTATAATGAGAAAAACATGGGTATCACATTATCTTTTGAAAAATATCATGTGTGTCTTCTCCCTCACTTATAAAAGTCCACCCCCTCTCCTCGCATATTCATAATTTAAAAACCCTTTGGTTCAAAAAAACCCTACCCAAATATATTCCTTAATTCCCTCTCCACATTCTATATGTCTTGGTTAGATCATAAATTCAATCTAGTATGGCTTTAGGTTTAATCTAAAGAGGTTTTCCGAAGAAGAGGTAAAGTTTTTTACTAAGCGTTTTCATATTAATTTTTCTTATAAATTTTTATAATATTCTTTATATATGATAATATAATAACACTATTATCTACCATATACTAATAAGTTACTATTTTAAATTAATTACCTATATATATCTCCTCTTTTATCAAATGGGAAACAAAATCATTGATCGTGTGTACAACGGACTACCGCCTCACGAACCGATGTAATTCATTTTTCATAACCACCTATCAAAGCTGAATATAATGATGGATTTAAGTTATATATATGATATTTATGAAATTACTATAATTATTTAATTATTTTATCACATATACCTTCTCACTTTCCATTCTGTGGGGGATATGATAATGTCGCTCATTTGTACGGAAAACTACCGCTTCACGAAGCGATGTGATTCATCTTTCACTTACGCTTTACATGGAATGTAGTGAGGTTAAAATTAATGAATATATATGATATTTATGAACTAAAAGTACTTATATAAATTTAATATCACATCCCAACTTCTTACCTTCTAATCTGTTGGAAAACAATATCTTCACCTGTGTGTACGCCTGGACTACTACCTCCACGTAGCGATGTGAAATGTTTTTAATTTTATTTTTACATGGATGGTAATAAGGATGTATTTGATTAATATAAATTATATATATGAAATAATAATTACTCTTTAAGGTTTAATTAATATTTATTTTCCTCTTTTTCTATCCTTTGAGAAAAAATGGAAACAGTGTTTATGCGTGCGTACGCCCTGTCGTCTCCATGAATAGTATAATCCATAATCTATCTATAAATTTTATAGATTAATATAAATAAATATATAATGAATGTATATAATATTTATATCATGGTTAAAATTCTAGAGATTATGTAACAAGGATATAATTAAAAGGATCAAAAATACCAAATCAAAACATGCATGAAAAAAAAAGCTCTTATTTCCTGAAACAGTTATTTTGATAAATAATTGTTAATAAAAGAGAGATAAAAGACTAGAAGTAAATAATATATGGTATTAAATATATTATTATGTTTCTTTAATTTATGTATAATAAATCTATATTTATTATATATTATTTATTAACACGTATTAAGGAATTCTAACTTGAGGTAAGGGTTTCTCATCTCACTTTTACTTCTGTGAGACATATTCCATACTCACCACATAGTTATGTTGTGTAGTGTATATAATACATATTTTATGTGTTATATAATGAATAACTTTATATTAATGGTATTTAATTTTTAATTTTAATTTATTTCTTTCATGGGTCTTATAATTCAAAAGTTTATGAAGTAGTAATGGTTTATTTTACAATCTCATCGTTTATCGAGATTTTTTATGATTAAATTTTTTATAATGCAATACTATGATCAATCACTTAAAAAACTCATGAATTTTATTCTCCTATGGTAATTCCAGAATTTTTCAATTAACAATATAATTTTTCTCTCTTTTTTACTTAAAATTATTTATAAATTTATTTTAATAAAATCCAACATTATTTCTCTTTTCAGTTGAAAATCCTTTTCTCTTACATGTCTATGTTTTCTAAAAAAAATTCAAAAATGTTTTCAAAAATTATCTAAATGATTTATTAAATTAATTTTATCCATTATTGGACTTTTAAAAAATGTTTTAAAAGGAATATTCATGTCATTTTCTAAATAAGGTATTTTTGACTTCTTACCTAAAATGAGAAAAGAATATTTGTTTTAACATACTTGGAGTGTATGGAATTTCCCAATTTCATGACCACTCATTTCATTGAAGCTTACTTTACAAGTTTACGAGGTTATTTTAAAAGAAAATTTTTTTATAATATTCTATAAATTTTAATTTTTAAAAGTGATTTTCAAAGTGAAAAGGATATTTTCCTAAAGATTATTTTTAATGGTATTTGTATGGTATTTATATTCATAAATGACAAAAACCCATGTTTCATTTATTTATCATTGAGAATATGTTGTAATGATACCATATTGATTATTTCTCTATATGTTTTATGATTAGTTTGATTGGGGATGTACTATTTGGATATCATTCATTATATTAATCTGGATGGTTTATGATTATGATTATTGATTGGAGAAAATATTAACATTTTCTATGATACATTTTCAATATGAATGTTTATATTGATTATGTTTCACCCTTTTCATATTAGGAATACATTGGACTAATTAAGTGATGGGTAAGGCCCATTATAGACCCTTAATTCATCATTAGGTCTCATGAGACAAACTATCTTGTGTTTTTGGTCAAGACATTACCCATTTATGTAAGATGTATTGGCATGATGTTGTGACAGTATAGCTATAATGTTTGGCATTATGCATTATTTCATTATTAGATTAGTTATTGATATTACATGTTGATTATTAAATTAGTTATAATATCTATGGTTATGTTTTAATCTCATAGGATTATTTATATGGATTTATATCATTACTTATTCCTTCGATATTATGCTCAAGTTATTAATTAAATGGAATTTTTTCAGTTATTTACCTTTTCATATTAATTATGCTTTATTTATTCATAGATTTTTTCATACTCATGCCCTTATTGAGCATTTGATCTCAACCATTTCTTATATTTATTTCACTGAGATTATAAGATGAGTATTATGATTGATATACAGGCTTATCCTAATGGGAAAAATGACATTATCAAAGAAAACACTTTGATTATTTAATTTTTTCCATTGTAATGTGAATTTCAAGTATGTATCTAGTTTACCAAGACTACTAAACTATTTGGTCCTTCAAAATGTGATACCTTTTATTTTATGCCTATGTACTAAAGTAAGAATTAACTCTATGATACTAGGTTTGGGTTATTTATAGTTAAACTAGTGGACTAAGTCGACGGGGTGGCACACGGGGTGACACACAGGATCAGGCGGGGGCAGCATGTTGGCCAGTGGCCGAGAGAAGATGTCGGTTAGGGTCGAGATCTCAATATAGGAGACCAAACTTGGGCGACGAGTGTTGGGTATCCTTTCCTCATAACCTTTTTATTTTTTGTATTATGTTTTTAGATTCTATGAGAATCCATATGTAGGAAAAAGTACTTTTATGTTTTTTTGAAAAAAAACATTTGACCTCCTATGCCACCGAGCCTTAAAAAATATTATTATTATTATTGTTTTTGTTGTTATTGTTATTGTTATTATTATTATTATTATTATTATATCAATTGGATAGTGGAAATCTCCCACTGATTCCCCCTTTTTGAAAAAAAAATTATTGTTTAAATTTTCTAAAGCCTATATAATAGGATTAACATTTTAAACAAAATCCAAAAAATTGTGGATAAATTGGTGAGTTAGAAAACCCTATTTTGTCCATTGTATTTCAAGCTAAAATTTGGGGTTTCATTGGAAAACATCACCAACCACTTTATCTGGGTAAAATAACATATATATGTTTATATTTGTTCATCAAATTATACATATAAAAACCGATTACAATTCAGTTTAAAAACATAGTATGGCCACAAATTCACCTTCTAATGTTATAATGAATCATTGTTTGTGGGTTATGGGCCATAAAAATTCCCTCTACAAGAATTGTATGCAAATATAATTTTTTTACTTGTCTTAAAAAATCATGTTCTCCCTCTGATACAAATTGAAGGTACTGGGCATGTAGCGGAAGCATATGGGATGGATATTTAAAAAATATCACTTACGGTCAATGGAACTATGTCATCACCTATGAAGCACATCCTGGTACGAAGGACTAAAGATCTCATGTGAATGTTTTAAGAATAACAATTAAATAAAAAAATTAATTCTTTTGATATGAATATGTGCTTTAAATCTACTCATTTCCAATAATCATTTCTTGAAGTAACCAAATTTGATTCCATCTAGATAATCCATATGTACTTATAAAGTCTGCAGAAGCATTGATCGTCAAATTCCAAGTGCTAGCGCAGATATTCGAAAAGGCCTTCAACATCTTGATGGTCATTGAAATGAACATTCATCGATCCATGAATAAAAACACATATCATAATCTCATATAATCATCTTATCTCTTTAGGAAATGGGAGTGGAGAGATAGGCTCTCATCCATTGTGTAGTGAATAGTGCATGGGAGCCTCTCTTCTTTTATATAGTGTAGTTTTAAAAATACCATAAAATGGTTCCCAGCCCCTTGGAAATTTATTAACCACAACAAGTGACATATTATGACTATTTTATTGGGTTATAAATATCATTTATATTTTTATTACTTACTTGTAATATAATAAATTTATTACATGATAAAAACAAGTCATTAAATCAACTCATTATTCCTACAAATATTAAACAAACCTTGAATATTAAAATAATATTAATTCTTGTAATATTTTTCCATTGTATTTAGTTTAATAATTATAAATTAATTTATAAATAAATTCAATACCAATTATTATTAATTTTAATAATATGATTTTATTTATTTAATGGTAATCGTACATTCTTGGATGTTTTATAGACAATGTGGTTGGTCCCATCATGTCCTAAACCCTGTTCAATAAAATAGAGCATACCTTTGAATACACTAAGTGTGTGACCCTCTAGGGACTTATATCGATGGTAGTGAATACTATTCACAAACCAAGATAAGTTTCTAAGAACTCATCAAGGAACATAAAGAGATAATGAAAATTCTTAGTAATAATAACCTTCCCTACAAACACACATTGTGTGATACAATCTATTTGTCTTGTGATATTTCATAAAGGACACAAAATTTTTGTCATAATATTTTCATAATTTATTATTCATTGACCAAACTGGATGGAAATACCATCTTCTACCATGTCTAGGGATTTGGTGAACATACTACCATCCTGATCAACTAGGATTGAGATGCCACTTCCTTTCAGAAGTGAAAAATCTATCTTGATTATTCAATCAATTTCATTCCAACAATGAAACACCCAATACAAGATACCTTTCCACGACTTCAATTTCATAGTTTTTTCCTTTTATCAAAGTATACAATCAAATGGTATAAACTAATAATAATCTCAATTCAAGAGACCATTACACGTGTTCGTGGATAGGAACTACCAATATCGCATGTAACATATGGTGTTCCTATTAGCAAGTTAGTCCTCATCATCTCATATACTTGAGATCACCAAGTGTCAACTTTATGAGTATAAGTCTCAATTCTTATGATCCTACAGCACCTGGTAGTCATACATTATATGTGTCCATTCAGTATGATATATCTAGACCACAGGAAAAATGTTTAGTATTAATTTTATAGTATCTTGAGGTTCTCATTATAGCCTAGAAGCTGATATAGCCCTTTTAGTATTACAAATAATCTATGGAAATTACCATATAAATAGTAGATATAGAAATATCAACACTATATATGGTAAATGTACATCATTCATAACTCACTTTATACATGATATGGTAATAAAAAAGTATTGTTTAAGTTGGTTTTAGGGAACCCACTATTACAAAAACTACTAGATTTGGAATACTCATACTTGAGTATTCTAGTGGAAAGGATCATTTAAACCTCTAATAATAGTCTAAGATTTGGTTGTGCCTCTACTCAGAGAGTTTCAAGGAATTATTTTATATGTACAACCGCATAAATTCATGATTCCTTAATCAATTGAGTGGAGTGGAATCTCCTACAAAGGATAACTATAACATCTTTGACCTGGCTCACTCATAAGTAACTAAACCTAGTTGATCACAAGGCCTAAATCATGCCTCCCTATATTCCCGAGGTTGCTGACTAATAATGAGGGTCTAAGGTGGAATAGTGGGGAGACTATTCCTTCATTATTAGAGTAGCACAGTGGTGATAATAAATGAATAAATAATAGAATAATAATAATAAGAGAGCAGCAGAATAATAATACATCCATGAATGAGTAAATAATCATGTCCATAATAAGAATCATATACAAAATGATGGGAATGTCATGATGATACAAAAATAAACATGAATACATAGATGTAAGAATCCAGTATAGTACAAGTATAAAAAAATAAAAAATAAAGAACAAAAAGTCTATCTCCAAGAATAATGAGCCAAGTCTCAATCTTGTGCTCCTAAGCTCCTATCCTATGAATAAATCAAACATCCATGACTGGTTGTTTAACCTTGTCTCTACCTGCATCCCTGAATTCTTTCTATGTTCCAAACTATAGTCTGAATAGGGTATGATATATACTTAGTAGACCACTTCCAATGATGTCTATAACAAATCCAACCTATGCATAAAAACTATAAACTTGTGCAAGTAAAAAAGGTAAATCTGTAATATGGATGAAAGATGTAACAATTTATAGAAGAAGTGATAATTATAAGAAGGTTCTAAGGATGGTCGTCAAGCTATATAAAATTAAAGTATGAAATTAACCACATGATTTTTCGTATATTTTATATGTGAAAATTATTAGAACTACATAGGCCAGGTCCCAATGTTCAAGACCAAAGTGACCTCCTTGAGACTAAGGAACTCGCCCAAGGGAACTCATGATATTATAGATCTACATGAGCTAGGAACCTAGGGTCCATGTTTGAGGCATCTTAATATCAAAAGATATAAATATATACTAAGGTCATATGTGCCCTACCTCAAACCCCTCATCAGTGCCATATTGTAATCAAGATTGGTGCCATATTGTTAATCAAAATAAATTCCATATCATAATATCCAAAATCAAATAATCCCTATAGAATTTAAGGGCTGTATTATTATATATGCCCAAGTCCAATCATCCATAACAAGGTACATGAAAAGAAAAAAATCATTTCACTACCATGTTTATATTTAATCCATTCATTAACTCATTTAATTTAGTTAAGGCTTCCACAACTAGGTGGTAATCTTATGCACCCAAGGGGTGATATTTTATTTATGAATATGGATGAACCCACCTTTTAGGTGGTTTGGGTTGAGGATAAAAACCTCAAACCAAGTCAAGTTTTCATGTGGGAATCACATTTAAGGTTTAAAAAATTAATTTAAGACATTTATTAATTTTAGGAGAAATGTCTAGAAAGTTAGGTATGAAACACAACTATGATAACTTAATAAGCAATAAAACTTTAGGAAAAAGTTATAGACCACCTACCTTATGGTGATAGAGGATCAATCATCTAGTATCGGCTTCTAATTTAGAGAAAAATTACAGAGAAAAGATAAATAGTCAAATGGCCTGAAAATAGGGCAAAAATACTGCATGAATATCAAATAATGGATGGAAATAGAAACCAAGAAAATAATGTAACAGATCTAAGATCTTACAAGTATAAATCTAATATAACAAATGGAACTTGATTCGGACATTAGATGGAGAAGAGAGATCAAATAATAGGAGATGTTTGGGAGGAGATCTTCATGTGGGATGGGCTACTAGAGAATGAGGAAAAAATGGGTTTCTTAGATTTAATAAGAAATGGGGGGAAATGGAATTTCACCCTTTAAAAAAGGGTTCTCATAGTTTTTCCTCAAGGTTGGTCAAACCATGTGCTAACTATGAAACAATCACTTCCCATGGGAATCCCTCGCATGGGTTGGACACACAGTTAGGCTTACTGTGAACAGTCTATGAAAAATGTCTCAGTAACAAGGTCTATAGTATTTTAACAATTGTACAGCCTAGCCTGCATGGTTTTAACAAACGGTGCGGCCTAGTGGTATGCATTGGAGCACCCCGTATGGTTCAAACAAACGGTTCTGACTAGGTATCACAGTTTAAACTAATCATTTGTCCCACATGTTTCCTCCCAAACCCCATATCTTCAAGCTCCAAACAAGCCCAATACACCCTAAAAACCTCCAAAACTTCATTGATAATTCAAATTATAAAAAAACAAATAATTAAACATGAATTAAAAGGTTATGTACCCTGTATAAAATAAAAAATGTTATAGACTCCACCACTTAAGACAACTCATCCTAGAGTTAACCTTTTTAAGGTAATAAAACACAATCTGATAAAAGCTTAGGCCATTGGGCACATACATAAGCCTCTTCATCCTAGGTCTAGTTGAAGTATGAAAGAATACCTGATCCCCAAACATGAACTTTAGAGGTCATCGATGATGATCAGAAAATGAATTCTACCTAGATTAGTTTGTATTCATTCACTTCTTGATTAGCTAAAACATTTATGAAGTCTTCTAAATGAGATGATGCCTAAGTATAATTTCCTCCACTAATTCAATCCAGAATAGAAGTGATCTACATGGCCTTCTATATAAGTCCAAATAATGAGTCATCTATATAGTCTCATAAAATATGTTATTATAAGAAAATTTTTCTAGAGGTATATGTTTCTCCATGAACCTAAAATTTCAAGGACACATGCTCTAAGAATATCCCCCAACACCCATATTGTGCACTCAGACTAATTTTGGTCTAAGGGTGGTATTTTCTACTCAAAAGTGTATGTGTACCTAACACCCTCAACAACCCTTGGTAGAACTAAGAATTAAAACAGGTATCTCTATCAAATACAATAGTTCATGGAACTCTATGAAGTCAGATAATCTCTCGACCATAGAGAATTCTTATCAAATCCACTAAAAAGGTTTCCTTGATAAGTAAAAAGTAAGATACCTTCGTGATCCTGTCGATGATCATCCATACTGCATCATTTTCTTGAGGGTATCTCATTAAGATAGTCACAAATTCCATTGTGACATAATCTAATTTCCACTTAGGAATGGGAAATGGATGTAAAATACCTACTGGTTTCTAGTGTTCCACCTTCACCCTCTAACAGATGAAACACCTATTAAAAAAGCTAGTTATCTCCCTTTTCATACCAAGACATCAGTTTTAGCGATGTAGATCATGATACATCTTTTTAATCCCAAGGTGTACCACCTAAGTAAAAGTATAATATTTTTTTATAAATTAGTCTTGGATGTATTTAAGAACTCATATGCATCCATGGATGTGAAATACCTCATCCTCATCAATGGTCCATCTTGGTGGTGGGTCCTCACCTGAAACACTCTCCCTTAGGACTAAGCCCTTAGAAGCTAATAGCTACCTCGCCATTACTCTCTCCATAAGTAAATAGGTATTTTCCAAAGTTTTTAGAACATGCTATATATGATGCTTCAATAACTCTATGTACATATTTTAAAATAGTTTAATCAACTGCCACTCACCATTGGACTCTTGGACTACCTATTTCTAATTCCTCCAGCTTAGAGAATCAGTTACTACATTTCCCTTCCCCGGTGTACAGGCAATCTCAAATTCAAATGACTGCAAGTATTCAATCCACCTTCTCTATTTGAGATTTAATTCACACTATATAGAGATATACTTAAGAATTTTTTAGTCCATACACACCAAAAAACCCTCTCCCAATAATTAATTCCTTCAACAATGTAAGTTGTGAACTATAACTACTAGCTCGAGATCGTGTGTTGAGTAATTAATTTCATGTGGTCTCAACTAACAAGAACTTTATTCCATGACTCAGTCACCCTACATCATAAATGATCCTAGACTGATTCCTGATGGATTACAATAAAAATTATAGATTCTACCTAGCTCTGGATGAATTAGGATCAGCACCGAATTCAATCTCCCTTTTATCTCTTGAAAGGTTGTCTCACATGCTTCGAATCATATAAATATGACACCCTTATTAGTCAATTCTGTGAGAGGTGATTCTAGGAATGAAAATTCCTAAATAAATTGATTGTAATATCCTTCCATCTCTAAGAAACTCTGTATATGAAATATGTTCTTGGAATGTTCCTAGGAAACTACAACACTCACCTTCTCTAGGTTAAAAAACACTCTCACCTCTGAAATAATATAACCCAAGAAGTTAACCTTATCAATCCAAAAGTGGTATTTTCTAAGATTAGAATATATCTGGCATTCTATTAGTGTATTCATCATGATCTCAAGATGTTTGACATGGTCGTGTCTAGTGTGATATTATACTAAGATACCATCCATAAATACTACCACAAATGAATCTAGGTATGGTTGAAAAACAAAATTCATCAAATACATAAAAAATATAGATCATGTTAATGAGACAAAATGTAATAACCAAATACTCATAAAGACCATACCTAATATGGAACATTATATGAGGTGTGTTTGATGGTATCATAAGCACTTGGTGATAATCTAAATTCAAATTGATCTTCGAGAATACCCTTGCTCCTTAGAGTTGGTCGAAGAGGTCATCTATATGAGGTAAATGATATAGGTTCTTAACTATAATCAGGTTCAATTATTGGTAATTTACATAAAGTCTAAGGGTTCCATACTCTTTCTTGGAAAAAATCATGAGTGAACCCCATGGTAAAGTATTGGTCCATATAATACCCTTAGCTTCTAATCCCTCTAACTTTATCTTGAGCTATTGTAACTGAGTAGTAGCCATCTTGTAAGGAGGAATGGACACTGGTTCATCTCATAGAACTAGATCAATAGATAACTTTACCTCTCTCTTGAGAGGTAATCCAGAAAATTTGTCAAGGAAAAAGTCCCCAAAATGATCTACTATAGGAGGAAAATCAGCCTAACATGTTCTTTGATCATCTATATAAAGTCTAGAAATATGGGTTATCACTCTGCCCAGCCCACGATGATATGGTCCAGCTCGACTTTCCTAGATATTGTATTCACCTTTGTGAATATAACTAATTCCCTATGGTGATGTGAATTACACCCTCAGATGATAGTAATCGATATAATCATGGTAAGAAACTAAACAGTCCATTCTGAGAATGATGTAAAATCTTTTCATCTCAAGGATGAATAAATATCATAATAAATGATAGTTTCCTACCTCAAGGGAGAATTAATTTCACTAGAATACACTCTCTTATCGGATATCCAATAGGGTGTCAAGGGTCATTATGCCATAGAATTATCCAATCTCAAGACCAAGGATTTCCATGATATCCATGAAAATAAAAGAGTAGGAAGTGCTTATATAAAATAAAATAGATACCAAAGTTGATTCTACTAAAATCATACCTTGAATGGTAGATGGTATGGGAATCTTCTCTATTGGTATAGGATACACTGCATAAATATGGCCAGATCTACAACCCTATGATATGACCTAACTATCCTAAACAAGATTGCTCTACTATAACAATACCACTGGTGTCTTGATCCCTCGACCATGACTACCCCCTCAGCCTGATCAACTGATAGAACTCTAGCTCCCTTCCTAGCATGGAGTCGTTGATCCTGTTCCATAACTCTAGGTTAGTACACATCCTAAATCACGGGCTACTGGAGGGAAGGTTATATAAAACCATTTTAGATATCCCATCCTACCACAACCTTGAAACTATAATATAGCTCTATCACAATAAGGTTTCATATTCCCTTACTTTCCACACTGGTGATAGAATACAAAACTTATATCATGTGCAGTATGACTAGTACTACCCTCACAATAGGTATCAAAGTGGTTCTTCTTTCCACCAGATACTACACTACTCTGTCAAGAAGTTGATCCACTTTGATCTATACCTATATCTCCCCTTAGGTTATACTCAGTGATAAGATCTTGGTTTACCAACTCATACATGATATTCAATAGAAAAATATTCACATGAGATCTAATAGGATTTTTGATCCCATCCTTGAATAATCTTTCTCTGAATAGCTCATCAGTGGTATAGGTAAGTGAAAAGCACTAATGTTCTATAAAGAGAGATGATTAATCCATCAAAAACAGAGTACCATGATCCAGCTTCATAAACTCCATGCCTCGATCATCTATCAAAGTCTCAGGGAAAAATTAGTCATAAAATCTAGATTGGAATTTCCTTCATATCATCTCTTGGTGCTAATCTTCTGAGTTCTGGATATCCCACCATCTTGGGGTGGATCCTTGAAATATATATATTGTGAGCTTGACCCACCTTTCTGGAGTCATCTCTATATGATCAGAGACATATAAGATGGTATCAAGCCAAAAATCAACGTCCTGGGGGCCACCATCCCCCAAGAAAGTAGGTGGATGTTGTTGCTAAAATTCCCACATCAACACTTACATATAATAGGTGGGTCACGGAGCTCCCTACATAGCCTTTATAATCCATATGAATCCCTATCAAAACTAGGCATCATCAACTGTGTTAGGAATAGTAGGAGGTGATGTGATGGCACTACTGGAGGTAACACTGGTGGCTCAAGGAACACCACCCCCAGATCATGGTCGTCACCACCATCCTAGCGCATGAATCAGGGAAATCTTGGTGGTATAGCTCTAAAAATTCAAAAAACATGCCTCATATATTATTGATAACAAAATACCATAAATATAAAAATAGGATAGGTACAGGCCTTCCTATAAGTAAGTCACACCCCTATGACTGCTCTTAAATCCAGGTCTGAGAGATGTATTAGACCATAAATAATTACAATATACACTACCTATAGCCTGCTACTAAGGTCAGGTCTAGTCTAAGATATCTATTTTAGTCATGGGTTCCAGTATATGGAGTTTCAATTGAAAGTTATAAAATATTACACCATTTAATTTTCAATCGGAATCCCGAATTAACAGTGGACATATTTGAATTAATATTTATTAATTATTTCATTTATATCATAGACTAGTTAAATTAATTACCATTTCCAATTTATATAAGTACATATTTTATAAATTATAATGAGTAATTCATGTAAATTTATCCACAAATTTACATATAATAACAAAATGTAACATGTAATATATGATTATTTGACTAGATGAATCATCATTCCCAATTTATATAGGTAAATTCACTCTTTAAATTACAAATGACATTTAGGTATTCAAAATCAACTAGTATTTCAGTCTATGTAATCTCATTTATATAACTCAAACATGTAATAATTGGTTAATTAAGGTGGAATCATTAAACTATGTGGGGAAAAATTGTTTATATTGATGATGACACTTTAATAAAAAATTATTTAATCCCATTTTTTCTAAAGAAATGTTAGTTTCATAATAGATATATCACTCAAGGCATATACAAAAAGTATCACGAAGTCGAGAATTGAAACCTACATGAAATAGAATAATGCATGACATATTAATCCTTCCCTATAATGACGCATGATCAATGCTTCCTTACCATACTAGGTCAAGGATAAAACAAAACCTGCAATAATAATAAAAAACAACACACACCATGTGCATCATCCAATAGTGAAATCAGTATAATCATAACAAGAATAATCCAGAACTATATGTATTATCCCAGGAAATTTGGATTTTTTCCCATATGTGGGTTAGCCACTCCCAAGAACATGCTCATTACCAAATTCCAACACATCCTAGTCTATTTTCCACCATCCCAAAACAATAAGAAAAAGAAAAAAAAGAAACAAATCTACTACCAATTTGTAACGTCCCAAACCTGGCTCACTCATAATTAACCAAACCCAGTTGGTTACATGGTCTCAAGTGATCCTCCCCATATAATATAGGATACTAACTAGAATCAATGGTATAAGGTGTTATAGTTGGGATACTATAACCTTATGATTAGAGTATTGTAATAGTTATAATAAATGAAAAAATAGTGTAAGAATAATAATAAGAGATAAGCATAATAATAATTCATCCAAACATGAGTAAATAATCAAGTACACAAGAAAAATCATATACAAAATGATTAGTATGTCATGATGGTACAAAAATAAATAGACATAAATGGTAGTGGGCATTTAGTATAGTACATGTATAACAAAAGAACAAAATAAAAAAAATTATCTTCAAGAATCATGAGCCAATGCTCGGTCCTATGATCCTAAGCTTCCATGATAAAAATAAATCAAACATCCATAACTGGGAACTTTCCCTAATCCCTACTTGAATCCATGAATTTTATCATAGTACCAAATAGTGTCCTAAATAAGGTGTGAGATATACTCAATAGGCCACCACAAACAGTGAATATAATAAATCCAACATGTGCGTAAAAACTATAATTGCGTTCAAGTAAAATAGGTAAAGCTATAATATGGATGATAGATGTAACAATTTATAGAAGAAGCGGTAACTATGATCAGGTTGTAAGGATGAGAATCAATCTATATAAAATTAAAGTATGTAAGTAACCATGTTCTTTAGAATATGCTATATACGTAAAAATTATTAGACATACAGGTTCAAGGTACTAAGGCGCAAGACCAAGGAGACCTCCTCGAGACCCAAGAACTCATCTAAGGGAACTCGGAATAGTGTAGACCTACATGGGCCAGGAACCTAGGGAATGTGGAAAATGTTTCCTAATATCTGGATATATCAATATATACTGAGGGCATAGGTTCCATACCTCAAACACCTCATTAATTCCATAAAATAATCAAGATTGGTTTTATACCATCAATCAACATCAGTGCCATACCATAATATCCAAAATCAAAAAAAAATCCATATAAAAGTCAAGGGTTATGTTAGTTTCCATGCCTAGGTACAATATTCTATAACAAGGCACAATTCAATAAAAAAATTTATTTCATTACCATATCCATATTTAATCCATTCATTAACTCATTTAATTTACTTAAGGCTTATATAAATGGATGGAAAGCTCGCACACCCAAGGGGTGATTCTCAGTTTTGGAATATGGAAAAACCCACCTCATAGGTGGTTTGGGTTGAGGTTGAAAACCTCCAACCATGTCAAGGGTCAATATGGGAATCACATTTAAGGTTCAAACAATTAATTTAAGATATTTATTAATTTTATGAAAAACATATGGTAAGTATGGATTACAACACAACTATGATAACTTAATGAGTGAAAAACATTAGGGAAAAGGTATAGACTGCCTAACTTATGGTGGTAGAGTATCACTCATCAATTATCAACTTTTTATTCAGAACAGAATGACAGAAAGTCGAGAAATAAAAAACACTCTAAAAATAGAGAAAATATAATGAATGAAGATCACATAATGAATGGTGATAGAAACAAATAAAATAAGGTAACAGATCTAATCTCTTATTGATAGCGATCCAATGTGATAGACGGAACTTGATTCGGAAGTCAGACAGATAAGATAGATCAAAGCCTAGGTGAGATATGGAAGGATCTCTTCACGTGGGAGGGGCTATTGGAGAATGATGGAAAAATGGGGTTTCAGATTTAAGAATAAAGGAGGGTATAAATGTAATTTCACCCTTTAAAAAATAGGTCGAATGATTTGGTCTCACGGTTGAACAAACCATGCAATAGGCACTTCCCATGGGAACCCCTCGCACGGGTTGGGTGCATGGTTAGACAAATCATGCGCAGCCCCTACAAAAAACCTCTACAATAAGGTTTAAAACATTTTTACGGTTTTTTGGCATGTGATTCATGGTTATAACTATCCATCCATCCCTATATTAAGCACCGGAGTACCATAAATTTTTTCCAAAAATCGTACGGACTAGGCTATACGGTTTAAATTAACTGTGCATCCAACATGTTTCCTCCCAAAACTTAGTGATTTGGGATTCGAAAAATATTTGGACACCCTTGAAACCTCCTCAACCTCATTAGGAATTAATATAAGTACAAAACTAAAGAATTAAACTTTAATTAAAAGGTTTTTTACCTTTTATAAAATTATGTATGTAACAATAACATTTTTTTTCTCAATGCTTGTCTCTAAAGTTATAACATACTATTACATTGTTACAAACTTTATTTAATTCGACTCATCACTTTTATAATAAATATTTGGTAGTATGATTAACCCTCAACTAGGGATGATGAGAACCTCGTACATCTGATTTTTTCCAAATTTAAGCGATGAAAGGTTTTATGAATTAATATTTCTTTAAGGGGTTTTATTTTTATATAGAAAATGTAATCAATTTCTATTTATACTTTATTATTATATGTGACTTCACTCACATATTTACAATGAAATAAAAAATAAAAAAAATTATATTCATTTTGATTTTATCTATACTTGTTTTTTTATTATTCTTTGTGATCACATACATATGAGTATTCACAAAAATAATAATAAATTGTGCATAAATAAATAAAATAAACAACTGATCATGAGAATTCATTATTGGTTGATCCATTGAGTGAAAATGGATCAACCATGACCCTAAGGGTAATTACCTGAGTTTTATCTAACTAATTTTGTAGTACACACCCTCGTTTAATGTATTTTTGTTTTGTCTATAACATCACCTCGCATTGGTACAGTCCACTTATTTGTTCATCTTCATCATAGTACATAAATACTTTCATGTAACATAGGGGATCTCAAGAATGCACAATACACACAAAAAACATTTATTTTATACATGAAGGACCTTATACATATAATAAAGAAGGGAGATGATGCGTAGACCACTTATTTAAATAATTAATTATTACAAACATTGATGGCCTACAATAATTAAATAAATAAATAAAATTAAACATACACTGGTTGGACACCACTCATTGTTAGTTGAAAAGCAGATTAAATGAATAAAAAAATAAAATTTATGGTAAATATGTGTTGAGGGTAACTAAAATAAATTAAAATAATTCATTCAAATTTTAATAAAAATAATAGATGTCACACAATCTAAAATTAAATTAAATTTTATATATAAATAATTTAACTAAATTTTTGAAAAAAAATTAAATTTTTGTAAGCACTCGGATGGATCGAAAATCCCTAAAAAGGGTTCTAGGACCAGATGGGGTCGAACAGGTCAAATAAATCCCCACTCAACCTGGTTTGGTCACTGGACCAGCTGGTGGTAGCAACCCCATGTGGAGAGAGGGGAGGGGTGGCGGGTCTCCTTTTGTGCAACACAACCCAATAAAAAGTTGATTTTTTCATATAAAATACTTTCACCTTCTATGGTAAGGCGGCTAGTTCCATGAAATCCCTCCCCTTGCCAATTTTTTTGAGGGGTAATGGAAAACACAGGGTGTTTGTTTCCTACCATTTAAAAAAATGGTTTTTTTCTTATGTGATGTGTGGATGCCCCCCCTTCTTTTTTTCTTCTAATTTTTCTAAAGCCTACTTGGGGTTTTCATTTTTTTTAATTACACAAAATTGTATTATTAATATCCTACAGAAAAAACTATTTTAATCAATGGGCATCAGGTTTCACCGGAATACCACAAACCATGACTTCCAACTAACCCAAAAAAAAATTAAAATTTTTGTTCTTCAAAAATAATCCTGGAAAAATTATCTTTCGATCATCAGATGGTCATATATCAGACAACCAATATTGGATTGAATATACATCTATAAAAATAAGACTATAACAATTCCCTCTTCTAAAATTTAATTCAAATTTAATTTATACTTTGATTAAACAAATATGATCTCGCTCTAATACCAATTTTTGGTACTAGGCACATAGAGAAATCCTGAAAAATTAGGAATTTAAAAATTTTATGTTGAAATTTATGTTGTGATATTTTTTCCAATATAATCAATGTATAGTTAAAAACTAAGGATCTTTCATAATTTAATTTAACAAAAAAAACTAAATTAAAACTATACCTCTTCTGATATTGATTGAAAACACGTTATGGTTGGTGTCAGATATCATCGATCGAAGGAACCGAACTCAAAACCCTCTAGATTTTTTACACATACTCTAGAATATTGATCATAGGTATTTGATATTTGAGTTCTATCATGTAGTATCGAAGGTGATTTGATGTCAAAATGATCACGGGATCATTGTTTCTTCAATCCGAGTGGGAGAAATAGGATCGAGATTCCCCAAACCTCTATATCTATCTATAGAACATGATTGGGGTAGATAAAACCTCTCAAATTCCTGGGAATGAATAAAACTAATAATTTGGGATTATTTTACATTTATATTTAGGTTTAAACTTATTAAAATTTCACTTAATCCCTTTGATAATTTAACCCTTCATATAATTCCCAAAAATAATATTTCTGACCTCACAAACATATCGTAAATGTCATAAGTAAATCATCACTTACTTATAACTATAAAATTGTAACTCCTCTATATTTTAAAGGAATAAAATTATGTTTGTTATCATATAAGACACACAACACCAAGCTTAAATGAACCATGAAATATTATTATTTTAATATGACCGTTATAACCTAACTATTGAATTGGAAGGTATGAATCAGAATAACCATATTTTGAAATATATATATAAATATTCAACTCAATAAAAATATATTTATTAACACTTATAAAATAATCATTCAATTTTTGTTAGCCATTTTATGTTTCAAAAATATATTTCCTTCAAAAATTATTTTTATTATTTTTTATGAGAGGATAAAAAATTAATTTCTACCGATTTTAGAAATGTTATTTTATAAAAAAGATATCATATTTGAAATCATCATATCAAAACTATCTTATAGTTAATTTTTAAAATTTTTCTTAAAAGGTTGATTTTTTAGTGAATAGTGAAAAATGAAAATTTTTCTTAAAAATTGTATATTTGTTTCAATCATTTAAAAAGTTCCATTTTGTTTTAAAATTGTTTCAAAGTAACATTATTCCTATTATGTTATGAATTATCTATTTAATATCAATAGAATCAATTTTCTAGAATAATTTTTTATAAAAATATTTTTATACTTAAAAAGGCATTATTCTTAAAAATCATTTTTAAACACGTTTTTTCGGTTTAATTTTAAATAAAAATTGTCCAATTCTATGTTTTGAATCTTGAAAAATGGATTCCATATTTGTAATCATATGATCCAAATTTGGTAAATAGGCCCATTTAATTTTTTTATTATGAATAGTAATCATAGTAAATATTTTTTACCATGGTAAAGGTAAAATATATTAATTAAGGGTAAAAATAATTTGATAAAGACTAAAAAATAACTCTAAAACTTCCCTTGATTTTATTGTACGATTATATTTTATTTATAATAATCTAAAATTTGAATATATGACCATTTTTTTGTATGGCCATGATCACTCCCTTTATAATATTTAATGTAAAAAACACAAAAATTTTATTTTCCTTATTTAATTATATTTAAATTTTTGAAATATGGATAAAAATAAGGTATGTTCAGTTCTAAATGGTTATTTTAAATATAAATAATTTTTTTAACATGGTAATTTATTTATAATTTTTAGTGATGAAATAATTTCATTAAATGTTTATGAAATTTGAATGTGATAATTATTTAATTAAAATGAAAATATTATAAATGATTTTAAAAATATAAAAGTAATATAATTTGAATAAATTATCATGTTCCAAAAATTTTGTAAATAAATGAATTAAAAAATATAAAAAGTAATATAAATTGATTAAATTATTATGATCTAAAATTTTTATAGATAAATATAACATGTTTTAGAATTTTAAAAGGAATATATTATAATTCCATTTTTGTATTGATGTTTTTAAAGTCAAATTAAATAAAGAGTGTCAAAATTGACATTAATGATATTTTATAATAAATATTATTATCTTAAATGATTTAAAAATAATAAAAATATTATTATAGGCCAAGTAAATGTTATATGGTTTATAATATCAACCTTGGTCCATTTATATACTATGTTACTTTTATAATAACACTCTTGAGCCCTAAAGAGTAAAAACTTTAATACCACAATAATTGTCAAAACGAGTTAAAACAGGTTAAAAAAGATAAGGGTGAAAAGATAACCTAAAATTGTCCAATTTTTATTGGATGATATGATTTCAACTCACCCACATCTTATCTTCAAAAATTATTTATTTGAGTACGTTTTAATATGAAGATTAATTTATATTAATTTAGTATTTTAATAAATTCCAAGAGTGCCCCCCTCTTATAAAAGGGAACATCTTATTCTATTTTAATCACACTTAAAAAATAATTTGGTTTGGTAAATATCTACCCAAATATCTTCCTAAAATTCATCCTCATTTCCTAGAGGGATTGTTTTGATCATAAATCCCTCTTAGAAATTATTTTGGTGTAAACCTAAAGATGTTGTCTGAAGAAGAGGCATTGTTCTTAACTGAGAGTTTTTATTTTATTTCTTCTTCCAACTCCTTCAAATATTATTCAACCATGATGATATAATGAAAAAATTATATACCATATATTGAGATTTTTTATGTTAATGGTATTTCCTATATCCATCTCCTATTCTATAAAATGTGAAATGAAACTGTCGATCATGTGTATGATAGACTATAGCTTCGCAGACCGATGTAATTAATTTTCAATCACCACCGCTCACAATTGGTTTTAATGATGGATTTACTATCTATATATATATATGATATTAAATATATATTTATAATTCGTTAATTATAATATATCATATACTTTATTACCTTTCAATTTATTTAAAAATGATAACGTTGTTCATTCTTACGTGTAGATCAACACCTCCATGAAGTGATGTGATTCATTTTTCATAACCACTTCACATGAATTATATATGTGTGTGTGTTTATTTAAATAAATAATATCATATTATAATTATAATTATAATTTTTTAAATATTAAATAACACTTATGTTCTTTACATTATGATAGTTGAAAAATAGAAACGTTAATCATGTATATGTGTGGCCTACCATCTCCATGATTGTAACATAGTTCATTTTTCATAACCATATTTCATTCTTGGTTTTAAAATCATAATTAATGTATAAAAAATATAATTATATCATGATTATTATTTTCTAGATGAAGGAACAATAACCACTTTTATCATATTCAACCTACCAAAGTCATTTTGCACATAAAAACTGAATATCATCAAAAAAATATGACATGAACTTAAAGTAATTAAATATAATATGGTAATAAATAAAATAAAATGACTAATAAACTTTAAAAAAACTTAAACAATTAAATAATTAACATAACTTTATTATTAAGGATTAAAAAGTACATATGTGAAGGTTATGACTTGAAGTAAATAATTTTATATCGATTTCCTTTCATTGAGACATATTTTAATGTTATGAACCTAATTTATTTTATATGATTTATATACTGGCCTCTTTACATTATCATGAATCCTTCATACTTCATGGTATTTTAATTTTCAATTTAAATTATTTCTTCCAAGTGGATTTGAATTGAAAGTTACCGAGTGGTAATGGTTTTCATAACTCGATCTCATTTCATTGGGTTATATTACTTATTCATTATATTTGATATTATGAGATTATGCGTATAATGTATTTTGATTATTTTATGTTGTATTTCCAAAAAATTTATGTGGATTTACATTTGATACACATAATCAATTCATTTATTAATTATTACTTAAATGGCATGATCTTTGTAAGAGATTTCATCTAAATTTCCACTCCATTGAGACATATTTTTTATTATACACCTATTTATTTTTATGAGGTGTATATACTTACCCTTTGATAAATTATATTAGGATTGTATTTATATTCATGGTATTTAATGTTTCATTTGAACTTAATTTTTTCATGGGGGTAGGATTCAAAAGTTACCAAAGTGGTAAGAGTTTATTTTATAACTTCATCATTATTTAGGATTATTTATGTTTATGTCTTCGATGGTGGAATTACTTGAACTTTCAATATTAAACTCAAACTAATTTATTATCTTATGATTATTTATAAAAATTATAATTTTTACTATCATTTTTCACTATTTGAGTACATAATATACCAAAATCATGTTTTTTAGGAAAATCGTCATATTTTTCTACTCAATTGGGGATCTTTTTCTTCTATGTATATATTTTCCATAAAATTATTTTAAAAAAATACTATTATAAAATGATTTATTATACATTTTTAACCATGTTTTAATTTTTATAAAATTGTTGATAATGAATCATTTTTTAATTTATTAAAAGATGTACTTTTTGACATTTTACCGAAAATGTGAAAAGAATATATGTTTTAACATACTCAGAATGAATAGAATTTTCTATCAACATGATTGGTAAATTTATTTAAAGATCACTTTACAATTTTATATTATTCATTTCAAAGAAATTTTTTTCCAAATATTTTGAAAAAAATTAGTTTTTAAAATTGATTTTCAATGTAAAAAGGGTATTTTCATCAAAAATGTTTTTAATGAACTTTTTATGTTATTTCTATTCATAAATGATAAAAACTATTTATTTTAATTATACTCTACTAGGGATATTTTTTAATGATATCATTATAATTCTTTATCTGAATGGTTTATGATTTCTTTGATGTGGGGAAATATTAACATTTCGCATGATAGTTTTTAAATATGAATGTTTATGTTGATTTTTTATTGAATTTTTATTCTCTCCTTTCATATTATGAATGAATTAGACTTAGTAAGTGGTGGGTGGAGAAAAATATATCCCCTCGATTATTTAGTGGGTCTCATGATCCAAACTACTATGGGTATTTGACTGAGGCCTTACCCATTTATATAAGATGTCTTGGCACGAGGCATTGATAGTATGTTTATTATGTATTCCATTATGCATTATGACATTATGAGAATTTTTATTTATGCCCATGTGATTATTTTAATAGTTATTATATCCATGTATAAGTTTCAAGTGCAGGTGATTATTTATATGTCCTTATTTTATCATCATTTATTATTACCATATTATTATCTATGCTAAAGTTATTGATTAAATGGAATGTGTTTTCAGTTATCTACCTTACCATGTTGATTATGTATTATTTACTCATGATAGATTTCAATGTACATAACCCTTACTGAGAATTTGATCTCACCCCTTATTTTGTTCTTTTTCTCCATGATATGAAGAAAGAATATTTGAATAAGTACAAGGATGTAGAATATTTACTTTCACTATGTTGTATTTTTATTTTTTCAAATGTAATGTAAGATTCAAGTATTTATATAGTTTACTAAGACTATTAAACTATTTTGTCCTTTGTTATGTGATCTCTTATATCTTATGTCGATTTAATAAATTAACCACCAATCTGGGATACTAGGGTCAAGGTCTTTATAGTTAGTAGTAAAGAAATTTTAGTAGAAACCTTGGAAACTATATTTAAGAAAGCATATATTAGGGAATATAACACTATGACTAAATTTGAGGATGATCATAAGTATAAGATAATTCTTAAAAATTTTGTAAGTTAGAGATTATATGGTTTTCCTATAAATACATCCATGTCTGGATTCTACAAGTGGATGTGGTTTTGGAATATATGTTTCTTGGGGTAATAACCCTAACAAGAATTGGCCAAGTATATATTAGTCATCACCCTGGTGCACGATGAGTATTTTCTTATTACACACCCGGTTTGACACTCCTGGAGGATATTATTTGGTTAATTCACATTTTTTTCTATGAATCATTATAATTTATTGGATAATAAAATATATGGAAACCTATGATGTTCCATGGTGATATGGGATAAACCTAAAGTGTCTCAGTGTGACAATTCTAAGGCTGTTCATATGTTTAAAGTCATAGATATCCCTTTTTATGTTTTTTGTGATGATAATTTAACATTATTAAGGATATTTTGAGAGAAATTTATGAGAATAAAACCCTTTGGTTTAATATATGTTTTAGTATAAAGGTTATTTTATGAATAGTGATTTTTATTTTATAGACTTATATTTAAAGGTTTTGAAAACATTTTGGGATTATGGGATCTTTGATAATGAGTTAATTAAGAGTTATTAAAATTTGGGAACATATGTTTTATCATATAGATATCCATGGGATTAAAAATTAATTTTGTGACTAAGTGATTAATGTTATTTTTTTCAAAATTTTGAGAAAAAATTATGATATATGACAACACTTTTGGTTTAGAAGGGTTTTTACTTGAGGAATAAAAGTTTCATTATCTTTTACAAGTATATATGTTCTTTTTTTCTTTATAAAAATTCATGTTATTTATGGAAATGATCAGCATTCCTTAGAGATTATATGATTAGGGAATATACATTTTTTATAAGACTTTAAGAATGAATAATGTTATCTGGAGATAAATGTTAAATTTATCTTGGAATAATATGTGATGAAATCATTCAAATATTTGGATTTTAATCTTAGTTAGGAAAATTTTGATAAATTTTAAGGATAGTTATTTATTGAATGATTTAGTTTGAACATTGGGTATTACTGTTGAATTTTAAAGATTAATGTATTATTTCTTCATATGAAGGTTTATTAATTTTTGGTATTATCTTACTTTGTGCTAACCATTTTGATTTTAGTAAATATAGAAGGAATATATTTTTATTATTTTTTTGGATTATTTGATTCATTAAAATTTTATTTTAGTGCTTCAAGCATGAAAAATCCATATTGAATACTCATTGTTTAGAAGAAAAAATGATATTATAGTGGAAATTGTTTAAAGGGTAAAATTTTACTTTTCAAGTATATTTCTTTATGTTCGTAGTATAGATGGTAAAGGAATTACTGAACTCTAAGAAAAGGATCTTGAACCAAAAAATTTATCCTACTACCTTTATGAGCTTATGGTATTTTTCACACCTCACAAATTTATGGTTTTCTGGTTGTTAACTTTCTCTTGACCATATTTTTCATCACTCTATATTAGTATTTGAGCATCAGTTTTCTCCTCTATGTCTATATTTTCACTTACCAATAATGTTCTCTTATTTTTAAACCTATTTTTGGGTTATTCTAGATGACCTTCATACTTCCCTTTCCCTCTTTTCAAGAGAATGTTTTATTAACCCTTTTTAAGATGTGGGATTCCAAAAAAATAATTTTCAAATATTATGCCTTTAATTATTAAGATTAATTTAAAATTGCGAGGATGAAATTTATTTAAGGGGTAGAATGTATCACCCTAAGATTTTAATTAAAGAACATTATTTTTTATAGTGTATAGGACACACAACACCAAACTTAAACGATCCATAAAATATATTATTTTAATAAGATATTTATAACATAGTTATTGAATTGGAGGGTATGAATAGTAATAGTAACATTATAAAATATATATAAATATCCAACCCAATACAACTTTATTGATTAATTCTTATAAAATAATCATTAAATTTTTGGTAAAGTAATTTTATCTTTAAAAAAATGTTTCCTTCAAATATATTTTTTATTGTTTTTTGTGGGAGGATAATAAAATTAATTTTTTCCAATTTTTTAAATGGTATTTTATAAAATGGAAATAATTTTTTAAATATTGAAAAATTTATTCCATGTTTTTAATCATAAGGTCTAAATTTATTAAATAGGTCTCTTATTTTTTATCATTATGAATAGTAATCGTAGTAAATATTTGTTATCAAGGTAAAGGTAAATTGGGTTAATTAAGTGTAATAATATGTTTATAAGAACTAAAAAGTGACCCTAACACTTTCCTTAATTTTATTTTATGAGTATATTTCATAAAAAATCAAATATATGACCTTTTATTGTCATATGGCCTTGATTATGACCATTATAATACTTTATGTAAAGAAAAGACAAAAATGCCATTTTCCGTGTTTTATTATCTTTAAATTTTTGACATGGGGATAAAAAGAAGGTATGTTCAGTTATAAATGGTTATTTGAAATATAAATGATTTTTTTTAACTTGGTAATTTATTTCTAATTTTTAGTGATGAAAATTACCATAAATGCTTTCAAAACACCTATGCAATAATTATTTAATTAAAAGGGAAATAAAATAAATGATATTTAAAAAATTAAAAGTAATATAATTTGAATAAATTATTATGGTCCACAAATTTTTTAGATAAATATAATATGTTATTTAACTGTGAAAGGTATAGATTAAAAATTCATCTTTTTCTTGATGTTTTTAAAATCAAATTAAATGAATAGTGTCAAAATTGACATTAATGATATTTTATAATAAATAATGCATTATTAAAGGATTTAAAATTCCTAAAAATGTAATCTTAATCCAAGTAAATTTTATATGGTTTATAATATTAATTGTGGTCTATTAATATATTTTTTATGCTTTCATAGTAAATTTATAGACCCCTAAAGAGTAAAAACTTTAATACTGAGGTAATTATCAAAAAGGGTAAAAACATGTTATAATAAAAATATAAGGGTGAAAATTCAACCTAAATCGGTTCAATATTTATTATATGACATGATTTATAATCACCCTCATATTATATTTGAATCTTATTAATTTATATCCATTTGAATGTTATAATTAATTTATATTAATTTAATATTTTAAGAAATTCCACGAGTGCCCCTCCTCTCTCTTATAAAAGGGAACTTCTTGTTCTATTTTATTCACACTTAAATAACCATTTAGTTAGTATAATCCCAAAAAAATATCTAAATATATCCTAATTTCCTTGGTTTTATCAGAAATCCCTCCTAAGAAGGCTTTTGGTGTAAACCTAAAGAGGTTGTCCGAAGAAGAGGTATCACTCTTAACCAAGCATTTTTTATTTTATTTATTCATCCACCACCTTAAAATATTATTCAACCATGGTGATATAATAAAAATAGTATCCATAATATAATTATATATTTTTATATTAAGTTTAAACCCTATATCCATCTAATCTTATATCAAATAGGAAACGAAACCATTATTCGTGTGTACGGTGAACTACCATATCACGAACCGATGTAATTAATTTCCCATCACCACTACTCACAGATGTTTTTAATGATGGATTTACTATATATAAATTATATTCATTACATATTTATAATTATATAAAGATATTATATCATATAATTTATTATTTTTCCATTCATTCAAAAATGATAACATCATTCGTGCATACGTGTGGATTACCACCTACAAGAAGCTATATGGTTTATTTTTTCTAACCACATCACATAACTATTTTATGCAGGTGTATTTAAAGAAATAATCTGATATTTATCTTATAATTATCATTATATAAAGATAAAATAATACTTATGTTCTTTCTATCATGATCGTTGAAAAGTGTGAATGTTACTCATGCGTACGTATGACCTACCATCTTCATGATTGTAATGTAGTTCATTTTTCATAACCATATTTCATGATTAGTTTTAAAACTATAATTGATGTATAAAAATGATAATTATTTCATGATTATTATTCTGTATATGATGGAAAAATTACCTATTTTACCATAGTCAACCTACCAAAGTTATTTTGGACATATGAACTGAATATCAAAAAAACATCCTATGTGAACTAAATAGATTAAATAATTAAATATAACATGGTGATAAATACAAAAATAATAATAAACTTTAAAAAATTTATTAAGAAATTAAATAATTAATATAATTTTATTATTTAGGAATATAAATATTGTATATGATAAGTCATACTTGAGGTAAGAGATTTCGTCACAATTTTATTTCATTGAGGCGTATTTTAATGTTACACACCATTTTTTTATTTTGTGTATATACTATAATATTTACATGTTATATAATGAATCCTTAATATTTCATGGTATTTTAAGTTTCAAATCAAAATTATTTCATCTAGGGGGATTTTACTTGAAATTTACCAAGTGGTAAGGGATTTCATAACTCAATTTCTTTTCATTAGGTTATATTACTTCTTCATTGTCTTCGATATTCTAAAATTATTTGGGTAATGATTTTTTATTAATTTATATTTTATTTAAAATTTGTTTTATGTGTATTTAAATTTTATACACATATTAAATTCATTGATTAATTCCCAATTCAACGGTAACCTTTGTAAGATATTTTGTCTCAATTTCCACTCAATTGAGACATGTTTGGTATTATGCACCTATTTATTTTTATGATGTGTGTATACTATCCATTTGATATGTTATATCATTAATATATTTATATTCATGGTATTTAATATTTCATTTTAATTTATTTTATTCATGGGAGTTATGACTCCAAAGTTATAAAAGTGGTAAGATTTTATTTCAAAATATCATCATTATTTGAGATAATTTATGTTTAAAAATATGATACGGGAATTAATTGAAATTTATATAATAAACCCAAAATATTTTCTTCTCCTATGGTTTTTATATAAATTATAAGTTTTCCTTTCACTTTGTACTCTTTAAGTACTCAAGATACCAAAATCATGTTTTTAAGGAAAACCGACATGTTTTTCTACTCAGTTAGGGAAATTTTTCTTCCATGTTTATATTTTCCATAAAATGATTTTAAAAAATGTTTTCAATATAATATAATAATTTAATAAATAATTTTTTACTCATTTTTTACTTTTTAAAAATAGTTTATAAGGAAAAACAATTTATTTCCTAAATGACATATTTTTTTACTTTTTACCGAAAATATGGAAGAAATTTTTGTTTTAATGTACTCAAAATGAATGTCATTTATTGCTTTAATGACCAATGAATTATTTAAAACTTATTTTACAAATTTCCATGATTATTTTCAAAGAAAATTTTTTTATAATATTTTTGGAAATTTTTAGTTTTCAAAAGTTATTTTCAATGTGAAAGGGGTATTTTCCTCAAAAACGTTTTTGATAATATTTTTTTATAGTATTTATTTTCATAATAAAATAATTTATTTACTTATTCTCCATAGGGTATGGAATCCATCCTTTTTATTATATAACATTTCATTACATTTTACAAACAGATGATATTTTAAAGTTTAGTGTCTTGTAAAAATGTTACATAATACATGAAAACTTAAAACATTATTATATTCCACTAGAAATAATTTTAGAAGGTTCATCCTAAGTAAATTTATTCAATATAATAACCTGGGGATATTCATAAAAGAAAAGGGTGAGAATAAGACCTAGTAAGGGAAAACGAGGGTAATAATTTACTTGTGATATTGAGGAATATCAATAATAACTTGAGGAAATACATAAAGTCATGAGAAATGGAGAATGAGGAATATCATAATAAAAAGACTATTATTAATAACATTTAAATTTTTATAAAACATTTAATTGATTCATTCATAAGAATATCACCAAGGTTTATCACTAAGGTGTCATAAAAATTACCAAGGTTATTCACCAAGGTATCATAAAACTTGTCGTCTCTAGAGATTAATTTATTTACCCAATAAATTGGAGCCTTGTCAGGTCACACCATTAATATTTATTAATTAATTTGAGACACATATATCATAATAAAAAAATTTCATAAATAACCTGTGTAGAATAAAATAAATAGGTTTCATATCAAAATCATGGTGTTTTAGAAAGTGCTTAAAAACCAGACCCATTTGTCATTTTAATCCCATGAAAAATGAAGGAGGGTTTCATGTATGTTAATACAAGAATAAAATAGATAATTTTTAAATATATTTGAATAAACCTATAGAATAAATTGGTTTGGGTATTCACAAAATAAAATAAAATAAAATAATTTCTTGAGAAAAATAGATAAATTTTGAGAAGTAAAATCAATAGCATAACGGGTATAAAACATGGTTTTAGAAAACATTAAAAAATAGGGGGAATGGTCTCAAGTTAATAAAATAATATAAATAAAGTAAAGGCATAGAATAAAATTGATATAAGAACATGGTATGAAAATTTGAAATACATACCACCTAAAAAAGGAACTTGAAAGGAAAAGAGAAGTTGAGATTTCCCTTACCTTGAAGAGTGACTACTAAAACTAGAATATCAGGACCCTAGGGGCTTGAAGACACCTTTGGAGCACTCCTTGGGTGGTAATACTATTATAGGTTTTTTGAGTATTATTTTTAATGAAATATAATTGAGATATATGTGGGTATTTATAGCAAAAGTGAGTGAGTTTTTTATAAATTTCCTTAGACACCTCAGTAGTGGTATTTGCAAAACCATAGGCTTGACCATGGTATTTTCTCATGGTATTGGAAACTTGGGACACATATTACATTATTATAATCCAAAAAGGTTTACTATCATTTTATATTACATAATACATCATTATGACATCATTAATCATGTTGAAAACACAAAACTGTATTTTTACTATTCATGAAAAACTAAAGTATTTTATAAAATTCTCATAAATTCACCCTAACCTAATATCGACATTTTTATTCCAAAAATGACATTTATTTTATCATAATAATTCTATAAATATGAGAAATTTAACTTTTAACTATAAAAACACTTATTTATTAAAAATAATAGCGTATAGAAAAAACATAGTAAAATGCATACTAAAATCTACGACACTTGAAAAAAATAATATTATTTTATCTTTTTAAATAAATAAGGGTGTTTTGAAAAAACTATTTCATTATAATAAACTTTAATAAAACATTTTTTTAATATAATAATCTATATCTCTCTGAAAAGTACAATTTTTTACCTGAAAATCATTTTATCAAATTCCATCTCAATTTTTAAGGAAAACTATTATTAAAATGGAAATGATAAAATAAAAAAATTATTAAAATAAATGGATTAAATTTTAATTAAATGGACTCAACACATAACTCCTTATAACACCTATATACAACCTAAGGGTAAAGTTTTTGATATTAATAGACTCTTGGGTTGGCTCAAATAACATCGCTCGAGTGGTAATTTTCACTAACTTTAACTTCTCCCATAGGAGATTTCATTCAACATTAACATGTTGAAGATCATCTTCAGCTTGGTCAAGAGCAAAGCCTAGTGATGCTACCTCCTTCCCAAGCTCTAAAAAATGGGCTTCGTATGGCATGACTCTACTGGATGAGGTCATCGACTCTTCTTTATGCATTAATTAACCATTATAATTTATATTTATAAATAATAATCATAACATTAAGAGTATAGTTTCCAATGGTCATATTGACCAACGGTCATATTCACCAATGATCATAATTGACTAATGGTTATATAACGGTCGAAACCTGATGGTCACATTAAAATATACATACTTTATTATTAATGAGATATAGTTTTTTTGTGTAATATAATATAACACGCATTTCTAGGAAACAAATATTATTCAAACAAATTAGGTTGTTACATTCTCCCCCAATAAGAAATTTCATCCCTAAAATTTCAACACATTCCCTCAGTTGAGGAAAGGTGAGGGTACTTTTGCCTCATTGTTTCCTCTGGTTCCCATGTCTCTTCTTCATATTTTTGGTTCCTCCACAACACTTTAATGAGGTGGGTAGTCTTATTACATAGAACCTTGTCTTTGTGGTCAAATATCTCCACCAGCTGCTCCTCATAAGAGAGGTCTTGTTCCAATTATACCACCCCAATATTTATTGCATGTGAAGGGTCAGGTATGTACTTCATCAAGAGAGATATGTGGAATGCATCATGAACATGATCTATATTTAGAGGAAGTGAAAGACAATAGGACACTGCTCCTATGTGATCAAGGATTTTAGAGGGGACATTGTTGTTGGCACTGGAAAACGCGTCCCCAAAAATTTTCCAAATGATTCCATATATGATCCAAGATCGTATTCCATTTCTCAAGCTTTGATTTGGTAGGTCGTAGGTCCCGAACAGAGCTACGGATTAGGAGTTATGGACATTTGAAGTTGGGCTGGAAAACTGGTTCGCAAAGCCCATTCGTGAAGCCCCCCTCCGTGATCGTGGAGCGCCGCCGCGAAGCAATGAGGCGGGATGCTCCGCGAACCCGATTGACATTTGCGACGTGCCGCGAAGACCCTACACAAAGCACATGAGGCGGTAACTCTCCGAGAAAGCCCTGACGTTCACGAACCCGCCGTGAAGCAGCGAAGGCGGTACCGCTCTGCGAATCTGGTTGACGTTCGTGACCCGCCGTGAAGCAACCGAATTCCCCCTTCGCGTCGTGTGAGCTTTGCTTCGCAGCGCCCCTTGCCTATAAATACCCAGCTTGACCCCCTTCTACAGGGGGCCACGGCCATTTTTCTGCCCCTTGGGTGGCCGATCTCCCAGTCCGCGGAGCTCCGCTTTGCGGCTCCGCGAGGCCATGCTCCGCGAGCAGCTTCCTTCGCGTTGCTGCTCCGCGAGCCGTTGCTCGGCGAGTCCATGCTCTGTGGGCCAATGCTCTGCAATGCTACTCTGCGAGTACCCCACAATCCACCCTTGCTCCGCAAGAGGCCCATGCTCCGCGAGATCCCTCTGCTCCGTGAGACCTTTGCTCCGCGAAGCTACTTCACGAAGACCTATCCTTCGCAAGGCTCCTACCTTCTCACCCACCGGTCCATACTGCGGGGGCTGCGCCCCCTCACCCCCGCTCAGGGTTAGTGTCGGGCTGTGGTCCCGGTCCGGTCCCTTCAGTACCATCACATACCCCCATGATAAATGGAGAGTCGTACTGCGAATTTCTTGGGCTGGGATGTCGGGATTTTCCATTGCGCACCCACCTCCCACCTTTGGAACACCATGATTTGAGATACTCCTCCGCACACCATGAAACAACTTGAGTCGACATATTCCTCTTGGTTTCATTCCCATGTCATGAGTTGAGTTTCTCATCATCAATTCCCTGAGTACCTTGAGTTGAACCATTCCTCAGGCAACTCTTCCAAACCCTATCACTTGGCTCCTACGCCAGGTGGAACCAGAAAGGGCCGCCCTCGCGTAAGTCCCAACACCATCCATTCACAGGCACCTTGTGCCAATAGTCCTATCTACAAGACTCTAAACTGTAGTACTCCCTATGTTCCTAACATAGGATGCCTTTTTCTCCAAATAAGATATGCCTTATTCTCCTAGCATGAGATGCCAACAGTACCCTCTACATGACTATAAACAGTAGTACTCCCTATCTAACAAATGATAGGATGCATCTTGCTCCAATCAAGAGATGCCTCATGATCCAAGCATGAGATGCCTAACAGTCCTACCTACATGACTATAAACTGTATTATTCTCCCTATGTTCCAAACATAGGATGCCTCTTGCTCCAAATAAGAGATGCCTCATGCTCCAAGCTTGAGATGCTAATAGTCCCCTCTACATGACTATAAACTGTAGTACTCCCTATCTAACAAATGATATGATGCCTCTTGCTCCAATCAAGAGATTCCTTATGCTCCTAGCATGAGATGCTAATAGTCCTATCTACATGACTTTAAACTGTAGTAATGCCTTATGTTCCAGACATAGGATGCCTCTTGCCCTATATGAGAGATTCCTCATGCTCCAAGCATGAGATGCCTAATAGTCCCCTCTACATGACTATAAACTGTAGTACTCCCTATCTAAAAAATGATAGGATGCCTCTTTCTCCAATAAGAGATGCCTTATGCTCCTAGAATGAGATGCTAACAGTCCTATCTACAAGACTATAAACTGTAGTACACCCTATGTTCCAAACATAGGATGCCTCTTCCATTAAACAAGAGATGCCTTATGCTCCAAGCATAAGACGCCTAATGCCATGACTATAGTGGCATGATTCCAACGCCCCTTGGCAATATCCCGATTGTGCACTAGCGCATAGGTGAAGGCCTCAACCCACCAGTGAGTTGGGATGCCCTCATGGCCTAACATAAGGAAGACATTATGGGCAGCTTCTTGCGTAAGCCCCATTCACCAGTGCTGCTCCATAGCGGCACCCGAGCAGCTCCTAGCGTAAGCCCCATTCACCAATGTCGCTCCATAGCGGCACCCAGGAAGCTCCTAGCGTAAGCCCCATTCACTAGTGCCGCTCCATAGGGGCACCCGGGCAGCTTCATAGCGTAAGCCCCATTCTCCATTGCCGCTCCATAGCAGCATCTGGGCAGCTTCCTGCGTAATCCCCATCCATGATTTCCACTCCATAGCGGCACCCGGGCAGCTTCTTGCATAATCCCCATTCACCATTCCTGCTCCATAGCGGCACCCGGGCAGCTTCTTGCGTAAGCCCCATTCACTATTTCCACTCCATAGTGGCACCCGGGCGGCTCCTTGCGTAAGCCCCATCCACCATTGTCACTCCATTCAGCGGTAAGCCATTGTTACCGTATGCAGCGGTAAGCCGTTGACATTCTTATCCTACGGTAATCCATTGTGATCCTATCCAGCGGTAAGCCGTTGTGACCCATTCAGCGCCAAGCCGTTGACATCCTCATCCAGTGGTAAGCCGTTGCGACCCAACTAGTGGTAATCCATTGAAACCCCCAATCGGCGGTAATCCGTCATCAGAAGAACTACGTGGACTTTGATTCCCTGCCACGGGGTTATGTAGGAAGCCTCTTCAAGGATCAAGCCTGAAACTATCGTCATCCTTTTACTTCGGGCCTCCATCTTAGAGTAAGTCCTAGCACCATGGGCTACCCAACGCATAAGCCCATCTTTGTTTCTCACGGATGCACTCTTTGTGACGTGATCATCAGGTCTCTGCTGCCTCTTGTTTCTCACACCGAGCATGACTCATGTGGGCTTAGAGTAAGCATTGGCCATGACAACACCCCGTCCAGCATGACGTTAAACTGTGTGCCATCCAGCATGACGTTAAACTATATGCCCCCATCCGGTATGACATTAAACTGCACATCCATTTGAACTACGAGGTCTTTGATCCATGTCAAGGAATGGTACGTAGGAAGCCTCCATGAGGTTCAAGCCCACCACCCGTCATTTCTTCACTTCAGGTTCCACCCTCGTCCAGCATAACGTTAAACTGCAATTCCAGTCCGACGGAAAGACGTTGTGACCAACCCAAACTACGAGGACTTTGATCCATGTCAAGGCATGGTACGTAGGAAGCCTCCCTGAGGTTCAAGCCCATCTCCCATCAGACCAAGGTCCCTTCTTCACGTCGGTTCGCCGACACCCACCGCCATTACCGAACTACGAGGACTTTGATCCATGTCAAGGCATGGTACATAGGAAGCCTCACGAGGTTCAATCCCACCACCAGTGGACCCCCAGGTTCACCTTCACATCGGTTCACCGATGAAGCCCCTTTGAACTACGAGGTCTTTGATCCATGTCAAGGCATGGTATGTAGGAAGCCTCCTAGAGGTTCAAGCCCACGACCTGTTGGTCACTCTGACCTTCTCCATATCAGGTCACCAGCACCTAGGCAGCCTAGTGTATAAGCCCTGCACCATCTGGACCAAGATCCTCACTCGAGTCGGTCCTTCGGCGCACCGTCCTGAACTACGAGGACTTTGATCCATGTCAATGCATGGTATGTAGAAAGCCTCCATGAGGTTCAAGCCCATCACCCGGCCATTCCGACCTTCTTCACGTCGGTTCGCTGACAATACCCATCGGACCAAGTTCCACATTCACGTCGGTTCGCTAACGACACCCATCAGACCAAGGTCCACCTTCACACCGGTTCACCGGCACCATCAAACTATGCGGACTTTGATTCCCTGCCACGGGGATACGTAGGAGGTCTCTTCGAGGCTCAAGCCCAATTTCACTGTCTCCCTTGCGATGGTCCCATTTCATTCCCCCTCCACTTCATCCATCCATCCATCACCCATCTTGATTCTCACCCGGGACGCTACATCCCGGTGGGATCATGCCATCCACCTCCTCGCTGCTCCTAGCGGCGCATAGGCCGCTTTCTATGCGTAAGCCCTAGCATGTCTCCGGGTCATTGTCCTCTGTGTACACCCCGATTCATCAACCCTTCGAACTACGTGGGTTTTGATCCCTGTCCTATACACAGGGTACATAGGAAACCTCCAAGAGGTTCAATCCCAGCCAATGGTAATCCATGGTGTCCCCCATCTTGGGGTCGCACTTCCCCCGATCCGCCCTCAGTGGTGTTCAGATCAGCCATTACGGTGTGACATCTCCCCTCCTTGGAGTGAACCACCTCAGATCTGTCCTCATTGGGTGTTCTGATCCATCCATCTTTCAGGTATTCCCCCCTTGGGATATACCAATCTGATCCATCTCTATGAGACGTTCTGATCACTATCATTCCGTCTCTGCAAGAAGTTAAACTCGCGGCCTACCTCGTGATAAACATGAGATGCCTGAGGAAAACCTTGGAAGACATGCCTTTGGTGTCACCGTCTCTGCTAGACGTTAATCTTGAAACATACCCTGTGTTAAACACAGGAAGCTGAGGAAAACCTCAGATGCATGCCTATGGCATATGATTCCCGTCATTCGACGTGGGATGCCTCCAGTTCTACACCCTTGAGATTCCCTCTTATGAGGAAGAATACAGGTTCCCTAATGTCCACGCACCCATAGATGCCCCGACATGTCTGATGTTGTCATCTACTCCGACCGAAGGTCGCTACCATGTCAAGATCCCATGGAATGTCCTGAAGGAAGTAGTGTAATTAACTAGCGTCCATGAAGATATGGCACCGAGAACAAGATTCATGAACAACGTATTAAATCTATGAGGGAGACCCGGACTAGGTGACGAGTTCTGAGGAGGAATCCACGGAAGGAAGAACCGACATCCCATCACCCCAGTTTCGATCAAGGAGCAGACGTCCCTGAATAAGGAACGGATGTCGCCCGCCTTTGGAAAGCGGGAATGCGGGGTAACAGCTGCACGTCCTCACAGACAGATGCGCGAGCCCCGGCGAAAGCGTCGGAAACAATTGTATCTGGGGATGAGATTCCATTTATTCCCAAACCACATGACTCTCTTCCAAGATGAAATTAGATGGAAGAATTTATCTCCAACATCAAACTCCAAGTCCCTTAGGTGGTTTTTAGAATGACTCTTCTTCCAAATCTGAGTAGCTTTTATGTATTGTTAGATGACATGAACCTTTTCTGTCATCTCTTTCAAAACATTAGGCCCAAAAATCTTTCTATCACCAACTGCATCCCAAAAAGTATGAGTTCTACATTACTTACCATATATAGATTCATAGAGTTCCATTTGAATGCTCAAATGGAAGCTATTTTTGTATGAGAACTTGACTGATGGGAGATATTGATCCCATCAACCTTTAAATTTCATTCAGCATGTCCTCAGGTGTCTGAATAGTTCTTTCATATTGGTTATCAGTTTGAGGATTATAGGCCATACTAAAATTCAATTCAGTACTCAAATTACATTTAATACATCTCTAAAATATTGATGTGAACCTTGTATCATGATTAGATAAAATAGAAAGTGGAACTCCATGCATCCTTACTGCTTCCTTCACGTATATCTTGGAAAGTTGGTCAAGAGAGAAATCTTCCCAAATAGAGATAAAATGAGCAGTCTTGGTGAGATGGTCCACTATAACCCATATCAAATTGTTTCCTTTGGGTTTTTCTAGGGGACTAATGACAAATTCCATAGTGATATTGTCCCACTTCCATGCTGGTATGGGTAGTTTTTATAATACCCCTTTAGGAATTTTCCTCTTGCATTCACTTTTTGACACACCAGGCACCTTGTAGTGTAGTCGGCAATCTCCATTTTCATGTTATCCCACCAATAATTATCACAAAGGTCCCTATACATTTTAGTGCTTCCAGGATATATAGAGAAAGTAGAGCTATGAGATTCATCCATTATCTCCTTCTTTATTTCTGGAATAGATGGAACGCATGGCCTTGTATGAAATTTCAGTTTACCTTCTTGATCAATATTGATCGCAAGAAACTTCCCATTCTTTACTTACTCTAAATTCTTCTGTAACAAAGCATCTTTTATTTGATATTTCTTGATCTTCTCTAGTAATAATGGTCGATAAATCATTTGGGATGGGATTAATGATGTCCCTTCCCTTACGATTCCCATGTCTAGTTTTACAAGTTCTTTGATCAAAGGATCTCCTCGAATCCTCATTATTTCCAACACAATAGGGTCTTTTCTAATTAATTCATAAAAATATTTGTTTTCCATTTTGGGATGATAATGAATTGAAAAATAATAGTCTTAAAGAAGTTCCAAACATATCCTCTATCTCATGTTCAATTCATTTTTTGTGATAATATACTTCAAACTTTGATGGTCTATATATATATCACATTTCTCCCCATGAATATAGTGCCTTCATATCTTCATAGCAAAAGAACCCACAGCTAGCTCCAGGTCATGCATAGGATAGTTCTTCTCATGAGACTTCAACTGTCGAGATATATAAGAAATCACCCAATAATTTTTCATGAGGATTCACCCAATCCCTTTTATAGATTAATCTCTAAAAATAACGAATCATTCTCCAATAAAGGGTAGAGTTAACAAGGGTTCAGTAACCAATCACTTATTCAGCTCTTGGAAACTTTCTTCACACTTCTTTGTCCAAATGAACATGACCCATTTTCGAGTTAACTTGGTTAGTGGATTAGAAAGTCGTGAAATGTTTTTCACAAACCTCTAATAATATCATGATAAACCAAGGAAACTATGAATCTCAGTTACTATTGTAGGATGAGGACACTCTTACACAACTTTTTTCTTTGTAGGATCAACTGAGATTCCTTCATTGGTTACAATGTTCCCCAATAAAGCAACTTGTTTTAACCAAAATTCACATTGGATGAACTTTCTAAATAACCTCTCATTCCTCATAATTTTCAATATAACCCTTAGATGATCCTCATACTCCTTGCAAATTTTGGAATATATCATAATATCATCAATAAAAACTACCAAAAATTTATCAAGGTAGTTATTAAAGACTCTATTTATCAAATTCATAAAAATATCAGGATAATTATTTAATCTAAATGGTATAAAAACAAACTCACAATTCCTATATCATGATCATAAGGCAGTCTTTGGAATATCTTCTTTCTTCACCCTAAATTGATGATAACCAGATCGAAGATCAATCTTAGAGAAGAATTGATCCCCACAAATATGGTCAAATAAATCATCAATTCTTGGAATAGGGTACTTGTTCTTTAATGTGATCTCATTAAGTTCTCTACAATCAATTCATAACCGTATTGATCCATCCTTCTTTTTAACAAAGAGAATTGGTGCTTCCAAGGAGATACACTTGTTGTCACGAACTGAATCTGGTAGTCACTAATACCGGCACCAAATCTAGCCCATGACAAGGCCTGAAGGGAGTTCCCTATCCCCACAGTCTATAACAAGTTCTCGGGTATCAATAAATTTGGTTTGGGACTGATTTACCTGAGTATGAAATCATAAAACATTAAAAACAATCAATAATATGAATTTGAAATTTTCATGCCAAACAAGCCTTAACAGAAACCAGATCTTAATAAATGGTTTTAAATAAAGTACAATAGGTCCAAACATAAATAAAAATATCATCAAATCGTCCACAAAGACTCCACATGACAATGGGTCATCACCCCCAAGTCGTCTCTATAACACCGCACCATAGGAGGGGACTAACAACTCAAACTGCCTTCACCCAAGGCTTTGCCTTTACCTGTGTCAAACATAATCAAGTATACTTACACCCAAGGGGTGTAAGTAGGGTTTGAGACTAATCCCAATAGTATACCACCCAAATATTCCAAATAGTATGCAATACAAGGTGAAAAGCATGCAGTTTTAATATGTAAGGAAAAGTGGTGATAAATTCCAAGAAATGTAACTTTCAATTTTAAAGAGTTTTCAAAATAAAAAATTCATAATGTTAAAAAATTTGAATAATATATGTTATCTACTATAATTTACATCCAAAAACACCTTAATAAAAGGTTAAATATCACAAATCTAATGAGCACCAAAACCGGGAACACCCCTAGGAACTAGATAGTCTCGGGCCATATGTACCTCGTACCTCGGTGTAAAATAACCATAGAAAAAAAATTTCCCATGCACAATCCACTAGTAGGGAACATACCCATAACCTAGTGGTTCCCAATAATTATCCATATAGTTTTTTATTGTTTTCTTTATCCCTTTTTCTTGGTGAAATAGGGACAAAACCCATCTGGATCACTAGTATACTAGTACATATATGCCCTCCTAGGTACCCAGGCTTTCCCCATTGTTCTTAATCAATTTAAGCATGAAACATACATCCATTTTCATATAAAAACACCACTAATGGTCACATAAAAAAAATATAGTATCTGTACACACTCTATACCACTTAAAACACACACAAAAACATTTTGATTTTAAATTAAACAACTTCTCAAAATCTCGCATTGTTTTGCACCCAAAACTCCTTAAAATCCCCACATTTCACACTATGTGAACACTTATAAGTCACCAAAACAAAAATTTAATCCCATTACCTTTCAATGAAACCACAAAATAAGTCATAGGGTAGCCCCATATGAACCAAGAAGTGATATCTTTGTAAAACCTCCATTTTCACACACACATGGCACTTAAGTTCATATGCTTCACAAACACCATTAAAAAAATTCACAGTAATAACCAAAGGAGATAAACATTAAAAACATGATTTCTAACCCTAATAAATTTCAATAAAATCAACTAATAAGTTATATGGTAGCCCAAAATGAACCAATAAAATATTTCTATGAAAAAACCCCAATTTCACATAAAAATGGCACTTAAATTTCATTTGCTTTACAAATACCACTAAAACCAATTTTTTCACCAATAATCAAATGATATAACATGAAAATATTATAAAAACAGCAATATAATTCACAAGAATTGCATAAACATGGAATCACCTACCAAAATTGTTAAAACATTGAATCCTTTGTGTGAAAATTTAATCGCTCCACCACTGCACCACAAGGAAGGTAGATTGAGCCTAAAATCAAAATATTGGACCAATAAAACCCAAAGTTAAACCCTAGGTTAGAAACCCTACCCTATGGTAATTTGTTAATTCAAGGAAAATGGAATAAACTTCATGAAAATGGGAGGAACTAAGAGGTAGAAACAATTACTTGAGATTGTGTGAAGTTACTCTACCAAATCCCCCTTCAAAATGGAGTTTTAATGAGGGTTTGAGAGGCTTTGAGGGCTACCATGGTCGTTAGGTTCGAAGTGGGGAATAAAAGGGTGAGTTAGTATAAATATAGAGAGGAAAAAGAAGTTATTTAGCTCATTTTTAATGATCTGGATATGGGTGCACGGTTTGTGTACACAGTTTGGAAAACCTTGCACCTAAATCATACACCCTCCTTTCTCCCATCAAAACATCCCCAAATGACACCAAAATTTGTGGGAGATTAGGGGGGAATGTTAGGATAAAAATATAATAAATATAAGTACCTTTAATGAAGAAATTGGGTGTGATAATTCTCCCCACCATGAAAACTTTTTGTCCAGAAAAGTCGACTAGAGGCTTGATTGAAAAACAAGAATGGGTACTCGTCCTCAACCCATGAATTATAGTACTAGGTCTCATATGTATCACTACCATGCTTTTAAAAAAATCCAGACCAGCATAATAGACTTCCCTCGAAGCACCTTCTCTTGGGAGTCCACTATTTGCACTGGCCGCTCAAAAACTGACAAGTCAGGATCTATCTCTAGTTCTTCTCAACTCAACACATGGGACGGATCCAGGTTGTATTTATTAAACTAGGAAACATGGAATACACCATGTATTTATGTCAACTAAGAAGGTAATACCAACCTATATTCCACCTTTCCAATATGCTCGGTGATCTCAAAAGGGTTGACATATCGCGGTGTCAGCTTCCCTTACTTCCCCAATCGATGATGGCCCAAACGAGGGGCCACTTTCAAGAATACCTTGTCACCCACATAAAACTCTAGGTCTCAACGTCTCTAGTTAGCATAATATTTATGAAGAATTTGAACTATCAAAAAGAACTGCCTAGTCAATTTTACCTTTTCAGAAGTCTCCAACACAAGGCTAGGCCCCAACAGTGAAGTCTCACCTACCTCATCCCAACATATGGGGGACCAACATGGCTGACCATAGAGCACCTCAAAAAGGGAAATTTGAAACTAGGATTGGTAACTATTATTATAGGTAAACTCAACCAATCCCAAATGGATATCCCATGAACCTCCAAAGTCCAGAACACATGCACAGAGCATGTCCTCCAAAATCTGATTCGCCCGCTCTGTCTGACCATCTGTTTGAGGATGGTATATCGTGCTCATCTTAATCTAAGACCCCAAGGCCTTCTTAAGGCTTTAACAAAACCAAGAAGTAAAATGGGGGTATATATCTAAGACAACTGCTGATGGTACACCATTGAGCCTTACCACCTCCTTAAGATATAAACGGCCCAACTCATCCACTTTAACTATATCTCTGATCAGAATGAAGTGGGATGATTTGGTCAGATGATAAATCACCACCCAAATCGAATTCTTACCCCAAGTTTTATTAGTCAATCCAACAATGAAGTCCATGGAAACCTTGTCCCACTTTCAGGTAGGAATGGGTAATGGCTGGAGCAAACCGGAGGGCCTATGATGCTCTGCTTTCACCTGCTGGCATGTGTAGCATCTCGACACAAAGTCTGCAATGTCTTGCCTCATACCAGGACACCAAAACTGTCGATGGAAATCATAATACATCTTGGTGTCACCCATATGGACAACCCACTAAGACTGGTGGTTATCCTGTGTCACTACCTTCTGTAGAGATAACGGAACTACTGAATGACCCTTGAAGCACAGGATGCCCTTAGGAGACGACGACCAATCATAGGAAGTATCCCCAACATGAAGAAACTACTTATAACATTGAAAAATATCATCACTAGGCTATTCCCACTAAATCAACTCCAAGAGAGAAGGAGTCAACTAAACGATCGCCAAGAATGCACCCCCATTTTTCTCCCTGGTCTCCACATGCATCTGAGAAAAGAGCCCTATCAAAGTTCACTCATAACTGGACTTCCTTAAATCCTACACTGGAACTCTTATGATCAAGGTATCGGCCACCATGTTACCCATGAATGGGGTATATACAATGTCAAAGTCAAACCCCTTCAAGTACTCAATCAAACGACACTGCCTCAAGTTGAGGTCCTTCTGTGAGAAGATATAGGCCAAGATTTTGTGATCAAAGTTGACCAAAAACTTCTCCCCAAAGAGTTGGTGACGCCAAGTCTTCAAAGCGTACATCATAGATACTAACTTCAAGTCATGGGTCGGGTAATTTGTTTCATGTGGTCAGAGTTGGAGAGAGCCATACGTCACCACGTGATCATCCTGCATAACCACACACCCAAGACCCATACCTGAAGTGTTGCAATACACCACATACCTCTTTCTAGCCTCTGGAAAAATTAAAATAGAGACGGTATTCAACCACTGTTCTAGCTCCTCAAAGGATGCCTAAAATTCTGGTCCCTATAAAAACTTCACCACTTTCTGGGTGAGTGTGGTCATTGGTGAAGAAATCCGAGAGAAATCTATAACAAACCGCCTGTAATAACCAACCAAGCTGAGGAAACTCCTGATCTTGAACACATTATTCAGCTTCTCCCATGACATGACCGTACTGATCTTCTTGGAGTCCACTAAAACCCCCTTCTCTGAGATCACATTCTCCATAAATTTCACTTCCTTGATCCAAAAGGTTCACTTTGATAACTTTGTAAAGAGGTGGTGATCCCGAAAAGTGCCCAAAACAATCCTCAAGTGATGTTTGTGTTCCTCCTCGGAGCTAGATTATACGAGAATGTCATCCATGAACACCAATACAAACTAATTGAGATATTGATGGAACACACTATTCATGAGTTTCATAAAGACCACTGGAGCATTGGTCAATCCAAAGGGCATGGCCAAGTACTCAAAGTGGTCATACCTACTTCGGAAGGTTGTCTTTGGGATATCTGCCTCTCTCACCTTGAGTTGATGATAGCCTAAATGTGGGTCAATTTTAGAAAACCACCTTTACCTATTCAACTAATCAAACAAGTCATCTATTTAGGTCAAAGGGTATTTGTTCTTGACTGTTACCTTATTCAGCTTCCGGTAGTCAATGCACAACAAAAGGGATCTGTCAGCCTTTTCGCGAACAACACAGGAGCGGTCCAAGGAGAGACACTTGGGAAAATGAATCCTTTGGATTATAAGTAATATAGTTGTATATTTAACTCCCTCAACTTGGTGGGGGCTATTCTATAAAAGGTAAGATATATTGGTTGTGTTCCCAGTGCCAAATCAATCGAGGTCTCCACATCCCTCTCTAGGGGTAGACCTGAAAAATCATCTGGAAATACCTCCAGAAACTCATCTACTACACAAGGTAGCCCACCATCAAGATCATGATCATCTTCCTCCATCACGATCAATGATAAGTGAAAAACAAGATCTCCCAACTCTAGGAGTGGAGGTCCCGCACAACCCGACCGAGGATCCCATTCTGCATGAAAAACCTGACGACTCCCATCAAGTTCCGTGAAACTCACTCACCGCCTGTAGCAATTGATGTGTTCCTGGAAGTGTACTAGCCAATACATGCCAATTATTATGTCAAAAAGTTTCATATCTAAGACCAAGAGGTCCCAATCCATCTCAACCCCTGACACGGAAAGCGGACACGATGGGCACCTGAGACCCTGCTCCCTCTTCTTTCCCAGCGGCATCACCAACTTCATCAAAAAAGACAACAAATCAATTGTAAAATTCAGTGTGTCCACAAAACAGGTAGAAATAAATGAAACAGATTCACCAGTATCAAAAAGTACAACAACTATAGAAGATTAAATCAAAATGGTACCTCGAAATGTTGACGGTCTCACCTCTAATCCTACTGGTGCCTGATCCACCGCATGGAGATGTCCGGTATCTTCCTGAGGATGACTGCTACTCTATGGTCGTACCCTAAACTAGATCTTCCCAGAATATGACCTCAACCTACCACCACAGCCACTAAAACAAGATCCCCCCATCCTTGACGTCTCGGACAGAGCTGGCACTCCTTTTGAAGCCACTGACCCTACCTCACTCGGAAGTGGATGTGCCACCCTGAAAAAGCGCTGAAAGTGACCCATAACTCCACATTGGTAATAGGGTTTCAGAGGAAGTGTTCATGCCGGTCGGATGTGACCCGACCTCCCACACTTGTGGCACATGACCGATCTCCATTAGAATCCACAGATGAAAACTAGCTGGAAGAGTGGCCTGAACTACCACCTCCCTTCTTTAAATGTTCCTCCTACTTCTTTTTCTTCTCTGAAGAGTTGTCACTGCCCACTACTAATACTAAACTAGAGAAAAATAGACCTACCTTTATAGTCAATCTTTACCATATACACCTGATCAATGACCTCAACATAGGTCCTCATCTTGAACAAGAAAACCTGGGAGTATATCTCTATTCGCAAGCCTTTCTCAAACCTTTGGGCCTTCTCTGGTTCATTCAAGATGATTTCAGGGGCATACTGAACTAGCTCAGTGAAATGGTTGGCGTACTCTATCACATAAATATTCCCCTGAACAAGGTCTATGAACTCTTGGGATCTATCATAGTCTAACACTTCAGGGTAGTAATGTTCATTGAAGATGGCCTTGAAATATTCCCAGTGCATCTAATCATTCTTCCCAATTTGATGTACTGACTCCCACCACTTTTGGTTAAGACCCTCCAACATAAAATAGTCACACTTCACCCTGACCTCCTTGGGTGTTTCCAATAACTCAAACATGCACTCAATCTTCTCAAGCCATTCCTCTTCTTCTTGGGGTTCTATGATGCCTAGAAAAGTAGGAGGCTTGTTTTTTCAGAAACTCCTGAGCTTTATCTTTTCTAGGAACCATATCTTATACCCTAATAGGAATGGAAATATAATCCAGTCCATGTCCTAGATCTTGTACATCCCAGACCACATCCTTGAATAGCCTCTGATCAATCGGTGTGGGAGAACTCTCTTCGGATTCCTCTCGTGGTTGCATGGGAGCTTTCCGGGGAGGCATGTTGCTACAAAATGAAACATTCACAAAAACAATAGTCAATACCAAAATTCTAAAAATTTTAATTAAATACATCAAATATAAAACACATTACAGTAACAAAAGAAACAACTACTCCACCCCCGCCTGATGTCCATGTGTGGTCTGCAACCCACATGTCTCACCTAGAAGTGAAGTCAATCAGAAAATTCCAATGTCCCTAGTGACTCAAGGTCTACCATGAGAGGTACAGGCCAGGCACCCTACTCATTAACAAAACCCAATCCTCAACATTCCTAGCTCCTTTATATCCATACTCATCCCAAAATACTAATATAATCCAAAAACATTGGCCTCCTCTGATACCATTTTTTCACGAACTAAATATGGTTTCCACTAATACTGGCACCAAATCCAGCCCATGAAAAGGCTCTAAGGGATTTCCCTATCCCCATGGGATAGAAAAAGTGCCCAGGTATCAATAAATTTGGTTTGTGAACGATTTACCTGAGTATGAAAGCATAAAATATTAAAAACAATCAATAATATGAATCTGAAATTTTCATTCCAAACAAGCCTTAACAGAAACCAGATCTGAATACGTGGTTTTAAATAAAGTAAAAGTGGTAAAAAAAATAAAAACATCATTAAATCAGCCACAAAGACTCCACACAAAAAGGGGTCATCACCCTCGATCCGTCTCCACAACACCACACCATAGGAGGGGACTAACAACCTGAATCACCTTCACCCAAGGCTTTTCATTTACCTGTGTCAAACATAATCAAGTATAATTACACTCAAGGGGTGTAAGTAGGGTATGAGCCTAATCCCAATAGTATACCACCCAAATATTCCAAATAGTATGCAATACAAGGTGAAAAAGTATGCAGTTTTAATATGTAAGGAAAGGCAGTAATAAATTCCAAGAAATGCAACTTTAAATTGTAAACAGTTTTCAAAATAAAACTTTCAGAATGTAAAAACATTTTAATAATACATGTTAGATAATTTAATGTAAATCCAACCACACCCTAAGACAAGGTTAAATACCACAAATACAATGAGCACCAAAACCGGGAACACCCCTAGGCACTAGATAGTCTCGGGCCCTATGTACCTCGTACCTCAGTGTAAAATAACCATAGAAAATATGTTCCCATGCACGAGACACTAGTAGGGAACATACCCATAACCTAGTGGTCCCAAATCATCATCCATATAGTTTTTCAAGTGTTTTCGTTATCCATTTTTCTCAATGAAACAGGGACAAAACTCATCCGGGTCACTAGAGTACTAGTACATATCTTCCCTCCTAGGTACCCGAGCTTCCCCCTTTGTGATCAAAAAAATTCAGCATGCCATATACATCCCTTTTCATATAAAAACACCACTAATGGTCACATAAAAACAATACAGTATCTATACACACTTTATACCACTTAAAACACACAACAAAACATTTTGATTTTCAATAAAACAACTTCTCAAAATCTTGCATTGTTTTGCACCCAAATCTCCTTGAAATCCCCATTTTTCACACCATGTGAACACTTATAAGTAACCAAAACAACAAAATCAGACCAATACCTTACAATTAAACAAAAAAAATCATTCATAGGGTATCCCCATATGAACCAAGAAGGGATATCTTTGCAAGACCTCCATTTTCACACAAACATGTCACTTAAGTTCATATGCTTCCCAAACACCATTAAAAAAATCGTAGCAAAAACAAAAGGTGATAAAAATTAAAAACATGATTTTCAGCCCTAATAAATTTCAATAAAATCAACTAAGTAGTTATAGGGTATCCCCAAATTAACCAATAAAATATTTCTATTAAAACCCCCAATTTCACATAAAAATGGCACTTAAATTTCATTTGTTTTACAAATACCACTAAAACAAATTTTTGAACCAATAATAATACGAAATAAACATGAAAATATTATAAACACATAAATCAAAGTCACAAGGATTTCATACACATGTAATCACCTACCAAAATTGTTAAAACTTTGAATCCTTTGTGAGAAAATTCAATCGCACCACCGTCGCACCTCAAGGAAGGTAGATCGAGCCTAAAATCAAAAGATTGAACCAAGAAAACCCAAAATTAAACCCTATATTTTAAACCCTACCATCTTTTCATTTGGTAATTTAAGGAAAATGGAATAAACTTCATGAAAAGGGGAGGAACTAAGAGTGAGAAACACTTACTTTAGATTGTGTGAAGTTCCTCCACCAAACCCCCCTTCAAAATGGAGTTCCAATGAGGGTTTGAGAGGCTTTGAGGGATGAAATGGCTATTAGGTTCAAATTTGGGAATAAAGGGGAAATTTAGGATAAATATCAGGAGGTCAAAGAAGTCATTTATCTCATTTTTAATGAGTTAAACATGGGCACACGGTTTTTGTGCATGGTTTGGAAAACTGTGAAGCTAAACAGTGCCCCCTCTTTTCTCCCCTCAAAACATCTCCAACTGCCACCAAATTTTGGGGGGGATTAGGGGGGACTTATGGGGGAATTTTAGGATAAAAATATAATAAATATAAGTACCTTTAATTAATAAATTGGGTGTGACACTTGTCTGGATAAACTCTATCTCCAAAAGATCTTAGAGTTGTTTCTTTAATTCCTCCTGCTCCATATTTTCCATTATATATAGGGTTTTTGAAATCGGCCTGGAACCTAGAATGAGTTAAATGGATAACTATACCTCACTTTCTAGGGTAGTTTTGGGTAAAATCTCAAGAAATACATCAACGTATTTCTGAATGATGAGTATATTATCTATTCGTATACTTTCAGTTCCTTATTCATCTCCACTGATCATTTACATAAAGAAAACTATGAGAGGTTCTTCTAGACAAAGATCAGCTTGAGATATCTCTCCTTTGAAAGAAACTTTATGTTTTCCATTCAATACAACTGATATTTCCTTTATTCTATAGTTTATCTTAGTATTATACTTTGAGAGATAGTCCATACCTAGTATAATGATGAATTCCATCATGGGAATGACTTCTAGATTTGTGATGAGATTATGCTCTATAAAGTAAATAATATAGTTTATATATAGTTGTAATGCTTGGATAATACCCCCAAGAGTCTTGAATTATATTTATACTTCTATATGTTTAGGGATTGATTCTATATTGTTTTTAAATTTGGATAAAATAAAGAAATGTGTAGAACCATAATCAAACAAAGTACATGCTAGTTGTGAGAGAACAATGATAGTATTATCCACCACATCATTTGGAGCTTCAAACTCATCCATCATGATAGAAAAATCATGACCTTGCTCCCATGTTCTGTGTCGAGGAAGATGGTGATTCCCCTCCACTGCCCTTGGATTTGGATAGTGATTGGAAAAGTGGTCAAGCTGTCCATAATTGAATCATTTGGATTTCAGGAAAATATTGCACCATCTTCCCTTAATTATTTGTGTTGAGAAGTTGAGGCTTAATCCCAATACGATAGGACCAACTGATATATACTTCTCGTCAACACTTATAACACTTCCTTCTCCCAAGTAGATAGTTCCCCAAATGATTATTCCCACATTTTTTGCATGTAGAAATTTGCACATTCTTTCTTCCTTTTCCTTAGTCAAAGATCATCCCCAAGATTGGATTCAAAGATATCTTCTTTTCATTCGATTTGTGAGACCACTACATCTCACCAAACTCCAGTTCAACTTTCATAGCACTCCTCATGATCTCCTCATTTTTTCCATAGTCTCGGTTGTTAATATTCTTCCTTAGATAAGGTCTTATTCCGCCGAAGAATCTATCAATATTACCATTATGATCCATGAAAAAGATAGAGGTGTAACAGGAAAGTCTTGTAAAGTTCATCTCACATCATCCCATAGATTCATTTTCCTTTTTTTCAACTCTAGTAATTTCTTATCCATTTTTTCGCATTGAATGGGGGAAATATTTTTTGAAAAAGGTTCCCTTGAAAATGTCCCACTTCGTAGCTTCAATATCCCCTCTTGGGTTTATATTTTGTATCACCACCCACCACTGATCAGATTCTCCCTCAAAGTAGTAAATATCCAGGGTGACTTTATCTATTTCTGAATAATAGATTATAGAAAATATCTTTTTAGTAGATATTATCCATTGTTCAGTAAACAATGGGTCAGTAGATCCACTGAAAGATGGTGGTCGTTGATGCATAAAGGACTCAATGGAAAGTTGTTCCCTTCTAGGTGAATCTATTATCTCAACTTGATCAAGTTATTTCTCATAACCTGAGTCAGTTTATTCATCATTCTCATGAAGTTTTCCATTTCAGCTTCCATCGAAAGGTTGTCAGCACCTGGTCTGTTGTGCTCACCATTTACGCAGTTTCTACTATTTCCCACCATTTTCTAAAAGAAGTAAAAATTAGTTAGAAACGTGTTTCATTTAATAATATTATAATTCCAAGGGAACTTTTAGTTATATATCATCATTTTTAAACATTTTATTCATTAAAAATAATTAAATTTTCAATAAAACCATCATAATGGTTCATAAAAAGCTTTTCATTAACCAAATATATCCCCCGAGAGTGTCAAACCAGGAGTGAAGCAAGGCCCATTTTCATATACTAGGTTACGTTGATTCAGGCCCGATGAACCTATTTAGAGATATTAACCCTATTTACATTTGTTCCATATCCACATCCACTTGTTCATATCCAGATAGTGATTTATTTATTAGAAAACCATTCACTTAATATTCCACCAAAATACTAGGAAGTTCTACTATATTTAAACTTTTCTATAAGTTTGTTGCTAAAGTTTTCAAATCCAAATTTTCACAAATAAGTAAACCATAATTTTATACCAAATATGGAATCCCACCTTTTTATTATATAACTTTTCATTACATTTTACAAATAGGGGATCTTTTAAAGTTTAGTGTCTTGGAAAAAAAGGTACATAATACATGAAAAGTTAAAACATTATACTATTCCACTTGAAAGGCCTCATCAAGGTTCATCATAAGTACATTTATTTCATCTCATAACCTAGGAACATACATCAAAGTAAAGGGTGATCATAAGTCCCAGTAATGGAAAACAAGGGAAACAGTTTACTTGTGATCTTTAGGAATATCAATAAGAACTTGAGGAAATACATAAAGGCATGATAAATGTAAAAACAATCACATAATAATAAAAATAACATTATTCATAACATTTAAATGTGTCTAAAAAATTTAATCGAGTCATTAATAATCATATCACTAAGTTTTATCACTGAGGTATCATAAAAAATACCAAGGTTATTCACTAAGGTATCGTAAAAATTATCATCTCAATAGATTAAATTTTTTACCCAATGCATTAAATAGGTATCATAGAATACCCTTAATATAGATTAATTAATTTGATACAAATAAATTATAATAAAACATTTCATAAATAACCCATTAATAATAAAATAAATGGGCTTCATATCAAAATCACGGTGTTTTAGAAAGTGCTTAAAAACAAGATCCTTTTTCATTTTAAACCCACATAAAAGGAAGAAGGGTTTCATGTATATTAATAACAGAATAACATAAATAATTTTTACATATATTTAAATAACCTTGGATAATAAATAGGTTTAAGTATTCACAAAATAAAATAAAATAATTTCTTGAGAAAAAGAGAGAAATTTTGAGAAGTAAAATCAGCAGAATAATGGGTATAAAATGTGATTTTTGAAGACATTAAAAAAGAGGGGAAAAGGGTATACCATTCATAAAATACTCTATATAAAATAAAGGGATATAATAAAATGGATATAATAACATGGTATGGAAATTTGAAATACATACCACCTAAAAAGAGAACTTGAAAGAAAAAGAAAAGTTGAGATTTCTCTTACCTTCAAGAGTGACTCCTAAATCATGAATATGGGAACCTTGGGGACTTGAGAACACCATGGGAGGACTCCTTGGGAGGTAATACTATCATATATTAATGTAGGATGAATTGTTAATGAAAGATAATAGATAAATGGGTGGGTATTTATAAAAAAAGTGATAGAGTTTTTTATTAATTTCATTGGACACCTCAGTAGTGGTATTTACAAAACCATGGGCTTGCACATGGTATTTTCCCATCGTATTGGACAATTAGAACACCTGTTAAATTATTATAATATAAAATATTTTAACATAATTTTATATTCAATAATACATCATTATGATGTCATTAATCATAAAGAAAACTCAAAACTGTATTTTTACTATTCATAAAAAACAAAAGTATTTTATAAAATTCTCATAAATTTACCCTAACCTAATATCGACATTCTGATTCAAAAAAAATGACATTTATTTTATCATAATAATTATCTAAATATGATAAATTTAACTTTTAGATACAAAAATACTTATTTATTAAAAATAATAGCAGACAAAAAATGCATAGTAAAATTTTTGAAACTTGAAAAAAATAAAATTATTTTATCATTTGTAATTAAATAAGAGTGTTTTGATAATACTATTTTATTATAATAAACATTAATAAAACCTTAGTTTAATATAATAATTTATATCTCTCTGAAAAAAATATAATTTTTTACCTAAAAAAACAATTTATCAAATTTTATCTCAATTTTTAAGAAAAAAATATTCTTAAAATAGAAATGATGAAATAAAAAAATTATTAAAACAAAGGGATTACATTTTAAGTAACTAATGCCTCAACACATAACCCCTTATAACACCCACATATGACCTAAGTTAAGGTTTGCGATGGTGATATACTCTTGGCATGTCTTGGATAACATTGTCTGAGTGGTAATTTCCACTAACTATTTTATTTCGTAGGTGATTTCGTTCAAGATTAACATGTTAAAGCTTGGCTTGGGATTGGTCAAGAGAGAAGCCCAGTGATTCTACATCCTTCCCAAGCTATGAAAAATTTCTTTCGTATGACATGACTCTAGTGGATGAGGTCATAGACTCTTCTTTGTGCACTAATTAACCATTATCATTTCTATTTATAAACAATAATAATAACATTGAGAGTATAGTTTCCAATGGTCATATTGACAAATGGTCATATTGACCAACGGTCATATTGACCAACAGTCATATTGACTAACAATCATAATTGACCAATGGTCATATAACGGTCAAAACCTAATGGGAACATTAAAATATACTTACTTCTTTATTAATGAGATATAGTTTTATTATGTGATATAATATAACAAAAAATTTCAGGAAACAAATATTATTCAAAGAGTTCGGGTCATTACATTCTCCCCCCTTAATAAATTTCATCCCTAACATTTTAACTCATTCCCTCTATTGAGAAAAGTAGTTCCCACGTCACTTATTCATATTTTTGGTTCCTCTACAACACTTTAATGAGGTGGGTAGTTTTGTTTCTTATAACCTTGTCTCTATAGTCTGGGATCTCCACAAGTTGCTTCTCAAAATAGAGGTCATGTTCCAATTGTACTGCATCAGGATGAAGTACATGTGAAGGTTCAGGTATTGAATTATTCAAGAGAGATATGTGGAATACATCATGAACTTGAGCTAGATTTGGAGGAAATGCAAGCCGATAGGCCACTTATCCTCTGCAATCAAGGATTTCATAGGGGCCAATGTACTTGGGGTTGAGCTTCCCTTTTTTCCCAAACTGTGTAACTCTCTTCCAAGGTGAAATTTGAAGGAAGACTTTGTCTGCAACATCAAACTCCAAGTCCCTTCAACGGTTGTCAACATAAATCTTCTACCGACTCTAAGTAGCCTTTATGTGTTTTTGGATGGCATGAACCTTTTCTATCATATCTTACACAAAATAGGGCCCAAGAATATTTCTCTCACAATCTTCATCCCAATAAGTTGGAGTTCTATATCGCTTCCCATATAGATCTTCATATGGTTCCATTTGAATGCTCAAATGGATTTTTTTTGTTGCATTAGAACTAAAATAATGGGAGATGTTGATCCCATCCACCTTTAAATTCCATTGAGAATGTTCTCAGAATTTCCTCAAGTGTATGAATAGTCATTTTAGATTGGCAGTTAGTTTGGGGGTGATAGGACATACTGAAATTCAATTTGGTACTCAAATCATATTGAATACTTCTCCATAATTTTGATGTAAACCTTGGATCATGATCAGATATGATAGAAAGTGGAACTCCATGAAGCCTTACCACTTCCTTCATGTATATATTGGTGAGTTGGTCAAGAGATAAATCTTCCCGAATAGAGATAAAATGGGAAAAAAATTTGAGATGGTCCACTATAACCCATATCGCATTGTTTCCTCTGGACATTTTCAAGAGACCAATGAAAAGTCCATAGTAATATTGTCCCACTTCCATGTTGGTATGGGTAGTGGTTGTAATACCCTTTTATGAATTTTTTTCTCTAACTTCACTTTTTGACACACCAGACATCTTGTAGAGTAGTTGAAAATATCCCTTTTCATTTTATCCCACCAATAATGATCACAAAATTCTTTATACATTTTAGTTCTTCCAGGATGTATATAGAAAGTAGAGCTATGAGCTTCATTAATTAGCTCCTTCTTTATTCCCAAAATAGATGGAACACATAACCTTGTACCAAAATTTAAGTACACCTTCTTGATCAATATTGAACTTAAAAAACTTCTCATTATTTACAGCCTCTATCTTCTTCTAAAAAAAGGATATTCTCTTTGATATTTCTTGATCTTATCTAGTAATGGTGGTTGAGAAATAATTTGGGATAGGTTTGATAATGTACCTCCCCTTATGATTCCATTGTCTAGTTTTACTAGTTCTTTGATCAAAAGGTCTCCTTGAATCCTCATCATTTCTAACACAACAAGGTCTTTCCGACTTAATGCATAAGCGACTTTGTTTTCTCTTCTAGGATGATAATGAATTTAACAATAATAGTCTTTAATAAGTTCCAACCATCACCTCTATCTCATGTTCAATTCCTTTTGCATGAAAATATACTTCAAACATTGATGGTCTGTGTATATATCACATTTCTCCCCATAAATATAGTGCTTCCATATCTTCAAATAAAAAACCCGTAGCTAGCTCCAAATCATGCGTAGGATAGTTTTTCTCATGAGGCTTCAACTGTCAAGATGCATAAGCAATAACCTTGTAATTTTTTATAAGGACACACCCAATAACTTTCATAGATGAATCACTAAAAATAATTAATACTTCTTCAATAGAGGGTAGATTTAATTCAAGTGAAATAACCAATCTCTTCTTCAGCTCTTGGAAACTTTCTTCACACTAATTTTTCTAGATAAAATTGACCCGTTTAAATTTAACTTGGTTAGTGGAATATAAAGTCATGAAAGGTTCTTCACAAACCTCCTATAATATCTCACTAAACCAAAGAAACTATGAATCTCATTTACTATTTTAGGATGAGTCCACTCCTCCACAACTTTTTTCTTTATAGGGTCAATTGATATTTCTTAATTGGTTATAGTGTTCCCCAAGAAATAAACTTGTTGTAACCAAAATTAACATTTTATGAACTTTCTAAATAACCTCTCCTTCCTCATAGTTTTCAATATAACCATTATATGATCCTCATGATCCTTGAAATTTTGGAATATATCAGAAAATCATCAATAAAAACTAGAAAAATTTTATCAAGGTAGTCCTTAAAGACTCTATTCATCAAATTCATAAAAATAAAATGAGCATTAGTCAAACCGAAGGGAATAACCAAAAACTCATAATGCTCATATCTTTATTGGAAGTTGTTCTTTGGAATACCTTCTTTGTTCACACTAAATTGATGATAACTAGATCAAAGATCAATCTTGGAGATGAATTGAGCCCCACAAAGCTGGTCAAATAAATCATCAATTCTTGGAAGAGGGTACCTATTCTTCATTGTGATTCTGTTAAGTTCTCTATAATAAATGAATAACTACATTGATCTATCCTTATTCTTTAAAAAGATAATAGTTTCTCCCTAAGGAGAAAAACATGGTCAGATAAACCCCTTATACAAAAGATCATAGAGTTGCTTATTTAATTCCTCAAACTCTAAATTTTCCATTCTATATAGGGTTTTTGAAATCGGCTTGGAACCAGGCATGAGTTCCATGGAGAACTCTACCTCTCATTATAGGGGAGGTCTAGGTAACTCCTTAGGAAATACATAAATGTATTCCTGAATGATGGGTACATTATCTATTCATATACCTTTATTTCCTTCTTCATCTCTACTGATCATTTCCAAAAAGAAAGATATGGGAGGTTCTTCTAGACAAAGATCAGGTCGATATATCTCTCATTTTAAAACAAATACAGGTTTTTCATTCAAGACTACTAAGATTTCCTTGATTCTACAGTTGATCTTAGTATTATACTTAGAGAGGTAGTCCATCCCTAGTATAATGTCGAATTCCGTCATGGGAATGTCTATTATATGTACAATGAGAGTATGCTCTCCAAATTAAATATTAGAGTTTATATACAGTGTTAATGCTTAGATAATCCCTCCAAGAGTCTTGAATAATAGTTATACTTCTAGAAGTTTAGGGATTGATTCTATATTATTTTTAAACTTAGAGTAAATAAAGTAATGCATAGAACCAGAATCAAAAAGAAATTACTTTCTAGTTGTGAGAGAATAATAAGAGTACCTTCCACCACATAATTTGGATATTAAAATTCATCCATTGTGTTTTCAAAATCACAACCTTCTCCCTTTGCCTATGTTGAGGCTGATTGTGATTCTCCTCCAATGCCCTCAAATTTGGATAGTAATTGGAAAATTGGCCAAGATGTCTAAAATTACAGCATTGGACTTCAGGAAAAGTCTTCACCATCTTCCCATTATCATTTATGTTGAGAATTTGAGGCTTCACCTCACTACGATAGTTCAGAGTGATATGGTATCCTCTTCCACACTTGAAGAACTTCCCTCTCTGGAGCAGTCAATTCCCCAATTTATTCTTCCCACATTTGTTGCATGTGGAAAGTCACACTTTCCTTCCTCCTATTCCTTGGTCAAAGCTCCTCCCCAATTTTGGCTCCAAATATCTGTTCTTTTTATTCAATTTTTGAGACCACTGCATCTCACTGAACTCTAGTTAAACTTTCATAGCACTCGACATGATCTCCTCATAGTTTTCATAGTCTCAATTAGAAAAATTCTTCCATATATGAGGTCTTAGTCCACCTAATAATCTATCAACCTTCCTATTAGGATTCATGATAAAGCTAGAGGTGTAATGGGAAAATCTGGTGAAGTTCATATCATAGCTTCCCATAGATTCATTTTCCTTCTGTTTCAGATATAGTAATTCCTTCTCTATTTTTGTTTGCATTGAACGGGGGAAATATTTTTTGAAAAAATTTCCCTAAACTCATCTCACTCCATAGCTTCAATCTTCCCTCTTGGATTCATATTTTTTATCAGTGCCCACCACTGATCATCTTCTCCCTCTAAGAGATAAACATCTTTGGTGAATTTCTCTTATTCTAAACAATGGAGTATAGAAAAGATCTTTTCAATGGAGCTTATCAAATGTTCAGTAATCAATGGGTCAGTAGATCCATTGAAAGATAGTGGTCGTTGATGCATAAAGGAATCAACAGAAAGTTGTTCCCTTCAAGATAAATTGGGTATCTCATATTGATTCAAGTTATTGTTCATAACTCAAGTCATTTTATTCATCATTCTCATGAAGTTTTCCATTTCGGCTTCCATTGGAAGGTCGTCAGCACCTAGTCTATGGGGCTCACCATTAACACGGTTTCTCCTATTTCCCACCATTTTCTAAAATAAGAAAACCTTAGTGAAAAATGTGTTTCATTTAATAAAATTATAATTCCAAGGGAACTTTTTTGTCATATAACATCATTCTTAAAAAAAATTATTCATTAAAAACAAGTTAATTTTCTATATATCTTTCATAATGGTTCATAAAAATATTGTGATTAAAAAAATATATCCCCCAGGAGTGTCAGCCAGAAGTGCAGTAAGGCTCATCGTTGTGTATCAGGTTACATCGAGTCAGGTATGATACACCTTTTCAAAGTTATTACCCCTAGGTACATATTTTTTTATATCCACATCCACTTGTTCATATCCAGAAAGGGATTTATTTTTTCAGAAACCAATTACTTAGTATTCCACCAAAATACCAGGAAGTTATCCTATATTTAAACTTTTTTATAGGGTTGTTTCTAAAGTTTTAAAATCCTAATTTATATAAATAACTAAACCATCCTCTAATACCAACTATGGAATCCCACCTTTTTATTACAAAACTTTTCATTACATTTTACAAATAGAGGATATTTTAAAAGTTTAATTTCTTGGAAGGTACATAATACATGAAAACTTAAAACATTATTATACTCCAATTGAAAGGATTATTCAAGGTTAATCCTAAGTAAATTTATTACATATCATAACCAGTGGAAATACATCAAAGGAAAGGTTGAGCATAAGTCCCGGTAAGGGAAAAAAGGGAAATAGTTTACTTGTGATCTTGAGGAATATCAATAAGAACTTGAGGAAATACATAAATGCATGAGAAATGGAAAGAGGCATATAATAATAGAAATAACATGATTAATAACATGTAAATGTCACTACAACATTTAATTTATTCATTCATAATAATATCATCAAGGTTTATCACTGAGGTGTCATAAACATTACAAAGGTTATTCACCAAGGTATCATAAAACCTTTCATCTCTAGAGATTAAACTATTTACCCAATGTATTAGAGTGATATTAGGGAACACAATTTATATGTCTTAATTAATATGATACACATATATAATAATAATAAATTTCATATATAAATCATGGAGAATAAAATAAACAGGTTTCATATCAAAATCATGATGTTTTCAAAAGTGCTTAAAAACAAGATCCTTTTGTCATTTTAAACCCAAAGAAAGGAAGGAGGGTTTCATGTATGTTAATCACAGAATAAAATATATAATTTTGACATATATGTGAATAAACCTTGAGAAGAAATGGGTTTTGGTATTCACAAAATAAAATAAAATAATTTCTTGGGAAAAAGAGAAATTTTAAGATGTAAAATCAATAGAATAACGGGTATAAAATGTGGTTTTAGAAAACATTAAAAAATATATGGGAAAATGTTATCTCATTAATAAAATAATATAAATATATTAAATGGATAGAATAAAATGTAAATAATAACATGGTATGGAAATTTTAAATACATACCACCTAAAAAGAGAACTTGAAAGGAAAAAAGAGTAGTTGAGATTTACCTTGCCATGAAGAGTGACTCCTAAAACTCTAAGATTTAGACCTTGGGGGATTGAGTATTCCTTGGGAGGTAATTCTATCATATATTCATTTAGGATTAATTTTTAATTAAATATAATGGATAAATGGGTGGGTATTTATAGAAAAATTGAGAGAGGGTTTTATTAATTTTTTTGGACACCATAGTAGTGGTATTTACAAAACCGTGGGATTTCCCATGGTATTTTCCCTTGGTATTGTCCAATTGGGACCCCTATTAAATTATTATAATCCAAATGAGTTTAAAATCATTCTATATTACAAAATACATAATTATTATGTCATTAATCATACCGAAAACTCAAAACTGTATTTTTACTATTTATGAAAAACTAAAATATTTTATAAAATTCTCATAAATTATCCCTATCCTAATATCGATGTTATGATTCCAAAAATGAAATTTATTTTATCATAATAATTATATAAATATTATATATTTAACTTTTAACTATAAAAATACTTATTTATTAAAAATAATAGTGGACATAAAATGCCTAGTAAAATTTTCAACATTTGAAAAAAAAATATTTTATCATTTGTAACTAAATAAGAGTGTTTTTATAATACTATTTCATAATAATAATCATTAATAAAACGTTAGTTTAATATAATAATTTATATCCCTCTAAAAAGTACAATTTTTTAACTGAAAAATCAATTTATCAAATTGTATCTCAATTTTTAAGAAAATCTATTCTTAAAATGGAAATGATAAAATAAAAATTTTATTAAAACAAAAGGATTTTATTTTAAGTAACTAGGGACTCAACACATAACCCCTTATAACACTTGTATATGACCTCAGGTTAAGGTGTTTTATGGTAATAGACTCTTAGGAAGGCTCAGCTAACATCACCCAAGTGGTTATTTCCACTAACTTGAACTTCTCTCGTATGAGATTTAATTCAAGCTTAATGTGTTGAAGATCAGCTTGGGCTTTGTCAAGAGTGAATCCTGTTGATGATACCTCCTTACTAAGCTTCGAAAAATGAGCTTCGTATAGCATGAATCTACTAGATGAGGTCATTGAATCTTCTTTATTCATTAATTAACCATTATCATTTCTATTTATAAACAATAATAATAATGTTAAGAGTATAGGTTCCAATGGTCATATTGACCAATAGTCATATTGACCAATGTTTATATAACGGTCGAAACTCAATTGTCACACTAAAATATACTTACTTCATTATTAATGAGATATAGTTTTTTGTGTAATATAATATAACACACATTTTCTAGAAATAAATATTATTCAAAAAAATTGGGATGTTAAACTAGGGATATGTTACCATGATATCATCCACATTATTTCTCTGTATGGTTTATGATTAGTTTGATTGGGGTAGATATTGAGATTTTGTATTCTATTTTTTCAATATGAATGTTTATGTTGATTATGTATTTAATTTCTATTCTCCACTTTCATATGATGAATTCATTGGATATAGTAAGTGATGGGTGGGGGCCGTTATATCCCTTCAATGCATCAGTAGGTATCATGAGACAAACTAGTTTGGGTATTTGATCGAGGGATTGGACATTTATGTAAGATTTATTGGCATGATGCATTGATGATATATTTATGATGTACTTCATTATGAATTCCATCATTATGAGATTATTTATTGATTTCCATATGATTATTTAAATAGTTATGATATTCATGGATAAGTTCTAAGTTCATGTGATTATTTATAAGACATTATTTTATCATCATTTATTTCTATCATATTATTCTTTTTGATCAAGTTAATGGAATTTTTTTCAGTTATCAACATTATTATATTGATTATGCCTTATTTACTCATGATAACTTTCATTATATGTGACTCTTACTGAGAATTTGAGCTCACCCCTTATTTTGTTTTCTTTTCTTAGGATATGAAGAATGAATCTTTGAATAAGTTCATGGATACAAAATATTTACTTTCACTATGTTGTATTTTTTGTTTTAAAATGTAATGTGAGATTCAAGAATATATATAGTTTACCAAGACTACTAAACTATTCAATCCTTTGAGATGTGATCTATTATACCTTATGCCAATGTAATAAAGTAACCACCTAATCTTGGATATTGGGGTAGGGGCCTTTACAGTGGGAATCAAATAAAATTTAGTAGAAACCTTGGGAACTATATTTAGAAAAACATATATTATGGAACATAACCCTCTGACTAAATTTTAAGATAAGTATAAGTATAGGATAAATTCCTAAAATTTTGGTGAGATATAATTATGTGGTTTTCCTAGAAATACATAACTGTCTGGATACTACAAGTGGACATTGTTTTAGCATAGATTCATCTAGGGGTAATAACCCCAAAAAAGGGTTGATCGAGTATATCTTGGTCATTATTCTGGTGTGTAGTGAGTGTTCCCTTACTATGCACCTAGTTTGATACTCTCAAGGGATATGATTGGCTTAATTAACATTTTCTCTATGAACCATTATGGTAAAATAGAATATATAACCTATAGAAACCAATGATGTGCCATAGTGATATGGGATAAACCTAAAGTGTCCTGGGATGATAATTCTAAGGTTGATCGTATGTTTAAAGGAATATATACCCATTTTGAGATTTTGTGTGATGGTAATTTTACATGATTAAGTATATTTTGAGATCCATTTATGGGAATAAAACCATTTGGTTTAATATATGTTTTAGTGAAAATGTTATTTGGGAAATAGTGATTTTTATTTTATGTACATAAGTATACATTACTGATAACTTTTTGGGATTATCTTATCTCTGATGATTAAGTTATTAATGTTATTTGGTGATTAGGTGATTAATGTTATTTTTGAAGAAGTTTGGAAACATTTTATGATATGTGGAAATAATTTTGGTTAAGAAAGTATTTTACTTAAGGAATAAAAGTTTAATTATCTTTTGAAAGTATATATGATCTTATTTTTGTTTGATGGTAATTTGGTTATTTATGTAAATGATTATCATATCTTGGACATTATGTGATTAGGGAATATAAATTTTTGGTATGAGACTTTAATAATGAATAATGTTATTTAGAGACTGTCACAACCTTCCTTCCTCAAGATGATGGAAGGGGAAGAAAAATTCCATACCCTTCTCTCTTCAAGATAAAGGAGAGATAATGACCCCTAAGTCCCACCTTTAATAGGCCCTGTAGTGGTGACTAGCACCAAGGGTATAGAATCTCACACAAAAATGGAAGGCATTTCCCTTTTTTTGAAAATAGGATCAGGAGATAAGATGGTCCCAAACAACTCAAAACATTTATATAAAGGAAACCAAAATCCATACCATGCATGATTTAAATGTAAACTATGACAAAAGTACAACCAACGTACTAAAGTAAGTACCAAAAGAAAGAACTAAGTAGCAGAATAGCAACTATCCTGACGCCTAAGCTAGTAAATTCCAACACGATCCTCAAAGTCCTCCTGGAAACCTAAAAATATTTTTACAAATGTAGGGTGAGTATACAAGTATACTAAATAGGAAAACTAAATCCACTTGCGCACAAGTGGGGGAACATACTAATGCCCCTATGAGAAAATAGTAGAACCTCAAAGCACCTACCAAGGAATACTAACTAGCCTAGCCTCACCAAGGCACGCTCACTAAGTAACGCAAGTCAAGTAAAGTAGTAGTATAATCACATCGATATTTGGGTACCCTGCACCACTTCTCCACTGGTTAAATGCTCATTCCTAATGGCTAACGTCTTTATGCTACCACTATTCCAAAATGAAGTGATGTTATCACAACCCACCCACATACACCTAGGCCTCAACCACACCACACATATCACCTGCAGACACCTGGGACACAACAACCACACCTCTCGCCTGAAGACACCTAGGCATCATCCCAAAGACACTTGGGAAAACAAACTTGTCTTGCAAACACCTAGTCCCCTCATCCACAACAAACCTTCTCGAAGGATCAGTGACTATGGTAAGCCTCAAGTCATTACAGCCTACCTGGATATGCTCGAGTGGTAAAAACCCAGAAGAGGGTGCCAGAAATAAAGTTAGTAACTAGTCATCCATCCTCCCACTGGGATGTTGGGAAATAGACCCTCCCCAATGAAATGAGGGTGTTCGGAACATGGTGCTCAATAAGGGTGGGGTGTGTATATAAATTACAAGGAACTAAAATTTATACATATAAGTATCAAATACTCATCCAAACCTACGGATCCCAAAACAAATAACCATCCCACACAACCTCCTTTTCTGATACCCCTATATACACAACCACACAAACAGCCACCACCAAAGTATTACCCCAACCCAATTTTTCATTCAACCATTTGCCATTTATTTATTTAAGGGGTTCACTTTAGTTTACTCTCGCACTACCTGGGGAAACTACCAAGGTAAATCATTTCTATTTTAATACCCATTCATAAAAATAATAGATAAAATCTAACCTTCGGTCCCACTACACACCCCCATTTTCATAGACACATGTTCAACCACTGCCAACTAAAATTATTTAAAATTATACCGCACGATCCTTCTCTCACAAACAAACCCAGTAGCCCCGCTGCACAACAAGACCATAGATGCAGTCCCACTTCATAACAAGCACATAACCACATTTCAGTCCCACATCCCAACATTGCACGATAGCCACAACACAACAAAGTAAATCTCACTTCCTACAAGTCCATCCATTCCACGATCAATTAATATCTCAAACTGGGATACAAACACACCACCTATAATTCCCCACACACACAAATCCCACAACTACCACCATTAACCACATCCTTATTGCACACACATACCACACCTTTCTCATAGGACCAACTCCTCTGTCCACCCCTATTCCCACAGCCTACACAAGGCTAAAACCCCATAAAACACACAACACACAGCCACACCATCAAGCCAAGGGTAATAGTATTTAGTCAAAAAGGGTTATATAATTCCAATTTAAATAAATGGTGTGATCACGGAATAGGTTTGATCCTAGGGAATCCATTTAATCAACCAAGTATACGTGATTAAGCAGATTTCATATTACAAATAGTTATCAAACACCATAATGAAAACAAATAGAACACCACCCGTTCGCAAGAAAAGACCACCAACGTCCATGATTTTCATAAGTCATACAGCCACAAAAATCCATAATGAAACAAATATAACAAAATAAAATAGGCGATCAAACATCAAACCACTCCCATCTCGTTATTTCATTGATCCCATTATATTTTGATCATATTCCCTTGTCATCATTTATTAATTATTAAGAAAAGGATTTAGTTTTCCTTCATGAAGAAACATTAGTACACCCATACAGTATGATTCATAATTAAAGAGAGGCCAAAGAATCCCTACTTAAAACAACAAGAGACCAAAGCTCCTCTTTGTGCCAAGAATAGGGGATCGTGTGAGTAGTAGGAAATAACTCCAAGAAAACTGAGGAGGAGAGGGTTCTAGCATAGGTGCACGACTCGTCTAGAGAGGAAGTCTCTAGGCGCACCAAGAGGGAATAGAAAACACACTGGGAATGGAATATCTCGGCATTAAAGAGCTAGATCCTATATTAAATGGAGAATAGTTTTAAAATCCATTAACATGGGATTGTGGTCAAGATCACACAGTTTGAGTATCTCAAATCCCCTAGAAAGTTAGGATATTAAATATATAATTAATATTCTTTGAAATGACTTTAAATACACCCAAACGAGTCTTTAAAATCGGTTTACATCAAATAAAATGTAATAGGGGAGAAATTGGAAAAAATGGAAAAACTGGAAATAAGTCACTGATGGGTGAGTCACCGATGTTGAGCCACCGATGGGTGAGATACCGACATGACCTACTGACACTAAAACACCGACAGGTGAGCTACCGATGAGACTTACCAACACTAAGACACTGATGGGTGATATACCGATGAGACCTACAGACATTGATCCACTGATACTAAGCTACCGAAGGGTGAGCTACCAATGAGACATATCGATGTAAATCTATCGATGCTGAGCTACTGACAGGTGATCTACTGATGCGACCTACCAATGATGATCCACCGATGTTGATCTACTGATTAAAAGACTCACTGACACCCCTGAATCACTGATGTCGGTGCCCCTAACTCACCAACGCACTAACATGCTGACACTGATGCCTTCGACTCACCGATGGAAAAACTGAAAATTTGGAAAACTCTTGAAACGAGCTATCATTGCCTCCCAAAACACCCTAAACACTGGATTTTCACAAAGGAATGGCCTGAGTAAATCCGAGTCATTACATCAGATACCTATCAAACTATTATTGTCCTTGAGAATTCAAAACTAACCTAGAGGAAGGAGGGGTTTGAATAACCACCTCGTAAGATACCTCTCAAGGATTGAACCACCTTGTGTTGTTCGAAAACTAGATTTAAAACCTCTACATTCAAGGAAACCTCCTTGACATCTATCTCTTGAAAAACTGTAGAAAAAAATAATGCCCCACTGCCCCAAAGAACCACACAAACACCAAAGGTCAGTTGCACCCAAATTTACCCTACCGATAAAAGCGTTCGTTTAAGTACAAGTAGGGATTGAATCCACAGGGACCAAAGAATAAATCTGGAGACACTAATATTAGATACGGGATTGGCTATGAAGTAGCGAACTATGGTGTTGATTGATTTGAAGAAATATTGATTTAATTTAAAGAACAAAACCAATAAAATTACTTGAATTAAAACAACTAATTAAGGTGAGTTTATCCTAGGTTGTCTCTTGGTCTTGATTGGATGTATTTGTTTTTCATTTGATTTTATGTTCATCGGTTCAAGAGGTATCCATTAAATGAAATAATCCCTCAATATCATTCTCTGATTTAATCCATACACAATTTCAAGTCTAATCACTAATTCACTTAGAGGATCAATTAAATGAGCACTCCAAGGAATTGGATCATACTAGCACTCAAAATGTGTCATTGTTAAAGTCGGTGAAGACAAAGAAGAAGATAAATCAAAGAAATGAACTCTTAAAATAAAGAACAAATTTAAGAATTTAAGAACATCAAAAAAAACATTCAATCCAGCCCATCAAACTACCTAGGATCAACCCATAAAAGGTTATCCCTCCATTTATGTTGTTCTATCAATGGAAGCGGGTAGTTGACTTAAAGAAGCGATATTGAAGAAGAAAAACATTAATCAAAATGAACACTCCACTGTTGTGTGATGAATTCACAAGTGTGGGTGTGAATAAATTTACACTTAGATTCAACGGTATCAACGTGTGAAGAAAAGGAAAATAAAAAGTGAAGAAGAATAAATTTTATTAAAATACTAAATGTGAATGAAAAACTTACATTAGAGAAATTGACGATGTCATTACAAAACGAAAGCGGAAAATTACAATTGAAAGAAAAACATAGATTCAAAGAAAAATGTTAGATGATAATTCTCTTCACCAACATCTCCTTATATAGGCATATTATGAGCCTTATAGACACCCCACCACAATAAATTCCATCCCCATTAATTTAGAGAGTCAAAGGGAGGGTGAGAAAATTAAGGGATTTTGACGTTTCGAAGTTGACCCGGAAATTTCGTCCAGATTCATCCACCATTTTGACGTGTGAATTTTGAACTGAATGGGGCCGAATCATCAGTGGTCTTAGGAGACAAATGTCTTCTTCCATGTGTCCTCTATCAGCTGTCCAAATTTCAGGTCATTTGGCGCATCCATTTGGAAGTTATGGTCTAAATGGTGGGACAACTTTATGTGTATTAATGTCGGGCCCACCATTTAAATCTCAACTTCAGGTCCCTTTATTATCATGAAAAATTCAGAATTAGCTCTGGCCACAGTTAAATAAAATGATCCTCATATTTTTCTATTTCTACTGTAAAAATTTGAGCTTCATTGGACTTGTTTTGTGGGCCCCACATTTATTTGATGGGCCTTAGGCCCATTATGCTTTTTCCAGAAAATATCTGCATTCAGGCGCAAAAATCTCAATCTTAACTTGGGATTCATCCATCGGACCTAAAAGATAAAATGTTCCAAAAAAAAGTGTTCAATAATATCCCAAACTTTAAAATTCAGAAAATGAATATAATGTTGTCCACAAACAAATGAATGATTGGGCCCAAATTTGCATTTTAAACATAAATTGCATTTAAGATGAGAAATGAAGTTCTATTTATGTAATGCACTAAAAAAATGTTTATGGACTTTGGAAAAATGAATATAAAGATATTAAAAATTAATATTAGCCACTTTTAGTGACTAATCACACCCCCCAACTTGATTTTTTCTAGTCCCGAGCAAAATAAATTACAAATATGAAATTCAAATCCCTTTTTTCCAAAAACATTTTATACACATTGCTCACCCAAAGACCTCATACCAAAAAAACTTATAAAATTCATCCAAATCATTTAAAACAAGCTAGGTCCATAAGTATATCCCAAGCCCAATCCCATTCCTTTGTTCAAATTCATCGCCACATTTCATCCAATTTCAATTAAGCATGATAAATTATTGTGCATCACAAAAGATATGGGGCTCATTTTATTGTTCAAGGAGAAAAAATGGAAGCACTAGGTGGGAATCACATTAAACCTTAAGATGAGTATCGAATTTGTTTTTTAATTTTTTGATTTTTTTTATTTTTTTTAACCACAATAGATATGAAAAGACTAACTCTAGGCAAGACAACTATAGAGTCACGATCCCCAAGTGTCGGACACCACACATATTGTCAATCTCATGCTCTACAATAGAGATATAAAGACAAACTCTGGGCAAGATAACTATGGAGTCGCGATCCCCAAGTGTCGGACACCACGCATTTGGACAAAACATTTCTCTATGTGGTCATAATTTTTTTTGTTTTTTTTTATACTCAAATTAAACTAAAAGTGACCCCATAACCCTATGCTATAATGAAAGGGACTCAAGAACTCAAATTTACACCCAAGATCCAGTAGACGGGCATTGTGGAATTTTTATTAAGAGGATGAAAATGTAAACTTTGAAAAATCACATCGGACAACCACACTTTCCAAAAACTATGCTCATGAACTTAAACTTGCATTAAAATCAAAATCAAGGCATGAAAAATTATTTGATATCCAATTTCAGAGTTTGCAATGTGTGTTATCATGTTCAAGGTTAATGGAATTTTTCTATACTTGTATGTTTTTATTAAAAAAATCATTTTTTTATTTCATCTCCCCCCAACATAGAATAACACTATCCCTAGTGTTTAAATAAAACATAGAAAGGGGTATGAGAGAGTTATTCAAAGAGGAAATTTAAAATGATAATCATGGAATGAAGTCACCTGGTGGTTGATGATGATAGTGCATGCCACAGTCTCCCTTCAATCCTGGATTTGAGTCTCAATGGCTTGGATAGTGGTGAATGGATTTTCCTTATGACTTACGACATGTCCTTTTATTTTTTTTTACCTATAAAAACATAAAAATAAACAAAACAAAATAAACTGATGATACATTGTCTCCTTTTTAGATTTCTGGGTAAGGTATTACTCAGAGATCACGCCACGTGACACGGATGAATATGGAACTCCCCTTTCATACCCATCCTTACTCATAAAAGAAGAACAGTTCAACAGTCTATAGTAATTTATTATATAAAAAAATGATTCAAAATGATTAGAAACATGGAAACCATAGGTTGCCTCTCATGCAGCGCTTTTGTTTAATGTCGTTAGCTCGACTTGAACCCCCCAACTTATCCAATTCCAACTTTCAAAATTTTAATGAACCCATATTTATCTACTTCAACTTGATTGAGATTGATTGTTTTCTTTGATTTCTTGTCATGTAAAAACCCATGTTAAACAAGGAGTGTGAAAATCCAAGGAATTTCAGTAATGGTTGATCCGGTTTCTTCTACAGTCTTTCCTAAGATTTCAAGGGTTAACCCCCCTTTGTGGGTTTCATGAGATGAATGAATGACTAAATTATGGTCGTGGGTATCACCTATGATGTAATTCTTGTGTGGGGAATGAAGGATAATGATTTTGAGTTTTGTTTGATTGCAATTTTCTAATGAATATTGGCAATTTGAATGAAAGTCAGTTTCTTCTCCAAAAAAATTAGAAAGAATTGGTTCCGTTTGAAAATGTGATTCATCCCCAAAAGTGTCTAGTTGAATTTCAGGAGTGTGTATGGGCTAAATGTTTGGTATTTCTCCCAATTTTTCAGTGATTGGTGTTTTTGAAAAATCATCAATAGATAAATATTCAGGACTCTCCATCCACAACGTCGAATTTCCCTCTTGTGAATACAAAAAATCAGTTTCCTCTTGATTTAAGCACCCATCAACAATTCCTTGATTATATTCAACTATCCCAAATTCAATGGTTGGTTCTTCAATAAATTCATGTGAGGTTTGTGGGAGACAAGATTCTTGTATTAGTAATGAGGAAGAGACAACCTGAGTGGGAATGGGTTCCACAACCATTTCAATGCTTTGTAGTTCTACTCTTAAAGATGAAACTTCTGAATTCATTTTATCCATTTTTTCACACAAATGTTCAATAATTTTTTCAGAATTAGTATTGATAAATGTTTGTACATCATGGAATTCCTCATTATTTATATTTTCAATCATTCTTGATAGGTATGGAAATTTATCTTTTAAACATTCATCATCCCATTGATTGTACACCTCATCTGGTGTGGTGTATTCAATTAAGGTTTGGTCAATGAAATTCTCTATTTGAGGTGTTTCCCAATATTGATTTCTTACTTGATTACAGAATTGGTTTATGAAGGGGTATTTTGGAGGATAATACATTGGAATTTATTGAAAATTGGTTTTGGGATTTTTCAGACACACAGAAATAGAAAGGGGAAAAGAGAAGAGAAAGTAGGGTGGGAATAGCGAATTTGGGTGAGAAAAGAAGACGTGGGTCTAAGGTACTTACTTGGGTCCCCGGAAACGGCACCAAAATTTGGTTGTGCCCAAATTTACCCTACCGGTAAAAACGGTCGTTTAAGTACAAGTAGGGATCGAATCCACAGGGACCGAAGAAGAAACCTTGAGACACTAAGATTAGATACGGGATTGGCTATGAAGTAGCCAACTATGGTGTTGATTGATTTGAAGAAATATTGATTTAATTTAAAGAACAAAACCAATAAAATTACTTGAATTAAAACAACTAATTAAGGTGAGTTTATCCTAGGTTGTCTCTTGGGCTTGATTGGATGTATTTGTTTTTCATTTGATTTTCTGTTCATCGGTTCAAGAGGTATCCATTAAATGAAATAATCCCTCAATATCATTATCCAATTTAATCCATACACAATTTCAAGGCTAATCACTAATTCACTTAGAGGATCAATTAAATGATCACTCCAAGGAATTGGATTGTACTATCACTCAAAATGTGTCATCGTTAAAGTCGGTGAAGACAAAGAAGAAGATAAATCAAAGAAAGGAACTCTTAAAATAAAGAACAAATTTAAGAATTTAAGAACATCAAAAAACATTCAATCCAGCCCATGAAACTCCCTATGATTAACCCATAAAAGTTTATCCCTCCATTGATGATGTTCTATCAATGGAAGCGGGTATTTAACTTAAAGAAGTGGGATTGAAGAAGAAAAACATTAATCAAAATGAACACTCCACTGTTATGTGATGAATTCACAAGTGCGGGTGTGAATAAATTCACACTTAGATTCAACGGTATCAATGTGTGAATAAAAGGAAAATAAAAAGTGAAGAAGAATAAATTTTATTAAAATACTAAACGTTAATGAAAAACTTACATTATAGAAATTGACGATGTCATTACAAAACGAAAGCGGGAAATTACAATTGAAAGAAAAACTTAGATTCAAAGAAAAATGTTAGATGATAATTCCCTTCACCACCAGCTCCTTATATAGGCATATTAGGATCCTTATAGACACCCCACCACAATAAATTCCATCCCCATTAATTTAAAGAGTCAAAGGAAGGGTGAGAAAATTAAGGTATTTTGACGTTTCGAAGTTGACCCGGAAATTTCATCCAGATTCGTCCACCATTTTGACGTGTGGATTTGGAACTGTAGGAGGCCGAATAATCAGCGGTAGTAGAAGCAAAATATCTTATTCCATGTGTCCTCTATCAGCTTTCCAAATTTCAGGTCATTTGGTGCAGCCGTTTGGAAGTTATTGTTGAAATGGTGGCACGACTTTATGTGTATTAATGTCGGGCCCACCATTTAAATCTCAACTTTAGGTCCTTTTATCATCATGAAAACTTCATAATTAGCTCCGTCCACAGTTTAATAAAATGATCCTCATATTTTTCTCTTTCTACTGTAAAACTTTGAGCTTCATTGGGCTTGTTTTGTGGGCCCCACATTTATTTGATGGGCCTTAGGCCCATTATGCTTTTTCCAGAAAATATCTACATTCAGAGGAAAAAATCTCAATCTTACCTTGGGATTCATCCATCAGACCTAAAAGATAAAATGTTCCAAACAAATTGTTAAATAATATCCCAAAATTTCAAATTTAGAAAATGAATATAATGTTTTCCACAAACAAATAAATGATTGGGCCCAAATTTTCATTTTAAACATGAATTGCATTTAAGATGCGAAATGAAGTTCTATTTATGTAATGCACTAAAAACAATGATTATGGACTTTAGAACAATGAATATAAAGATATTCAAAATTAATATTATCCACTTTTAGTGACTAATCAGGTCACCCTATCTAGACACATGGATTAGGGAGTTCCTTCCACTATGTCAAAATACTATCCACTTTAGGTAGAAATGACTTTATCGCATGGGATTAATCGTATACACATTAATGTGTCTCAATTAGGGATAAAGTCCTCCCCTACCCACGATTAGAAATTTTTCACACACATTCAGAGAATAGGGAAACAATTCATCTAATAACAAACAAGTTCAAGAATTACATCATAAAACGAAGCACAAAAGTAAAACATAGAAACAAAACTTAGAAAAGATCTATGTACTGGGAATGCATATATGCCTCTCACTCCCAATTACTCTCCTTGAGGCCACCATGCCTCCATAACACACAGAAAAAAGGAATGGTCCATCCATGAATCACCTTCTCATCATGATCCTCAATTCTTATTGGTTGCTCCATGAACGTTGTGTCGTCCTCAATATCCAAATCTCCCCAGTCAATGATGTGGAAGTCATCTTGTAGATATCGACGGAGATGAGATACATAGAAGACGTCATGGATCCTCTGTAACCGTGGTGGTAGTTCCAGTTGATATACCACCTTGACGACTCATCCCATCACCTCAAAAGGTCTGAGGAACTTGTGAGAAATCTTGATCCCTCTACTAAACCTCCACTTCCCACTTCGAGTGGAAACCTTCAAGAATACATGGTCCCCAATATCAAACTCCAAATTCCTCCTCCTATGATCATATTACGACTTCTATTAGTCCTGTGAAGCCTTCATTCTCTTGCATTCAAGCTTCACCTTCTTTGTCATACCCTGCACCGTGTCCAGACTAAGAACATTCAATTCTCCAACCTCTGTCCAACACAATGTTGAACGACATGACCTCCTGTATAAAGCTTCTAATATAGCCATACCAATGGAAGAGTGATAGCTATTTTTATAAGAAAAAACTACCAAGGGAAAATGTAATACCCAAGACCCGCTAAAGCCTAGAACACATTCCTGTAACATGCCCTCCAATTTCTAGTTGGTCCTCTTTATTTTTTCATCCATCGGAGGGTGAAAAGCACTGCTGAGGTGTAACTAGGTTCCAAAGGCATGCTGCAATCCCTTCCAGACTCGCAATGTAAAATGTGTATCCCGATCTAAGACAATGGATCTTGGAACTCCAGGCGGTCACACCACCTCATCCACATACCTCTATTCTAAGGCATCCACTGCGCTCGACTCCTTGATCTCCAAGAAGTGAGCCGACTTCGTCAATCGGTCCACTACGACCCAAAGAGCATCACATCCTACATGAGTCCTGGGTAATCCTATGATGAAATCTATCAATATGACATCCCACTTCTACTCGGAAACATATAATGGATACAACAGATCATCAGGAACACAGTTCTCAGCCTTCACATATTAACACACTAGGCACCTTGCCACAAACTCTTCCACTTCCCGCTTCACCCCGGGCCACCAAAACTGTTCCCACAAGCCTCGATACATCTTAGAAACTCTTGGATGCACCACTAGGGGTGGGCTATGGAACTCATAGAGAACTCCCTCACACATTACCACCGAGACAAATATCATCCCACAGATGAACATTTGATTCTGATTATCCTCCAACCATCCCTCCGGAGCATCACCCTGGACAGCGCGATCAGCATCACTTCAGTCATTGAGTCTCCCCACTGAGACTCCTCCACCAGCCGCATCAAGGAAGACTATACTATCATCTAAAACAGACATCCTCTGTCACCAACAACTTTGTCATCCATATGTAAAGTGTCCAACTCCTCCATTGCCTTACAAGCATCCGTGGATTCCCGAACTACCTCCTTCTGTAACTTTATTCTTAAGGAATTGGCCATTATGTTCCCCTTTCCTGAGGTGTAAGAGATATCTAAGTCGTAGTATGGGAGAAACTCCATCCACCTTCACTTCCACAAGTTCAAGTCTCACTAAGAGAACATGTTCCTCAAGATCTTTTGATCTGTGAAGACCATAAAGTACTCTATGATTAGGTAATGTCGCCAAAAATTTATCACGAACACGACCGCCAAAAGTTCCAGATCATGGGTGGAATAGTTACGTTTGTGCAAACATAACTACCTAGACCCATATGAGATCACTCCCCACTGTTTCATCATCACACATCCCAAGCATAAGCTGGAAGCATCATAGAACACCTCGAACACTACCCCTCCCTCTGGAAACCTAAGAACTGGGGAACTGACCAGCTTCCCCTTCAGGTAGCTAAAAGCTACCTAAAACTGCTCACTTCACATGAATCCCTAGTCTTTTCTAGTCAAAGTTTTCAATAGAGCTACGACTCGAGAGAGGTTAGGCACAAATCTCTAGTAATAGACCGCTAGACCTAGGAAGTTGAAAAGCCCTGCCACATTCTTGGGTGCTCCCTAAGAAACAACCACCTCAACCTTTGATAGGTTCACTATTATCCCTTTCTGAGACACCATGTGTCCAAGGAAGTGCACCTCTCAAGTCTGGAACTTTCACTTAGACAACTTCCCATAGAGCTAGTGGTGTTAGAGGACCTCTAATACGGTCCTTTGATTCTTGGTGTGATCCTCCTATGACCTTGAGTAGATTAGGATTTCATCGATGAACACAATAACGAACTAGTCCAGGAACTTTCAGAATACATATTTCATGAGTCCGATGAACATGGCTGGAGCATTTGTAACACTGAAGGGCATGACCATGAACTCAAAGTGCCCGTACCTGCATCTGAAAGCTATCTTTGGATTTCACCCTTCTTCACCATCAACTGGTGATATCCAAACTGTAGATCGATCTTAAAGAACCAACCTGCTCCCTTTAACTGGTAGAAAAGATCTTCTATCCTTAGAAGGGGATAGAGGTTCTTGACTATTATCCGGTTTAGTCTCTGGTAGTCTATGCACAGCTTCAGACCACAATCTTACTTCTTTGTGAAGACCAGAGAACCCCATGAAGAAACACTTGGCCAAATAAAACCCTTCTTCATTAGGTCATCAACCTGAATCAGCAACTCCCACAACTTATAAGGCTTCATCCGATAGGGAGCCTTCGAAATCATACAGGCACTGGGTTGCATGTCTATTTCGAACTCAACATCACGTCGAGGGAGTAGAGCCACAACCTCCTTTGGGAATACATATAGGAAATCCCTAACAACCCTTAGAACCTCCAATATCTCTATATCCACTGGTCCCACTGACATCTTGATCGACAAGGAGAGAAGAGTCTCTACACATTGATTACCCACCTGAAAGCTCTGCTCACCAACTAAAACTACATACTGGTCGTCCACACCTAAAAACATAACTCTTCTTCAGAAGCAGTTGATAACAGTGTGCATAGAAAACAACTAGTTGATTCCTAGGATGAAATCGTATGGCTTCATCTGTAGTAGAATAAGATCCTCACTAGACTGATGCGGCCCCAACATTAGTATATATCCCCGTCAAACATCAAAAAACCAGTTTGACATCCAACTGGCGTACTCAACACTAGGGGCATGGAAATCCTCTCGATGTCCAGTCTCAAAGCATGGGCTAGACCAGGTGCAACAATGTAACACCCCAATATTTTGAAAATAAATATTGATTTCATTTTTAACCACAACTTTGCCTCTACTATGTTTTGAATTTCGAAAAACATTCAACTAAAGTTTTGACCAGTAAGTCATTTGGAGTCTGATAGAACAAACTTGATTTTTGGTGAATAGTAACATACTCTTATGAATAGTAATATGACCCTTATGAATAGTAAATAATGATATTATTTTATTTTCTTAAGTTAATAAGATAATGAGGTATTAATTAATTTTTCAATGTGATATAAAACTAAGTATACCTTTAAAATTGTTATTTTTTGAATTAACTATGATTTTATTTAAAAATTAAATTAATAAAATTTAGAAAATTATTTTTGAAAAATGGAGCTCATTTTTGAATTCTATATGTTGAAAAATGTTAGGGGTGAATTTTTGGTATTTTTCTGAAATTATTGAATTTTTTATGAATAGTGAAATACAGTAAAATACCGTATATAAAATTATCAGTTAAATACACTATTTATGACATCATAAGTGATGTAATCCCACTTAGTTAGAACTCACATGAACTTATTAATATTATGGGTCACATGAAATAACAATATCGATTGTCTTGAGAGAATTAATCAAATATTGAATAAAATATTCAAAATTTACCCCTCTCCTCCACTATAAAAACCCATCACCACTCCCTCTTCTCTTTACTCCTCTAAGCCTTGAAGCTCATAAAATTTCTGCCCAAATACCATTACCTAGTCACTCCCCACGACCAGTAATCTCTTGGTCTTTACAAAAGACCAAAATTCCTTCCCTTAAGGAGGTTCTCAAGGAATTTATTTCAAGAGGTAAAACACCTTTCTTTTTCATTTAGTTTTATTTGAATTTATATTCTTTTGTTATCCTCTCCTCACCTCCTCTATCCAAATGACCATGATAACTCTAGTATAATCTATATACTGGATTTATATCATGTTAATGGAAGAACCATCATCAATATTATTACTCCCTCCCTTTTATTTTATAAATGAAATCAACGTCCATGAGGTTTCAATTTATAACCTTCATGGAAGACGAAGTTTTGTTCTTCAATATCTCCTTCATTACTGGTCATGAAACCATTTTAATGGTTTAAACAGACTATAATATATGTATTATAACCTAATTAATATTTAGGAACCATTATATGTACATATTATTAAATTATATGACAAAACTAGTTCATAATAATCCAAATACCGCCAAATAATCGAAGTGGTTGTCATATAATGATTCACCCTCATTCCATGTAACCAAATGATAGAAATGATCATTAAAAATTCTATATTTTCATAAATAATATTTAATTTCAATTTTATATATTTACAACCATTCCAGATGAACTCCATTACTTAAAAACAAGTGAACCGATTATGATAATCAAGAAAACAAACACTTCAGAATAACGGAATTTGATATTATAACTTATCAATGAGAAAATAAATGAGCTAAAAGATTATGATAAAATAAAAACATATATATTAGGTTATTAAATAAGTTATTAATAATTATAATTTCATATTCCATGATCTTAAGTTCAAGATCAGAACACGTTCAGATTTAAGGTAAGGGTTTTCCGCCCAAACTTCCATTTTCATTCGGGTTACTTTCATTGTCTAATTACCTCAATGAAATTTTTATGTATTATTATTTACTCATCATAAATTATATGTAAGTATTATATATATGTACACCAACCAAAATCCTTCCCTATTTTATGGATAGATACCTGTTTTAAAAGAAAATTTCAAAAATGTTTCCAAAATACAAGCCCGATTCAAGGGAATTTCTCAAATTCATATCTATTTTCAAGGGCACTCTATAATCTATTTTTATAAAACATTATCTTTATAAAAACAATAATTTTATCATGAAATACTGTCTTAATTCACATATGGTTTTATAAAAATATTTTTCCAAAATAACTCTTCTTTTCAAATAAAAGAGTATTTATCTCAAGAATTGCTTAATGATTTTACAAGAGTATTTTCGTCTGATTCAACACTCTTGTTGATTATTATGTATTATTGTGTTTAATCATTTATGATGTCATATACCATATTTTATTGAATTTTTTATGACTAATTTTATTTTGGGTGATCTATCCTAAAACCATTCACCATATTTCTCAGAATGGTTAGTGTTTTATGTTTTATGATTGGGGAAAGTTAGTTACATTTCATATGATAGTTTCAATATGAATGTATATATTGTTTATGTTGATCCCCACTCATATGAGGAATTCATTGGACTTATTATGTGATGGGTGGGGGCCTCTATAGCCCCTTGATTCATTAGTAGGTCTCATGATACAAATAGACGTGGAATTGGATGAGGCCTTTCCCAATGTGATATATGGATTTTGGTTGAGGCCTAAATCATTTTTAGGCATCTTGGTCGAGGCCTTGAAAAAATGTTTCAGAATGTTCGGCATATTAACTTCCCTCGTTATGATGCTAGTAATTGAAATTTCATGTGGTTATTTGACTAGTATAATACCCATGATTATGTTTTATTATGGTATTATTTACTCATCTCATATTCCTTCCATAATGTGTAAAATTTTATTATTAAAGGCATGTGTTTTCAATTATTCACCATGTCTTGTGTTTATTCTATCTTCTGCTATATTTCTTGCCCTTATTGAGCATTTGATCTCACCCCTTTCTTATGTTTTATTTTCCCAAGATATGAAGAAGAAAATTATGAATGACTTGCAGGAATTAACTGGGAGGCTTGGATATTTCTAATTGAATAAATTAGTGTTGTTTTTTCCTTCATGATGTAACGTTGAACCTGTATATGTATCTTGTTTCCAAAATCTACTAAACTAATTGGTCCTTTAGGATGATTGTTCCTTATTTATATGACAATGTAATCAAATAAGGCACTGGCTCTAGGCAACTGGGGCCAGGTCCTTACAAACAAAGGAGTGTAAGGCTCCTGAATCAAACAAAGTGCAAGAAAGAGTGCTAAATAGATTGATCGTACCTCGAACAACCTTCGGCCCCACTGGAGCTGATGCCTCGGTGGCATGCAACTGCCCACGCCTAGCTCCTCTAACCCTCTATTTTTGACTGACTCCCTGACCATTCCCTAGTTGAGGTCCCTAAGTAGAACCCTGAGGTCGGCCTCCCCCAGCACCGTATACCCTCAGTGGAGTAGGAGCTCACTGCCACTATTGCTAGAAAGGTATGACCAGAAACTGCTGCTGCTGGGGTGAGCATTGGACCTACCCACCCCCACAGTCTTGAGCTCAAATTGAGTACTGGTTCTGAATATATCCACGGCTTCCATAGACAAATAACCTTAGTCTTAGGCCCATGGGGAAAGGGTGAGGACCAAGAGATTGGAACTGGAACTGCTGAGGCAAACTCCCCAATGGCTGAAACCTGGAAGGCCCTGACATCAGAGACCTGCTGCTGACTACCTTCCCTTTTGATGAACTTGGTTGGGTCCCCTCTCACAGTACACCTCCCTATGAGTGCATCATTTCCACTACTTTATCCTCTTATGAACTTCTAAGTACGTCAAAAGAGTAAATGGAGTGACGACATACTGAAGAGAAGGTTGGAATGCCTCCTCCAAGCATCTCACTCACGACTCCTCATACAAAAAGAGATCCAGTGTGAAGAGTATAAGATCCTTGAACTTGATCCCCAATTATCTTACCGACATACTCCCCTATTGGAGGGAGAGAATCTCCTGCCTCTTCTCAACCTTCATCGTCGAGGAAAGGAACTTTTCCTGAAACACTTTATCAAATTTATCCCATGATACATTGGTCTCATTATTCTCCTCGAGGTAAAGAATCCACCAATGATATGACTCTCCTCACATATGGATCACTGCCAGAGGAACCCAGTACTCCCTCAGAGCATAGATCATGGTAAATGTGATTGTCAGCTCCTCAAGCCATCCCTCCATCTCTGAGTCTGAAATGCTTCCTTCGTACTTTCCTAATGTCTGTCGCTGAAAAGAATGAAGGTTATTTTTATATAATTTATCTTACTCCTCTCGGCCGTCTCTTCACTGATCAATTGGGTTAGCCTTCTAGGCCTTAACTACTCGTACCACATGTGGGGGACATCTGGGTTTCATAGCTAAAAAGGTAAACAAGGAACTCCTAAGCCCGGGTAGTATGGAAATTTTCTTTTAAATTAATTTTAACTCTTAATTTATTTTAAATCCCCAAAATTCCCAAGACACACAAGAACACAATTCATTATGATTCATGTACCTTTCCTAGGGTCTCTAACCTTAAATCAGTGTAGTCGAACTTGGTCATTCAGTAGGTCTAGAGTCCTTGCATCGGATCACAGGGAGGGCTAAAATCCCATGTCTTATCTGGTCTTTCCTGACCTATTTCATGCACCAAGATTTCCAAACATTGTTTCCCTACCATCCCATGTAATCCTTACTATGCTTAACTCCAAAATTCATCATATCCCTCAACCTACCTCTGATACCATTCTGTCATGACCCTCATTCCTCAAGATGAGGAAAGGGGCATCAAAGTTACACATAATTCCTTATTCAAGATGAAGTAGAGATAATGACCCCCCGAGTCCTACCTTAAATAGGCCCTAGAGTGGTGACTAGCACCAAGGGTATATAATATCACACAAAAATGGAAGGAATTTACCTTATTGTTGAAAATAGGATCATAAGATAAGATTTTAAACCCAAAGCAAATCCAAAAATTTATATAAAGGAAACCAAAATCCATCCCATGCATGATATAAATGTAAACTGTGAGAAAAGTACAACTAAAGTACTAAAGAAAGTGCCAAAAGAAAGAACTAAGCAGCAGAAGAGAAACTATCCTGATGCTCGAGCTATTAAAGTCCAACATAGTCCTCAAAGTCCTCCTGGAAACATAAAAATAGTTTTAGAGACGTAGGGTGAGTATACAAGTATACCCAATAGGAAAACTAAATCCAACCACGCACAAGTGGGGAACATACTAATTCCCATGTGAGAAAATAGTAGAACCTCAAAGAACCTACCAAGGAATACTAACCAGCCCCGCCTCACCAAGGCACACTCACCAAATAATGCAAGTCAAGTAAAGTAGTAGTATAAGAACATCGGCATTTGGGTACCCCGCACCACTTCCCCATTGGCTAACTTCTCATTCCTAATGGATAACGTCTTGATGATACCACTCTTTTAAAACATTTTCCCCCTACCACAACCCGCCTGCACACACCTAGGCCTAAACCACATGACACATCTCACCCGCGGACACCTCAGCCGCAACAACCACACCTCTCATTCGAAGACACCTAGGCCTCATCCTAAAGACACTTGGGAAAACAAACCTAGGACCCTCGTCCACAACAAACATTCCCAAAGGATCTTGGAATATGGTAAGCTTCAAGCCATTACAGCCTGCCAGGATATGCTCGAGCAGTAAGAACCCAGAAGAGAGTGCTATGAAGAAAGTCAGTAACCAGTCATCCATCCTCCCATCGGGATGTTGGGAAAGACACCCTCCCCCATGAAATGGTTCATGGGGTGTTCGTAACATGGTTCTCAACAAGGGTGGGGTGCTTATAGAAATCACAAGGAACTAAAATTTATAGATATAAGTATCAAACACTCATCCCAACCTATGGGTCCCAAAACAAATAACCATCACACACAACCACCTTTAATACTACCCCTATATTCACAACCGCAAAAACAACCACCGCCAAAGTATAACCCCAACCCCATTTTTCATTCAACCATTTTCCATTTATTTGTTAATGGGTTCACTTTAGTCTACTCTCGCACTAACCAGGGCAACTACCAAGGTAAATCATTTCCATTTTAACACCCATTCATAAAAAAACAATAGAGAAAAACCAACCTACAGTCCCACTACACCCCCCCCCCCTTTTCATAGGCACTCATTCAACCACTACCAGCTAGCATTCTTCAAAGTTATACCACACAATCCTACTCTCGCAACCAAACCCAGCAACCCCACTGCACAACAACACCACAGATGTAGTCCCACTAAAAAACAAGCCCATAACCACATTGCAGTCCCACTGCCCAATGTTGCTCGATTGACACAACACAACAAAGGTAGTCCCACTGCCTACAAGTTCATCCATTACACAATCAATCAATCTCACGAACTGGGATACCAACACACCACCCGTAATACCCCCACACACAAGGACCATAGCTAACACCATTAACCATATCCCTGCTGCACACACATACCACAACATTCTCACAGGACCAACTCATTTTTCCACCCTTGTACCCATAGCCTACACAAGGCTAAAACCCCATAAAACACACAGCACATGGCCACACCATCAAGCCAAGGGTATTTAGATTTATCCAACAGGGGTTCTTTAATTCCACTTTAAATAAATAGGGTGATCATAGAATAGGTTTGATCCTAGGGAATCCATTTAATTAACCAAGTATATGTGATTAAGCAGATTTCATATTACAGCTGATTATCAAACACCATAACAAAAAAATAGAACACCACCAATGTGCAAGAAAATACCACCAATGGCCATGATTTTCAAAAGGAATACAACCACAACAATCTATAAGGAAATAAAGATAACAAAATAAAATAGTTGATAAAACATCAAACCACTCCCAACCCATTATTTCAATGATTCTGTTCTCTTTCGATCATATTCCTTTACCCTCATTTATTACTTGTTAAGAAAAGTATTTATCTTTCCTTCATGAAGAAACATCAGTACACCCACCTTACATGATGCAAAATTAAATAGAGGAAGAAGAATCCCTACCTGAAACAATAGGTGACTAAAGATCCTCTTGGCACCAAGAACAGGGGGGCGCGTAAGTAGCAGGAAAGAACTCTAAGAAAACTGAGTAGGAGAGGGCTCTAGCATAGGCTCATGACTCGTCTAGATAGGAAGGCTCTAGGCGCACCAAGAGGGAAAGGAAAACACATAAGGAAGGGAAGATCCCAGCTTTTAAGAGCTAGATCCTATATTAAAGGGAGAACGGTTTCAAAATCCATTAACGTGGGATCGTGGTCAAGATCATGCGTTTGAGTATCTAAAATCCCCTGGAATGTTAGGATATTAAAGATATACTTAATATTCTTTGAAAATACCTTAAATATGCTCAAATAAGGTTTTAAAATCGATTTATGTCAAATAAAATGTAAGAGGGAAAAAGTGAAAAAAAATGGAAAAACTGGAAATGATTCACCAATGGGTGAGTCACTAATGCTGACCAATCAATGGGTGAGCTACCAATGCGACCTACGGATGCTGAGACACCGATGGACGAGCTACCAACGTGACCTACCAACACTGAGACATCAACGGGTGATCTACCTATGCGGCCTACTAATGCTAAGCCACTGACACTGAGTTACCTATGAGTGAGCTATCAATGCAACCTACCGAAGTTGATCCACCGATGTTGAGCTACCAATGGGTGAGCTATCGACGTGACCTACCGTCGTTGAGCCACCGACATTGAGATACTGATGGAAAGACTCACTGATGTTGACTCCCCTAACTCGCTGATGCCAACACCATTGACTCACTGATGCACTAACATTCCAACACTCATTCCCTCGACGCACCGATGGAAAAACTGGAAATTTTCAGAACTCTTGAAACGAGATACCATTGCCTCCCAGAACACCATAAACACCGTATTTTCAAAAAGGGGTGGCCTAGATAAATCCATTTCATTATAGAGAAAAATGTCAAATTTATATTAGAAGAATATGTGATCAAATTATTCTAATATTTAGGTTTTAATCTTAGTTATAAATATTTTGATGAATTTTAAGGATAGTTATTTATGGAATTATTTATTTTGAACTTTGGGTAATATTGTTGAATTTTAGAGATTAATGTATTATTTCTTCATATGAAGGTTTATTAATTTTGAGTATTATCTTACATTATGATGACCATTTTAGTTTTAATAAAGATAAGAGGAATATATTTTTATTCTTTTTTGGATTATGTGATCTGTTATAAGTTGATTTTAGTGCTTCGGGCATGAAAAATTCATCTTGAATACTCATCTTTTGGAGAAAAAGATGAGGTTGTAGTGAAAATTTATTAAATGATGAAATTATACTTGTAAAGTAAGTATATTTCCTTATGTTCATAGTCTAAATGGTACAGGAATTATTAAATTATAATAAAAAGATCATAAACCAAAAAATATATCCTACTACCTTCATGAATTGATGGTCCTTTTCACACCTCATGGATTTATGATTTTGTGATCTTTAACTTTATTTTGACCATGTTCTATATTACTCTCTATTAGTCCTTGGGCATTATTTTTCTCCTTCATGACCATATTTCCACTTCCTACTAATGTTCTCCTATTTGGGAACCTAGTTTTGGGTTATTTCATATGACATTCCTACTTAATTTTCCCTATTTTTAAGAGAAATACAATACTAGAATAATGAATTATAGCCACGGACCTATAGCCACAGTTTTATAAGTTCTTGGCTATCGGTTAATTTATAGAAACACTTAAATTAAAACTCGTGGAAATTATGGTTTGATCATCGGGTCTTTTCCTTTTCTCCACGTGACCCCCACACATTACCCTCACCTCTGTGTGACCCTCCTTCCCTGAAGGTTCCCCTTGTGATCTCTCTTCTCCCTAACCCTCCCCCCTGATGGTGCCCTCATGATGCTACCCCTCTCTACCACCGAATGAGGCAACCCCACCACAATCTCTCATCTCTAACCCTCCTCCCTAGACGCTTCCACCGAATTTGGACACCTCACCTCCCCCTACTGACGCTGCTCCTAGGTTGCCACCCCACCTCCTCCTTTGGTTCACCTCTGACGTAGACACCCCCCCCCCTCCTGGTGATCATCCTACTTGCGGATCTTGGTTGTTCATAACTCCTGAATTCACTTACCAACAAAGTTATTTAGGACTCTATCTTCTATGTTGGGTGACTCAGATCTCAATATATCTTTTGATTTATCTTCTCATAAGTCATACTCATGTAAATAAGGAGTGACGGGACGTATTAGAGAACCCTTGGTTTTAGGGAAGATACATCTCGTTAATTTCCATGATGGAATAATGAAACCAAATAAGGAATATGTATAATAACAGACTATGTGAGAAGTGTAAACCACATGGTAGAGATTAAACAATGTAATGCAGTAGTATGAGGATATCTGTGTGATGATATGATTATATGACCTCATGATACAACTATATTACAATATCAAACGATGAAAGTATAATGTGAATGTGTGATTATCATGAAGATATGATCACACAGACTGGTCTTATTGGAATATATCATGTGTATGTCTCTTGTATAATTACTTTACATGGAATTTTCATATATTATTTCTTATCTATTGTATTCCATGATTGAAGAACTATTTTAAAATATTAAAAATTAATATATTGAGTTGTTTTGAAGGATTTTTTTCACATGATTACATAAACTAGTCAAAGTTTTTAAATGTTGATAATTATGGAAGACTTGAATGATGATAGGGGTGATAATTGTTGATTTGTAACTGCATTTTTTTTTTCATGCTAATATGCTCTTTTTTGTTCCAGGATTATTATAATTGGTCTATAGAAATATCTAATCGAGAAAAAATGTGTGGTCTTACTAAATAGGTTGAAGAGTTTTAGAAACAGGTTGGATGTTTTAAGCATTCTGTGCTTTGGATTCAATTCACGTAAATGTTATATAATTGATATTCATTTCTATAATAACACAATCAATCCTCATTTATAAATTGTTTTTTTATAAAATTTATTCTAAGTGTATTAGGGGTTGGGTAAAATCACATCCAAGGGAAGAAAAGAATACTCCAGTGATCTCCAAAAGCACAAGAAGTAATTTATGTGGGTCAACGATGAAGATGGAAATGCAATTGAGCTTGCATTCAGCAAGAAAAAGATAGAAGCGAAAAATAATTGGCTTCTCCAGTTTGAGTTTTGGAATTAACTTTGATAGGTGATTTATAGGGTTTTATGTGTATTACCTTATTATATTATTTGTTTATGAAGGTTGGTAGTTACCTTGATCAGAAGCAGAATCTTATCAATTATAGTGAATTTTTTAACAAAGAGTTGAAATTGTTTTCAATGGCGTACCTTCAATGGTAAATTCCATCAATGGTCGATGGCTTGAAGCCAGGGAAAAGAAATATTCTCTTCTTATCTTTTAATAGAAATTTTTTAAAGGAGTCGAAGGTTTCCAAATTCTCTGGTTATGAATTAGAACAATCAACTTATCACTATAGGGAGACCAGCCTTGCTGATACCATAATTGGAATGGCATGGGAATTTTTTGGGAGTAACAACATTAACTTGCTTCAACCAAATTATCAATTTGGTACTAGACACCAGGTAAGGATTTTTGAAATTTTACTTCATTCGAGAACAAATTCTTCCCAAAATATCACTTTATGAGACTTTTGTGTTTTAAATAGGGAGGCAAAGACAATTTCAATACCAGATATGTCTAGACTAGACTATCTATGATTACCCATTTCTTATTCCTAAAGGATGATGATATTCTCCTCAACTACTTGAATGAATATGGACAGTATATTGAACCCATTTGGTAAGTGTGTGATTACAGTGATGTTATGAAGATTATTTATAACTTTCTTGTGGTACTCCTAAGGTATATACCAGTGATACCAATGGTTCTGGTCAATGGGAGTGAAGGGATCAGTACCGAGTATAGATCTTATGTCCCAAATTATGATCCCAGAGACATTTTAAAAAAAATAGATTCCTTTTATATGGAAAAATGATGGAGCCCATGGATCCATTTCACAAGGGATTTTAGGGGACTATTGAGAAAATAGAAACCAAGGAAGGTGGGGAAACCTACACTATCACTGTAAATATAGAATAATTGGATGACACGACCCTAAGGATTACAGATCTTCCCATCCAAAAGTAGACTCAATATTACAAGGAGTTTTTGGAATCCATCATGATGGGGAATGAAAAAATCAAGGATCCCTTAATTAAGGTGGGAAGGCCCAAACATAGTTAGATCATTTCCTTCTCCATAGTGTTTTCTTAAAAATACCAGATCATAAGGAGCACAATGATGACACTGTTATTCATTTTGAGTTCATCATGTCTGAGGAGAACCTAGACATGAAAAGGTAGGAGGGTTTGTTGAAAAATTTTAAACTCACAAACTTTATCAGCACAATAAATATTCACCTCTTTGATTCAAATAGCGTCATTAAGAAATATGATACACTATAGAAAATTATTCTCACCCTCAAATCCCATTTTTCATTTTTCAATAATGATTTTTAGGTATTTATGTTTTTATTTTCCTTGTAGTTCTTGAAAATTTATTTCACCTGCAACATGAATTATATGAGAAGAGAAAAGTAATCTCAGATCCTCCAAAGTTTGTTTTATATATAATGGCCATCTTTTACTAAAATATATTACTATTTCTACTATATAGAGAGTGCTCCTAGATAATCTTGAACTAGATATGTTGAAATTAGAAAATAAGGTTCGGTTTATTCTTGGGGTGGTGAATGGGGGGATCATTGTGAGAAATATGAAGAGGGTAGAAAATGGGTAACTAAATAGTTAATCATATATGTATGTCCTATATTTTCTTATTTCATTCCAGTTTTGTTTTGTGTGTTGAGGTTTTTTTCATGTTTATCATGGAAAATATATGTGAATTTTCACTGGTTGAAGGAGAGGGTGGATAATAATATTTATGGATATAAATGGAAACTTTTATCCAAGGTGGGGAAGAGAATTTTAATCTACATAGTGTAATTGTATCTTCTTATTTTTATTATAAGATGAATTCATATTTTACTAAATCCATTTGTGATTTTTTTAATTATTTGATTTCTAACTATTGGTGGAGAGGAGAACCAGGTAGAAGACCTAAATACTATGTTAAGTGGGAGGTTGTGTGTCATGATAGGTATTGTGTGAGACTTGGGTTGAAAGATATTAATGCCTTTAATCTAGTTATTTTGGATAATCAAGGGTGATTTATTCTATATGAACCAAAATACCTTTGGTGTAGAGTTTTGAAGGGAATTTACTTTCCCTGGACTAATTTTATTTTAGTACATATCTGGTTGAAACCATCATATGTTTGGATGGAGTTTATATAGGCTCAAGCAATCCTTAAAAAAGTTTTGTGTTGGATGGTGGAGTATTGAAGGAGTATTCATGTTTGTAATGAAAAATAACTTCCCTTTCCAACTATTTTGGGTGATTTTTCCTAGGGGCGGTTCTAATAGTGACATGAGGGTTTTAGACTTCCTCCAAAAAAATGAGCACTAGATTTTTTTTCTCAATTATTAGTAGCTTGTTTGTTCCATTTAAGGATAATTTTATTATTAATATTCCTTTTATTATTATTAACACCACTAAAACTCTTATTTTGGATCCTTATTCCATAGTGTTTTTTAGTTAGTTCTTCTTACTCAATGGCTTAGAAAGTATAGAATCCACCCGATCCAACTTCAAAATTCCATTTAGGGTGGAGAGAAGGAAAGAGATAGAATATAGGGATATATACCCCACTATTCAAAGGAAAATGAGGTCAAACCCTCATTTTATTAATTAATTAAACATATTAAATGACATTTAAAAAACTAGATAGGAAGTAAATTATGGTTCAACTCATAGGTTTCACGACACAATGCCTTTGCAAGACCCACCTTGTTATAGGGCCCTTCGAGTCATGTCGTGACACATATCCCCTAGTGTTAACCCAAGAACCTAACTTCACTACCTAGGACCTTGTTATGACATGACCCTTATATTCACAGTGCAACCACCCTATGTGTCTAGGGCATTATGGAGCAACCCTATGGGTCATGGTGTGATCCACCTTCAGATAAATAATGTAACCTTTCTTTAAAATAATTTATTCATATAAAAAATCACAATTTTGCAAGGTCCTTAGCAGTAGTGTGGTCCTTCATCATCCTTAAAAAATCTATTATTATGAAACTACACATCATGTCATGGTTCCCTTGGTTGTGGTGTTACTATTGAATTCATGTAGATTTTTAGCCTCGATCCCTATACAAATACTTAAAAATCAACTATTGTTCTATACCAACACCTATAAAACTTCAAAAAGGTTCAAATACACCTATAAAACCTAAAAAAGGTTCAAATACACATGGTTAGTATAATATTAAGGCCTGAATTACCTCACTTGAGAACCTGATCCATTATAACCTCTCCACCATATGATATATCACTCTTGAGTTGACTCTAGTTATGACACTGACCAACCTCAAATGAAACTTGAGTGTCTTCTATAAAACACTTCCAAAATATCAAGATGAGGCTGAACACATCTATCTATCCCTAGTCACCTTGAAAATAGACATAAAAATCCTAATTCCAACCACAAGAACTCCCAACTATAATATTTATCTACTTGAATGCATCACCACCAAATACCTGACACACTGATGGTATCATACCTAAGTTCTTTCCACCACTGCATGCAACCTATTTTTATTTCCTATTTTATTTTATTTTTTTAATCTATTTTTTCCTAAATTTTCCTGTTTGGTGTCATGATTTTTTTTCAAAACCATGCATTATTTCATTTTTTTCATAACCAAACACTATTCCATTTCATCCATTTTATGTTATAATAAAACATTTAAACATTATTTGATGATTCATTATAGATAACCTTACAGTTCTTGGATCTCCCAATACTGAAGATGCTAGTGCAACAGGCTGAATGATGAGCTTTAATCTGGATTTACAGATTGCTGATTGCATGATCAAGATTGATCTATCATTAAAATGTGTTGTTGAGATGATAGAGTAGATGACTTCCAATGCCTTTATGAAGTTAGAGACTTTGATAGCCAATCTGGAGTCCCTTTCTATGTGAGTTTTTATCTGATATGGTGATTTATTTGATGGAACTTCACCTGTATATAATGTTTTTGAGAGATGCGCATGAGACTTTCTCTAAGGTGATGGTATATATGGGGAAACAGCCTAACAATTAGGGAACAATGTGCACCTTGATAATATCCAAGCATCAAAGATAAATATTTTATTCAATTTTTTTGATTCCATGATAGTTACAATTAAAGAAAAAATCTTCTATTTGTAGTTCTTAGTGCATTGTTATATTCCTTATTTTAGCTTGTCTACCCATGTTAAAAATGGGTATATTGCCTTGATTTTGAGAAATGATGCTCTTGATCAAGAAAAAATTTTGATCCTTGGGGTTTTTAAAAAAATATTCATGCAATTACTACTATTAACAATATTGGTTTGTTTTTTATAACATGACGGCTCATTAGGGTGAACACCATCCATGTTAATTTCATAAAGTGGTTTGTTTATTGAATTACATAATAGTTTAAATCCATATAAGAGGGAACTATGAAATATAATTGTATCTAGTAAGGTGATTTAATCATTCATCTCATCATATATAAGGTTTAAAGTTTACTAGATCATCAAAATCAGATCAATATATTATATCACCACTAATAAGGGAATGAGCTCACTCACTCTTCAATAGTGTGCCGATTTATTGTCTCATTACCAATATGGGTTGGACCTCACTATATCACCACTAATGATTTAACTTATTAAATCATCACTAAAAATGGTGTGATCTTACATTAATTTCAAAAGTGGGTTAATTTATTTCCTAATAACAAATAAGGGTATGATCTTATTATCTTGTCACTAGTGGGTTGATTTATTATCTTGTCACCAATAATGGGTGTGAGCTTACATTCATTTAACAAGTCATAATATAACATTGAAGGCCATGTGATAATATTCATATTTCTTCCTTTTAAGGGGTTACATATATGACTAATGGTGTTCCGTTATAGGTTATATAATCAAGGGAACATTGTGCCTATATTTTATGGTTCCTTCACTGAGTTTGAGAAAAATTGTTAGGATTTGAACATGACTGTCATGTTTTGGTTTATTTCCCCCCTCCCCTATCGATAATATTTCTAATTTGTGTCCATTGGATCACGCACTTGTATGGCCTCTAATTGTGAATATTTCTCGGAGACGCTTGTTGAGGAATCTGGTGAGTGGTGAACCTAGATAGGGAAATTCAATTGTTCCCCATCTCTATCCCCGGTAGGCTTGTCTCATCCCATGTAATACTTTAAATTTCCCCATAGATTGTAGATCTCCTTTTGATTTGATGCTGAGGGGAACTATTAATTCTTTTTTTAGAAGTATCTGAGAGATCATCAGTATTTGTTACACTCGTCGCATGCCAAACTTGAGACTTGTAACTTCCAGCAAAAACACTATACTTATAGACAATTTGAGAATATTGTGTGGTATATCCAAGCTCACTTTAAGAAACTCTACAAGTATTTGAATCTCTTTCCTCCTATGTTATGAACTTTTGTGAGTCGATTATCATAAAGAAAATGATCCACCACCTCACTAAATTCTCTGTTTCTTGTTCTTATAATGGTGAAGCATTCTACCTGTTAAAAGTTAATATTAGGTGAGATGTCTTCCTCCAATCCTTAGAAATCATGTATAGTGGAAAGAATTTTTGGACTCACCACTTCTATAGAAAGTTTTTCTATGTTCAACTATAAACCTAACTCCTATATAACTCGACATTGATAAGATAACTTAGTGAGTTACCGTACCTATTTCTGTATATTCTTCTACTGATCATGGTATTATTCATGTACCCTAGAAATATATTTAACAAATGTTATTAGTTCTTGAATCTTGACTACCTATTCATGGAACAACTACTCAAACTATGACTAATCTGTAGCAACTATAGTAACCATTATAGTAGGAACACTTCAAAAATATCAAAGTCAATCATCTTGAACTGCTACACTACAACAATGAAATTTTTTGAAAAGTCCAACAACGAATCATATCAGCAACTCTGCCTCTTTCTATGCAGTACAATAATCACTGAAATTTATCACAACTTCTACTCAATGTTTGGTACTCAAGATAAAGCACACACAAAAATTGGTGTCGAGACTTTATTACAATATTTGAAAAATATAGAATATGTTTGGTAGATAAAATAGAACTTCTTGCAAGTTGGCACCGACATAGATGTCTAACAATGATGTATATGATTAATTCATGCAGTATAATGCATGGATAAATCCTTTTTTTCAACAGTGATCATGTGTGATCCAACAGTAAAAATGGACCTCCACTTTATTTTTCTAGAAAGAACATTTTCACTATGATATCATGAACTCAAAAAAAAGTCACATCTCAGTTACGATCAATCTTTCACCTTGAGTTCTTTATCCAAGTAGTATCATACATCCTCTAATATCTCAATGAAAGCACCAAATTGTTATGACTCTGTCTAAAAATGGATACAAAATAGAAATAGTGTAAGAGGAAAGTAAATTTTTTTGGTATTCACAACAATGACACCCTTTTCAATAGATTATTGTCTCCAAATTTCTATTATCAATGAGACTTAATAATTTTATAATTGTTATATATTATACCATGTTTATATTAATTATTTTTTTCATTATTGTTCAATTATTTATTTTAAATATATGTTATCTTCAATATGTAATAGCTAACATTATAATTATTTCGGGCAATTTTGATGCTTCAAATTATACCAGGTACATTATTTACCACTGCATTCTTCCAACCTCATGCATTTTTAATTGTTAACAACTTAAAGTTTGATTGTTTCTCTTTTTTCACTATTTTAAGATTTTAATTTTCTGATACCCAATTAGATTTTTGTTAATTTTGACCTTTTATATTGCAATTACATGCGCTATGGAACAGTTATGATCATAATGTATGCATAAGTCTGGAATGTTTTGATGATATCCAAGAGGTGATCTTTTCTTATTTTGTGATGTTCAATATGAGTTTGAGTTTTAATAGAGAGCAGGGCCTATGTTTTTTTCCTAATATTTTTTTTTGTTTTAGTAGGGAGAAGGAGGTAGGAGGTAGGGAGTAGGGAGAAAACAGGGAGCAGGGTAGGGAGCAGGGTAGGGCGTGGGCACGGAGGTAGGGATAGGGAGCAGGGAGCAGCGTTTGATCCAAGGAGGTAGGGAGGGGGTAGGGGCAAGAGGAAAGGGATATGGGGTAGGAGGTAAGAGGTAGGAGGCACTGAGGCAAGGAGGTAGGGAGGTAGGGAGTAAGGAGTAAGGAGCAGCATTGAGGTAGGGAGCAGGGAGTAGCGTTGAGGTAGGGAACAGCGGTTGAGCAGGGAGGCAGGGAGTAGGGAGCAGCTTTGAGGCAGGGAGGCAGGAGACATGGAGGGAGGGAGGAAGTAGGGGCAGGAGCAGTATTTTTTCTAGAAACACGATTGTAGATTAGATTTTTTTGTGGCAGTAGTTCTAGATTTTTTTCTGTATACTCCATGATGTAGCCACAATTGTGAATCGTGGAAATAGGGTTATTTCCACGGTTATAAACCATGGCAATAGGGTTATGTCCATGGTTATAAACTATAGAAACAAATCTATGTGGCAGAGTCTATAGCCATAGTTTGAAACCATGGCTATAGGTATATTTCCACAGTTTGGAACCATGGATATAGGTCTATAGCCACGGTCTGTGGCTATAGGTTTTTCCCTATAGCCAATTCAATATCTTCCATGGTTGGTGAAACCATGTATATTACCTATATCCATTATTTCGGTGTCTATAGCCTCAGTTTTAAATTGTGGATATAACCTTGTTTTCTAGTAGTGAGATTTTTTAACCCTTTTTACGATGTGGGATTCCAAAAAATGTATTTTCTAATGTTAAACCTTTGATTACCGAGATCAAGTTCAATTTTCAAGGATGTAATTTATTAAAGTTGGGGAGAATGTAACACCATGATATTTTAATGTAAGAACATTATGTTTGATAGTGTATACAATACGCAATACCAAGCTTAAACAAACAACGTAATATTATTCTTTTAATATGATCATCATAACCTAGATACTGAATTATAGGGTATAAATAGGAATAACCACATTATGAAATATATATAAAAATCATAAACAATACAAATTTACTGATTAATTATAAATAAGAATTCAATTTTTGATAGTCATTTTATGTTTCAAAAATATGTTTCCTATAAAAATAATTTTTATTTCTTTTTGTGATAGGATAATAAAATTAATTTTTTCCAATTTTCAAAATGAAATTTTATAAAAAGGATATCATTTTTAAAATTAAAATGTCTAAAATAGCTTAAGGTGAATTTTTTATATTTTTTTGAAAATGTTTATTTTTTAATGAATAGTGAAAATACTCATTTTTGTTGAAAATTAAATTTTTGTTTCAAGAATTTACAATGTTACATTTTATTTTTAAAAAATTAAATATAAATTTAGTTATATTATATTATGAATTATCCAATTATGTTCAATGTAATCAACTTTATAGATTAATTTGATAAAAAAATTATACTTAAAAATACATTTTTCTGGAAAACCCTTCTTCGACACATTTCGGTGGTTTAACTTTAAATTAATTTTTATCACTTTTGAGTGTTGAATCATGAAAAATGGATTCCAAAAATATAATTAGGAGGTCCAAATTTAGTAAATAGATCCTTTTTATTTTTTTCATTATGAATAGTAACCTTAATAAACATTTGTTACTATGATAAAGGTAAAATGAGTTAAATAAGTGTAAAAATAATTTTATAAAGAATAAAAACAACCCAAAACTTGTATTGATTTTATTGTATGGGTATATTTCATCCATAATCATCAAAAATTAAAATATATGACATTTTTTTCATATATCCATGTTTATGATTCTTATAATACTTTATGTAAAGAAAATCCAAAAATATCATTCTCCTTATTTTATTATCTTTAAATTTTTAACATGGGTATAGAAATAAGATATGCTTAGTTATAAATGGTTATTTTAAAGATAAATATTTCTTTAACATGGTAATTTATTTCTAATTTTTTTTTATTAAATAATTACCTTAAATTCTTACGCAACGCCAACGCAGTAATTATTTAATTAAAAGTAAAATAAAATAAATGGTTTTAAAAAATATTAAAAGTAATATAATTTGATTAAATTACTTTATTCCATAACTTCTATAGATAAATATAAAATTTTAGGGAATTTTTAAGGGTATATATTTGATTTCCATATTTTTCTTGAAGTTTTTAAAGTCAAATTAAATAAATAGTGTCAAAATTGAAATTAATGATATTGGATAATAAATAATGTTTTATTAAATAATTTAAAATTCCTAAAAATATTATATTCATCTAAGAAAATTTTATATTATTTATAATAACAACCTTGGTCCATTTATGGATTTTTTTTCCTTTTTTAGTAACTTTTTTGACCCCTAAAGATTAAAAACTTTAATACCGCGGTAATTTTCAAAAAGGGATAAAATGGGTTAAATCAAAAGATAAGGGTAAAAACATAACCTAAACTTGTCTAATTTTTATTGGATGATATTATTTTAACTCTCCATAATCTTAGCTTCTAATATTATCAATTTGAAATCATTTTAACATGAAAATTAGTTTATATTAATTTAATATTTTAAAAAATTCCAAGAGTGTCCCTCCCATCTCTTATAAAAATAAATCTCTTCTTCTCTTTTATTAACACTTTTAAGAACCATTTATTTTATCTAATATCTACCCAAGTCTCTTCTTAACATCCCTCCACATGTCCTAGATTCCTTAGTTTAATAAAAAAACACTTATGAAGTCTTTTGGTGTAAACCTAAAGAGGTTGTCCGAAGAAGAGATGTTGTTCTTAATCGAGAATTTTTGTTTTATTTTTTCTTCCACCTCCTTAAAATATTATTAAATCAGTATTATATAATAATATCAGTATCTCTCATATATTTATATGTTGTTATGTTAATGGAATACCTTATATCCATCTCATCTTCCATCAAATGGGAAACAAAACCGACGTTCATATGTACGGTGGACTACCGGCTCGTGAACTGATGTGATTCATTTTCCATCACTATCACTCATGAATAGTTTTAATAATGTATTTACTATATATATATATTATATTAATGACATATTTATCATTCTATAAAGATAATATATCATAAAATTTCTTATATTTCCATTAATTTAAAAATGACAACATCATTCGTGCATACGTGTGGATTATGATCTCTATGAAACGATGTGAATCATTTTTCATAACCACATCACATTAATGATATATATATGCACTTAAAAAATATTATATTTATATTAAAATGATCATTCTGGAAAGATAAAATAATATTTATTTTCATTCCATCATGATCGTTGAAAAATGGAAACGTTACTCATGCATACGTACGGTCCACCACCTCCATGATTGTAACGTAATTCATTTTTCATAATAAAATTTCATGTTTGGTTTTAAAAGTATAATTGATGTATACAAATAAAAATTATTTTATGATTATTAATCTAGATATGATGGAACAATGACCACTTTTACCATATTCAACCTACCAAAGTCATTTTAAAAATATTAACTAAATATCATCAAAGCATCTAACATGAACTTAATGGATTAAGTAATTAAATATAACATGATAATAAATAAAATAAAAGGAATAATAAAATTTAAAAGTATTCGTAATTAAGTAAATAATTAATATAAGTTTATTATTCAGGAAGGTAAAGGATATACGTGACAAGTCGAGCCTGAGGTAAGGGATTTTGTCGCAATTTCCTTTCATTCACTACTATAATTTAGGACATTTGCGATGGGTCATTTGCGAAGGCCAAATGAAATGTCACAGATAGTTTCATTTTTGCTACTATTTGTAATGGCCTATTTAGTCCATCGTAAATAATGGTTTATTGTGATAGAATAAATAATCCGTCGCAACTGTTTTTGGCGCGCTTTCCCCCCACCTAGCACGAAAAGTAATGATGGTCACTTGTGATGGATAAAAAAATCCATCGCAAATTCCCCTAGGCTCGGGATTATTTGCGATGGAACATAGTGTATGTCACAAATAATCTTGGTGAATAAACTATTTGCGAGGTCATTAAATCCATCGTAAATAAGCCGTTGTAAAAAACTTGTCGATTTAACAGCAGGCGCGGCCCTCCTTTCCTTCTTCCTCTCCTTTCTTTCTTCCTCCTCCCTCTCTCACAGAAAACCCTACAGCTGGTCATTTTCACCCCGGCTCCGTGTGGCTCTGTTCTTCCCATTTTTTTGCAGATTCTAACTCAAATCTTCAAGGTATGGACTCCTCTTACATTCTCCGTCAATTTTTTTAGCGTATTTGGGTTCAATGTTAAATATACTAATATGGTCCCTAAGTTTAGAAATTTATCTGATTTTCATGATTTATTTGATATTTAGGATAGATGCAATTGTATTAATTTCTATTTTTATTTTAATCTGGTTCATTTTTTATGCATTTTGGGTTCAATGTCAAATATATTGGTATGGTTAAAACCTAAGTTTAGAAATTTATCTAATTTTCATGCTTTATATGATATTTAGGATTTATGCAATTGTATTAATCTCTATTTTGATTTTAATCTATTTAATATAATTTATTTTAATTGATTTTTAGGAATTCTGGTAATTTTTTATTTTTGATATTTATATGTGTTTCGTATTTATATATATATATAAGTATGTTTGTGTACCGTGTTAATTTTGATATATGTTTATGTGTGTATATATATATATTAAAATGTGTTTATATATATATATGTATGATTTTAAAAATATATTTATGGTTTGTGATATATAAATACATATATGTATGTCTGTATGTATATTTGTATATATGTATATATATATATTATATATAGATCTGTTAAAAATTGCCAATATATATTTTATATATTTATATTAAGTAATAAATTTTTTATATAAATTCATATAAATAATACATTCTAATTAATTAAGAAATTTTTTGATATAAATATATGTAAATAATACATTTTGTGTATGCATCTATAAACGTGTAAAATGTTTTATATATATATATATATATACATACATGTATGTATATTAAAATATGAATATATATATATATATATAAGTTTTAAAAAAACATGTAAAGTTTATGGTATATATATATACACAGACAGATGTATATAAACATTTTAAAAAATGTGTAAGGTTTTTAATGTGTGTGTGTGTGTGTGTATTTGATATATATATTTGTTTTAAAAAACATGTAAAAATATATTTGATTATGAAATCGTGTAATATATATATATATATGAATATGTATATATAAATATTTTAAAAATATATGTAAGGTTTAATATATATATATAGATAGATTTATATATATTTCATATGTATATTTATTTAAAAAAAGTCCGAATATATTTTATGTATTTATATTAATTATGAAATTGTGATATACATATATATAATAATAATTAATAATTTAATAATAATTTAAATAATTAATAATAATCATTATATAATTTATAATAATTACTAATTAATTAGTCAATATTATTAATATATATTAAATATTTATATATGTTTATATCTATGTATATATAAATTAAATGTGTATATTTATTTAAAGAAAGTTGTCAGAATATTTGTGGTATATTTTTATAAATTTAGAAATATTTAAATATAAATAATTATATATATATAAATAATTATTTACTTAATATTAATAATAAATAGTAAATATTAGAGTTAATTACAAAATATTATTAATAATTTTGAAAAATTAACGCAATATATGAAAATTTGTGTGTGTGTGTGTGTGTGTGTATGTATATAGATTTGATATGTTAATTTCTTTAAAAAACATATAAAAACTAATTTTATGTAAATAGATTTGATTATGTGTTATATATATATATATATATAATGTATGAAATAAATAGAAATATGTGTTTTTTAAGAATGATGAGAAAATTAATTTAATGCAAACATTTTAACTAAACGTTATTTATAAGAATTTTTTATATTAAAAATGTTAAAAATTGGTTTAATGAAAAAAATAAAAATTTAAAATATGTATTATTTATTAAAAACATATTTAATAATAATTAGGATAAATTTTAGTAATACTTTTTAAAAAAATATAATGATTATAAGACTTATTAAAAATTCATAAAAAATCTTAATTATTAAAAATATATTATTAATTTAAATAATTTATAATATTTAACAATCAATGAGTCATTATTATTAATAAATTATTAATATTACCGATGATTAGAAAATCATAATAATAATTTGTAAAAAAAACATAAAAAATAGCATGTCTTAAAAAATATTGTGCGTCTCATATGAGACAAAGTTCGAGAGATATTCTAATATTTTCAAAAAATAGTGTGTGTCTTATATAATATATTTAATATTATTATTTTATCTACATTGAGCCTCTATGGGCCCCTTAATACAGTGATAACCTGGTGTCTCACTCTGATCATATTCCATATAGAATATTTCAAGGTGTTAAAATATAATAATAATGTGTAATTCGTCAAAATGATCTATAATAATTGTTTTTATTTTGTTATTTTTTAGATAACTATGGACTTGGGAAGTAGACATCAGTATCTATTACATGATCATTATTGGATAAATAATCGCAAAGATCCAAATAGATCTGGTTTAAATCATGTCTACATTGAAGGTGTTGAAGCCTTTATATCATTTGAATCATCAAATTCAGATTTTGTTTCTGAAGGAACAATTAAATGTTTGTGTCAGAAATGTGATCTTAGGACATTTAAAACATTTGACAATGTTGGACTTCATCTATTACATTCTGGTTTTTGAAAAGATTATATTTTTTGGTATCAATATGGTGAAAAGAGTTCAGTAGAAAATACCAATTTTTTTGTTCCAAATCCATCGTTTCATAATTTAATACATGAGGTAGCTAGTCCATCTATTCCTAAAACAACAACTCAGAATGACATTCCAAATCTTAAATTTGAACCTTCTCAGTTTTACAATTTGTTGCAATCCTCTAAGGAGGCCTTATATTCAGGAAGCTAGATGAGAAAACTTGAAGCTGTTACAAAATTTATGGCTATTAAATCAGATTTTATAATGTCTAGTAGTTGTTTTGATCAAATTTTATCTTTGGTTAAGTCATTGTTTCCTGACGGAAATACATTACCTACAAGTTTCTATGATAGTAAAAGGTTGGTTCATAATTTGGGTCTAAGTTATCATAAGTTCCATGCATGTTCAAATGACTGTATATTATATTGTGGTGAATATGAATCTTTGGCTAATTGTCCAACATGTAGAGAATTGAGGTATAAAGAGGCACAATAAGGAAAGTCCAGAGTTCCTGTGAAACAGTTGAGATATTTTCCAATTACACCTCGTTTACAGTGTTTATTTATGTCTCGTAGAATAGTTGGATTTATTATATGGAATAAATAAAATATTTATATCACAGAAAGCTTAAATCATCTATGTGATGGTGACTCATGGAAACATTTTGATCAGATGCATCCTTATTTTGTTTCAGAACCTCATAACATATGGTTGGGTATTTCTACCAATGGTTTTTATCCATTTGGTGCTTACAGCAGTCAATATTCTTGTTGGCCTGTTTTCATTACTCCTTACAATTTTCCTCCTTAGATGTTGATGAAGGAACCATATATATATTTGATGTTGTTAATTCCAGTACATCCAATGAAAATATTGATGTTTATTTGAAACCACTGATTGATTAGTTAATTTCATTATAGAACAACGATGTGACTACATTTGATATAACTGCATATCAGATTTTTATATTGAAGGCTGCATTAATATGGATGATCAGTGACTTTCCAGCATATGGTATGTTATCTAGATGTAGCACACATAGTCTAAAATCATGTATGTAATTCATGGCTAAGAACAAAGAGTTTATGATTTGTAATGGGATAAAGGTTAGTTATTTGACTATCATCAGATATTTCTTCCTATAGATAACCCTTTTTGAAGAAACAGAATTAATTTTACAAAAGGTCGAATTGAAATAGACGCACCTCCAGCAGTGCTCTCAGATAATCTGGTAAAATCCATTATCTCTGTATTACCTCATGTTACTTTTGGACCAACCATAAATGAGAAAAAGATAAATGGTTTTGGGATAGATCATAATTGTATAAAGTGAATTATTTTTTGGGACCTTCCATATTGGTCTGATTTGTTGGTTCGTCACATATTAGATGTAATGTATATTGAGAAGAATTTTTTTAATAACATGTTTTATACTGTGTTGGACATAGCTAGTAAGAACAAAGATAATGTAAAGACGTGGTTAGATCTTACATATATTTGCATATGTCCTGAACTTGAATTATTTGAAGATGAAGGATCACACAAATTAATGAAGTCAAAAGTATCTTACTCACTTAGTAAAGAAAACCATTTATTATTCTATCAATGGATTAGAGATTTGAGGTTACTAGATGGTTATGCTTCTAATTTGTCTTGTTGCGTTAGAAATGGACTTATTACCAGGTTAAAAAGCCATAATTATCAAGTAATAATTGAAATATTACTACCTGTTGGTCTTAGAGGGATATTGAATTATTCAATATGGGATGTGTTGACCAAAATATCATTTTTTTGAGATATTTGTGAGAAAAAATTAGATTATAATGCATTGAATTTTTTGGAAAAATATGTTGTTTTAATTTTATGTAAATTGGGGAAAATATTCCCACTGAGCTTCTTTAATTCCATGGAACATTTAATATTGCATTTTTCATATGAAGCTAAATATGGAGGGCTGGTACAATTATGGTGGATATATCAATTTGAGAGATGTATGAAAAAATTAAAGAATATAGTACGTAACAAAGCATCAGTTGAAGGATCGATTACAGAAGCATACTTGCAGGAGGAAATTTCAAATTTCTTCCATTATTATTTCCAATTAGAATATCCTTCAAAACATAATCAGATGGGTCACAATGAGACAAATATTGATGACGTCACAGACCATTAATTGTCAGTTTTAAATCATCATGATCTTGGTTTTTGTGGTTATCATGAGCAATGGATTACAAATGAAGAACTGTATAGAGCTCATACTTATGTTCTGCTGAATTGTGAAGAAATGACACAATTTGTGTAGTAAGTACTACTTTTTTATTATTTAATTAAATATTTATCAAAGGTCTCTTTATTTACATTATCTTTTTTGTAGACTATATAATGACCATATCAAAAATCAATTTCTAAAAATTACATCTGATGCTCTTGAGGAACATCGGTAACAAAATTTTTCATATTGGTTGCAAAGACTAGTAAGTAAAGTTTCTTTCAATGGAATAATAAATCAATTTTTCAATGATATATATTATTAATAATTTTTATTGTTTACAGGTAACACAGCATGAAAATAAAATTGAAAGTCGGTTATGTGTGCTCAAAAACCCTCCATCGAAATTGGTAAAATCGTATAATGGGTATGCGGTTAATGGATTTCTATTCCATACACGCATATATGGTGACTCAAAGAAATCAGTGAATAGTGGTGTTTTTTTGAAAGGATACCATCATAAGGAAAGTGAAGTTTACTTTTATAGTATTCTAGATGAAATAATTGAGTTATGTTATCTAGGACCAAATTATGTTACAATGTTTAAATGTCATTGATTTGATACTGATCAGGGGTTGTGAGTTCATCCATGACATGGAGTCATTGACATTAAATATAATAATCTTCTTGCATCAAATGAACCATTTATGTTGGAACATCAAGCACATCAAGTTTACTATGTAAATTAATATGATGTTTTGATAGATTTGAAGTATGGGTGGAGTGTGATAAAAATGAAATCACATGACAATCAGTTTATTGAAAATGAAAATGGTTCTATAGAAGTGAAACATACTGAATTTTTTCAAGAAGAATCCCAAAATATATCTCTTACCAGATGGTATATAAATATATATGATGAAACCCCTTGGTTAAGGGTTGATGATATAGATAATGTTGATGAAGTAATAAGGGAAGATGAAACTGAAAGTCATATAGAAGTTGACAATGCTGAAGATGATGATGAAGACATTGAAGTTGATGAAAATGGTGATGAAGATGATGATTGATGTATTATATTCAGTTCTTTAGTTACAGGTAATTATAATATTCTGATATTTATTAGTTTTTTAAATTTTGTATTTGTATTAACAATCTGTTACAGGTAACATTATTTTATTCTGACATTCATTAGTTTTTTTATATTTCATATCTGTTTTAACAATCTATTACTGGTAAAAATATTTGTTTCATATGGATGGAGATGATCCTCATGATGATTTATTACCTTCTCTCACTGATTCCAGACTTCCTGATGATGAGTCTGATTCTGCTACTACTCCTCAAGCCAGTGTGCCTACTAAGAGGGGGTGCAGTCTTACTTGATTACTGATTCTGGATCCCATTCTAGAGAGATGATCATATGTTTATTTTGATCCTCATTTAAAAAGGTATGTTTAATTGTTTAATAAAAAATTTATTATGTATTAACTAAGTGTATTAATTTTGATAATAATTGTATGATTATATATTTGTTTCAATTTTCATAGTTTTTCACATTTAGTCATTGGTCAGGCTGGTGTGATTCTGAGAAATTATTTTTTCGAGCCATGGGTGTCATGGGACCTGGTACCCATTGTTGTGCATGACCAAATTTTCAACCACTGGATTGTACGATATTAAATAATATATACTTTTTAAATTTTATTTAATTACTAAAATATTTTTTAATTATCTTGTAGAATTTATTTTCTCTGATTTCTAATAGTCAGAGAGGTCCTATCCTAAAGGTGTAGGATACTTGTATACGTGAGTCCTTTCATTAGTTTCTACACAACATTAGAAAGCAATATATGTATAAATCTTGTGCTACCGTCTTCGATCGGTATTGCATATCCCATCATCCTGACTATATATCATCTTAGGTATGGTATGGGTTGTGCTTCTTCTGGCTAGGAGAGACTTTTAAGAGGAGGTCATCAGTTGGACGTCAAAGCCGGGGGAGGAAAGAGGTCACCCATAGGGTCGTGAGTCATACATTTGGCATACATAGACAACATATGTAAGTGATATTATTTATTAATGTATATTTATTTTAACTATAACATGTTTGTTATATTTTATAGGTTTCTAATGACCCATCTATTATGAAGTTCTAATTTTATAAGAAGATGTATTCTGATCCCCGTATATGAGAAGTTGTAGGTGAACAACATTTTCGTATTGTGGTTAGTGATTTTGTTGAACAATGTCATCAATATTAATTTTATTGTTATTCTAATTTTTCATTATATTTAAAGGAAACATATGAGGTTGCAACTTCTCATTCACAAGAGAGTCAAGCTGAGACCGAAAAAGATGTCACTGTTGATTTGGGTTTTGATAAGGGGGATTGGATACAGGAGACTTCGCAGGGTGTCGAGAAAGGTCGAGTGATTGGTATTGGTTCTCGACTGACACATACAAGTTATTATGGTACTTATGTGATTACATAAGTGAGCATGAATGGAGCTCATGGAGATTCTTCATCGATGCCATTGTCTGCTGCACATTATGAGGAGAGGTTGAGAACTCAGGATGAGATGATACAACAGATGCAGAAGTAGAGAGAGGAGGAGTGCAAGCAGCAGCATTTGAGAGATGAGGAGATGATGGAGTATATGTGGCAACTTGTGCGTGACATTGGTATGGAGTTTCCTCCCCCTGGTCCATCGAGTGATCCTCCTCCACCTAATGCCAGTTGATGATTTCTAAATATTTTATGACTGATTTTTAATTTGGTATGAAAGATATATTATATTTGAAATGATGTATTACTTTTATGTGCGTTTTAATTTTTTTTTTTAAAAATTAATTATTTTAAATATTTTTATTTTTATTTTTTATTTATAAATAATTTAACTTTTTTCTTTTTTTAAAGATTATTTGCGATGGATCTTCGTAAAAGGACTCTAAATAATATTTCAGGTTTTTTTTGTGACGGTTTGTATATCCATCGTAAACAATGGTTTTTGCGACAGACCATCGCAAATAATTATATTAGTGATGCCTTCTTCCACAACAATCTATTTGTGATGGAAAAACATCACAAAAAGTCATTTGCAATGATAATCTATCGCAAATGGACTATTGTAATTATCAAAAATTCCTATTGTGATTGGAACATATTTTAATGCTATGCATTTAATTTATTTTATATAGTGTATATAATTCCCATTTTACATGTTATATCATGAATCCTTCATACATCGTGGTATTTTATGTAGTAATTCAAATTATTTCATCCACGGGGATTTGACTTGAAAGTTACCAAGTGTTAAGGGGTTTCATAACTCAATTTATTTTTGTTGGATTATATTACATATTCTTTGTCTTTGATATTCTAATATTATATGTGTAATGAATTTTGATTATTTTATATTTTACTTACAATTTTTTTTATGGATTTACATTTGATACACATAATCAGTTCATTGATTAATTCTTACTTCAACGGTATGACCTTTGAAAGACATTTCTTCTCAATTTCCACCACATTGAGATATATTTTTTATTATGCACCTATTTATTTTTATGAAGTGTATCTATAGACCCTTTGATATTTTATATCATTAATCTATTTGTATTCATGGTATTTAATGTTTCATTTGAAGTTATTTATTTCATGGATATTATGATTCAAATGTTATCAAAGTGGTATGAATTTATTTCACAAGATCATCATTATTCGGGATTATTTATATTTAGGTCCCCAATAGGGGAATTACTTTACCTTTATATATTAAACCCAAACTATGTTTTTCCCATGGTTATTTCAATAAATTATATGTTTTCCATTCATTTCCCACTCAAGATGCCAAAATCATTTTTTTAAGGAAAACTGACATGTTTTTCTACTCGGTTGGGGATCTTTTTCTTCCATGTCAATAATTTCCTTAAAATGATTTAAAAAATGTTTTTACTATTATAAAATGATTTATTAAAGATATTTTTACCCATGTTTGTCTTTTTATAAAATGTATTACGATGAATCTTTTTATCATTTTCTGAATGAGTTACTTTTTGACTTTTTATAGAAAATGTGAAAGGAATCTTTATTTTAACATACTCAACATGAACAGAATTTCCTGTCATCATGAATGATCAATGATTTAAATATTCCTTTACAAGTTTCCATGATTCTTTTCAAGGAAATTTTTTTTCCTAATATTTTAAAAAAATGTTTTCAAAAGTGATTTTCAATATGAAAAGTGTATTTTCCTTAAGAATGTTTTTAATGATCTTTTTTATGGTATTTTTATTCATCAACAACTACCTTTTATTTTACTTATGTTCCACTAAGGATATGTTGTAATGATATCATCCTCATTATTTCTCTATATGGTTAATAATCAGTTTGATTGGGGGGAATATTAACATTACTTATGATAGTTTTTTAATAAAAATGTTTATGTTGATTGTATTAAATTTTTATTCTCCTATTTCATACGATGAATGCATTGGACTTAGTAAGTGACAGGCAGGGCCCTCTATAGCCCCTCGATGCATCAGTAGGTCTCATGAGACAAACTAGTTTGGTTATTTGGTCGAGACCTTACCCATTTATGTAAGATGTATTGACATGAGATATTAACAGTATATTTATGATGTTTTCCATTATACATTCCATTATTATGAGATTAGTTATTGATTTCCATGTGATTATTTGAATAGTTATGATATTCATGGATAAGTTTCAAGTTCATGTGATTATTTATATAGCATTATTTGATCATCATTTCTTCTTGTTGTATTATTCTTCATACTCAAGTTATTGATTAAATGACATGTGTTTTTAGTTATCTGCCTTGTCATATTGATTGTTTCTTATTTACTCATGATAGCTTCTATTGTACATAACCTTTACTGAGTATTTGAACTCAGCCCTTATTTTTTTCCTTTCCCTAGGATATGAAGAAGGAATATTTGAATAAATTCAAGGATACATAATATTTTCTTTCACTATGTTGTATTTTTATGTTTTCAAATGTAATGTGGGGTTCAAGTATCTAGTTTACCAAGACTACTAAATTATTCATTCCTTTGGGATGTGATCTCTTGTATATCATGTCAATGTAATAAAGTAATCACCTGCTCTGGGTTACTAGTATCAGAGTATTTACAAAAATAATGTTATGTGATGAATATAATTCATTAACTCAACTTTTTTCCCCTACATAAATATTTAACTACCCTCAAATATTAAATATTTAATATTTGTTAAAAGAAATATTTTTCTTAATATTCACTAAATAATTCATGGATAATTTAAGTAAATAAATTCAATGGTTATTATTTTAAACTCAAATAATATTGAATTTATTTATTTTATTTGCGATCATATAAACTTGGAAATTATCTGGCCACCATCGCGAGGCCCACCATGCCCTAATCTATGATTCATTAGAATTGGTTAAAATTCCGAATACACTTTGTGTGTGACCCTTTATGCCATATCTCGGTAACAGTGAGTGATTTTCACAGACTGAGAGTTGAGTTTAGAAACCCATCAAGGCCCCTAAGTAGATAAGGTTTAGTCATAGTAACGAAAACCTCCTATGAATTCAAGTCATGTAATGTAATATTTTTGTCACGTGTTATCTCATAAAGAAGGATGAAAACTTCATGTCATTATCCTTTCTTTATTTATTGTTCATTGACCTTATTGGACATACTTAACTTATACTACCATGACCATGATTTTAATAAAGTTATTATCATCCTAGTCAACTGGGCCTGATACATCTCTTATTTTCGAAATCAAAAAAGTCTATCTTGATCATTCAATCAATGTCATATCACTAATGACACATCAAATTCAAGCCAACTCATCATGACACAAATTTCATGGTTTTTTTCTTGCATCAAAGTACGTAATCAAATAGTAAACACTGATAATAATCTCAAGTCGAGAGACCAATACACTTGTTCATGGATAGGAACTACCAATGACACCCAAAACATGTGGTGTTACTATTGGCAGGTCAGTCCTCATGATCTCCTATAGTCAAGTTTACCAAGTGAGAATTTCATGAGAATAAGTTTCAATACTTATGAATCTCCAGCATCAGATAGTGAGAGATCATCTATGTCTAGTCAATATGATGTATCTAGACCATATAACATATGTTTAAGATTAATTTCATAGTATATCAAGGTTATCATTATAGCTGAAAACTATTATAACCTATTGATATGATAAATAATCTATGGAAATTACCATGTAAATAGTGGACACAGAAATATCAACACTATTAGGGTAAGAATACATCATGCATAACTCATTGTATACATGATATGGTAATTGAAAATTATTTTCAAGTTGGGTCTAGAGAACCCGCTTTTATAAGATAAACAACATTTACATATGTACCAAAGTGAATATCTAGGTGGAAGTAGAGTGATAGAGAATCCACCTACCTCCAACATGTTCATCCCATGGAATTAAAGAGGAAGATCTTCATAAGGAAGAGAGTCTCCCAAAATAGCCTCCAAGAGCATCTTCTTCATGGGTCCTGGTGAGTACGAGAATGATGGGGTTTTCCAGAGAAGCAATTGGGTCAAAAATTGAATTAATGAACCCCCAAAATGTTGCATATTGTCACAAACCAAGTTGGGATGCCATCCCACCTGACACCCGACCCGGTCTGCAGCATGGCCCAAAGGGCGTTCCTGATCCCCACGGACTGGAAACTATTATCGGATATCAAAGACATTACAAGGGGGAATGATTTCAACCCAAAATACTAGGACCGAATAAACAAAATAAACAGACTGAGCACATGGCATTGACCAACAACTGAATCTCAAACAAATAAACAAACCGATTCAATTAAAACATACAACTAAACAAATTAAAAACTAAAACAAAACCCAAACTACTACCCAAGAAATCTCCATGTGACCTTAAGGTCACCACCATCCTCCAACCAGCCCGCTCTAGCAACGAGCACACAACCAAGGACCTGAGAAATAATGAGGACCTGCAAGACAGATCGGGTCTACTGACACCAAGTGGTACAAATAGGGTGTGATCTAGACAGCTCAGTAGGAAACCACCAAAGAATCCATGTGTTTCCTTTCCTGAAGACAATCCATTAATAGTAGTTTGAAATACGTTTATAAAAATAGGGTTTTCACATTTTATTAAGAAAACAAAGCTTTTCCCATTTTAAAATCCAACACACGCCATGTCCAATTTTCAAAATTGGTTATCCTTTTAACACCAAAAACCAAACCAAATGCCTAATTAAAAAAATATTAGGCTATGTTGAAAATAAACTAGTAGTATAAGCAGAAAGTCAAGTGCATCAAAACACAAGAAAACAATCATAGATAGCAATCATGAGCTTTCCTAAACATCCCTAGAGAAATCCATGGATGTACTCGGTTCAGAACCACCTGTCGTCGTATGGTGAATCTCTTAATTATATAACCAACTAACCGCCCTCAACTAACCAATCCAATGGAACATCCCACCTGGTCTCACAGAAAATCCAGGGGATACCAACCTATCTAATTGGGGTTGATCAACAACCATCAGTCGATCCTCTAAAAGATGCCCAGGAACCCATTGTAAAGTATATTGTGTAAGTGGGAGGCCCTCACATGCGTGACTCACCCTACCTGTTGTCAACTCACTTGACTACCCCAAACACAAAAACCACCTATATGATAATCCATATAGGAAAATCCCTCCTATAGAGGTTCCCACTATATATGTGTGTGTGTCACATCACTGAAGGTGCCAACCGGGCCAACACATCGCTTAAGAATTCAACCCTTTTCTTTAAAACATGAAAATCGCCAAACAGGCCTTTAGATTTACATAACCAAATGAATTTTTCAGAAACATCATACGAACTATTTCTAAAACAACATCAAATACCACTTTTATATTGGTAATGTCAAACGGGCCCTTTAGTTCTAAACACATGCTAAAACACATCTCAATTACCAAATGGGTATTTTCTCTTTTCAATCTCTAAAAAAACATGTTTCAAGCCCAAACGGGCCAAAAATTAATGAACACATTGAAAGTTACATTTTCAAAGTTCTTGGAAACAATACTTTCCTATTTGGAAACTATGGAAGCATTTTAAGAAAAAGGGAAGGAAGGAGAGAAGAGACACTTCTAGGGGACTGGTGTCTTAGAGTGTTGTCTTCATTTTAATGCACATCCATGTGTGCACTCTATGCACCCATGGATGTGACAACATCTAATGGAACCCTCCATGTGTCCGTGAGACCTTGAAATCATTCATAAAATCACCAATTTCTTTTAAAACCAAACCCAACAAATCCCATTTAATTGCAAAGGCATAAACAACCCCTTTCAAGGTATTTCCAGTACAATTCTCAATCCATAAATATTATTGATTCACGCACACAAATCCAAATCCACAATCCAACCAATTTTATAAAATATCCCTACGGGGAAACATCATTCAAATCACCCAATTTCTCTATCAAAACACAATTATCATTTTATCAAACCCATATGGTACAAATGCACCTAAGCATAAACAAAGAATCACCTTGGAACCAATTTTTAATAAATTCTACTACCATGAAAACATCAAAAAAGGTTAACCATATGAATTATAAAGGTGTGAATCATATTTAAAAATTAATTGAAACACCCAAGCATTAATTAGATTTCATCAGAAAGGAAAAACGTGGAAACACCTACCTTGTCGGTGTGCGAATGGAATAGAACTTCAAGGGAAGGGAGAACCGAGCCCCACAGACGATCCACACACCCTAGACATCAAGAAAAACGAATCAAATCAGTCAACCCTAACCCTAGGGTTTGTCCAAAGGAAGAAACCCCAAAGGGAAACCAAAAAATAGAGAGAGGAGAGGAGGAGGAGGAGAAAAACAACCCAAAACCCTAAAATCATACCTTGGAATCAAAGGGGGAGCACCATAGAAGGGAGAGGAGCCAAGGGGGAGGGGGGTTAGGACCCCTTTGTGCATAAAATCCGACCAAGGAGGAGGGGGATCAGTTTAGGGTAAAATAGGGGGAGAGAGAAAAGTGGGTTTCAAGATTTTAATGACCTGGCACGACCGCATGGTTTGGCTGCACGGTTTACCAAATCGTGCGCCAATCATGTGGTAGCCTCTGCCAAGCTTCCAGACCTACTACACGATCAGGCTGCACGGTTTGTGTGATCATGCACAAACTATGTGGCGGCTTCTGTCCACTTCATGGACTGGCCGCATGATTACTTGGGCTAACCCACACAGTTTATATTAATCGTGCAGTGACCGTGTTCAAGCCAAAAACCAGCCAAACTTCCAGAAACTCAAAAATTTCAATCGGGAATCAATCCCAAACCTCAACCAAAAGATCTGAGACCATAAAAAGGATAAAATAAAAGAATATCTAGGGTTGGGGTGTGAAAATTCTCCCCACCATAGACACTTTCCACCCCCAAAAAGTCACTAAGATGAAAGATAACCAAAACTCGAGTCCATGTCCAATCAAAACAGAGGAAAACCAAGAGCCTTGGGGTGAATATTCACTCCACAAGTCACACCTAAATGATCCAAAAGGAGCCACAAAAAGAGAATGAGGGGAGAACACAAAGGGTTCTCCCCACCACAAGAACTTGGCTAAAGAAGAAATTCTAAAACCCAAGAAACACCACCACACTTGAATAAGAAACTCACTACGGAGCGACCCGGCAAACCGGGACCCCAAATCTAGCCCAACATTCCTTACTAACTAAGAAACAACCTTACTGCAACCAAGAACTAGGGAACTCCTAACCCAAACTCATCCAATTTACTCGCACCACCAATCCACACCGCCAAGATGTAAACAGAAGACCCGCTACAAGGAAACCCAGTATACCGAGATGCCAGGATGAGGGAATCCCCTGCAAGGACTGAAAACTCTTTTCACAAGGTAAATCAAAAACACCACTGAAACTAAGGACTTCCCACGCTGATAAAATACTCCCAACACAATGGGAGGTTAAACCCATGAAAAGAAACCCAAACTAAATGGTGGACTAGAAACACCTTCCATTAACTCCAAAAAACTCAAGAACTTCCAAATGATTACAACTATAACTGAAGCCAACCCACATAAGGGTGGATCATACATTAAGAAAAGCAAGTGATTCAAAGGCCACATTTAGAATAGAAACAACCAATTGGATTGCGATAGAATGAGTTCATCACACTTTTAAAATATAATAATGAACTTACAATAATAGGAAAACAAGAACAAAGAAACTTTAAACATCCCCATCCCATCATAAAAAAACTAGTTCGGGGTTTCTCACACCCCAGGAAACTCCTGACTGTGTGCGAGCTTCACTCTGAGGCATTTGGTTGGAGCCTTGATGACTGAAGCATCTCCTTCCTCATATTCAAGCACTAGCGTCCTCTGATCACAATGTCTTCTTCAGGTGATGCTTCCTGCAAAACTTATCCCAATGACCCAGAAATTTGCAATGATGGAACATCTTCAAATGGATGTGACAAGATGGATTCGAATGCCTGGACCGACTACACATATGGCACACTAGAGAATTTTCTAATGAACTGGAATCCAGAACCATTAAGGATGACTCCTTAAAAACAGGTTCCTCTATCATGCGCTTCTCACCAGATGAGGAACCTTCACGAGCAACTAGATATGTCGGATTGCCGATTACCTATGCTCCGAACATCAACTCAGCTAAAAACACTTCGTCCAATATCTTCTCAAAATTAAGGTCTTTAGAAGAAAGGATCTGCTCCTTGATCTTGGGATGAAGACCCCTAAGGAAAAGAGAAACATTCAACATATTCTAGGATACCACCTCTGGAGAAAGGGAAACCATCTCCTTAAAGTGGTCAACATAGGTATTCACCGTCTACAGGCCTTGTTGAATACTCATGATCTCTAACAGATTTGGGAGTTCCCAATAACCGAAATACATGCTCGACCTCTTCAATCCATACAACTGCCTCTAACAGACCATGATCACCATAAAGAAAAGGTAACACCTGAGAAGAATCAAAAATTGGGCATGAATCAATGGAGACTTTAAGGACCTTTCTGAGTTGAATCTCCTAAATAACACAAAGAACACAAAACCAAGACCAACATCAAACTAAATCACAATCTAAAAGAACACCTTGAGCCAAAACAACAGCTCACAAGTCAAACAAATACAAACACAACCAAAAATATTCCTTTCAAATCCACCATTTTCATTTAACTTTCAAAATTGTCTTCTTCCAAGGCCACTTTTCACAAACAACCCCACGTTATTTTAAAGAAAACCATTTTCTGAAACCATTTTCTTCTTTCAAATTCACTTTAGAAAAACAAGGCCATGCCTCTAATTTCAATTACCCACCCATGGAATCCAATGAACCGCCGCACATGTGTTCACCCATTTCCATCTGTACGTGCCATCACACACTTTCCATACACACCCTCACATATGTGAATGCTCATAAAGAGTACCAAGGGTCACACTTATCAGTTTATCTTCAAAACCCAATAGTTTTCCAAATTCCCAATCCAAAACATTTTCTCTTAAAACCTATTTTACCAATTTAAAACCATTTGAAAGAAACCCATTTTTTGTTTCAAAGTCCATTTTCATTTTCAAAGCACACTTACACCAACCAAACCCAAGATGAAGCACAACTTAAACCAAACTAATGGAAGAAGGAATTAGCATATATGCCTAACCCGATGACATGGTAGTGGGCCATTCCCCAAGGAATAACACTAAGAGGGCCTTAAACCGGGCACTTGGACATCACATTGGTCACTACTCCATGTGAAATCACAACATGACACTAGATATCCTCTATTGTCATTCCTTAATCCAAAATAAAGGTAAAAGACTCAAATCTTGGACTACTATTAGTAACTTAGGCCTCATCATGAGTGGTGGTGATCAGGCACCAACCCATAACCTACCTCCTGGGCCCCTAAAATCCTAATATCCAACTACCAAACACCCCAAATAACAAGAACCGCCTCTGATGTCATTTTTTCATGAACCAAGCTGGGGTTTTATCCAACCAGACACCTAAATCAGTCTGCGGAATGGACCAAATGGCGTTCCTGATCCCCATGGGCTGGAAAATAATGTTGAGCATCAAAGACATTACAAGGGGGTGATTTCAGCCCAAAATACCAGGATTGAATAAACAAAATAAATAGACTGAGCATGCAGCAATGACCAACAACTAAATCTCAAATAAATAAACACATTGATTCAGTTACAAGATACAAATAAACAAATTGAAAACTAAAACAAAACCCAAACTGCTACCTAAGAAATATCCATGTGACCTCAAGGTCACCATCATCCTCCAAACAACCCACTCCAGCAATGAGCACGCAACCAAGTACCTAAGAAATAATGACCTACAAGACAGATCGGTTCTACTGACACTGAGTGGTATAGGTAAGGTGTGATCTAGATAGCTCAGTAGGCAACCAATAAATAATCCATGTGTTTCCTTTCCCAAAAAAAAATCCATTAACACTAGTTTAAAATATATTTATAAAAATAGGGTTTTTCACATTTTATTAAACAAACATAGTTTTTCCCATTTTAAAATCCAACACAGGACACGTCCAATTTTCAAAACTGGTTATCCTTTTAACACCAAAAACCAAACCAAATGCCTAAGTAAAACAATACTGGGCTATGCTAAAAAACTAGCAGTATAAATAGAAAATCAAGTGTAGAAAAATAAAAACAAAACAATCATATAGATTGAAACCATGGGTTTTTTTCTAAATATCCCTAGAGAAATCTCTATATGTACTTAGTTCAGAACCACCTACCAATGTATGGTGAATCTCCTAAGTCTATAACTAACTAGCCTCCCTTGACTGACCAATCTAATGGCACAAACCACCTGGCCTCACAGCAAATTGAGGGGGTATCAACCCATCTAATCGGGGTTAATCAGCAACCGACACTCGATCCTCTAAAAGATGCCCAGGAACCCATGGTAAAGTATAATGTGTAAGTGGGAGGCCCTCGCATGCATGACCCACCCTATCTGTCATCAGCGCACTTGCCTACCCCAAACACAGACACCACCTATACGATAACCCGTATAGGGAAATTCCTCCTATAGAGGTGCCCACTATGTGTCTGTGTGTGTGTCACATCACTGAAGGTTCCAACCAGGCCGAAACATCACTTAATAATTCAACCCATTTCTTTAAAACATGAAAATTTGCAAATGGGCCTTTAGCTTTACATAACCAAATGCATTTTCCAAAAACAGCATACGAACTAGTTCCAAAACAACATCAACACCACTTTTATATTTGTAATTCCAAATTGGGACTTTAGTTCTAAACATGCACCAAAACACATCTCAATTACCAAATGGTTCTTTTCTCTTTTCAATATTTAAACAAAACAAGTTTCAAGGCCAAACATTAAGGAACACATTGAAAGTTTCATTTTCAAAGTGCTTGGAAACAACACTTTCCTATTTATAAACCATGGAACTATTTTAAGAAAAAGCGAAGGTGATAAGAGAAACTTCTAAGGAAAAGTCTTCTTAGAGTGTCGTCTTCATTTGAATGAACATCCAATGGAACCCTCCATGTATTCATGAGACCTTCTTGAAATCATTCACAAAATCAAAATTTTCTTTTAAAACCAAACCCAATAAATATCATTTAATTTAAAAGGCATAAACAACCCCTTTCAAATCATTTCCACTACAATTCTCAAGCCATAAAAATTACCGATTCACACACAAATCCAAATCCACAATCCAACCAATTTTATAAAAATTACCGATTCACACACACAAAACATGTTTGGATTAGTGATGTGCTGGGATGATTTTTTTTTTAAGAAATTTTAAAAAGGAAAGTGGGTTTTAAAAAAAGGGGGGGTTAGTGGTCAGATGGTTTTGAAATGGGATGGTTTTGAAAATAGTCATTTGTGAAAGAGGGGTTTAGGCTTGGTTGGTGATTTTGTTTTGGTATTATTTCGGTTGATATTTTATTTGGTTATGTTTTGGTTTTGTGATGTATTAGTCTATGGGCTTGATGCTTGTTTTTGAGCTGGTGTTTCAAGGTTAAAATGATGTTTTGAGTTTTAGTTAATGATTTATGGTTAAATGTAGAGGCTTGTTTTGTGATGTTCTTCAGGTTGGTTTTGTGCTTCCTTTTTAAAGTATGCCGCCTAGAAATGTCCAAAGGTCCCTGAGGGGTCATTTTTAGTTTTTAGTTTTACCCAGACCCAGTGGAGTGGTGGGGTTATTTTCTTTTTCATTGTTTCTTGTTTTCTCTATGGTGGCCGAGGTTCAATAGGGGTTGCAGTGTAACTTGAGGAAGTCAAGTGTTTCTTCAGGTATTTAGGAACTCCAGATGTTGTGAAGAGAAAGTTTTCCTGGTTTTGTTTGAAGGGTCATGTTCGAGCTAGAGAAGGGTGATTGCTACCTTCTCCTTGCAAGTTGGGGTTGCAGTGAGTGAACTGTGACAAATGGAAATCTTTTTTTTCAAGGTGCTCATGAAGGGTTCCTCATCCGGTGTAGAGGGTGAACCGAAGGCATATGTTCTTGGCATGAGTCTTTCGTCAGCTCCAGTTTCTCATTCCTAAAACCACACACTCGTTCGTTTCCAATGTAGTCATTTTTGGCACTCAAAGTCGTTCATCGTAATCTTATGAAGGCTTGTCAATGGTGTGGCTATTTGGATCACCTGGGAAAGTCTGTAAGCGGTCTTTCCAAAAGATGAAGCCTCATTTGGAGGTTGTTAGTTCCTGACTGCGGTGCATCAGATGCTTCAATACATCAGAACTCCATCCATAGGTCTTGGAGTGAAGTTTTTCACACAGTTGGGAAGTCGCTAGGTGTGGGGGGAATTAGAATCCAACCTATTGCCTTTGATGTCGAAGAGGATGCCGGTTGAATTTTCCTTTCCTGTGGTTGTTTGTTTTGGAAACTTGTTTTTGAGGTCTTGGTGGCCTCTTCTATAAGATTTCAATGGTTGTCCCTTGTTAGTGTAAACTTTAAATGGTTGGTCTTTCTCTGGACCAATTTCAGCTTCTGGGTGATGTTCGTTTAGAGATGTATATGGTTTATAGATCTTATGAATCATGGTTTGGCTTGGAGTTTGTCTGGAATCTCTTTTGTTTGGATTCCCCTTGAACTGTAGGTTTCATGTTGGTTTGTGTTGATGTTTCTCCCTGTGTTTGGGGTCGGCCCGTGTCGGTGGGTTCATGATGGGAAATTCAATCCGCATTGTTGAAACTGAATTGAGAATTCCCATGTGGGTGCCATTGTACTACTCAGTTTCTAATATAGTGGGGAGACCCACTATGGGACTCGCCAATGTCTTCCGTCAAGTTGGTCTGGTGCGACTTGGGAAGTTAAGGGGTCACACCAGTGTTAGGGGTATTGATTTGTTTTCTGATTTATTTCGATTTGGGAAAGTTAGTATTCAGCTAGAGTCCTAATATGGTGGGGAGACCAACATAAGAAAAATTCATGGAGAAATTAGTCTTCAAGGTTTTCTTGTCGGGGAAACTCTTTGCCTCCACTCTGTCTGGCCCTCATCAATGTAGATGGTTAGCCTAGATGACAGGTCGCATGGAGAATGTTCATTGGAGATCTCGAGCGGACTTTAGTGATTTCTAAGTTAGGGGTCGAGGTGTTCTAGGTTGTGGTTTTGTTTGGATATGTGAGTCACGTGTCATTGGTTATTTCACTTGGTGGTTCAGGTCTCAAGGTTTCAGGTCTTGGGTGGAAAGTGAGTGTTGATCCTCAAGTGGTAGGGGTTTCATTTTAAGAATTGTTGCGTCCTTGTTTCGAGATTTGAAATGTTGAGTCTTTTGGGACTTTCTGGGGGTAGAAAGTATCATGGTTGGGAGAATTGTCACGCTCTGAACCGATAAGTTATATTTTATTTTTCTTTATAACATTTTTAGGATAAGATTATTATTAATATTATTATTATTATTATTATTATTAGTTATATTATTATTATTAGGTTTTAATTTTTTATTTTATTTTATTTTATTTTTCTTATTTATTTTTCTCTATCTTTTTTCCTCTTCCTTTCTCCCTGGTGTGTCACGTGAGCCCTCCTCCCTCGCCTCTCCAGCCGCTCACCCCCCTCCCCTCGAGTCGACCCCCTCACTCGTTGATTAACCAGCTGCACCGGTGGCCTCCTCCCCCAAGCCCGCTGCTACCATCGTCGTCGTCTCGGGCACAGGCCATTGCTGCCATTGTCGTTGGTCCCCTACCCCCTCTTCATGCACGGTCGCACGACCCCCCTACTTCCCGATCTCCCTCCCACTGCCATTTCCACCCGTATTTTTGAGGATTTCCAGTTGAAACCTCATGGTGAGTCCTCTCCTTCTTCCTTTGGCTGATTTTTCTTCCTCTCGTCACCTTATTGTGTTCGCCCAAAACCCTTGGGTAGGGTCTAACTAATTTTTTGATGTTTTCTTTCCTTGATAGGGATTTCTGTGGGTCTCTTGGGTCCCCTCCTTCACGTTTCGACATCCACTGCTGAAGGCAAAGCAGATTTGGTCTGTTTCAACTCATCGGTCGCTAGTTTGGGTGAGGTTTCTCTTGTTGCCTTGTTCAATTTAGTTTTAATTGGAGCCTTTGGTAATTTTTAGACTCTCTTGCATCATTGTAGTGTGTTTTGGTCATCGTGGTGTGGGTTCAAGTCATCGGTAGCAAAGACTTATATGTATATACATGGGTAAGCATGTATATATATGTATTCTCCTTGCGTATATTCCCTCATGGCGTGGGGAATATGTACTTGGGCCAAAGTTTATATATATATATATATGAAAATGTATATGCATGTAGGTGAAGCGGTCCCAGGTTTCCATCGTCTAAAACTGCCTGTCTTGAGGTAGGTTCCCTATGCCTGAGTTTTTAATTTGAATTCCTTGATTGCCTAAACATTTTAAATATATATATATTGATGTCATTATGGTATATATATATATATATGTGTGTGTGTGTGTGTTAGGTAGAATTGTTTGCGCCACTTGGATTTGGTTCATTATTTACTTGTATGATTTCTCTAAGACTTTTTATCTGTTGTCTTTAAATTTAAAGTGTCATAAATGTGTAAAATAGTTTTCTAAATGATTTTTAGTTGTCAAGTGCATTTCTTGAAACTCAAAGGTTGGGTATAATGTATTATTAGCAACTTACCATTTAGAACATTTTTAGGGTGTTGAGTGTTTATATTCTGGATATTGGAAATGCCCTTGGAAAAAGTGGATTTTTTATGTTGGAAAATGTAAAGGCCCGTTTGACACATTATGTCATTTTTGGAAGTGGAATTTGGTTTTGAATGTGTAATGTATATTTCCAAATATTTTTTTCCCTTTTTTTTGGTTTCTTAATAAAAGTGTAATGACATGTTTGGTTCTTCAAAAAAACATCTCCAATGTGATTTCCAAGGGTGGGTTTTGGTGTGAACTCATGCTCAAATGGTGGTTTGACTTTCTTAAAATAATCTCATCATTGAAAGCGTGAGTTCAAGCTTGTTTTTAAATTTTTAGTGCATTGGTTGTTCAATTGATCTTTTAAATGATTTTAGAAACTTAAAAGTGCTAGTGATTATGTGTTCTAAAAGGAAAAGTATTCCTTGTAAATAATTAAGCCTGTTTGGCACATTAAGAGTGGTTGGTGAAAAAGGAAATCCCCTCTTGAGGCATTCCCCCTAGTTTAATAAATGTGATATAAGTGTTAATATGTGCTTTTTGATATGTGCCTAGTGAAGAGGCTTGTGTTTTGTTGTGTGACGTGTAAGAGGGGGAATGCGCTTAAGGAGGGATAATGGTGGTGAGAGGTTGAATGGGTTTTGGATAAAGAAAGTGTTATGTTCATTTATGTTTTCTTGATAAAACCTCACCACCATTTAAAATAGAGAACATGGGTAACCTTGGATAACTAGGTGGGCGGACTAGGACTAGTACGCTAGATGATATGGAAGTGGTTCATCCCAGTTTCGTCTAGATTTATTGATACTTACAACACTAACTAAACATAATGATGGTTGATTGGATACCACTAGGTTATGGGTGTGTTCCCTACTAGTGGCTCATGCATGAGAATGTAGTTCGTTGTGGTTGTTATGCCACGTTTCACTGAGGTGCGAGGATCCTATGTCCCCAACTAACACTAGCTACTCAGGGATTGACCATGGTGCTTGTGATATGATTTTTCATTTCAGTTGTTTCACACTTGTTGTCTCATTTATGAAAAACCACATTTCAATATAAATTTGTTCCTTTTCATTTAGAAATTTTAATGTGTGCTTGGAGTCTATTTTAAAAATATAGTGTAACATAAACGCTTTCCTTAAAAATGTAAACTTGTGACTTGAATTTGAAAAGAATGAAAAACATTACTTTATTATGTCTTATTTTCAAACTAGCATAATTGGGTTTCTTTTTAAAGGTAAGGGCATAGAGAATTATTTATCCTTGGCATTCTTACTATGCATCTCAGTGCTCACGCCTACTTTATTTTTCAGTTTTAGGTTCCTCTAGTTTGGATCGCTCTTGGAGCGAGCGTGGTTCTATGTTTGGTGGTGACCCATGGGGTCACATGGAGGTATGTCTAGCTGGTTATCTTTATTTTATTTTCCGTTGTTAGTGTTTACCTATTTTTTCTGGGTTTTTTTGTTTATCTATGTTTTATTTTCTAGGCTAAATCGTTCTCAGCTGCTTGTTTTGATGCATGTCATTAGTTTCCAGCCTGTGGGGATCAGTAACCCCCTCCGGGCCATGCCGCAGATCGGCTCGGGTGACTAGTTCAGGGTCGACCTGGGTTGGTTTGTGATAGAAAACATCATCCAAATCACTCAATTTCTCTATCACAACACAATTGGAATTTTATCAAACCAATTTGGTACACACACACCTTGGAATTAAAAAAAGAATCACCTTGAAACCAATTTTTAACAAATTCTACTACCATGAAAACGTCACAATAAGCTAACCATGTGCATTATCAAGGTGAAAATTATATTTAAAAATTAATTGAAACACCCAATCATTAATTATATTGCATCGAAAATGAAAAACATGGAAACACATACCTTGTCAGTGTGCGAATGGAATATAACTTTAGGGAAGGGAAAATCAAGCCCCACGGATGATCCGCACACCCTATACATCAAGAAAAACGCACCAAATTATCCAAACCTAACCCTAGGGTTTTTCTAAAGGAAGAAACCCCAAATGGAAACCAAATAATAGAGAGAGGATAGGAGGATAAAAACAACACAAAAACCCTAAAATCATACCTTGGAATCGAAGGGGGGCACCATAAAATGGAGATGAGCCGGGGGGTCCAGGACCCCTTTATGCATCAAATACAACCAAGGAGGAGGGGGGATCGGGCTAGGATAAAATAGGTGGAGAGAGAAAAGAGTTTCAAGATTTTAATGACCTAGCACGACCGCACGGTTTGGCCACACAGTTTACTGAACTGTGCGCGAATCATGCGGTAGCCTCTACCAAGCTTCCAGACCTTCTGCACAATCAAGCCACACAATTTTTGTGACCGTGTGCAAACCATGTGGCAGATTCTTTCCACTTCCTTGACTGGCCGCACGGTTATCTGGGCTGACCCACATAGTTTCTACTAACAGTGCGGTGATCGTGTTCAAGCCAAAAACCACCCAAACTTCCAGAAACTCAAAAATTTCAATCGGGAATCAACCCCAAACCTCGACCGAAAGATCTGAGACCAAGAAAATGATGAAATAAAAGAGTATCTGAGGTCAGGGTGTGGCACACATGGTTTCCCACTCATTATGAAAATCACTCTCCCAAAACTTATTAGTTTTTTTGGTTCTTTTAAAAATGAGAAGACCGACTCCACGGTGTTCTATCCACCATAGTTTTCATGCCCTCGACCATGCCTCCCCACCCACAGAATCCTACCATGGAATAGGGGTGTTCCTTGTATTGATTTCAACCCACCATAGCTTGGACCACAATGTGGTGGATCCTCTCAAGCCTCTTTCATAAGAGCATCATAAGGTTGACCACACCTCGATAGAGCCATCACACCCACCAACACGAACATGTTGGCCATCCTATTTTCTATAGGGAAACCTTCCCAACACCACACCCCCAAAACGGGTAAACATGTGGCATGGTGATGTCTTCTTCAATGTAATGGTGTCTCGAGACTTATCCCCAAAGCACTCACCTAAAACTAGTGTTTTCACCCCGACTTCTCGAACTCCTCAATGGATAGCTCACCATGCCCACAACACTAAAATGAAAAGGTTCACTGCTTACACTATAGTCACCACCATGGGCATAGTGATTCCCAACAAGCCCAAAATTTATTTTCCCAACTAAGCACCCCTTAAAACTTCCAAAATCCAATGTGAACCATCTCATAACTTAAAAATAAAAAATAAAATGGTAACATACCTCAAATTGGGGGTTTCATGGGGGATATCTCCTACAATCTCTCACTTCCACTAAAGTATAATAGACTTTGAGCCATTTCACCTTATATCGTATCATATACAATAACTTATGAAACCATATCCAAAACTCTTGAATATCTTTCAAAACATTTTTGGAAAGTTGTCATCAATTTCATCATGTATCACATCATATGTAGTACCTTGTGAATACTCATCCAAAACATTTTTAGATTAACTCTAAAACACTTTTAAAGAAACTCACTAATTCAAAATCAATCCTCATTCAGTCAACCACAAAGTGCAACCCCATAGGCCTTTGTAGCGTTTACAAAAAATATGAACCTCTGGATCTATAAATGTAAGCAAAGAGCGGTGAATACATCACATGTGTTTGCATAGTCAATAATAAATAACTAAAGAAATAGAGTATGTCCATCTCATATAGTCAAATCATACATTCTCAATTCTCAGAGTATAGACTGACCAGGTCGATGAATACATCACATGTCATTCAACTTTATGGATGAGCACATCACATGTCCCTCACTCAAGTAGATACGCACATCATATGTACTATTTAGTTGTGGTCGCACACTCCATAGCCTATCTCAATCGAGGGCCTCAATGTCATACTCATTATATGAGAGGAAAAATCTCATCTTAGTTGAGGTTCAACCGATGACATGATCAGCAACATACCCAGCTACCCCCTGATTATTTGAGCCTTAATGCTTACGTAAGAAATGTATCAAAGTATGAAGGTTCTCATGCCAAGTATCTTGCCAACATTTCTTACTTTCTCAGACATTTTTCGATCCAGTGAAAGTCATTAGGTCAGAATGTGATAACATTGGAAGATAGAAAGGTCTGGATCAACAAATTCAATGGATGGAATTCAGTTTCTAGAGGATACAGGTAGAAGACTATCTCATCCAGAAAGATCTATAAATTTCGTTGAAAGGTGTTAAACTGAAGGTAATGGGAAAAAAGTGAATGGGAAAGGATGAACAGAAAAGCATTAGGTTTAGTGAGGATGTCACTTGCCTAGAACGTCGCACGGAACATCCGGGAGAATAAGACTATAGTGGAGTTGATGGAAGCATTGACAGATATATACGAGAAACCTCCAGGACTTGACAAAGTGTATTTAATGTGACGATTGTTCAATATGAGGTTGTTGGAAGGAAGATATGCAACAGATCATGTGAATGGTTTCAACTTGATTTGAAGCCAACTTGAGTCTGTGAAGGTAACATTCACAAATGATGTTTGGGTCATACTATTGTTATCATCATGTCTGAAATCTTAGGATGCAATGGTTATAATAGTAACTCCAGCGGAAAAGGAAACTTGATATTTGATGGTGTCTGGAACTTTATTCTTAATGAAGAGCTCTGGATGAGGGAGATTCAAGCATCTTCTAGTAATGCATTCAATGTAGATGGAAGACGGTTCTCACCTCATTGAAGAAGTCAAAGGCAGTCAAAAGATAAGCCAAGAGAGAGTAGAGGTAAATCTATCATACATGAGCCATCATGTTGGCATTGTGGTAAAAGAGGTCATCTGAAGAAGGATTTTCAAGAATGCAAAGGAAATTACAGAAGATTACAGTGGTTTAAGTTATGTTGGATCAACTACTTAGAGTAGTGTTAATCTACTCTTGAGTGTCAATATTCTGATGGGATCTTGGATGATAGATTCTAGAGCATCTTTCCACTCCACGGGTGAAAAGGGATACATGAAAAATTATGTGACTGGAAGCTTTGGGAGAGTGCGTCTAGTGGATGGTGATTCTCTTGACATCATGGGAAAGGGGGTGTGAAAATCTCGATGAAGAATGGTAGCTGAAAGGTGTCAAATATATTCCAGGCCTCTGGAAGAATGAGATTTTAATTGAATAGTTGGATGAAGCTAGATATTGAACTATCTTTGCGAATGGAGTATGGAAAATCACTCAAAGTTCCTTAGTTATAGCTAGAGGTGTGAAGGATGGCACACTTTATCTGCTCGGAAGGGTAATGGGGGCTACAATTGTCAGAACTTCATCTTCCGGAAGTTCATATTTGTGGTACTGCCAACTTGGGCACCTTAGTGAGAAATCTATGAAAGTTTTAGTATAAAAAAGCATGTTGAAAATGGGACATACAGACTTCAGAAGTTGCGAGATTTGTATACTTGGAAAGCAATGGAAGATGAGCTTTAATTTGAGCAGAAGAACACTGAAATGTCGAAAGCTGCAACTTGTGCATACATATGTTTGGGGACCTTCCCCGGTTAAATCTCATGAAGGGTCGCAATATTTTGTGACTTTCATTGACGACTCCACAAGGAAAGTATGGGTATACTTACTGAAATATAAATTAGAATTGTTTGGAGTGTTTGTTCACTGAAAAGCTATGGTTGAAAGGGAAACCAGAAATGAGTTAAAGATTCTAAGGTCAAACAACGATGGTGAGTTTATTGGAAGAAGTTTCCATAACTTTTGCAGACACATGGATCTTAGACATGAGAATATTATAAGTGGGACGCCCGAAAAAAATGGTGTTACTAGGAGGATGAATCGAACATTGATGGAAAGAGCGTGAAGTATGAAATTGCATTCCAGAATACCAAAGCAATTTTAGGTAGAAGCAGTGAACACAACTACATACTTAATCAACATGAGACCTTCGGCGCCAATGGGACAGGAGTTGTCAAAAGCATTGTGGACTTGCAAAACACCGGATTTAGCTCCCATTTAAATTTTTGGAAGTTTAGCCTATGCACATGTGGATGCCAAATATAAAGATAAGATTGAAGATCTCGAGCATGTTTCTTAGTGGACTATAGAGATGAAAATCTAAGATTTCAACTTTGGGATAATGATAAGAGGCAAGTCATCAGAAATTGAAATGTGCTCTTTAATGAGAAGGCCCAATGGAATGATCAGAATTCGGAGATAAAGGAAGTTGAAGGTAGAAAATCAGCTTCAATCCAAGTTGATCTGAATGGAGGCACTAGATGTTTGCAAATTCTAGAGGAAAGTTCAGAGGGCGGCACATAAGGCTTGAGGTTAAGACCAGTAGAAGATATACCTGAAAGATCAAGAACTAATGAAGCTCGATCTGGAGTTCCAGATGATCTCGAGGTTTTAATTCCAAAGAGAACAGAGTCGCGGGTAGAATTGTGAAGGTCAACAAGAGTCGGACGACTAGTATAAAGGTATGGAAAAGACTTAAACTTCTTACTTTTAATAGATAGTGGATAACTAGAAAGCCTGAAAGATGCAGCTAGCCTTGGTGATTCCGATAAGTGGGAGTTGTCCAGGAAGGAGAAGTTGGATTTGCTTGATGCAAATAACACTTGGGAGCTAACAGATTTACCACTTAGAAAGAAGGCGCTTGAAAACAAGTGGGTTTTCCAAATAAAAAAAGAAAATGACGGAAGTAAAAGGTATAAGTTAAGGTTGGTGGTCAAAGGGTTTCAAGAAAGAATCTATATGAAGCAACCTATCGGTTTTGTGGATCAATGGAATCAGGTCATAGTGTGCAAATTCAAAAGAAGTTTTTACTGTTTGAAACAAGTGTCAATGCAATGGAACTGAAAGTTCGACTCTTTCATGGAGAGGGATGGTTTCATGAGAAGTAGCTCAGACCGATTGTTGTTACCGGAAAAAGTACAGTAATGGGGACTCCATTTTGTTGTTGTGCATGGATGACATGCTCTTGGTGGGTCCGTCAATCCAATGGATTCGAGAGCTGAATGAAGATTTTTGGAAAGTTTGAAATGAAAGATCTTGGCGAAGCAAAGAAGATCTTAGGAATGAGGATTGAACGTGATAAGGTCTGAAGTTTAGTTGCTATCACAAAAAGAATATATCTAAAAGATCGCTTTAAACTTTCAAAGGAACATGCGTCACAAACAGAAGATGAGGCAAAGCACATGGAGAGAATACCATATGCCTCAGTGGTATGAAGTTGCATGTATGTCATTGTGTGGCTAATCATTTTTTTTCATTTTCAAAAGCCAGTTTATGGGTTCCCGGTACCCCACTACAGATTCCAATACAACCACTTTCGCCATTCCACAAAAACGTCAAAAAACCAATGGAAATGATCAAGAAACCACGAACCAATGCACAAGAACATCAGAAAAGCTGGCCAAACCTCAAAACAATGGGAGATATTTCCCTTTGCTTCGAAGAGGACGATATGTCGATTGGGTATGTTGATGTAGACTTTTGGGGTGACTCCGACTTGCGAAAGAGTACAACTGGATATGTTTTCGCATTCAGCGGAACCACAATCAGTTGGATATCCAGGTTGCAACTGGTGATCACACTATCCGCAACGAAAGCAAAGTATGTGGCAACAAAGAAATGGTGTGGTCGAGATGTCTAATTGAGGAGCTCGAAAGCAACCAGGAACGTAGACTATTTTACTGCGATAGTAAAGGTGCAATTCACTTTGCCAAAAATTTGATGTTTCGTGCGATGATAAAGCACATCGACCTTGAGTATTGTTTTATCCAGAAGTTTGCGAAAGATTACCGAAAAACAAAACACAATGGATATGTTCACAAAGTGTTTAGTTCAGGAGAGACTGAGGCAACATTGTGCCTCGGTTGAACTTGGACGAATGAGGGGATGGAGAAGCATTACATGCAACGGAAGTACAAGTTGATGTTTTTTTCCAAAGTGTTGGAGGATGTCGTGGAAATCCTTGAAGCAGTCTTCAAGTGGGAAATTGTTGGGATTCTTGAAGTATCTCTAAGTGGTGGACTAAGTTCGCCGAAAGGAGAAACTACGGTGGACTCTTCGGACTTGTGGAGGTAGCGGTTGTGGGTCTTCCATGGCTAGCAAAGGTTGTTCAGATGTAGCAAATTTCTGATGGATGCCAAGCATGGTGATCAGTCCAACGAAGTTCCGAAAGCTTCATCGGAAGTTCAATGAAAAGGGTGTTGTGTTAATGTTTGAATCGCTCTCAACATGGAATTTGCAGGAAATGAGTGGGGCGTAGGAGAACTATTCATTTACTGTTGATTTTCAGTGGTCGATGAAAGCTATAGGGAATCAGTAGTCACTATTGGAAATGGAGAGACGTACACCATTATAGGAAGTCAATACAATTGTTTAACCAAATGGGACCCTATATAAATAAGGGGTTGGATCACTGGTTGATGTGTAATGCGAGTCTAGTGATCTACATGACCACACAAATAATTGTAAACTTCGTATTTCTATTGAAATAATGTTTGTGAGCCTTATCAAATAGACGTAGAATGAAAATCTAGCCATGTAAAACCTATTGAGTTCTTTCTTGCTTTTATTTTCTTTCATGTTTTTACTTGAATGTTTGTATGAATTTGGAGTAAACGGACAAGAGTGGAACTCAGTGCGGCGATTTGGGTGAGGTGTTTCTTTCAAATTCCAATACAATGGAGTTAACAGAGTTTCTTAGTACTTGTTTCCATTGTTGCAGTCTTCCGATGAACTAACTTTTGATGGTTCAAGTTTGTGTGAGATTCTCAAGACCATCACAATATAGATTGTGAATATACTTTCTAGATACAATTTCAAGAACCAAAACAAATCATTGCGAATTTATACTCATTCTTTAATTGCATCAAAACAGCAACATACTCGGATTTACTGATCAGCTTCTAACACCAACCAATACACCCTCTCCACAACAAAATAGATTTCAAACATTCCATCCACATATTTTCAAATAACGCTTTTCACTAAACGTTTTCTATGAAAGATCAAAGAATTAGGTGGAGTTGATATTTTTTTTTTAAAACATTTTCAGTTTAAATATATTGTTTTTATGCGCTTTAAATTATCTTGTGGCCGACAAAAAAGGAAAAATTGTTACATAATTTTTTGAATGGCAACCTTTTAATAAACATTTTATTAATGATTTCATTGAAGATGTTTTCAGTAGAACTATTTTAAAAACCTATTGAAGAACGTATGGATCATACTAAGGGCGTACAAGGATCGGAATTATAGCAAGCTCACCTACCAAAAATTGAATGAAAATCACACAGAAACTTGCCAAAGGGCATGCTGATCTACTAGACGAGCCATAAAGGCAGATTATCTTAACACTATATATATCAACTACCTGAACTTTACTCTTGAAGAACGGACAGCCATGGATGATCGTTCACCTTCACATATTAATTTACCTTGGCAGAAAGCTGTTTCTTTAGTTCTTTCTTATTGACCTGAAAACACATGCAAATAAAACCCTCAACTGTACACAAGACAGGCCAGATGGAATTGGAGATAAAACACTTGGGCAGCGTTTAGTTTTGAAAAACGTTTTCAGTTATTTTAGATAGTGTGAGAAAACAAGAAAGCATAAGGTTTGCATATTCTTACGTTTTCAATTTCTAGGAAATGTCTTTTATTTCTAAAAAATGCATTCCATAACTTAATTCAAAACATTTTTGAAAACTAAAAACATAAACATTTTCTAAAACCAAACTCTTGAAAGGGTGGATTTACCTTCCCCATCGCATTTCGAGGCAGTGAACCCCACAAAAAAAGCCGAGTCGGTAGCTGCAAACATAAAAAATATGAAACATAGCCAAAAACCAATTTCAGACATTCTGATAAAAGATCTGAAGATCAAAATTTGAGAAAACCGGTTGAAGAAAAAAACTCTCTCCAATACGAACAGTCATTCTGAATTACCTTGTAAGGTGCAAGTTTATCTTTAGCCCAGGAGCGAAGCTCTTCTAAGCTTATAGCAGGCTTCAGCTCTTCGTCCCGTATTTTCCTGGCATTCGTGTCTGGTACGATAATGGCACACACTTCTTCACCATAGTCCTTGTCCGGTAAGCCCAACACACAACACTCAGACACAGATGGATGCTACAAGAGAGTGGATGACTTGGTTGCGGTTAATTTGCATAATTTTTTCCAAGAAATATCATGACCATTAAAGGGGATTCACAGTGAACATAAAAGTTTACCCAGCTACAGTACCTCTAGAAGAATTGCTTCAATTTCCAAAGCAGATAGCTTGTATCCACCAACCTTCATAATATCAGCACTCGTGCCTGGTGAATAACACGTGTACTGCCAGAATATAGTAAAGGCTCGAAGAAATTGGTTTTTTTGAAGCAAAATGTGTACAAACATGGAAGATAAGAGGCAGAAAACAGTTTTTTTTTTTTAATTAATTGATCTAAAACAGTATATGAAATTATTTGTGAGGGAAGGATCGTAGGTGCAAAATGTAGGAATTGCTATAGTGTTCAATTGGTGGCGTAGGTTACAGCAGAAATAGAAGAAATGGAGAAATAGAGTAGGAGAGGAAGAATAAGACTCCCTGAGGACACTCCCTGAAGGTAAGGCCTGAGCCTCCCTTTCAGCCACTTGCTGAAAACCAAAACAAAATAACCAGTTCCCCTCCACCTACTCCCCTGCCCGTATTTATTACTCCACAATCTACTGCCAATATCCCTAACAACTCTATACAAGAAAAGACAACACTACCCTGGCGGTTAATACAAATACATCGCACACCCCTAAACGGACAGCCCTTACACAGCCCCTTCCCATCAGACATCAAGGCCGATCTCCAAAAATGAGAGCTGAGTTTATAATCAGCAGCTGGAATTAGTGATTACTTTTGTGTGCATAGAGAGTGGTGAGAACATAAAAGTGGTATGAAATTCAGAAACATTTAGGCTGTGTTTTGTTCATTTTCCAAAATTGTATTAGAAACCATATAAAATAATTCAAAAGAACAGTATTTTTTGAAATTTGACAATAGAATGATAGATTTTTAAAAAACAAAAAATAACATGTTTTCATGCTTTCAGAAAATGAAAATGTTGTATAGGTGGCTCATTTTCTAAGCTTTCCCTCACTATTTAAAATATTTTATCGCATATTATCTAATATATTTTTGATAAATGAAAACAGAAAATGATATCAAAAACAAAAGAAAACATGGGTTTTATTTGTTTTGAAAAAAAAAATCTATTTTCAAAAAAAAATAAAAAATGAAATTTTAAATGATATATTTTTAGAAAATAATAACAATAATTATTTTCATGTTACCAAAACAGAAAACTAAAATATAATTGGAAAACTAACTTGCATACTTTCTTGATTTCCCTCTGCTCTTCAAATAATTTCTAACATGTCTTTTAATACATTTTTAGAATATAAAAACAAGAACAACACACATATTCCAAGAGGGTCGGAGAAACAAAATGGTGCATCGAGAAATGGTGCATTGAGGATTACTTACGCCCTAAGATTATGTAGTATCCATCTTCATCCACTTTAGCTGCATCTCCAGTCTTGAAGAATCCCTCATCAATAAACGACTCCTTGGTCGCCTAATATGGTGTTTGGGGATCACAAGCATAAACAGGAATGAGAGAAAAAAGAAGAAGACCGCAAAATCTTATAAATCTACCTCTTGAGGTTCTTGTGATTAAGATATCAAAGCATCTATAATTAAATTAAACTTGAATATGTATGTGATCCATTAGCCTGGGATCTCTCGGTGTCATTTTTCATTATGTTTTTTGCCTGCAACAAGCTGAGACAATCCTTCATTAAGTACAATAATTTAAAACTACAAAAACCATTGAACCAAATCAAGATAACTCATTTTTCGTTAGCATTTTTCCACAAACAAAGCCTTAATGCTCTTATCAAGCATAGAAGTAAAATACTTAAGAGACAGTGAAATGTATAAAATTATAAAGCACCTCAGGAAGTTTCCAATATTCCTTGAACAATGAAGGGCTTCTAATGCACAGCTCCCCAACTCCAGTTTCATCATTCACATCCTCTTCCCCCACAAGAATCTTGGCCTAAAATGATTTCAAAATATCACAGATTATCTTACTAAATATGTATTTACTTACATATGTACCCTATGTACGTATGAACAAAAGATTACTTCCATTTTGAATCAAGAACAATGCATGATGCAATTAATATGGAAACAAGGAAGAGTCATCATTCTTTTTAGCAAATGATATGGGTTTGGTATATTTATTAATGTTTGTCAAGATTTCATTCTAAAACAAATTGACCATTCAAGGAATAATCCAACAAGATATATTTTCAATTCAGTGAAAAAAATTAACATTCCATCTCACTAACAAGCAGCAAATTCGTTTTTCACAGATAACATAAATCACTTCTGGCCAAAAACGCCATGCATTTGATATTATACCAAGGTCTCATCCTGAAACCCAATCAATTAAGAAGAAAATAACGCAATAGGATATTTCATACATAAGATCAATTTGGAGATAGACAATCAAGGTCACCATTATATAAGCCAAACACATTATAGATTTTAATGCAACTAAATCTTAAGGTTCTGTTAAGGTTTCGCTTCTAAACCAATTGACAACTCAAGAGACAATTCAACAAAAGCTGTTTCAATGTGAGATTAAGCGGTTTTCTCATTATTCAATGTTCATTTGGCATGAATTTTTATAATCTAATAATGTTACACATTTAGTATCTAAATAGCTAGATATGAGCCTATCTAGGTTTAGTCAATTTGAATAGGTCTACCATATCCCATTTTCCTCTAGATGGAATTTTATATTTTGTATCTACCTCGAGGCCTGGATCCCATTATGTCGATAAATAGTGTTTCACTCTCAATCAAGAGAGACTATTTCTAAGCTGCATTCTCTTTCTCCTCTCACTCTGTCATCTTCTCTATGGCGAAGAGGTGCACATGGTTGGGATTGTTTAAGCCACGTGCCAGCCCTAGTGTGCATGCTGCTACTGCACGCCCCTGCTCATGTGCCTCACAATGACTCACAGGAACCGCATAGATTTGATTGCAAGAGGGCTCAAAGCCGCACCAAGGTGTCCGAGTTTAAGGATGATAAAATGACTCACAAACAAAGTCAAGAAAGGGATGCAAAGGAGCTGCCCTGCGAACACCCAACCCACATGCTCCAGCACGCTTCATCAGGTGCAAGTCCAACTCCAGTCATGCGCCCATTTGCTGTGTGTCTCATCTGCTTCTTCTGCACACATGCTTCAGCCAAATCTGCTCTAGGGCCCCGTTCCAGGCGTGCAGCCTCCTCCAAGCACACCCAGACCCCGTGCAATCCCATCTCGCGCAACAAGCCCTCAACACGCACCAGCCCCTGCACGCCTCCTGCTATGTGCACAGATCTCTGTTACGGTTGTTCCAGGCGTGCCTCTTGTAGTTATCTCAGGTGCGCCACCTCTGCTGCGTGCCAGCTTCTCCAAATCCTGTCAGATCTGTAATTTGAATGTGATACATGCCAGCAGCAAAAGTATCAGGCTATGTCGCCAGCAGAATTACTTCAGCCGTTGCCCATTCCGAACTTGGTGTGGGATGAGATTTCTAGGGATTTTAAATCTGGTTTACCAAATTCCTAAGGATATGATGTGATACTGGTGACAGAGGATAAGCTGTCTAAGTATGCACGTTTTGTGATGTAAATGGTGGTTGAGGTTTTTGTTAAGGATGTAGTCCGTTTACATGGCATTCTCAGCCCCATTCTCAGTGACAAGGATCCTATATTTGTCAGTAATTTCTGAAAGGAACACTTCCAGTTGGAGGGTACCACTCTCAAAATGAGTCCATCATACACAAACGGATTGACAAACGGAAATTGTCAACAAATGTTTGAAAACTTATCAGAGGTGTTTCGCTTCTAGGAGGCCACTCATGTGGGCACAGTGGATTCTGTGGGCTGCGTATTGTTATAATACCGCAACCCATGCTTCTTCCAAGTTGACTCCCTTTGAGGTAGTCTATTGCAAGAAACCACCAACAGTGTTGTGTTTTGTTGGGGGGGAGACACCGGTTGATACAGCTGCTAATGCCCTCGTGGAACAGGATGAGATGTGGAACCAGCTCTAGGAAAATCTTAGGAGAGCTCAGCAAATGATTACTCAGTATTCTAACAAGCACAGGAGGGAAGAGAATTTTGAAGGTGGCGAGTCTGTGTCTCTTAAGCTCAGACACAATGTTCAGGCTTCGAAGTCCACAAAGCTGTGTCCCAAGTTGGATGCTAGATATTATGGACCCTTCAATATTTTGGCTTGGTTGGGGAGTGCCGCCTATAAACTTTTCTTGCTCGAGTCTACACGGATAAACCCAGTGTTCTCATGTCTCCCAACTCAAGCGGGTTGTTAGGGGCTTGCTAGCGCAATCAGTTCTTCCTAAACTGTGTAACAATGGTCTTTCTCGCAAGGTTGAACAGGTTGAAGAGTCTACTTGGGAGAATGCTGAACATATTCTAGCACAGTCCCAGAATTTCACCTTGGTGACAACGTGACAATTGAGGAGGGGCAAAATGTCAGCGATTGGGTAGCTGGTCCAGATACTTTGCTTGGACCCCCAATATTACACATATCAAAGAAGGATAGGACGGATAATTTGGAGAATTCGGTTAAAGTAGGGAGAGTTGGTTAGTCGATTGGGAGTGAAACTGACTATTTAATAGTCGGTTGGGTTTCCATTAAAGATGTAACATATGAAAATAAAAAATACACATGTCTGAAATGGTTGCTATCTGCTCCAAGAACTAATCATTGATTTCACTGAATAATAACTAAAAATAAGAGAAGATCTCCACCGCTGTTTGTTTATTGAACGAGCATTCTCCATTAATTTGCCTTAATCGTCGGTCAGTCATACGGCGGTGAATTCGTTCTCGGACCTTGTACAGACCGCCCGTCACACTATGGGAGTTGGCCATGCCCGAAGTCTTTCCCTTAACCGCAAGGAGGGTAATGCCGAAGGCAGGGCTAGTGACTATTATGGATATGATTCTGCATGCCAACTATTGAACAACTTATTAGAAACACAAGACAACCAATTACAAATGTAACGAAATCCCCCGCTCTTGTGGAATGCCCTCAGCGTCGAGAAACATGTACGAAGGTGTATGTGCGACTCGTTCGGATCACAGAATCCGGAAAAATAGAAATGGATTTTCCAGTATCAAGGGCGACCAGCTGGAAGCAAGTCACGGTGAAGAGGAGGGCTCTCTCCGAGTTTCTCTACCCACAAAAAGGAACGCTCGAAGGTGATCTCTCCCTGATTCCCCTTGCTGTAACACTCTTATAATCTCTTTCTACTATACATCTCGATTACTACGGTGAGGTATTATAATAAATAGATTGATTGTTCTTCCTCAATCTTCACACTCGCACTCATTGTCCTAACAACCCGACATACGGATGAACAGATACGTAAATGCCTACAAAGAACTCGTGTTAGGTCTTTCTCTCTAGGGTTCAACATGGTCACAGTGTGAGCTATACTGTCACGCCGCAACACCTGACCCACTGGCTCACTTGCAAACCAAGAAAAAATGTTAACTCATCAATCAAAAACGTTCCGAACTCGCACCTCATAAATTCCGTAAACCGCTTGCATTGCGCCTTGTTTGATCCTCTGAATATTATGTCATCAATCTAAATGAGCATCGCCATTCTTTGATCATTCTCCTTTTTCATGTATAGATTGTGATCAACTTCTCATTGGAATCCAAACTTTTTTGAGTGATGATCGAGCCTAAAATACCTAGCCATTGGCGCTTGCTTCAGTCTATATAAAGTCTTCTTTAACTGGAAAACTTCATTTTGATCTTTATGAACTAGAAAGTCATCCAGTTGTTTGATGTATACCTCCACCACAAGATATCCATTAAGGAATGTTGATTTGACGTCCATTTGAAACACCTTGAATCCCCTTTGCACTGCAATGGCCAAGAAAAGTCGAATTGTCTCTAGCCGTTCTGCAAGAGAAAATGACTCATCTACATCAATCCCTTCAATTTAGGAATACCTTTTGCACACCAGTCATGTCTTGTTCCGAACTACCTTGTCATCTTCATTAAGATTGTTACGAAAAACTCACTTGGTTCTGATGACATTTTTGTCTTCCAACCTTGGGACAATTTCTAATTTTTTTCAATTTGGTTAATCCCTTCATGCATCACCTTGATCCAATTTCCATCTTTAGCAGTCTCCTCAAAACTCTTTGGCTCTGCTTGAGATGGAAATGATGTTTGTTGCATGGTCTCCATCCTTGCTTATACCGAAGTTGTTCAGTCACCAACGATGTTCTCTTCATCAATCTTAACCCTTCTCCTTGACTTCTTTGCAGCTGTTGATGTTGTTACATCGACCTCATCATCACTGTCTTCTTTAAAATCATCTACAACACCCCGTGCTCCCCCTAAGTTGCATACTTCAGTACCACTTTCCTCTGAAATTTGCTCATTGATTTGGGAATTCTGCTCGTTTTCCACAACAGTGACGTCTTTCCTTTCAGCTATTTTTCCTAGCCTTTTGTTGTAACATTTGTACACCTTTCTCTTGATGAGATTTGGGTGTTCATCTAATGAATTTTAAGAGCGGAAGAAACCCATGAAATGTCTGATCTTTCTTCAACAGTTTCAACATGCATAATATGAAGAACATAAAAAAACATGCATACCTTAACTGTTGTAGGCTCCATCTCAATTCTTCAACGGTGTACACTTAATGGGGATCACCAAAGCAACAATCGAATTACTCCTGCCTCCAAGGGGATTGTTGGATTGGTGTAGCCCGATCCAGTCGGGCCAAATGCTTGTGACCGACTGACACCGACAAGACACTGTAGCAGTGTGGACTTCAGAGTCAACTTTATTGTAGCCTTTTGGACTTCCAGCCGACAGCACTGTAGCACTTTTGACTAAGGTGGTCGTCTTTCACTGTAGCGACGCGGACTTCCTGTGCGGTTGGTGGAATAGTGATCGTCTTCCTCTCCATTTGTAGCCCATTTTCGGGCTAGGGTTTTTTACCGTAAAACTCTGTAATTGTGCTCCCGATTATAATGATTATTCTGCCTCTCCGTGGACGTAAGGATTATTCCCAAACCATGTAAATTTGTGTGTTCCGTGTGTTTTCATTTCTTCTGCATTTTCTTTCCATATCTCGTTTCTGTCGTTGCGACTCCCGACAATTCTGCAACAGAGATTACATCGACCATAGGATCCTCATTCGTAATGAGAAGATTCCAAACCACCAAAGGGGTGTTAGCGCCTTCTCCATGAAGACAAATAGTGATAAAGAAACAAAGAGAGTTTTGGCTTATGGCATAAAGAATCGAGTAGTACTCAACAGGAGGGATCACATCCCTTGTATAGACTCTCTCCATGAGAGTCGTAGCGTTTGGAGCATTGGCTGACATCTCATGGCAGCCGCACGTTACTGCCTCGTTGAAGTGTTACAGTTTGAACTTTTCAAACAGCTTCTCATGCCATGAATGAACCAATCTTATTGATTCATAACCGATGAAATCGTGCAAGATTTTGTGGCGACATGCATACATGTGATATCGCATATCGCATGCCCATCATAAGCTACAATGGTAATCATATCGTAGGCTACGATTGAGGCATCCATGTGCCCATGTGGCTGCCCATGAGAGTCGTAGCGTTTGGAGCATTGGCTGACATCTCATGGCAGCCGCACGTTACTGCCTCGTTGAAGTGTTACAGTTTGAACTTTTCAAACGGCTTCTCATGCCATGAATGAACCAATCTTATTGATTCATAACCGATGAAATCGTGCAAGATAATGTGGCGACATGCATACATGTGATATCGCATATCGCATGCCCATCATAAGCTACGATGGTAATCATATCGTAGGCTACGATTGAGGCATCCATATGCCCATGTGGCTGCCTACGACCTAGGGATATCATAAAATATGATATCCCTATTTGTAGTGCATTTCCAACAGTTCTTGGATGAGTAGCCAAGAAAAATCTCTTTGCCCATGGATTCAGCAGTTCGAAAGGTTGACCTATTCGGGAATCTCCGGATCTATGCTTCTTTTCAACTCCCCGAAGCATTTCGTCGCTTACTACGCCCTTCCTCGTCTCTGGGTGCCTAGGTATCCACCGTAAGTCTTTCCTCGTTTGAACCTCGCCCTTCACACTAAGTATGCTATTATACCATCCTAAGGTGCTGCTAAATGGAATGATCTCCACAAGATTCAAACTTCCAGTGACTTTTCTCCTTGTTGAGAATAAAATATTTGTTTCCAAAAAATCAAAAGTATTTCAGCGTTGGCTTCTTACTGTACCACATCTCGTAAAAAGTTTTATCTTCTCCCAAACACAATAAAGCCCTATTGGTAATGCAAAGCGATGTCAAAATTGTTTCCTTCCAATACTTTTTCGGTGGTTTTTTTTTCAATAAGCATTGTTTGTTGTTGATGATTCAGTTTCTCCTCTCAACCACACCATCTGTTGAGGAGTTTTTATTGTTGAAACTTGGTGTCTGAGCCCGTGTTTTTCGAAATAATCTTCCACTTGGTTGTTGATAAACTTCGTGTCATTATCGGTCCGAAACTTCAAAATCTTTTACCCACGCATCTTTTCCGCCATTCTCTAATAACGAGTAACGCAATTGAATACTTCAAACATGTGGATAACAACTATCAACCATGTCATCCTGTTATGATCATTAATGAACACCACAAAATACCTCTTCCCATCGATGGCACTTGGCGATATTGGACCACAAACATCAATGTGCATCAATTCAAGCCTCGTTGACTTCTTGTCCTTAAGCTTGTATGTTTTCTAAATGGTTGTTCCCTTTCGGAAAACATCGCACGTGTGAGTATAATCACAAGAAAGTTTTGAAATATCACGAGCTCCTTCATTCTTCACCAAATCTCCCAAGGACTTTTGGCTCAAGTAGCCAAGCCTTTTGTGACACAACCGATGGGTTTTGGGTGTTCATTTTATAAACAAAATAGTGGAAGCAAACCTATATATATGTTTGATCTATCCACGACGGAATCAACATGTAATGGAAATGAAGAACATAAACAAAGCATGCCTGAAGTAATGTGTAATCCATCTTTCACTCTTCGTTGCAGCAGAGGAAAGTTTTCTACATCCAAGGGGATTACACTGGCTAAAGGATCCCAGAACGTTTCTTGAAGATGTCTAAATGCAGAAGGGGTGCTAGCGCCTTCACCTAGTAATAAATTGCGTCTCGAGAGGAAGAGTATCGGGAGACTTGCATACAATCAGTCATGCACAACAGAAGGCATCACATTTCTTTATATAGCCACCCTCGACATGTTTCATTTAATGAAATGTGTCGGTCATATTCAACGTATTGGCATATGTTTATTCTCGTTGACATTTATTCATTGAACTCATTCAATGAATATGCAAGTCAATTAATCTTATAATGGATTATAACCGATGAAACCGCATGGGAAGATGCATGCACCTAAAGTCGTAGGCATACACTATGTTGGGTGAAATGTAGTTTCGGGTTGCAGCGCATGCAACCTAGACTATGTTGACACTAACGTAACCTCGGGCTTGAGCTTGAGGATATGTTGGAGTCAACGTATCCTCAAGCCATAGACATCATATGCATATGCTTTTAGTGCACATCCAACAATCTCTCACTTGCACTAAAATCTCATAAGGATTTTATGCAAAACTTCACAACCCTGTGAATCCATCCAAAACTCCTTTTGAATACAGTTTCATCAAACTCTTTTCATTTTGGAACAAACACTTTGTTCAGAACTTAATCCTTATCAAAAAGTCTAACTGTGTGACCCTACGAGCCTTAGTGGCATCGACAACAAATATGAAACCCTTATTTCATAGATATAATCAAAGAGCGGTCTCTACCAAAGTATCAGTGCTACTCAAGCTACTAAGGGGTCTGGTGTGATGTCCATAAAACATACTCATATCTCTATATGAATTTGTCCACCACAAGATGAATCATATACAACGTATGTATGCCTATATAATCCCTTTGTCCATGACATCGAGTGACCACTAGACATAGAACGCGTCAATCTAGTATAGGTCATCTCAAATTTTCTTGATTCTCTGAAATAGACTAGTCAAGTTTATGAATACATCATATGTCATTCATCTAACAAATGAGCACATCACATGTTACTCATCTAAGTAGCTAAGCACAACATATGTGATTTAACTAACCATGGTCATATATGTAATGGCCTGAACCTCTCTGCTCCATTCCTTTGCGAAAATCTGGCGTTTGAGGTGTTCCTGGAGGTCAAGATGACTTATCCCCAACACTTTGCCGAATTTCCAGTTCTGTGAACAGTGTTTTCCAGTTCTGTGAACAGTGCAACGGTAACCTTATGTGAACAGTGTCATCAGTAGCCTTCTGTGAATAGTGCAACAGTAGGCTTATGTGAACAGTGTCATCAGTAGCCTTATGTGAACAGTTCCAACGGTAGCCTCTATGCCAAAATTTTGAATTAATGAACAGTGTTTCCAGAACAGTGAGCTTCCAACGCTAGCCTCTGCCAAAATTCAGGTTCATGAACAGTGTTTCCAGGACGGTGAGGTTCCAACGGTAGCCTCTTTCCTTTGCCAAATTTCAGGTTCATGAACAGTGTTTCCAGAACGGTGAGGTTCCAACGGTAGCCTCTTTCCTTTGCCAAATTTTGAGTTCATGAACAGTGTTTCCAGAACGGTGAGGTTCCAACGGTAGGAGTTGTGCGATCAAACTTTCCTCCTTGGATTGGTTCCCCTCTTTTTTTTATGCAACCAAGCAGTATCGATCAATCTTCGATATAAGGTATGATCTATCGTCATTCTTTTGGTTTCATCTCCTTCTGTTTCTCCTTGCCCTTTTATAAAATGCTATCTCCATGTTCCTAATGGGTTTTTCTTGGGTGTTGACCAGTGTGGTGGTGTCTCTGCATCCTCGGGTGGATACAGTTGTCACGGGGGGAGGAGATCGTAACCCGTTGTGTGGCTCGTTCTCGTATAAAGAATGTCAAGAACCGTTTGAGGTAGGGGATTCGTTGCTTCTCTTCTTTTACGTGCAACTGTAGAGTTAGCATGTTTTAGCCAATGGATCATAATGGAATTGACATATTAAATATTTGAACCGGATAAATAAATTGATATCGATCGTATGTTATTGCCTCTTGTTTTGCTAGATAGTGAGATATCTATGCTTGCTTGTTTAGCTTTTCGTTCTTGATGGAAATTGATAAAGAACGTAAAGCCAGAATTAATTGATAATTGTTTGGCTAAAGATAAAGAGGCATGTGAATGAATTTGATGGTTGTTGTTGTAATTTGATGTTAATCAAATTAATGCAGTAAGCATGTTTAATCAATTTTTGATAGCTTACTGTTTAGGTTTCCCGAAGTTGGAACCTACGGATAATAAATCGGTTAATCCAAGATGGATTAAAGAACTGGTTGTTTGATAAAAGATAATTCCTTATAGGGTTCTGAGTTACCCTCTTGCTTGTTTAAGGGCCAAGAGCTCAATTGATATGATGGTTGTTTTCATGCTGCTTGTGTTGTGATGTGAGCCTGGAAGGCTGTTGTGATATGTGGAGGCATGGAGACTTACTGGTTGTGGCAGCAGTTGACGCCTAGAGTGGTGAGATGCATCGGTTTATGCATGTGGGTGTTGGGGAGGACACCAGAGATGATGGAACGAGTTGGATGTGAATGTTTGGATGCTTGTTGATCTTGTTGGTTGTTTATCTGCTTTATTTTCCCCACTGCTCAAGGCAACTGGTTTTGCTTACCCACCTTCCAAAAGGGGTGAAGACGCGCGGGGTATGCCACGTACTTTCTGTGTTTAGCTTCCTGAGGGAGGATGGGTCTATGCTCTTGCTATAGGTGGCAAAGACTCGACGGGTAGTTCATCTACTCACCGTGTTGAGCCCCCTTGTGTTTAGTAGCTTAGAATGTTTTTCTAGAATGCCTGGGAATATGGGAATGTAATAATGTTGTTAATAAATGATTGAATAAATGATGTTAACCCATGCAGTTAGAGCTTGTTGTATATGCAATGCTGATGTTGCAATTTAAAGGAACAATGAACTTTGGGTGTGATGCTAATGAAATATAATGTAGAAATTGTTAATGGTTAATTAATGTTTAAAAAATTAATTCACGTAAAGTGCAACCGATAAAAAGGGTGAAGTAATGTAATAAAGCTCTTTAAATAGTTGTGTGCTTATAAGATACCTTGTAATGGCCCAGACCTCTCTGGTCCATTACTTTGTAAAAAATTGATGTGGTCAAACACGACGCGTGTTATAATAATAACATTTGATAATAATAATTGATAATGGTGGCGTGAAAATATTTGGTGTTAATTAGATTAAATGGTTTTAATTTAATCATTGCGAAATAAAAGAAATAAAATTGAATGTATTCAATGAGGGGAGGTTCATGGTTTCATTTTGATTTATTTAAATTTTAATAAATAATAAATTATGTGTGTAATGGTCATATAATGGGAGGCGCATGGAATAAATTATAAAGGAATAAATTATAATAAATGAGGCGCATGTAATAAATTATAAAGGAAAGGGGCGACACGACGGGCGTCAATAATAATAATAATAATTAATGATAATGACGGTGACCCGTTGATGAAATTGAAGGAGGATTTATTACTATTATATTAAATAATAATGGTAATGGTGGATTTTAGTGTGTGATTAATTAAATGGAATGGTTTTAATTTAATATGAGAATAATCATGGTAAACTAATTTAATGGGATTAATTTAGAACATTAATGATGGGTGTTATTATTATTAATTTTATTAATAATAAAGTTGAAGTGAGAAAGAAGAGATGGGGCTTGTTGGGCATGGAATAAGGAAGGGGAGGCACCACTTTTGGAGCATGAGGGAATTGTGGAAGAAAGAATTAGATTGGAGAGAGAAAGAGTTTAAAGGAAATAAAGATTTAAAATTTAAAGCAATAAAATAAATAAGTTAAAAAAAAAGGGAAATCAATCAAGGTGGAAAGGGGTGATGCGCACCAAATTTGAGAGATTTTGTGCGTGGGATTTGGAATTGAAGAAAAAAAAATGGTTAAATAAAATAATAATAATATAATAATGTAATTATTAATTTTGTTGGGAAAACCATGTTTCGTCCATAACTTCTTCGTGCGACCTCGGATTGACGAACCGTCAGCGGCAGCGTAACCCTGAAATTATGACGGTCATTTTAAGACCAATGATGAATATTTTTTTATGACTCATGTCTCAGGTCAATAAAACACCTATTATTAATTGAAGTTATTATTATCATTAAACGCATGGAAACCGCGTGACGTGTCGTGTGTTGACCAGTCAAACAGCGTAATAGTTGTACGGTCACGTCGTGTATTCATTAATACACGTTGCGTACCGTTTTACCTTTTCGTTGCCTATATAAGAGAGGGTCACGTGTTATTTACGGACCTCTCTTCTTCCCCGCACGGCGACGCTCCCGAATGACCCAGAAGCCTTCCTCCTATCTTCTTCATCCGGACTCCGATCGTCGATCTGTCGGTGACTGCGGGATCGTGTCGACGAGGCGAACATCGTGCACCTCGTTCCTTTCCCTCTTCTTCGACTTCCTCTTCGCAGTTTTCTACCGAGGAGATTGCTGATATTTGACGGGAGCGACGCTATTCGACGAACGTCATCTTAATGGTACGTTCTACCCGTTCTTATTCCTTCCTCGATCTCCTCTTTCTGTTCCTCCCTGCCATGCTATGACAAGTGACACCTTAAACCTTAATGGGGTCTCTCTTGGTTGTTAGTGCGGTTGTGCCGCAGCGTCCACAGGAGGACGTAGTCGTTGGGAGGAGTGATCGAAATCCTCGTGGTGGTGGTTCTCGCAGAAGGACATCAAAACCTGTTCAGGTAGGGATATTACCTTCATCTCTCTCTCTTTTGTGCATCATGCGGGGTGGGTATCCTCTTGTTTTCGTGAGATATGGTTGAACCAGTAAATAAAGATAATAACTGGTTAAAGAACGGGTTTGGGGAAATTTTTTTGATATTGTTGTTTTATTTCCATCAATACTTATCCTTTGATTATGTTGTGAATTGAATAGGCTTATGCCTATTGAAAATCACGGTCGTTGGGGGCCTTGTTTGCGCAATTAAATGTTGCCCTATTTTTTTCTGGATTGTTTTGTGGATGAAATTTCATAGAAAGTGGAAATTGGTTAATCATGTAAAGTTGGCTGATTAAATGAATACGTGGAACCCTTGTATGATCACCCCGGTTAAACTAAATGAAAGAATGAATTTTGTGGGTGCTAGTTGGGGTTTAATTATGTGAAGGGGTGTTTCGTGGGTTGTTGTGGAACGGGTGAGCAGCGGGGCTGCGGTTGGCTTTGTTGTGGGTTGGCGTGTATGATATGGTTGTGATGGGCAGCGGAGCTGCGGTAAATGGTATCAAAGGGATGATGATGTGGTACGGGTATTGTTTCCAATGTGTTTGTGGTTATGGTGGTTGGCAGCAGGGCTGCAGGGATGGGTTGTGCATATGAATAAAAGTGGAAGAGTTAACTAATGAATTGTGGGGCATGGTAGTTGATTAAATACGGAAAATCAATGGAGTTGATTGGCTGATAAAAGAAAATGGTATTGTGTTGCTTGTGTTTTCCCTAACTTTATTTGTGGTTGGCAGGGATATGTTTTACGAACGATTGATCTGGTTTGGTTGTTGTTAGTTGCTCGGTAGTTAAGGAACTGATAAACTAAAACTGTTGAAACGTGAAAAGCTTAATGGGGTTTGGGGGTGTTTATTGTGTGCTTACTTTCGAGGTAGCAGTGCCGAGGCATGTGCTCAAATCTTTTGTGTAGAAGCCTTAGGATGGGCTGAGTGGTTGATATAATTATATAAATCTGTACGTTTTATGTTTCTTTACGCACCCCACTCATGTTGAGCACTACGTGCCGAACACCCGTGGGACGGGGGGTGAGATTCTCAAACATCTAAAGGATGGCTGGTTACTGTTCTTCCCTGTGCTCCATCTTCCGGGTTCTATAGCCCAAGATCCTTCGAGCAGATTGCGACAGATGTTTCCCAAGAGTCTTCGGGATGAAGATGTGATATGTTCCCAGGTGTCTTCGGGGTGAGATGTGATGTGATTCCCAGGTGTCTTTGAGATGAGATGTGGTTATGGCCGAGGATTGAGTGTCGGCGGGATACTGTTAGATGTGATGTGGTTCCCAGGTGTCTTCGAGATGAGATGTGGTTATGGCCGAGGATTGAGTGTCGGCGGGATACTATGAGCTTCGTATGGCCAGGTTGCGACACTAGCTCGAGCTTCGTATGGCCAGGTTACGGCACTAGCTCAGGAAGAGGGGGAAGCATCAGAGCGTTAGGTGTGAGGGTTTGAGCAGTATTCAGTGGGAAGGTGGTGCGGGGTACCCATACTTTGATAATATTACTATACTACTCTATTGACTTGCGATATTTGGTGAGTGTGGCTTGTAAGGTTGGGTGGATAGATTCCTTGCTAGGCTTTAGTTCCTTCTGTTTTCTCACGGGGCATTAGGATGTCTCCCCACCTGTGCATGAGAGCTTTGGGTTTTCCTACTGAGTATACTTGTATACTCACCCTACGTTTACTTTCAGGTTTTCAGGAGGACTTCAAGGACCGTGCGGGACCTTGCTAGTTGGGTGTTGGAGTTTTGTTGGTTGCAGTTTTTGCTTTCTTTTTTTGGTATCGTACTTTGGAGCTTTTCTCGTACTTGTACTTTTGTTTCAGTATTTATATAAAACATGCATATGGGTTTGGTTTTGGGTTTATTTTCATTTACTTGTTCCTTTTTCTTTTGGTGTTTGACTCGTCCTATTTCTCGATCTTAAATAATAAAAAGGGTAATGCCTCCCATATTTGTGAAAACTCATACCCTTGGTGCTAGTCACCACTCCGGGGCCTACAGGAGGCGGGACTCGGGGGTCATTATCTCCCTTTCACCATTGCCAGCTCAGGAGGGGCCTCTTTGGTGGGAGGGGGTCGTGACAGAATGGTATCAGAGCTGATGGTTGAGAGATAGGATGGAGTCTGGAGTTAGGCACAGTGAGGATTGCATGGGATGGTAGGGCAACAGTGTTGGCTGATCTTGATGCGTGACATAGCCCAGGGAAGATCGGCTAAGACACGGGATTTTAGGGCCCCCCGTGATTCGATGCAAGGACTCTGACCTTACCAAACGACCAAGTAAGACTACATTGATTGCAGGGTAGAGACCCTAAGAAAGGTATATGCATCATCATGATTTGTGTTTTACTTGATTTGGGTGTTCTGGGAAAGAAATTGAAATAAAATGATAAAATGAAACCTTGAGAAAATTTCCTTGCTACTTGGGCTTAGGCGTTCCTTGTTTACCGTACAAGTATGGCACCTGGTCGTCAATAGAAAGGCAGAGGAGTGGGACGCGGACAATTGCACGCAACAGAAGCGGCAACCCTAGCAAGGCCAGAGATTAAGAGAGATGTTTCCGGTTTTACTTAAATGCTCTCGTTTATGTTTTGTTTAAATTCAGGAGCATCACACTCCTTTGTTGAAACTCATTCTCGTCCATGCTTTGGGCCTAGACCTTGTTTTTCATGAGTCTATAATGCTAAGTTGTTTCCCTCTTTCCTTTAAATGTGTGTGAAGAGTCCTAACATATGGGGAGAGGAGGACCTGATCCCTAATCAAGACGCATTAATGTGGATGCGATTAAAGCCGTGCGGGCGAGTCAGTGTCGCCCAAAGCGGATAGTATCTTGACATGGGAGAAGGAATTCCCCAATCCATGTGTTGGGGTAGCGTGTTGCTTGTTTTGTGCGGTGTTGGGGGCAGTGTGTGTATGAGAAATCCTAAATTATAGGGGTGGGAGGACCTAATCCCTAATCAAGACGCATTAATGTGGATGCGATTAAACTCGTGCAGGCGAGTCAGTGCCGCCTAAAGCGGATAATATCTCGACATGGGGGAAGGAATTCTCAGACTCATATAATTAGAATAGTGGTTGGATTCTTGTTATGACGAGAGCCCTGAGAGATATCTTGCGGGGTGGTTGTTCGGACCTTTCCCCTTTTTATGGGTTGGTTTTTAATTCTCGAGGACGAGCATGTTTTGAGAGGTATCTGATGTAATGGCCCGGACCTCTCTGGTCCATTACTTTGTAAAAATTTGATGTGGTCAAACACGACGCGTGTTATAATAATAACATTTGATAATAATAATTGATAATGGTGGCGTGAAAATATTTGGTTTTAATTAGATTAAATGGTTTTAATTTAATCATTGTGAAATAAAAGAAATAAAATTGAATGTATTTGTTAAACCCTCTTTTTATTATTATGGGTATTTCCGAGTCCCACATCGGAATACTCCTTTGTATCTTTCGTCGTATCATTCTATAAAAGTAGGTCCCCTCCTTACCTTGAGAGTAAGGGGGTTTCCTCATTCTACATGGTATCAGAGGGATCTTAAACCCGACCCTCCCTCCCGGCGGATTCCCGGTTCTGTCCGGCCCTGCCTCTCTCTTCCCCCTCTGCCCTAATCTCCCGGTGGCCCTCTCTCCCGGTCCTCCCTCCCGGCAGTCCTCCCTCTCCAGACGGCGCTCCCTCCCGGCGGTCCTCCCTTTCCAGGCGGCTCTCCCTCCAGGCGGCTCTCCCTCCCGGCGGCTCTCCCCACCGGCGCGGCTCCCCTCGCCCAGCGACGAATCGCCCTCGGCCTCGCCTCGGCGGATCGCCCTCGGCCTCGCCCCGGCGCCCTCGCCCTCGACCCAGCGACGCCCCTCCCGGCCAGCCCCGCCGTGCGCGTGCCTCCTGCGCGGATCGCCCCTCCGCCGTGCGCACGCCTCCTGCCTGGCATCTCTCCCCGGCGGCCCTTCTGCCTGGCGCGGCTCCCGGCTCCCGGCTCCCCGGCGGCCCTCCTGCCTGGCGCGGCTCCCGGATCCCCGGCGTCCAGGCTCCCCGCGTCGCCCTCCCGCGGCTCCCCGCGCTCCGCCTCCCGCTGCTCCCGCGCCTCTGGCGCCTCCCGGCCACCCTCGCCCGGCGCCTCCCGCTACTCCCGTGCCTCCCGTGCGCTCCAGCTGCTCTCGCCCCGCGGCTCCCCTCACCCACCGGCCCTCTCTCCCGGCGTTATTTCCCTCCCGCAGCCCTCTGTCCAGGTGCGGTTCACCACTTCCCGGCAGCGCGCCCTCGTCCCGGCACCCTAGTCCCGGCGCCCCCAGTTTCGCCTCGGCAGCCTCTTCCGGCAGCGCGCCCTCATCCCGGCAGCGCGCCCTCGTTCTGGCGGCCCTTCCTGCACGCGCACGTCCTGCGCAAGATCATCCCACCAGCCCGCTGCATCAGCTACCCGTCGCTTCCATGGCAGAATCTTCGGGACGTGGTCGTGCTTCAAGTCATCCACGTCCCTTCTGTCAACATTGTGGCAAGTTTGACCACCTGATCGCCCGGTGTTGGGTCCTGCATGGACGGCCATCTCAGCACCCGCGGCAGGAACCGCCCGCGGTCCAGGCCGTGTCCTCGACTGTCGCCTCTCTTTCCCCGTCTCTGGCCCTTTCTATGGCCAACCTCAGGCGGCCTCACGCTCTTCCGGCCTCTGTCCGACCCAGTCCCTCCTCGGCTTCTCTGGCCCGTACTGTTCGCCCCACTGCCCTTAGCAGTCATTGCTCCCCTGCATGGCTGCTGGACTCAGGTGCCTCCGACCACCTCACTGGTGATGCTGGAATGCTGACGTCTTACTGCACATATGCCGGTTCTTCAGTCATCACCGTCGCTGATGGGTCCACTATCCTCATAGCGGGCTTCAGCGCATGCTCCCTGACTCCATCGATACACCTACCCTCTGTGGCACATGTGCCCCGCAGTCCCTTTAATCTGCTTTCCATCAGTAAACTGACGAAGGATTATAACTGTGCGGCCATATTTACCTCTTTTGGTGTTGTGTTTCAGGAGCAGACTACGAACCGGGAACTTGGTCGAGGCCAGCTTCGAGACGGGGTCTACATGTTCGAGGGACCAGCACCCATTGCTTGCACATCTACCTCTGGGTTTGCCATTTTCTTGGCCGGCAACCTCATTTCTTGGCGCAGCAAGAAACAGACGGTCGTCTCTCGCTCCAGTGCCGAGTCTGAGTACCGTGCCATGACCACCGTCACTACCGAGATCCTTTGGCTTCGGAAACTCCTCCAGGAGCTTGGCTTTCCTCAGCAGACTTCTGCTCACATATGGTGTGACAATCAAGCAGCCACTAAAATTGCTTCGAACCCCGTCTTCCATGAACGCACGAAGCATATTGAGGTGGACTGTCACTTTCTTCGCCACCACCTGGAGCACAAACATGTCAGCTTTAGCCACATTCCGACGGCAGACCAGCTTGCTGACATCTTCACCAAAGGCCTCCTTGGTGCTCGCCTTGCCTCGCTCAGTTCCAAGCTGGGGATCCACCACATCTGACACCCAGCTTGAGGGGGAGTATGTCTTGGTCTTGTGTGGTGTCATCTTATTCTTTTTTGTGGGACTCGTTGTCCAAGCTGGGTCTGTCCAGCTTGAGGGGGAGTGTTAAACCCTCTTTTTATTATTATGGGTATTTCTGAGTCCCACATCGGAATACTCCTTTGTATCTTTCGTCGTATCATTCTATAAAAGTAGGCCCCCTCCTTACCTTGAGAGTAAGGGGGTTTCCTCATTCTACAGTATTCAATGAGGGGAGGTGCATGGTTTCATTTTGATTTATTTAAATTTTAATAAATAATAAATTATGTGTGTAGTGGGCATATAATGGGAGGCGCATGGAATAAATTATAATAAATGAGGCGCATGTAATAAATTTTAAAGGAAAGGGGCGACACGACGGGCATCAATAATAATAATAATTATTAATGATAATGACGGTGACCCGCTGATGAAATTGAAGGAGGATTTATTACTATTATATTAAATAATAATGGTAATAGTGGGTTTTGGTTTGTGATTAATTAAATAGAATGGTTTTAATTTAATATGAGAATAATCATGGTAAACTAATTTAATGGGATTAATTTAGAACATTAATGATGGGTGTTATTATTATTAATTTTATTAATAATAAAGTTGAAGTGAGAAAGAAGAGATGGGGCGTGTTGGGCATGGAATAAGGAAGGGGAGGCGCCACTTTTGGAGCATGAGGGAATTGTGGAAGAAAGAATTAGATTGGAGAGAGAAAGAGTTTAAAGGAAATAAAGATTTAAAATTTAAAGCAATAAAATAAATAAGTTAAAAAAAAGGAAATCAATCAAGGTGGAAAGAAGCGATGGGCACCAAATTTGTGAGATTTTGTGCGTGGGATTTGGAATTGAAAAAAAAAAAATGGTTAAATAAAATAATAATAATATAATAATGTAATTATTAATTTTGTTGGGAAAACCATGTTTCGTCCATAACTTCTTCGTGCGACCTCGGATTGACGAACCGTCAGCGGCAGCGTAACCCAGAAATTATGACGGTCATTTTAAAACCAATGATAAATACCTTTTTATGACTCATGTCTCAGGTCAATAAAACACCTATTATTAATTGAAGTTATTATTATCATTAAACGCATGGAAACCGCGTAACGTGTCGTGTGTTGACCAGCCAAACAGCCTAACAGTTGTACGGTCACGTCGTGTATTCATTAATACACGCTGCGTACCGTTTTACCTTTTCGTTGCCTATATAAGAGAGGGTCACGTGTTATTTACGGACCCCTCTTCTTCCCCGCACGGCGAAACTCTCGGATGACCCAGAAGCCTTCCTCCTATCTTCTTCATCCGGACTCCGATCGTCGATCTGTCGGTGGCTGCGGGATCGTGTCGACGAGGCAAACATCGTGGACCTCGTTCCTTTCCCTCTTCTTCGACTTCCTCTTCGCAGTTTTCTACCGAGGAGATTGCTGATATTTGACGAGAGCGACGCTCTTCGACGAACGTCATCTTAATGGTACGTTCTACCCGTTCTTATTCCTTCCTCGATCTCCTCTTTCTGTTCCTCCTTGCCATGCTATGACAAGTGACACCTTAAACCTTAATGGAGTCTCTCTTGGTTGTTAGTGCGGTTGTGCCGCAGCGTCCACGGGAGAACGTACTCGTCGGGATGAGTGATCGAAATCTTCGTGGTGGTTGTTCTCGCAGAAGGACATCAAAACCTGTTCAGGTAGGGATCTTAACTTCGTCTCTCTCTCTTTTGTGCATCATGCGGGGTGGGTATCCTCTTATTTTCGTGAGATACGGTTAAACCAGTAAATAAAGATAATAACTGGTTAAAGAACGGGTTTGGGGAAATTTTTTTGATATTGTTTTATTTCCATCAATGTTTATCCTTTGATTATGTTGTGAATTGAATAGGTTTATGCCTACTGAAAATCACGGTCGTTGGGGGCCTTGCTTGTGCAATTAAATGTTGCCCTGTTTTTTTCTGGATTGTTTTGTGGATGGAATTTCATAGAATGTGGAAATTGGTTAATCATGTAAAGTTGGCTGATTAAATGAATATGTGGAACCCTTGTATGATCACCCCGGTTAAACTAAATGAAAGAATGAATTTTGTGGGTGCTGGTTGGGGTTTAATTATGTGAAGGGGTGTTTCGTGGGTTGTTGTGGAACGGGTGAGCAGCGGGGCTGCGGTTGGCTTGGTTGTGGGTTGGCGTGTATGATATGGTTGTGATGGGCAGCGGAGCTGCGGTAAATGGTATCAAAGGGATGATGATGTGGTACGGGTATTGTTTCCAATGTGTTTGTGGTTATGGTGGTTGGCAGCAGGGCTGCAGGGATGGGTTGTGCATATGAATAAAAGTGGAAGAGTTAACTAATGAATTGTGGGGCATGGTAGTTGATTAAATACGGAAAATCAATGGAGTTGATTGGCTGATAAAAGAAAATGGTATTGTGTTGCTTGTGTTTTCCCTAACTTTATTTGTGGTTGGCAGGGATATGTTTTACGAACGATTGATCTGGTTTGGTTGTTGTTAGTTGCTCGGTAGTTAAGGAACTGATAAACTAAAACTGTTGAAACATGAAAAGCTTAATGGGGTTTGGGGCTGTTTATTGTGTGCTTACTTTCGAGGTAGCAGTGCCGAGGCATGTGCTCAGATCTTTTGTGTAGAAGCCTTAGGATGGGCTGAGTGGTTGATATAATTATATAAATCTGTACGTTTTATGTTTCTTTACGCACCCCACCCATGTTGAGCACTACGTGCCGAACACCCATGGGACGGGGGTGAGATTCTCAAACATCTAAAGGATGGCTGGTTACTGTTCTTCCCTGTGCTCCCTCTTCCAGGTTCTATAGCCCAAGATCCTTCGGGCAGGTTACGACAGATGTTTCCCAAGAGTCTTCGGGATGAGGATGTGATATGTTCCCAGGTGTCTTCGGGATGAGATGTGATGTGGTTCCCAGGTGTCTTCGAGATGAGATGTGGTTATGGCCGAGGATTGAGTGTCGGCGGGATACTATGAGATGTGATGTGGTTCCCAGGTGTTTTTGAGATGAGATGTGGTTATGGCCGAGGATTGAGTGTCGGCGGGATACTATGAGCTTCGTATGGTCAGGTTGCGGCACTAGCTCAGGAAGAGGGGGAAGCATCAGAGCGTTAGGCGTGAGGGCTTGAGCAGTATTCAGTGGGAAGGTGGTGCGGGGTACCCATACTTTGATAATATTACTATACTACTCTATTGACTTGCGATATTTGGTGAGTGTGGCTTGTAAGGTTGGGTGGATAGATTCTTTGCTAGTCTTTGGTTCCTTCTGTTTCCTCACGGGGCATTAGGATGTCTCCCCACCTGTGCACGAGAGCTTTGGGTTTTCCTACTGAGTATACTTGTATACTCACCCTACGTTTACTTTCAGGTTTTCAGGAGGACTTCAAGGACCGTGCGGGACCTTGCTAGTTGGGCGTTGAAGTTTTGCTGGTTACAGTTTTTGCTTTCTTTTTTTGGTATCGTACTTTGGAGCTTTTCTTGTACTTGTACTTTTGTTTCAGTATTGTATAAAACATGCATATGGGTTTGGTTTTGGGTTTATTTTCATTTACTTGTTCCTTTTTCTTTTGGTGTTTGACTCGTCCTATTTCCCAATCTTAAATAATAAAAAGGGTAATGCCTCTCATATTTCTGAAAACTCATACCCTTGGTGCTAGTCGTCACTCCGGGGCCTACTGGAGGCGAGACTCGGGGATCATTATCTTCTTTTCACCATTGCCAGCTCAGGAGGGGCCTCTTTGGTGGGAGGGGGTCATGACAATACCTAGTCTTAGAAGTGGCAACCGGGAGTCCGAGAGACGTTAGCTACAGTTGTGTCTAAGACTAGGTTATGCCCATAGTGTGGTTGCGAGCTATAGTATATTCTGTACTTTTTGTGTTTCTATACGCTACTCCACCCCGTCAGTTAGGGAAACTGACACCCCGGGGATTCTGAGCCCAGGGGGTGTTTTCCCCAACATTCTGGTGGGAGGATGGATGACTGACTACCCCATTTGGTCTCGCTCTCTTCTCTTCATAGTTACTTGTGCTGGTAGACACAGCGGTTAGTTTTCCCCATATATGTGTGTAGAGGGTTGTAATGGCTTGTGGTTATTCACACACATATATTCTGGATATAGTTTCCTATGGACTACTATAGGTGTAACGTGTATAGGCTATGATGGCTTGAGGATCCTTACTCGGTGTATGGGCTATTGATTAGCCACTAAATGAGGCTAATATTCATTGTTAATATACATAATATTCATGTTCTTTATTATTCATAAACACCATTTTAGTGCATTTTACACTTTGAACATCATTCCACATTATGATTGTAATACCTTCTTAAAATGCACTATTATGTGGTACATTTTTTAATATCATTTGAAGTACCCAATGATTCATCTGATTATACATATTTTAATTTGATATTTTTGGAAATTGATCTACACTTCAATATGAACATTTTTGATTCAGGGATCAATGAAAGATTCATAAAGGATGATGGAGATATTTGGCAATGAAATGAAGCAATTCTGGAGAAGCCAGATTGGACACCAGCCCACTGATGAGAATGTGGGGCCCAACATACAGGCCCAATGAATCCCAAATTTCGTGGGATGCTAGAAGACATGTATAGGAACAAATCACTCTTCAGGATCCAATGCTAATTCGGCCTCCATGGTATCCATTTAGGCGGCCCAAGTTAGAGATAAAATTCTGAGCCAGATTCTGCGGCCCAGAAAAACAGCCCACTAATATGATCATATCTCAGAATCCACAACTCCAAATGGACCCAAATTTTACAGACGGTTAGAAGACATCTGGGGCTCCATTTTCTTCTTCTATGGCCCACTCTGATTCAGCCATCTAGAAGGTCTTCCAAGCGCGTATGTTCGGTGAAGGAAAGCTGACTGCCACCTCGGGTCAAGGGTGGAAAAATCAACTCTCCCTTACTTTCCACCCACATATGGCCTACCACAATTAATTGAGGAGACTTTGACTGTTGGAGGCTCAACCCAAGGGCTCAAAAATGCCTATTTAAGGCAGTGGTGTTGGAGGATTGAAGGATCTTTGGTGCTTTGTTCAATTGTAATGTTATGCTGCAATTTTGTTGTCTCAAGTTTGTCTTTCACATGTAAGTTGTTCAATTCACTTTAGTTTCTTAATAAAAGTTCTTCTTCTCCTCTTATTATGTTGTTCTACATCTCACTTTGATACCATTGCTTCAAGGTGTGAATTTATTCACACCAAATCTTGTGAAATTATTCACACAACGGCGGAGTGATTATTTTATTTTTTGTTTTTTCTTTACTTCTTCATTTCCTCCCTCATGAGTCTACTTTCCGCTTCCATTGAAATCATGGGATCAATGGAGGGTTAACCCACTTATGGGTTGATCCAAAGGAGTAGCAAGGGGCTGGATTGGATGTTATTTATCACCCCATTAATGTATAATCACTTCTTTAATTGAGATTTTTATTTGATGATTTTTAAACTCCATCATCCTTGTTGAATTTAAGGTCACACACTTCAAGTGCTAATACGAACTTTTACCTTGAAGTGCTCAAAACATTGATCCTTCAAGTGTATAGGTGATTAGTATTAAAGGGTGTAGGCATTAAACCAGTAAGTGATGATGTTGTTTTATCTCCTTAAATGGACTCATCTCAAATATAAGAAATTGAAATCATTGAAAAGGAAATACGTCCAATCCACCCCAAGCGATAACCTAGGATCAACTCATTCTTTTAAATTGAATTCACTTAAATCTATTAGTTATCCTTTAAACCCAAATAAAATCAACCCAAGTTGGCCATTTCATAGCCAAAAACAGTCCATAGAATGTACGTGTCTATAGGTTTCTTCTTAGGTCTCTGAGGATTCGATAACCCAAGCTAAACTACAAGGACCGTTCTACCTTCATCTCTTGGGTAAATTTGAGCGAGAATCAGCTATAATGGCTTGAGGTTTAATACCCAACGTATGATACACGTTATGCGAGCTTTGGTGGCTTTCAGAAATTACCGGGTTACTTTGCTTACGTGGACGTGGTGGTTTTGTTGCACGATGTGCATGTTGTGGTGCTTCGCCCAGGTGTCTGCGGGCAAGCCTTTTTGGAGAGAGATGCTTAGGACGTGCGACGTTGGGGCAAAGCGGCAAACCAGTGGGGAAGTAGTAGTGGGGTACCCTTGATATTCTTTATTATATTATATACTCTTGTATGCGATACTTGGTGAGAGTAACAATGGTGAGGTTGGGAACTTAGTATATCTATTTAGGTGACGAGTTAGTTTCACTTGTTGTTCACTGTGCTTTAGCATGCTTTCTTTACTTTTGCATGAGAGGCTCCGGGGAGAATCCTACTGAGTATACTGTTATACTCACCCTATGTATATATAAACTGTTTTTCAGGTCACTTGAAGCAGGTTAGAGATTCAGCTGGTTTCTACTAGCTTGGGGTTGCAGGAGCTGTTTGGGCTTGTGGTTGCTGTTGTTTTTACTTTCCCTTGGTACTTTCAGTTTTCACTTTCAGTTGTAGTAGTTTTGCATGACATTACATATGTGCACTTGGGATTTCTTTTATATTGCAGTCTGAGTTGGAGTTGGTTGATATCTGTCTTATCTTTCTCTTTCGCATGTGTTCTCTTAGAGGGTAATGTCTCCCATTTGTGTGTTTATTATACCCTCGGTGCTAGTCGCCAACCCGGGGCCTACTGGAGGCGGGACTCGGGGGTCATTATCTCTCTTCTCACATTGCCGACCCAGGAGGGGTACACTTTGTGGGGAGGGGGTCGTGACAATATATTTCCTCAGTTTAATTCAATCGAGGGTCAAATGTCACAACTCGTCATACAAGTGAACAAATCTCATCTTGGATGTGCTCCAACGAACGACATGATCAGCAACATACCCAACCACCCCCTAATTAGCTAAGTTATTTTTTACTTGCATAAGAAATGTATCAAAGTACAAAGGTTCTTGTTGGTGGCGAATTCCCCTTACCTCAATGTAAGGCGGAGACATTCTTTTATAGATGAGTAAAAATAATTACGAGGGAAAGACCGATGTGGGACTTGGAAATACCCATTATACTTAAATGGGGTTCAACACTCCCCATCAAGCTGAACATGCCCAGCTTGGACCGAGAGTCCCACAAAGAAAAAAAACGACATCGAACAAGACCATCTCATACTCCCCCTCAAGTTGGGCTATGGAGGCTGTGAATACCCAGCTTGGTAGTGAGAGAGTCAAGGCGAGCTCCTGGGAGGCCTTTGGTGAAGATGTCGGCAAGCTAATCCGTCGTTGGAATATGGCCAAAACCGATATGGTTCTGCTCCAGATGGTGGCGAATAAAGTGGCAGTCCACCACTATATGTTTCGTCCGTTCATGGAAGACGGGATTCGAGGCAATCTTCGTGGCTGCCTGATTGTCACACCCGATCTGAGCAGAGGTCTGCGCCGGGAAGCCGAGCTCATGGAGGAGATGATGAAGCCAGATGATCTCAGTGGTGACCGTGGCCATGGCGCGGTATTCTGCCTCTGCACTAGATCTGGAGACGACGATCTACTTATTGTTGCGCCATGAGATGAGGTTGTCGGTCAAGAACACGACAAATCCAGAAGTAGACTTTCAAGTAGCAAGGCGACCTGCATAGTCCGCATCACAGAAAGCCTTAATATCCGAATGAGCATGATGGGAGTACCGAAGGCCACGTGCAAGGTCTTTCTTTATGTATTTGGCAATGCGGAGGACATCATCCCACTAAGATCTGGTTGGCTTCTCCATAAACTGGCCCACTTTGCCAACCGTGCGGAGAATAGATATCGTCTCCAGTGCTGACAAATCTTTGTATGAAGATGTAAAGAGAGGAGTAGTCTGACAAGAGCGAGTACATTTCCAGAGTGCAATCGACAAGTCCTCAGGTGCTGTGACAGGAGCATCGGACGAAGTGGGAACGATGTTGTCCTCGGCCTGGACGGGGGGTACAGTCGATGGGTGACGAGAGTAGACCGTCCCAAAGCGATGACCAGTAGGAGGAGACACCAGATGAGGGTGAATAATGAGAGGAAGACACTCATCGATGGTGGTGTCTGGATGAGGAGAGGGCGGAGTGAAAGGAGAACTCTCAACAAACGACACATCGACAGAGATGATATAGCGTCGTAAGTCTGGAGAGAAGCACCGGTATCCACGCTGAGTGCGGGAATATCCGAGAAAAAGACACCGGAGGGATTTGGGAGAAAGTTTAGAGAGATTGAGGCGAGTGTCCCTGACATAGCAGAGACATCCGAAGACTCGGAGTGGAAGTGAGTGAGGAGGAAGAGACGGGAACAGAGTATGAAAAGGAGTCTCCCCTTGAAGGATGGAAGAAGGAAGGCGATTGAGGAGGTAAGTAGCAGTGAGGATGACATCCCCCCAGAAGAGAAGAGGCACCTTGCGGTGGAAGAGGAGAGCACGAGCAGTCTCCAGAATATGCCGGTGTTTTCGCTCGGCCACTCCATTTTGTTGAGGGGTATCATGACAGGAGGTTTGATGGATGATGTTGTGTGCCTGCAGAAACTGCTGAAAGGGAGCGGACAAGTACTGTCACCCATTGTCGGAGCGTAGACATTTTACAGAGATAGAAAACTGTGGCTGGATCTCATGTTAAAATGTCTGAAAGGTGGAAAATACTTCTGTCCGATCGCGAATAAGGTAAAGCCACGTCATACGTGAAAAATCATCAATGAAAAAGATATAATATTTATACCCTGATTGATTCGAGGTGGCACAAGGACCCCATACATCAGAATGAACCAAATCAAAGGGGTTGGCAGCCCGTGTGTCAACTCGAGGAAAATATGAAGTGCGATGGTGTTTCGCAAAGGTACAAGACTCACAATGAAAAGATAAATGTTGACTAATATCTGGATAGAGCTGATGAAGGGCGGAGGCGAAGGGGTGGCCCATCCGAGAATGGAGGTCCAAGGCACGAGCAGAGACAGACGTGCGGGCGATGGATGTCGGGCCATCGAACATGTATACCCCATCTCGAAGCTGGCCTCTACCAAGTTCTCGGTTCGTCGTCCGCTCCTGAAACATAACAGAAGACGAGGTAAAGATAGCATTACAATTGAAATCCTTGGTCACCTTACTAATGGATAGAAGTTAAACGGACTGCGTGGTACATGGGTCACCAATGATAGGTGAAGGGATGAGGTCAGGGAGCATGTACCAAAGCCGGCAATGGGGATAGTGGAACCATCACCAACAGTGATGGCTGAGGAACCAGTATATGGACTGTAGTTGGAGAGCATACATGCATCACCGGTAAGATGGTCGGACACACCTGAGTCAAGCATCCAGGCAGGGGAGCGATGACTGAAAAATGTAGTGGGACCACCGGAGTGAGCAAGAGATGCTGATGAAGAGCTCGGTAGGGAGGCGGTCCTATGATCGTGAATCATCTGCATCTCAACCATGGAGAGATCCAAAGATGAAGGAAGAGTGGCAGCAGGCGGGGATGCATCTCGGAACGCAGTCTGGCCCTGTCGTGGGTGCTGAGCGGGACGGCCATGAAGGACCCAGCAACGGTCAACCAGGCGGCCGAGCTTGCCACAATGCTGACAGAGTGGACGAGGTCGGCTTTCTCCACGGCCGCGTCCACGAGGTCCGGTACGGCGGCTACCGCCACGGCCCAGGAGAGCAGTGTGATCAAGGCTAGGGATGGGTGGGGCAAGGGTCTGATGAGCCTTCCCAAGGCGATGATAGACCTGCGGAATCTCTAGGGACAAGGGGCTGGCTAGCATCTCTATAGCCGTCGTCGCATATTCCGGGTCGAGATCATGGAGGAGGCTGAAAAGACAAAGCTGGTCCCGCTGGGCTAATGCTTCCGCAAGTGTTTGTGGAATGGGCCAAAGCTCAAGAAGTTCATCTCGTAGAGCCTTCCATTCCATAAAGTATGCCAGAAATGGACGGGCTTGCTGGCGGAGGAGGGACAACCGCTGAAGAAGATCGGATACCCGAGCCAAATTATTGGTCTCAGAGTACATGAGTCAAGGAATCTCAGAGTTCCTTGACTGTGTTGGTTGTCCGGGTGATGTCTTTGACAAAGCGGTCCATAGAATTGACCAGCAAGGCAAAGATTTTACTGTCCACAAGCTTCCATGGACGATATTTCAGGTCGGTAGGAAGAGGTGGTGGATCCTCGAGATGGGAATCGAGGTCCATGCCGGTGAGAGACATGAGCACGGTCTTCCGCCAGACGGAGAAATTTGTGGAGTCGAGCCGCTCATCGACCAAGCCGGTGGAGGCGGTGATAAGAGGAGACAGGATCGAGGCGGCCATCGGGGGGAGGTCTTCGGGAGTTGCGGACGAACTCGGCATTCAGCGCCGAAAGGACGCCCTGTGAGCGGGTGCCGGCAGAATAGGAGATGCCGTGAGCGGCCGGGAGACCGCTGGAAGGGCACCGGGCTGGTGGGGGATGGTCCGCCTAGACTGAGCCGGGAGGGTAGGCGTCAGGCAACGCCTGGACAAGGCCGTCAGGGAGCACCGCAAAGAGGCGGGCCGTCAGGCAGATTGCGCCTGGACGACGGGCCGCCGGGGGACGACGCGGGCTCTGGCGATGGCGCTGCAGGAGCCATCACGCAGGGACAGATGGCGACGGAACGGGAGGGTCGTCGGGAACTGGAGCCAGGGAGGTGTGACAGGGCTGGGAGCCAGGGAGGGCAGCGGGTGGGGAGTCGTCGGGAGGGGAGGCGGATCCGCAGCTGGACGTCGGGATCGCGGGAGGGCGCCGGGAGGGATCCGCCGGGAGCCGCGCAAGGAGGCGGGAGCCTCGCCGGGATGTCGCGGGATGAGGCGGGCCGAGAGTCGCGCGGGATGACGGGGTCGGCGCGTGCAGCGGGGAGGAGACTCCGGGGAAGGGAGTCGTTGCCGGGAGGGCCGCGCCTGGGTCGGGAGCGGAGGAATGCCACGGGAAGAACGCCGCGGGAGGAAGGGCCACCTGGAGAGGGAGGGTCGTCGCGCCGGGAGGAGGCTGGGATCGGGACGCTGGAAGGACTGCGCAGCGGAGGAGGCGAGGCGTAGGGCAGAGCCGGGGTGGCCGCGTAGGGCAGACCCACGGGGGGGGGGGGGCGCGTAGGGCAGACCCGTAGGAAGGGGGTGGCCGCGTATGGCAGACCCAGAAGGGGAAAAAAAGAAATATATATTAATGGGATTTTCCCTTTGATACCATGTTAGTGGCGAATTCCTCTTACCTCAATGTGAGGCGGAGACATTCTTTTATAGATGAGTAAAAATAATTACAAGGAGGGAAAGACCGATGTGGGACTCGGAAATACCCATTATACTTAAATGGGGTCCAACAGTTCTCATGTTAGGTATCTCGCCAAACCTCTGATAAAATGATTGATAATAAGCATACATCCCTAAGTATATCAATGACTATATGACATTCCATGAGATATACTTTGGAAGGTCAGTCTATGTAATAAATCTCTGCTTATTACCTCATGAATCTATATTTCATATCTCAAATATAACCCTTTGCAACGATTACAAGATTTTATCCATGCTAATCTTAACATATCATAACAATGTAGGTTCCAAGTGCAGCGGAAGCGTGTGATGGGTCGTGCCCAACTTTGTTTTTTGTCATAATCGATGATTAATCTGAGATTTGCACGACGATAAACGTCGTGATCAACGGAATTGAATCAAAGAATATAAACAGTGGATAAACATCGGAACCGAAGCGCATGATCGTCACATATTATATATAATTAATTTAAGCAATTAAAGAATTACCTTGCGAGAAATTCTTTCTTCGTTGATTGATCTGACAACAGATCTAAGTCGTACCGTTGTTGCGTTGTAGGAATCAAGATTAGATTCCCTCTAACAGTGATCCACACATATTCCATAAATCTTCAAACGTCACTGTAGGAATCTCCAGGTGCTAGCACGGTAGATTCTATCACTTGTGTCGTTCGCCTTTGATCGTCTCGATAATCGCTTCTAAAGGATTCTCTTTTATCTCTCTTGACTCGAAAGTGGAAGGTGGAGGAATATCGTTCTCCGTTCTTGAGAGTGTTCTTGGAGAATGAAGCTCTCTGGGGGTTCGAGAGAATTCTCCAGATTTCGTTGTGCACAACAAAATGAATTGACTCTCTTGAAAATAATATAATTGGGTTTATATACCGCTAGGATTATAAATAAATAATTGCACAAGTGCCCTTTAATATTTATTTTATCGCTGGGGAACTCCATTCTATAATAATAAAAATATTATTATTTCTCGATATGCACTTAACTTGCGAATTAAATTAAATATTATTTAATCAAATAATATTCAATATATATATTGTTTCTCACCGGATCCATAAACTCGGTCCGCTATTCCTTCACAATATTTATCGGGGCTTGAATAATGACTTTATTTAATACATAAATATCACTGTATTATTCGCCAATAAATAAATGAATATTATGTTCACTAAATATAAAAATATTTCGCTCACATAATATTCTCTCGAATAACTGGTGACGGAATATATGAGATTAAGCAAACATGAACAATTATTAAACCACATGCGAAAATAATACTTATTCAAATTGTTAAATAATAAATAATAATATATTATTTAACTGAGATTCTGGATACACTTAGTGTGTGACCCTCTAGACCTCTTTCTTAGTGGCATTAGACAAAACAGCCTAAAATTCAAGGTTAGCGTCTAGCAGTACGCTAGAGCGCCCATAAAGAAAGAAGTTAATGTCGCAATGACATAATATCTCATACGAACGCTTACTGTGTAGTATAATTTTTTTATCGTGATATCTCTAATCAAACAGGTTGCATGCTGGTGTCATCAACCTATGTGTTCGATATTTCTTTCTTTGACTTCTCGGAAATCGAACTTGCCTATAGAACACCATGGTCATGAATTAATTTAAGCTATATCATTTTCATCAAAGGGTATGAGATATCAATTTCCGTTAAAAAACAGAAGAGAAATCCTTTCTCGCGTTATTCATTAATGAAATATTACTCATGGCGCACCCAACGTATCCTACCTCGCCGCGAACATATGTCGTCACGCTTTTCGTCAATACATCAAAGTACGTGACTTATAACACTCATTAATAATAATCTTAAAGTCTAAGGATCAAAACACATGTTCGTAGATAGAAACATCTAATGACACATATAAATATAGATTTCCTACTAGCGGGTTTCATTCTAATAATATCCTACACTGGATATTACCAAGGGCATACACCATTAGAAGGTGTCACAAAGTCCTATTAGTCTCCACTCCTGATAACCTGTATCATTTGTGTCCCTCAAATGATATCATCTGGCTATAGAACATATATTTAAGAATACTGTTGTGGCACTTCTGGGTTCTCATCGTATCGGGAAACTGCTATGACCCTTTAGTATGACAGCTACTCTTAGGACATTATCACATACTATGTTATGCACAAGAACAATCATAATGTGATAAGGGCTTTATTCATATTCAAAATTAAGAATACGGGTTATCATAAAGTACACAAAAGTTGGTTCTAGGGGACCAACTCCAACACACAACTCATACTACTTTGTGATAATCATCGATTAGGGACAACTCAAAGTTGTACTATGAAGGGATATTATCATTTGATCGTTCATTTAAATAGATTGCAGCACACATGAATGAATGATATATGGATATTGTCTTTATTATAAAATCATGATACATTATTTATCCATTACATCTATCTCTCAAGTATCGAATACCTAAAGACCTAACATGACCTCATGTTGTTGATGCAGTAAGACCGTCGTCAACAGATCTGCTATATTGTCTTCTGTAGCCATCCAATGGATCCTTATCACCCCTCTCAACAATCTTACGTATGAAATGGTATTTGCGAAGGATATGTTTGGTCCTTTGGTGAGATGGGGGTTCCTTAGCCTGAGTGATAGCTCCATTATTGTCACAGTGGAGCTCGATTACTCCCTTAATGCTAAGAACCACCTCAAGTTCAAAGATGAACTTCCTCATCTAAACAACGTCCTTCGCTGCATCTGATGCAGCAATGTATTATGCCTCTGTTGTCGAGTCCACTATAGTGGCTTGTTTGGAACTCTTCCAAGTGATAGCACCACCATTTAGACAAAACACAAAACCAAATTGAGATTTTATATCATCTCTGTCAAATTGGAAACTAGCATTTATGTGACCTTTTACGCAAAACTCATTCTCTCCTCCAAAGATCAAGAGCATATCTATAGTCCTTCTCAAGTACTTAAGACTATTCTTAACAGCAATCTAGTGATTCTCGCTGGAATTGGATTGGCATCTACATGAAATGCTAAGAGCATGGGCAACATCAGATCAAGTACACAAAACACCCAACTAGCAAAAATTTTTACAAGCCCAACAGAGAATGCAGCAAATGATGCACTTTCCAGAATACAAGAGGAAACATAATTCCATTTAATTAAAGTTTTGCCTACATGTCTCAAAGGTCAGGCTTTAACGGAGAGTCTTCTTCAAAACACCCAACTAGCAAAAATCGATGCAGATTTGCAGAAGAACCCAACATCTCATTCGGGGGTACTCCTTGTTTCAGGGAGTTCTCTCCTTTAAAGGCAGCTTGGTTATCCCATCTTTTTCTCCTCATACCCAAGTTATTACCAGAATTTCATGCGACACTGGAAGGGGGCACTCTAGTTATAGGGGAAGCTCGCGTGCTTGGCTAGGCATGTGGATAACTATGTTGTTGTTGGAAACTAAGAGAGGGTTTGGAGATAGGGGAGGCCCACGCGATTGGCTAAGCTTTCATTTAAAAGATGCATGCCCATATTAGATAGTGGTTATTCCTATTTTTTTTATTAGCAAGTGGGAAGACTGTAGTACCTATAAATATTAGTTGTAAGATCAGCTTTTGAGGGCAGATTGGTATTCTTTTGTTGGCTGTATTTGGTGGCCAGTCCACTCCACACTGACTTCTATTATTGAAGTTCTTTTTTCATTTAAAAGGCCTTTACTTCTAGGGGTGGTCTGAAGGCCTTTACTTCTAGGGGTGGTCCGAAGCCCAAAGGCCTTACATTCAAGGGTGGCCCGAAGGTCATTACATTCGAGGAGTAGCCTACAGAGTGGCCCATAGATTTTCAAGGTTTTCAAATATTATCTCAATTGGACCACTACCTCACTTTTCAAAAAACATGAATACAGAATGGCCCGAAGGCTCGCTTGAGGATAACCCGAAGGCCCAATACTGAGTGTCCTGTAGATTTTTGGTGTTTTTCAAATATTATCTCAATTGAACCACTATCTCACTTTTCAAAAAACTCAAATACTATTATTAGCTTTAACTAGAGTTTATCCAAAAGATCCAACATTGTAATTATTAGAGGTTCTTAATGAAAACGTAATATGAGGAATTTCCTCATATAATTATAAAGTTTCCACCATGTACTTGTCAAAGAATTTCAATTAAAACAACTTAGCAGTCATGGTAGACAAGGTTGAACTTGGAAACCAACAAAAAAATTTGAAGCTCAAGTTCATTTGTCTGGGGCATCAAATATATATATGTGTTTTTTTTTGTTACCTTTTGTAGAATGATAAAATAGGAGAAACCGAACCCCCAAGGTATCCTCTCTAAAGGAGCCATTGGGGTTATTTTATAATGAATAATTAAAACCACACCGGACCTCAAGTCTGATGTGAGATGCAGACTCCAACACTCCCCCTCTGTTGCGGAATCACCGGGAGGCACAACAACAGAAACGAGAAAAAATGAAAGAAAGCAAAGGACACGGCGATTTACGTGGTTCGGGAATAATCCCTACGTCCACGGGAGAGGCAGAATATTTCACTATTCGGGAGCACAAATTACAGAGGGTTTTTTCAGTAGAAACCCTAGCCCGAAAAAAGGCTATAAAACAATGAAGAAGACGATCACTGTTCGAAAAAGTGGTCCGCGTCGCTACAGTGAACGCCGGCTGGCTTTGTCAAAAGCGCTACAGTAAAGTTGACCCCGAAGTCCGGGCATGAAACACTAGGTTCTTGGCAAGATGTATAGCACTCTGACTGTCACAGTGCAATACATTCTCCTCTCGCTTTCTTCCCAATTCATCCAAGAAGTTCTTCAGCCAAACCATCTCTTTCCCAGCTTTTGTTACAGCAATGTATTCTGCCTCTGTAGTGGATAAAGCCACCACCTTCTGCAATTGTGATATCCAACTTACCGCAGTTCCTCCACAGCTAAAAACATAACCCGTGGTACAACTCCTGCTGTCGACATCGCCTCCAAGGTCAGCATCCACATACCCCTGCAATGAAGTTCCTTTCCCAAAGCACAGAGATATCTCCTTGCTGCCCTTCAAATACCTCAGTATCCACTTCACAGCTTCCCAATGTTGCTTTCCAGGGTTAGCTATATACCTGCTCACAACTCCCACTGCATGAGCGATGTCAGGTCGAGTACAGACCATGGCATACATCAGACTTCCAACAGCTGATGTGTATGAAACTTTTGACATGTACTCCACCTCTTCTGCCGTCTTCGGTGATTGTTCCTTTGATAGTTTGAAGTGGCTCGCCAGGGGAATAGAGACTGCCTTTGCTTCCAACATGTTGAATCTTCTCAAAACCTTCCCAATGTAATCAGCCTGTGACAACATTAATGTTCCAGCTGTGCGGTCTCTCTTGATCTTCATTCCCAGGATCTTGCCAGCTTCTCCAAGATCCTTCATTTCAAACTCCTCAGTCAACTGCCCTTTCAGCTCATTAATCCTCTGCATACATGATCCTGCAATGAGCATGTCGTCCACATACAGAAGCAATATAATGTATTCATTACCGAAAGACTTGATGTAGCAACACTGATCCATGCCACATCGTTTATATTCATTTTTAGACATAAATGAATCAAACTTCTTGTTCCATTGCCTCGGTGCCTGCTTCAGTCCATATAAGCTCTTCTGGAGTTTGCACACCAGGTCTTCCTTTCCAGACACTACATATCCCTCTGGCTGCTGCATGTAGATATCTTCCTCCAAATCTCTATGAAGGAAAGCAGTCTTGACATCAAGCTGCTCAAGGTGCAAATCCTCAGACTCCACAATGCTGAGAACCACCCGAATGGTGGTAAGCTTTACTACTGGTGAGAATATTTCCGTGAAATCCACTCCCTCCTTCTGTTGGAAGCCTTTCACCACCAGGCTTGCCTTGAACCTCCTCTTGCCATCATGCTCTTCCTTCACCCGGTAGACCCACTTGTTCTGCAATGCTTTCTTTCCTGCTGGCAGGGATGTCAACTCCCAAGTGTTGTTGTCATGCAATGAGGAAATCTTCTCCTTCATTGTCAGCTCCCACTTGCTTGACTCCTTCAGCTGCATTGCCTCTTCAAAGCATTCTGGTTCTCCATCGTCAGTCAATAACAGATAATGCAATGATGATGAATACCTCTGCACAGGCCTTCTCACCCTTGATGATCTCCTCAATTCCACTGGAGTAGTAGGTTCCACCGGTTCGGATCTCTCAAGCTCAGGCACACCTTCAAGCTCCACTTGCTCTTTGCACTCTGATTCAATGTTCTCATTTTCATCTTCAGCTTCATGACGACCTTTGTACATGACACCTTCATTGAATACCACGTTCTGGCTTCTGATGACCATCTTCTTGTGATCATCCCAAAACCGGTAACCAAACTCTTCAGCACCATAGCCAATAAAGAAACATGGCTTGGACTTAGCATCAAGCTTGTCCCTTGAGTTAGCATCAATGTGTACATAAGCTAAACTGCCAAAGACTCTTAAATGTGAGAGTTTTACCTCCTTACCAGACCAGAGCTCCTCGGGTAGGCGTTCTCCCATTGGCACAGATGGACTCCTATTGATCAGATGCGCTGCCATGTTCACTGCATCAGCCCAAAAGGTTTTAGGCAACCCTGAGTGCAGCCTCATGCTCCTGGCACGTTCATTCAGTGTCCTATTCATCCTCTCTGTCACACCATTCTGTTGTGGTATTCCTGGGATTGTCTTCTCCCACCGAATTCCATTTTCAGAACAAAATTCTCTGAACTCCTGATAGTCATACTCTCCACCGTTGTCAGACCTCAAACATTTCAGCTTTTCTCCTGACTCGTTCTCTACCATGACTTTCCACTTCTGAAACATCTTAAACACGTCAGATTTGTTCTTCAGAAAGTAAACTCATACCTTCCTCGTTGAGTCATCGATGAATGTCACATAATATTGTGACCCTCCGAGGGATGGTACTGGTGCAGGCCCCCAGACATCTGTATGCACCAGGTCCAGCTTTCCAGCCTTCGGTGTTCTGCCTCCTTTTGCAAAGGACACCTTCTTCTGCTTTCCAAAGATGCAATCTTCACATAAACCTACTTCCACCGACTTCAGCTCTGGTAGCAACCCTTTTGTTGTCAGCACCTTCATCCCCTTTTCACTCATGTGGCCGAGTCTGTAGTGCCACAATTGAGAACCTCCGACAGCTTCCAGCGATGCAGCCATGTCCATGCAAGTTTCTGTCAGGTTGTACAGGGTGCCATTCTTTGCTCCCCGAACTATGACCATAGCTCCTCGGGTGATCTTCCATGCACCACCAGTGAATGTGGTACTCAACCCTGCATCATCAAGTTGTCCAACAGAAATAAGGTTTCTTCTCAAGCCAGGGATATACCTCACGTTTTCCAGAACCATCAAACTCCCACTGTTGGTCTTGATTCGTGCATCTCCTTTACCCACAATCTGTAAGGGCTCGTCATCAGCAAGATGCACCTTGCCAAAATTTCCAGAAACAAAGTTGTTCAGGAAACCGTTCTCCGATGTAGAATGGATAGACGCCCCAGAGTCTAAAATCCAAGACTTCATCGGGCTGTCCACGCTCAGCAGCAACACGTCACCAATTCCTTCAGCTGCAGTGTTTGCTCCACTGGTTTCAGGTCCCTTCCGGTTATCTCTGCACTCCTTCTTGACATGTCCTTTCTTCCCGCATGTCCAGCAGGTAGGACCAGGCCCCTTTGCCTTATCTCTACTCTTTCCTCTTGACTTCGATCGTCCTCTGCGATTGTCCCGCTGTGGGTACCTTCCTCTTCCTTCAACGTTCAAAGCAGAACCAGAGAATCTGCCTGATTCTCTTCTTCGAACATCCTCACTAAGGATTAGGTCCCGTATATCTTTCAGAACCATCTTCGTATTCCCCGAAGTGCTGCTCACAGCAGTTACAGTTGCTTCCCAACTCTCTGGTAATGAAGATAGTAAAACCAGAGCACATACCTCATCACCAAGATCAATGTCCACCGATGACAACTGACTTATGATGGTATTGAATTCGTTGATATGATCTGCAACAGGTCTCCCTTCAACCATTTTCAGGTTGAACAATCGTCGTATCAAATGCGGCTTGTTTGTCGCAGAAGGCTTCTCGTACATATTTGTGAGGGCTTTCATCAGGTCCACCGTCGTCTTCTCCTCTCTGATGTTGAACGCCACGTTTTTTGCCAACGTCAGGCGCACAACACCCAGAACCTGTCGGTCCAGCAGCTCCCACTCCGACTTCTCCATGTCCGCTGGCTTCACACCCAGAAGTGGCAAGTGCATCTTTTTCTGATGAAGATAATCCTCGATCTGCATCCTCCAGAAACTGAAATCAGTTCCATCGAAGTGATCGATCTTCACTTTGCCTTCATCCAGAGCCATCGTTGGAGAATTTCGAACTCACCCTCTGATATCAGTTGTTGCGGAATCGCCGGGAGGCACAACGACAGAAACGAGAAAAAACGAAAGAAAGCAAAGGACACAGCGATTTACGTGGTTCGGGAATAATCCCTACGTCCACGGGAGAGGCAGAATATTTCACTATTCCGGAGCACAAATTACAGAGGGTTTTTTCAGTAGAAACCCTAGCCCGAAAAAGGGCTTTAAAACAATGGAGAAGACGATCATTGTTCGAAAAAGTGGTCCGCGTCGCTACAGTGAACGGCGGCTGGCTTTGTCAAAAGCGCTACAGTAAAGTTGACCCCGAAATCCGCACCGCTACAGTGTCTGTCGGTGTCGGTCGGTGAGCTCCGCTACAGTTGCGGGCCACAAGTAGTCGGCCCAACCGGATCGGGCAACACCAATCCAACACCCTCAAGCTAGGTGTACCTAGCTTGGACACATAAAGAAAAATAAAGCAATCAAAAGACGCTGCAAACACTCCCCCTCAAGCTGGACATACCCAGCTTGATTACAAAATAAGACAAAAACAGAATAAAAGATAAAGTTGCAAGGCTGCTGCTCCCCCTCACGATCGCAGCTCCCCCTCAGGATGATGGATGGATGATATCGCGGGCGCAGTAGAAGAAACCACATAGACCGGGCCGGTTGACGGAGCGCCAAGAATGCCGCACTAGTGGGGCCGGTCGATGAGACGTCGGGAAATCCACACTAGCACCGGGAAAACTGCACTTGCGGGGCCGGTGACGAAAGACGGGGATTCCGCAGAAGTGTTGCGGGATCTGGCGGCACCAAAGGGCCCGAATCCAAGGTGGTCGAGCTGCTGCGCCACGGTGGAGGAAGTGTGAAGACGTGCCGGTGAACAGGGAGGCGGCTGCCGGAAAGATGCCGACAACGGGAGGCGGCTGCCGGGAAGATGACGGCGACGGGAGGCGGGGATTCCGCAGGAGATGCCAGAGATCTGGATCTGGAAGCAGGGTAGCCGTTGGGAGGATGGTCCGCCGGGAGCCGCGACGAGGGCGCCGAGAAAAAAAAAGGCAAGAGGGAGCCACCAGACGAGGTCGCCTGGACGAGGCCGTCGCGCGCGCAGAGGCGGAACCAGGCAAATCCGAGAATCCGTAGGGAAGGAGGCGGCGCAGGGAGGAAGATCCGCCGGGAGGGAAGGAGATCCAGTAGGGGGGGCGCCTGAGAAACAAGCCCGGAGGGGCGGCGGCAGAAAATAAACCTAGCCCTACATGGGAGCCGCCGCCCCCCCACAGGGGAGAAATAATAAGAAACCTTAGATAGGGGGGGAAATAAAATGAGAGGAGGGTTCGGGATTAATTTCCCTCTGATACCATGTAGAATGATAAAATAGGAGAAACCGAACCCCCAAGGTGTCCTCTCTAAAGGAGCCCTTGGGGTTATTTTATAATGAATAATTAAAATCACACCAGACCTCAAGTCCGATGTGGGATGCAGACTCCAACACCTTTGAATGATAATGCATACCCCGTGACAATAAAAGTCTTCAAAAATTGAAACCCACATGGGTAATTTGTTTGTTTATTTCTATTCAATAAATAACAGTAAACCTGATATTATGCATTGTGGAAGTTATTCAAATTTATATTTAGGATGCATTTGACAGCACTTATTGAAAAGTGTTTGTAGTACTTATCGCTATTTATTGATAAGCAGTTCTAAAAATTAAGTGTTTCAAAAAAAATACTTAAATTGATTAAGAAAACCACTTACAACTAGTGACAGAAATATATTTTTTTAATAAGCAATCCAGAAACACTTGTTCAAAAGCATTTATCATAATTGACAAGAATTGCAAGTACTGTTCAATAGGTGTGACAAAACCATAGTTGCCTAGAAAATTTATGAGAAAAAAAAGTTGAGACAAACCTGCACGCCTGGTAAGGGTTTGCCAACAGTTCCACCCTTACGTTTACCACTCAAGGGATTAGATATTGCCATGATGAACTATAAACATAAAACATTCACATAGCATCCTTTATATATCGAAAAATATGATCTGATGATAAATAAAAGTTCTAAGCTACGATTTTTTGTTTTCTCTCACTTCAGTCATCCCATATCGCTCCAGAAGACAATGTCCCGTGATAGCTTCCCATTGTTGCATAACAGGAAAGGGGAGTGCAGAGGAGCCACACATCTGTAATACAGAAATAATTTAGCAGCACCCAGGTACTAGTCGATTGGTCAAGTTAAACAAATGAAGTGACTAAAATAAGGCAACTGTGATATAAGACTCCAGTTAAGATCAAAAGGTTGAAATTCAATTTGACGAAAAGCACTATACCATAAGCCGCAAGTGGCTAGCAGCTGAGGCTGATGCTGATTGTAATTCTGAATCCATTGCTTCGTAACCTTGAATTAGTCTTGCATACATTGTTGGAACCTATTTATTTCAGATGGAGCTTAGTGTAATAAGGATTCAATTCATTCTTCCTCCAGAAAGAGTAAGGATTTTAAAACCGAAAAAAAAACATACATTTGTGATGCATTGACTAACCAAATGAGCCCAATTTACCTTATGGTATTGACAGCTTAACCACTTACAAATTTGCCAAGGAAATCACATGGAGCTTCATAGAGTAAATAGGAATTGAGAGGCATTACCCATTCATGTAGTTACAATGTTTGGTTATCAAAACTAGTCATTCATAATCGATTACCATTTGGTAAAAACAAGGTTGTAGTTCAGTATGATTTAGAAAATAGCCATCGACACCTTCTATCATTTGGAGGTAATCATTGAGGATACAAACACAGTAAACAAAATAAATATGAATGTGTATTAGATTAACAGCCCGTTTGTTAAGATATTTTTGGGCGAAAAGCACCTTTTAAAAAAACAACTTATCTAAAATTTAGGTCACTTGTTTAAGAATTTTCAAAAAACATAATCTAAAATAAATCACTTTTCAGTTTTTTTTTTATTTGAAGTCATTGTAATTAGCTTTTTAAAAAAAATGAACATGGGATCGAATGTAAAAAAAACAATTTTTATAACACAAAATAATTTTTGATTTTTCTAAAATCACTTTTTTAAACCATCCCAAAATCACTCGTTTTTTAAACTGAAACAGGCAAGCTCTATTTAATTAATTGAAATCAACTTGCAGTTATCTTGAATTAAATGACACTATTAAGAAATGGAATGTAGCGCGTATGTGCAGTTAGCATGCATGGAATACAAAAATATGATACATGTGCATTCAGTCAATGCAAAAAATTGTCATTAATTGCATTTGATGTTAAAAAAAATACAAGGCTGAACTTACTCCTGTAAACACAGTGATAGCATCATCGGCCTTGATTCCATTCTTAGGAAATGACTCACGCCATCTTTGCCAAATTCCCCTCACACTAAATTTTTGCATGAACTCAACCTTCAACACAGACAAAAATAAACATAAATTCATTCCTGAAGGAAAACTCTCTTGTCACAATGTACTAACGAGACAACACCTGTGAAACTAATAAAAAGATTTACCGTGGAACCAGCAAAGAGGGGTGCAAGTAAAGCATTGAAAAGTCCATGGACATGTGCAACGCAAGTCAAGGATTGAGAATTATGCCAAGACAGAACAAAAAGGATAAAGCAGAAAATATACATAATGGTGCCTCATGGATATGGTGTAAAGGCAGACAATTGAGAAAATGATCTGAAGATGTATATCCCCAAGCTTCTGTCAAGGTTTGAACCTGAAATAAGAAAACATCGCCACAAATGATCATCTTAAAATTAAAATCATTGTAATGAATTTACAACCAAAAAGAAATAAGCAAGAACATCAAAACACCATCTTGAATGTGTGCTTGAAAATTGTCAACAATCTCTTAAAAGCAAATGAAGAGTCCTATGGAATTGTTGAAGGATTGTATTTGTTGTCAACCATTTTTGGAAATCATTGGAAGCTGTTGAGCTTAACTTAGATGAGAAGAAAAAGGCTTTGGAATGTTTTTGTTTGGAGATGGTCGGTGGTGAATTAGAGGTTCTGTGATCATTTGAAGAGAACTGGAATTATGTAGTTGAAGCTGAAGAATGGCAAAGTCCTTGAAGCTCTCTGTATTTCGTAAGGGTCATCCAGAGCAGCTGGCTGGAAATTTGGCAAAAGCATGACTCTTCATAAGAGTCATTTCAGACATCGTAAGTCATTTCAGACTTCGTAAGTCATTTCAGACTTTGTAAGAGTCATGGAGCTTTTCATAAGGGTCATTTGAAAAACCATAAAGGTCATTTGCTGAGTTCGTAAGGGTCATCTGGAAAAACGGTAAGGGTCATTTGGACTTTTTTGTAAGAATCATGGATCAAGTTTGTAAGAGTCATTTTAATCTTACTAAATATCACTTGAAGTGGAAAAAAAATGGCCAAGGCAGGGAACTACAGAGGAAATCGTAAAGAGTCATTTTACTCTTACAAAATGGTCAATAAAGGGGGTTTCGTAAGAGTCAACTCCTTAGCAGAATTATGAGAGAAAGATGACTTTCCGGAAGATGTTTCCAAAACTTAAACAGGACGATGTTGTGTGAATCTTCAAATTATAAATCACGAGTAGATAACTATGTTGTGATTCTAGCTGAGTTATTAGAATGTTGCATCGCGATGAGATGTATCACGCCACGAAGCGGATTGAGGAAGATATCAGCCAGAGCTGGTTCAGTGAAATGAAGAGAGGAGATCAAAGTTCGAATATTCTGGAATTCTCAAATACAAATATTTGTGAATTATTTTTTATGGTGATTGCTGCTGAAAAAATACCCAAATATTTATCAGCTGAAATGAGATCAAATGAGGAGGGTATTACTGGAATGTGAGCTGGCATTGATTTTCAGAACTTAATTAATTCTGGAATATTGAGAAATGCTCGATTAAGGGGAGTAGATGTGCGAGAGAGTGTCAAGGCTGAGAATAATAGAAAAACAGAGACTGAAGTCGGGAGTTCAACAGGGACCAGGAAACTTGTAGAGCCCAAGTAATCGATGATTAGAGATTGAGAAGCGGATCATTGAAGTTCTGCATGAAGTGAGAAAGACCGATTGATCTGATTTCGTCAATGATTATCAGGGGGCGAAGATCCTGAAGAAGTGAGCATATTATATTCTGAGCATCTTGAAGGCTCGAAGAGGAAAATCATCATCATTAGTTGCTAAAGCAACCCAGATTCTTCTGTTAACTTTCTCACTCTGTTCTGATCATATTGTAATTGGTGGGAGTCGGTCTAATTTCAGTGGGATGTTGTGTAAATGTTGGGAAACACACATAGGTAGAGAATGATACCTCTCTAACCACTTGTAATTGATGATTGATTCTGGTGGGGAATCTGTGAATCGGTCTCAACCCAAACACAGCAAGGAGTAGGTACTCACACTGGGATCGAACCACGTAAAAATTGACTCAGTGGTGCACTCATTCCTAGGGCATATCAACTAATATCAAAGCAATTCAGGTTCCCTCCGTCGGATCCTGAAGTTGCTGGAGATGGATAATCAAAATTCAGTTAACAGCAGAGGTGTACCCACTTTTGATGGCAAAAACCATAATGGGTGGAAGAATGGGATGTTGCTCTATCTTCTATCACTTGCCTGAAAGTTGTTGATGCACCAACAATGGGATTTCCACCGATTGAAAGAGACGCTCCTATGTCATTTGCTGATAAGAGAAATTAAGAAGTTGATGACAAAGCAAGAAATGTCATTCTCATGTTTATCAGACAAAATTTACACAGAGGTTATGGGGTTTCAGACAGCAAAGAAAATATGAGAGAAGTTGAAAAGAAGTTATGAAGGAAATGTTAAGGTTGAAGAAGTTAAAATGCAAATATGGAGAAGGGGATTTGAAGATGTGAAGATGGCTGAAGAAGAAATCCTTGATAACTATTTCACAAGAGTAAATGAAATAGTCATCAATATCAAAGGTTATACAGAAAAGCTAGAAGACTCCATAATTGTAAAAAAGCTTATGAGAAATTTTCGAGACCGGTTTGATCATAAAATTCCAGCATTGGAAGATAGAGAGGATCTTACACTTGATGAATTACACAATATTATTATTGTTGCGGAATCGTCGAAAGTCGCAACGACAGAAACGAGATACGGAAAGAAAATGCATAAGAAAGGAAAACACACAGAACACACAAATTTACGTGGTTCGGGAATAATCCCTACGTCCATGGAGAGGCAGAATAATCACTATAATCGGGAGCACAATTACAGGTTTTTTCGGTAAGAAACCCTAGCCCGAAAATGGGCTACAAATGGAGAGGAAGACAATCATTGTTCCACCAACCGCACAAGAAGTCCGCGTTGCTACAGTGAAAAGGCGGTCACCAATAGTCAAAAGTGCTACAGTGGCTGCCGGCTGGAAGTCCAAAAGGCTACAGTATAGTTGACTCCGAAGTCCACACTGCTACAGTGTCGGTCGGTCAACTCTGCGACAGTTGCGGGCCACAAGCATTCGGCCCAACCGGATCAGGCTACACAAATCCAACACTTATTACATATGAGATGAGAAAGGATGCACCATTCAAAAAGAAATTCAAAGAGGAAATGACATTTAAAGTCATTAGAAGACTCAAAATCAAGGATGAGAAGATGAAAATTCTTGTGATTCTGGTGATGAAGAGTAAAGGGATGAGAGCATCATGTCTCTTAATTCAAAGAACTACTGAAAAGGCAAGGGAGAGTATAAAGGTAAACTCACTTAAATGTTTCAAGTGTGGTGGCATTGGACACTTTGCTATAAATTTCCCAAAGAAAAAAAGTAGTGAGTATGAAGTAGTTGATCAAGATGAGAAACCTCAAAAGAAGAAATGGGGTAAAACCTCAAAAGAAATCAACAAATCAGATGAGAGAAAGAAAAAGTTTCCTAGAAGAAAAAGAAGAAGTTCGATGAGCAAAGAGGTAGAGGATTACTCCACTTCAAATAACCAAACAGAAGAAGTTGCTGAAAAATTCAGAAACTTCATGGCCCATGTTGAAAAACATGATAAATCCTCAAGCAGTGAAAGAAGAAGGTGAGATAACATATATTAAACATATGTTGAAGTCAGAACTTGAAGCCTCTCTTGAGCAAAATACTAAACTCAAGAAGGAAATCAAACTATTGAAGAAAGAAGATGCTAAGAAGAATGAAGGAAATTAAGAGCTTCTCAAAAGGCAAGCTGGGCACATTGATGAAATCAAAAAACTCAAGTTGAAAGTTGAGCAAGAGAAAATCATGAAAGATCTGGATGAGAAACTGACTATGAAGAAAGAAGATCCAAGCAAAACACAATCAAAGTGTCTTGAAGTTGAGAATGCATTGAAGAAGATGAGAGATGATTTCAATGAAGCTATGAAGTCAAAACTAAATCATCTCAAGCTGGTGAAAAAGTGAGCCCAAAGAGGCGGGTAAACTCTTCTCGTGCTAAATCTTAAAATAAACATGTTGCCTCTAATAGTGCGGGTTCAAATTTCAGTTCTGCACAAGTATGGGCTGAGAAGAATGATGAAAAATTTTCTTTTACATCAAAGGAAGAGAAGAATATCTCAAAAGGAAATCCTTTTTCCAAGACAAAAGCAAGCACAAACTGAGGAAGGTCAACAGCAACAATATTCAAGACAGAATTATTATCAATATGGAAGACCCAAATTCAATGGTTACTGTTGATGTTGTGGGATGTATGGGCATAGAGGATACTCATGCTGATATAACATGTCATTACCATGGAGAATGCATGAATCAAGGGGGGCAACTCTAAGAAACCTAAAAGAAAATCTCAAAGGAAGACTGAATAAAAATTCATCAGATCTATCTACACAGAACATATATGATTGTTCGGATGAAATTTGTGACAGGTGTGACAAACAGGGTCATTGTGCTGAAGAATGCATAACCAATCTTCCTCAACAGTTTTCCTACAGTGCAAAGGGAAAGGGAATTCATAAGGTGAAGAAAGAAGAAAAATCACTCATTGTAGAAGTTGCTTTGAAAGCATGCAAGAAAGGTGAACCATGGATTCTAGACAATGATTGTTTCTCGCATATGTCCATTGACACAAAAAAATTTAAGAATATTGAAAAACATGATGGAGGGGCAGCGAAATTTAGAAATGATAGCTCTCTAAAAATCAAGGGAGGCTGCTAAGATGGATGCTCAAAGGTTAAAATGCAAATATGTTGGAACACCCTGAGATTTTAGTATTAATTTCTCATTAAAAAAATATTATTACGAAAAATTTGCTTCACACGCAACATCGAACCAAGACGAAACACGATACATTTTATTAAGATAAAATTTTAAGTATTAAATATGACTGTTATAACATAGCCGTTAAATTCATGGGTATAAACAAAAATGTAACATCATCGTTTTTATTATAATTAAAAAATCCTTTTTGGTTTTGATTTACAAGTCCTTTGATTTGAAATTAAATAATTTCTAACTTAATCTTTAACCTTACGCATGGAATATGGGCTGCATAAGGATAAGGTCCACTTTTCTTGAGTTGCGTAAAGGTAAATAAGAGTTTTCCATAGTTGCGTAAGGGTAGAACCTTTTTTCTATGACTTGTGTAAGGGTAAATGGCCACTACGTAAGGGTAAGGCCGTTTTTCTATGGGCTACATAAGGGTAAGCCTCTTTGATTATGCGCTGTGTAAGGGTAATGTAGGCGCTTCATAAGGGTAATCTCTTGTTTTCAAAGGGTGGTAAAGGTAAACCTAGCGTTGCGTAAGGGTAACCATAGCGTTGCGTAAGGGTAATCTCGTTTTTATATGAGTTGCGTAAGGGTACCTTAGACGCTGCGTAAGGGTAGCTCCTCACTGCGTAAGGGCAACTTCACTTTTTTAAAGGCAACGTAATGGCAGCCTGGAGTTGCATAAGGGTAGCTTAGGCGCTGCGTAAAGATAAGGCTGCGTAAGGGTACTCCGGTTCTGTGTAAGGGTAAGCCAGGGCGTGTGGCCTGCGTAAGGGTAAAGCTCCTTGCCCTTACACGACACGTATGAATTGTTTAAGGGTAAACCATGTTACCCTTATGCAGCGGCCTTTTTGAGTATGTTATTGGTGAATTCCCCTTACCTAAATGTGAGGTGGAGGCATTCTTTTATAGATGAGTGAAAATCATTACAAGGAGAGTAAGTCCAATGTGGGACTCAGAAATACCCATTAAACTTAAATGGGTTCCAACACTCCCCCTCAAGCTGGACATGCCCAAATTAGATTGAGTCCCACAAAGAAACACAAAGACCATCTCATACTCCCCCTCAAGCTGGGCCATGGATGCTGTGAATACTCAGCTTGGTAGTGAGAGAGTCAAGGCGAGCTCCTGGGAGGGCTTTGGTGAAGATGTCTGCAAGATGATCTGCCGTCGGAATATGGCCAAAGATGATATGTTTCTGCTCCAGATGGTGGCGAAAAAAGTGGCAGTCCACCTCGATATGCTTCGTCCGTTCATGGAAGACGGGATTCGAGGCAATCTTTGTGGTTGCCTGATTGTCACACCAGATATGAGCAGAGGTTTATGTCGGGAAGCCGAGCTCATGGAGGAGATGACGAAGCCAGAGAATCTCAGTGGTGACCGTGGCCATGGCGCGGTATTCAGCCTCTGCACTCGATCTGGAGACGACAGTCTGCTTCTTGCTGCGCCAGGAGATGAACACCGGCGAAGAACACGGCGAATCCCGAAGTAGACTTGCGGGTAGCGAGGCAACCTGCATAGTCCGCATCACAGAAGGCCTCAACATCCAAATGAGCATGATGTGAGTACTGAAGGCCACGTGCAGTGTCTTTCTTGATGTATTTGGCAATGCGGAGGACAGCATCCCACTGAGATCTGGTTGGATGCTCCATGAACTGGCTGACTTTGCCAACGACGCAGGCAATGTCTGGTCGCGTCATGGTGAGGTAGTTAAGTTTACCCACCAGACGTCGATAGCTCTCGGGATGACGAAATGGTTCCGAGTCGGTATGGAGAGAGCGTTCCCCAGGCTCAAGAGGAGTGTCCACTGCAGTTATTGTGCTCAAACCTGCATCCTGCAAGATATCAAGAGCATACTTGCGTTGGCAGAGAGAGATAGTGTCCTCAGAACGGGAGACCTCGATGCCAAGGAAGTGGGTGAGGGGACCAAGATCTTTGGTGTGAAAGTGGTGGTGAAGATGCGCCTTGAGGTTGGCGATTCCTGTGGAGTCGCTCCCTGTGATGATGATATCATCCACATAGACCACCAAGAGGATACAACTAGCAGGAGTTGTTCTGTAAAAAACTGTGTGATCCTTCCTACTTCGAGAGAGGCCAAAATCAGTGACAACAGTGCTGAAGCGGCCGAACCAAGCACGAGGAGATTGCTTGAGGCCGTACAGAGAGCAGCGGAGTCGACAGACTTGAGACGCGGCGCCGGAGGCACAGAAGTCGGGTGGCTGTTGCAGATAAACTTCTTCCTCAAGAAAGCCATGGAGGAAGGCATTCTTGACATCCAGCGGAAGCGTGGTGGGCCCATAACCCACAGGTCTGAGGATCGAACCTCCCTTTGATACCATGTTATTGGTGAATTCCCCTTACCTCAATGTGAGGTGGAGGCATTCTTTTATAGATGAGTAAAAATCATTACAAGGAGGGTAAGTCCGATGTGGGACTCAGAAATACCCATTAAACTTAAATGGGTTTCAATAGAGTAAAATATTTTTAAAACCCTTTTTTCGTTTCTTCTTCCTCCAGCTCGACCTAACGCCATTTTAACTTTTTTAAATGCTGGAAATTGTGGAAAACGATTCTTTAACCCGCTTTAAATGTTAACTTCTATCTTAAATGTTTTTTAAACCCTCCGCATTCAAGATTTCACTAAATTGGTGAATTAAATGGTTGTTTTGATTTTGGGTTTTAAATGATGTTACACCTGGTGTATTTATTTAAAAATAACTCTGTCTTGGTTTTTCAATATCCTCTTGGGGGAGTTTTGGGTGTCCAACGGCTGGGTGATCAGCGGGAGTGCGTTAGAGATGGTTTTTCTCCTATTGCTATTGTGGATCCCTCGTCAGGTGTTCTGCATTCTTATAATTAAGGTAGGTGATTTCCTAAGGCAATTCCTCTCTCTTTAAACCTTTACTGCTTGCTTAAACTGAAATGGAATATCGATTTATTTTCAAGGCTGGATTTGGGTCTTTGATGATAAATTTTAAAATGGCATGGTGTGTGCGAGATGAAATTCCTTTGAAAATGGCTTTTTGAAAAAGTGTGATTTTCCAGAAAAATGATCTTGACATAAAATGATAGATTTGTAGCATGATGAAAAAGTGTGAGTTTTTTATAAAAACCATTTGATGCTGGTTTTTGAAATGAATGGCATGAGTTTTGTTAAAAAACCATTTGATGCTGGTTTTTGAAATGGAAGGCATGAGTTTTTGATAAAACCATTTATGCTGGTTTTTTGAAAAGGAATGCATGTTTTGAAACTGGAACTTGGGGCCGATTTGAAATGAAAGATTGAATGGTTATTTGAAATGATTGATTTTGATGGAATTGAATAATAGCCCCACAAATGTTTGATTTACCTTGAAGCACATGAGAGCCTGGGTAGTTAGATGGGAAGAATGCACGCTAGGCATGGGTTAGCTCTGTCTGGCAAGTCCTTAGGGATCTCATTCTTTTCATCCTTAGGGGTGTTCCTTTTTCGGCAAGGAGATTAGTCCTTAGAGATTTTCCCCTATTGTAACATCACGTTATGTTTTCAGGTACTTTTGATGTTTCCAAGTACCTCTGTTTTGGAGTAGTGACTTGGGGGTGTGTTTGGGTGAACTTTTAAGTAAAACAAAAGGGCAATGGATTGTGCACGGTTTGCGCATGGTTTGACAAACCGTGCCAACCAAGCTGCACTGGACAGAGAGGTACGCACGGTGTGCGCACGGTTTGACAAACCGTGCGACCAAACCGTGCGGACCAAGCATCTCTGGACAGTGAGGGTCGCACGGTGTGCGCACGGTTTGACAAATCGTGCGCGCGGTTTCTAATTCCGAAAATTTCTTTTAAAACCACCCGAACCCCCAGGACTTCCATAATTTCGACCTTGGCTCGGGCTTGACTCATTTTAGGTCTTTCCAAAGCCTCCTAGAGAGATTCCAAGGCGATCCGAACATCTTTCTTCGAGATTGAAGGCTCGAATTGAAGATTCGCTCTCCTCCCGGTAAGTGGATTTCATCCCGTTGCGTTTCTCGTTTATTCCTCTATCTTCCCTTGATCTTTCCATGGGAGATTTCCTTTATTTCCATGGATCTAAACCTATGAGTTGAGGTATAGATCTAGGATTGTGAATCTAGATCTAGTTTTGCAAGATCTTGATTCCTTTGATCTTAATTTTGGTTTTAAGGATTTAGATCCAGATTTTGATCGACATCGTTGTGTTGCTCGGTTTTTGGGGTTTCTCGTTGGGCTAACTCCCGTCAATAAATCGAGGTAGGTGGTTCCGTCCCGACTTGCCAAATTGATTAACATTGTATTTGCTTGGTTTATTTCAATTATTGATTTAAATTCAATTGCTCAAGTTGCTTTCAATTAAATTGATGAAAACTCGATTCCATTGAATTGAGATATTTAAAATGGTTTTGGCATAGAAAATTTGGGGAAAACCCCAATTCCATTGAATTGGGTGTGTTTATAGAAATTGGCCGATTTAAATTGTTGAATTTAAATTGCGGATTTGATGGAAATGATTTCAATTAAATTGTTGAATTTAATTGTGGAAATGAAATGTGTAATGATGGAATTGGTTTTGAATGGATTTCAAACTTATGAAAATGGCTTAAAATGATTTGATAGAAACTCATTGGTTTTATCTTGTGAAAAAGGCATGTTTTGAATAAAACCTGTTTTGGTTTTAAATGGAATGAAATTGGCACTTTTGAAATGAAAGAATGAGATTGATCGTATTTTAAGCATTCTTAAAATAGTTCGTCCATCATGTAAGAGCGCATGCAAGCCTTAGGTAGTTAGTGAGTTATTTGGATACACTCTACGCTACGACAACGTTCTAAAACATACTTGCAGCGGGTCACATCCTCGACGGGTTGGTGACGAGTCTCCTTTGGCCAGTGTCATAGGGACGTGTGTATACACATTTTGCTAAGTTCACTTAGAGAGTGCGGAATCCTATAACTGGTTAATACTATCGTACCTTTTGGCAGATGACCATGTTATTCGCTTGTTTATTTATATTTGAGATATAAATGTATGTCAATGTTTGTTGGAACTTTTTTACATGTCTGTTGAATTTATATAAACTGTTTTATATAAATGTTTTACTGAAGCCGTTGTTTTAGAAATAGTCCATCATTTGTAAAGCTTTTGCTTAAAGTATTTTTCCATCATTTCGGAAATGTATAGCATGATTTGTTAAAATATGCTTTTGAATTGTCAAACCTGTTTATGTGAAAATTGTAAGCTTTTCTTTGGATAATCTATATTTGGCATCTGTTACGGAATCTTTGGTGGTATTCTACTGGGCTTAGGCGCACACCCTACTTTTGCCTTCGAGTGTTTGTAGATTTTCTTCTTCCAGGATCGAGCAAAGGGAAGGGACCTTTTGGAGGTGGATCCAGTTGTTGATCTCTGGTCTTGGTGAGTTGTGTCCTCAGGGACTATTTTCCCTTTTGGTACTTGGGTTGTAGTACTTTGGCATTTTATGCCTCTTTGTATTCTGGTATATTACTCCCAGTGGAGTTTCTTTTGTTATGCATACTGTTTGTTTTACTCTTGCTTCCGCATTCTTGTGGCAAAATCGTTCCCACTTGTATGTTGTACGATGTCAGGTGCTAGTCGCCGACCCGTGGGGATCGGGAACGCCCTTCGGGCTATGTCAGAGCCGGCTCGGTTATCGGGTTACCAGGGTACCCGGGCTGGTTCGTGACAAAGTGGTATCAAAGGCGAGGTTGAGCATCTTGCCTTGATGACAATATGCATTTGAGTATTCTTATCGGGACTTAAAAGGTAGTTGTGATTGAGTGCATGGCCAGCTCTCACCGCAATGAACCTTAAGTCACCAGGGGTGGTTAGGGAAAGGCGACTTGTGGATTAGTTCTAGTCTTTTCCCTCTTTTGATTTGGATAGAGTGAAATCCAAATCTTGTTATCCCTCCTATTAAGAGTAGTTTTCCTTGTTACTCAGGTTGAGTGTTATTCTATTGTCTTCTTTATTGTCTGCTGATGTTGTGTAGCATCATGCCTCCGAGAAGACGTGGGAATCAGATCCAAAAAGAGGTTGCTGCTAAATCTCAGCAAGCAAGTCCTATTGTGGATCCGAGTCTGGTTGAGGTGATTGTTCGCACTGTCCAAGCTCTGGGACATGCACCACCTCCAGTTCCTGTTAAGGCTCCAGCTATAGATCCTCATAGTGATATTCTCCGAGGTCGTTCTCAAGAATTCCTACGCCAGAAGCCACCTGTTTTCAAAGGCTCCACTGACCCTCAACATGCTGAGAAATGGTTGAGTTAGATTGAACGTCTGTTTGGGTTCTTGGAGACACCTGATGTGATCAAGGTGAAGTGTGCCACCTTCGTGCTGGAGGGACCAAGTAGGAGATGGTGGGACACAATGGCGACGGCTGGGAAACATGAGGGTTTGGAGTGGAAAGACTTTAGGGTTCTTTTCACTAACCAGTTCTATCCAGAATCAATGGTGTTGGCCAAGGCTGTGGAGTTTTTCAAGCTTGAGCAGGCCAACAAAACCGTTACTGAGTACTCAAATCGCTTTTCTGAGTTGGTACAGTTTGCTCCTGAAATTGTATCTAATGAGAGGATAAAGGCTCGACGATTCGAGTTGGGACTTCGATCAAATATTCGTTCTCAGGTTTTCCTACTGAAGCTACCCACTTATGTTGATGTGTTGGATAGAACGATGATGGTTGAGATGGACTTGGCAGGAAAGTCAGGGTTGAAGGAGGTTTTTTTCCCTCCTAGTGGCAGTGTGGGTTCCTTTAAAGGAAAACGGAAGCATGACGTTCCTTACGGTAGTTCACGACAGCAGAGTCATTCCAGACCTCTGGTAGCACCGGGAGGGACTTCTTTGACTTGCTATCAGTGTGGGAAGCCAGGGCATTCTAAGAGGGTTTGCACTGAGGCACCCAAGAATTGTAGCTCCTGCGGACGTTTAGGGCACCTACAGAGATTCTGCCATCACTTCTCTACTCCGCATAGTGGAACAGGATCATCAGCACCTCCAAATACTGCGGGGCAATCAAATGTTTCACTTACAAAAGGGTTCCAGCCACAGGCATCCGGAACGAAGCTTCTTCACGCAGTGGAAGAGTCGCCAGAGGTAACTAATACAGGTCCTACAACTGTGAGAGGTATCATTACTATAGCTTCGTCTTTAGTGACAGCTCTTTTTGATACTGGTGCATCTCACTCTTTTAATTCAACCCATCTTGTTAATCTGCTTAATCTGCCTATAAAACTTTTATCTTGTGCGATGGATATTACTACACCCCTTGGTACAATGAGAGAGAAGGGTCTCCGTAGTCCTGCTTGTGTCTTCTCTCTATCAGATGTTGATCATGTTTGGAGTTTCTTGGTTCTCGACATGAAATCTTTTAATGTCATATTTGGGATGGATTGGCTCATTGTCAATAAAGCCCGGATTGATTGTTACCTTCGACGGGTCTACCTTACTACACCCAGTGGTGTGCCTCTTGTTTTTCAAGGAGAATGGGACCCAAGGTCAAGCAGAGCCGAACCCTCTTATCCAGAGTTGGGGAAAGTTATATCAGCATTTTCTTTTGATCTAGAGAGAGATTCAATGTGTGGTGATCTTCCTCCAGTCGTCGCTGAGTTTCCCGACGAGTTTCCTTCTGACTTCTCTGGTTTGCCACCAGTAGGGGATGTTGATTTCTCTATTGACTTAATGCCTAGTACTCAACCAATTTCTATTCCCTCTTACCGAATGGCTCCATCTGAACTAAAAGAACTGAAGACTCAGTTAGACGATCTTTTGAGAAAGGTTTTATACGCCCGAGTGTGTCACCTTGGGCAGCACCTGTTCTCTTCGCCAAGAAGACTGATGGTTCTCTTCGCTTATGTGTTGATTATTGAAAGCTCAATCGAGTTACGATAAAGAACAAATATTCGTTACCACAAATTGATGATTTGTTTGATCAATTGAAAGGGGCAAAGTGGTTTTCAAAAATTGATCTTCGATCTGGTTACCATCAGTTGAGGATAAAGGAATCTGACATTCCTAAAACCACTTTTCGGAGTAGGTATGGCCATTATGAGTACCCTGTTATGCCCTTTGGCCTAACAAATGCTCCTGCAGTTTTCATGGCTTTGATGAACAAGGTTTTCCGTGAGTACCTAAGGAATAGAAAAGGAATGCATGTTTTGAAAAGGAATGCATGTTTTGAAACTGGAACTTGGGGCCGATTTGAAATGAAAGATTGAATGGTTATTTGAAATGATTGATTTTGATGGAATTGAATAATAGCCCCACAAATGTTTGATTTACCTTGAAGCACATGGGAGCCTGGGTAGTTAGATGGGAAGAATGCACGCTAGGCATGGGTTAGCTCTGTCTGGCAAGTCCTTAGGGATCTCATTCTTTTCATCCTTAGGGGTGTTCCTTTTTCGGCAGGGAGATTAGTCCTTAGGGATTTTCCCCTATTCATCCTTAGGGGTGTTCTTATTTCCCTAGTCTTGGGACTATTTCCTTTGGCTTAGGCCTAGGAACGCGTGCACACTGGGAGACGTACTTTAATAGAATATGTGAGAATCCCTATATAAATCTGCCCCAGGGTCTCTTAACCATGGTGCTACGATTGATTTATTGATTATTCGAAATGATTTCACATGTCAATGTTTCCAAATGTTTTACTCATGTCAGTTTTGATAGAAATGCTTAATGCCACTTTTGATAGAAATGCTTAATCATGCCTCTTTTGATAGAAATGTTTAATTCATGCTTGTTTGACAAAGTTGTTTATAACTGTTGGATTTGATGGAAATGCATTATCAGAAACATGTTCTATCATTAGGTGTTGAAATGTTTCTTAAAGCATATTTGATGAAAACTAAGAAAATATTTCCATGTCATGTTTTATTTAAAAATTAAGTGTAAATGGTTTATTTGATATGGAATTGCTTATAAATGACTTAGTGAAATCCTATTGGGCTCTGTAGCTCACACCTTGTTTATATTATTTGGTGTTTGCAATCTTTATGTTCTTATAGCAGGTGCTCGTATTCTTATCGTCCTCCTTTGGAAGTTCGTGCTTCGTTGGCCGAGGACGGGTGACTTGGGTCATGGCGGGTGTTCGTGGAACACCAGGGACGGAGTTTTAGTAGTTTTGTTCGGCTTTCAGCTTTGTATCGTCTCCTTATACCTGACATGGTTGTATTGATTTATTTATCTATTGATGTTTCCACAGAGTATCTCTGATTATTGTTATCTCTTGTTGGACGAAATCGTTCCCAAAAGTTGTTTCTTGATGTCCAAGCGCTGGCCCGTGAGGATCAAGAACATCCTTCGAGTCAGTGGCGAATTGGCTCGGATTCCGGTTTAGATGCTACTCAGAGTTGGTTCTTTACAGAAATAACCACATTATGAAATCTATGTAGAAAGAAGAAGCAACAAAATCAAGTAGTGGAAGTCTTCCTTACGAGGCTCGTTTATCTGAGCTTGAAAAGAAGGCAGCATCACTAGGGTTTGCCCTAGACCAAGCCCGAGCCAAACTCCATCAAGTGTGGCTTGAACGAAATCATTTACGGGAGAAATTCAAGCTCGCGGAAACCGCTACGAGATTCATGCTAGCTGAGTCATCACCCGAGACAACCACCGCCGCTTCCTTAAATCTTATGAGGAAGTTTTGAGAGGATTTGTAAGTAGAAGTGAGGATGATGTAAACATGAAATGTAATAAATTTTATATTAATACATTATTTTATACATTTGGTATTTCCATAATATTTAATTTTAAAGAATGAATTTAACTAAATAATAAATGTTGTATTTAATACAAATGTATTAATGAAATTTAATTAATAATTATTAAACAATTTGATCAATCTTGAAGAATTAGGAATAAAATCAATTATAATCTATTTTTCAAAGAATTGTATTTTTTGTATATTAAGTATTTTTAACTTAATAAATTAAATTGAACATTTTTAAAAGATTGTTCTCATAAATGTTTCAATGAAAAAAAAATAACACTTATTTAATTGATAATTGATATGAAATAAGATTAAGAACACTTAAGGTTTTAAAGAAAGTCATTTTTCTATAATAACAATTTACATTATATTTTATGTTTTCATTTAAAAGTTAAATTTCAAAATTTTAAGATTCGAATTTGAAAAAATGAACTTTATTTTTGGATTCAGCATAACAATATTAGGTTACGATGAGTCTTTGAGATTTTTCTGAAAAAAATGATTTTTAGGTGAATAGTACAAAATACTGTTTTGACAAATACCGTGACATTTATAACATCATTAGGATATAAGAATGAATTAAAAATTTATGAAACATTTTTCCTAATCAAAGACGTGTTTAATAAGTAAAATTATACATTTAAAATATTAAGTTTAATTTAGAAACTTCTTATTGACATTTTACAACCTAAGTAATATTTTTTCTAAAAACTGTTTTTATGCATTATACACTTATTGTTTAAGAATTGATTTTTATCACTTTCAGAAAATCAATAGTATAAAATGGTTGTCATATTTGGAATAAGAATATCCAAATTAGTTAATAAGGGTAATTTTATTTTTCGACCAAGGGTTTCCCCTCTCCATTATTGTCCACTTTTGGAGTTGTTTGTCTTTGAAAGTGACATTTCTTTGATATAAAGTTATGAATATTTAAAGTGTCGCCCCTTTCACTTGTAAAAGGAGCCTTTCACCACTCAATTTCCCCACACACCACAAGCATTTTGGCTCGATCAAATTAGGCCCGAATCTCTCCTCAACTCTCTTTCTCAAGTTCTACAGGTGCTGATCTCACTAAAAGATCAATCTAAGAAGGCTCAAGGTGTCCCAAGGGGTAAGGTAAAAACTCATAAATCACTCATTTTTCATTTCTATTTTTTTCACTCTTTTTCTATCTCTACAAAATCTATTCTACTCATACTAACATAATTACGTCAGTATCATTAGCATACTGAAATATTATTATATTGATGGAATAATCATTTTCTATCTTCCTCCTAACAATTCGAAAAATGAAAACGTCGTTTGTGTATGAGTGCAAACCACCGCCTCTATGGACGATGTATTTCGTTTTTCATCACCGCCTTAAATGGAAGGTTCTAAGAATGTATATAATGAATAGATATGATATTTATGACATAATTATGATTCTGGAAAGATAAATCATTATCTACATTCTTTTTTTTTCGTCTGTTGAAAAATGAATGTGTCACTCATGCGTACATGCAGATCACCATCTTCATGGTTGATGTGTTTCATTTTGCATCACTAACTTACATGGCTAGTTCTAAAAATGTATTTGATAAATATATATGATATTAAGAATTAATATATGTCATGAATAAGATTCTGGAAGGATAACACAAGAATTGACGATCATTATAAAGTAACCCATTGATATTGGTAAATTACTCAAAACAAGTTCATCATAAATTCCATTTTCGCAAACAATACTCATGACTTCCATGGAATGAAAATGAGACTTCACAAATCATTGAAACGCAAATATTCTAATATAATGAATAATCTGGAAATGATGAACTTTGTATCAATAAACAAGAATCAACATCATCATTACGAAACTTTAATGAACCAAATGAAATTATTAACATTGATGATAAAAATAAACATCAACTAAAGTGTAGGGAATGATTATAATTTAAGAGTATAAAAGGTAATAGATATGAATAAAGTTATGAAATAACTGATTAAGATGGTTATATTTATTATAAAGGAAGTTAAAGAGCTTTCGTGAAAGTCGGGAGTAAAAGGTAAGGATTTTATCATCTAAATTTTCATTTACTGAGATATATTCTATATTCACCACCTTCTTTCTTTATATGGTGGATATACTGCCTCATGACTATATTTTACCATATAATTCATGTAATTCATGTGATTAGCAAGGTCATACCATGTTCTTTCCTTCAATGGTTTCTAGTTTAAATGTTACCAAAGCGATAATGTTTTTTCGTCTCAAATTCTCTTCTTTGAGACATGTTTTGTATTGTACATTTATTTTCATTTATATAATGTATATATTGCCCCTCTGACATATTTTACCATGAATATCTTTATTCATAGTATTTAAAGTTTTATTTGAAATTTTCTTTCAAGGTATTATGATTCAAAAGTCACTAAAGTAATAAGGGTTTCTTTTCCAATCTTGCTTTTTTTAGGTCGGAAATCTTTCTCCTCCATATTCATTCCCACCAATGTTCTCTTTTCTTATTTTGAAACACAAATATTTATTATTTCTTGTGATCTTCATATTTCTCTTTACCTCTTTTTAAAAGGAAGTCGTATTGCTCTTTTAACGACGTGGGTTTCAATAAAGATATTTTGAAATATTATCTGTGTTGGTATCTTTTATATTTCACTCCACATTTGTGGACTTAGCCTTTATTTCTTTTCAAAATTCCATTTTTCAAGGTTTCTCTTTTGAAATAATGTTTTAAAAAATATTAGTCATCTTCTTGAAAATGATATTTAAAACTGACTTGTGACTTCATTTTCGATTAACTTTTGACTTTTTTTACAAAATGTGAAAGCAATATTTTTTTAAACGTTTTCCGTACTGATGCATTTTCCCGCCACCTTTGTCGGTTTTATTTAAGAAACCTCCTCACCAAGTTTTCATGGTTTTTCAACAAAATTTCTATTCTCTTTGCTTTATAAAATATTTTCTAAAAAGAGTATCAAAAATGTAAAGGGTATTTCATTTTCTTTCTCCAAGTAAATTTTTAAGGCTCTTCTAAAAGTGTTTTTCATCTATGTCAATATCCTTTAAAATTTCTTATGTTTCACCGGGGATATACTCTAATAATACCATCCACTTTTTTTTAATGGCTTATGATCATGTTATTCCATTTATTGACTAGGGAAAGTATTGACATCTCGTATGTTTATTATTCCGATACGAATGTTTATTGATTACTAAGGCAAGTTAATTATGCATTGTATTGTTATTCATTTCTTTCATATGATGAATGTATTGGACTTAATTAACGGCTGAGACCCGAAGTTATACAGTCTCTTGATGCATCGGTAGATCTCATGAGATAAAAAGTTTGGATATTTGGTGTATGTCGGCTCATTTATTAATAATGTCTTGGTTACGGCCTTGACAGTAAGCATGATATCATGGTTGAGACCTCGACGGTAAGTATAATGTCTTGACTGAGGCCTTAAAGGTAAGTACGGTGTCTTGATTGAGGCATTGACGATAAGATTAAGATGTTCGGCATTATGTATTTCATCACTATGAAATCAGTTATTATTATCCATGTGATTATTTACATTGTTATGTTATCCATGAATATATATCATGCACAAGTTATTGATTATATGGCACATTTATTGATTATTCACTTTGTCGTATTGTTTATGCCTTTTGTATTCATGATAGCTTTCGTTGTACTCTTCCTCTTATTGGGCATCTGAGCTCACCTTTTTATTTTGTTTCCTCTCCTCAAAGTACCAAGGATCATTGAATGAATTTAAAGATGTATTAAAAGGAATAAGAAAGTTTTCAAGAAGTTTATAATGTTGTGCTTCAAAGTTTCCAATGTAATATAGAAAACATGTATGTATCTAGTCTCTCAAGACTGCTAAACTGTGTGATCATTTGTGATGTGATATTTGTATCTTGTACCAATGTAATAAAGCAACCACCAGCTCCAGGTTACTGAAGTCGGGGTTGTTACATATATACTCTATGTTGAAGGGCTTAAACACAATCTTTAAAGTGTGACCCAATTATATAATGACGGAAACGAAGTTGTTTTCCTGAAAAATTCATGCATCATCAAGAGTTTAAAGGATGGAAGATTCATCAAATTGGTGATATCTTTACAAAAGCAATGCCAAGAGAGGCTTGCTGAATTAAAGATGAAACTTCATGTCCACCCTTCACCTCTAGCTTGAGGATGTGTGGAAGAACCCCCACAAGGCTTTGGATTTTGTTGTCAATAGGGGAGAGTAGTGCAACTCTTTTTTTATCTGTTGTGAATCTAAAGTTGTGATTATTATAAATAAGGGGGAGAAAAGTAAGCTGAGATCAAGAATTAACTGTGAGAATATCTAGATCACTTTCAAATATTGCTTGTTACCGGGGGATGGAATTCTCTCATAAACATTGCCTTATCCAGCCGTGTGGTGTCGGGAGACTTCTCTTTGAGAAATGTTGTGATTTGATAATTCTGTGATGAGAATTGTTGAATTGCGTAAAGAGTTATTAAAGTTGACAACAAATCCAAAGAGGAAAATTGAAGAGCTTTATAGAATTGTTAAATGATTGTATTTGTTATCAACCATTTTTGGAAATCATTGAAAGCTATTGAGCTTGACTTTAATGTGTATAAAAAGGTCTTAGAATGTTTTTGGGTTGCTTGAAGACAGTCAGTGGTAAATTAGACGTTCTGCGATCATTTGAAGAAAACTGGAATTCTGCAGCTGAAGCTGATGAATGGAGAAGTCCTTGAGGCACCCTGTATTTCCTAAGGGTCATCCAGAGCAACAGACTGGAAATTTAACAAAGGCATGACTCTTCGTAAGAGTCATTACAAACTTCGCAAGAGTCATCTCCGACAAGGGTCATTTGAAAAATCGTAAGGGGCATTTGCTGAATTCGTAAGGACCATCTGGAAAAACCATAAGGGTCATTTGGACTTTCCATAAGGATCATGGATCAAGTTTGTAAGAGTCGTTTTACTCTTACGAAAGATCACTTGAATCGGAAAAAAAATGGCGAAGGCAGGAAACTACAAAGGAAATCGTAAGAGTCATTTTACTCTTACGAAATGGTCAATACAGGGAGGTTCATAAGAGTCAACACCTTAGCAGAATCATGAGAGAAAGATGACTTCCCGGAATATGTTTCCGAAATTTAAATGGGATGATGGTGTGTTGATCTTCAATTCATAAATCACGAGGTGATAACTATGTTGCGCTTCCAGCTAAGTTACTAGAATGTTGCGTCCAGATGAAATGTGTCACGCTGCGAAGCAGATTGAGGGGGATAGCAGCTGAAGTTGGTTCAGTGAAATGAAGAGGAGATCACTGCTCGAACATTCTGTAAAACTCAAATACAAATATTTGTGAATTATTTTTTATAGTGATCGTTGCTGAAGAAATACCCAGGTATTTTTATTTATCAGCCGAAATGAGATCGAATGAGGAGAGTATTACTGGAATATCACTGGAGACAAACGGTTAAATGAGAATGGAATATTGGGAGATTGTGGGAGTAAGCCCACATGAACAACTGAATGAGGAAACGTGCGGAGAATCATGTTGTACAATTCAGTTGTGAAAATTTTCTTGAATGTGAGTTGACGTTGATTTTCAAAATTTAATTAATTCTGAAATATTGAGAAATGCTAGATTAAGGGGAGTAGATGTGCGAGAGAGTGCCAAGACTGAGAATAATAGACAGAAAAACAGAGACTGAAATTGGGAGCTCAACGGAGAGCGGAAAGCTTGTAGAGCACGGGTGATCAGTGGTTCGAGAGGGAGAAGCAGGTCATTGAAGTTCTACATGAAGTGAGCAAGACCAACTGATTTGATTTCATTTATGTGTTGGATTGGTGTAACCTGACATGTTCTGAATGATGATTGGGCCGAATGCTTGCGGCTCATACTATGCACCAAGCCGCAACTCCGCGGATCGAGCTCTGCGGCGAGTTTATTGGGGGTTGCAGAGGGCAACGCACCCCTGCTCTGGGAGTCTGGGGGGCGAAGGTCGCTGGTCTATTTTTTGGGGGCATTGTAGCAACTCTGACCAACTGTATCAGAGATAACTAGCCGACACCGACAAGGCACTATAGCAGTGCGAACTTTGGCACGACTACTGTAGTAACTCGGACTTTGGAGACAACGGTACTGTAGCTCTATGAACTTTCAGCCGCCAGCCGCCGGCCACTATAGCAGCTTGGACTTGGGTTATCGCGGCACTGTAGTGATGCGGACTTCCAGGTCATCACTATAACAGTGCGGACTTTCTATGCGGTTGGTGGCACAACACTTCATCTTCTTTATTAGCCTATTTTGGGCTAGGGTTTCTAGTGCTTGAAACTATGAGATACTTCCTGTAATTTTGTGCTCCCGACTTAGTGATATTTTGACCTCTCTGTGGGCGTAGGGAACTCTTCCCGAACCATGTAAATCTTTGTGTCTCAAGATCTTCTTTTTGTTTTTTTGTTTTTTCCCTTTTACTCTTTTGTGAATCGTTTATAGCTTCGTTGCTCCCGGCGTTTTCTGTAACACTATTGAGTATCAGAGGTCGAAGATCCTGAAGAGGTGAGCATATTCTGTTCTAATCATCTTGAAAGCTCGAAGAGGAAGATCATCATCATCAGTTGTTGACCCAGAATCTTCTATCATCTTTCTCACTCTGTTCTTATCATATTGTAATTGGCAGGAGTCATCTAATTCTAGGGGGATGTTGTATAAGTGTTGGGAAACACACGTGAGTAGAGGATGATACCTCCCTAACCACTTGTAATTGGAGATTGATTCGAGTAGAGAATTTGTGAATCGGTCTCAACCCGATTACAGCAGAGAGTGGGTACCCAGACTGAGACCGAACCTTGTAAAAATTATGTATGCTTCGTCCTATTTTCATTTTCATTTCATTGGGGTAAGGCTGAGATTCGTATTTAAGTGGATCGGATCCTAACAAATCACAGGGTTAAGAGAAAGAAATTGTAAAAGAAAGCACTACCGATTCAACCCCCTCCTCAGTGGTACACCCATTCCTCAATGTCATCAAATCATAGTTCAAGTTATAATCATGATGTGTTTGCCCATGTGTGTCTATTTATGTGTTATCTTGGATGGATTAGCAAACAAAATACATGGCTAGCAAATCAGTGGAAGTTGAGAACTATTTAATCTCCAAGAATTGTAGAAGTGGTGATATTAAAATGAAATTGCATGTTGAAATTCATTATTGCAAGATTGGAACAACACCTGTGCAGCAATGCTTTTGTGAGTATGCACAACCCCTTTGGGCTTTCCTGTTGTACCGCTTGTGTAAATAATTATGGCTGGATTGTCACCTGCATTGTTATAAAAGAAAAAAGAAAAAACACGAGAATACAATTTCCATTAATGTAATAAAAACTATGAGACCCCTCATAATTCACTAAAATGTCAATATATTAAAAACTATAAGACCTCATAATTCTCTAAAACATACAGTACCTTCTATCCTTTGCAAAGACCCAATGTTATCTGGCCAACCTTTGTTGTTATCACTTTTGCCGGTCAGGGAGGAATCATTAGAAACTAGAGGAATTAGAGAAAATTGAGCAGCAGCTTTGACAGCAACATTTTGCATGAGTTCACTGTAATCTTCAGTGCTTAATATCATTGCTACATCCTATGAATCACACAACTGAAGAAGTTATAAATACAACCACTGTGAAGCAACTCTGAAAGAGAAATAAACTGACACTTTTTTTTTCTAGTTGTTATGGGGGTCTGAGAAGATTTGACATCTAGCAAAATAAGCTTGTCCATCATATATTTAATAGCAACAAAGGAGATTGACGAAATCTACAGGCTATTTTTGGATACAATATGGGGAAAAATCTTAGCAAAATAAAAGCCCTTTTTAATGGTCCACGTAGATTGACAACGGGAAGTTCAAGTTGGGCCATATGTACATACAACTTTCAGTGAGAAAATTCAGAGGAATTCATGTGCTGCAAATTAATGTCCATACGCTTAAATTAGGAGGACAACAATAAACAATTTATGACTAAAAAGGTATAATAGCATGTGTGCAGTCGAATATAATGGAATGATAAGAGGAAGAAAAAAGGTCATTTCAAGGCAAACCGAATCATTCATCACGTGCAATAGCTCAGCTTCTGGATGGCTGACTGCCAGTGGAACAGCAACACAACCACTAAGCCAGGTTCCAAGTAGTGCAGCAACAAACTCAGCAGAAGGTTTAGCGACAATTCCTATTCGAGCTCCGCAGAGAAGTTCATCTCCAACAGAAACTTCTGGTCGCAATGATCCACTCATCTGGGAAGCGAGTAATAATTTAAAAACAAATTTCCCAGCCACGTCATTTTGCACTCTTGCAAAGGATGAAAGTACCAAAACCATAAACTTGTTTACTGAAATGAAATAAGTCATCAACTCACAGCTCTTGACGTCTCATTCAGTAAATGTCTTGAAATCTTCATTGCAGATGAAAATAGTTGATTGTGACTATAACTCTTTTCTTCGGCTCTTATCGCAATGCTATTGCAAGCAGCAGAAGCCTGCTTTTGAACTGCTTTAAGCACATCCATAGACATACTGGAATCTGATGTAGCTGTGCATATGGAAAAAAATTATTTAAAAATTAATAATAACAAACCAGGTAACAGGCTTTTTGTGTCACACCTTGTTGCTTTCAAGTACTCACTTTTCTTTTTTTTTACCATCTTTCGTTTTGGTCTTCTCTCAGGTCGTTTTGGGTGACTTTCAGAGGTTTTTAGAGTTTTTTTGGTCTATGCACAGTTGGCGCACAGTTAAGGCAGACCGTGCGGGTCTTCCCAGGATACCATGCACCTTGTCTTGGGGTTCCAGATGAGGGCGCACAGTTAGTGCAAACCGTGCGGCCATCTCCTCAAACCGTGCAACATGAGGCAAAGACATTTCGCACGGTTGACGTATGATTTTTCAAACCGTGCGGCTGCTCCAGTAGCTCAAAAAAGGATGCACGGTTGAAGCATGGTTCGTTAAACCGTGCGACGCGTGTTGATTTTGTCTTTTTTTTTTTTTTTTTTTTTTTTTTGAGACCCAAAACACATTTGTTTTGGCTCATTCTTCTTTATGTGGAATAGACTCTCGATCAAGGAGGCTCCTCTTGGAGATTTTGGAGATTCTTTGTCTCCTGGTAATCGTTTACGATGGATCTTTAGGTGGTGGATCTAGTTTTTCAAAGGTATGTGTCTGTTCTTGGTCATTCTTCATTGTTCATCTAGATCCGCTATTCTCTCATTGAACGGAACCTTAGATCAGGGTTGTTGATGCTAGATCTAAGGTTTGTGACATGACCTAATTGGGTTTCTTATAGATCCGTCGCGGAATTGAGTTTTGTTATTCGGATCTTCGTTGATCGTTGTGTGTTCTTCGGAAATCATTGTGGTAATTGATTTCTCTCTACCCCGTTCTAGAAATGATGAATTGGATATTCTTATTGAAGATTGTTATTTGAGAATTCTCGGCTTAGGGTTCTTTCTTGTCTTCTTGAACCCTCGGTTTTTCTTGGCTCGTGAATCCCGTGCAAGTGTCGAAATTCCAAGTGTTTCGAGGTAGGTGATTTCATGATTCAGCTTTATTCTACAAACCTTGCTTTCTTGCTCTTTGAATTTGTTTTCTAAAAAGGTTGGAAAACTTAATTTATGGATTTATCTTGGAAATGGTTTTGAAATGGCTTTAAAAGGGCGTGGACATGTTTTGATAAAATGTGTTGGTTTTGGGTAATGTTTGTGAAATGGATTCTATCTCTTGATGTTGCTAACAAAAATGGTTTTAAAGCACGATTTGTATTGTTCCAATGATGAAATTGTTGGATTGGTATAGCCTGATCCGGTTGGGCCGAATGTTTGTGGCCCGTACTGCGCACCAACCCGCAACTTTCGCGGGTTGAGCTAACCAACCGACACCGACAGGCACTGTAGCGACGCGGACTTCCAGCCACCTTTCATTGTAGCTCCTTGGACTTCCAACCGGCAGCCATTGTAACACTTTTGACTTGGGTGGTCGTCTTTCACTGTAGCGATGCGAACTTTCTGAGGTTGGTGGAATAGTGCTTTGTCTTCTCTACATTAGCCCATTTCGGGCTAGGGTTATGTGTGTGTGAGAAACTCCCGTAAATTGTGCTCCCGAATTACAGTGATTTTCTGCCTCTCCGTGGACGTAGGGATTATTTCCAAACCACGTAAATCCTGGTCCTTATTCTTTTTTTCCCTTTTACTTTTCTGTGATCCATTCTTTGCTTCGTTGCTCCCGGCATTTCTGCAACAGAAATGAACATTTGAATGATTCTAATATGGTAAACCCGAATGTAATCGACAATGAGGTGGGAAGCCATCCTCGGGGATGAACTTTTTCCCTCCAAAGTTGTTCCGCTAAGGTAATGTGTGCACCAAGTTGCCTAAGTTGTGGCAAAGAGACACTCCTGAGAGTGAACACTTACCCCCTAGACCTATTCTGCTAGGGTAACGTGAACATAGGTGGCCTACTAATCACGATAATGTTACGAGGATCCTCATTGGCCTCAAACTATTGATACCCATGGGCTTGTTTTCTCTATTAATAATCTTTGAAAAGCATGTTCGGAATGTTTAAGGAAATGCTTTGAAAACCGAGTGGTTGGTGTGTTTTATAAATAGTGAAAAGGGTTTATTTATCCATGTTTTGTATCAAACTGTGTAGAATTGTATCTCATGCCTTATTTCTGTTTGCTTGAGCATAATTGGTTTATTTTATAAAGCCTGATTATGAAACACTTGATGGGATCCTACTAGGCTATTTTGCTCACACCCTGCATACACCTTTGGGTGTATGTAGATCTTGTCTTATCTAATGCAAGTAAGGGCAAGGCGCCACAGGCTGGCTATGGGTTTGTTCGTGAGCGGGGTGTGATAGTCTGGAGATGACGTCATGTCACATGGAGTTTTTGAGTTATTTGGCCGTTTTATGTATCTTGACACTTGTTTTGTCTGATGATTATATCTTTTCACATGTTGTCTTTTTTTTGGCATACCGACATCTTCTTTATCTATATTGTCTTGTTATATGTTCTTTGTGGCAAAGTTGTTCCCAAAGATAGTTCTTGATACCTAGACACTTGTCGCTGCCCCATGGGGATCGGGAACGCCCTTCGGACTGTGTTAGGACTGGCTCGGGTTACAGATAGTTGGGTAATCCGACTTGGTTGGTGACAAATTGGTATCAAAGAGAGGTTTGTCAGTTCCCGTTGTCGGTATGCCTTTTGGGATGTCTTAGTAGACAGGAGATAGGAATGTGAGGACTTAGGGGGTAAGTTGCGAGCGAGTGTCTAGCCACCTCTCATCTTGGCAAGCCTTAAGTTACCACAGGTAGTCAGGAAAAGTGTCTTTTGGGATTTAGAGTGTTTTAATCTCAATCTTTCTTTTGTATGTATCTTGATAATTCCAGTTGACTTATGTTATCCTAAACTAGAATTGATTTGTGGATGTCAGTTGATGTGTAGTACCATGCCCCCCAGAAGACTTTCGGTTTTTTCTCGAGAGGGTGTTGCCGATAAACTGTGGCAGGGAAACCCTCCAATTGATCAGAATATGATTGAAGCAGTGGTGCGCAGGTCCGAGCTATGAACCAAGGTGTGGCACCTGCCCTTGTTCAGACTAGAGAGGCGGAACCACGAAGGAATGAGGACATGAATCGAGCCTAGGAATTTCTTTGCCAGAAACCATCGTCCATCCAAGGGACCAATGATCCTTGGGAGGTGGAGGATTGTTTGGGAAATCTCGAGAAGCTTTTCGAATTCCGGAAGACTCCTGACTCAATCAAAGTGAAGTGCACCGTCTTCAAGCTTGAAGGTCCGAGTAGAAGGTGGTGGGACTTGATTGTCTTGGCTAAGAAGCATGAGGACTTTGAGTGAAAGGACTTCAAGGCCATTTTCACTAAGCAACTCGACTTGGAATCCATGACCATGGCGAAGTCGATGGAGTTTCTCAAACTAGATCAAGGGAATCGGTCAATGATGGAGTATGTTAATCACTTTGTTGAGCTATTCGTGTTTTCATCTAAGGTTGTATCTAATGAGAAAATGAAGGCTCAGAGGTTTCAGATGTGTCTTCGATCTGACATTTCATCTCAGGTTTTCATGTTAAAGCTGACGACCTATGCTGAGGTGGTGGATAGGGCGTTGATGGAAAAGCCTTACTTAGCGGGTAAGTCACGATTGACCGGAGTTCCTTTTCCCTCCGGTGATAGCTTCAGTAGTTCTTACAAGGGAAATAGGAAGCGGGGTGAGTTTCGCAGGGGAAACAGTGGTGGTGCTTCTCGGAGGTCTCTTCCTGTGCCATAGCGGTTTGACATGCTACCAGTGTGGCCATACAAGACACATGAAGCGCTTTTGCCCCGTGTCTCCAAAGGTTTCCAACTCGTGTATGAGTCGGGGTCACTTGCATAAGTTTTGTAGGGCTCTCTCTTTTCCTCACTCTGGTACAGCCTCATTGGCACCTAGAAGATCTGAGGTGTAATCAGATGTTTCACGGACTACAGGATTCCAGCCACAGAATGAAGCAGCTACACGCAGTGGAAGAGTCTCCTATAGAATTTGATGCAGGTCCTACGACTATGAGAGCTAAAAATTATGTTGCTTCTACCTTAACAACTATTTTATTTGATACAGACGTCTCTCACTCCTTTGTATCGACTTGTACGGTGGATCTTCTAAAACATCCAACGGAACTCATGTCATTCGTTATGGAATTGGCGACGTGTAGAGACCCGATTTTTGTCTTGTAAGACTTTGAAATATTTCAATATATATTTTCAGAGTTAGGCGTTGAGACGACTTGCGATTCAGAGGCCCGGTGTACCCAGAATTAATTTTATAAAATTATTAAATATATTTTATATTGCGCACGAGCGGTTAATTAAAGAAAACAGGATAACTCTTAAACGGTTAATCGGATCAGAAATCTGAGACCATGGCTGTGTCCGGAACGCGGTATTTACCATAGGTGCGGCGTAAAATAAGTCGACGCGGGACGTTCAGACCCTTCGCTCGTTGGCGGTGCGTTTAAGTGAATCAATTAATTAATTTAAATAATTAATTAATTAAACCTTGACCTAAAATGAAGTTATAAAATTCATCGCTAAAGGGAATTGGTCAGGGTTGGCTCATAATTCACATCTGCCGGTGAAGCTCTGCTCCCCTCCTCTGTTGGCGAATCTCTTCGACGAACGACGAATCATTGGATCAACGCGAATCGAAGCACAACGAACGCAACAGCTCCTCCCAAAATCGTTAACGAACGAGTTCTTCAACAGCGACCGATCCAAACTAAGGTACTTGTCTTTTGGTGTCTTACGCCCTTAGATTAAAAGAATTGAGCAAATACGTCATTTTTCTTGGATCTGCGCCAATTGATAACCTAGCATGCGCCCAAGAACTGAGATTTTTGCTTGTTTCAATATTGTTAAATCAATGTTCTAACCTTGATGCCCCATTCTCGTTCGTCGACCAAGAACGTTTGGTCGACGACGTATAAATCGTTGTTTTTGGTGTCTTTCTCCCTCGTTTCTATACGCGTTCTTCACCGGTTAGATCCCCGAGGTCCCGATTCGATGATTGTCAGGCGACCCGAGCTCAATCGGGCACCCAGATACGCGGCGGATCGACGAAACGTCAACGGATTTGCGAGCGAAGCATAGATTTGGAGCCATTGCGAGACTAGGACGATCGATCCGATGTTCAATCTCCAAGATCTTGATAACGGAGACGCAGTGGCGTGTGGAACGTACGGCGGTTCACCAAATCTCCATCGGAAGCGATTCTCGACGAACAACGGCCGACAAGCATGAATCACAGCCAGATCCGTGAGATGCAGGAGGAAACGAGGCGGGATTTATGGCGGTGGAGCCGGATTTAAAGTCTGAAGATCGGATTTGCAGATCTGAAGTTTCTGGCGAAAACCCGACTACACGCCGTGTTCAATGAAGAACACACAACGTGGAGCCCTTTCTGCGGCGGCGGCTAGGGTTTGAGAAAGTTAAGGATGACACGGCCTGTAGTGTTCTCTCACACGCAGTGTATACCTTCCCCGATAGGACAACCCCTGTGACGGGTCACACGGGCGGGGACTCCGTGTAAGAGAACACGGACACAGGTTTACTACACGAGCAGCATCTCGTGTGGACCGACACGTCGTGTACCAAAGTACACGGACACGGAGTCCGAGTACACGAACACGGCTACAGGACACGGCCCCGGTCCCGGTTAGTCAGGACACGGCGTGTAGTCCACCTACACGGTGTGTTCTACTACATGGGGTGGAGTCGTGTGTCGGCCAGGGACATGGCAAGGTTGTGGAGCGGGACAACACGCCGTGTGGGTCCCCTCACACGTCGTGTTCCCAGCTCTTCAGAGCAATCTTCGAACGTTCGTATCTCCTTTGTTTGAAATCGTATTTTGGCTCACGAGTAGTCTATCCTGAGTATTTTTCTGCATAGAACGCGATGGTGCCCTTGGAAGCGGATTTCAAGATACGATGTGAAATTTTCCGGGGTTTGGCACGTGCTGAGGCGACACCCGATGACGACTGCGATTATACAGAATCACCAGAGCATCCCGGGCGTAACCCTCCAGCAGGGCTAGGCAGTGGAGCTCCCCGATGATAGCACCGGGCTTACCTTCCAGCAGGGTTGGGCAGTGGCGTTCCCCGATGATCCTTCTGAGTTACCCTCCAATAGGACTGAGCAGTGGAATTGCTCGACGTTCCGGGCTTACCCTCCAGCGGGGCTTGGCAGTGGCATCACCCGATGACAATTTCGGGCTTACCATCCAGCAGGGCTGGGTAGTGGCATTCTCTGATGACAGTTTCGGGCTTGCCCTCCACAGCAGGGCTGGGCAGGGGCATTCCCCGATGACATCTTCCAGGTGTAATCCTCCAGTCGAGCTGGGCAGTGGAGTTCCCTGACGACTCACCGGGCTTACCCTCCAGTAGGACTGGGCAGTGACGTTCCCCGATGACATTCTCGAGCGTAACCCTCCAGTTGGGCTGGGCAGTAGAGTTCCTCGGTGACTATCAGAGTAGGACCCTCCTATCATACCAGGGCATGGGGTCCTAACCTAGAATTTGTAGCCCCTCAACTGTGTGGCACGGTGACGAGACGTGGTTTGACGTGGCTTTGGACTTACAAGGAAGAGGGACGTTTTCCCCACCGAGACGCGTTTTTGTGACGCGACCTAAAACCGTGCGAGCGAGCCAGTGTCACCTAAAGCGGGTAGTATCGAAGTGCGCTGATTGAGCCCCTTAGACTTATGTGTTCAGGGCAAACGCGTGAGGTGTTGGGCATCGTTGATAAAATTCTTTTGGAACTGTTGGTTACTCTTCTTCTTAGTCTGAGTAGTGAGATGGAGATCACCTTACTCTCTCATTTGGGTTTCTTTGACTGAACATATATATATATATATATATATATATATATCCTTCTTATGTACCCACTCCTTGAGTTTGGTTACTTCCAGGAGAGGTGAAGGCGCGCGGGGTATGTCACGTGCTTTCCGTGTCTAGCTTCTCGTGGTTGGACGAGTCTGCTCTCCTGCTATACGCAGCTAAGACTCGATGAGAAGATCATCTTCTCACCATGTTGAGCTCCTTATGTTTGGATGAGTTCACTTTTACTCTCTTGTTGGGTTGAGTTGTACTCTTTTACTGTACCATGTTTTATCTACTGTTTTCCTCTTCAGTTGTATCTCTTACTGCTCCCTTTCACCCTTTTCGGGGCGTTCTACTGGGTATGTATATACTCACCCCTGCATGGGCTTCGCCCAACACATGTTGTGTCCTTTGCAAACGGCGGACAGGACGATCGTGACTTCGGAGTAACTTAGGGATACAGGGTACTTGGACCGCGTACAGTGGTCATAACTTAGGATCCAGGAGCTGGGCTCTCTCAGCTGTTTTACTTTTCCAGTTTTATGTCTAGCTGGGACACATTTCTGGTCGGGCGTGTATTTTGTCCCTTTTTTCAGTTTACACTATCGTACATCGTACTGTTTAGAGGTTCATGCATGTTTGGTTTATTTATAGCAGTGTTGCATCCATTATTTCTTTTCCTCTTCACTTTTGCATTGAGTTGGTCATGTGTGTGCGTACAGGTACTTAGGTAAAGGTCTCCTCGAGTTTACTTGTGTCTTCGACACTTGTCGCCACCCCCTAGCCTATGGAGGCGGGTTTGGAGTAGTTGCAGATCGAGCCCCAGCTTGGATTGGGTCGTGACACGACGCCTCTAAGAAATGAGTAGGGTTTTCGTTGTCCCCCACGCTCTTTCTTTATGTGCGACGTAGAACTGGCTAGGGATTTCTTGGTTCTTAACTTAGACCTTTTCGATGTAATTATCAGGATGGATTGGTAGATCGCTCACAAGTGATGCGTAGTTTCACATGAACCACCTACCAAGAACAGACTCCTATGTATGTATAGCTTTACAGCAGGAAGAGAGAAATCAAAACAGTACAATAGCAGAAAACAGAAAACAGTCAGGAGAACCTGCTTCTCTTGCCCAAGCCGAGTTGGCCGAAACAAACTGGAAAAAATCTTTCGTGTCCCACCCATTCTACCTCCCTAACCCCCTTTTAAAGTAGTTTTCCTAACAGAAAGTGCCCCCAGATTGTTACACTCTAACAACTTTTATTCTAACAAACCAACATCCTCCCAACATTTCTATCACTGTCGTCATCCTGAAAAACCACCTTGTCCTCGAGGTGGTGGATTCGATATGCATGCCAAGCAATCTCCCATATCACCCGTGCGCCATGGAACTGAGGACAAGGTGCATTGATCATGCAGTTATGCCAAGCAATTAGCCAAGTGGAACTTGCAGATCCACGACCCTGAAAAAATTGTTGGCGATGCACCCTGGTGTCACCTACTTGCCAGGCGATCTTCCATATTTGTGTCCCTGCTTCGTTGGCAGGAAGTGGTAGCTCAACTCTCTGTTGCCTTCGAAAAGAAAACCCCATGCGATCCATGATGGGATATAATTGTATTTGGAAATGAGGCTCCACTCCTTGTACCCGCAATTTTTGTTGGCTGTTATTGACATCAAACATTCCAGTCATAGGAGGCGATGTCACCGCCTGTGGTGGTTTCTTCTTGGTGACGTCCCCAGACTCATCTCCCCATCCACTGTCGTCGTCCTATCGGGAGCTAGTCACCTCCAGAGCCGACACTAGATGATCAACAATCATCCACCCATTGTGTTGTTGCACCTCCGTTACGTCAGTTGCTGCCTACTGTTGCAAGAGCGGGTCAGCAAATTGTGTCGGAAGTGTCGTCGCCTCCTATTGCGGGAGAATCCTCTCGAGTGGCTGTAAAAATATCAGGAATTGTCGTTGTGGGAGAATCCCCTCGAGTGGTGGTGAAAACAGAGTCGCCTCCTGGTCGGCGTCAGGCGTCTCGACGTCGCCACTGGTTTTGGTAGATGTACTAATATGGACCGTGAGCCATTTCACTCACGTCAGGTGATGCTCCTCACCGGCAATGAATTGTCGAACTGTCGGTAATGCAAGCCCTTCATCAAGTGAACTCGGACGAAGGCCAAAAATTATTTCAGGCAAATCCGCGTGCTGCTCCTGCACCTGGCTGAAGAGAGCAGTTGTGGTAGCCTCCTCATGGTGGTGCGGCTCCGCCCGGAGACCCACCCATCCGAGAAGTCTCTGCCGGAAGGAGGCTTCCTCTTGCCAGTGCCTTTCCCATTTTTGCTCCCATGTTAGCTGCTCCACCTCATCGAACATGGATGCCATCTTTTTTTTTATTATTATTATTACGTAAGTCTACCTGTGCGGAAAAACAATGAGCTCACCTCCTCCCGCGTGAGCAAAAAAATCGCAGGCGCGGTCCCTCCCGCGCGAGCTGAAAGTCCCGGCGCGCTCACCTCTGGCGCGATCGAAAGGTCGAGGCGCGGAGAGAGAAACGGACAGGGGAACCTCCTCCAATCGCGCGTTGCCAGATGATTTTCGGCAAAATGTTGTGCTGCTGGACGGAACGACAACCAGCAACACGCGTTACCGCTGATAGAGGCTAAGTAAAGTGCACCGCAACAAAAAACGCGAGGGAGCAGCGGACGCGGGAGTCTCCGACGGCAGCGGTCGTCTCCAGCGAAGTCGACGTCGCAGTGGTGGTGAGCTTTCTCTGTCGATGAAGAAGACAAGGGATTCTGCCGATGAGGATCGGAACGACTGTCGTGAGTGCGCACCAACAGAAATCGACGGTGCGCGTCTGGAAAAAATAGTCGTCGTTTCGACCGGACGTTGCCACTGGACGCAAAGTAACCAGTAGTGGAGATGAATGGAAACGAACGGAAAAAACAGAGAGTTGCAGATCGCGCGTCCAAGGAAAACGGCAGGTCGGACCAATTGATACGTAGCTTCACATGAACCAACTACCAAGAACGGACTCCTATGTATGTATAGCTTTACAGCAATAAGAGAGAAGTCAAAACAGTACAATAGCGGAAAACAGAAAACAGTCAGGAGAACATGCTTCTCCTGCCCAAGCCGAGTTGGCCGAAACAAACTGGAAAAAATCCTCCGTATCCCCCCATTCTACCTCCTTAACCCCCTTTTAAAGTAGTTTCTCTAACATAAAGTGCCCCCCCTGCATATTCCTCCCGGGTCCCACAAACAGTTACACTCTAACTACTTTTATTCTAACAAACCAACATCCTCCCAGCATTCCTATCAACAAGCCTTGGATCGACTGTTATCATCATCGGGTGTTTTTCACCGCTTTCGATGGGAACTTGTGCGTGTTTTAGGGAGAATGGGATCTAAGGTCCATTCAGGCGGGGTCATCTCTTCCAGAGCTTAGTAAGTTGATGTTTTTGTCTGCAACCGAGTTGGAACAGGAATCTAGCAGTGGTTGCCTTCCTCCGGTAGTCAACGAGTTTCGCGAAGTGTTCGTGGATGATTTTTCTAGGTTGCCTCCCGAGGGGGAAGTGGAGTTCTCGATTGACTTAGTACCCGGAACTCAGCACATATCAATGTTGTCTTACCGTATGGCTCCAACTGAGTTGAAAGAACTGACAATTCAGTTGGACGATTTGAGAGTCAAGGGATTTATACGCCAAAGTGTGTGACCTTGAGCAGCCCCTGTGTTTTTTGTCAAGAAGACCGATGGAACTCTTCGCTTATGCGTGGATTATTGGAAGCTCAATCGAGTAACGGTCAAGAACAAATATCTCTTGTCTCGCATTGATGATTTGTTCGACCGGTTGAAAGGGGTGATGTGATTTTTTAAAATTGACATTCGGTCTGGTTATCACCAACTCAGAATCAAGGAGTCGATATTCCAAAGACCGCCTTCAGGAGTAAGTATAGCCATTTCAAGTACCTTGTGATGTCGTTTGGCCTAATTAACACTCATGTTGTCTTCATGGCTTTGATAAATCAGATTTTCCACCAGTATCTCAACTCTTTTGTTGTGGTGTTTGTGGATGACATCCTGGTGTACTTTAAGACCAAAGAAAATCATGTGTATCATTTGAGGCATGTTTTGGGAATTTTGAGGGATCGTTGTCTCTATGCTAAATAATCAAAGTGACAATTTTTGAATTTGAGAGGTTAAGTTCTTGGGACACGTAATTTCGGAACATGGTAGCTCAGTTGAACCTAGAAAAGTGATAGTTATCATGTCATGGGAAGAATCACGAAACGTCTTTGAGATACATAGCTTCTTGGGTTTGACGGGATATTATCAACGATTCGTGAAGAATTTCTCAAAACTTGCATCACCTTTGACTGCTTTCATCCGGAAGGGGGTAAAGTTCTTTTGATATTCAAAGTGTCATGCATCCTTCGATGAACTAAAGCGGCATTTGACCTCAGCACCGATTCTGACTCTACCAGAGGCCGGACAAAGCCACGTTGGGTTGCGTCCTTGTGCAAGGGGATCGTGTAGTGGCTTATGGCTCGCATTTCAACCTCATGAGAGGAATTTTCTCACTCATGATTTGGAACTTACAGTGGTGGTGCATGCCCTAAAATGTTGGCATCGATATCGTTTCGGGAAAAAGTTTACTGTTTACTCTTACCATAAAAGTTTAAGGAACATCTTCTCTCAAAAAGATTTGAACATCCAGTAGAGACGTTGGGTTGAGTATCTGCAGTCATTCGCCTTCAACATTGCTTGCACTCCGAAAAAGGGTAATGTTGTTGCTGACGCTCTCAACGTCAGACTGTGAAGGAAACAAAGGATGAATGAAACTTGATGGGGCTCTTTGCTCATATGCACCTGAGAGTCAAGAAGGAGTCTGGTAATGTTCTAATGAGTGTTCATGCAACATCCTCTCTCTTTGAGATGATTCTTCAAGACCAATAACAAGATGAGGAGTTCCGGAGTTTTGGGGATTTCTTATATGGTGGGGAGACAATCGATGAGTAGTCTCTTTCCTCGGAGGGTATCCTTTGCTTCAAGAGCCATTATGTTGTCCCTTTGTAAACAAGAAAGGCCGTGTTGGGAGATTGTTATCATTCTTTGTGGGTCATCCACTCTAGCACCTCTATGACATGAAGCGTCGGTTTTGGTGGCTCGATACGAAACGGGACACATCTGACTGCATGTCACGATGCTATACTTGCCAACAGATTAAGGCTGAGCACCAGAAGCCTTCTGGTTTGTTTCAGCCTCTTCTCATGCCAATGTGGAAGTGGAATGAGATTTGGATGAATTTCATTATTGGTTTACCTCGAACTCCCCGAGGTAAGAATGTTATTTGAGTGGCGATCGATCGGTTGATCAAATCAGCTCATTTCATACCGACTTATGACACCACTAAAGTGGGGGACATGAAAAGGTTTTATGTGCAAGAAATTGTAAGGTTGCATGGGATCACTATGGTCATTGTCTTAGATAAGGACCCTCGTTTTACCTCATGGTTTTGAAAGGGCCTCCAGGAGGCAATGGGCACTCGGGTCAGGTTGAGCACAGCATATCATCCCCAGATAGATGGGCAAGCAGAAAAGGCTAATCAGATTCTGGAAGATATGATATGTGACTGTGTCTTGGACTTCGAAGGTGTTTGGGATAGTCATTTGGGGTTGATTGAATTTACTTATAATAACAGTTATCAGTCGACCATCGGAATGACACCCTTCGAAGCTTTGCATGGTCATCCTTGCAGCTCTCCTCTCTATTGGTCTGAGGTTGGAGAAGATTTCTTGGTTGGACCGAGTTTGGTTCAAGAGACAACGATGAAGATCCAGTCTGTTCGTCAGCGTTTAGTGACGACTCAGAGCCGGTACAAATCTTATGTGGATCGACGTCACCGTCCTTTAGAGTTTTTGGTTGGTAATTAGGTGTTCTTGAAAGTCTCACCCCGGTTGGGTCACCGACGGCTCGGAAAGTAAGGGAAATTCGTCCCTAAGTATGTGGGGGCATTTGAAATCATTGAACGGCTTGGAAATGTGGCGTATCACTTGGATTTACCACCTCAGTTGTCTTCGATCCACAACGTTTTTCATGTATCCCAACACAAAAAGTATCATTCGGACTTACCTCATGCTCTGAAGGGTTTGTTGATTCTCAAGTGAAGGTTCTACGTGGAAAGTTTATACCTTTGGTTTGAGTGATTTGACACCATAGTACTGATTCTCATGAGACTTGGGAGCAGGAGTTTTTGATGAAAGAGCAGTGACCAGATCTCTTTGGGGGCTAACCTTCTTCGACTTAGCTTTCTGGGGCATAAGGCAATATTGTGGAGAGAATTGTCACACCCCGGTGTTGCTTTCAGTTGTTCGCTTTCCTTTGTTTTGACCATCTTTCGCTTGGGTCATAACTCGGGTCATTTTGGATGACTTTTAGAGGTTTTTAAAGTTTTCTAGGTCTGTGCACGGTTGGCACACGATTAGGGAAAACCGTACGAGTCTTCCCAGGAAATGGTGCACCTTGTCTTGGGGTTCTAGATGAGGGCGCACAGTTAGTGCAAACCGTGCGTGCGGTCTTCTCCTCAAACCGTGAAACATTAAACAGAGGCATTTTGCATGATTTGCGCACGATTTGTCAAACCGTGCGACGTGTATTAATTTTTTCTGAATTTTCTTTTCACGACCCAAAACACAACTGTTTTGGCTCATTCTTCTTCCGGTGGAATAAGCTCTCGACCAAAGAGGCTCCTCTTACAGATTTTGGAGATTCATTGCCTCCCAATGATCATTTTCGATGGATATTTAGGTGTTGGATCTGGTTTTTCAAAGGTATGTGTTTGTTTTTGGTCGTTCTTCATTGTTCTTCTAGATCCACTCTTCTCTCTGTGAACGGAACCTTAGATCGAGGTTGTTGATGCAAGATCTAAGGTTTATGACATGATCTAATTGGGTTTCTTACAGATCCGTCGTGAAATTGGGTTTTGTTGTCCGGATCTTCGTTGATCGTTATGCGTTCTTCGGAAATCATTGTGGTAAGTGATTTATCTCTCTTTTGTTGTTCAAGAAATGATGAATTGGAGATTCTTATTTGAGAATTCTGAGCTTAGGGTTCTTTCTTGTCTTTTTTAACCCTAGGTTCTCTTGGCTCGTGGATCCTGTGCGAGTGTCGGAATTCCAAGTGTTTCAAGATATGTTGTTTCATGATTCGACTTTATCCTACAAACCTTGTTTGCTTGCTCTTTGAATTTGTTTTCTAAAATGGTTGGAAAGCTTGATTTATGGATTTATCTAGGAAATGGTTTTAAAGCGGTTTTAAAAGGGTGTGAGCATGTTTTGATAAAATGTGTTGGTTTTGGTTAACGTTTGTAAAATAGATTTCTCCCTTAGTGTTGATAACGAAAATAGTTTTAAAGCATGATTTGTATTGTTTCAGAGATCAAATGCACATTGAATGATTCTAATATGGTAAACCCGAATGTGATCGACGATGAAATGGGGAGCCATCCTTGGGGATGAGGCCTGTTTTGCTAGGGAAATGTGTGCATCAGGTTGCCCAAGTTATGGCAAAGAGCCACTCCCGGGAGAGAACTCTTACCCCCTAGACCTGTTCTGCAAGAGTGATGTACACACCAGATGGTCTACTGATCACAATAATGTTACGAAGATCCTCATTAACTATTGATACTCATGGGTTTGTTTTCTATGTTGATAATCCTTGAAAAATATGTTCTGAATGCTTATAAAAATTCTTAAAAAAACGGGTGGTTTGTGTACTTCATAAATTGTGAAAATGGGTGATTTATCCATGCTTTGTATCAAACTGTGTAGAATTATATCTCATGCCTTATTTTTGTTTATTTGAGCATAATTGGTTTATTTTATAAAGTCTTATGAAACACTTGGGATCCTACTGGACACTTTCGCTCACACCCTGCATACACCTTTGGGTGTATGCAGATCTTGTTTTATCTAATGCAAGTAAAGGCAAGGCACCAGAGTACCAGCTGGTTTGTTCGTTAGCAGAGTGTGATAGTCCGAAGGTGACTCATGTCACGTGGAGTTGGGACTTGGCAGTTTTTGAGTTCTTTGATTGTTTTATGCATCTTGACACTTGTTTTGTGTGACGATTGTATCTTTTCACATGTTGTCTTCTTTTGACACACCGACATCTTCTTTATTTATATTGACTTGTTTTATGTTTTTTGTAGCAAAATCCTTCTCAAATGTAGTTCTTCATACCCAGACCATTGTCGTCACCCTGTGGGGATCGGGTACACCCTTCGGGCCGTGTTGGGTAATCTGGGTTGGTTTGTGACATTTTATTTGTTATTCGCACACCACAACCGCTCACTGTACACCCTTCGGCCGTGTCATGACACGGCTCGGGTTACCGATAGTTGGGTAATCTGGGTTGGTTTGTGACATTTTATTTGTTATTCGCACACCACAACCGCTCACTCATTCTGGCCGCTAAAAGTAGAGAGGACCCGCAGTACGCAAGAAGATAAGATGACTAAATCCGATGGATTAACTTCAATATGGAAAAAAGAGAAAAACAAGTTTCGTAAAAAAAAAAGCACAATTCGCTCAATACACTGGATAGCGCAGCGGCGACAGATCAAAACAATTCCGATACGAAGAACTTCAAAAGCCACCAAACAAACACTACGCTCCAGCCACAACACCCGATACAGTAAAGCAAAATTTCAAGGCAATCTGAAATTAACTTACAAGATAACGTGCGGTGACTATTTGAGATTGGAGACCTTGAATTTGCACACACTGCGCGGAGAAAAGGAGGCTTGGTTGGCGAGGAGAGATGGTGGCCACCCCGGGGAAGTAAGCAGCGGAGAGAACAGCGGAGGGATGAGAGGTAGTTGGAAACTTTGAATGCAACGATGTCCATAAATAATTAATTTACATGATAATTTATCATCACGATCCGAATTTACGGCGGCGGCGCCGTTTGTTAGGTTAGCTTTGAATGGCGTCGGTGCGGTGGTGGGCGGCAGAAGCCATTAATGAGCGGGAAACCATGATGATACGGCCGGCGGAGCACGGCGGGGCCGTTGACGATTCCCGCGAATAACGTGAAATATAAAAATGAAATATGGCCTCCAATGTTGAGTATTAAATAAAGAAAATTTAACATAGTATTGGGTTTGTGTTACGTGGGGAGGGTTTTGCGGTTGGTGGAAAATGAAAATATCAAATGTCGTTCATTCATTCTTTTTTATCTTTGTTTTTTTATGTAAATCTATTCAAATGTTGAAGTTTACGCCTTCATCTCTTTTCAAAAAAATTGTTTCATCAAAATCATGTTGTAAATCTATGTACGAAGAATATATTAAGCAACAAATCTGTGGAGTCGATACAGTAGAGAATAAGATTTGTATGATAAGGAAGCAACAAAGAGTGAATACACATGCATTTAAACGTATTTTAGTTGATTAATTTTATAAATTAATTATAGATTGTTTGACTTGAAGAACTATAAAATTGAAATTTTGGATATGGTAAATACAAGTATGTCAAAATTTGAGGAGCTGGAGAAAAAAAATACTTCATAGATAAATATATTCAACGCTAACAATTCTAGATGTTTTTTAAATAATGTGAATGTAATCTCGAACAATGTATGTATGTTGTATGGATATTACATGCATACAAGTGTTTGTGTATTAATGTTTTTTAAACACTGTGATTGTACGCATGGTGGAGTTTTCTAGCCAATGTGCATGGTTGTAGGTAAATCCAAACAATGTATTCATAGTGTATGCATAAAGGTGTATGTAAATTCAAACAATGTATGCATACTATATACATAAAGTGTTCAATTGATGCACACTATATGCACATTGTATGCACCCAATTAATCTTGAAGGGGCATAAGAGAAATAGTAATTATGCATACTGTAATTACATACCATAAAAATATGCATACATGCCTGATTGTGCTAACTAAAGTGTAAGTATATAGGTGTAAAAATATGAATGTAGGTGTAATTACATTAACCGATAAATATGTATACAAGTGTACAAACATGTATACAGGGTTGTCGCAGTAACTAAAGTGTTGTGCATACTATAATTAATTTGGTGTTTTTTTTAATTCGTTAAAGTATTATGCATATTGCAACAGTTCGGGGGAGGGCGATACAAAGAAACAAATAAAATCTACAACACCTACAAGTAATCGGGGATACTCGAACCTAAGACCTCCCGCGAGACCCCGCAAAGGCATAACCATTAGGCCATGCCCCTGGGTCCGTTAAAGTGTTACACATACATTTATCTTGAAGTATTTATTTTGGTTTTCTCTTGCATCAATTTCTCTTGATGTCAAATGCTCCATTATCACTTATAACATATAAAGTGCTCTACCCATGCATGGTGATATCATTACCACCATATCAAATATTTCATCTAACATCTCAATTATGGATTCAACTCTTGGTAACCCATGAGGACCTTTAACGGTGACTCCAACCTAAGGATTTATGACCATTTGTAGATAAAATTCATCCACCCTTGATAATGGGTGCTATAACGCCCCCGGTCCAGTAGCCACTAAATATGGTGCCCCGAGTCAGGTCGCCACATGACCTCAGGCGCATCTCCTCATACACCAGAGGCTGCCGACTTGCAGCATGAGTCTATAGAGGTACAAAGAGAAGACTATACCCATTTACCGGAGTAAACCACAACCAAAATAGTACCAACAGATGAAAGAAACAACTGGAAGAATAAATGGACAACATACGACAATAGCCAACAAGTACACATGTTATGACAATATGATGGATATACTACATGTCAGGCGGTCATACAAACAAAGGCTCTGATACCAAAACCATATAAGGCCCTGAACATGGACCCAAGTCCCAACCTCTGTCCTCACATCCCATGCTCCAACCCATCATCCCGTGCACAAACCAAATACTAGGTCCATGTCTTGTACCTATACCAGAAAACAAGTAGCATCTGCTCGGGTACCCAAGTGCCATGGCGGTCCAAGCAGGGTGTGTGTACAACTCTGTAGGCCACCATCAACGGTGCCTAAAACAATAATCAATCCATACAACAGTGTATGCAGATAATCAAAGTGCAGTAAATATACAAGGCAACAAAAGAAACATGTTTCACATTTAAACAATTATTAATCAACCATTTTTATCCTTTAAGTTCCAAGTGTGCACCAACTAAACAAACAAGCTCTGATCATGTCGTGAGCCTAAGCCATAACACAAGGGGTCGCCTACTTCCACAAAGGGGTGTTCACTAATTAAACAATTTATCAACTTACCTCGGAGCCTCGGTCCGATAATCAAGCTATATCCATACATTAGGAGCATAGACTCTCAGTCCGACATCCTAACCAAACAATACATCAGTGGGGCCTAGAGCATCAGTCCATCCCGATCCAAATACGAGGAGCCTCAGTCTATAAGTTAGGAGCATAGAGCCTCAGTCCGAAATCCTAACTTAAACAATATATCGGTGGGGCCTAGAGCATCAGTCTAGCCCGACCCGTGGGAGTAAAACCTCAGTCCAATACCCCACTCATACAACTTACCACATGGACAAGCTTCTTTAATCATTTATCAATTTTCCTATATATCATTTCAAATTTCTAGGATCCCAACAGATCCTTAAAACCAAATCATGGCATAAAACTCAAATCAAAATACTCATTTAAAATCATCTTGAAGCCACCCTTTAAAACATGGGTCTTCCTCTTTGAAAAAAAACAAGCCCCAAGGATTTTATTTCCATTTCCAACCATTTCAAATAATCATTAAAGAATTTTCCCAAAAAGGGGAACCACACCCTCATTTCAAATCATCATTTGAAATCTGTTAAGAAACCCTATTCTAAATCGCATTGAGGTTCATTCCTCCCCTTAAAACATTTCCCAATTTCAAACATCATATTATTCACTTAAAACCATAACTGGATCAAAATCCACAACACGTCATTTAAATCATTTCAAAAGCCTCTTAGGCATTTCTCAAACCAATGTACAAACATTTCAATTTCCCCTTTTTAAACCCTCCTATAAACCAATTTAACCATAACAACTTAATCATTCTTAGAATTTCCCTTTCTCAATGTTTACCCATTTAATATTCCCATGGGTTTTGCATACCCCATGGCTAGCCCTAAGTCCCATCTCAAATCATTAATGAATCCAATGGGGTCAGTAAATGGGTTTCAAACCTCACACTAAGACCCAAATTACTTTCCTTAACCAAAGACACAAAAACACAACAAGATGGTACATTGAAACAACCGCATACACATATAAAACATCTAGACTATGGGAAAAAGATTTAAGACCACCTACCCCATGCTCTTTGACAATCGCTCATCCAAATTCAACCTTTGATTCAAGCCCAAACAACCTTTAATATACAAACATAGAATCTGTCAGAAAAAGAGAGTTTTAGCACTTTAGAAGGAGAGGAATGAATCCACAAATCCTATTCTAGAAAATGGAAGGAAATGGAGTTGAAGACTTACCCGAAGCTTTGATTCACACCCAATGACACTCCAAACGCCTAAGAATAAAGGGAGAATCATCTCTTGAAAGTTTATGAAGTTTTGGTTCGTCACCCAAGATGTTGGAGGAGGAATATATAGGAGAGAAATTCGAGTTAAAAACCTTTAAGCCCGAGGGGGGAAAATGGTAGAAACCCCCATTTTAATAGCCCACACGGTTTGGACACACGGTTGGAAAAACCGTGTGCCAACTGTGCAACACCCTCTGTTTAATAGGAACTTGAGTTGCATGGTTTGACAAACCATGCGGTAACCATGTGGGATGGATCTATCCAATCCCACAGGACTTCACCTCCCCCTTGCATGATTTCACCAACTGTGCACCGCCTCCTCCAGGGAAGCACAATTATGGTGCATGGTTACTACTAACTGTGTGCTAACTGTGCAAATGCATCCCTTTTCTCTTTTTTCTTGTCCCGAACCATTGGGACACCCCCAAGGCCTCTCGTATCCTCAGGAAACATTCCATTAACCAATTTAAGTGAGTTAAACCAAAAATTTAAACAAGTATGTACCTCCATGGAAGGTCGAGATCTTACAACCTCCCCGCCTTATAACAGCTCATCCTCGAGCCGCACGTACCATGCATCACCAAGTCTCCAAGACAAAAGGTCGGGCCACAGGGCCCACCTATCAACTTCTCTCTTCCAAATTTCTCTATGAACTCAGTCATGTCATCCCCACACTCAGACCAAAGAAACAGTCCTACCCCATAGAATTTTCCCGCTATGATCCACAATCATAAACCCGATGCTCCTTAAAGGGCGTATCAATCTCAACTCAACATAAACCACAAGAACCCCATAAGGAAACCAAGGAAAAATTACCTAAATCATGACATAAGGAAACATCATACATAGCATCATACCATCATGGAAGGGCCAAATGGAACTCTATCGGCCCGATCCTCTCCACAACTCATGGCCCAAATCACTTTTTGCCAACTTTACCTCTTTTTCAAAGTTATAACGGTAACCAAAGCTTGGAATCACCTGAAGGAACGCATGGTTTTCCATCCACCTTCCCCCGACCTACATCAATCCACAACACAAGGCTCATCTTCCTCGATCCACACTCGAACACCCAAAACACAACTCAAGAAAAACCATAATCTCAAGGCACTCAACTGTTCAAAACTTGATCCAATGCTCTTTACCAAAACTGAAACACCAAGATGGAAATTACCCAATCTCATTCAATCCATAACACCGAACACGTCATCAACTGACCACTTACCCTCTATGGTGATCACCACCATACACTTTAGCTCACCACCACCATCTTCCAGTGGTTGACACATCCATCATCAAAAAAGTCCATCACAACCTCAACTCAACTTTTACAAAATACCTGACGTGTTTCCCAACTCACCGTGCCTTACCGTCAAAACCACCCTGAAAGGACATGCATACACCATCCATTTGCAGACTAAGAACAACTTAACCTCTATCAAGTTCACCTTCATTTACAAAACACACTTTCCATTAAAAACATCAAATTAAAGGTGTCTTATAACTTACCACATTTGTTCCATTTACTATACCATGTCAGACCATACCCAACTAGCTTGTCCCAAAACACCCATCTTCCATTGTTGACACCCTACCCCTTTCACCTACCCATGGATCCTTGTTACTTAAGGCATGCCACCACCATCCGATGCTCCTACCAGATTCATTTCTCGACTTCTGATAAAACTCTACTGTTAAGGCATACACTACTCTCCAATCCATCATCGTGCTCCATCGCACCTATCAACATTCCTAACACAAACACCTCTGTCGTCCATACATCGACTAAAGACAATCTGGTTCTTCCTTAAATACCATTTAAATTTTCAAAACACAATTATCATTCTAAAACATCCACCTAAGACAGTTTACCACTCACCACTTTCATTCCTTTTCCTAGACGAGTCAATTCATCCCCGACCGACTCATCCTGGAAACACCCAGATTCACTATTGAAACGTCACTGATTTACTTGAACAAGATGCCTTCACACTTAATGACATCCCAAGATCACCCCACACACACCTACCGGAGTCCATACCTGAATTCTAATGAGGTTCTAGAACCAAACCTCCATTTCCATGAATCTTTGCCATGCCTTATCACACCCATCAATGACATTAACACAAACACCTCTAATTTCTTTTGGAACCACCTCGAGCCGAAAGTCAATGCTTGGATTGATCAACCACCACATATAAGGCTAACTTGTCCTTCCTGAGGAATCCAAACACGTACTTCACAGGTTCCTCAATGGCATCCCAATTCCATAACCTCCAACCCATGGTCATCCCCACACATATATAATGTACGTACCGCTCCCCACCTTAAGAGTGTCATTATCACCACTTTTCTCAAGCAATTACAACCACCACTACCCACCATTAAATCACAAGTTGGGCCCCAAAACTTGAACACGGTCCTCTAGATTTTACTAGAATAAAAAAACAAACATCAATCACTACCCATTATTGGTTTCTAAGAATAACACCCACGACATTCGTCGACATCCGGTCTGCCCTGAGGACCTCACCTGAAAACAGCCGATGGTGTACTTCCCACCATCCAGCTCCACATATACCGATCCATGAGCGTAACCTATAAGATTCCCCATATAAAACCAAAAATCATTTAGGTAGCTAGGCATAAAGTTAGAGCTCTATTAGCGTACCTGAGATTATGTCAAGATATTGTTCATGATCTTCACGAGATAAAAGTATGCTAATAAGTCGTCAATGAACACCACCAAAAATTATACATCATCGATGTTACCTCCCACTACGAGATCACCTTGACCCATAGAAGGTCTTGGGATTTCCTACCCATCAACATCTCATCACACCCGACCACCACAACTCAAGTGGGATTACCAACTAAACTCACCACCACTTCATGAATCTCTACCAAGAAACCATGAACCAACACTTCTTATGACACTACAGATGCCACACCCATCGAGTTCTTCTAACACGACCTTGGTGTCCCAAAATGAAAACACAATGATCCATCAAATCGATCCAAAACTAAACAGTCTCTTGAATAACCATGCTTCCCACTGGTTTTACAGAAAATGACATGCACTTACTTCCGAGCAACCTGTTTACATATCCCAAACAACATTGTTCATTTATAGAATGTTCCCATCACCCATTCCTAAATCAAAACCTCGAGGTTACGTACTTATCTATAGTCACCCACTAATCTTGACATCTAGATCCCACGAAACGTACATCACCATAGATATGACCAAATTCCCACTCATACCACTAACCATGTCTCCTAGTTCGTCATCCACATCGGACTTGAGGCATTATCAATGTTACCTTTTAATGAACCAACCTTTCACACTAACAAGACTAACCGTATGACCACCCATTACCCCAGGTGTTACTCTCATAACAAAATCATCCATCCACACTTTGGTCACCCATGCCTTTTCCTCTCAAAACCAACATCGATTCCCGCATTGAACATTACCAAAAACAGTCAGGCCAGACACTAGAATGATTCTACCTTTTCTGAACTAACCTTACAACCAACCACAAGCACTCAGGTGTCTACTTGAGAAAGAAATTGAGGCATAACCACACACTTTTACCAAAATTTCAACTGCACCTACCGTGCATCGATTCCACCTCTAAATCAACCACCCGTGCTTCACATTCTAAGACACCTACAATGCTGGGATAACCTTCCTTAAGGCTACCCTCAATTTCCCAAGTCTGTAGACTCATAGTAACAACTCAAGTTGCATCTCCAAAACCATTAACTTTCCTAATTATCCATCTAGGATAAACCCAAACTAGGAAACACTCTCTCTATGTTCCACTGCCAAGGTCCAAAACGTCTACCTATGTCACACGCACCCCAAAAAAATGAGCATCCTAGAAGACCCCTCTCACGGGTCATCTCGAAAGTCAAATGATACCAAATCCCTAAATTGGATTTATGTCAAGAAAAGGAAACTATATCTCTATCCAATACATACACATAAAACCTCAAAAAACTCATTACTAAAAGGTGGCACTCCTGCCCCCAATCCAAGACACACTGCGTCTAATGAACCCCCACAAAAATTTACTCTAGGTTACACACCAAGGATACCCATAAACACACATCGACACTATGATACAAACACCCACTCTAGGGTCCAAAACACAACTCACATGATCATGACTCACAAAGGTCACCACAACCCAGGTACCATCCTTAGGGTCCAACATACAAGCCGCAAGATCATGACCCACAAGGGTTACCTCACTCACATTATCAGACAACATATTACGACCCTAAAGGTCACAACCCTACTAAGGGTACAACAAGAACATCTATTTTATGACGCATCAAAACCCAACAAATCCTTACAACCCATAACCAAGGTCTCAAACTAGGGCACTCTTACTACCCAAACCACCCATACACAGGGTCAAAAAATAACACTAGGGATACCCACACCAGTATCCCTAAAGGTCCCATCATTTTCACATTTCCCTTCTTAATTAAAATTCAATATTTTTTAACCAAAGGTTTCACATCTCAAAACTTTCCATTTTCAAAACCCAAGGATTTACACTCACAAAAACCTTTTTATTACCAACATTTCAAAAATAACCAATTTTCTCAAATTCACATTTCAAAACATTTTCATTTATGACCATGTAAAAAGGATCAACATGCTTAAACAATAGGAAAAAATTACACAACTAACATGTGGGTCCCAAAGAACTACCAATCATAGGGAACATATAGATGACCTATCAATCCTATGTGTCCAATATGATGCATTAACTCATACACCCTCTCTTTACATATTGGGCTAAGAGACAAAACCTCATAAATTAATAACATCACATCCAAGTGAAACACTTGAAGTGAAAGTAACAACCAACCATAAAAGCACAAAATAGAACATCAATTCCCACCCCTGACAACTTTGCTTTTCCCCCTGTGCATGGGGATACAAACACCCATGAACGAGCTCATTACCAAGCCTTGAAAATATCCTAGTCTCCTGTCTACCATTCCCCAAATAGTAAGACAAAAGACACGTCTATGATACCAATTTATAATGTTTCCAACCTGGTAGCCACTAAATTCGGTGCCCCGGGCCAGGTCACCACATGACCTCTGATGTACCTCCTCATATGCTAGAGGCTGCTGACTAACAATGTGGGTCTATGGAGGTACAATTAAGATACTATACATATAGCAACCCAAGATTAACATACATGGATATGACATCAATTTAGATAAATATTCATCACATTAGAAAAGTACATGCCTGAGGACAGTAATAGTTTAGTGTCTTTGGAAACATAGAACACATTATTCTAGTTTGGTGAAAGATCTTCAACATCTACCTTAAATATCTTCCCCTTTAGTACTCCTAATTAAAAACTTTTTTCATAACTTGGGGAATGTAAACATAAGAAAGAGGTGAGATCAAATGATCGATAAGGGTAAATAAAGAAAATACGTAAGCATATCTTGAACACAAGGGTATGCGAACATGAGCATAACATTTCAAGATCATACCCTACATATCAAAGATCAACAACATGATACATGACATAAAGATTGGAAGTTCATGAGACATGAATCATAAGATAATCAAGAACATGAACCATGTGAGCATATTATAGGCATAATACATAGAATTTTTGGCAAACACATAAACATGTAACATCATTCCCTATAAGTCAAGGCTCAATGAAAAAAAAAATATTAGGGAAATTTATGGGGACTACACCTACTGGGCGGGACACACCACCATCCTCAGTCACAGTCCTTTCCTTATAAGGCATTAGGTTTCCCCATCTCCCCATAGTGAATCGGGTTTTCCCATATTCCATGGTGGATCAAGCCCGTCGACTTGATTCCCATAATTATCTCATGAGATATAAATCTTCACCCAATGTATTTGAGGGAGATATAGGTCCAACCCATCACATAATAAAATCATATATACATGTGCAATAAGATAATAAAACTTATTTCACATCATGACCCATAAAAATATATGGGTTTCATAAACATCATATCATATCCCATGAAAAGAAATGGGCATCATAAACATTTAATCATATCATTACCTATGTAAAAGAGATAGGTCGCATAATTATTTCATCAAAGCATAACTTGTGAAAAGAAGTGGGTTTTAAAAGCATATAACTCGTGGAAGACAAATGAGTGTTATAAAAATCATTCCATCAAAACATAAACCATTCAAGAAATAATATGAATGGTATTATTGTATCATATCCAAAGTAAATCATAAACTATAAAAAATTATGTCATCTTAGATGGAGAAGGATTTTGAAATATCACATGGAACATCTCTTAAGAAAAATAGCCTTTCTTTGAAAATATTTTTCATAAAACCATTTTAAAAATCCTTTTCTAATAAATAAATACTTACAATTTTCATTTAAAACATTTCTTGAGGAAAACATATTTTCTACTTTGAAAAATGTTTTTTAAAAACATGAAGCATTTTGAATACCTTTTTCTTTTAAAATATCTTTGAAAACTTATAAAGGAAGCTTGGAAATATTTTGAAAACCCTTTTCTTTAAAAATACTTAAAAAAATATTGTAATAATTTTAAAAACCCTTTTATAGAAAAATTATTTGAAAACTTATAAATAAAGCTTGAAATCATCGAAATCATTAAAATCATTTTCTTTGAAATTTTTTTGAAAAAAAAAATCTTTGAAAATCCCTTAAAAAACAATGAATGTCCAGAATATTAGAAAAAAAAATTCTTAAAAATTAATCTTTTAAACTTGAAAAGGAAGATTCAAAGGAAAGACGATCATGACGGTGGATAAATCCATATATTTCAAACATTACTTTTGTGTCGTAAAAAGTTTAGAAAAGTTTCTTGATCAAAAAACAAAAAGAAGGTTCCTTTTTTAAAAACCCTTTTGTTTAAAAGATAAAACATGGATAAAAATTTCTTTTAAAGATCATAGAATAATAGTAAAACATTTTTGATTTTTTTTTCGAAAACATGCTTTTAAAGGAACACATATTTCCGACCGAAGAGGGAGTTAAAGTCATATATTCTTAAAAACACTTTCTTAATTATCTTAAGTACCAAAGAGTGAAAAAACGGTACTAACACTTGAAGATATCACGACTAACCAAAGGGGGATAAAAGCCATGAGTTTTCATTAAATATGGATCATAAGGTTTCATCAATGAAATCATAATCATAAATAATCCTGATAAATGATGAGATTATTTCAATAAACTCTTACCACTTGGTAACTTTGAATCATACTTCCCATGTAAGAAAATAACACTACATGAAGCTTAAAATATCATGGAAAGAAGAATATTCATGATATAACATGTAAAAGGGTAGTGTATACACCTCATGGAAGAATATAGGTGCATAAAATGACACATGTCTCAAAGAAAGCAAATTGTGACAAAAAAACTTTACCGATTTAGTAACTTTTGAAACATAAACCCCATGAAAGAAAGATCATCAAATGGATAGTAAAATACCCATAAATTTAATTATAAGAATCATATAATACATACATGGTCAGTATACACACAATATATAATAAATATTGGGTTATAATATCTTGTGTATCATAGAAAATAAAATTGAGATGAGAAAACCCTTACCTTAAGTCTTGACTTTCTTCATACATGTTCAACCCTCCTCTTCTTTGGGTAACTCCTCTTGGTTTGCACCAAAGGGATTACTTGGTTGGATTTATGTCCAAAGGTATGCTTATAGAATTAATAGAGGGATTTTGGGAGGATATTTGGTCATATTTTGGCTGAGCCAAAAGTTTTTGAGAGGTGTGAAGAGGGGGAGGGGTGAGTGTCTTTTTATAGTGGAGGAGTGACATTCTTGTAAATTTTTGAAAAGGGAATTCCACCCACATTTTTCCCATTTAAAATGGATCCAATAATGGTAAAAAACAGATCCAATGGAGTATAGTGTCTAAATATGAACATACAATTACTTTTTTGACAAGTTTCTAGGTCATTTTGGGCCTTAAGTTTAAGGTTTAGTCATTTGTTAAGCTGTTTTTTCTCTTAATCGATGTAATTAATTTTAATCACTTTCATTGATATTTTTGGTAAAACAATAAGTTGAGATTATTAGAAATTATAAATTATGATGATTAAAAATATTGAATGCATTCATCCAAATTCAAATAATATAAATGATAGAAATTAATTTAAAATTAATCCCGCCGACATGTCATGACAGTAGGTTTTTAAGAAAAAAGGTCCAAAAGTTTAAAATGTTTTTATATCCAATTTCAATGTGAAATTGGTACCAATTACCTAAATTATATTAAGTGATATATTATTGATCTAATTATAATTTAAAAACAATTTAAAACATAATTTAACTATATAAATAAATTAGATGAAAAAACAGTTTTGAATTAAAATTTATTGTTTTTAACTATTCATAAAAAAATGAAACTTCTCAGAAAAATACCAAAAATTCACCCAAAGTAAATTTTTTACATTAATATTTAAAATATGAATTTTATTTTTTCAAATAAAAATAAAAATTATCAAAAATTATATTTACAATGGGTTTTCCATTAAAAGGTGGTAAAATTGCCTTTTAGAAAAATACATCTTTTTTATTCATAAATTTGGATTTATTCTTATATTATACCTATAAAATATATTATATGAGTATAAAAAATATTGATTGAATATATAATATATAAATTTTATTAAAAAAATTACTCAAAGTGAATTGTTTGATTTATTAAGATAAAATTTTGTTTGTACATAGAAAAATAGTTTTCTTAGAAAAGTAATTTCTTTATTTTCAAATAGTTCTCATGTTCACTTATACTAATTAATAACCAAATGATTCATTTTATATACAATTGTAAATCATATTTTCACAATTTAGTTAATCTTATTCGTAACTTCAATTCCAATGGCTAGGTGGTAGCTATAATAATATTTTAATAATAATAATAATAATAATATATTATAGTTCAGTAAAACTCAGACTTGCGTGCAATGTAAGCTATCGAAGAGACTTGATATTGTATGTAATACAAGTCAAACATAGTGTTGCGTGTACCGCAAGCTAATATAAGTGTTTCTTTTAGCGCAATATTTAATTGGTGTTGTGTATAATGCAATCCACACTTAGTGATTTTGTATAAAAAACTATATTGACTGTTGTGTGAAATAAAAAATATCAAAATATTAAATTAATTCAAAAAAATTCAAAAAATATCAAGGTGTTACATTCTACCCCCCTTAAAATTAATTTCACCCTTGAAATTCATTTGAGTCATCAAAAGTCTAAAATTTCCTTTATTATAAACTCGCATTGTAAAAAAATAATACTAAAACTTCATTTAAAAAGGGAAAGTTGGAAATATAATAGTTACCCAAAGTAACACATAACTAGGTTTCCACATAGGATAACATAGGTGAGAAGTGAAAACATGGACATGGAAGAGAAATCTAACTATCAAGTTCTGATGGAGAGTGATAGAGAACATGGGTAATGGAAAGTTAACGATCACAAAGCCATAAATTTGTGATGAGATAAGGGGTTATTTGATTCATTAGAAATAAAGGCAGTAGGATAATTTTTTTTGTTTCAAGATCCTTTTTCCTAAAGTCGAAGAATTTTAATGAGAAGATATACTTACATGATTTCAAGACAACCTCACCCTTTGTTATGTCTTGATCAATTTCCACTTCACCTCTTTCTCCAAAAAGGAAGGTGATTTTTTCATTCCTAAACACTAACATATCATGAGATCCATGATAATTCATCCCATACATATTCAGTTACCATCAACAAAAATTGGTTAGAACATTTTATCCAATATGTATAAATCCTCATGTGGTGAGATAATACTTTAATCTCACAAACTTAATTTGAAGTTTAACTTAAACTTTATATAAATGGTTAACCTTATAACCCTTATGAAAGATAAAAATCAAAAAATTTAGAAATAAGTTCATGAAATTAGATTATTTTGTATCCCCTATATATCAAAAATTATCTCTTGGTTGTCACATTCCAAACATGCAAATACCCTCATCACATATTTTTTTGAAACATTGTAATAACCTGAATTACTATAAATCCTTTTGTAAAACATGCATGATTCCTTATTCCAAAGATTATTGGATATATTAATTAAATACAAGAAGTTTTAAACTTTATCCATGATGACATAAACCACTTTTTCAACAAATCAATAATCAGTTCTAGGGTAATTAGAACTATCCAATTTACTTTATCCATATCAATCATCTCTTTATCCAAGTTGAACACAATTTTCTCAACATCAAAGAAACATTAAGGGTTACCTTCCCTTAATCAAAATATCACCTTTATATTAATTACCCTTTCTAGTTCATCAACACCATTAAATATATTTTTTCAAATACTTAATGGAAAACATATACTTCATGATTCATATAACACAATTATTGAATTACTATACATATATACTTCAATCATCCAACTTTATTCTTAAACCATTACTCAGGATTCATCATCTTATCCCTTAATACCCATTTCTTAGAATATGAAATATGAATCATGTATTAAGTTTCCTCAACTCAATCCAATCATGCTTCTTATGTTTAATGCAAATAATACTGGAAGAACATCCCATACCTTTCACACATAATTTGCAGTCTTTTTATCTTTAACAGTATAACCAATACTCATGTACCTTCCTAATTCTATTTATGATATTTCCACTTAGGAAATAGATTTTCATCATGCCCATACTTTCCACATCTAAAATATTCAATGTTAACCCAATTAATTTTAGTTCCTGCTATTTAATAAAACTAGAAATCATAGGGTGAGAAATAATTATCATAATAGAAAACCACATAATCATGAAAAATTACTTATAGGGTGTCTAAATAATTATACCTGCTTCTTTAATCTATGAAACCTTAGGTTTATCCTAGTTTATTCATAGTAATATTATATTTAAATCCTTCATGGTGGTTCATAAAGAGTTTTTGAATTCCTAAATAATATCTCTTGGGTGTGTCAAACCAGGTGTGCAATAAGACCTATTGTCGCACACCAGTTCCCAATTTATTCTAGCTCAATAAGGAATTTTTGGGGTTGTTATCCCTATGTACATTTATACCAGAGCCACATCCACTTATAGTATCCAAATAGAAATTTATTTCTAGGAAACCACTCGCTCTATCCTTTACCAAAATTATAGGACATTTTTTTATACTTCAACTCATCATTAGACGTATCCTTAGAGACATCCCTAGACACATCCTTAGAAATATCCATAGAGATCTCAATAAAGTTTTATCATCCTAATTTCTAAAGGTTGACTAAAATTTTCCTTTGATACCAACTATAGTGACCTAGGCTTAACATACATGGATATTACATCAATTTAGATGAATATTCAGAACATTACAAAATTACATGCCTGAGGACTGTAATAGTTTAGTGTATTTATAAACTTGGTAAAAATTCTTCTAGTTTGGTGAAATATTTTCAACATATCCCTTAAAGATCTTCCCCTTTAGTACTCATACTTAAAACCTTTCTTTATAACATGGGGAAAGGAAACATAAGAAAATGGTGAGCTTGAATGATCAGTAAGGGTAAATAAAGGAAATACATAAAAATATCATGAACATAAGGGTATGAGAACATGAGAATAACAATTGAAGATCATACCCTGCATATCAAAGATCAGAAACATGATACATGACATAAATATTAGCAGTTCATGAGACATAAATCATAAAATGATCAAGAACATGAACCATGTGATCATATCATAGGCATAAGACATAAAATTTGTGACAAACACATAAACATGTAATATCATTCCCTATAAGTCAAGGCTCATTGCCAAAACCATATTAGGGAACTTTATGGGGACCACACCTACTGGGTGGGATACACCACCATACTCATTCATAGTCCTTTCCTTACATGGGATCAGGTTTTTCCATCTTCCCATAGTGGATTGGGTTTACCCATCTTTCCATAGTGGATTAGGTTTCCCCATATTCCATAGTGTATCAAGCCTATACACTTTATTCCCATCATTATATCATGAGATATAAATCTTTACCTAATGAATTAGAGGGAGATATAGGTTCCACCCATCACATAATAAAATCATACATACATGTGCCACAAGATAATAAAACTTGCATCATATCATGACCCATAAACAGAGATGGGTTTCATAAACATCATATAATAACCCATGAAACGAAATGGGTATCATAAAAATTTCATCATATCATTACATATGGAAAATATATAGGTCCCATAATCATTTCATCAAATCATAACCTGTGAAAAAAATGGGTTTCAAAATCATATAACCCATGGAAGAGAAACAAGTGTCATAAACATAATTCCATCAAAACATAAACCATTAAAGAAATAATATGAATGGTATTCTTGGATAATATCCCTAGTAAAGAATAAACTATAACAAATTATGTCATCTTAGACGAATAAGGATTTTGAAAGATTGTATTGAACATTTATTAAGGAAAATAGCCTTTCTTTGAAAATAATTTTTATAAAACCTTTTCAAAAATCATTTTCTAATAAATAAAGCCTTAAAATTTTCATTTAAAATATTTCTTGAGGAAAATATATTTTATTCTTTGAAAAATGATTTTTAAAAACATGAATCATTTTGAATACCTTTTAATTTTGAAACATCTTTGAAAAATTATAATGGAAGTTTAAAAATATTTTGAAAACTCTTTTCTTTGGAAATACTTAAAAAAGGATTGAAATAATTTTAAAAACCCTTTTATAGAAAATATATTTGAAAATTTTTAAAGAAATATTGAAATCATTGAAATCATTTTCTTTGAAAATAATATTTTTAAAACATATAAAGGAATCTTTGAAAATCATAAAAACATTTTTCTTTGAAAATAACTTTAAAAAAAATGAATGTATAGAACATTAGAAATTTTTTTTTTATTAAAAAGGAATATTTTAAAATTTAAAATGAAGCTTAAAAGGAAGGAAAAACATGATGGTGGATAAATCCATACACATTGAACATTCCTTTTACGGTGTAAAAATTTTAGAAACGTGTCTCGATCAGAAAATGACAAGAAGATTCCTTTTTTAAAAACCCTTTTGTTTAAAAGGTAAAACATGGGTAAAAATGTATTTTAAATATCATATGATAATATTAGAATATTTTAGAAAAAATATTTATAAAACATTATTTTTAAGGAACACATATTTCTGAATGAAGAGGAAGATAAATCCAGATGTTCTTAAAAATACTTTCTTAAATATATTAAGTACCAAAGATTGAAAAAATGATACTAACACTTGAAGATATTATGACTAACCAAAGTGGAAGAAAATTCATGAGTGTTATTTAAATATGGATCATAAGGTTTCATCAATGAAATAATAATCATAAAAAATCCTGATAAATGATGAGATTGTTGTAATAAACTCTTACCACTTAGTAAATTTGAATCATACTTCCCACGTAAGAAAATGACATTACATAAAGCTTAAAATATCATGGAAAGAAGGAGATTCATGTGATAACATGTAAAAGTGTAGTGTATACATTTTTTATAAGAATATAGGTTCATAACATGACATGTTTCTCAAATAAGGTGAATTGAGACAAAATTACTTTACCAATTTGGTAACTTTTGAAACATAAACCCCATGAAAGAAAGATCATCAAATGGATAGGTAAATACCCATAATTTTAAGTATAATAATAATATAATACATACATGGTTATTATACACAAAAAATATGATAAATATCAGTTTAAAATATCTTTTGTATCATGGAAAATAAAACTGAGATGAGGAAACCCTTACTAGTCTTGACTTTCTTCGTACACGTTCAACCCTCCTCTTCTTTGGGCAACTCCTCTTGGTTTGCACCAAAGGACTTCCTTGGTTGGATTTATGTACAAAGGTAGGATTATAAGATAAAGGTATGGATTTTGGGAGAATATTTGTTTATGTGTTAGCCGATACAAAATGGATTGGGAGGTATAAATGGAGGGAGGGGTGAGTTCCTTTTTATAGTGGAGGAGGAGTGTCATTCTTATAAATTTTTGAAAAGGGAATACCACCCATATTTTTCCCATGTAAAGTGGATCCAATAATGGTAAAAATATAATAAAAGGTAGTGTAGGGTATAAATATTAACATCCAATTAATTTTGGAAAAGTTTCTAGGTTATTTTGGGCATTAAGTTTTTGGTTTAGTCTTTTGTTAAGATATTTTTTCTCTTAATCGCTGTAATTAATTTTAATCACTTGCACTAATATTTTTGGTTATTTTTTTTAACCTTATTAAAAATTATAAATTATTCTTATTCCAAATACATAATCCATTAGGGAAAATTAAAATCAAATAATTTGTAGAAATTAATTTAAAATTAACCCTGCAGATGTGTCACGATAGTGGGTTTTTAAGCGAAAAGGTCCAAAAATTTGAAATTTGAAATTAGTTTAAATGACCTAAAATGGATTAATTTATGTATAATTGATATAATTATACTTTAAACATAATTTAACTATATAAATAATTTTGATGAAAAAGCAGTTTTGAATTATAATTCAGTGTTTTTCATTATTCATCAAAAAAATGAAACTTCTAAGAAAAATACCAAAAATTCACCCAAAGTAAATTTTGATATAAATATTTAAAATATGATTTTTATTTTTTCAAATAAAAATTAAAAGTGTCAAAAATCATATTTAAAATGGGTTTTCCATTAAAAGGCGGTAAAATTTCCTTTTAGAAAAATACATCATTTTATTCATAAATTTGGACTTATTCCTATATTATACCTATCAAATATATTGGATGAGTATAAAAAATATTGATTGAATATAAAATATATAAATTTTATTTAAAACATTAATCAAAGTGGGTTTTTTATTTATTGAGATAAAATTATGTTTGTACATAGAAAAATAGTTTTCTTAGAAAAGTAATTTCTTTATTTTCAAATAGTTTTTACGTTCACTTATACTAATTAATAACCAAAGGATTCATTTTAAATACAAATTTAAATCATATTTTCATAATTTAGTTAATATTATTCTTAACCTTCATTCCAATGGCTAGGTGGTTGCTATAATAATATTTTAATAATAATACTAATAGTATATTGTAGTTCGGTAAATCTAGGCCTTGTGTATAACACAAGCTATAAAAGGGACTCGGTATTATGTGTAATACACGCCAAACATGGTTTTGTATATACCACAAGCTAATCTAAGTGTTGTATGTAGTGAAATATTGACTTGGTGTTGTATATAACACAAGCCAAACTTAGTGGTTTCGTATAACAAAAGATATATTCAGTGTTGTGTGAAATGAAAAATATCAAAAGATTAAATCTATTTGAAAAAAAATCTCAAAATCTCGGGGTGTTATAATACCCGCTTATCAGGGTAAACCACAACTGAAATAATACCAATAGATGAAAGAAACATCCAAAGCAATAAATGGTCAACATACGACAAGAGCTAACAAGTAACCAAGTACACATGCTATAACAATATGATGGATATACTACATGCCATGCAGTCATAAAAATAAAGAATATGATACCAAAACCATATAAGACCCCAAACATGGAACAGAGTCCCAAACTGGTCTTGAAATCCCATGTTCCAACCCATCATCCCATGCACAACCCAAATACCAGGTCCGTGACCTGTATCTGTACTAGAAAACAAGTAACATCTGCTCGGGTACCCAAGTGCCATGGAGGCCCGGGTAGGGTATGAGTATAACTCATTAGTCCACCACTAATAGTGTCTAAAGTAATAACCAGTCTATACAATAGCATATTCATATAATCAAAGTAAAATAAATATACATGGAAACAAAAGAAACATGTTTCGCATTTAAACAATTAATAATAAACCCTTTTTTATCCTTCAAGTTCCAAGTGTGCACCAACCAAATAAACTAGCTCTGATCATGACGATAGACTAATCCATAACATAAGAGATTGCCTACTTCTATTCAAAAAGGGGTGTTCACTAATTAAATAATTTATCAACTTACCTCAGAGCCTCGATTTAATAATCAATCCATGTCCATACATTAAGATCATATACCCTCAGTCCGACATCCTAACTAAACAATACATTGGTGGGGCCTAAAGCATCAGTCTATTCCAACCCAAATAAGTAACATCAGTCCCTAAGTTAGGAGCATAGAGCCTCAGTCCGACATCCTAACCAAACAATACATCGATGGGGCCTAGAGAATCAGTCCACCCCAGTCCAAATACAAGGAGCCTCAGTCCATAAGTTAGGAGCATAGAGCCTCAGTCTAACATCCTAACTTAAACAATATATTGATGGGGCATAGAACATCAGTCTATCCCAACCTGTGAGAGTAGAACCTTAGTCCAATACCCCACTCATACAACTTACCTCATGGAAATGCTTCTTTAATCATTTATTAATCTCCCCATATATCATTTCAAATTTCTAGGATCCCAATGGATCCTTAAAACCAAATCATGGCATAAAACTCAAATAAAAATACTCATTTAAAATCATCTTGAATCCACCCCTTAAAACATTATTTTTCCTCTTTGAAAAACAAAACCAATCCCCAAGGATTTCATTTAAATTTCCAACTAATTAAAATAATCATTAAAGCATTTTCATAAAAAGGGGAACCACACCCTCATTTCAAATCATCATTTGAAAACCATTAATAAACCCCATTCTAAATCACATTAAGGTCCATACCTCACCTTAAAACATTACCCACTTTCAAATAACATATTCTTCACTTAAAACCATATCTGGATGAAAATCCACAACACATCATTTAAACCATTTTAAAATCCTCTTAGTCATTTCACAAACCAATGTAAAAACATTTCAATTTACCTTTCTTAACCCCTCCCATAAACCAATTTAATCATAACAACTTAACCATTCTCAAAATTTCCCTTTATCAACATTTACCCATTCAATTCACTATTCCCATGGGTTTGGCATACCCCATGGGTAGCCCTAAGTCCCATCTCAAATCATCAATGAACCCGATGGGGTCCGTAAAGGGGTTTCAAACCTTACACTAAAGACCAAATTAATTTCATTAGCCAAAGACCCAAAAAAAACAGAAAGGTAGTACATTGGAACAACCACATACACATGTAAAACATCAATAATACGGGAAAAAGATTTAAGTACACCTACCTCATGCTCATCAACAACTGCTTTTCCAAACCAAGCCTTTGATTTAAGACCAAACAACCTTTAACATACAAACTTATAATATACTAAAAAAAGAGATTTATAGGGATTCAGAAGGAGATAAATGACTCCACAATACCTATTCTATAAAATAGAAGGAAACCAAGTCAAAGACTTACCCGGAGCTTCGATTCACACCCAACAACACTCCATACACCGAATAGTCGAGGGTGAATCATCTCTTGAAAGTTTATAAGGGTTTGGTTTTTCATTTAAGATGAAGGAGGATGAATATGGGAGAAATTCATGTTATAACCCTTTAAGTATGAGGGGGGGGGGATCGTAAAACCTCCTATTTTAATAGTTCACATAGTTTAGACTCATGGTTGTCCAAACCATGCACCAATCATGTGGACCCCTCTGTTCAAGAGGAGTCTGGGTCACACAGTCTCCTAAGAAGCCTGCACAGTTTGAAAAACTATATGGTAACCATGCATGATGGCTCTATCCAAGCCTGCATGACTTCAACTCCCCCCTTATATGGTCTTAAAAACTATGTACCACCTCTTCCAGAGAGGCACGATTATAGAACACAGTTACTACTAACCATGCACCAACCATGCAACCTATAGTGGATAGCTCCCTTTTTTCCTTTTCATGTCTCGAACCCCCAAAACACCCCAAGGCCTCTTGTATCCTTGGGAAAAATTCCATTAACCAATTTAAGGGTATGAAACCAAATATTTAAACAAGGAAATACCTCCATGGAAGGTTAGGATATTACAAATGTAAAGTCTCGGGTATCTGGGAATGGTGGTTTGGGTTAGAACTTGGATCATCCTTATGAGTTTGGACTATGTAGAGGTTTCAAAGGTGTTGAAATATGTCAGGGATTGAGTCTCAAGAGCTGGTCTAGGCTCGAGGGTTGATTTGTTTTGAAATTATGTTGTTGGTAATATTTGGAAGAGATTTTGAGGGGTTACAGTGTTTTTGGGATTTTACTATAAAATGGTATCCTAAGAAAATTTTGGGATGATTTGGGGTATATTTTGATGTTTAAATAGTTTTCCTAAAATTTATCAAACTCTCATACGTAAGGATAAAATTTTGATTTGTAAGGGTACCCTACTTAGTCAAAAAAATAGCTAAGTCCCATACATAAGAGTCTTCCTATGGGGGTATGGAGAAATGACTAAGTATTAATGTAAGGGTTCCATACATAAAGTTTAATTTTTTATATGTAAAAGTAAACCCTTCATGATCAAGAGTAACTTTTTGGCACGTAAGAGTAAACCTTATGATTCGTTAGAGTCATTTTTTAGAAAGTTGGGAAATGGATAAGTATCAATATAGTGGGATTTATACATAAGGGTAACATGGTTGATACATAAGAGTAGATATAGAGTTCCCCAATGCTATATAAGAGTAACCCTATGGGATATGTAAGGGTAATTTTGAGTACCCTATAATGTGAAATTTTGCTAAGTCTGAGAGTGTTCCCTACAAAAGTAAGAGTAAATTTAAAGACCATAGAATACATAAAAGTAAACTCTCCTATATGAAAAATAAACCTCTAATATGTATGAGACATGGCTCAGTTATAAAAATCTTCTTCATACAGAAGAGTAATTTTCCCTAGTAAAGATTCATTTTTCCCTGGTATGGAAGATTCATTCCCTCTTCCAAAAATGGTAAAATATGGGTGTTCCCTATGATATGTAAGGGTTATTTCCCTGATATGTAAGGGTATTTTCTATGGATAAAAGTGATACATAAGAGTAAAATACTTCATACACAATGGTATTTAGGGGTAGATAAGTAAGGGAAGGTCCATACATAAGAGTCTCAATGTTTGTCAAAATTTTGAAATGATGATTTTTTTCTAGTTTTTTCCAAAAAATTTAAAATGAATTAATTACTAGGTTATTTTATTATAATAGTGGATTGAGGGATTTTTCAACTAGAACACAGTAGGTACTCCCTAGAATTCTTCTTTCATTCTTCTCTTAGACTCCATGAGATATCTTCATTGATTTTTGTCGGTTCTTTGAGTCGTATATTGTAGGGAGTAGTCATGGATATGGTTAGATTATCTAGGGTATTTTTTTAAAATAATGTGAATGTAAACATACAAGTGTATTTAACACACTTGTTGTAGGGCTATACAAAATCTATAATTTATTTTCCTAATATAGTATAGTGACTAACTGAGGTTGTATCACTTATGGAGCTTTTTTTGGTTCAAACAATTTTTTATTTTTAATTCAATTATTATATTTTTGTTGAAATATATTTTAATTAAAGCAAACAAATTTTTAGGGTTTTAGTTTTATTGAATGTAGAGAATAAAAGTAAATATGCAAATGCAATGAAAATGAAATTAATGAAGTCAAGAAGAAAGGAAATTATCTTAAGAGAGTCATTCAGAGAGAACCTTCATTGTCTTATTTCATGCTCACTTAATGAACATACTTCACCATATGTGTGAAAACCCTTTTCTATATAGGTTGTGAATATACAGTTTATTTAACCAATTGCACTGCACATCCACCTCTTTTAATGAGGGAGAAAATTATAGAAAATAATACTAAACCTTGGGTGAAACTTAAGAACCCTATAAAGAACCCCCTCGACCCAAATCTAAGGAAATATAAAATATATACTTAGGTTAAAAAACTATATTTATACCCTAGAATATTCCTTAGGTTACTTACTCATGACCATGAGAATGACAGTTTATAGTAAAGAATGAAATGGGGAGATAAAACGAGAGAGAGAAAGAATGAAATGAGAACACTTTATTCAAAATATGTGATTACAAAATAAAAAGAAAGAAACTACAAAAAAAAACTAAAACAACAAAACTCCTAGCCTAATTTTGAGTGTATCAGTTGATTACCATTTTTATTTATGGGAACCAAGTTCCTCCTCCAAGTCTCTAAATATCCCTATTCAAATTGTACTTTAAAATTCATGGTCATGCATGCTTAATTCCATTCTGAAGATCTCAAAAGATTTTTTAATTTTCACGAATCATGGATTTAAAATTTCTATTCATCATGACATGAAATCATGTGATATGCATGCAGTTCATTTGAATTATCCCATATATATTGTTATTAACATTATGGTACTTATTTTACATTGAAAGACCCACGTAGACTTCCACATCATGAACTTCTTTCTCTTTCCAAATTTATCTTGAACGTCAATATACTCATTGTTACAACTCACCATTACTATCAACAAAGCCTTAGTTTTATGTTCTCCAATCACATCCCCACCATTGAGTAAATTAGTCGAGCACTATTCATTCAATGGTCTTTATCATTGAATGGTTTTAAGATTGGTATCCCTTGGTTTTGGCCCAGGTCAATCACCTTCATCCATGGTTGAGATCAGCTTCAAACTCCTCTTGAACTGGTGAGTTCTCTTCTCCCATTCCTAAAATAGAGTTTATTGATTCTTTAATTTCAAAATTTATACTTCTTAGAATTTATTCAGGGTTCATTTTGTGGTATCTTCTTTGAATAAACTCAGTTTCACTAAGCACTCTCAAACATATACATGATCACAAGAGCACAAATACATTCCCATGATCACAATACTCCACAAATTTAGTTTACACAAAGGCATGATAAGTGATAAATGGATGCAGTAGGTCATGAATGAAGAATTCATGGTTAGAGGTAGGCGCATGGTCCCAAAATTCATGGTTGGGGTAGGCAGGTGCACAATCACATTTCCCCCCTTTGATATTTTGTAGTCTTCCCCTATATAATTTTAAAAAAACTATATGTAGGATTATTAAATATTTAAATCAAATTATTTTTAAAAAATTACAAATAGAATAAGAATCCTTTATATGGTTCAATCCAAAAATTTCCCAATTAAATAATGGTTTGATTAATTAAATCTAAAAATTAATAAATCATATAGAACACCAAGTTTAAAACCATTTCACAATAAAACCTCCAAATTATTCTTAAAACCAAAAATTATGATAATTACGTAGAAATATTTAAAATGGTGGGAGTAAAATCATTAAAACTTATGAAAAAGTTTGTTTCTATGGGGAGACTACTCCCTCACATCAAAGTAATAAAAATAGTGGAAATAACCAAACATCATGCATAATAGTAAATAATCAGAGTACAAAAGAAAGAAATGGGAACAAGGTTGTAATAGTGAAATGAAATAAAGGCTCAAACAACCATATCATACATACAAAATTGACCACCCACTATTCTGACCACATATATAAGAATAAGTAAAAGAAATATAAATAAAAGTGTAAGTCTCTACTGCCCACACCGAGTCATACCATGCACCCAGATCCTCATAAATATTTGATACATCCTGCTTGATCAGTCTTGGACCTCATCTCAACATGCTCCTGAAACCAAGTGAACGTCTGCTCGGCTACCCCAATACAATGGCTGATTGAGAAGGGTGTGAGTACAAAACTCTGTAGGGCACCGCCAATTAGGTCTCATACATAACCTATAAATGTAGGGTATGTGTATGTGAGCTACTCATAATAGTAAAATATAACTATAGAAAATAAAATAAATAACCAATGTCGTACCGAGGGCCTGATGGCTACCCTAGTTCGACAATACTAACTTCAACTAGTTTTATAATATCTAGGAGTAAGCTTCTTCACCATAGGGGGATACAAGTCCTAGCCCTAGGATCACCCATACTCACCTAAACTAAATATAAAATAGGATTCCAGGTATCGACTGGACATCCTATAAATAAGGCATTGAGTAAGATCCTATGAATCTTAGGCATACTACCCAAGTTGCGAGTAACCAGTAGAACCCAAACAACACATCGATGTTCCCTAATCCAGTTTGATGTTGGATTCATATGTATCAGTTTGTAGGAAATCAGGACATTGGAAACAAGGATAAATTACTAAGGGTGATGAACCTTAGGAAATATATAAGGAATACTCTCCTGATCCAAGATAATAAGACAAAATCATTCAGTCACTGTCTAAACAACCCATTCCCAGACATCTCTAGAAAATTCAATAATGGTGTATCCACCCAATTATGAGGAGTATCCCATGAATTGATTGAGGAGATCATTATCAATCCTCGAGGATGTCAAAAGCATCTAGTTCTCGGGGGAAATTTGACCACCTGATAATCTCTGGTATCACTTAGATCCTAGTGTGCTAGGCATCCTGGGCGATACACTAACTAAGAGGGGGTTTCTGAGATGCACTCAGAAACCTTCTCTATATCCTTGTACAGGGAGGAATCTTAGATATAATAGGAATTATGATAATGTAAAATTAAATCAAATAAGGCTCATAATCCAGATCCTAGGAATTACCTTTGGGTATCCACACCATGTCATCACACTACGTGTAACCCATAGGCGAAGTTCCAGGAAGCACATCTGGAATTTGTAGTTGCATCAATAGTAAATGGGTAAAAACATAAATAAAATATTCAGGTTGGTCAAATGCCTAAAACCATCTCTACTAGTACAACCTCTCAGTCTCACATGTTTGGTATGGGTTCTAAGGTGACACCCGCTACCAACACTACCCAAACCCACAACACACTCATTCTGGGTTAGTCAACCACTAAAGAATCCACTAGGGTCCCCTAGTTCAATGAAATGAATAATAATCCCTCTTAGGATCCTCTAAGTCATCAAATAAGCATAGGAGTCCCTCTTTGGATCCTCATAATCAGACATGGTAGAGACATACCTCTTGGGACCCTTGAAAAAAGTATGGAAGAAGAGGCATCACACTTTGGATCCTCTAGGCTAGGATCATGGTCTCAGTCAACACCAAACACACCAGGACATTACATCCCATGAAATAATGAATACGGTATCATGGCCTTACCATCTACATAGGGTATTACCACTATGAAAACCATCAGGATATGAGTCGTGAACCATCTCGGTGCCCAAGGTCACTTTGGGATGGTCTACTCACCCAACCCAATCTTGGTCTACCTAAGGTTTTTCCACCTAGTCCTGTACAAGACTGACATGCCTCACTAGGTCTAGCCTCACCTCCTAAGAGGTTTGGAGGCTACTCGGTGTCTCAACAATATCGGTATCAACCATCAGGAACAAGTTATGAAGCTAACTTATAGGGTTTGTTAGTGACCCCTGACATCCATCCATTTTAATTAATCAATTCATTGGAATAAATTTTAATATGGGGCATCACCCTTATAAGAGAGCTTGATAATTCACATAATACCATATACATGCATAAATACCATATGGTAGGTACGATATAACACCTACCTCATAATAAGATTTCCATTTAATTTCCATGGGATGAAAGTAGCTTCCAAGGACCATCTAAGCTCATTTGAGGCATGTGTTATCCTATATCACAACTAAACCACTAGAAATTATTTAATTATAAATACATTACAATTAATTAATCAAACTCAACAACTTATAAAAAATTAAACAATTTTATTTATTAAGGAATAATGACCAAAACCTCATTGGGAAATCCTATTGCATCAGAACCATGACCTAACACTCTCCAGTAACCCATGTCACACCCTCAATCCTAAATTGGGAATAATACCTAAGCAATAACATCAAGAAAAAACCCAAGCAATTTAATTTAAGCTTTAAATCTTTATAAAAACACCACAATGACATACCTCAATGAAATTACATGTGGTAAAGTGTTAATAACCTCCTAGGATGTCCTCTTACTAGGAAGATCCAAATTCCCATCACTAGTATCTGATTCCACCATGATCTGGTGGAATCATAATTAAAATCCCTAACCAGGTAAACTAAAAATTAGGATTGAAGGAAGGAGAAGACTCAAGGAGATTAATGTAGGATAAATCACACCTCAAAACTCTATATAAATCCATCAAGAAGACCCCCTAAAATGGGTTTGAAGATGGGAAGAAAGGGGGAGGAGAGTCAGCTCACATGAGGGATAAAGAGGGGATAAAATGGGGTATTCCATTTTAAATGCTTGGAAGGGAAACTTGTAATTTTCTCTCCTTTAATGTGTCAAACGATTGGCCAAACCATGTTCCCCTACTGTCCGAGGCACACCCACATTGCATGGTGATAAAGCATAGTTTAACAAACTATGTTCCAACCATGCAACATGTCTGTAGTTTATTACAAATGCTCACACAATTTTCCAGACCTCCCACATAGTTTCCCCAACCCATGCGCCTATGTAAATGGGGATTCACTGTTAGTACTAATAGTGTTCCAACCATTTTACCTAGAATGTAGTTTTCAAAAACTTTGACTTCAGGCCTTGATCCCCTAAGACTATCTTAAAACCTTTGAGATACCTTCCAAGACTCAAACCATGTCTAAAAAAATACATTGAGAGGTTCTAACCTCCTAGGTCCCACTCCAAATATCTAATAAAAAAGTGTCTCATCCTCTAATTGAAAATTAAAAAACCTTTTGAAATTTCCGAGTTGCATGGAAATAGGATATTACAAATACTCCACCTTAATGCTTCTCATCCTTGAGAGGTCTTGGTGGGCATCCAAATGAACAACCTGACCCACTTGGGTCATGAATTTCTGTTCAAATAACCATGTTGGGTTTCTAAACACCCAATGCATTTCAAAGATCCACTTTAAACATACAATTATTAACCCACCAAAACCCAATCCAACACTCATAACAAATGTTGAAACATCAAGATGGAACTTACCCATGACCATAAAAGCTAAAATATGACCACATCATTGTCTGATCAATCAACCACCCTATGGCACTCCCCCACCATAAGTTCTTTCTTTTAACGGCCAATTTCAAGCTATGATACTTCCACCATCATATTTTCCTATTGAAACACACCCCCAATGTCCTAGAAATTATCTTGGTATTTTTTATCAACTATTTATACCCAATCACATACAAGAAAATTAATTTCGATTCATTATTATAATATAAATGGTTTAATCCCAATTGACCAATATTAACCTAGTCGCACCAAATTTCCCTTGAAAACCCTTGGTTGACTTTTAGACCACACTTGTGTCATAACAATGACATGATCGATGTAGTTCATCACTGAATGCATACAACTATACTTGATAATTCAAGTTGAAACACCACCATCTGACTATTCTTAAAAATGACTGGCTTCTTCTACTAGCACATCACTAAAACTCGATTCTAATACCTTTATCCCAAGGAAAATTAAGATCATTCTGAGCTCACTCACTAATGCCTGTAACTAACTTCTGGAGACATTTCTTGGACAAAACATCATTTTTATATTACCTTTTCCATGTTTTAACATGAACACTGGAGGATTCTCAATCCAATACTATTGAATTTTCACCAATTATCTCTAGCTCGACACCCGTGCTTGGAACCACCCAAGTCTGTATCTGAACTTGTACTTGGAATTCATTTATAAATCCAACATTACCTGGTTCTATTTGTCCAACAACATCTGAAAGCCAAATGACTATCCAAAAAATAATCTCATACCCCTCACGACCCTTCATACGTGAGTGTTACACACTAGCATCCATTGTCATGCTCCCCATCTTAGTATCATCCTTGTCATTGAAAAAAAAACAAGTTTCTGATCACTGTAGACCATGCCCCATCCATTTCCACACATAAAAACTTGCATGACTAAGAACTTGATCATTCTCAAGTGCCAATGTAAGCATCACCTATCACCCATTCTTGATCCATAAAAATGGAATTCGTGGCATGCACTAGGTTTTAACTCATAATGGGACTACCACTATTGAGTATTTCCTTAGAAGAATCCATGTTAAACACATGCCACTCCTACCGATCCATGATCACATTAAGTTAGGATTCACTTGACTTTATTTAACCCCAAACAACATGTCTCTAGAAAGTACATGTTAAGGTCAACCCTTGGGTCAACCATCTCATGACACCCAATTTATTCCAAGATATCCGTCATCATAGGAAACTTATCTTAATTTACCCAAATCTCCAAGTCACCACAATCTTAAGCATCTCATTTGAAACCATCGATCCTCATCCTGTACTTGACCACTCACTAACATTCAATTTTAACTATTACCATGCATAATCAGTGTAAACTAAACTCACCATATGTAGCGGGTGTATAATCTCATACCACCCTACTCACACTCCCTCAAGCGGAACATTAAAAAAGACAAGATGACCATGATCCCTGACAAATTAGTCTTGACATTCTAGTAGATGCATGGGGACACTTCAAAATTGGTAACCTTACTTAAGTCACAATTTATTCCATGACCATCCATCACATAACATAATGCTAGCGCCATAACTGCACATCCTCGGTCTAAAGAATGTAAAACTTATCCACATGATTAGCTTCTACCAAGTTCCATTACATTCATGAGAATATACCCATTCTATAAACATGTTTCTAAACACACAACCACTAGTCAATAGGGCCAGAAACCCAAACAATCCTGCTCATTGAATCCAATCTCAATACTCAAGCACTCTAGGTGCTTTATCAAAAACCAAAGGCATTACCTTACCTATATTGAAAAACTCATGCAACTCCTATAAATCAGTCTCAACACGAGTGTAGATCAAATATCAACACCCTTATAAACATCTATAAACTTGGGACAACCCCTCTTTAATGTTACCCTTGATCAAACCAAACACCGAATCACTAGGGTCTGAGTCAAAACTGAGAGCATTTAGGTCTCCCACCTAGCCATACCGATTAGGTCTCATATTAGGGGTACTAGGTCCAACCACCTAGACCATATGACTCTCACATAAGAACCACATACCACTCTATTTAATTCACACAGGCAATATCCTTTTTCCCACCTTTACTATTACAAGATATCTAACACGTCTGAAAACTCTCTCTAAAATAGGTAAAACTGAAGGCAGGTAAAGATATCATTGAACTACGAGGGTCAACACCTATCAACATGGGTTTAATTATAGAGGTTGTTTATTCCAACTTATAGAGGAAAACATCCTATAAGTTTTAATTGGAAACCCATTTGAGTGAACCCTGTTAGTAACTATTAACTTAAGGGAGTATTCAAATTTATTAAACATTTAAGGAATCACCTTCTAAGCATTGTCCTACCAGGCCCTGATCCTCTCCGAGTATCATCATAAGGGACTGATCCCTATAGTTTCATGATATGAACATAGAAAATATGATGAACTAAACCTCACCAAGCATCTTTATATGGTAATACACCCTCAAGGTTACAGTTCACTATAAATATTGAGGTACCTATCAACATCACACTAGAAAATTCGACTAGATTACCATAAATGAAGGTTGATTAAGTAAAATATCATAGCAATCTATATGGGAAAACTCCATGTAGGTTGTTAAAAATCTTTAATTAACTACACTTGAGATGGATACACCCACAAGGGGTCTACTAGAATAATATTAACTACCCAAGTTAACAAGGTTCTCCTAACGATCCCTCTATAAGGTGTCACATGCCCCTAGAAACCTATAATAGGTACTAACGAGACATAAGTATGTATTTTGACCTACCGAGGATCACTGTACCTCTTGTGCAGAAGACTATATTGGTATCACCATCATTAAGTCGCATCATACCATAGTCCACATAGCCTATCATAAAGGAACATAAAAAAGAGGTCCAAATGAGTATAATTCCACTAAGAACCTATATGGGTAAACAAAATTTAGGTTATTGTTGACACTTTAAATGATTTTCCTTAGTTATTATCAATATAAATCACACACTATAAGGCCTATGAAATGTGGACCTTATCTTCCATATACGATTCATGAACAAATGCCTCTTTCCTTTTCTGAATAAGATTCAAAATTAATCATTGGAATCAAGAGAGACTAGTTCATGTCTCAACCCAACTCACTCTATGAATAGTAGCAGGATTGGTTCACTTCCTAGAATCAAGTGTGCCTCCCCATGCACCAGAGGCTTTTGACTAGCAGTAATGGTCAAAGGTATGTTTGTGGGGAGACTATGACCTTGTATCAGAGTAAGAAAAACAAAAGAAATAACAAAAAATAGTATATAAAAGTAAATAATCAGAGTGTGGAAGTAATAAATGTGAACAAGGCTATAATAACAAAATATAGTAAAGTCTTAAACAACCATATCATACATACAACACCGATCATCCACTGGACCAACCACATCATCATCATCATCATTCTTTATTTATTGGAGAAAGAAGAGAGACAAAAGAAGGGAGAACAACAAAGGAGGAAGGCCTAAGGGGCCCTGAAATAATGGAGGCCAAGGTAATCCCCTCGAATAAGAATTGAACCCTCCGGGTTCAACTGTTTAGGGTTGTAAAAACAAATAGTGCCTGAACCTTTCACTGCAAGTTTGGCTAAGTGGTCTGCCACTTTTTTTCCCTCGCGCCATGTGTGTCTCAGTCAAATGTTGTTAGAGAGGAGGGAGTGGAACTTCCTGATGGGGTAAGAGATTGACCATGGGGAATTTTCATTTCTATACAAAGAGTTGAGAAGAATCAGGGAGTCTGTCTCAACTTCTTCAATGGTTATACTACCTTGCCCGCAAAGAGTGAGGTTAGAGAGAAACACGAGAGCTTCTGCCTGAAGAGAAAAACCTCTGCCAAGGAAGGCCGTGAATGCCATCACCATGCATCCTCGAGAGTCCTGGACCACACCACTACCCATCATATTACCCAAAATACAGGATTCATCCGTATTGAGCTTCAGACCCAAGTGAGGAGGCTGCCACCTAACCTAATGACCATTGAGAAACTGGCTGGGTGATAGGCTTGAGGGTATGGGAAGAGGATCTGAAGGGAAGGCGCATCCCACCAATTATCTAGGAACCTGGTTAGATCGAGAAGAAGGCTATGGGCATCGACGAAGATGACTTTTCCAGACGATCCAACACCCTTGAACCTAGATTTTTTCCTAGCGTTCCAGATGCACCACACCCCAGCATGGAGAATAAATGATCTGGAAGTGTGCTCCACTGCCTTATTACCGGAGCCGTGAAACCATTGAGTGAAAAAGGGAGATTAAGTGGGGGATGAATACTAATAGAAGTGAAGCCACCAAGAGAAGACCAGACCTCCTGTGCCCAGTCACCTTCAAAGAACAAGTGTTCACTACTCTCCTCGCTGGGGTCTTTATAGCACATGCACCTAGAAATAAAGGGGACACCAAATTTTTTTGATGTTTTCATCTACGGAGACAACATTATGCCTGATTCTACAAGTAAGGAAGCTATATTTCAAATGAATTTTCTTATTCCAAAGAAGGACATTACATTGATTTTTCTACAGATGAGGCATAACTGAATGACAATAATCCTTAGAGGAGAAGGTGCTCGCGTGTGAGGGGATGAAAACGCACTTGTCAGGCTCTGCTGAGATATCAATGAGGTGAAAAGTTTTCAGTTGGTCCTTGTTAAGAACTGCCTAGATGAAAGTAGGAAATATGCTAGCCTCCTCATACGTAATGTTGTACGCTAGATAGCCAGGGAATCCAAGGAAATCACCCAACCAATTGTTGTTCCAAAAGGATACTTTTCCTTCCCCAATGACCCATCAGACATGGGGGCTAATGGAAGAGAAAAGGGGAAGAAGAATAGAAATAAAGGGGGACCTACATGCATTAACATTCAGTGCATTGTCTTCCAAGGGGCCACCCATGGTCCTTCCCCATAAGGTCCGACATTCATGAATCTCCTAGTACATTTTATCATGAAGACATAGAAGGGTATCAACAAGGCTCTGAACACTGATCCCCCCTTCTTGGATGGGCTTCTCCATTTTCCCCCATGACACCCATGCATGCTTCCCTTCATCCCAAGCATCCCAGATAAAGCGGGAAAGAACCTTGTCAATTTTTGAAATGACTCTTTTGGGTGATTTGATGTAAGAAAGAGCATGAAGAGAGGTGCTGAGAAGAACACTATTAACCAGGGTAATTTGACCTCCAAACGATAGGTACATGTTTTTCCAGTTGAGAACTCTCTCAGTGATCTGACACACAGTGAAGTCAAAATCATGGATTCAAAGTTGGTAGGGAGAGATAAGGGCACCCAGATAACTCATAGACAATCACCCCTGTCGGATTCCTAGAAGATCTCAAATAGAGGCAGTGCGGGAGGGGGCACATATTCTCAGGTACCCCAGTGCAATAATGACCCGAGCAGGGTGTGGGTACAAAACTCAATAGGGAACCACCAATGCGATCTTGTATATATCCATTAAATATATAGAATGTGTATATAAGATTATCATAATAGTAACATATAAATATTTAAAATAAACTAAATAACAAATGTTATATTGAGGGCATGATGACTACCCTGGTCTGACCATACATACTTCATCCAATGCCATACCATCTCTGAGAAAGCTACGTCACCATAGGGGGATACAAATCCTAAACTCGAGATCACCCATACTCACCTCTACCAAATATAAAATAGGATTCTAGGTATCAGTTGGACACCCTATAAATAAGTCATTGAGTAAGATCCTAGGAATCTTTGGCATACTACCCATTCCATGAGTAACTAGTGGAACCAAGACAATTTCTCAGTGTTCCATAATCTAGTATGATATCAGATTTCTAGGTCCCAGTCTATAGGAAATCAAGACATTATAAATAAGGATAAATTCCTAAGGGGGATGAACCTTAGTCAATATGTAAGGAACACTCTCCTGATCCATGATAATAACATGATATCATTCAGTCATTGGATGAACAAACCATTCTCAAGTAGCTATAGGAAATGAAATAATGGTGAATCCACCCAATCTCGAGGAGTATACCATGCATCTATTGAAGAGATAATGATCAATCCTAAATGATTTCATAATAATCTAGTGCTTGAGGGAAATACGACCACCTAAAAAACTCTTTCATCACATGGATCCTAGAAAGATAGGAATCCTGGGTGACCCACTAACTAAGAGGGGGTTTTTGAGATACACTTGACAAACTTCTCTATTTCCAAGTATATGGAGGAATCCCAAATAAACTAGGTATTCTGATAATATAAACATTAAATCAAATAAGACTCATAAGATGGATCTTAGGAAGTGCCTTTGGGCATCCTTACTATACCATCACATCACCTATATCCCATAGTCCATATTCTAGGAAGCACATATGTCATTCATAGCTACATCAACCATAATCAGGTGAAAGAATAAATAAAAGAGTATGGTTGGTCAAATTTCTAAACCATTCTCTACCACCAGAACCTATCAGGATCACATGTTCAGTACAGGTTCTAGGGTGACACTTTCTACCATTACCACCCAAACCCATAAATGTACTCTCTTAGGGTTGAAAAACTATTAGGGAACCCACTGGGGTCCCTTAAGCCAATAAACTAAATTGTAATTCCTCTTGGGATCCTATAAGTTAGTACATAAGCTAAGGCATCCATCTTTGGATCCTCTGAATCAAACACGATAGAGGCATCCCTCTTGGGACCCTCAGAAAAAGTATGGAAGTAAAGGAATCCAATTTGGGATCCTCTAAGTTAGGATTGCAGTCTTATTCAACACCAGATGCACCAGAAAGTCACATCCCATGAAATCATGAACATGTTAGCATGGTCTTATTGGCTACATAGGGTCTTACCACTATGAAAACCATCAGGAGATAGGCCATGACCCATCTTAGAGCCCATGGTCACTCAGGGACGGTCTACTCAACCAACCCAATCCCGATTTTCCTAAGGCCTATCCACCTAGGCCTTTACAAGACTAACATGCGTCATCAATTCTAGCCTCACCTATTATTAGGTTTGGAGGCTAATCAGTTTCTCAATGGTCTCAATCTCATCCATAAGGGCCAAGGTATGAAGCTAGCTCACATGGTTTTTAGTGACCCTTGGTATCCATCCATTTTAATCAACCAAATTATTTTAATTTAAATAGTCATTGGAAATAATTTTAACAGGGGGTGTCTCCCTTAGGGGGTGAGGCCGAACATTCACATACTGGCATAAACATGCATAAATACCATTAGGAAGGTACTATAGACCAACTACATCACAAGAAACTTTCCATTTATTTTTTCAAGGGTTGAAAATAGCTGCCAAGGCCCGTCCAAGATCATTTGAGACATGCATGGTCTTTCCTCACAAAAAAAAACCACCAAAAATTAATTAATTATAAATAAATTATAATTAATTAATTAAACTCAATAATTTATAAACAATTAAGCAATTTTATTTATTAAGGCATAATGCCCAAAACCCCATCGGCTGATCCCATCACATAGAAACCACGACCTAACTCTCACCAACTACCCATGACACATCCTCAACCTTAAATTGGGCATAATACCTATTAAAAAACATCAATAAAAACACCCAAGAAATTTAATTCAAGTTTTAAAGCTTTAGAAAAACACTACAACAACATACCTTGATGAAACGACATGCAATGAAGAGTAGACAACCTCTCAGGACGTCCTATTCCTATGTAGAGAAGAAGCCCCATCATCGGTATCTAATTACACTATTCTTCAATGGAAAAAGAATTAAAATCAATAACTAGGGAAACAAAAAATTAGGAACAAAGATAGGATAAGACTCAAGTATCTCACTAGAAGATAAATCACACCTTAAAATGCTATTAAAATCCATCAAGAATACCCCCTTGAAGGGGTTTGAAGAAGGGAAGGAAGGTGGTGGAGGGATGACTTGCATGAGGGGTAAATAGGGGAGAAAATGGGGTTTCCCTTATAAAGTCTTGGGTAAAAATGGCAATTTTACCTCCTTTAAATGAGCAACAAAGTTTGGCCGCACGGTTTTCCAAACCATGCGCCAACCGTGCACCCCCACTTTTCGAGGCACACCCACCTTGAATGGTTATAAAATACGGTTACGACACACATTTTAATAGACCATACACTAACCATGTCATATGTATATAGTTTATTGTAGAGGATCACATGGTTTTTTATCCCCCCACATGGTTTCCCCAACCTGTGCACCTATGTAAATTGGGCCGCATGATTGGACCACACGGTTAACACTAACCATGCATAAACCATGGGCCCTAGGATACACTTTTCCAAATCTTTGACTTCATGTATTGATACCCAATTACTCTCCTAAAACCTACAAGAGAGGTTCCAACCTCCAGGATCCTGTTCGATATCTCATATAAAAAAAATCTCATCTAGTAATTGAAAATTCAAAAACCTTATGAAATTTCAATGTCGTATGGATGCGGGATCATACATAAACATTAAAATCTGAACAATCATATTATACCATGGTATAATAATATTTTTCAATACATAAATTTCATCAATTTTTAATTCATACAACCAAATAATTCTCATGACTTATAAATGATTTTCAATTATTTATTTCTTTACCGAGTATAAAAATTCATTAAATTCTCTTATTAGTTATCATGTGAATGTTGTGATTGCCTACCCAGATATGTATATATCTTTACTTAAGTATTTTTAATTGGAGTTTTTATTATTCTCAAAAACATTCCTGATTTCTATAAGCTTGGTGCCATCCTAGAATATCGACCTCATAGAGTCATAAAAGCATGTTAATCACAGGGAATTTACCTGGGTTGTTCTAAGTCTAAAGGGTTGGTGGGATTTGAATATAATTTCTTTTGAGGTATAATGGGGTATATTAGCTCTAAAGTGAAGTAAAATACATAAAATGGTTTAAGTTGTAAAATGGTTCCTCACTCACTCCCCCCTTTGCACATATTTATCCACCAAACTCTTCTTTCTTTTGTTGGGAATTCGAAACTTGGGATTTTTCTCACCAATGAGTAGATTTAATACCTATTCCATCAATTATGGAATTTTTTCAGCATGAATTAAGATCTATATTTCTCTTTATAATCATATTTTTTTAGGAAAAAAGAGGGAGATTTTGATATTCAAGCAGTGGTGAACTACCAACTAAACATTGAATGATTTTTTGGTCATAATCACATCTTTACAACGTGATTTTATTCCAAAAAATTAGTATAATAAGCTCCAAAACATATTCTAGTAGTAGATTTTTTTTTCAATGTAACATAATTTTCTCTCCCCCACACTTGATTTCAAACATATTCATGCAATAAAATTACAAAGTGAGGTGGAAATGGATTTTTTGCTTTTAATGTGTCTGTATAACACGAGTTTTCATGTATAGTAGGGGATTAATAAAATGGTAAGATGTAAGGGTAGACTTTAAAATAGGGTTTATCATAAAAATGGGCTTTCAAAATGGCACCTCAATCATTTTTAACACATTTCATGAAAACCAACAACTTTGAATATGAGGAAAACAATAAGTTTAAGATTTCATTGCATGCTTCAAGATTCTAAAGAAAAATAGAAATGAAAATATGATGTCAAAAAGGCATAGAAACCTCTTGGGTGTGGTAAAAACTTTTCATTATGGACAAAACTAGTGCACATTGAGTTTTACATTTGATCAAACATCCTTATATACTTAGATTGAAAATCAAGATTCAAAATTCTATTTAAGAAATCATTTAAAACTTTTAGAAATTAAAATCAATAATTCTTTTCAAAAATATCAAGATGATATCAATTTTCCAAAGTTTTCAATAAATCTAAAAAAGTCCCCAACTTAAAAACACAACAAAAATCTAAAAACAGAAAAAAAAACATGCAATTACTAAATAGGTTGGTACCACTTCCCCACACTTAGACTCTTACCACACCATTTATGATTTCAAAAATGATTATAGTATATTTTCATACATATTTGGATTGGGAAACAAAAAAAATGAGTAATATTACTTAGTTTATTGGAAAGTAACAACTTTGAGTTAGTCTCATAAGTTTTTCTCCCTAAAAACCTATAAGTAAAACAAAAATATAAGAAAATTATTGAAAACACAAAGAAAAAAATAGAAAAGAAAAGGGAAAGGAAAGAAAGGGATAAATCTTGGTTTGTCCCCCAAGTGGGACCTGGGTTTTTACTACCCCATATGGGTCATACGAGCTACTATCCGAAATCAAATGGTGGGTGTGATTTGTGTGAGATAAACCACTACATATCTTTTCTTCTAGTTTTCATCAATATCCATGCTTATTAGGTACTCTAGATAAAGTGCATTAGTTCCTTCCCCATATAAATGAGATATATCTTTCATGGTTAGGGTAGGATAAAATATGGCTCCTCTTCTTGTGCTTCGACCATAACTTCTTCAGATTTTTTTCTTCTTCCAAGGCTAGCTCAAAATATACCACATCAACAAATTTTTCATATGGGATCTTAGAAAATAATTTTATTTGAATAAAATTGAAACCATTTTGAATTTAAATTGTATTCTCACTTATTTTCAATAACTTTATATTTTGTTTCTTTATGCACAACCCCAGTAAAATCTTCATGTACTCCCTATAATAATTAGTCAACAGATTCATGGATCTTTATGTATTACTCATAAAGTGATTCTTCATTGTCTTATTCATCATCTTGTGTAAACCATGCTTGGGATGAATCTAAAAAACCTAAAGAAGGTGGAGTTAATTCTCAATTTAGCTTCAGTGAAATTAAATGAAATTGGGTGCTGGAAAGGACCATCTCTCTTAGTTGGTTTAATTTCAACTACTTCTTTTGTGGAAAGTTATTCTTGGAGTTGGTTTTTAATGGATAAAATCAAGTATTCTGTCTCCTATATATTCTCTTCAAATCCCACCACTTGGGTAGTTTCTTCTTCCATGTCCAAAGAGAGGTAGAGAGGCACTGTTTCTTCTTCTTTAAAGGTGGAAATATCATGTTGTATGATAATGGTTACAAATTCATTCCAAAATTCATCCAAATATTGTTAATATCTAATATATACATCAACAGGGAAGTATTCTTCATCACTATTCTCTAAATATTCATGGAAGGCCTCGATCTAGATCTTGGGATGTTTGGGTTGTGGATGTTATTCAATAATGGCCTTAACCTCTTGATCTTATTTTGAATAATTGAGAGGAAATAAGAGATATTCTTTTTGTTACTTGACCACTTCTTGATGGAAATCTGGGAAGTACTCCTAGAGCTTAGTTAATTCTTAGGCCAATACTTCTAGAATTGGGTAATCCATGTATTCTTTAAGGCCCAAGATGAACTCCTTGAATCCCTCTTCATAAAGAATCCATATTTGAGCTCCCCTCACTAGTCTAGAAAATAATGCAATGTTATATTCCATGGATATGGTGAGTTATAAAATTTTATTTTTTTTATATATTTTTTTTATCATTTTACGTGAAATAAAAAAATATTTACAAAATTAGACAAATAAATAGTGAGTGAAAGACCACTTAGCTCCCTGAAAATGATGCTAATTTTTGATGTGCCTGTCATAGAGTGGTATAAAATGTACAATTTATTTTTCTAAAGAAGCATAGTGGTTGACTAGGTTTATCTCACTTGAGGATATTCTAAAATTAAAATACTCAACATTACAAATTAAATTATTATATTTTTGGTATTTTATATTTTAATGTAAGAAAACATATTTTAGGGGGTTTAGTTTATTTAAGTTTAGGACATAAAAGTAAATATGTAGATGCAATGAAAACAAAATGAATGAAGTTAGGAAGAAAGAAAATTATTTTGAGAGAGTCATATGGATAGAACCTTCATTATCTTCTTTCATGCTCACTTAATGAACACATTTCAACATATTCATGACCACCCTTTTCTACATAGGTTGTGAATATATATTGTATTCAACCGATTGTACTGCACATCCACCACCTCGATTGAGGGAGAAAATTGGGCAGAACATAAGATCCCTCTAAAGATCCCCATCAACCTAACTCTAAGCAAGTAAAAAATATAGACTAATGTTTAAAAAATGGATTTCTCCATCACGATATTCCTTGGTTAACTTAATCACGACCATGAGTAAGAAAGTTCATAGTGAAGAATTAAATTTGAATATAAAATGAATGAAATTAGAAAACTTTATTAAAACTATACTATTATAGAATTAAAAGAAAGAAATAATAATAGAAAACCAAAACAACAGAACTCCCTTCCAGATTTCATAGTGTAGAGGTCAATCCCCATATTTATTTACAGGCACCAAGTTCCTCCTCCAAGTCTCCAAAGATTCCCATTCAAATCATACTTTAAAATTCAGGGTAAAAAATTCTTAATTATATTCAGAATATATCAAAATATATTTTAATTCTCACAACTCATGAATTTAAAATTTATATCCATCATGGAATGTGATCATGTGATATTTTTCTCCCCATATTTTTTATTTTTCATGTGCATGAATTGCACGCGAATTATCCTGTGTAGAGTGTGATTTTCATCATGGTAATTATTTTTCTTTGAAAGTGCCACACTGAAATCCACTTTATGAACTTAATTCTCATTCAAAATTCACCTCAGTTTTCAATATCCACATTTTAATTGATCAAAATTACTATAAAAAAATCCACAATTTATGTTTATCAAGAACATACCCACCATTGAATAAATTAGTTGATCATTATGTGTGAGATATTCTTTAACTGGAGAGTTAACTTATCCCATGTTTTCAACATAGTTTGGTTATTTAGTTTCAAATTTTATTATTCTTTGATTTTATTTAGGATTCATATGGTGGAATATTATTTAAATGAACTCATATTCACAAACCACAATCAAACATATTCATGGTAGCAGGAGTACAAATGAATTTCTACAGCCGCAACACTCTACATATTTAGTCCACATATAGGCAAGCTGAGTGAGGAAAAAATTAAATAGGCTATAGATAAAGGGTTCATGATTGGAGGTAGGTAGGCACATGGTCATATGTTTCAAAATCATAGGCTTCATGGTTGGAGGTAGGCATGTGCGCAATCAATTTTTTCCCTCTGACATTTTTTATCTTCCCATATACAATTTAAAAATAAAAAATGGATGATTACTTATTTCAAATTTAAATAAAATTATTTTTAAATAATTATTAATAGAATAAAAATACTTTAAATAATTTAATCCAAAAAATTCCTGATCAAATAATGGTTTGATTAACTAAATCATAAAATTAATAAACCACATATAACACAAAGTTTAAAACCATTTCATAATAAAGCTTAAAAATTATTCATAAAACTAAAACTTGTGATAATTACATATAAATATTTAAAATGGTGGGGATAAAATAATTAAAAATTAATAAAAATTGTATGAAAGTATTGGTTCGTTAGTATGCATACTTGTTTTTTAAAGAATGTTCATGTATGTCATTGTAATTTCAAAAAACATATAAATTTATACAAACTCTATCCACATATGTGTTTTTTAAACAATGTGAATATAAAACTGATGTTTTTAAACAACGTATGCATATAGTTAAATAATGTAAATATATGAACATTGAGTATGGTATAACACATACAATACACGTATAAAGGTAAACAATGTGAAATTAATTGTAGGTTTTGTAGTTTATTATGAATAAAGACCATAAAAACAACTGATATGGTTTTGATTTGTAAAGTATAGTATATGTTTTAGTAAATTATAAAATGGAAACTAATATTAACGATATTAATATAAATGGAATGATTTATTAACAAAAATGAAGATTGAAAGACAATTCTTTAAATGTGTTTATCAAATATAAGTTTATAATATATGGGAGAACATAATATGTATTGGTGGGTAAATCGATGACAATGATCTATTACTAAAGTTAATTTTTTGGGAACTTGCATAAAAAGAAACACCCTATAAGGAAACACTAGTGTAACAAAGGGTTTTAAACATCAGTTTTTTATTTTATTTTTAACATTGGTTAAGTAGAGATAATGTTTCAAGTGATGTTGTAATTGATTTTTTATACTGATTATTATAAAAATATTTATAATACTCATCAAAAACATAATAGCAGATGATTTTTTCACGCCGATTATTCAAAAACAAATGTGAAAAATTATTTTTTTAAAAAACAATTATTTGGAATTTCTATTTTCCCAACAGACCAAGAGAAAAATAAAAGTAAAAAATAAAAATAAAAAAAAACATAAAAAAACATAGGTAGAAACAACAACTTAGATATAAATTTCCATACAAAATATTTACATCACAATTATATTCAAATTATAACTATACAATTTGAAATTTTAAATTCAAAATCTATATTAAAAATACACTATAAATGAATCATACTTATAAAATAATATACCCATTATCCTCATAAATGATTTAGATCTTGTCTAGTATAAGGGATATGGTCATCAAAAAGATAAAAATTAAAATAAAATTAATCAACATTCATTATTACCAAATGAAAGGTTATAATAAACTCTAACCTTGTAGAATTTTGTAACTGTCATAGTTGAAATTATTTCAAACATAAATATCATAACATAATATCCACATTTCATTATTCCTTCTTGATGATTAAAGTGTTGTTTCAAAAGAAGTTTTCAATTGAAAATAATATTTTATATATTTGATCCAAGATGTAGTAATTACAAATGAAGTTACCTTTGTGCACACACATTTGAGATTTTCTTTCCTTTTTCCTATTATATTTCTAAAGTATCCTTATACCCTAATTGAAAAAATATGCATGTAATAAAATTAAAAGTTATTATAATATATAAGTATTCAAATAATCATACTTACACCTATAATACTTCTTTAAAATTTTGTCACATGTCACCATAGATGAAGCATAATCAATATGTTGTCTTATCTTTTGGAAAAAAACACACAAAATCTAATGGCCACTAATATACAAAAATTACAATGCGAGTGGTTATTCAATTAATAGAAATAATATTTTTTGACATATATGTTTCATACCCATTAAGATAAGGAAGCATCTAACACTGAAGTAAATCATTTTGAAATATTTAAGAAATATATACAATTCTTTCATTATCCTCCATTGTCTTTGTTATTGGAGAAATAAATTATGGCTCAAAAAATCCATATAATGATGCAATATCCTACCTAATACAAAGTGTATAAAGTACCAAATAAAAATAAAACATAAGTATTAAGTTTTATCAAATTAACATAATTGAAATAAATATGATAATAGACTTTTATGGAATAGAATTGCATCACATTGATTCCCAAAATCTCTTCATTTACAAGATCCATGATATCGATATTTAAAATCATCATATTTATATTGCAACCAAAAATGTCAACAATCATTGGAAACTCATAAACACCCAACAAGAAAGATGAATTTTTTGATAATTTTGAGAGCTCTTATGAAAAAGAAGTATCCATATTCAAAGGGGCCTCAGCATGTTTTTTCTTTCCATATAACATTTCTTTAACTTTAATGTATTCCTATAATATATATATATTAAAAAATTTTAACACTGATATGAAATAAAGGATAGAATTTATACATACCTTAGTGGTAAGTTTTCAGACAAGTCTAGATGACCAAATTTAAAAATGTATGATACTACGCCCAACCATAGAAACCTTATCTATAGAGAATTGTACTGCAACTGATGAATCTATAATATCATGTAGTGTTACCCTAATATGATATATATCCATCTAATAATGATGTATAATATCCTCGATATAATATACAATCCCATATGCTACAATATGAAACTGAGGATCCTCAACATATAACTCAAAATAGATGAGAAACCATGGAGGCGAAGGTATAAGAGTAAGATATGAAGGCAGAGGTGGAGAAGTGAGATATATAGGTGGAGGTGGAGGAGTGGGATTGGTAGGAGGAGGTGGAGTGGGATGTGTAGCTGAAAACTATCTCTACATATTAGCAAACATCAACTATAATGAATCTCTATTCCTCCCCTCCATCATCTCATCCATATTTTTAATTATAGCTTATAAAGATTCTATTTTTTTTACTTTATATACATCCTTCCTTAAGGAGATTCTGAAACAACCTACCAATTTTTTAATTGATACACCTACCTTGTATCCTCATATGAAACATAGATGTTTGGACTTCCCTAATGAAGTAGCTAAAATTTCATTCCTACCCTTTAGTATAAAGGTCCCCTATGTGCTCTGATCCTCAAGTGATTTATGTATAGAATATTTGAAAAATTATTGGTGAATCACAAAATATAAAGAGTGAAAATAACTTAAAAACTCCATATAATAATATCATCTACAAACCTTGACTCTTCCATAATATATGTTCTCTTTTTAATCTTCCAGGCACTCTTTCATTTTTCATGTCTAGACAGGGGGTGGGAGGTTCAATCTCCACAGATCTTGAAACTTCAGCTCTCAATTTTTGAAAATTTTCATCCATTATTTGTTCTTACAATAACAAATACCCTCAATGAGATAAAGTATTAGGGTATATGTTTTTGGATTGGATTTCCTAATGAGATCTCCCCAATGCTTGTTAATTATAGAAAAAAAAATTATTAATATGATATTTTTTATACAAAAAGAACTTTTAAAATGTGACATTGTTCTTACCAAAAATTATTTTCATTATCTAATTTCAATAAATCACTTCCAAGTATCTTCATTTAGAAAATGATATATATTGTAACGTCCCCGACCTGGGAGCCACTAAACTGGTGCTCTGAGTTGGGTCACCACATGACCTCAAGCATGACTCCCTGTATGTCAGAGGTTGTCAACTAGCAGCGAAGGTCTAATAAGCCACATGGGGAGACTATACCTTCTTTACCAGAGTAAGACACAATAGATAACAATGTAAATAGTGGAAACAATATAAAATAACCAAGGAACATGCATTAGAAACATCTACCAAAACTGGGTACAACCACAACTAAAATAAATATTCCATGTTATGCTAGTAGTGTCACAAGTACAAGAAACCCAAAATAAAGAAAATAGGTAAATCCAAAAAATGGTCTTGACTCTAAGTCCGAAAAATCATCCATGAACATCCCAAGACTGACTCAACTCCCAAGTACTAGGCCTTTTCCCTTGTCTTGACCTGCAATCTTGAAATATTTTATGGTACTCAATGGCATCCTGAGAAGTATGTGAGTAAAACTTAGTAGGCCAACACTAATGGTGTATACAAATATCTATTCTAAATAGATAGTTCATGCAAATACTAAATAAATGAAAAGTAAATAAAATACAGTTTGTGTTCCACTAGTTAACCATCTTTACTTTAACCATTTATAACATTAGTCTGATTTCATTATTTACATCATCTTCTTCACTTTATCCATTGCCATCATGTGTCCCATTAGCCATCCATTTACAAAATTTACCAATGGTTAAGGCCATAAACATTAAGCATAAGGGAAAGTCAAATCCTCATCTCACTAGGGATAAACACATTACAACTTACCTTGGAGCCTCTATCCAGGTAATATTATTAAATGAAACCATTGGGGGAATATAGAATCATTCTGAATCCCTAACCCATGCATTCCTATATGGGGTTATAGCATCAGTCCAACCCAACCCATAGGAGGATCCTCAGTCCTTTATCCCACCACCGAGCCATGTGAACATGCTCATATAAATATATATATCCAATTCATCATAGACACCAAATCACAACCACACTTTCAACAATATACATAACCACTGAAATACATCCAACTCAACATGAGAGTCAATATTATTCCATAACCCATTATCACATTACCATTTACATTACATTTCCATTTGGCTCAATTCCCATTTTACACCAAAACTCATTAAGCATATTCACTAGTTTCCATACACCAAACCATTTAACATATTAAACAATTACCACATGTTATCTCACTTAACCCATTCATAATTTCCCATGTATTAACCCCCCTTATACATTCCAAATATAAATCACAAACCATTTGGCACATTCAAATTAAATTATATTTAACCTATTTTCATGCCAAGCCAAACAATCCCTTAGCCATTAACCACCGATAAATACAACTATATATTTTACATATTAATCAACAAACTAACCATTCAACATGTTCATCACCGACTCTATTGAATCGCAAGTCAATCTCACACTTAACATTTCTGTTAACCATGTTTGGGAAGGTTGGCGCACCCCTTGGGTGACCCTAAATCGGTCAAGTCATCCTCCATGCATCCCACAAGGACCATGAGGGGTTTAATTCATCATTTAGACACCCATTTCACCAAAACTCACTAATAACACCAATAACATAACAAGGGAAATCAAGAACACAAGTTTATATGCACAAATCCTCATAAAAACTATGGGATATATCATGTAGACCACCTACCTAAAATCCGTTAATGAATGCACTTTTAATCGAAGCCTAAGACCCAGATTCAAGAACCCCTTGAAGATTTAACCTAGATTCCATTAGAAAAATAAAGTTTTAGGGATTTGGAATAAGATCACCCATGATACAAGACCTAATCTAGAAAAGATAATAAAGGAGAGGATTGGACTTACCCAGAGCTTTGATCCGCAACCAACGATTCTCCAAACATCCTAGAAACGACGAAGATTGATCTCTTGAAAGATTTTGGATCCTTGGTTAGTTCCTAGGGTTGAAAGGGAGGAAATGGGAGATAATTTCAGGTGAGGGTATTAGAATCCCATAATGAAAAAACTATAATTTTTTTAACTTTTATAGGGGCACACGGTTTACCCGCACAGTTTTCCAAACTGTGCACAAACAACTGTCCAAGGAGAGATGAGTCACATGGTTACCTGGGAATCCTCACACAGTTTACAAAATGTGAACCAACAATGTGATATGCCACTATCCAAGGTTGCACAATTTTCTTGGGGAGACCAGATGATTTACTTAACTGTGCACCAACCATGCACCTTGTACAGTTTGGCATGTTTTTCCTTCCTTTTGTCTCCTGAATCCTCAGAACACCCCTGAGGCCCCATACGACAACCCTACTTTTATTTCACACTTAAACATGATTTATTACATAAAATTCATTTGATACAACATAGAAGATCGATAGGTCTAGTGTCTTTGGGGATTAGGATCATTACATAACAACTTAAAACATGAAATACAACATCTTTATTGAAAACTTCCTTTATATGACCACTACATTCCCTTGTACTTAACATTGCATGGAATAACCTGAGGACATGAATAAGAAAAGGGTGAGCTATAAAGCCCAGTAAGGGAATAATCATGTAATAACATGAGGAATACAATAAATTTTAGACAATAGGCATATAAATAGAGCACAAGAGAAGCATAAACATAAAGGCATGATAAAGCATGATAATCATAACATGGAAATGTGGCAACCACACTTAACATGGAATTATCATGAGCCAAGGCTCGTTGAACATGAAGCATAAGTAAACCCTCATTGCACCCGAAGCACAAGTAAACCCTTGTTGAACTTTAATTAGCAGGAGTAAACACCCATTGCACATGATGTATCATGATACTATACTTTACCCAATGCATTGGAGCGCTATTAGGGCGCACCCTCTTTAAATATTTCATTTCATGCATAAGTGTGCCACATGGATCATAAAACATGGATTCATTAAAAATCATCATTTATTACACGATAAAGGAATGTGGAATTCATAAATGAAACTCTATAATAAATAAGTAAATGTGCATAAAGGTGAATACCCTTGATAGAGAAATGGACATGGTATTCACTACACAATGACTTTGGCTTGGAAAAATGTTGTGAAATTTCGATAGAATAACGACGTGACATGAGAATTAATAAAAATGGTTGATGAGAGAGAAAGGGGTGTCTCATAATATTTACATGAAATGGAAAGTAAGGGGGTCATATAGATACATGTCCTAATAATTATAATGGAATTTAGATTCATGATACAAAAGAATTGCTTGAATGTAAATAAGGAGATAGAAATTCCTTTCAGAATTTTGGCATAGTAACGGGTGTACATGAGAGGTATTTAATGAGAGATAAAGAGTTATCTAATCATTAAAACATAAATAGGGTAGTATGGGGGATGTGTGAAATCATACCCCAACATTTGTAATTGAAAACAAAAGGGCATAACAACTTAAAGAAAATTGGATAAAAATGAGAAAGAAGAAATCCCTTACTTGGAAGTGTGCTTCCAAAGGCTTGAGAGAGGCTTCTTGGGATCTTGGGGTGCCTTGGGAGGATTATAGAGAGAGTAGGGCATAGTTTGGATGAAATTCAAAGGCTTTTAGTGAAGAGGAATTGGGAGCTTGGGTGGGTTTATATAGGAAAGGAGAGAGAATTCTTTATTATTTAGGTTTGGGACATTTCACATTAAACTAATCAAAACCAGAAACCAGCCCATGGTTTTTTCCAAAGGGGAGTGGAAAAAATATTTTATAAGGAAAAATTCATAACTTCTTAAAATAATGGGGTTGCTTATGTGGAGGTGAGTCACACCCCCAAAGAAAACAATTTAAAAAGACAAAATGTTTAATAAGTCTTGAAGGATCCACTAAAGCTTTGTAAAATAAATAAAACAAACCCAAAATCACATTATTTTAATGGTGAAACATATATTGGCCGAAAATAAAGTTTATAGTATTTTATTACATCACTATTGGGTCATTATGATGTCATAAAACACATTATATATTTAAACGGTATTTAATTTTTACCCAAAAATTTGATCATCTCAGAAAATTATGAAAAATTAACCATTGGATAATTTTGACATAATGATTCTATAAATAATATTCATTTTATCTAAATAATTTTCTAAATATGTTAATTTTCACTTTTAAAATAAAAACTGACACTTATCCAAAATTCATGGGTTTTTACAAAAATGGCTTTCAAACCTTAATAAAAATTATAATTGCATTCATAAAATTATATGATAATTTATATTTAATAAAAATTAATTTAATAATAATAATAATATTTTATTAAAATATTATTTAATTCAAAAACCCATTAATTCATCAAAATATATTTCTTAGTTGAATATTAACTAAAAATACTATTTGTGCTTTAAAAATTATTTACAAGGTAACAATAATAAAATGAAAGTATATTCATTATTATATAAAAAAATAATGTACATAACCATAGTACTAGGGTCTTGTTAAATAACCCATTAAAACACCCGCATAAGACTGAAGGGTGAGATGTGCGATGGTGACGGACTCTTGGGGTGGCTCAGATAACATCGCTCGGGTGGTAATCTCTATCAACTTCCACTTCTCCCATAGGCAGTTCCACTCAATCTTAATGTATTTAAGCTAGGATTGACCTTGGTCAAGATTGAATCCCAGTGATGCCACCTCCTTTTCGAGCTCTAACAAATGGGCTTCATATGAGGCACATCTACTGGATGAGGCTATCACTTCCTTTGTCTGAGTAAATTGGATTTGTTAAAGCCCTATATTTATACTAATTATGTGATCATTGTTCAACGACTATATTAGCAACGGTCACAATTATTAACAGTATTTTAAAATCCAAAAACATAAAACCAAAAAAGTTGACATTTTATATAAACATTTTATATAAAGATACATTTAATTATATCAAGAGGGATTTTCATTAATGAAATTTTGGGTCATTGCAATCTTTCCCCCTTAAGAAATTTTTCCCTTGAAATTTTCTCTTACCACTCTAAAACAAATGTGGGTAACTTTTCTTCGTCATTTCCTCTGATTCCCACGTTGCTTCTTCAAACTTGTGGTTTCTCCACAACACCTTGATGAGGGGAATTGTCGTATTTTGTAGAACTTTTTCTCTACGATCTAAGATCTTTAGTAGTTACTCCTCATAAGAAAGATCATCCTTTAACTGTACCACCTATGAAGAGAGTACATGTGAAGGGTCCGATATATAATTATTTAAGAGGGATATATGAAAGACATCATTTACTTTGGCTATGGTAGGTGGAAGTGATAGTCGATAGGCCACAACCCCGACACGATCAAGAATCTCGAAGTGGCCAATGTACCTTGGACTTAACTTCCCTTTCTTCCCAAACCTCATGACCTTCTTCCATAGAAATATGCATGGAAATACCATGTCTCCAAATTTAAACTCAAGGTATCGTTGATGGTTATCTTCATAACTCTTCTATCGACTCTGGGATGCCTTAATATGCTGCTGAATGGTTTTCACATCTCCACCATTTCTTCGACCATTTATAGTCCTAACAGCTTACGTTCACCGACTTCATCCCAACATGCCGGTTTTCTGCACCTCTTCCCATATAGGGCTTCATATGGTGCCATTTGGATGCTCGAGTGGAAACTATTATTGTAGAAGAATTCAACCAATGGAAGATGTTGGTCCCATCCTCCTTTGAAGTCCATAGAAAATGATCTTAGCATATCTTTTAGTGTCTGAATAGTTCGCTCAGATTGGCCATCAGTTTGAGGATGATAGGCCGTACTGAAGTTCAGTTCAGTGATTAGAGCATGTTGGAGACTTTTCCAGAACTTCTAGGTTAATCTCAAATCACGATCGGATACAATAGATAGTGCCACTCCATTCATCCTTACCACTTCTTTGATGTAAATCCGTGCAAGTTAATCCAATGATAAGTCCTCTCAAATCTCGATAAAGTGAGTTGTCTTCATAAGACGATCCACAATGAACCATATATCATTGTTTCCTCTAGATGTCCTTGGAAGTCCAGTGACAAAGTCCATGATAATGTTGTCCCACTTGCATGTTGGTATGGGTAGTGGTTGCATCATCCCCTTAGAATTTTGCCTCTCAGCCTTCACTTGATGACATACCAGGCACTTTGATGTATATTCCACAATCTCCCCTTTCATATTGTCCCACCAAAAGTTTTCTCGGAGATCTCGATACATCTTTGTGCTCCCCGGGTGAATAGAGAAGGTTGAGCTATGTGAGTCATCCAGAAGATCCTTCTTTATCTATGGATCATATGGTACACATAATTGTGACCCAAATCTCATGATTCCATCCTTGCCAATCATGAACTCTGAGGATTTCACATTTCTGATAGCTTCCACCCTTTTCAGAATTTCCACATCCTTTCTTTGAGCATCCTTTAACCTTTCCAAAAGATACGGTTGAGCAATAATTTGTGAAAGGATTGATGATGTTCCCTTCTTTATGATTCCCATGTCCATCTTCATAAAATCTAAGAATATTGGATCCTTATCAATTATCATCAATTATATAATCACTGGATCCTTTCTACTTAGAGAATTTTCCACCTTGTTCGCTTTCCCAGGGTTGTAATAGATTGAGCTGTCATAGTATTTGATCAGCTATAACCATCTTTGTTGGTGCATGTTCAACTCCTTTTGTGTGAATATATACTTGAGGATTTTGTGGTCTGTATATATTTCACACTTCTCCCCAAATAGATAATTCCACCAAATTTTTAAAGCAAAGGTCACCACAGCTAACTCCAGATCATGTTTTGGATAATTCTGCTCATGAACTTTTAATTACCTTGAAGCATAGGCAATGACTTTTTCATTTTGCATCAACACACATCCCAGGACCTTCTTCGAAGCATCACTGAATACCATAAAAAGTTCTCCACTTGTGGGTAAAGTGAGCATGAGCATAGTGATAATCCTCCTTTTCAACTCCTTGAAGCTTTCATTGCATTCATCACTCCAAGAAAACTTTACTTCCTTCTGAGTTATCTTGGTAAGAGGGTTGGACAATTGTGAGAAATTTCTCACAAATCGTCGATAATATCCAGCTAACCCCAAGAATCTACAGATATCTGTTACTGATGTTGGCCTCGACCATCCCTCTATTGCAGCTATCTTTGAGGGATCCATAGATATCCCATTACTTGTGATGATATGACCCAAGAATGATACCTCCTTCAACTAGAACTCACACTTGCTGTACTTTTCATAGAGCTCCTCCTTCTGCAAGGTCTCTAGTATAGTTCTTAGATGCTCTTCATGATCCTCCTTGGTTTTGGAGTATATTAGAATATCATATATAAAGACTACCACAAATTTGTCAAGGTAATCTATAAAGACTCTATTAATCAAGTCCATGAAGATTTCTGGAGAATTAGTGAGTCTGAAAGGCATTACTATGAATTCATAGTGCCCGTACCTTGTACAAAAAGCAGTCTTGGGGATATCTTTATTCTTCACCCTTACTTGATAATATCCGAACCGAAAATCCACCTTGGAGAAGTATTGTGCTCCACATAGCTGATCGAACAAGTCATCAATTCATGGGAGAGGATACTTGTTCTTTATCATGATTTTTTAAGCTCGCGATAATCGATGCAAAGGCGTATTGACCCATCCTTCTTCTTGACTAAGAAGACTGGTGCACCCCATGGTGAAGCACTTGGACGTATAAACCCTTTATCTAGATTCTCCTGTAGTTGTTTCTTTAGCTCCTCAATCTCCACAACAACCATTCTATATGGAGTCTTGGATATTGAAAATTCCCCAGGTATAAGATCAATTGAGAATTCAATATCTCTTCTAGGAGGAAGACTAGAAAATTCCTTGGGAAACACTTCAGCAAATTCCCTCACAATAGGCATGTCTTCAAGGATGGTTTCTTCCTTAGACTCAATCATCTGAGCCAGATACACATGCTCATAGGGAAGTAATATCCATGCTTGAGATGATGGAGCTAAAGAAGATTCATCTTCCTCCTTGCACTTGTATAGAATCGGGGGTCGATTATCCACATGGAGAGTGATTTCCCTCTTCCGGCAATTTATGTTGGCTCTATATAAGGAAAGACAATCCATGCCAAGAATTGCATCAAATTCCACCAGAGGGAGTATGACGAGGTTCTCCGGGAAGTTTAATCCACATATTATGATAGGGGAGGAGTTATATTCATGGGATGCAATGATTTCTCCATTTTCCGTACTCACCGACATCTTCACTTCCATGATTTGTGGTGGTGTTGGGATTTTTCTACTAAATTTTCAGGATATAAAACAATTTGTAGAACCAGAATCAAAAAGTACGTTATCTATTCTTGAATGAATAACTAGCATACCTGTCACCACTTAGTTTTTGGGGTTCACTTCGACAGTATTGATGACAAAAGATCTCCCTTGCTGCCTTGGAGGTTGTTGGTTGCCTCTGAAAACCCTTGGCTTTGGGCACTGATTTGCAAGATGCCCTGGTTCTTTGCAGTTGTAGCAATGAACCATGAATTGAGGTTCAAATGGAGCGTTCCTATCCTTTGTCGCAGCCATGGGTCTTTCTTTCCGACAGTTAATAGCCAGGTGCCATTCTCCTCCACACCTAAAGAATTTCCTTGTCCCCTTCAGGAAATTTCTAGGGTGCTTCTTTCCGCACATTTGGAAAGTGGGGTGCTGGATCTTCTTAGCACTGTTGGATTTATCCATCGGACTCCAAACATTGAAGTCCACATTACACTTCTTATCCCCATGATACCCCTGAGATTCTCCGATCTTCATTTCAACCTTGAGGGAACATCAGACAATTTCCTCATATCTATCGAAGTCACAGATCACTAGTGCTTTCCGCAGGCTAGGTTTTATCCCACCAAAGAAGTGGTCAACCTTGCATTCGGGGGTAACAACAAAGATGAAAGCATATCATGAAATCCTTGTAAAGTTTTCCTTGTACACTCCAACAAATTCATAGTCTTTTTCTTGACGGCAAGGAAGACCCTTTCCATCTTAAGTCGTAGGGTGTGCGGAAAATATTTATCAAAAAACATCTTCCGGAAATCCTTCCATTCTAACTCCTCAATCTCCTCCTAAGGCTTTGTATTTTTGATCAATTCCCACTATTGATCAACTTAACCCTCCATACGATAAGCATCCAGGAGAACCTGCTCTTGTTCAAAACATTTAAGGATGTAGAAGATCTTTTCAATGGAGTTAATCCATTGTTCGACGATTGAGGGATCAAATGATCTATTAAAAGTTGGAGGATTTTGTCTCATGAAGGTCTCGATAGAAACTTGTTCTTTCTTGGGGGGGGTTGAAAGTTCCTCTTGACCCATGTTTCTATTCAAATCTTGAGTTAGCTGAGAGAGAAGCATGACAAAGTTCGCGATTCCCGATCTTATTGGATTGGGCATCTCATTAGTACAGTCATCACATTGATATTTACATCAGTTGTTAGCCCGAGTCCTCCTATTACCGACCATTTTCTAGAATAAAAGGAAAGTTATGGGTAACACATAAAGGGTAATACAAGGTCAAAACTGATGAATTATAAATAACTTTTATTTCCTTAATATATGAGTCTATTGGATTCAGTCTATGTTATCCATGATCTACTTTCTAACATATATTCTTAGGGAATTTTTTTATACCTTAATAATGGTTCATACTAATCTTGTGAATTTACCAAAGCATATACCCCAGGAGTGTTGTAACCAAGAGTGAATCAAGGCCCGTTGTTGTGCACCAGTTCCCGTTCGAGTCTAGCTCAAAGTGGTGTTTTCAGGTTTTACCCCTAGGATACATCTGTGCTAGAGTCACCTCTACCTGCTCATATCCAGACATGGATGTATTTACTTGATAAAAAACTTAATCAATACTCACCAAAACTTAGGTATGTTTTTATTATACTTAGTATTGTCTCTAAGGCTTTACTATGGTTTTATAATCCTAATCCCAAAATAGCTAAACCTATCCTCTAATACCAACTATGAAAACCTTGATTTTATTTCACGCTTAAACATGATTTATTACATAAAATTCATTTGATACAACATATAATATCAAGAGTTCTAGTGTATTTGGGGATTATGATCATTACATAACAACTTAAAACATGAAATACAATATATTTATTGAAAACTTCCTTTACATGACCACTACATTCCCTCGTACTTAGTATTGCATGGGATAACCTGAGGACATGTATAAGAAAAGGGTGAGCTATAAATCCCAATAAGGGAATAATCATGGAATAACATGAGGAATACAATACATGTTAGACAATATTCATATAAATAGAGAACAAGATAAACATAAACATAAAGGCATGATAAATCATGATAATCATAACATGGAAATGTGGCAACAACACTTAACATGGAATTAGCATGAGCCAAGGCTCATTGCACATGGAGCATGAGTAAACCCTCATTACACATGAAGCATGAGTAAACCCTAAATTCACTTTAATTATCATGATTAAACACCCATTACACATTATGTATCATGATACTATACTTTACCCAATGCATTGGAGCGCTATCAGGGCGCACCCTCTTTAAACATTTCATTTCATGCATAAGTGTGCCACATGGATCATAAAACATAGATTCATTAAGAATCATCATCTATTCCATGATAAAGGAATGTGGAATTCATACATGAAACACTATAATAAATAAGTAAATGTTCATAAAGGTGAATACCCTTGATAGAGAAATGGGCATGGTATTCACTACACAATGACTTTGGCTTGGAAAAACATTGTGCAATTTCGGCAGCATAACGGCGTGACATAAGAATTCATAAAAATGGTTGATGAGAGAGAAAGGGGTGTCTCATAATATTTAAATTAAATGGATAGTAAGGGGGTCATATAGATACATTTCCCAACAATTTTAATGCAATTTAGATTCATGATATAAAATAATTTCTTGAATGTAAATGAGGAGATAGAAATTCATTTCGGAATTTCGGCATAGTAACGGGTGTACATGGGAGGAATTTAATGAGAGAGAAAGGGGTCTCTAATCATTCAAAAATAAATAGGGTAGTATGGGGGATGTGAAAAATCATCCCCAAACATTTTTAATTGAAAACAAAATGGCATAACAACTTAAAGGAAATTGGATAAAAATGAGAAAGTAAGAAATCCCTTACTTGGAAGTGTGCTTCCAAAGGCTTGAGAGAGGCTTGAGAGAGGATTCTTGGGAGCTTGGGGCACCTTGGGAGGATTCTAGAGAGAGGATATAATAGGTTGGACAAACTCCAAAGGCTTTGAGTGAATAGGAATTGGGATATTGGGTGGGTTTATATAGGAAAGGTGAGGGAATTCTTTATTATTTAGGTTTGGGACACCTCACATTAAACTAATCAAAACCACAAACCAGACCATGGTTTTTTCCAAAGGGGAGTGAAAAAAAATATTTTATAAGTCCAAAGTCCTAACTTCTTAAAATAATGGGGTTTCTTATGTGGAGGTGAGTCACACTCCCAAGGAAAACAATTTAAAAAGACAAAATGTTTAATAAGTCTTGAAGGGTCCACTAAAGCTTTGTAAAATAAATCAAACAAACCCAAAATCACATTATTTTAATGGTAAAACATATATTGGCCTAATATAAAGTTTATAGTATTTTATTACATCACAATTGGGTCATTATGATGTCATAAAACACATTATATATTTAAACGGTATTTAATTTTTACCCAAAAAATTGACTGTCTCAGAAAATTATGAAAAATTCACCGTTGGATAATTTAGAAGTCCTGATTCCAGAAATAATATTAATTTTATCTAAATATTTTTTTAAATATTTTATTTTTCACTTTTAAAATAAAAACTGACATTTATAAAAAATTCATGGGTTTTGACAAAAATGGCTTTCAAACCTTAATAAAAATTACAATTGTATTCATAAAATTATATGATAATTTATATTTAATAAAAATTAATTTAATAATAATAATAATATTTTATTAAAATATTATTTAATTCAAAAATCCATTAATTCATCAAAATAGTTTTCTTAGTTGAATATTAATTAAAATACTATTTGTGATTTAAAAATTATTTACAAGGTAACAATAAAAAAATGAAAGTATAGTCATTATTATATAAAAAATAATGTACATAACCATAGTACTAGGGTCTTGTTAAATAACCCCTTAAAACACCCGCATAATACTGAAGGGTGAGATGTGCGATGGTGATAGACTCTTGGGGTGGCTCGGATAACATCGCTCGGGTGGTGATCTCTATCAACTTCCAATTCTCCCATAGGCGGTTTTGCTCAAGCTTAACATGTTCAAGATTGGCTTGAGCTTGGTCAAGGGCGAAGACCAATGACGCCACCTCCTTTCTGAGCTTTGAAAAATTGTCTTTGTATGGGGAACGTCTACTAGATGAGGCCATCACTTCCTTTGTTTGAGTAAATTGGATTTGTTAAAGCCCTATATTTATACTAATCATGTGATCACTGTTCAACGACTAGATTAGCAACGGTCACAATTATTAACATTATTTTAAAATCCAAAAACATAAAACCAAATAAGTTTACATTTTATATAAACATTTTACATAAAGAGACATTTAATTATATCAATGGGGATTTCTATTAATGAAAGTTTGGGTCATTACACCCCACATACACCCAGTAAATTATTTATTATCCCAAAATAAGATATTGAAACCAAAATTTAAATAAAGACACACCTTCTCGAAGTCTGAGATCTTACAACCTCTCCACCTTATAATGGTTTGTCCTTGAGACATGATCCCAAGCATCACTGAGATTCTGAAGAAAAGAGATCGGGGCACTGAGCCCGCATATCTGATTCCCTCTCTCAATTTTCTTCCTGAACTTTTCCATGTTTCTATAAAACTCGAACCAATGGCATAGTCTTTCCCCGAAATACTTTCTCACTATGATCCATATTACCAACTGGATGCTCGCCAAAGGACGTATCAGTCTCAAGCTCAAAATCCTCAACATCAATTATGTGAGATGGGTTGGGGTGATACCACTGAAGCTGTGAAACATGAAAAACATCATGCATGCCACTATACCTCTATGGAAGAGCCAGTTGGTAAGCCACCATTATGATATTCTCCACAATATTGAACAACCCTATGTACTTGGGTGCCAACTTTCCCTGTTTCTGAATCTGACGGTGGTCCAACCTTGGAGACACCCAAAGAAACACACTATCACTCACTGTAAACTCAATAGGTCTACGACGCTGATCTTCATATGACTTCTATCTACTTTGAGATGTTTTCATACGTTTCTAAATCAACTGGACCTTTTCCAACATATCCTACAAAAGACTTGGCCCCAATAGCTTAGACTCTCCATCTTTTAACCAACATAATGGAGATTTACATGGTCTCCCATAGAGGGCCTCAAACAGTTCCATTTGAATTATAGTTTGGAAACTATTATTGTAGTAAAAATCAATAAGAGACAAGTGTTTTCCCATGAACCACTAAAATCCAGGACACAACCCCTTAACATTTCCTCTAACACCTGTATCATATACTCTAACTTCCCATCTATCTACGGGTGAAAATCCATACTCAAAAACAATTGAGAACCAAGTACCTTATATAGTACCTTCTAGAAGCGTGAAATAAAATGCAGATTAGAATCTAGAATGATAGTCCTCAGTACTCCATGAAAACACACTATCTCCCAAACATATAACTCACCCAACTGATCAATGGTGAAAGTCTCATGGATTGTCAATAAATGAGACACTTTAGTTAACCAATCCACTACCACCTAGATTTCATGACTCTTACGAGGCATCCTCAGAATACCCACCACAAAATCCATCGTTACATCATCCCACTTCCATTACAGAATGGGAAATGGTTGTAACAAACTTCCTAGGCACTGATGCTCAACCTCCACCTTTTGACCACTAAGGCATCACTCTACAAAACCCACAAACTCCTTTATTCCCGACCACCAATACTTCCTATGAAGGTCATGATACATCTTTTTTAAACCAGGGTGCACTACCCAATTTGATGTCTGCGACTCACACATCAACTCTTCACGCATACATGTTGTCACCACAACATGACCACGAACACAAGCAACCCCATCATCACCAATAGTCCAACTCGAAGGTGAATCCTCACCTTTAAGAATTTCCTTCATATCCAAACATTCAGGATCCTCAAGACAACTATCCCTAACCTGAATCAAGAGTGTGGGCCTAACTACTATGGATGCAAGTGTCATCTACCCATTCCTATCCTTCACCTATGCATCTTAGTAAACAAGGCCATCATTCTCCACTCAGAGTTGGACTCCAAAAAACCTGACTTTGAGTTTTATGACTAAAAGAATCTTTGAAACTATTTCCCTTTCCCGGTGTGTAAGCCAACTCAAAGTCAAAGGAATATATATATTCGACCCATATTCTTTTCCTAATATTCAAATAACACTGAGAAAAGATGTACTTAAGAATTTTATGATTGGTAAACACCATGAACCACTCTCCCAGCAAGTAATGCCTCCAACACTTTAAGGAATAAACCACAATGGCCAACACAAGATCATGAGTGGGGTAATTTATTTCATGAGGACTCAACTAACTTGAACCATATGATACAACCTGGTCATCCTGCATCAATATTTCCCCAAGTCTAACACCAGACGCATCACAAAACAAGGTGTACCTCTTACCAGGATCAGGTAAGGTCAGGATTGGTGCGGTAGTCAAATGCTTCTTTAACTCTTGAAAATAATTTTCGCATGACTCGGACCAATCAAACTCAACTACCTTCTTAGTTAAGTACAAAAGTGGAACTGCCAAATAGGATAAATATTTAATGAATATTCAGTAATAATAGACGAATCCCAGAAAACGCTGAACATCTGAACAATTCTTGGGCTGATTCCAAGACACAATAGCCCGCACTTTCTCCAAATCCACTAACACACCTTACTATGAGATAATGTGACCCAAGAAATGCACCCTATCAATCTAGAAGTGGCACTTGGATAGTTTGTAATATATCCTATGCCCACTTAGTGTAATCAGGATGATGTCAAGATGTTTGGCATGATCGTCATGGGTTCTATAGTGCACCAATATTTCATCAATAAAGACCACTAAAAAATGATCTAAATATAGGTGAAATATTCAGTTTATCAAGGACATGAACATTGCTTGTTCATTGGTCTACCCGAATGACATCACCACAAACTCATATTACCCGTACCTGCTCATGAAAGTTGTCTACAATATATCGAAAGGTCTCACCCTAAGCTGGTGATACCCAGATCTAAAATTGATCTTAGAAAAAAATGAATCACCTCTCATATGGTTAAATAGATCATCAATTCAAGGAAGAGGGTATCAATTCTTAACTATCATATGATTTAGATTTCGATAATCCACACACAACTACAATGATCCATCAGACTTCTTGGAAAACAACACTGGAGATCACCATGGTGGCATGCTAGGATGTATGAACCCTTTGTTTTCTAGTTCCTCTAATCAAGTCTTAAACTCTTAAAGTTATACCGATGCCATTCTATACAGAAAAATAGAAACTAGCTCCACCATCGACATCAACTCTATCATGAACTGAATGTCCCTCTCAGGTGGAAACCCAAAGAAGTCCTTAGGAAACACATCCCGAAACTAATCCACCATAGGAGAAAATATGATATACTTCACTCCCCCATTATCAACCATAAGACAAGAAATTTGGGCTGTGAGTTCACCCAACTCTTGACAAACTGGCCCCACACGGCCTGCTCGAACATCCCATTTTCCATGAAGGACATAGGCGTCTCCCTCAAAAGGTGTGAACATTACCCTATGACAGTAACAATTGATATAGTCCTGAAACAATGCCAACCTATCCATACCCAAAATCAGATCAAAACTTGACATCTCAAGGAAAAACAAGTTTGATAGAAAACGACACCCACCAACCTCGAGAGAAAAACCCTTACACTGTCTGATATCCTCTGTTTTCACCCCTAACAGCATATTGATTGACATAATACCACTCAAACGCTCCACCGTTAGAAAAAAAATGACTAGAAACTCTGCATAAATAAAATAATATAAGGAAACTGTATCGAATAAAACACTAGAAAGCATGGAAACAATAAGATTTATACCTCAAGCAGTTGATGGTCCAACCTCACCACCTCCTAGTGTAGACTGGACTATATGAAGCTGAAATGACCATCTACCCTAGGCCCTGGTTTGAGTTCCTAGGATTACACTTCCTTGCTGATATGAAAAATCTTGTATAAGAGTACCACGTCCAACGCCTCTGTCAGTATGACTAGTCGAGCTCTAACTACCTGCCTGGTATGGGGTAATCGACCCTCTTCCTGTACTCTGCACTGGCCTCGACCCTCCATATTTTCTTGACCGCCGCATGTTCCTAAAAAACCTATGAACATGGCCCAATTTTCCACATTCTTGGCACTCAAATGGTGGTTGGGAACACTAACTATGCTCAGTCTTCCACACTAACAGCATAAAACTTGAACACTAACCTAAGAGGCTAGTTTCTTTTTTTGGCTGTCATATCCACTACCGCCCTGGTGAAAAATCTCGAAGCGACGCTTCCTACCATCGAAATCCACACCATTGGTTCACCCAACTACAACCACATGTCTACTATCGGAAGCCTCCTTGAGGTTTCCTTCTGATATAAGGCCTTGATCCACTACTTCAGTGACCCTCTTTAAATGAAATATATTCACCTATGACTTGATATCATACCTGATCCCATCTTGGAAATGTCTTTCCATGGCCGCCTCATCCCCCACCAAATCTGGAACAAAATGTTGCAAGTTAGTGAAATGATCAAAATATTCCATGACCATCAGAGACCCCCAGGCCAACCTCATAAACTCCACAGCCTTTTCCCACCTCAAGGTTTTAGGATAAAAGTGTTCTAGAAACTTATCTTGAAAATATTTCCAACCCATACTATTAACTTGCTAATTATAAACTAGAACATCCCACAAACGCTCTGCCTGGCCTCACAATATATAATTTTCCATCTTAACCCTCTTCTGTTCAAGAGTCTCCAAGTGATCCAAAATCATATAAATAGACTCTATCCAGAATTTTCCAGCCTCATTCCCACCCTTTCTAGAAAATGTTGGAGAATGTTGCAGCAGAAACTCCCTGGTCAGCTCAAACATGCACGACACAACCTGCCCAAGCCCCTTTCTATCATTTTCATAAAACGAGAAAAGTTATCATGGAACTTCTCTTCTCCCCTATTTCCTTGAATATCTAGATTTTCTTTTTTCACTTCTAGAGGAGCATTCTCAGCGACATCCTCTTATCTCTCAACTAGAACACATCTTCATGGTGACATTTTCCTATAATTCCAATCACACATCTCAAAACACATAATACACGGCTCTCACATCTCATATAAAACGAGGCCCTATACTTTCCATAAACATCCCATTTCATACACTAACCCAAAAGGTCATCATCACATTCCAAGAACTACCCTTAACCATCCCTACCGAGTGCCATGGTTGACATGTGTAAACCAACTTAAATGGTTAAAAGTCTTACATTGGAAACTATTTTAGAACCATTCCATACCTACAATGAAAACCTTTACTCTAAGACACATTTTTCATTTTATAATTCATTAAAATAAACATATTAAATCATTTACAACCTTCCATTAAGCACATTTATTTAACCACTATTCAATATTTTACTTCCTTTTTTCCCATTTGCATCATTTTATTAGACACCATTTTCTTCAAGTTGTTCAAGAAGGTCAAATTAATTATACCCTTTATGTCCCACACACCCATCCTGTGTGTGTACCTATCATGATTCATGCCACCTATATCCCTAGGTTCCTAAAATGATGCAATAATACACAATCCCACAACATTAAGTCCATGAGAAAAATATCATAAAATTGTCACATCACACAACAAGTGAATTACCTAATGGTGAAATATCATCAACTACAACAACACACAATAAGAACTACAATTCCCACCCTAGGTGACTTGGGTTTTCTCTCATATATGGGTTAACTACTCCCAAGCACGAGATCATTACCAATGATCAACACATCCTATTCTCATTTATACCATCCCAAATAATAAGACCATAGAAAAGAATCCCTCTGATACCACTTTGTAACATTCACGACCCGAGATCCACTAAAACAGTGCTCTGAGCCAGGTCACCACATGACCTCAAGCATGTATCCTCATATGCCAAAGGTTACCGACTAGCAACGAGGGTCTAATAAGCCACATGGAGAGGCTATACCCTCTTTACCAGAGTAATACACAATAGATAACAATGTAAATATTGGAAACAATATGCAATAACCAAGGAACATGCATAAGAAACATCTCCCAAAACTGGGTACAACCACAACTAAAATAATTATGCCATGTTATTCTAGTAGTTTCATAAATACAGGAAACCCAAAATAAAGAACATAGGTAAATCCCTAAAATGGTCCTAACTCCAAGTCTGAAACCCTATCCATGAACATCCCAAGCCTAAATCAACTCCCAATCATAGGGCCTTTTACCTTGTCCTGACCAGCAATCATGAATTCTTCTCAGGTACACAATAGCGGCCTAAGCAGGGTGTGAGTAAAACCTAGTGGGCCACCCACCAATGGTGTCTACAAATATCCAGTTTAAATAGATAGCACATGAAAATACTAAATAAATAACAAGTAAATAAAATAAAGTTTGGGTGATATTAGTTAACCACCTTTACATCAACAATTTTTAACATTAGTCTGATTTCATCATTTACATAATCTTCTTTACTTTGTCCATTTCCATCACGTGTCCCATTAGTTATCTATTTAAAACATTTACCAAGGGTTAAGGCCATCAACATTAAGCATAAGGGAAAGTAAAATCCCCATCTCACTAGGGATAAACACATCACAACTTACCTTGGAGCCTTTGTCCAGGTAATCTCATCGAATGAAACCATTAAGGGCATAGAGCATCAGTCCATCTCCCTAACCCATGCATTCCTAGGTGGGGTTAGAGCATCAGTCTAACTCGACCCGTGGGAGGAGACTCAATCCTTTATCCCACCACCAAACCATGTTCAAATGCTTATATATATATATATATATATATATATATATATCCAATTCATCACACATACCAAATCACAACCACACTTTCAAAAATATACATAACCACCATGATACATCCAACTCAACATGGAAGTAAATATTATGATATAACCCATTATCACATTACCATTTACATTACATTTCCATTCGGCCCAATTTCTATTTCTTATGCTTAAACTCATTAAGCATACTCACTAGTATCCATACATCAACCCATTTAACATATTCAACAATTACCACATGTTATATCACTTAACTTATTCATCATTTTCAATGTATTAACCCACTTATGTATTCAAAATATAAATCACAAACCATTTGGAACATTCACATTAAATTCCATTTAACTCATTTTCAAGCCAAGCAAAACAATCCCTTAGCCTTTAACCACCTCTAGACACAACTATCCGTTTTCCTTCTTAATCAACAAACTAAACATTCAAAATTTTCATCACATGCTCTATTAAATCAAAAGTCAATATCACACTTAACATTTTCACTAACCATGTTTGGTAAGGTTGGCACACCATATGGGTGGCCCTAAATCAGTCAAGTCGTCCTTTATGCATCCCATGAGGAACATGGGGGGTTCAATTCATCATTTAGAAACCCATTTCAGAAAAAACCAATAACAACACCAAGAAAACAACAAGGTAAAGAAAGAACACAAGTTTATATTCACAAATCCTCATAAAAACTATGGGATATAACATGTAGACCACCTACAATGAATCTGTTGATGAACGCACTCTTAATCGAAGCCTAATACCTAGATTTAAGCACCCCTTGAATCTTTAACCTAGATTTCACCATAAAAATAAATGTTTAGGTCTTTAGAAGAAGATTAAAAAAGATACATTCCCTAATCTGGAAAAGAGAAGAAAAGAGAGGATTAAACTTACCTGAAGATTCGATCCGTAACCAATGACACTCCAAACAGCCTAGAAATGAGGGAGATTGATCTCTTAGAATATTTGGGAGCCTTGGTTCGTTCATAGGGTTGCAAGGAAGGAAATGGGAGAGAATTTTGGATGAGGGTATTAAAATCCTATAATGGAAAAACTATAATTTTTTCAACTTTTAGAGGGGTGCACAATTTACCAGCACGGTTTTCCAAACCATGTGAAAACCACGCGCAAGCCAATTTTCAATGGGAACTAGGTCACATGGTTACCTGGGTAGGCCCACAAAGTTTACAAACCATGCACCAACCATGCGATATGCCACTATCCAAGGTTTCATGGTTTTCCTGGGGAAGCCGCACAGTTTACTTAACCATGCGCCAATCGTGCGCTTTGCACAGTTTAGCCCAATTTTCATTCCTTTCATGTATTGAACCATTAGAACACCCCCAAGGCCCCACATACACTTTAGAAACATTTTTTAGACTAAAATAAGATATTAAAACCAAAATTTAAATAAATACATACCTTCTCGAAGTCCTAGATCTTACATACATAACATAGATTTTCATTTTTTTCTTACACAAAAAATGTTAGGTTTGATTTAAAATCTCTCTATCTCCTAGTAGAAAAAGGAAAACCTTTATTCTCAACTTATATTTTTTTAGGTATATCATATATTACATAATGAGAAGGAAAAAATAACATATATTAATAAAAACATGTCATGATAAGTAAAATAGTAATAAATGATATTACCAAAATTATCTCCCATAATTGAGCTAGTGTTGTATTTTTGGAATTTTCCAATAAGATATAAAAATGCTCAATTTTTCATGATCTTTAATCAAAACAAAACTCCCATATTATTTATAATTTGGACCCATAGGATTACCATTATCATCAAACTCTATATATATACTCTATTACTAGCTATAGGTAAATGATAATCTAGGTAAACACATGCTACCACATTTACCAACACTGGAAGACTTCACTTTCCCCATGGAAGTAGAAGGATCATGTGCAGAAGGATATAAAGGCTCCTTGGTAGAAGTATGTGTAGGGTCTCCCACAAAAGATCTAGGTGACTCATCAATTTGATCTTTCATTATTCTACAAATAAAATTAACAAAAAATTAGTACAAGAATATAAAAATATAACTAATATATATAAAATTAAGTAAAAATTGAAAAAGTGATCAAAAAAAAAAACTAAAATAAACTAAACACATTTTTACTCAATTTGTTAATGTAGTTAACTAAAATTCTAAAAGAATATTGAAAACATTTATGGGATATAAAATGATACAAATAGAAGAAAATAAAACTTAATTAAAATATTATACAAATACAACTATTATAGATAAATTTGAGTAAAAAATTTTAAATGATATTCTAGAAAAAACGAACTATTTATTATATTTTATATAGTTAATAAGTGTAAAGTCTCTGGTATTTTAAAATAGTAATTTGGGTTTGAACTCAGGTCAAACTTATGAGTTTTTACACTTTTAAGGTTTTAGAGTTTTATTTTTTATTTAAATTTATTGTTAAGATTATTTTTATAGTATTCTATAGTTTTTGGAAGTTTTGAATGATTTTAGGCATCTTTTAAAGGTTTTGGTGAATTATAGAAATTTCCAAAAGTTGTTATAGGGTAACCATAAATTTCCTTAAGTTTTTATAGGGCAACTAGAAATTTTCTTAACTTACTATAGGGTAACTAAACATTTCCTTAAGTTTTTATAGTGTGGTAAAAAATTTCCTTTAATTTCTATAGGGTAACTAAAACTTTCCTTAAGTTTCTATAAGGTAAAATAAACAAATAATTTTTCATCTTTTTTTAAAACAAGTTTCTTAAGTAAAAAAATTAAAATTAAAATTAGTATATCTAACATTTTGAAAATTTTGAAAAGTTAAACAAGAAATAGATATATGCTACCTATAATATTAAAATATTAATAAATAACTGTTTTCCAATATTACTTCCTCATAATCATTCTGTATAGAAAAAACCATGTCTACAACATGGTCATCGATATTCTCTTATAATCTTTCTTTGTAAATAGGGATCTCACATAATTCATCATCACCATCTTGTTTATTATCACCAAAATTATATTTTTTTCCTTAAAAAATGATATATCACTGTACATTTGATGGATTAAGAACATAGAAAATTTGTTTTTCATGTGTTACCATTATAAATGGGTTATTCATGTATTCCAATCTATCCAGATTTACTAGTGTCATGATGAAGTTATTATGTTTAAAAATATTATTACCGAAAACCCATTTATAGTTAAATACAAAAACTCAAAATTTAGATTAATAAATATCTCATATTTCTTTAATAACTCCAAAATATACACTTGATGTAGAGATTGAGTTTTTGTATTTTTCACTTGAAAAATGCATTTCTCCAGCGAACACCAATACAATACTTTTTTGAAACACACTTATATTGTCATAATATTTGGTATAAAATGTATACCCATTAATGTCATACCCTAACCATGTTATCACATTTAAACTTGGCCCTCCAGCTAACCATATCAATGTTTTTGAAGAATCTGATCTACCATACACGATATCTTTAAATAATGGAGTTTTTTTGTAATTCTCATTCATAAACCACATATATTTCATATTTGGAAAATGTTTCTTTAATACATCAATATGAAATTTTATATATGGATGAGAATCATCTATGTTATTCATGATGTATAAGTGTGAATTCTTTATTTTTTCACCCATCAACTATTTTATTTTTAATCCATATATCCCCTTTCCCACAAAATGACTCATTTATGGTGAGATATAGGAAAACCTATGTGCTCCATTACAGACAAGTAATCTATACAGAATTCTAAAACCTCCTCAGAAATATACATCTCAATAATGGAGGCTTTTGGTTGATATGGATTCTTGATATACCCCTTCAATATCTTCATATACCTTTCAAAAGGATATATCCAAAATAGATATAAAAGACCAAAAAGATTTATTTCTCACACCAAATTAACCATTAAATGTACCATGATATCAAAAAAGATGGTGGAAAGTATATTTCCAGTTGAGAAAGTATATAAACCACATCGTTCTATAAAATTTTCAATGAATTAAAATACATCACCTTTCGAACATTCATTCTAACATAGATGGGTCATATTCCATACAATAAAATTGGTAGGATATTTTGCATCATAACATGATAGTAATATGATTTCACACCTGTTAAATTTAATTCTTTTAGTGACACAAAATTTTTTATATTTGAAAAATAACCATGAGGCACTTTGATAACATAAAGGCACTGAAAAAACTAATTTTCTCTCTTGGATAATTTATTACAATCTAGAGGTAAGTATGTTCGTTTTCCTTTAGGTGTGGGAGCTAACTCCAAATGTATTCTCATTTATAGTAAATCCAATCTTACATTAAAACTATCCTTTATCTTGACTTTAATATATAACATTGTTCTAATTAAATAGATACTTATATTCTTCTCAACATGAATCACATCAATGTTATGTTTAATCTCATGATATCTCCAATATAGAAGCTAAAAAAATATTGATCATTTTTTCCATATATTTCTGTCATTACAAGATTATTGTGTATTTAAAAATATAACATCAATCTCTCCCTATCTCTCTCTCAAAATATTGATCATTTAACAATGGATCTGGAGAGATATCAAATTCTTGTGAACCACTTAATTTCTTTTTTTTAATATTCGATAAGAGTGATCCATATGCAAAAACCTTTGATGAACTATATACATTTTTTCTCCTATGTTTTAGTTAACAAAATTATCCCCCTTCTTCACAAATTGGATAATATTTATGCCCCTTAACAATATATACAGACAAATTTCCATATATTAGAAAGTAATTTATAGTAAACATAATAATTTTATGCAATTGAAAATATTCATTTTTATAAGATTAATAAAATTTGATAGTTTCATCCTATACATGTTTCAAATCATAAATTAATGGTGAAAAGTAGAAATTAATATTATTTATAGGTTGTTTTGGTCCTAATATCATTAAACTCAAAATTATATATTTTTGTTCCATACAAAATTCAAGATATAAGTTGTAAATTACCAAAAAAACTATCCATGAACCATGTTTTCTACTAAGGATCTAATATGGATTCATTCCATATATGCACAACCCAAATATGATATTTATAACTTTATATACAAATTTGATAAATTATTGGTCAGTTTTCTTCCACTATGGATAATTAGATAGATAACATAATTTTCTATTAAATATTCTCTCATATTCATTCCATCTTGACCTTTTTGTATAATTTGAATTAGAAAATAAACATTTCAGATGAGGAATTATAGTAAGATACCGAATTTATTTATCTAAAATCTTGGTACTTGACATAATAAATGAATCAACTTATGATTTTTATTTTAAATTATACAATAATGACTCACATTTAGGAAAATCTAAAATACCTTCATATTCCTTCTAATATTACACACAATAATTGGGGAAGACATGTATCTTCTTATACCCCAATCCAATCTAGCATAATATATATTTTTCATAATAATTTAAACCTGTAAGATCATTTACTTTAGAAAGTATGTCTTTCAATAGCTATAGAAATTTAGTAAAACTCTTGTCACTACATTCATCCCTAGATTTCATGTTCACTAATCTTATCACTTTTGATGAAACTTTGAATTTCATATAACCTGGATACATTAGTTTTTTAAAATCATTATAGAATTTCTCCATCAATGATGTTTTCTCAATTACCTTCACTTTAATATCATAAATTATTTCTTTAGTTTGATAAGAACTTCCATTTTGAAAATCTATATCATAATTTGCTCTTGAATTTTTTCCAATTTCACTATGGAAAATCCATTGACTACAAATCAGATTAAAACCATGAAAAATTAAATTATCTTTGATTTCTATGCTTTAAAACTTCTTCATATTTAAACATTTCAAGCATAGAAAAAAAGGTCAATGCTTGGAATATTTAATTGGGAGAATTCCAAAAAAGCATCAACTCCTTTCTCATATTCTTCACTTGTTCATATTTTATTAATACAACTATGATTCATTGTCACCTATTAAAAATTTCAAGAATTGAATATAAGTTACTGTATATTGAAATTTAATTTCAAATTTACTATTATTAATAAAAAAAATTCACAAATAAAAGAAATACAACAAATTTCATAAATAAACATATCACTTTAGACTTATTTAATTATCATACTTTTAGAAAAAATTCAAAAAAATAATGATGTATAAGTACAAATAGTAAAATTGATTTTAAAAGATTGACCACTAATAAAATACATTTTTTCATTCTTTTATTATGTAATTTGGAAATTATATATATATATATATATCTATTATTTTCAAAATTTATAAATAAATATCATAATATAAACGGTCAACTAATTTTTAAATGTATTAGAGTGTATTATTCTTATAATGGGAAAATAGAAATTACTCTCCCTCAAAATACATAATAGATAATGTCACTAGCGGGATAGGTAACCTCTATTTCACATGAAATGTCGCGATAAAGGGTAGAGGTGGAAATTGATCCTTTTGAAGAAGAAGAATTTAGACCACATACCTTTTCTTATATAAAGGTGTCATAAAATACTCTTACACAATTTATGTTTTATTCAAACTATATTAGAAAATAGCTTCCCTAATGCTATAATTATACATTCCACTCAATCATTTAGATAAACCACTTTTAAGTTAAGTGGAAACCACATACCACCTGAACCAAACTCTTCATGGATAAACCATGATTCAAAAGATAAATTCAAATTAAAAAAAATTCAAACTAAACACAAATTCTAAATCCAATAATCCAACATGAAATGGGGATCCCAAGGGATAAAAATTTAATCTTATATGACTATTAAAGCATGATAAGCTTAAAACACAATACAAGAAACCAACAAGACCAAAACACCATAATATAAACAATTATTTCAAGATTTAATACTAATTATAACATTATTTATATCAATCTAGAAATAACATATTCATTAAAAAACTAATCACTAAATTAAAATTACCATAGATATTGAAAAATTAGAACAATAAATAAAATCCACAGAATAGAAATATCATAGAGGAGAGAGACTCATGGCTAAGAATGGTGATGAAGATGACGATGATGAAAATGATAATCAGTGAGGGTGGAAACAAGGATAGTGAAGAGTGAAAACGATGATAATGATGATGATAGAAAGGAAGAAAAAGAGAGATCGATCACCATTGGAGGTTCAAGAGAACAAAATTAGGTTTCATTGAGGGAGAAATCATGTTTGTGACTAAAAAAAATAACGTGGATCAAATTTTACCTTTTTAATGTATTTTATGCTGGTTATATGATAAAAAACATAAAAAACATAACAATGTGGGTTTTTACATTGATTATCATATAACTGATATAAAAAACAGGCCCATGTGATTTTTTATATTAGTTATTTTATAACTGATATAATTTTTTTTATAACTTTGGTTATAAATAACTGATGGTATAAATGCTATATATAAAATAATTTTTTCACTAGTGAAATAAAGGGAAAACAATTGACATATAACAAATTATTATATTTTTTCACATGATTATTGTTAGTTTCAAATGTTTTATTTTTTAATTTCAACATGGATCATCACTTTTTTATATTTTAAGAAATTTAGTTCAGTTGGAAACCCAAACCCACCATTTTCCTACAATGTAGAGATTTACTTATGTTACACATTTTACACCATATTAAAAATAATAGAGGTATATTAGTGACTTACTGGACTGAGAATATATTTTATCTTTGAGAAATTTTTTTATATGAATTGCATGACATGTTTATCAAAAAATTAAAATGGATATAAATCCTCTATTATCACTGAAAAATAGTTTCACTAAGTGTTAAGAAAAATATATAATACAATTCATGTAGGTCAAAATGTTTAATGACTATAATTCAATATATTTTCATGAGACCTAAGTATCTCAAAATATAGTATACAGAATGAAAATGATATTACTGTAAACTATCATAACATTCAAATGTTTTCAAAATTTTATTATTGTATTAACTATAATATATTATAACAATCAATCATTTTAGTTTTTCAAATATTGGTCATACCAAAATGTTATTACTGTTTAATAGCCAATAAAGTTAATTCCTAATTCATCTTATAAATATTTTGAATTAAGTATTTTAATTTGGAAGTAGTATCTTGGAATTGTCGATTTTGGGGATACATTACAGTTTTGACACCAATTTTTTTTATTAAAGTAGTCTACCTTAGTTATATATGGAATTCATGATTCATAAAATCAGTTGTGGTTGCTTTGAATTTTTTTTACAATGGCCAAGGTGGCACACTTTGTAACTTTTAATGAAAATGTAATAAAATTTATGGAATGTTAGAACTGAAATTATGATATCATTTAATATAAGAGTAAATATTTTAAGTCCACATATTAGATCCATGACTTACCTTTGCAAATTATCTAATTTATAATAAAGTTTTATTCTTATCAAAAGAATGAAATAGTGTTCTAGATGAGTTTTCTTCCACTAAATACAATATAATCATGTTTTCAAATGACTTTCAAGGGTTTTTTATCATATTAATCAGTAATGTATGTGAATGAGTTATTTTATTAATATAACAAAAATTTCAATGTTAAAAATTCAATAACATATTTATAGAAACAAATATTGGCTATAAAATGAATATTTGGGTCAACTTTTTAATGTTTCTACTTGATAGACAATATAAACCATCAACCGCCCTATTAGATTATAACCTTATATAATTGATGAAAACATTAGAATAAAAATTAGTTGAAAAAGAATATTTAGTATCAATAATATTGTAGCGGTTTATGTTGATGTTTGGTGTTGTGAATATGGTAGTCAATAATAAATTAATAGAAATATATCATCACGTAATAGGTTAATATAGGAAAGATAATATAAAATTGAAAGGAAAAAAATTGAGATACATAGGAAGATATAACACCATCTTTTAAGGTAATTCACCATAGAAATATCAGGATTCCACATTAGTTTTGTGACATTAAAACTTGTGTTAAAAATAACTATGTATGATTCAAAGGTAATGGTTAATGAGTAAATAAAAGTAAATTGTATGTTTTGTATAGTAATACAACAAATGATAGTAACTTGTTTTGTAAAAAAAATACTAGTGAGATGATTTTCACAGACAAGTTGTTGGAGAAAATTATTTATTGAATGTGTTTCATATACAAGTAGTTTAGTCAGTTGTTCTGAAAACTCATCCCTTAGTGGGTAGCTAATAGTTTCTCCTCACACTTTCTCAGCCCTCTCATGATCTCTCTTCCTTCACCCCTATAGGATTTTTTCTTTTCTTTTTCTAGCAGCGATGGAGCTCTTCCTATGCCTCCCAGTCATCATTCAACTTTTTCAGTGACTTGCTTCTTATCTCCAATGTTTATTCTATTTTATCGACCCTCACTTTGTCTCTCGTATCTAGATTTATAGTTTGTTCTTGGAGCGTAGTTATTTTGCTTCAGTGTGTTTTGGTTTAGATTTCCCCCTTTGATTTGTCTCATTTATGGGAAATGACTCAATTTATGAATTTTGTTCAAAGTGAGTAGATCAATATATAAGATGTTTTATATGAAAAGTCAGAATAACAGAAAACAAAAAATGCTGGAAAGAAAAAGAACACCGGTATTTACGTGGTTCAGACCTATTTGTTCCTACTCCATGGTAAAAACACCACAATAATTCCTTTATTATTATGCAAAATGAAAATATAAGATCACATACAAGCAGAGAAGAAATAAGCACAAACCACACACATAGACCACAAAAACTATCTAGGTACAGATACCTCGTCGCTCTAGAACCAGTGATGAAACCTAGTTCGAAGAATGAAAGATTATCTCTCGAACCATATGGACTCACACACACCAACTCCAGACTCCAAAAACCAGACCAACACAAGAACCAAGAACATACAATCCAAAGACTAAACAATAATATAAATAATAGGATCACAAATACAGAATAACCAAAGAACATAGATCTCTTCCATGGTTGAAAGTTCTAGATTCTGAATTGGTCTCCACCAGAAGTCACTAGAATGAAATCAAGTAGGTGGAGTACAGGCAGAAGATCACAGAACCAGCAATGGTTATCTCTCTTAGTGCTCTCGCCGAAGAAGAAACTCAAGAACCCGAAGCACCGTGCTCTTCCTCTATAAGTGAAACTGAAGGGATCATAACGCTAAATGATCGAGGAGACACCTTGACAGGCTTAACAGACAAGGAAAACATGCAATAGGAAAACAATGAGTGGAAGAATCATGAAGCATTAACAGGTGAAACAGATCCCATGAAAATTGGGACACGCGGTAGGTGCAAGGAAAATAGGTAGTGTGGATCAGATCACCGAAGAAACACAAACATGAGAAGCAAGACTGCAAGATTAGGATTCATCAATAGCCAGGGTGAAGTGGGAAAAGGGTATTTCCATAGTGGAAACATGATGATAAGTCATCCCAGCAAACATGAAGCTTGAGCAACAAGTGGTCCATGGTCCAGAATCCCAGTGAAACAGGAATCCACACATGGAGTCCCAAAACAAAACATCCCGCAGAAAAAATATGCATAATAATAATAATGAACACACATAATTTTTTATGGCTATTTTTGCATGGAAACAAAATAAAACCAAACATTTTAATTTTGAAAACTACATTTCACAATTCTCCACCTTTTCAATATTAAAACAAAACTAAACTGATGGTGTTCTTGTAAATAAACTAACTACCAATTATCCTAAGAAGTGTGGGCAGATTTTCTAAAACCCGAAAACACCTAGGTCTACAAATATCCACCCAACATGAATATCACCTAGCATGTGCCGGTAGTGGCACATGTTCTACCCATACTTCACATATACTTATAATAGATTACAACATGCTTAGAAACTTCAACTAGCTAAGAAACATCATTAAAACAGAGCTCACCTCAAAATTTTCTTTGTTTTTTTCATAACCAGAAACTACCAAAATGCATATAACTACAACGAAACAACCATTCTTGGGGGTAAAATATAGAGAACAATAAAACAAAGAAAAGATCATAAAATGAAATAGTAATCAACAGGAAGTAGAAAAAAATATAGAAATCACAAAAAAAAATCCAACAGGAAAAGAAAAGACTTCTCCACCTAAGCCCAAATGTCTTAGACCAGCCCACACAACCCTATTTCTCAACCATGATTCTCCCACAAAGACAAGTGTATCCATTCCTAGGAATGCAAGAAAAATACTACACAAAACCTATGTCTGGTTCAAAACAAAGGGGATGCTAAACTAAAGAACTTCTCCAGACTCATAATCAGGACATACCACATATGAATAGGCCATGCTATCTTTATATTTAAAATTAGGATAGGAAAATTTTATATGGCTGATATTAGCGCACTCAAAACATTGAAATCCCTTAAACTGGTTCTTATCTTTTCTACCCTTATTTTTCATAGGAGCCTTAGTATACATAAGTTGAGGTTCACTCTTAACATAACTTGACTCTTATTTTAACCCATGCATTTGAAGATCATGAGACAGGACAACAGACTTAACCTCTTATAATGTGATAGAATCTATACCATACATCATTAAATCTCTTAAGGAATTAAAAGATTCATCAAGATAAGTTAGCAATATTAAATCCCGATCCTCATCCTTTACTTGAATATCAATATTTGCTAAATCTAAAAAAATATTATTAAACTCATCCATATGAACATGAAAGGAAGATCCTGGGGACATCTTAAAATTATATAAACGCATTTTTTTATACAGATACCTGAGCAGACACTTGGTCATATACAGGTGTTTGAGTTTAATCGAAATAGACCCAGTAGTGGTTTCTTGTTAAAATTCACATAAAACCTTATCACCTAGGGTTAATAAAAGAGTATAGTGAGCCTTTTCAAGTATACTAACATCAACATCTACAAAGGAAGTGGTGGAATGACCATCAGCAACAACAATCACAACAGGTTTCTTATTACCATGCAAGGCATTAGCAAGACCATTATAAACTAATAAAGCACACATTTTAACTCTCCACAAACTAAAATCATTTTCACCATCAAATTTTTCAATTTCAAACTTGACAGACATTTTAAAATAAAACCAATAATAGGCTATGATACCACTTGTTACAGGAAATGATTTGATTTAAGAATTTCATTCAAAGTGAGAAAATAAATATATAAGACATTTTATATACAAAGTCAGAATAACAAAAAACAAAAGATGCTGGAAAGAAAAAGTACACCAGTATTTACGTGGTTCAGACCTATTTGGTCTTACTCCATGGTAAGAACACCACCACAATTCCTTTATTATTGTACAAAATAAAAATAGTAGAGTACATACAATCATAGAATCAATAAGCACAAACCACACACATGGACCACAAAAACTATCCAGGTATAGAGACCTCGTTGCTCTAGAACTAGTGGTGAAACCCGGTTCGAAGAAGGAGACGTTCTCTCTCAAACTGGACAGACTCATGCACGCCAACTCCAAACTCCAAGAACCAGACCAGCACAATAACCAAGAACATACAATGAAAAAACTAAACAAGATTATAAATAATGGGCTCAAAAATATAGAAGCACAAAAAAACATGAATCTCTACCATGGTTGAAAGTTCTGGATTCTGAAGTGGAATCCACCAGAAGTCACTAGAACAACATCAAGTAGGAAGTGTATAGGAGGTGGATCATAGAACCAGCAATGGTTCTCTCTCTCAGTGCTCTCGGCACAGAAGAAACCCAAGAACCCGAAGCACCGTGCTCTCCCTCTATAAGTGAAACCGAAGGAATCATCACACCATAGGATTGATGTGACTCCTATAACAGACGAGGCATACATGCGGAAGGAAACCAACGAGTGGAATAACTGCGAAGCAGTAGAGGGTGAAATAGATCTCACAAAAATCGGGACATGTGGTAGGCGCAAGGAAAATGGGTAGCATGGATCATATCACTGGAGAAACACAAACAGGAGAAGTAGGATCGTAGGATCATGATTCATCAATGACTAGGGTGAAGTGGGATAAGGGGATTTCTACGAAGACAACATGATGATAAGGAATACCAAAAAATAGAAAGCTTGAGAAACAAGTGATCCATAGTCCAGAAGCCCAGCGAAACAAGAAGCCACACCTGAAGGCATAGAACAAAACAACTTGTAGAAAAAATATGCATAATAATAATAATGAACACACATAATTTTGCATGGATATTTTTTCATGGAAATAAAATAAAAACAAACATTTTAATTTTGAAAACCACATTTTATAGTCTCCTACTTTATTTTTTTTTGTTTTTCCTGGTTCAGTTGTGCCCCCAAAGGTGGATAGAGTTTCGCGTGCTGGTGCTCACAGTTGAGGGAAGTTTTACTTCTACCCTTTTAACCCATTCCACCATACTTGACCCCAACCTTGGAACGATGGTGTGTATGGAAGATTGGGATGGTGGAGGTGGAAGTTTTAGATCTAGAGAGTATCTCTTCACTGATGGCTTCCCCTATTCAGTGTGGTTGTGGTATCCCATTCTCCCTGGTATGGTCCTATTTTCTTCCTATCCTCCCTACTATGTTTGCCTAACCCAATGTGTAAGTCCCCATATTTGGTATGGCATGTTGTTATTCAGATAGGTTTGGGTATAATGATGTATTCTTAGGAGATGGATAAAGTGATTGAGTTATTCCTAGGGTGTTTCTTTGGTATTTCAAGATTCAGGTGATTCTCAGGTTTTTATTTATTATGATGGTTCAGTGGAACTTCTTATGTTGTAGCTAGATTTGAGAAGGTGTTATGATATTTTTAGGTTGTCAGTTTTTGGTGGCCACTATGGTGGTGTTTTGGTTCGGTGATTAGTTCTTGGTGGGGGCATGAATTAGGAAGTCTCCATGATGTATTTTGGAGGTGTTACAAATACCATGTTCAGATTCTATGTTGATGTTGCTAATTCATTTTTCATATTCATTATTCTAAAGGTGAATAGAGTTTTGAAACCACAAAGTTTATTTTCGGTGTTGATGGTGGTCTTACCAGTGAAGCTGGTTAGAATTAGCTAAGGTGGGAAGGTCATTAACGAGACTTCACAGAGATAACTCTCTTCCCAAAGCCTTCCGCATCACTACTACACATATATAGCCTTTCACAGCGTACAAAATGGTCTTTAACATCGCTAAAAAAGTGTTGTTAATCACAGTGAGAATAAATGGGGTCCCCTTTATCAGTGCTAAAAAAGTGATGATAAATGGATAGCCACCTGTAGTGTGATGTTTATATAATAGAATACCCAAAACCAAACCTACAATTTATACATCACACCTACAATACATTTAAATATCACACAACACACAACACACCAGAAGCAAACCTTCTATATAAATTTAATTGAAATCATAAATACAAAAAATCCCACCCATGGTATAAAAAAACACTGCTATTTACATTTCAAACAAAATGTTTTATATAATTACATTTACAATTGTCCAACAAACATTATAAAACATTAATATTTCATCTTTTGATGCCTATGATCCCCTCTCAAAAATGTCTACCCATGGTATCAGTTGCTGAACAAATCACCTCATCCCAAGAAAAATATTACACCTATATAAGAAAATAAAGATTATGTTAGTAATACTATAAAGAGAAAAATTAAACATTAATATGAAAGAACACATTAATAAAATGTAAATATTTAATAAAAAAGACACATTTGGAGTTATAAAGGTCACATTGTGCATCCTATTGAGGTGAAGTTGACTCCTACATATCACAAATGACTCATGGATTATTTTCCTAAAATATCAAAACAATTCAAATGCGTTTACTCGGTTCTCAGTATGTCACTTGATGTTTTTACTTAAATTGATGTTAATTTTAAATAAAAAGAGACACTTTGAGTTATACCAGCCACACCGTGCATCTTATTGAGGTGAGGTTTATTCTTACACATCAAAAATGACTTATAAATCATTTTCCTAGAGTATCAAAATAATATGAATATGTTTTCTCAGTTTTCAATATGTTAATTGTGTTTTTCTACTAAAATGTCATTTCAAACCAAAAACACATATTATGAGTCATATCAACCACATCGTGCATCAGTTTGATGTGATAATTCTTCATACACATCAAAAATGACTTATGAATCACTATCCTAAATTATCAAGACAATCGTAGCACATTTTCTTGGTTTTCAGTGAGTGACACGTTTTGAACTAAAATGTCAATTTTAAACTGATAACAGAAACTTTTAGTCATACTGGTCACATCATGCATTGGATTGAGGCATGGTTGACTTCTACACATAAAAAATGACACATGGATAGTTCTCATAAAGTATCAAAATAATCCAAATGCATTTTCTTTATTCTCATTATGTCACTCATTTTTACTTAAATTAATGTCAATTTTAAATAAAAAGAGACACTTTGAGTTATATCGGCCACACTGTGCGTTTTATTGAGGTACTAATGATCCGTAAATTTCAAAAATCACTAATATATTGTTTTCCTAAAATATCAAAACAATCCAAATGCATTTTCTTGGTTTTCAGTATGTCACTTGTTGTTTTTACTCAAATTAATGTCAATTTTAAATAAAAAGAGACACTTTTAGTCATACCTATCACATTGTGTGTCGGATTGAGGTGCGGTTGACTCTTACATGTCAAAAATGACTCATAGATAATTTTACTAATGTATAAAAATAATTTTAGTATGTTTTCTCAGTTTTCAGTATGTCACTTGTTTTTTACTTAAATTAATATCAATTTTAAATAAAAAGAGATACTCTGAGTTATATTGGCCACACAATGTGTCTTATAGAGGTGAGTCTAATACCTAGACATCAAAAATCACTAATATATCATTTTACTAAAATATCAAAACAATACAAATGCGTTTGCTCAGTTTTCACTATATCACTTGTTGTTTTTACTTAAATTAATGTCAATTTTAAATAAAAAGAGACACTTTTAGTCATAATGGTCACACCATGCGTCATATTGAGGTATGATTGACTCATAAAATTAAAAAATGACTCATGAATCGTTTTTATAAAGTATCAAAATAATATTAATGCTTTTTTCTCAATTTTCAGTATGTCACTTTTTGTTTTTACTTAAATTAATGTCAATTTTAAATAAAAAGAGACACTTTGAGTTATACGAGTCACACCATGCATAGTATTGAGATGAGGATGAGTCTTAAATGTAAAAAATGACTCATGAATCATTTTAATAAAGTATAAAAACAATCTGAATTTGTTTTCTTGGTTTTCAGTATGTCACATGTTGTTTTTACTTAAATTAATGTCAATTTTAAATAAAAAGAGACACTTTTAGTCATACTGGTCACAATGTGTGTTGGATTGAGGTGAGGTTGACTCCTACACATCAAAAATAACTCATGGATTATTTTCCTAAAGTATCAAAATAATACAACTATGTTTTATTAGTTTTTAGTATGTCACTTGTTTTTACTTGAATTAATGTCAATTTTAAATAAAAAGAGACATTTTGAGTTATACCAGCCACACCATGATTCGTATCAAGGTGAGGCTGATACCTACATGTAAAAAATATATAATAGATTGTTTTCATAAAACATCAAAACAATATGAACGTTTTTTCTTGGTTTTCAGTATGTCACTTGTTGTTTTTACTTAAATTAATGTCAATTTTAAATAAAAAAGACACTTTTAGTCATACCGGTCACACCGTGTGTCAGATTGAGGTGAGTTTGACTCATACATGTCACAAATGACTCTTGGATCTTTTTCCTAAAGTATAAAAATAATCCAAATTTATTTTCTTAGTTTTCACTATGTCACTTGTTGTTTTTACTTAAATTCATGTCAATTTTACATTAAAAGAGACACTTTGAGTTATACCGGTCACACCGTGAATCATATTGGGATGATGATGAGTCTTAAACACAAAAAACAACTCATGGATCATTTTTATAAAGTATTAGAACAATCCAAATTCATTTTATCAGTTTTTATTATGTCACTTGTTTTTTACTTAAATTAATGTCAATTTTAAACAAAAAGAGACACTTTTAGTCATACCGGTCACACCATGCATTGGATTGAGGTTCGGTTTAATTCTAAACATCAAAAATAACTCATGAATAATTTTCTTAAAAGTATCAAAATAATAAAACTTTTCTTGCTCAGTTTTCAGTATGTCACTTGTTTTTACTTAAATTAATGTCAATTTTAAATAAAAATAGACACTTTGAGTTATACCATCCACACCATGCATCGTATTGAGGTGAGGATGATACATACTTGTCAAAAATCTCTAATATATTTTTTTTCCTAAAACATAAAAACAATATGAATGTTTTTTTCTAGGTTTTCAGTATGCCACTTGTTGTTTTTACTTAAATTAATGTCAATTTTAAATAAAAAGAGACACTTTTAGTCATACCGGTCACACCATGTGTCTAATTGAGGTGTGTTTGACTCAAAAATGTCACAAATGACTCTTGGATATTTTTACTAAAGTATAAAAATAATCCAAATGTGTTTTATTGGTTTTCACTAAGTCACTTGTTGTTTTTACTTAAATTCATGTCAATTTTAAATAAAAAGAGACACTTTGAGTTATACCGGTCACACCATGCATCTTATTGGGACTAGGATGAGCCCTAAACATAAAAAATGACTCATGGATAATTTTCCTAAAGTATCAGAATAATAAAAATGTGTTTTCTCTATTTTCATTATGTCACTTGTTATTTTTACTTAAATTAATGTCAATTTTAAATAAAAATAGATAATTTTAGTCATACCGGTCACACTATGTGTCATATTGAGGTGAGGTTGACTCTAACACGTCAAAAATGACTCATGGATAGTTTCCCTAAATTATGAAAACAATACAACTCCATTTTCTCTATTTTCAGTATGTCACTTGTTTTTACTTAAATTAATATCAATTTTAAATAAAAAGAGACACTTTGAGTTATACCGGCCGCACCATGAATTATATTGAAGCGAGGATAATACCTTAATTTCAAAAATCACTAATATATTATTTTACTAAAATATCAAAACAATCTGAATGCGTTTGATCAGTTTTTAGTATGTTAATTATTGTTTTTACTTAAATTAATGTCAATTTTAAATAAAAAGAGACACTTTTGGTCATACCAGTCACACCATGAGTCATATTGAGGTGAGGTTAACTCTTACACATTAAAAATGACTCATGGATTGTTTTCCTAAATTATAAAAACAATAAAACTGTGTTTACTCAGTTTTCAATATGTCACTTGTTTTTTTACTTAAATTCATGTCAATTTTAAATAAAAAGAGACATTTTGAGTTATACTGGTCACACTGTGCGTTTTATTGAGATTATTTTAAGTCCTACATGTAAAAAATGACTCATGTATCATTTTACGAAAGTATAAAAACAATATTAATGTGTTTTATCAGTTTTTATCATGTCACTTATTGTTTTTACTTAAATTAATGTCAATTTTAAATAAAAAGAGACAATTTTAGTCATACCAGTTACACCGTGCATCATATTGAGGTGAGGTTGACTCCTACATGTCACAAATGACTCATGGATAGTTTTCCTAAAGTATCAAAACAATTCGACTATGTTTTCTCAGTTTTCAATATGTCACTTGTTTTTACTTAAATTATTGTCAATTTTAAATAAAAAGAGACACTTTGAGTTATAACGAACACACCATGCATCTTATTGAGGTGATAATTATCCCTAAATGTCAAAAATAACTAATATATCATTTTCCTAAAATATCAAAACAATCCTAATGCGTTTACCCAGTTTTCATTATGTCACTTGTTGTTTTTACTTAAATTAAAGTCAAATTTAAATAAAAAGTGACACTTTTAGTCATACCAGTCACACCATGCATCAAATTGAGGTGCGGTTGAATCCTAAACATCAAAAATGACTCATGGATAATTTTAATAAATTATATTTAATGATGAAAAAATTAATTAATTGAATAGGTAGTAGGAATTTACCTTTATATATTCTTAACCCATTTCATTATTATTATTATCTCAGTTGCAGCCTCAAAGTCCAATCTCTCATGATTATGAGTATCTTTGAACACACCTACCCAACCATAATAAATGGATACACATATATAAGAAAAATATTATTATGTTATTAATACTAAAAAAATATAAATTAAACATAAATATGAAACAATCCACTACTTCTATGGAAGTCGCATCTTCATTCTATTTGTGTATATTCTTTCATAAGGTATGTTGTCTATTTTTTTTCTGAGCACATATTTATTATCTCATGAATATGAGCCTTTTCGATAGTCATAGTAGTATTGAGAAAATATAAATACACAAAGGATTAATAAATATTTTAAATGAAATAGTAATTATCTTCGAAAATACCTCTTTAGGGATACTGGTTTGTTCATGGAATATGATCTCTGTCATAAATTGACAAACATAATAACCGCAATATTTTCCATTGGTTTTTTAGACACTACAGAAATGTTGACGAGAATAAGTAATTTTTTTATATGTGTTTGGATAGTGAAATCTTATTTTATATACCCTAATACTTATCCAGTCGTAGTACTTTTCTTTATCCTTATACTTAGCCCCTGACCTCATTCCTTTTTTCAGATGATAGCTATGCACCTCCCTATCATAACTGAATCCTCATTAAAAGATAAAATAAATTATATAACTTGATGTTTAGTTATAAAATGTTGGATATAGTGTATTAAAAATTGAAAAATGTCATCATGTGTGGACGTTTTGTTGGATATACATGCATTGAATATATGAAATAAATTTTTAGATTATCCAAATTTACTATAATGAGCATCCAATGCTTCCTAAAAAAATAAAAAAGAATAAGTAATGAAATAAATAAAAATAAATTTAATATGATTAAATTTTAGAGTCTTTGTAGAGACCCGAAGCCTGACGTACATTGACATTACATTACATTTGCGGAATACTTAGTACATAACAAAAACACACACACAAGGATCGTAATAGTTTAGTGTCTTTGGAAACTCGGAATATAATCTTCTAATTCCTGGTGAAAGATCTTCAACATCTCCCATAAAGATCTTCTTTTTTTTATACCTAAAACCTTTCTATATATCCTAGGGAAAAGAAAACATAAAAGGGTGAGCTCAAATGCTCAGTAAGGGTAAACAAAATAAATATCAATCACATCATATACATAAGCACATAACTTTTGGAAATCTTATCCTGCAAAAGAGATCATAATTTCATAACATGGGATAAATCATGGCAGTGAAATGTAATCACAATAATCATAACTTAAAACATGAAACTTTGTGTCATACACACATAATCATATAGAATCATTTCTTGTTAGTCAAGACTCATTTCCAAGACTATCTTAGTGGACAAAGTCCCTTTCTGAATCGAGTAACCCTCGTTTCAGTCCTGTTTCACTGAACCGGTATAACCTACCATTCCAGCCATGTCTATCTCATGAGATATAAAATCTTTACCCAATGCATTGGAGGGAGATATAGGTCCCACCCATCTCATAATGATACCATTGTTATGTGTGCCGCAAAATCATAAATCATACATCATTGCATAACCCATGTAATACAAATGGGAATCTTAAGCATCATGACATCATAAAACAATTCATATAAGATAAAGGAATTCATAAAAATAATTCCATCACAACTTAATCAAATCAATGTAACAATAGGGATAAAAACAGAACCCTATGTTATCTTAGATGGAAAATAATTTTGATAAAACAGTTGAAATGAATTCTTGAGGAAAATATCCTTTCTTCTTCAAAATCAATTTCTTTTCACAAAACATCATGCAATTTTAAAAGAAAGAGATTTTATTGAAAATAATCATGAAATCTTTTAGAGGAAGCTTCATGAAAATAAGGCTTTATAAAACCATAAAAATCCGTTCGTGCCGTATAAGTTTAAAAAAAACATTCTTCGTACTTTTGTTGGAAAAGTCAAAAAGTACCTCGTACGAAAAACGAAAAAAGATTCCTTTCATATCCTTTACTAAAAACTCATCGAAGGGTAAAATTGGATTTAAACAATTGTAGGTGGATGGAAATAATATTACATATTGAGGAAACATGTATGTGGATAATAAAATACACCCCAGTAAATTTCAAAGTATAAACAATCTCGGATAAAAATGAGATTGTGATATTTCCCTTACCTTAGGTCCGACTTGCTTTGTAAGTGTCCGAACCTCCTCTTCATTGAAACGCCTCTTTGAATCCTCCACTTAGGGAACTAAGATTGGTCTTTGAAGAAGACCAGGACCTCTAGAATTATTCTAGGGAAGTGGAGAAGGGATTTTGGCAGGGGTTGGCCGAGCTTGAGTGCTCAAATTGGTGTGAGGAGGAGGGGGAGGAGGTGTCCTTTTATAAGGGAGGAGAGGGGCACCTTAGGAATATCTCAAAATATTATTTTATATTAAAGTCAAAATCGGTTTATAATGGTTCCAAAGGGTATTATTTAGAAGGTAAAGTGGGGATGGGTCGAAATCCTATCAACCAATAGGATTTAGACAAGTTTAGGTTATTATTTTAACCTTATCAATTAGATTTAACTCTAAGTTAAATAATTTAACTTTTACCGTTTCTTTTTGTTTTCTTACACTATATGGTTAATACACTTACTATAACATGACAAAAGAACCCCAAGTTGTTTATTATTAATATATATATCCTTATCTAAGTCATTTGGCCGAACCTTAGATTTTTAGGAATAAAATAACAATTAATAATATAATATTTGATTTAAAAACTATTTTGTGTCAATTTTGACACTATTTGATATATGATTTTTGTGAAAGTCATAACAGAATTATATGTTCGAACCAAGTTGATTAAATCAACACTAATATATCATAGTAACCTAGAAAATTAATGGAATTCATAAAAAGTCTCAAATTATATTTATTTGGGTATTTATAACATCAATTATGTCAATATTTTATTAATAAGATAATTACTGCATCATCGTTGTGTCATAAATAAATTAAATTATTTAATGTCTAAAAATTACAAATAAAATACCATTATGTAGGAAATATTTTTATATTTCTAATGAATATTTATAGCCGAATTTATCTTATGTATAACCCCATATTAAAAATGTTTTAGTAAATAAACTTTGATTTTAACTCTTTTAACCCTTCTTTAAATAAATTAATAATAAATGTCCTAATCTAATCCAAGTGGGCCTAAATGGTCATATTTTATTTCTAAGTTTGTTTTTGGTCGAATTACACTTATCCAATAGAATTAGGACATGTGTCAGGGTAATAATAATATCATCTTTACCCTTAATTACCCTATTTCCTTTTAACCGTGGTAAAAAAAAAGTAAAAAGTTACTATTCACCAAAAATTATTTTCATCTCATTGAACCACATTTTAGTCCTTGATATTAACCGTGTCTCTCGGATTTTCGAAATTCCACTCACAGAAGCGGTAAAATTAAGTTTTATGAACAATTCAGTTTTTTTAACTACCACTTAGTGGTTTCACTATTCATCGAAAATTGAAAGTTTTCAGAAAAATACCAAAAATTAGGCCTAAGCTATATTTGATATTATGAACTCAAAAATGATGTCTATTTTACCAAATTCAAAACATATCAGTTGCATTAACTAATTTAAAAATTAATTCTCGTCGTCAAAACAAATAGCGTGTTTTTAAGAGATAATAACTATCAAAAGATTGACACTAGTTTATAACTAGTTTAAATGTGAAATTACATCCAATGAACAACATTGTATTAAATTGTAAAAATATATTCTAAATATACTTTAAAACCACTCAAATTAATAATTTATCACTATTAATTATTTCGATTGAAAAAGTTGTTTTAATTAAAATTTAGTAATTTTCACTATTAATCAAAATATGAAAGTTATCCGAAAATCACCAAAATTTCACCCTAAGCTAATTTCGATATTACGAATCCAAAAATTAATTCCATTTTGAAAAATAAAATTTACAAAATTTCAAAAAGTGGTTATTACTATTCATAATGGCTAGTTTTGATAATATTTTAATAGCATATCGTTGTTTAGCGAAACTTGGTGTTGCGTACAACACACGCTATCGTGGAAGGTCGCGATTGCGTGTAATTCAAGCCAGGTCAGAGATGTATGTTGTGAAAGCTCCTTTTGGTGTAGCGTATAACACAAGACATTAATTAAATTAAAAAGAATACTTTTCATAAAATCTCGGGGTGTTACAGTCTTACCCCTATATCGTTGGTATTAAATATAGCATGTCATCTAAAATTTTTATTTTAAAGTATTTGATTAGACCTTTAAATGTTTCATCCTTTTTTGTGGGTTCTATTTTGTCTTGTTTTGTATAAGTTATGTGAGGACTAATGAGTCTAAAATTTTTCTCATGGAAAAATCCCTTCAATTTTTTTTTCATATATACGCATGACAAAAATATGAATTATATTTAGTTGCAATTAACATAGTATATTAGCTTTTGGAAAATAAAATCATGAAAACATACCTCATGTATACATTTACAACTGAGCTACCTAGCCATTCATAGTAGAGGATTTCAGTTGCACTCTCAACACCAATGAATTCACGATCTTTCTCTCTGTACATATTTTCTTCAAATTCAACTATGTGTTTGCGACCATATTTTAACTTTGTATCCACATGATCCTTCAATGATAGTAAATATGGATATAGAATGAGCAAGGTAATGGTTCTTTGGGTAGATATTTTTGATCGATTGGTAGATCATTTCGATGGTTTTTAGGTGGTTTTTAATTTCATCCCCTTATCTTTGTCCGTCTGTAATAACATTCATCGGTTTAGACCATTTTTTATTAATTATTAAAGGTTTAGATTGAAAAGTAAAATGGAAATGAATACCTCCTTATCAGCATGTTTTTTACAAGATGTGACGACTATGTGATGAATGTTACATTAGATTTTTTGACCATATTAATACCATCCTCATGAATTGGAACAGGTAGCTCTACGCTCGAATCATGGGCTACTATAGTTGATACTCACACACGACCTATTAGAAGTGGTCTGTTATATAGAATTTCCTTTTTGATATTGAACACCATAGCCCTCACCACAAGGCAATGGGTGGGTGTTGCAAGATATAAATCATAGTCATTATCACCCTATAGAATATCTGTACTGGAAAGGTATCAATGTCTGTCTGATTCACATTTCATAGAAACATTTATCATAACATTGATTACCTCTGCTAAGACATCTCTTTGAGGGGAATAAATAGCCTCATAGATGGTGTGGGGTGGGGTGGGATCTCCACACAGTGGATGTTCTTGAGTTGCTTCTTCTCTTTGCTTCTCCCTCATTAAAGTTTCCATTATCTCTCTTTACCATTGGAATTTTCCTTCAAGGGTATATATTCTTTCTCTTATCTATTTTATTAGTTCACTTTGATCATCCTCTTGTTTTTTTCTCAAAATATGTTTGGGGTGTCACCCCAAAACCCACACCTCTAATGCGTCCATACTATTCTAGTTGCTTCAAGGCCACTGATAGTTTGTGTTTATCCAAAAAAGGTGTTGTTAATTCCTATGACTATGTTAGATAGAAAATATAGAAAAATAAGTGATCATTGTTATGTAATAGCGATTTAAATCAATAAAATATTTTTATTATGTAATACTTACATATGTTTACCACACTTTTTGTGTGTTTTCATCTATTAGTATCCCATATTTATTTACACGTGCCTCCTTCCATATCACATGGAGTAGGATGGAAGTGGATTTGGATTTCGAGTCATCAATCGGCATATAAATAGAGGAACATAATTATGGTGTTATTTCATGTCACATTAAAGTATTAGGGTCAATTTAAAATATGTAACATTTTTTTCAAGTGAATCATACCCCATCCTTGCTTTATGGTAGGGGTATGTTGGTTTTTCTTCTCGTTTCTTATTTCTAGCACTCATTTTTTGTTTCATAAATAAAAAACTATCAATCAAATTGATGAATAAACGTATCGTCAAATAATGTATTACTCACCACAATATACCTAAAAAGACACATCCCCATGACAGTTGATAAATTCATCCCACACTTCTTGGGTTATCAAGTGTGCATAGATAACTTGTGGGTGTGGGTTTATTTTCCCCTCAACATCTTTAAGATGATGTATTTTTAGGATTGTGTGAAATCCTCTATAAATACTTCTAGCAAGCATTAATACATACTTCTTGTGGGATTCATCTACTATAAATTCACTCTGCAATGGATGATGAAGAGAAATTCAATGTTTCATTATTTTATATTTTAGTAAAATAAAGAAATTATATCATAATGTTACAGTAATCTCTTCCCACATTAGCGTCTTCAGCCCATACACAACATGGTGCCATGAATCTACATCAATCAGTACACATTTTTGAGTGATGATTCCAATATAACTACTAAACATGGCCTTGTTGGGGTTAACATGATGACCTCACACATTCCATCCCACCTCAAATTTGATGCCTTTGACTTTCACCTTAATAATTTTTTCTAACACCATCAAACTATGATGCTCCTATTTTTTCTGCGACATCAGTCCTTCATCGCCTACCATTTTCCCAAAATCAACATCATCAATATGTTCCTATGGAGTGGTAGCATCGACATGTGTATATGGTTGTTGTACCTATACACTGGGAGCAACAAAAGGTTGAGAAACCTATTGTTCCTCAAGAATGGGAGCACCAACACGTGTAGAAGGTCATTCCTCTACACTGCAAGCAACAACAGGTTGAGAGACCTATTGTTCCTCAAGATTGGGAGCACCATCACATGTGAAATTCATTATCTACAGAAGTGGTTTAACATTTAATTTAGAGTACATAAATATAGAAACAAATGAATAATAACATGATCTAACACAATTTATATTAAAAAATGTAGCCTAATTATTGAACTCACTCTTTCTTTTTTAAAGGCTGAAGGGATTTGAACCCTCTATCGATGATCCAGATCCCTTCATTGTGGTCTTCTCTGACATACAAAATGACGTCTATATTGGGAACGCTGTGAAATGATTGTGATGTCCCAATGAAAGAGCCATCCTTAGTTGAATTTTCATTTGACCCTTCAGGGGTTTTAGTCGATAACAGAACAATTGAACACTTTCAGTTTGTAGGATATAGAACATAAAATACTTGTACTTCCTATGATGCCATTATAAATGGTTCGTCTTTGTACCCTTCTTTATTGAAATCAACTTTCATGAATCCCAATTCATCTATTTTAACAGAACTTATGTTATCAACCCACTTGCTTTGAAAAATCATCACTTAGAATGTTGTATAATAAAACTCCCATATTTTTTTTGACAATACTAAAGTATGACATATTGATGTAAATTGGATTTATGTCCTTATTACTAGAAACATGCATCACTTCATCCATGAGTGTAACTACACTATTTTTCATGGTACTATCTTTATCATGTTCATTTGTATAGAATATATAACCATTAATTACATAACCATTGTAAGATAATACATAAAAACTAGGTCCTCCGACTATCCATTGCAGTCGTTCTGAAATTGAATCTATATTTTCATCTGACTCCTTTAAAACATGGTCCTAAAACCATTCTATAAACTATTAATAATGTGTATTTGATATCCATATTTCATCTATTGATGGATTCAAATGTCTAATAATTTCTTTGTGCATTTTAATATATAGTAAAACCTCCAAACTATTATACAAAACGTAAAGGTGGGCCTACTCTCGATCTGTAATATTGATTATGACAACATCTCTTCCATAAATTTCTTCACTCTCAATCTGTCCAGTGTGATGAGATTTTGGTAGAATAATGATTTCCACATCGGATAGGTATTCGGTACATAATTTAATATCATCCCCAATAATATATCACTCCGCAATACAACCCTTTGGCCGACTTTGATTTTTGACACACGCTTTCAAAATCTTCATATATCATTCAATGGGGGTACATCCATATATAGTGTATAGGACCACATAGTTGAATCTCTGTCACCAACTGAACCATCATATCAAAAAATGTTGGCAGGAAGAATATTTCCAATTCACATAATATGACATCAATTTCTCTTTCCATAGTCAGAAATTTCACCAGGTCTATAACTTTGATGCATATATCTTTGAAGAAGAAAAAATCTTGGTTAATATATGATGGAAATTTGTGGGCAAAATGCAATTTAATTCTATAGGTATTAGATATTTCAAGAAAACATGGAATTCATGTGATTTAATACCCTTTAACTTTAAATCGATGATTGAAATGATGTACCCCTCTAGAACCTTTAAGTCATTAAAGAATTTATAAAACTGATATCTCTCCTAAATAGAAAGAGTGTAAGTAGCTAGAGGAAGAAAAGTTTGTTTTTCACCCTTCATTGGTGCCAAATATTCTTGTATTCCCATGTCAACCATGTCCAACCTATCCCTAATTCCATCTCTTGTTTTACTGGGTGCATTTAGCAATGTGTCAATGACACTATCACATATTTTTTTTCAACATGCATAACATCAAGAAAATTTCTGATGTATAGACAATTCCAGAATGGTAATTCATAAAAAACCGATCTCTTTTTCCAACCGCTTTTCGTAAGGTTTTTCGAAAATGGTTTACCAAAAGATGTGTCCGCATTTTTACTTTCTCAAATAATTGATCACCTGTTAGTGAATAAGGTTTTTTATGTTCTTATGAACTTTCATCGAATGATGTTGTACAAGATTGGTACTTGTGATGTTAGGGTATAAATCTACGATTTCCTAGAAATATGGTTTTGATGAATGTTTCAATCCAATTGACTGTGTACCTTGTTCGCAGATGGGACACCCTTGAGTTCCTTTAATGCTATATCCTGACAAATTTCCATAAGTAAGAAAGTCATTTATCATCTCGTATAACATTTCTCTCAACTTGAAATCTTCATTTATATAAGAATCATAAAACGTAACACCTAAATCCCACAATAATTTAAAATACTCGATCAATGGATCCAAATAAACATCAATATCATTACCCGATTGTTTTGGTCCTGATATAAGCATAAATAACATGATGTATTTTCGTTTAATGCATAACTATAGTAGAAAGTTATAATTTACCAACATAACAATCCATGTATTGTGAGTGCTACTTTGAAAACCAAAAGGATTCACTCCATATGTAGATAATGCAAGACAAAGGTTTCTCAGATCATTTTCAAATTCAGTATACTTGTAATCAATTCTATTCCACTAAGGAGAGTCTTATGGGTGATGTAGTTTACCATCTTTATTTCTTCTATCTACATGCCACATCAATTTTCCTGCAGTATGCCCACTTCTTTATAGGAACCTAAACCTTGGAATGATTGTAAAGTACCATAAAACCTTTATAGGACCTGATTCATCTTTCTTGTATCAAGAAACACCACACTTTGAGAATTCTATAAGTGATTTTTGGTACTTCCAAAATAGTATATAGTCATTCGGGTAGGTATGTATTCTTTTAGAGATCATACCCATCGAGCTTAGCATTCGTTTGTCATCGTATGTTTGGTTCAGGAGCTCATTATCTTTTGGGATCATGTCATTCAAGAGATCATTTAATTCTATAAAACTTGCATCACTCCATATGTTTCCTTATTTTAGATTATATAGCTTCAGTATGGCTGACAATGTTGTATATTTATTGCAACCACCATACAATGGCATCTTTACACAACTCTTTAACTTCTCAATTTTTTTTGGGAAATCACGAAGTTTATCTTTAACTATCCTTATCATTTCATCAATACGATCTTCATCATCATTCACATATATAATGACATCCTTGATACAGTCTTATTCATTGTCCACACTTTTAATCATATCAGATGATCCATAAAATTCAGTGTTATCCTATCCACTAGCTAAATTCTCCTTTTCCCCATGTTTATTTCAACATTTATAACTTCGATCTATTCCATAACAGATCAAGTGTTCTTCTAAATCCTCTGGACTAATTTTTCTTGAATAACAAAAGATTAAACACACGCAAAGGATTTGAGAAGGGTTATATACATGATATTTTTTAAACTTGATGAACTATTTCACTCCATCTTCATACTCTTTTGTCAAACGATTTACATTCATCCATTATTTATTCATATCCATTCTATTTGATTCAGTAATATTAATATTTAACAAAATAAATACACAAAACATTGATATAAAAATCAACCAAGGATAAAAAAGTTATATACTTTAAGTCTCCTTTGAAAACTATTTATAAAATCACAGTTGAAATCCCATTAAAAAAACCAACCATTTGTACAAATTCCTCTTTAAAATAACATTCCCTTTTTAAAATAAACCAATAAGTTCCAAACACTCTTTCTCAAAACTCCAATTAATTTTTTTTAAAGAATTTAAGGAAAGTTTTTAAATCATTTTAAAGATATTTAAAACCAAAAAAGGGGTATGTTGAAAACATATAATTTTTTAATAAACATTTCAAAACAGTATAATCATTTTAAAAGAGCCACTTAGGCATTTTACAAATACATAAATCAAAGAGAGAAAATTTATAATGGATACTTAAATAAAAAATAACCAACACTTTATAAAATATAAAGCTATAAAAGGTTTATTATGTCTCATGAATAAATATTATGAATCCTATAGTTTACTCCCATAATAATACTGAGGAGTGAATAAGTGATAGATAAATACATAAGTGTCACTTGGCCATGATACTTTTGAACATAAAGTCACATCTCTTCAAAGTGAGCAAACATCTTCTACTTGATGCTTGAATCATGTACTACCTAAGCTTGATCCTTCCAATATGGAACATTAGAAAAAATGTTCCCCTTATTTAGGGTATACATTAGGTCAAAGTTAAATGACTATAGGTAATCAAACCTTCTCCACCATCAATGGTTTATTTCACTTTGTGATTAAATATATTTCAAACACTTTTTTTAGTGTAATAAAAAAATATCTCACCCAAAAGATAATACCAATAACACCTCATGGAAATCACCGTTATTTCTAAATCTAGGAAAGTATTTGGGAAGTTTCTATTATGTTCCTTAACTGTCTGGACCCATAAGAAACCACATGACCATCATAGACTGGAACTATTCAAATCTGTACTTCTAATACATCACAATATAATCCATACTCATTAACCAACTCATTTATGGTTAATAATGGTGTTTTCATCAATCTCCCATTAATATATTAGAAGGATATCTCATGAACATATAAGCAAAGGAACCATACCAAATTTTTGGTTAAGGCCTTCTCAGAGCTTCCAATAAGGAAGAATCCTAGTTGAACCTCTGATAATAAAAGTAAACCCCTAAAAAAATCACCATAATAAAATTCCCATTTCACATTCCAAAGATTCTTATTCAATTCTTTTTCTTATCAATGAGTATTCCAAAAGCACCCCTATCACATGTTTCTATAATAAGTCTTCACTGCTATAACACTCTATCAGTGTCATCGGTTAGCTTTTCTATAGTGGTTAGCATTGCTATAGTACCTCCAAAATTTCAGTTGGGGGCCCTAATCCCCCAGACCCCCGAGCAAGGATGTGTTGCCCTCTAGAACCCCGAGTGACCTCACCAAGGAGGTCAAACCATGAGAGTTATGGCCTGGTATGCAGTATGGGATGCAAGTATTCGGCCAAAATTCATCCAACAAGACCTATATCTACCAATCCAAAAATTATGGATTGATTTTAAGAAGTTATAGAATTCTATGATGGTGGTAAGAATACAGAAAATTGATATGGAAGATACCTCATGAAAAAATATTGTGAAAGTGATGGAAGTCATTTGGATGCGTGAGGGTAGTCAAGACGATATGTAAGAGTCACTCCAAGAGTTTGATTCATACATAAGAGTACCTATGAAATTACACTAGATACGTAAGGGTATCTTAGACCTTGAATACTGAAAATTGAAAAATTATTGAGTTTCATTATGATACATCAATGTATTGATCAATACATAAATGGTATCACAATTTTTAAAAGGATTTATTAAGGTAATATATAGATAAAATAAATGTTGACAAATTATTTGTACCACTATGATATGTAAGAGTTGGTTGATTGATATATAAGGGTCATCACAATTCATTATAGTCAATACATAAGGGAACTCATAAGGAAATGTGTAAGGGTACTAAGAAGGTAATGCATAAGGGAACTCAAAACATAGGGAGATTTAAAAAAGTACCCAAGCTTTGCACGATGATGGAGGATTGATTCGCGGTGGCAGGGCGGAGGAGGGCTCACACGACGGTGGAGTAGGGATTCATGGTAGTGACATAGGATGGATTCGTGGAGGTAGAGTAGGAGGAGCAGTAAGCGGTAGCAGAGGAGGAGGAAGATGAGGATTCACGGTGGTGGTAGAAGAGGAGGAGGAGTCAGTGGTAGCAGAGGAGGAGGAGGAGGAGGGGGAGGATGAGTCAACGACATGGTAAGGCTTCCACAAGAGATTGAGGTGTACAGGAGATAGAGGGGACTGTTAGGGTTCATTTATAAAATCAAAGGAAGCATTTATCAGTACTAGTTAAAAAGCGTTGATAAAGGTATGTTTTATCAGCACTGATAAAACATGCATTTATCAGCGTTTTTTAGCATTGATAATGATAGACCGTTATCAACACTAAAAAGGTGATGATAAAAATATAATGATAATAAATTAATTAAATATATGTATATATATATATATTTACAAAACTATATGTATAATAAATAAATATATATTTATTTATAACAATAACTATAAATAAATTTATATTTATTTATATTTATATATAATAAATAAATAAATAAATAAATATATATATTTTTATAATTGTAAATTTATAAAAAATATATTTATTATTTTTATAATTATATATAATTAATATATTTATTATAATTTTATAATTATTTAAATATATATATATTTATTTATAATTATATTTATAAATAGTTGTATATATTTATTATAATTTTATAATTATTTAATAACTATATATATATATATTTATAGTTATAATAAATATATATTTAAATATATCTATACTTATTTATAATTATAATAGTAAATATATATTTATTACATATATATTTTAATTATACTTATAAATATAAATAAATTTATATATAATTAATATATTTATTTTAATTTCATTAGTATTTAAGCACACACACACACACACATATGTATATTTATATTTATGACTATATATAATTAATATATTTATTTTAACTTCATTAGTACTTAAATATATATATATATATATATATAAATTTATTTATATTTATGACTATAATTATATAAATATTTATTTACAATTATAAATATAATTAAGATATTTATTATAATTTTATAATTATTTACACATATAAATTATTTATAATTATAAATATAAATATTTGTATATATGTATAAATAATTGTATGTATTTATAAATATATTTCTATAATTATATATATTTATAAAATTATAATTATTATAAATATATTTATTATAATTTTCTAATTATTTAAATATATATATACACACACATATATATATATATTTATAATTATATTTATAAATACATATATTTATAAATATTTTTATATAATTATAAATATATTTATATGTATATATATATTGATATATAAATATATATATTTATAAAATTATAATAAATGTATTCATTGTAATTTTATAAAAAGTGCTTATATATGTTTATAAATATGATAAATATATTTATCATTTTAAAAAATTACAATAAATATATGCCTTTAATGAATATATATATATATATATATATATATATTAATTAAAGACATATATCTATTTATAATTATAATTATAAATAAATATATTTAAACTATATTTATATATAATTATAAATATAATAAATATGAAAAGGAGAATGATTCGGCCATTCCTCTCCTGAGATTATAATGGAAATTAGGGTTTGTTTCCTGCGATTTGGCTAGTTTGAGTTTCAATGGAAGATGCATTTATTTCTCTTAGCCATTTTGATTCGCATAATCCCATTGAAGCTGTAGATTGGGTCTCGTCTCATCCATTTCATCACATGGGAACCAACGTTGGATCTTTGAAGCTTTCGTAGGTTCCACTTGTTGTAGGTTCTTTGGGTGCAGGACTGAAGCAGACTGCTCTGCTTGTGGCTGTCGGCGCTGGTTCGAAGCTGTGTGATGTTGCGGGTATTGCTAGCGCGTGAGATCTGTGAGTCTTCAAGGGTTTGTCCACTTTTAGCATCTGACTCAAGGGCTCTATTGCTCATGTAAAGGTGGATTCAGCCATGGTTTTTGAGAGATTTGAGGCTGGTAAGCATTCTATAATCGCTCGAATCATCTTGCCTCATGGATCTGTCCCTTTGAAGATTGATGAATTGGTCGATCGATTGGTGAAAATTTAGGGATTTTTCAATTGGCGCTATGTGTCTCTGGGCCAGGGTTTTTTCTATATCTTATTTCCTTCGAAGGATCTGAAATCACATGCTTTGGGCTTTGGATCCATCTCCTTGAATCCATGAGTTATTAAAATTAAAGAACGAGGCCATTTATTTGATCCTTTGAATGTAGGTAACTCCTCTGCACAGGTTTGGGTGCAGGTTTATGGATTACATTGGATGCTTTGGAATTCAAGAATCCTCCATGATGTGGTGATGTTGCTTAGATTTCCCATTAAGATGGACAAAGCAATAGAAGATGCAAGGTATGGTCATTTTGTTGGGTTTTTGGTTGAAATTGACCTAAGTTCAACAAAGGTTCATAAAGTTTTTTTATCTACTGATGATGAAGAGTACGAGTTAACAATTTTCTATGAATGTTTTCCAAAATTCTGTCTTGAATGTGGGGTTATTGTCCATGAAAGGGATTATTGAAAGAGACTTTTGGTTTGTGAACTATGTTATGCTCATGAGCATGAAAATAATCTTTTTTTGAAGAAAGGATTGAAGCCATCTCAGCCTGGTTTGGGTGAAGAGAAATCTATAGCTGGTGTTTGTGATCCTGCTAATGTACATGAAGCCAATGCGGCTGTCCAGGGTATTGCTGATGAAGTGATGCAGGTCACTGGGGACAGAACCCCTGTAAACCAGTGATTGCGCCTGATGCTTCTAAATAAATGCATGATGAGTATATGGTTGAGTAGAACATTTCTGTTGGTGTTGTGTTGGATAACACTCATGTGCAGTGTTTTGAAGGAATTGAGGCATCCCCTCCTTGTGCTAGCCCAACACCTGAGCAGAGTTCTGATAAGAAGAAATTATGGTCGGACATTGTTATTGATACAGAGCTCAAAGCTAGTGAGGAGTCTCTGAGATCAATGCAGAAGGTTCATAAATTCAATGCCAATGTCATGGATGCATTTTCTCTATCAGAATGGATGGAATTCATTGATAGGAAAGCTGTTGTGCAGAGTAAAGGGAAGAAGATTGTGGATAATGAAGGGTTTCAACTGATTTAAAGGAAATCGGGTTCTCTACATGAATCACCTAAAGTTGCTAAATAAGAAATTGATCGGGAAACTATTACTGAGGTAAAAATTTTTAAGGTTCTTTCTTCTCTTAATGATGATATAAGTCAGGAGTCTAGGGATATGTCTGCTACTAAAAAGGGTGATCATGATGTGACTATGAATCAACAAACTTGGAGAAGGGGTAGGCACCCAAAGGGTCATGGCCGCGGATGTGGTCGAGAGGAGGTTACTCAAGGGCGTGGTCAAGGTGGTTCTTCTAGACCTTCCAGGCTCACACCGGAGTAGTTGTCTCTTAAGGTTTAGTACACTATTCTTTTCAGCCAGAAGACCACACAATCAGATTGGGAATCTACTGATACTAAAGATTATGAGCATGACTCAGATCATTATTATGGTGTTGTTTGATGTGTTGTTTTTTCTGATGTTTGGGGGCTTTCCTTTGTTTGTTCTCATTTGCCTCCTCATGCACTTGTTATCTTTTTTTAATTTTAATAAATGGTCAGGAGCTTTGGATTCTGGATGGACCTAATTTGGTAAATATAATAAATATATTTATCATTTAAAAACATTATTGTAATTTTATAATTATTTAAATATATATATGGTTATATATAATTATAATTATATAAATACATTTTAAAAAATATTTATATATAACTAGATATTTATAATTATAAATATAATAAATATATATTTATCATTTAAATATATTTATCTTGATTTTAAGTATTTATGAGAACATAATAGATTCATGGGAACATGAATGAATCATATGCACCGAGTAAAGTATAGATCATAAACGATTCATCATATATATGGACAACATGAATAGTAATGAGGGTGTAATTTATAAATGAACATTCATGATGAATACATAACATATGAACATCAATTATATTCATTCATCAATTGACCAAATTCTTTGGAAACAAATATTTATTTATATACATATATAAATATATAAATATATAAATATATAAATATATAAATATATAAATATATAAATCTATAAATGTATAAATATATAAATGTATAGATATATAAATATATAAATATATAAATGTATAAATATATAAATGTATAAATATATAAATGTATAAATATATAAATATATAAATATATAAATATATAAATATAATAAATATAATAAATATAATAAATATAATAAATATAATAAATATAATAAATATATTTATTATTTAATGAAATTTATTATATATATATTTGAATTATTAATAAATATATATTAATTATAAACATGTGTTTTTTATTTAATATATACAAATAAATATTATTTTTGAATATAAATATAATAATTTTATATAAATTAATAATATTTTTCATTAATTTTTTTTATCAGTGCTAAAAATAGCACTGCTAAATCTTCACTTTACCAATGCTAAAAAAGAACTGATAAAGGGTACACCTTTATCTGTGCTTATTTTAGCACTTATAAAAGGTAGATTTATCAGTGCTTTTAACTAGCAGTGATAAAGGCCCCCCTTTTATCAACACTTTCTGCTTAGCACAGATAAAACCTGACGTATCCCTTGCCCAAATATGTGGTAGTGCATGCAGCTCGAGGCTATTATAATGATTTTTTTACCATGTAACACTTTGGAATATTTTATAGAATATCATTAGAGATAGGTGCAGAGTCCACATGGGATTTTGGGGCCCGTGGAGCCTCAATGTTCATATATTAAAAATATTAAATTTATTATATCATGAGTGCATATTTTATTAGAAATAATGGAATATACCTCGAACAACATCTCATATGAGAAAATTGAGACCACCATTGAATCCAAAATGCAGGTTTTACCCTAGGCGTGACATAACTTTTATGCGCGTTGGATGTCTCATTTAAGTGCAACCACAGACAAAATAATAGAAGAATAAATTAATTAAATAATTTTTTGTCTATTAAATTCCTATAACCTAAGTCTCCTCTATTTAATTATGGAAATATAAAAATCCTAGGGTTAGCCTCATAACCCTAGAGATTAGAGAAGTGGACCGTAGAGGAGAGAATTGGTGGATGATGTCAGGTTCATGGATCGACAATCAGTATACCGTGGAGATTTTCATCATCAAATGTGTTCTTAGATCTCAGCAAAAAAAAAAAAAAACTAAACATGATCATTCTTCTTCAATTATCAATCTAATATCAAGTGGGACATTTTTTTATTGTTGTTTAATTACCTTTATTGATTCCTCCATGGTGAATGTGAATTAAATGTTTCATTTAAGTGCAGTCGTAGATGAAATAATAGACTAGTAAATTAATTAAATAATTTATTATATATTAAATTCCTATAACCTAAATCTCCTCTATTTAAGTATGGATATATCCAAATCCTAAGGTTAGTCATATAACCCTAGAGATTGGAGGAGACGACCATGATAGAGAGTGTTGGCAGATGATGATGGGATCGTGGATCAACAATCGATATAATGCATAGATTTTTGTCATCAACAGTGTTCTTAAATATCTTCAAAAATAATAACACAAAACCATTCTTCATTAGTGATTGATCTGATATCGATTAGGGGATTTTTTTGTTGGTTTTATCACCATTCTTGATTCCACCATGGATAACATGAATTAATTCCTTTAGAAATTAATTCAAGGACCGTTTTTGTAGTTTATCATTATTTATTTTTAATTCCAAGATTTAGGAATTCCTAATCCTTATTTTTATTCCCCATTCATTAAATTATCCATTAAAAAATTAAGTTAAAACTAAACAATAAACACCATTCATTTCTTACATTTTTATTTCGTTATTTTCTCCCTCCATTCTTCATATGTTCTTTATTGGTATTTCGATTGGCTGATGATTCAGAATAACTCGGGAATCGATCATTGTGAAATCGATCTTTAGCATAATGGATCATTGACATAGGTTCAGTTTTGGGATCAAAGGAGTGAAAAACACATGACAATGAAGATGGATATTCTACAATGGTGTGAGTGATGGTACTTTTTCAAGCTTGATCACACGAGTACTTAGGGATAGTGATGAAGACTATTTTATGATCAAAGGGGTGGCTAGAAAACGGCCACTAGTGACAATATGGTATCTATCAACCTATACCTGGTCTTCTTGGGAGAGAATAATGGCTGGAGATAAGGTGGAGGTGATTTTGGTGGATACACATAAAGATATGGGATTTCTAGAAAACTCCATTCTACACGGCTGGGGTTTATGTGTGACGATAAATGTCACACATGTGTGTGACCAGTCCACATGCCATGTGACCCTCTATCCAGTGACCCAATGTGTACCCCCATAGTGCACAAGCATGATAAATACTTGAGTATATGTGCATGGGTATGACTTGAGTACACAAACATAGGCTGAGGTACCCAAACATGGACATGGTCTCAGGAAGGTCTGGACTCAGCAGGACATGCTGTGTGTCCCTTGTACACTCCATGAACTCCTTCTAGGGTAGGTTGGAGCCCTTTTTCCCTTAGTCTAGTTTTGGTATCACTATGGGTGTGTTCCATTGATCCATCCCTAAGAGGGAACAATGTGGTATCCTATCATTAGAATAGGATGAATGATATCCTCTACGATATAGTTTTAGATATGGTCAGGTATCCGTTCTCATGGCCTGGGGTGTGATCCTCTATCATTATTCCATATTCTAGGTCAGATATCCTATTTTTGACATCCATGGCATGTGATCGCCTACCCAGTGGATTATTTTGAAAAGGTTTAGGTATTAACCATAGGCTCTGGGCATGATCCCCCTACCTATGTATTGATATCTTAGGATTTACAATTCATACTTCATTAAGGTAATTCATAATGGGTGTGACCTCTCAAATGAGTTCTATTAGTGTTAGTGAGACCCTATGAGTGGCTTCTCTTAGAAATTTTTTACCATGGAACCTCGAGCAATATCCTTAGGGTGGTAGTGAGGACATACCTCACCTTGAGACTTAGAGTGTATCTGGATTTTTTTCTTCCTTCTAATTGACTAAACTTTTGTGGTTTTAAGCTGACTCTCTTTGATGTTTGTTTACTATTTTAGAGGTGTCCTACTGGGTATGTTTATATTCACCCCTACATGGGCTCTGCTTCCACGTGTTGTGTCTTATGTAGACGATATACCTTTTGACATAGTCCCAGGAGGACCAAGAGAAGGTGGATCTTAGTTGTGCTAGAAAAATCGTAGATGGTTTCATGAGTCACATCTTTACATCATTCCCCCTTTTCTTAGTAGGTGACTCTTTTTATAGTTATAGTGGGATTGTATTTGGAAATTTTATTTTATATACTCTTTGTCATACTCTAATGTGAGATTAGTTTTTATGCATGTATATATGGTATCTGTAACGACCCAATCTTTTTGAATAGTATATTAACTTACTCTTATTGATTTAATAAGATGTTAATGATTAATGCAGAAAGAGGAGTCGATGGCTTCATCCAGTAGACTCAACCCTTACGAAGCCCACTTATCAGAGCTTGGGAAGGAGGTAGCATCTGTGGGCTTCGCTTTGGACCAAGCCCAAGCCGAGCTCCAGCGTGTCAAGCTTGAACGAAAACGCTTGCAGGAGAAGTTCAAGTTAGTGGAGATTGCTACTAGGGCAATGTTATCTGAGACTCCCTCAGATTCTCTCACCATAGCACACCTTACACTTAGGTCTTATGCCAGTGTTATAAGGGGCTATGTGATGAGACCCTAGTTTCCTTGTGTAATCCTTTCGGGTGAATAAATTGAGATTTCTTCCTTTAGTAATGTTTGTGAAATTTCAAATGTCTAGATAATTTTAGAATGTATTTTATTGATGAATTTCGAAAAAAGGATATTTTAAAATATTTATGTAAACCCTAAATAACTAATGATGTGTAATGATTTTCAAAAAATGGTCTTCTACAAAAGTGTTCAGTAAGGAATTTGGAGTCTAATAAGATCAACTTAATTTTTGATGAATAGTAAATTATGAATAGTGATTTTACGCTTAGGATTAGTAATGTGACCAAATGGATTAGTAATTTCACTCAAAGAAAGTTTTAATATAATTTAGACACCTAGATTAAGTAATGTGATTCAATAAAATGGTTAAATAACGGTTTCATAAATTATTATTCAAGTATTAGTTTTTTCGGATGAATAGTGTTTTTTAATTAAAAATTTAATTAAAAATAATTAGAAATTTATTTTTATAAAAAGGACTTTATTTTTGAACTCAGAGCATCGATATTATGTTAAGGTAATTTTTGGGGATTTTTCTGAAAAAAATGAATTTTCGATGAATAGTGTTTTTATTTAAAAATTAAATTAAAAATATTTAGAAAATTATTTTTATAAAATGGATTTCATTTTTGAAATCAGAGCATTGATATTTGATTAAGGTGAAATTTTGGGATTATTCTGAGAAAGTTGAATTTTTAGTGAATAGTAAAAATACAGTTTTAGGGTTTCGGTATGTTTAATGACATCATAACTGTGTCATGATGATGTCATGAGTTTTTTCAAGGGTTGTCCGGCCAAGGGTGATGAATTATTGTTTTGGGGGCCCCATGTGGCCTAACTCCATGATAAGTGCCAAGGGAGAGCACATGGGTTTGAGAAAAGCAAATGTGAGGTGTCCCTTGGCCATTAATGCTTTGTCCCCTCACTTTCCCTATAAATACCCACCCTTTCCTCCCTTAGTTTTCACTCCCAACTCTCAACCAACGAAGTTCTGGTCTTCTTACCTTCCAAAGAGTCCTCCCAAGGTGCCCCCAAGCCCTCAAGGTCCAATCCTTTGAGTTTCAAGAGTCACGTTTAAAGGTAAGGGATCCGACCCCTCTCTTTCTTTTCATGTAATCTCTTTTATGTCATTCCTTTTCTGCTCCATGTTTTTATGTGAGAGGATGCTCTTTTATTTTCCTCTTACTGTCCTTTCATGTTTATATGATGAGAGATCCCCTCTTACTCTCATCATTTCGTTTTATGAAAGTTTAAGTGACGCCGTTAGGCTGCCGAATTTTTAAGGGATTCTTTCACCCTTCTCATTTTTCAAGTTCGATTTTCATGTCAAGTCTTTCAAGTTCCTTTTTATTATGTTGGGGTATTATCTCTATATCTATCATACTGATCTCTTATGATCATATGATTAGGGACCCTATTTGATCTTGTCAAATCATTTCCTTTTGAAGTTAAGTGACGCCGTAAGGCTGCCGAATTTTCATAAGAGAAATCTAATCTTTTTTTTCCTTCCATGTTTTTCATTTCAAATGGTATGTCCCTAAAATTTCATTACCATGTCCATATTTCCTTCTTATTCTTTCACCCTACTGTTTTATGGATCATTTATGAGTGGGTGACCCATGTCCCCTCTCATTTCAATGTTTTCTAAAACCCCGTAACTTAGCCGTTATGCTGCAGAATTTTCCCCTCGAAATGCCTCTCTCTTTTCTCAAAAATTATTTTATGTTATAAAGTGAATACTCAAAGCTCTTATTTCTACAAGGGTATTCACATATATATCAAAATGTTCCATTTTAAATTCTGGGATTTACATACATGAGACCCGCTTTCCCTTTCCGTGGGTTTAAAGTGACGTAAAGATCATGTCTTTAAAGCAGTTTTTAAAACGTTATGATTATGAAATGAAACCCATTTATTTTATTCTATGTGGGTTATTTATGAAATGTTTGATGATGATATATGTGGCTCACATTATAATAAAGGCAAATTTAAGGGTGCTCCCTGATAGCGCTCCAATGCATTGGGTAATGATGTAACCACTAGAGATTAAAATTTTCACGATACCTTGGTGAATAACCTTGGTAATTTTCAAATGACACCTTGGGGATGGACCTTGGTGATATGGTCATTATTGTCTATGTTAAATGATGTAGCCACATCTTCAAGTTATGAAAAATGTTATTTTTATTATGAAATGCCTCATGATTTCTTTCTCATGCCTTAAAGTTCTTTTCATGTCCTTATTGAAGTATCTCAAGTTCACATGTAAAATGTTCCTCTTGTTTCCCTTACTGGGCCTTCTGCTCACCCTTTCTTTTGATGTATGTCCCCAGGTTATGAGATGCAGTAATGAACCTAGAATGAACTTAAGGAGACGCCTTGCAAGTGTTTAAGAAGAATGCTTTATGTTGTTTTCATGTATTATGTTCCTGGTTTCCAAGACACTAAACCTTAAAGATCCTCAGTTGTGTGTAATGTAATGAAAGTTTATGTTATAAAATGGCGGGATGCTATAGTTGGTATCAAAGGATGGTTTAGTTATTTGTGGAAATTAGGATATAAAAACTTTAGGAAGAACCCTATAGAAAAGTTTAAATATAGGAAAACTTCCTGGTATTTTGGTAAGTATTGAGTAAGTGGTCTATCAAACAAATACATCCCTGTCTGGATACGAGCAGGTAGAGGCGGCTCTGGCACAGATGTACATAGGGGTAAAACCCGAAAACACCGCTTTGAGCTAGACTCGAACGGGAACTGGTGCACGATAACGGGCCTTGCTGCACTCTTGGTTACGACACTCCCAGGGGATATGTTTGGTTAATCACAAGCTTTTTATGAATCATTATGAAGGAATTATAGAGAAGTATAATTGTCTAAGCATGAAGTCTTAGTTAAAAGATTCATAAATGAAATAAGTTTCTCACTAAGGTTTTATTCTTTTAGAAAATGGCGGGCAATAGGAGAAACCGTGCCGATGGTGACCGCAATGCACCATGTGCTGACGGCCCTCCGATGGAAGCTGGAATGGAAACATTCATGCGAATGATGAACCAACTGACTCAAGTTATGAGTAATAACTTGAATCAAGCTGAGAGGCCGACCTCACCACGAAGGGAACAACTTTATGTTGAGTCCTTCATGCGTCAACGACCGCCAACATTCAGTGGATCTACTGACCCATTGGTTGCAGAACAATGGATAAGCTCCATTGAAAAGATCTTTTCTGTACTTCATTGTTCGGAACAAGAAAAAGTCACCCTTGCTGTTTACCGCCTAGAGGGAGAAGCTGATCAATGGTGGTCACTGATCAAAAACATGAAGCCACGAGGAGAGATGGAAGCTATGGAGTGGGAAGAATTTCGGGGGATTTTCTTTAACAAGTATTTCCCTCGTTCCATGAGAACGAAAATGGAGAAAGAGTTTCTCGAGCTGAAGCAGAAGGAGAACGAATCTGTTGGAACCTATGAGATGAACTTCACAAGGCTTTCCCGTTATACCTCAAGCTTTGTCATGGACCCTAATGGGAAGGTTGATAGATTCTTTGGCGGACTACGACCACATCTGCGGAAGAATCTAGCCAACAGGGACTACGATAGCTATGAAGAAATAGTTCGAAGTGCTATGAAAGTTGAACTAGAGTTTGGGGAGACACAATGGTCTCACAAATCTAATGAGAAGAAGAGAACTCTAGAACCAAGCCTGGGAAGAAGTTTTGATCAGGAAAGAGGTGGAAAGCATATGCAACATGCCACATGCAATAAATGCGGGAAGAAGCATCCGGGGAACTGCTTGATCGGAAGTGGAAAGTGCTATAGGTGTGGAAAATAAGGCCATATTTCTCGGAATTGTCATGGCGATGTGAAGCCTCAACTTCCCAACACTAACGACAGAGGAAAGATGGTTCTGGCCCTACCCGAAGTCACATGCTTCAAGTGTGGACAGCTTGGGCACTTTGCTAATCAAAGTCCAAATCCGAGGGCGGTGGAGGGGAATCACCATCAACCTCAGCAGAGGCCAAGGGAGAAAGGTCGTGCTTTCGCTATCACAACAACTGAAGTTGAAGTTCCGAACGATGTGGTAGCAGGTACTCTTGTTGTCCTCTCAAAACTAGCAAGTGCTTTATTTGATTCTGGTTCTATGAATTCCTTTATTTCTTCCAAGTTTGCAAAGAATATAGAATCAATCCCCGAATTGCTTGAGGTAGAGTTGTCAGTCAAGACTCCAAGTGGGATTATCCATGCATCAACAGTGTTTAGAGACTCTAGTGTTTACTTTGGTGATCACAATCTTATCGCAAATCTAGTAGTCATTCCCATGATGGAATTCGACGTTATACTAGGGATGGACTGGCTCTCAAAGTATAATGCTAAGATCAAATGCAGAAGTAAGAAAATCTCAGTAGTCTTGAATGAACGACCTACAGTTATCTTCCGAGGAGAGATATCCCGAACTGATCCCTATCTAGAAGCACCTCCTATAGCTTTCTTTATGGAGTTAATCGGTGATGAGGAAGAAGGGAAAGGGAGCATACAAATTGAAGATGTTCAGATTGTTCAGGAATACATGGATGTATTTCCTGAGGAGTTACCTGGACCTCCCCCAGAAAGAGAGGTAGAGTTCTCCATTGAACTCGTACCTGGGTCTCAACCGATATCAAATACTCCATATAGAATGGAAAATGTGGAGCTAGAGGAGCTAAAGAAACAACTCCAAGACTTGTTGGAGAAGGGGTTTATCCGACTGAGTGTGTCTCCTTGGGGAGCACCAGTTCTCTTTGTGAAGAAGAAGGATGGATCAATGCGGCTATGCATTGATTATAGAGAACTGAACGGGATCACAGTGAAGAACAGATACCCTCTTCCAAGAATTGATGATTTATTTGACCAACTTCGTGGGGCTCAATTATTCTCTAAGATTGACCTTCGATCTGGTTATCATCAACTGAGGGTGAAGAAAGAAGATATTCCAAAGACTGCCTTCCAATCAAGATATGGGCATTATGAGTTTACTGTTATGCCCTTCGGCTTGACTAATGCTCCTGCTATTTTCATGGATTTGATGAATAGAGTCTTTAAGGACTACCTTGATAACTTTGTGGTAGTTTTTATTGATGATATTTTGATATATTCAAAAAGTCGTGAGGAGCATGAAGATCATCTGAGGGTTATTTTGAAAACTCTACGGAAGGAGAGGCTCTTTGGGAAGTTCAGCAAGTGTGAGTTTTGGTTACAACAAGTGGCTTTCTTGGGGCACATCGTAACCAATGAAGGAATCTCGGTTGACCCTGCAAAGACAATGGTTGTGGAGGAGTGGCCTCAACCCACAACAGTAACTGAGATTCGTAGTTTCCTTGGTTTAGCGGGATATTATAGGAGGTTTGTGAAAAACTTTTCACGGCTTTCTAATCCACTAACCAAGTTGACTCGAAAAGGGGTTAAGTTCATCTGGACAAAGGAATGCGAGGAAAGTTTCCAAGAGCTGAAGAAGAGATTGGTTACTGCACCTGTGTTAACACTACCCTCTATCGGAGAAGGATTCGTTATTTTTAGCGATGCATCTCTGAAAGGGCTTGGGTGCGTCCTCATGCAAAATGACAAAGTAATTGCTTATGCATCTCGACAGTTGAAGATTCATGAGCAGAATTATCCTACGCATGATCTAGAGCTGGCGGCAGTTGTTTTTGCTCTAAAGATATGGAGGCACTATCTTTATGGGGAGAAATGTGATATATACACTGACCACCAAAGTCTAAAGTATATTTTCACTCAGAAGGAATTGAACATGAGACAAAGGAGATGGTTGGAGCTTATTAAAGACTATGATTGTTCAATTCATTATCACCCTGGAAGAGCAAACAAAGTCGCGGATGCGTTAAGCAGGAAAGATCCTGTTGTCCTGGCAACAATGAGGATCTTAGGGGATCCCTTGATTAAAGATCTAGTAAAACTGGACATGGGAATTATAAGGAAAGGGACATCATCAACCCTATCCCAAATGATTTCCCAACCTTCATTACTAGAGAAGATCAAGAAGGCTAAAAAAGAAGATCCTTTGCTGCAGGAGAAGTTCGAGGCTGCAAAGGATGGGAAGTTCCCTGATTTCAATATTGATCAAGAAGGTGTATTGAAATTTCGTACAAGACTATGTGTTCCATCTATTCCGGAGATAAAGAAATAATTGATGGATGAAGCTCATAGCTCTACATTCTCTATACACCCGGGAAGCACTAAGATGTATAGAGACCTTCGTGATCATTATTGGTGGGATAACATGAAGAGGGAGATTGCCGATTACACTACAAGGTGCCTGGTGTGTCAGCAAGTAAAGGCAGAAAGACAACTTCCTAAGGGGGTATTACAACCGCTACCCATACCAGTATGGAAGTGGGATAATATCACCATGGACTTTGTAACTGGTCTCCCAAAAACATCCAAAGGAAACAATGCGATATGGGTTATTGTGGACCGTCTCACCAAGACATCCCATTTTATCTCTATTCGGGAAGATTTCTCTCTGGATCAGCTTGCCAAGATATACGTGAAGGAAGTGGTAAGGCTGCATGGGGTACCACTATCCATCGTATCTGATCGTGACCCAAGATTCACATCAAAATTCTGGAGAAGTCTTCAGCATGCTCTGAATACTGAATTGAATTTTAGTACGGCCTATCATCCTCAAACTGATGGCCAATCTGAAAGGACTATTCAGACACTCGAAGACATGTTGAGATTATGCTCAATGGAATTTAAAGGTGGATGGGATCAACACCTCCCATTAGTTGAGTTCTCCTATAACAACAGCTTCCATTCGAGTATTCAGATGGCACCCTATGAAGCTCTGTATGGAAAGCGGTGTAGAACTCCTACTTGTTGGGATGAAACTGGTGAGAGGAAGCTTCTTGGGCCTGATCTCGTGCAAGAGATGATGGAACAGGTTCATGCCATCCAACAACACATAAAGGCTGCTCAGAGTCGGCAGAAGAGCTATGCTGACAATCGTCGAAGGGACTTGGAGTTTGGTGTTGGCGACAAAGTCTTCCTTCGAATCTCTCCATGGAAGAGAGTCATGCGGTTTGGGAAGAAAGGGAAGCTCAGCCCTAGGTACATTGGCCCCTATGAAATCCTTGATCGCATAGGAGCAGTGGCCTATCGTCTAGCACTTCCACCGAACCTAGCTCAAGTTCATGATGTCTTCCATATATCTCTCTTGAGGAAGTACATACCCGACCCTTCGCATGTACTGAACCCAGAGGTGGTACAACTTGAACATGACCTCTCTTATGAGGAGCATCCAGTGGAGATCTTAGACCGTAGAGACAAGGTTCTACGAAACAAGACTACCCACCTTGTGAAAGTGTTGTGGAGGAATCATAAGTATGAAGAAGCGACTTGGGAGCCTGAGGAAACAATGAAGCAAAAGTACCCTCACCTTTTCGACTAGGCCCCAAGTATAAATTTCGGGGACGAAATTTCTTAAGGGGGGAAGAATGTAACGACCCAATCTTTTTGAATAGTATATTAACTTACTCTTATTGATTTAATAAGATGTTAATGATTAATGCAGAAAGAGGAGTCGATGGATTCATCCAGTAGACTCAACCCTTACGAAGCCCACTTATCAGAGCTTGGGAAGGAGGTAGCATCTGTGGGCTTAGCTTTGGACCAAGCCCAAGCCGAGCTCCAGCGTGTCAATCTTGAACGAAAACGCTTGCAGGAGAAGTTCAAGTTAGTGGAGATTGCTACTAGGGCAATGTTATCTGAGACTCCCTCAGATTCTCTCACCATAGCACACCTTACACTTAGGTCTTATGCCAGTGTTATAAGGGGCTATGTGATGAGACCCTAGTTTCCTTGTGTAATCCTTTTGGGTGAATAAATTGAGATTTCTTCCTTTAGTAATGTTTGTGAAATTTCAAATGTCTAGATAATTTTAGAATGTATTTTATTGATGAATTTCGAAAAAAGGATATTTTAAAATATTTATGTAAACCCTAAATAACTAATGATGTGTAATGATTTTCAAAAAATTGTCTTCTACAAAAGTGTTCAGTAAGGAATTTGGAGTCTAATAAGATCAACTTAATTTTTGATGAATAGTAAATTATGAATAGTGATTTTACGCTTAGGATTAGTAATGTGACCAAATGGATTAGTAATTTCACTCAAAGAAAGTTTTAATATAATTTAGACACCTAGATTAAGTAATGTGATTCAATAAAATGGTTAAATAATGGTTTCATAAATTATTATTCAAGTATTAGTTTTTTCGGATGAATAGTGTTTTTTAATTAAAAATTTAATTAAAAATAATTAGAAATTTATTTTTATAAAAAGGACTTTATTTTTGAACTCAGAGCATCGATATTATGTTAAGGTAATTTTTGGGGATTTTTCTGAAAAAAATGAATTTTCGATGAATAGTGTTTTTATTTAAAAATTAAATTAAAAATATTTAGAAAATTATTTTTATAAAATGGATTTCATTTTTGAAATCAGAGCATTGATATTTGATTAAGGTGAAATTTTGGGATTATTCTGAGAAAGTTGAATTTTTAGTGAATAGTAAAAATACAGTTTTAGGGTTTCGGTATGTTTAATGACATCATAACTGTGTCATGATGATGTCATGAGTTTTTTCAAGGGTTGGCCGGCCAAGGGTGATGAATTATTGTTTTGGGGGCCCCATGTGGCCTAACTCCATGATAAGTGCCAAGGGAGAGCACATGGGTTTGAGAAAAGCAAATGTGAGGTGTCCCTTGGCCATTAATGCTTTGTCCCCTCACTTTCCCTATAAATACCCACCCTTTCCTCCCTTAGTTTTCACTCCCAACTCTCAACCAACGAAGTTCTGGTCTTCTTAACTTCCAAAGAGTCCTCCCAAGGTGCCCCCAATCCCTCAAGGTCCAATCCTTTGAGTTTCAAGAGTCACGTTTAAAGGTAAGGGATCCGACCCCTCTCTTTCTTTTCATGTAATCTCTTTTATGTCATTCCTTTTCTGCTCCATGTTTTTATGTGAGAGGATGCTCTTTTATTTTCCTCTTACTGTCCTTTCATGTTTATATGATGAGAGATCCCCTCTTACTCTCATCATTTCGTTTTATGAAAGTTTAAGTGACGCCGTTAGGCTGCTGAATTTTTAAGGGATTCTTTCACCCTTCTCATTTTTCAAGTTCGATTTTCATGTCAAGTCTTTCAAGTTCCTTTTTATTATGTTGGGGTATGATCTCTATATCTATCATACTGATCTCTTATGATCATATGATTAGGGAACCTATTTGATCTTTTCAAATCATTTCCTTTTGAAGTTAAGTGACGCCGTAAGGCTGCCGAATTTTCATAAGAGAAATCTAATCTTTTTTTTCCTTCCATGTTTTTCATTTCAAATGGTATGTCCCTAAAATTTCATTACCATGTCCATATGTCCTTCTTATTCTTTCACCCTACTGTTTTATGGATCATTTATTAGTGGGTGACCCATGTCCCCTCTCATTTCAATGTAATCTAAAACCCCGTAACTTAGCCGTTATGCTGCAGAATTTTCCCCTCGAAATGCCTCTCTCTTTTCTCAAAAATTATTTTATGTTATAAAGTGAATACTCAAAGCTCTTATTTCTACAAGGGTATTCACATATATATCAAAATGTTCCATTTTAAATTCTGGGATTTACATACATGAGACCCGCTTTCCCTTTCCGTGGGTTTAAAGTGACGTAAAGATCATGTCTTTAAAGCAGTTTTTAAAACGTTATGATTATGAAATGAAACCCATTTATTTTATTCTATGTGGGTTATTTATGAAATGTTTGATGATGATATATGTGGCTCACATGATAATAAAGGCAAATTTAAGGGTGCGCCCTGATAGCGCTCCAATGCATTGGGTAATGATGTAACCACTAGAGATTACAATTTTCACGATACCTTGGTGAATAACCTTGGTAATTTTCAAATGACACCTTGGGGATGGACCTTGGTGATATGGTCATGATTGTCTATGTTAAATGATGTAGCCACATCTTCAAGTTATGAAAAATGTTATTTTTATTATGAAATGCCTCATGATTTCTTTCTCATGCCTTAAAGTTCTTTTCATGTCCTTATTGAAGTATCTCAAGTTCACATGTAAAATGTTCCTCTTGTTTCCCTTACTGGGCCTTCTGCTCACCCTTTCTTTTGATGTATGTCCCCAGGTTATGAGATGCAGTAATGAACCTAGAATGAACTTAAGGAGACGCCTTGCAAGTGTTTAAGAAGAATGCTTTATGTTGTTTTCATGTATTATGTTCCTGGTTTCCAAGACACTAAACCTTAAAGATCCTCAGTTGTGTGTAATGTAATGAAAGTTTATGTTATAAAATGGCGGGATGCTATAGTATCCGTTGTTTATCTTTTCCTCATTATATTGGTTTATGGGGATGTGCATGTGTGTATTGGTACTTTAGACTAAGGCCTCCCATGTGTTTGATATGCATAATTAGTGCTAGTCATTATCCCATAGCCTATTGAAGGTGGGATTTGGGTGTCGTACTCAACTTACTACTGGCCAGGTAGGGCCTAGTGGGTTGGGTCATGATAGAATGTTATTAGATAAGGTTGTTATAGGAACAAATTTTGGAGATATTCTAGCTATGAGTATTGGTTTGATAACTTGGGAAATAACATTAAAGTATCCTACGTTCAAATATCAGGCTAGGGAACCCAGTGATGGTGTGGTAGACAACATATCTATTCACCATGACTCTGATAAACTGCTTGTTGACTCCATACATATAGGCACCAGTTATAGAGAAAACATAATTACATGCATCATATAATAATGAGTTGTAGTTTCCATGTCCTTATTGAGTCAAATCCCTAGATATGATTTTCACCATAGTGCATCTTTACTATTATAGGATTCCAACATGACAAAAACCAGCTAGGATTTCATAGTAGTATTGTGACGATGATTCTATTAGTGATGAGGATTTATTCAAGGGACCTATGTAGGAGGCTATTCCTCTGGTTGGTTTGCTGATATTACCTCCACCTATTGTGCAGATGGATTTTCATTAAGTATCAATAGATTATATGCATAGGATGAGTGAACATAACTAGTTCTATAGGTAGATACCACTTAGGTTTCTGGGTGAGACAAACCCCTAGGCAGTAGTGGACTGAATTGAGATAGTAGGGTGGGTTTTATACCTTAATAGAACTCTCAATTAGATGGTGGTCCTAATGAAAAGCCTTCTCCATAGCCCAATAGGGTGATATCGGAGCTTGGTGACACAAACACATGGTGGGGTGACTCTCACATGGATAGAGTTTGAGCACATCTTCAGGGAGGATTTTTATCCTATGATGTTGTGGGAATTACATATTAAGAAGATTCTAGAGCTCCCATAGGGAAACATTTCAATCATAGAGTATGTTTTAAAGTTCACTAACCACTCATGGTACTCTATTGATATAGTTCTTGATGAGTAATTTCAAGCATAGACCTTTGATCATGTCCTTCACTGGGATATTCGGTCTAGAGTGGAATTTCTTTGAACCCCTTCCTACATTGGGGTTCTAGAGCATGCCTTGGTCATTGAGAGAATCCTAGATGAACAATTTTTGACCGTTATTTTAGCAGTGGGAACCCTGGAGCTAATATCTCAGCAGCTGGTAATCGACATCAAGCTTGGGGATCCAGGAACATGAGACGTCTTCAAAGATAGTCTTAGGATAGTGATTCACTTGATCATGTATCTAAAGGAGGTTTCAATTAACTAAGGTAGAGGTAGTGTTTCACCTCTGATGAGGGAGGCCATATTGCACGGGATTTTCTAACCCACCATATAGAAAACAAGGAGATAGTAAATGGGATACTTAAGTTGAGACAATAACTTGATCAGGGAGTTCCAAACGGTGGTGGACATGATATAGTATCTGGTAGAGTAGTGGGTGGTGGTCAATGTTATGATATGTTATCATCACTACCACCTCCAGGTGGTACCCTATAGGCTAAGGGAGCTGGTGGTTAGAATCATGTACAATTGCAGGCAGTGGAGACTTATGAACTAGAGGATTTGAGTATGATCTAAGGTATTATACATGTATTCTCTAATTTAGATTTATTTTTTTATAGACATAGGTGTGGACCACTCTTTCCTCACTGCATCCTTTATTAAAAATCTAGAGATTCTAGTGGAGCCTTTGGCTCAAAATTTTCAATTAGAGACTCATACCGGGGGAGATTAAATGATCACCGAATTCTACTGATAGTTTAACCTGAATCTTGGAGTTGAGAGATTAATATGAGATCTCTTCATATCCATGATGAGGCCTTATAACATCATTCAAGGTATGGACTGACTCTCTATGATTCTTGGTAAAATTGACTTTTTTATATGGATGATGCATTGCGACCGAGTCAATGGGACAAGATTTTCCTTCATTGGAGAGGTATATAAGGGTGGGATTGTATGTAGGAGGATAAAATAGATCTCTCATCATTTGGACAGTATATCCCTTGGAGAAGTAGACACTATGAAATTTCAGTTTCCTTTAGTGGTGGAGGAGTATGATCTTCCCTAAGGATGTGGTAGGCTTACCTCTCCATCGATATATCAACTTATTCATAGACCTGCACCTAGTGTCTACCTTAATATCTATGAAAATATATTAGATGGACCTAATAGATATATGAGAGTTAAAGTTACATTTGGAGGATCTATAGAGGAAGGGATTTCTTAGACCTAGTGTGTCTCCCGAGCAACCCCAATTGTTTTTTCCAAGAAGGTGGTTGAGAGTTTGATGTTGTGTATGAATTATCATTAACCAAACCAGGTGAATATCAAGAATAAGTATCCAATTATGAGAATTTATGTCCTTTTTGATTAGTTGAAAGGGGCGAGGTGATTCTTAAATATTGATCTCAGGCCAGGTTATCACCAGCTTCGATTTAGAGGGGAGGATATACTGAAGACAACATTCTGGTTCCTCTATAGTTAATATGAGTAATTGGTGATGACATTTTGTATGAACAACACCACAAAAAGGTTCACGAGACTAATGAAATGTACTATTTATCCCTTCATAGACCAGTTCATGGCAGTCTTTATTGACGACATCCTCATATGCTCATCATCATAGGAGGAGTATGTGAGACATTTGAGGATGGTCCCATACATACTCTGAGATAAACTATTATATGGGAATATCTTGAAGTTTCAATTATGGATTTGATAAGTCCACTTCATGGGAAATATCATGTCAGAATAGAGAGTAAAATTGGACCCCATCAAGATCAAGGAAGTTCCATATTTTGATCCACCCAAGAGAATGTATATGGTGCATAGATTCCTTGAGTGGTTGGATATTATCAGATATTCATACCCAATTTATCTAGGGTTAGGACACATCTGACTACTTTGACTCAAAACTGTTATCCTTTCATATGGATGGAAATGTTTCAGCAATATTTTCAGGATCTGCGATAGAGGTTTCCGAGTTCCCCCATATTAAGACCTCTAGAGGAGGGTCTGATTACATAGTGTTTTGTGATGCCTCTTGAGCTAGTCTTGGATGATTTTTTATCTAGAGGGATATGATGATTTCCTTTGGGTCTAGATAGCTAATACCACATGAGAAAAACTATGTGACCCATGACTTGGAGTTGGAAATAGTGGCGTTCTCCCCTAATTCTTGGTGAAACTATCATATGGTAATGTGATTAATTATCTATTTTGACCATAAGAGTCTTAGGTGTATCTTTTCATAAAAACATCATAACTTGAGGTATAGGTGATGGCTGGAGTTATTATAGGATTATGAATTTGAGATATCCTATACTCCCAGGAAGGGGAACACGGTAGTAGATAATCTCAATAGGAAATATTTTTTACAGTTGTTAAGCAGAGTTTCAAGGCAGTTAGATTCATTGTAGTTGCCTCTAGTGGATGAGGGTGATGAAACATACTTCCAGTGGATGGTTTTTTAACCCTACACTTCTTCAGTGTGTCAGGGAGGCACAACTTGGGGATATTGATATAGAGGTCTTGCATGACTAGATATCCTCTGAATATTCTCCTAAAGAATTTTCAGAAGTTAGGGAGCATGTCTTGATTTTCTAAGGATAGATAATGGTACCAGTCACACTATACGAGGATGTGCTGAGGAAGTTTTAAACATCCCCCTTATCGGTACATCCAAGAGTGGAAAAGATGTACTAGGACCTTTAGTGTTTGTTTTTGTGGCTAGATATGAAGAGGAGTGTTGCTGAGTTTATCTCTTGATGCCTCATTTTCAAGGAGATGAAGACCAAGCACCAGGTTCTAATGGGTTTGGCCCAAACCCTTAAGGTTTCATAGTAGAAGTGGGATGACATCTCTATGGATTTCATGATGAGGCTTCCGTGATTATATAGAGATCACTGTGCTATCTAGGTGATCATATATTGACTCACCAAAATTTCCCACTTCCTATCAATATGATAACAAGGTTTAGTGGAGAGTTTGGGACACTTGTATGTGCATGATATATTCCAAATTCATGGATTTACCTTGATGATCTTTTCAAACCATGATACTCGCTTCACATCCCATTTATGGAGTGGATTATAGGAGGATTTTAGGACTTATTTATGATTGAAAATGACATTCCACCCCTAGATATATTTCCAGATAGAGTGGACTATTTGAGTTTTAAAAGACATTATTTAGGCTTTCATGTTGGATTTTGGACATACCTAGGGGGATCATATACCCTCAGTGGAGTTTTCATATAACAACAACTACCATTCCACTATTAGTGTGGCAACATTTGAGGCCATGTGTGGAAGAACCTTCAGAACACTACTATGTTGGACAAAGCCAAGGGAGAAAACTATTATGGGTCCAAAGTTAGTACTATCAATGATAGAGAAGGTGAAAATCATCCAGGAGTGGATGATGACTACCTAGAGCCATCAGAAGTCCTATGCGGACTGATGATGGAGGCATTTGGAGTTCAATAAGGGATACCATGTTTTTTTGAAGGTATCACCTCGACGAGGATTGTCGATATTTGGATGAGGTGAAAAGCTATATATGAGATTCACTGAAAATTCCTAGATACTAAACAAGGTTGGTGAGGTGGCATATTTCTTAGCCTCACCACCATAGTTAGACTACGTGCACAATGTATTTTGTGTGTCATAGATGAGGAGGTATGTGCATGAACCATCACACATTATCGACTGGGGCGAGTTAGAAATTGATCATGGAGATACCTACTCAGAGTACCTGGTTTCCATTGAGGATTATTAGGGGAATATCCTTCATGGGTGAATGATTCCTTTGGTGTGTGTTTATTGGCATCACAAAAATCTTCAGGAGATCATGTGGGAGTGAGAGAACCAAATTGAACTCAATACCCTCATATTTTTGAGTAGGATTTTAATTTTCAGGGAAAAAAATACCCAAAAGTGGGGAGAATTTAATGACTCTATTTTTCCATATAACATATTGTAATATTTTAAAGAATATTTTTTGAGTTATGCATGGATTCAGTGTGGGATTTCAGAGCCTGTGGAGCTTCAGTGTTGATCTATTAAACATATTAAATTTATTATATCATGATTGCAATGTTTTTCAGAAATAATAGAATATCTCTTAAATGTTTTTTAATATAGGAAAATTGAGGCCTCAATTAAATTTTAAATATGGGTTTTAACCTAGGAATGACTTAACTTTTGTTCACCTTAGATGTTTCTTTCAAGTGAAGTCACAGGAAAAATAATAGACAAATAAATTAATTAAATAATTTATTGTCTATTAAATTCCTATAACCTAAATATCCTATATTTAAGTATGGATATAGAAAAATACTATGGTTAACTAAATAACCCAAGAGACTGGAGGAGAGGACTATGGAGGATAGAATTGGTCGACAATGTCGGGATCATGGATCGATGATCAATATATCGTAGAGATTGTCATCGTCATTAGGGGTTCTTGGATCTCACCAATGACAATGATGCAGAATCATTATTTTTCAGTGATTGATCTGGTATTGAGTAGGATATTTTTTTGCTGGTTTAAACCCCATTCTTGATTCCTCCATGGAAAATAAGAATTAATTCTTTTATAAATTAATTCACTTATCATTTTTTTGTTTTATCATTATTTATTTTTAATTCCAATATTTAGTAATTTTTTATTCTTGTTTTTCTTCTGTTTTTATCAAATTATCCATCAAAAAATGAAGTTCAAATTGAACAATAGAAAATTTTAATTTATTACTTTTTTATTTCACATTTTTCTGCCTATGTTATTTAGACGCTTATTATCAATATTTGGATTAGCCAATGATTCTACATAACTTGGGAAACGATCATTGTGAAATCGATCTTTGATGCAATCAATCATTGCTATGGGTTCAGTTTTTGGATTTAAGGTGTAATGAAGATGAGATAATGATGATGAATATTCAATGATGGTGTTTTGGTGAGCCAGACCATGCAATCAATTCAGGATGGAGATGATGACTATTTTCTAATCAAAGGGGTGGCCAAAATTCAACCAATTACAATGATGGGGGATTTATCGACCTAGATCTAGTATTTGGAGGTGAGAATAACATATGAAGAGAAGGGGGAGGTGATGTAAGAATATATTCATGGAGATCTTGATTTTTTGGAAAATTATGATTTACACGACATTTAGTTCGGAATAACACACTCCGTGTGGACCCCCTTCCTTGGTGTCTAGGGTTTACATGTGAATATAAATATCACATGACCATGTGTCCAGTCCACACACCATTTGAACCTCTAGTTGATGTCATGACTTGTAACCCTAGAGTTCATGGACATGGTCATGAATTGAGTACATGGGCATAACAGAGAACACAGATAAGGGCTGAGGTACTTAGAAATTGACACAGTCTCAGGTAGGACCGAACTCAATTGGATACATCGTGTGTCCATTTTACACACCATGTACTCATTCTAGTCAAGGTTAGAGCATTTTACCCTTATTATAGTTTTGGTATGAGTATGGGTGTGTTCCCTTGGTTCATCCCTAAGAGGGTATAATGTGGTATCCCATCCTAATCATTGGATGAACAATTCCCTCTATAGGCTAGTTCTGGATAGAGTCAGGTATCCCTTCACATGTACTGAGGTGTGATCCTCTATCATTATTACCTAGGTTGGATCAAGTATCTCATTTTTTATATCCATGGAATTCGATCCACTTCATAGTGGATTATCCATAATAGGGTTAGGTATCCCCCATTGGCCCTGGGTGTGATCCCCTACCTATGTATTGATATCTTGTGAGTTCCAGTTTGTACTTCAGCAAGGAAAGTCCCAAAAACTATGACCTCTCAGATGAGTTCCATTAGTGTTATAGAGACCATATAAGCAAGTTCTATCAGATGAATGTTACCATGGAACCTCAAGTAGTATCCCTAGGCTGATAGTGTTGATAGAACTTACCTCGAGACTTGGAGTCTCCCTTGAGCATATCTAGGTTTTTTCTTCCTTCTATTTAACTTATATTTTTTGGTTTTAAGTTGACTCTCTTTTATGCTTGTTTGATGTTTTTAGGGTATCCTACTAAGTATGTTTATACTCACCCCTTGATGGGAACCATCTACACATGTCCTGTCTTATGTAGATGATGATCCCTTTCGATGGAGTCATAGTGGGAACAAGAGTAGGTGTAGATTAGTTGTTCTAGATGAACCATGAATGGTTTGAGGAGTCGAATCTTGACAACAATCTCCTTTTTTAGCAGGTTGGAATATTTTTACAGTTATGGTGGTCTTGTATTTGGCCCTTTTCTTTTCCATACTCTTTGTTGTAATTTGACGTGGGATTAGTTTTTATACATGAATATATGTTATCATTTCTTTATATTTTATGAATTTTACTTGTGTATAAAGATGTGTGTGTGTTTACAAGTATTTTAGAATAATTCCTATCATGTGTGTGATATTCCTACTCAGTTCTAGTCATGATCCCTTGGATTATTGGAGGTAGGCTTGGGGTGTTACACTTAGCTTACTACTAGCCAGGTGAGACCTAGTAGGTAGGGTCATGATAATTTTGCAGATCAAGGTGATGAGATGCAACACTATGCCTAAAGTTGACCCACCTGTCTCTTCCTCCTGCTAACCAATTTTTATTTTGTTGTTTGGATTTTAATTTTGAATTTATGGGTTTTTTCTAGGAGAATTTTAGTGTTTAGGTATACATGTTTGGTTTATGTGTAGGTTCCCACATTTCCCTTTAGAATTTATTTTATGAAATCCCAAAAAGGTCATTACGAACACTATAATCATTAATCTGAGAATTTTCATGTATTAAAAAATAATATATGATAGAAAAAATTCTTGGAAGTATGATTTTAAAATTACCCCTCATCCCTCTAAATAATATGCATCCACTTGTTATCCCCCCCACAATTGCATTGGTTTATGGTGATAAATTTTTTCAATTAAATCTAATATAAAATTAAAATTAGTGAAATTTTAAAAAAATAATAATAAACTTAAAAGTGTTACTGAAATTTAATTTTAAATGAAGTAATTAAATTATGTTTTGTTAAATGAAATATTGTGGATCATTATGCATAGTTATGAAAAAGATGTATTATTTTTTAAATAAGATACCAAGAGTGTTATTGGTATGTCTTAGTAAATAGAGAAATTACTTTGATATAAAGAGATAAAAATTCAATTTAAATAGGAATAAAATGATATAGATGACAACATATATAACGTTAAACTCATAAATATTGAGTGAATTTAATGTAAATATACTAATGAGGAATTTTTCATGAATCTTATGTTATTTTATGTCATCAAATGGAATAAATTAAAATCTAAAATGTGGAAATTATGCATTATAAGGGTTCATATGAGTGATCTAATTAAAAAATATTTTGTACTTGTGTTGGTTTGCTAAATATTTTTATTCATTTTCAGTGATTTGAAAGTTCTATATTATATAGATGAGAACTTTATGAAGAAGTGATTTTTACTTTTATATTAGTCACTGATGTGTAATTTTATCTTGAATAGTTGTTTCATATAAGTATTAGTGTAAGGAATTTAGATAGTAGTTAAAGTGTACACCGTGATAAATAACCATCACTGAATAATTTATGATTAAACTCAGTAAATATTAAATAAATTTCATTATATGTTGGTATAAAGTATCAAGGTAATGGTAAAAAATGGAAGCAATGAACTAATTTTTAATATAGTCTCTACAGTTTTAATAGAGACAATTATGCTAAAATCTTGATCTATTAGTACAAAATGAAAATGGAATAAAAGTTACATGTTATTGTAAATAGTAATGGTACACAAGAACACATTTAAATGATTAAATAATAACAGTATATAGTAGCACAAAAATATAGTAATGACCTGTATATTTGAAGCAAAAATATTTTACTAATGTTTAACTAATGGTTATAAAAAGAAAATTAAATTTTCATTAGCGAGGAGTTAGTCAATAATGATTGTATCATTTTAGAATTTAAATGATTATGTATACCACATTTTTATGATGCATACTTGATTCTTCAAAATTTCATAATCTTTAATTGAAATATTCTATAACTAAGTAAAATAATGATCTATTTGAACAAATACATATGATAACATAAATTAAAGTATTAATGAATGCATATATGGGAATTTATAAAATTATTGAGATGAAAATAGTAAATCTAAGTGGGTAGTAATGATGTATTATTTGTGATTGTTATATTTTTTATACACCCAGTGCAATATTTGGAAAATTTCTTTATAAAAAATATATTTTTTACACTTTAAAGGGTTTTTTCAAATTCATGTATCATTAATTTTAATTTTTTTGTCAACTGTAGATACTATAATATAAAGTTTACCCTGAAAAAATAGGTTTTTTTAAGTATATTCTAATGAAATGAAGTGACCAGACTTGAATTTTATTAATATTCACTGCATATGAAATTGTTAAAGGACATTTTCTTCTTTGAATATTGAATAGATACTTTAAATTTGAGTGTGTCATATTGATCATGGGTATGAAAGCCTTATTTATATAACGAGTCCCTATTTTTTTTGCCCCAATCACATGATCTCCCAATTCCATGACAATTAAACAAGTTCAATAACAAAATCGAAAATATTGGTCAATATTACTTAGAAACATAACCATAACCACCAATTTCAAGATTATTTTATTACATGGAAGACCATAGATATTAATACCATTCAAAATCTTTGGTGTTTATATTTTTTATTGAGTATCTATATCCAAAATTATTCTACACAGGTAATGAGAACTAATATTGACCCTCACTTCATTGGAAATCAAAATTAACATGCAATTATTTATTTGTTTTACAACATAATGTGAAGGTGATAAGATAGCCCATAATTTTAAGTATTTTGGAACATTATAATTTTCTAAAAAATATGGGTATGTATACTGAACAATAAAATCACGTGGGTTGTAAAATTTATTAATCATACAATATTTTATAATTTCAATATCCACCTTACTATCATTTTAGTAACCAAGGGTATCATCACCTATATTAAGAATCCAATTTATATATTCTTATAATTTGAATAATTAAATAGTTGTATTGGAATAAAGAAGTCACATTTTCTTTATCAAAGTAAGAACTCGATAATGTTACCATAGAAAAGTGTTGAGTTTCTTCTTTCCACTTTATTTATGTTTTGATAATTAGTTTACCCTCTATATTTCTTATATGTGTTACTTATACTCTTACTTTTTATATTGGGAGAATTTGTCTAAGTATAGGAAATTTATCACGTACTAAATTCTATTGAATAATATTATGTATTGGAAGCATTGAACAAATATATTACATAACACATGTCTGATGTTCTGATATTTTTCTAAGTCCATTATCTTATGTATACTAGAGAAGCATTGAACAATATCTTACATGTTGAATAATTCATAAATTGGACAAGTTAGATATATTACATGTTACATTATAATGTAGATATATTTATTACGCATGGAAGAAGTCTAAAATTATGGATGTGACACCCCATGTCATTATGGTATTTAATATTTTACTATTTTGGGTGACTTTAAATTTTTGGAGGAGTTTTGATGTTTTTACAGTTCTGTAATTTTCGACTGTAAAAAGGATACAACATGAAAAATTATGGCCACACCATGATGGGTGTTTGTATGGACTATTATTATGAACTAAAATTGGTCACACTATAACCAATAGAGGTCTAACTATGATGAGTTTTTGACAGAATGACTGTGATTCTTCTTGGATTTAGGAAAATTGCTTTATGCCGTGTAGGGGGAGTGTCATTACACAACGGGCCTATATACATAGGGTTATTATTACATTACTAGGTAGATCACACCATGACATAACCTAGTTATTAATATCACATTTCCACACCTCTTCTGGGGAGGTATGTTGCGTTGTGATAAAGATGGTTGTGACAAGATGTGCCTATACCTAGTTTTAATTTTTATAATTTTCCAGTTCTACCTCCATTCAATTTTAATTGCTTGACCCTATTTTATTTTACATAAGGTATGGATGATGCATAGGAGAGGTCAAGGGAGATCCTCCTCCATTTATCCATGGATCCCAAATCCCTCCTTTGATTTCAAACTATTCTTTGATGTAAATCCATCTATTCTTTCTCTCACATTCTCCCTTCTGCCATCCCCTTTGGTTTTCTTTTCTCCCATGAATCTTAAAAATTGTTCAGGTTGAGTTAAGGGTTTGGTATGGGCCTAATATTAGGGATTTTTATGTTTAGTTAATGAAAAGGTTGTTTCCTTATGAGGTTTTTCTTCTACCATTGAAGGTTATGGGTTTATGCCCGATTGAGATATGTGTTTTTGTGAAGTTAATCTATTTGGAAATATCATGAAATGACTAAGTGTTCTAAATTTATTTCATATCAAGTTATATTTATTTATGAGACTATTGAAGGGTTTAATTTTTTTCATGGATTCATATACTTTTCATAGGGTATTTTTCAATGGATTTTTATTAATTCATTTTAAACTAAATTTTTTTTATGCTAAATGTTTGTGAAAATTCCTATGAGGCTATTTTGATATGGTTTTGATGATAAATGAGGGGTTTTATACCTATTTAGATTTTAAAAGAACATGATCCATATTTTAAGGGTTTTTTGATTAAATGAGTGTTTGGTTTTCAAGTGACTCCCATGGGAGGGAATATTTGGTTTTGAAAGTGTTAAACCTTGTTTTTTAAAGTGATAGATACTTGTGTATCTTAAAAGGATGTTTTGTAACATGGTTTACCATGATGAATTTAAAAGTACTATTTTTTATTTGATAAAATGATTCCATGGTGTGTGTTCCCAGGATTTTTTATATGTTTTCCTTATAATATTCATTTAAAGGATCAGTTTTTACTTTGGGAAATAAGATGGATTGATGACTATATCACCCTATTTTGTTCCACTTTGTGTTATTAATTTTGTAATATTTTCCCCTATTAGGGGATGTGAAAAATTTATTATTATTTGATACATTTATGTTATGAAACAGATCTATTTTTTGAGAGGGTGTTGGAGGTGAGATGAGATTTACTTGATATAATATATTGTTGATTCATGTGGTACATTTATGATTCAATTTTTTTGTTCACCTTAATTTGATTGATTTCATGGGAACTTTAGGTAACTAAGTAAAATATCTATATTAGTGATATAATAGTGTAGGTTTTATACTAACTAATTCCCTAGACATGATTACGCTCTCTCTAAGGATTGTGGCCCTATTAGACACAATGAGCTAATGAGATGTAGTTGTCTGGTGAGGTTGAGAGAGTTTATGGGATGGATTTATTATAAGGATTACATTTTTCATATTGTTTTATGAGATTATAGGTCCAAGATCATATTATTTCAGGACCTTGGGAGTTTTCCATGACACTCATTCGTTTGATGATGGTATTACCTTGGGGATTCCCACTGCGTGCTTTATGTACATTCTCCTTATGTTCATTTGGATTAGCGGAACCATTAACACTTTTATTGTTTAATTTTTTATGATTCTTATCATGATAGTTCCATTTGATTATTTTCCTTATTTATTTGTGATATTATTTACTCTTCAACATGTTTTAAAAATGGGTAATTTATGAAAGGTGTTTAAAAGAAGGAAAAATGTGTTGGTTTTGTTTTCATAAGTTTTGAGGACCAAATTTTAATTTTTTTAAAGTGGTTTATTTTTTTAAAGGAATCTTCAAAATTGGTTGTTAAATGTGTGAGTGGAAATAGGATTTTAAAGGAAAGTTGTTCTATTTTTAAACATTTTAAATCCTTGTTTTAAAGGCTAGTTATACTTCTTTTTTCCAAAACAATTACCCATGGATTTTTGGAAGAAGGTAAAATGTATGATGATTGTTTTCCTTATGATTTATATTTATAAAACATTATTTTCTAGATGATATTAAAAATAGAATTTATGAACTATTTTATAAAATTAATTGTATATAATATTTTGTGGAATTCTATTAGGCAACTTTAGCTCACACCCTATATGCATACTAGTAGGTGTGTATGTTGCCCTTATGTTTTTATAAAAGTGACCAGGTTTTGATATTAGTTTGGATAACATTTTAGTAGTTAATTGATAGATTATCTAGATGTGGTGAGTGACTATGGGTCACATGGAGATGTTTGAGTGGTGGATCAAGTATTTGATTTATTTTTATGATGATTAGGTATCATCCAATTTGATCATGTGTATTTTTCTTATAGATTTTTTACTTTGGTTATTATGATGTATTCATGTTACAATCTCCTTTATGTTGGGACCTTGTTATTTATTATTATGGATGATGTATAATTTATAAAATTAGTTGGATCACTTGTTAAGGAAATACAACCTGCGAAAAACCAATCTTCCAGATTCTGATAGGAACACCAGATTCTTGCACATCAGTACACCAAAATATCATACATAGGAGAATCTAAATAGTGTAGAATCAATCTCCATAAGTTTTATTCCCTTAGACTTAGATCCCTGGAAGTAGGTAGTCACTACACCCTACCCACCATACAAATTCATCCTCATACACACCTTAGTACAAAAAAATAAAGTACTAGAAATTTATTCAATGGTAAAACATGCAATGAAAATATAGAAATAATATAAAGAACAAAAATTATTTAACATAATTTAGAATGTAACCTATATGCAATGGGGAAACACACCACCACTTGAATTTATTATAACCATAAGATTACAGGTGATGCAAACATTTTATAAAGTCAATTAATCCTTATAAACTTTTCAAATCTCAAATAAATTCTCATTTAAACCACACATTGTACTGAAGGCCCCACACACTTATATACCAAGAAAAACTAGTTAAATAAGTTTAAAATTCTCCCTTAAAAATCTTGATCATATGACATGACTACTCGATCTTGGTTACAAACCTGGTGACCCATCAACTTTCCTAAATTTCCAAACCTCCCATTGTTTCATCATAGAACCATAATTAGAAACAAACTTCCAATAGACATAATTTCATTAGATAAGATATTTTGATTCTATCTATTCCTTACCCTCATCCCATCGTCCATCACATGAAATTTTAGTGAACATAATTCTGATGGATGAAAGTCCAATAAACTGAAACAAACTTTACCTCCCAAAAATTTACCACTTGAAGTTTATTTTAGGGAATCTTAGAAACTATCCATCACTTAACATGAATCAACATTACCCATTCATTTCCTTACTTTATTCACCCAAGTATCATTGAGAATCGATGATACCTCATACTTTATTTAACTACCAACTTAGTGAATATGCCTTCCATATTTTGGATTTTCTCTCTCTTTCATAGCTCCAACTCCTTTTCCTTCAGAAAATTTATGATGAAATTATACTTTGGGTCAATATAATTTATCCAACCATGTATCACTAGTTTTTATCCAAGTTAATAGAACTTTGGTTATCATAGTAAAGCAATGCTTCTGATTGAAACCTTCTTAGATCCTTCAACAATGGCTTTATCCATACCATTTCCTTCTCAGCTTCTGTTGTGAAAATATAATTTTCTTCCATTGAACTTAGAGTAACATATTTTTAAACTTTGACAACCAACTAACATATATTCCTCTAAAAGTAAACACAAAACTAGTTTCACTTTTCCTTATATCCATGTCACCCCTAAAGTTTGAGTCCAAGATCCTAGAAATGGTTCATACATTCTATAACATAGGGCTTGAGTTTATAATCCTTTAAAATATTGAAGAATCATTTTCATAGCCTCCCAATGTACTTTCCTTAGATTATTTATGTACCGACTCATAACTCCCACTGTATGGGAAATTTATAGCTGAGTGAAAACCATCACATACATCCAAGTTATGACCACTGATGCATATGGTACTTTCTCCATGTACTTGGCCTCAAATTCTATTTTTGGTGCCTATGACTTGGGAAACTTGAAGTGAGAAATAAGAGGGGTTGAGGTTGAATTACTTCTGATCATCCCAAAAATTTCTACAATATTTTGGATATAATCTTTCTAAGATAGAACCGAATTCCTAACTTTACTATATCTCTTTACCTTCATCCCCAAAATCTTCGTTGCCCGTCCAAGTTCTTTCATCTCAAATATTCAAGAAAAATAACACTTCAAATTTCATATTTTCCGAGCATCTTGTCCAGCTAGCAATATTCCATCCATATATAAAAGCAATATATTAAATGTCCCATCTTTCCATTACTTATAATAATATAAATGATCTATATTTAACCTGTTTGACCCTTATTTCAACATGGATGAATCAAATTTACTATTCTATCATCAAGGGGATTTCTTCAGCCTATAAAGTCTTTTCTTTAGAATACAAACCAAATTCCAATTTGTATATACTAGTAAACTTATCAGTTGTTTAATATAGATATCCTCCTCCAACTCAGCACAATGGAAATCAATCTTAACATCCATATTCTCTATATAAAAAACATCCAATGAAACTACTCTTAACATTATTTAGATGGTATAATGTTTAACTATCAGTGAGAATATTTCTAAGAAATATACTCCTCCCTTCTATTAAAACCCTTTAAATACCAGTCATGTTTTTTACCCCTTCTTATCATCATCCTTTTCCTTAATCCAATAAACCCAATTGTTATCAATTGCATTTTTACCCTTAAAATCTCAACAATCTCCCAAGTTTTATTGAGATTTAATGAATCCACCTCCTCATTCATGATTGGTACCCACTACTAAGAGTCACTAAAAGAAGCTACTTCCTCCATATTTTTAGGTTATCCTACATCCATTAGGAGTAGAAAATTCATATCATCCCCATACCTATGAATTGATCTCCTAATTTTAGTTGATCTCCTAAATTGAATCAGTTGAAATGAACTACTTGACTTTACTCTTTCTATCGGTACCTGAAATTACAATACTCATACTTTTTGGGTATGTAATTATAGTTCTACCACTTGAGATTCATATACTCTCGAACTTTTTGTTATATTATATTTTCTTACTTTTTGACTTCTATGTCTTCAACACCTATATCAGAGTTGTCTTATTTTTACAAGCTATTGGTACTCTGATCAACCTGGACTTTAACAGTTGATTTTTCTTCAAATTCTTACTCAATAAGGTTTTGATCCTTTTATAGAACTTTTTAATAAAAGAAAAAATCCTTTATTCTAATGATATATTTTCTTTTACCATCCCATAAGTAAAAATTTTCATCTCCATAACCAAGTAAAAAACACATTTTAGATTTAGAATCAAGTTTTACCTCATACTTAGCACTTATATGTACATAGAAAAAACTACTAAATAATATAAGATAATGAAATTTTAGTTCTTTTACATACCATAACTCTTCCATAAGTTCCTTCCCAACTACTAATGTCAGACCTCTGTTAGTAATATAAACTTTTATGTTGGGTTCCTCTACACAATTTTCCTTGGTCATTCTCGAGTAAAACCTTATACTCCTATATTTATCTATTAGATCCCTATTCATTCGTTTAGCCACTCCATTCTTCTTTGGATTTTGGATTATAGTATTATCATTCATTATTCCTGTATTTTTTCTAAAATTTCATAAGTTGTGCTTGGTGTACCCACCAACATTTTCCATTTGGATGAACTTTAACTTCTTGACGCACCCCCTTTCTACCAATTCTTTCCACCAAATAAACACCTAAAATAAATCAGACTTATGATTCAAGAATTAAATCCATAATTTCATTATATAATCATAAATGAATGTGATAAATTAAATAAAACCAACATATTATTGAACAAGGTTAGGTCCCTAAATTCCTAAGTTTAATAGCTTCAAATTTTAGTCCTTAGGATTTCGACCATATAATTTGAAAGGTACTCTTTTTTTATTTCCTAGAACACAAATTTCAAACTTTCCTATTTTTATATGATCAATATTTAATACTCAATTATCCTTTAGAACCTTAATTTTATTCTCAATAAGGTGACCAAACCTATAGTTCCATAAATCTGGATCATTTGAAGTCAAAATTTCAACCATTACAATTTTATTTGAATTTATATTCAAGTAAAGGGTCCCATATTCTACTCTTTTTTCAATCACCATAGACCCCTAAGTCACTTTACAAACACCATTTTCAAAATTATTACAAAAACCTTCATCATCCAATTGTATGATGAAAATAAGATTCTTCTATAGACCAAGAATGTGGTGAACTTCAGATATATTCAAGAATAATCCATTCTTCCATCATATGTCAACCTATAATTTTCCAATAAATTCTAGGGATTCACCTTCTTCCAGAAGGACTTTTCAAAACTTTACTAATTCATAGTTCCTTATGAAACATTGATCACCAATTGAATGATTGGATACTCCAGAGTCAATCACCCAAGATTCTATTGGAGTGGAAGTGCTTATAAAGTAAGTCATGCTATCTTCCATTGTATTAATAGAATATGAACTATAGATCATTAATGTTTTTAGGTTCTATCATTGTGAATTTTGAAATATTTTTTGATGTGTATATTATTTGTACATTTATAGTAGGTTGGACCAGGTCTAACTAACTTTCATTGACTTATTTCATAAGGATTTTCTTCCATTGGTTTCTTCTAGTATAATTTCTTCTGATGGGTTGAACTTCCCCTTCCATTCATATTATGGGAAATACTATTTGGAACCTAAAATTACCTTCAAAAGAGTTCCTCATTGAGAATCATATTCCTGATATCATCAAACACCAAGTATATTTTTCCATTGGAGTTACTAACTACTTCAAACATTGCATTCTAGCTATCTGGAAGTGAAGATAATATTATCAACACCTATACATCATCAAAAAAAGTTACCTTTAATTATTGGAGCTACCCACATATCACATTGAAGTCATTAACATGATTTTCCATTGGAATTCTTTCCAAAAACTTTAATCCTAACAACTATATCAATATGAATAAATTTTTGAGAGACATTATTTTTTTATACATATTTTCCAACACATTTATAACATCCACTGTAGTATTCTTATCATGAATATTGAAAGAAAAATTCCTTAAAAGAGACATTTTTACAAGATCTAATGAATTTTTATCCAAGAACTCTCATTAATATATCTCTATTAGCAATGGATTTACATTGGATAATGGGACCTAAAATTACTTTTGAATTAGAAGTTCATTAATATATATTTTCTATAATCCAAAATCTATTCCATAAAATCTAAAAATTTGGATAATACCTTTATCTGATGTCATTCCCAAACTGTTATCAGTGTGTTGAACCTATAAATTCTAAACCTACCTCTAATAACATTTTTTGGGGAAATAAAAACTATAAAAAACTAATCTTCATGATTTTGATAATACCACCAGATTCTTTCATGTCATTCCATAAAAATATCACACATAGGAGACTATGCATAGAGGAATACCGATATTTGGAAGTTCTCTTCCCCGGGACTAAGTGTATTGGAGGTAGGTAGTAATTTAACCCCACACAACACATAAATTCATCCCCACACACACCTCTAAAAAAAGTATCAAAAATACATTCAATGGTAAAACATATAATTAAAATGTAGAAAGAATATAAAGAACACAAAGAATACATATGATTTATACCATGTATTACATGCATGGGAGAATACACACCTACTTTATTTTATTAAAAAAAATTATTATAGGTGATATAAACTGATTACCAAATCAATTAATCCTAACTAACTTCCCATATTTACAATAAATTCTTAGTTTAACCACAATTTTTACTAAAGGTCCCACACACTTATATACTAATCACTACCAGTCAAAAAAGTTAAACCCACTCTCTTGAAAACTGAAATCACAAGGAATGACTTCCTGATCTTGGTTACTAACCTGATGACCTATCCATTTTTATAAACTTCCATACCTCCCATGATGATTTTTCATAGAACCATTGGTAGAAAAAAACTTATAATGGACAAACTTCCATTAGAGAAGATATGTTTCTGATACTTGTGCCTCATGTTACGCCCATAACCCATCAAAATTCTAGTGAATGTAATTCTGATGGATGAAAATCCAGTGAACTGAAATAGACTTCACCTCCCAACATCACTTACATTGATTATAACTCATTTGGATGTTTATTTTTTCTTGTTCTGTTTATTTATTATTTATTTATCTTGGATTTTTTATTTTATATGCAAGGGATTACCAAGTATGGATGCACCATTATTGATTCTCAGTAGTTTCTACTAACTTTTATTATAATTTATTGACTGAAACCATTTATATGTGTGTTTATTTGATTCCCAAGCACTGGTTTCCAATCCATGGGGATTAGAAACACCCTTAGAGCCTTATGTAAAAGTGGTTCAGGTGATATGTTAGGTTGAACTTGGGTTGGTTCATTTCAAAATAATATCAAAGCTATATTTTTATTTTGGGAGTCTATTCAGTATGAAGATAATATTATTTGAATTTATGAGGTTGACCATGAGTTAGTGACTGGTCACCACCTTTTGTGATAAAACTTGTGATTCCATGATTATTCAGGATTTTATTTTTCAATTGGATTTTTTCTTGACTATTTTTATTATTTTTTAATCCATAGTGAGTTATATCAGATACTTTGGGGGTTCCTTTTGAGTTTTGGGATGAAAGTGGAGTAGGAAATAGAGTTATGTGTTTAGATCACATGGCCTAAAAAACTACACAGGGCCCATGAACATGGTCTTGGAAACTTCTCAGAGGTTTCTACATGACCGATTCACAGTTATCTAAACCATACAAAACTTTACATCCCTTCTAGGATCATTATTGAGACCTTTTTGATTTCTAATTACTCCTTAAGTGGTTTCCACTTATTAGAGATGGATCAGAGAGAGTTTGGCGGTGTGTTGATATTATTTATCCTTTAATTTTGGAAGCATATTTTTTTTGTGTGAATGGAAGTTTCATGATTTTTTTTCTTTTAAAACATTTTTTAATAGTTTATTTATAAAAGTAATTATATGAATGGTTCAATTATAAAACCAAGATTTATGGTTTATTTTTTTTTCATTTCATGCAGTATTTTTAAAAGTGGTTGATTTCATTATATGATTTGGAAAATGTTTTGAAATGAGAGTGGATTTTGTAAAGGTTTTGAATTTATTTGTGGGGAATTTGGTATTTTAACTCTTGATAGAGTTATGAAATAGATTTCTTATAATTTTCAAAAATAAGTGAATCATTTTAGAAGGACAGTTTATTTTAAAAGTGTATATGCCTTTGTAAAACGAGTTTTAAACTCCTTATTAGATACTTGTGGTTTAAAAAGGTAAGTATTTTGAAATAAAAATCGGTTTTTTGAAAATGTTTTCAATTCCTAGGAAGTGAAGTTTAAATGAAGTTAGAATTTAAAATTGTGTTAGAATTATAAAATTAATTATATTTAGTTTCTAAATAAGGTTGAATATTTTCAAAGTGTGTATTTTTTTGAATTGAATTTTTAGAGTCTTTATCAAATGTTGGTGATTTTAAAGAATTTATTTTTACAGTGTGATCTACTTTGGTGAATTAGTTCTTTTAGTTTACCCCTTGTCTCTTTAGGGATTGTATGAGATGATTTGTGAAGCATGAATTGTTTGGGTTCATGTTTTTTTGGTAATTAAAGTATACCTCCTATAATTTTCTTGATGTAATGTGGAAAATTTATCTCAATGGATAATACTTGGGGTTATTACTATTATCATTTAGGTTTAATTATTTTAGTTTTAGTCCCTACTCATAATCAAAGTAGTGTGGTAGATCTAGAGCCTTCGATGTTCTCAAAATTCATGAATTATCACTCATATAATTTATCTGGTGATCAAGATTTTATTGAGATGATAGATTGGTTTAAGAGTATTAATGGAAACTTAAATTCTCTATTAATCTCTAGAACATTAGTTTTGAAAGAAACTTATTTTATGAACCTTCATCAAGGTGATTAAATGGTGAAGGGTTGTGCCGATCATTTTTTAGAGTTAGTATTCTTTTCCCGAGATAGTCATCAATGACTCTTTAAATCTCATTTACTTGAGATAGGTCTTAATCTACACCTCAGATCTATTTTATTTGAATATAGATTGATGTTTTAAAAGTAAGTTATTGATATAGAGTCTTAGTCATAACCAAGACTCAAGTGATCATAAATTTTGGGATCTATGCTCGGTGAATTTAGAGTGGGTTAAGCTTTGAGGTAATTCTAGATTGATATATTCTTTGGGTGTTTCCTCTATCATTATTTTTGAGAGGTTTTGGTTATTTTGGTTTTTCTCATGCCTTGTTGATTTCTTATTCCACTTGGGGTTTATGTGTGATATTATTCTTATGGTGATATTTGGAATTGGTTGGGTTTCTCATGGGAAGCCTTGGAATGCTTAGGTGACTGGGATTAGTGCTATACTAGTATATATTATTCTATATATGGTACTTGGTTTGAGATTATTCCTTGTTTGGGTTTCTATAAGGTTCATCATGAGAGGGTGTTCCATGATCCATGTCCTAGTTTATTCTTATAAAGCCCCGATCCCAGAATCCCGGAGCCGATGCCTTACTTTATTACATTGGAATGATTACAAGGAATCAAATCCTAAAGTAATGATTATTTTAGAAGTTTTGAAAAACTATATTACATACATGGAACCCATTTTACATTTGGAATAAATAAACATAATACATAACAAAATAAAATGCTCATCATCCTTGAAACTAATTCAGAAAATTCATCTTCATACCCCAGGGAAAGGAAAATAAATAAAGGTGAGATCAAATGCTCAATAAGGGTAAAGTATAGTGAAATATATAATGAATTAATAATGTATAATCAATATGAAAATAATAAAATATGGTCAAATAATTCCATATAAATAATCACATGAGCTTAAAACTTTCCCATGAATATTCTAACTAAACAAATAATCACATGGAATAATAATAATGACAAAATTAATAATTTTGGACATCTACACTATCAAGATCTATCCTCAATATAGTTACTGTAATGATCTATCCCCTATATTTTTTATGTTTTTGGGTAGAAACCCATCTGATTTGTGTCAAGATCTATCATCCTGAAAATTTAAAACTGCTTGGAAACAAACACGAAGGGTTTTCCGCAAACTGATTTCATCCCATGAGACTATCGATGCATCGAGGGGATTGCATTAATAATTCCCAAAACATTATAATTTATGTCCAAAAAATTCATCATATATTCAAAATTAAATTTAAATCATAAGCAATGTTCCTTATCATATATCAATATTGAGTAAAGGATATGAATTTATCAACGTTTCCCTAATAAATCATATAACTTTAAAAGTGAAAACCATATGTAAAAATGGTATATAGTTTAGGAAATAATAATATCCATAATAAAATAATATTTATATTAAAATAAATATAATTTCAAATGAAAAAGTACTATAATAAAGTGATTGTTTTAAGATAAATTTAACAATCACAAAATAAAGTGAGATTTCAAAGATAAATTTTACCACTTGGAAATTTTCAAATAAAACCCTTTAGATGAGATAAATAAAATTGAAACTTATAAAACCATTAAATATGAGTAAATCATTATATTAAATGATAAATGGGTATAATATAAACCACAAAAAAGAAATAAGTGGAGAAAATGGTGTATGCCTAATAGAAGAAAAAGTGAGATAAGAATCCCTTACCTTGAGTCTGAATTTTCCCATGTGTCTTTATATTACTGAATAATCAATTTATTTTAATTTTTTATCTAATTGAGAAAATTTATCAAGTTTATTATTACTTTTAATTCACTTATTACAATGTTTTATACAACTACTTAAACAATTAAGTTTTCATTAGGTGTTTTGACCAAATTATATTCATGTGTTAAAAACGACTTTGGTAAGTAGACTATGGTCAAAGGGGTAATTATATAAACATATATAGAATAATAATAATGAAAAAATTATCATATTTATACATCAATTATACTTTTAAAACCAATCATTAGATATGTTTATTAAAAATGAACCAACATTACAATTATGGAGATGGCAGGCCTTACGTACGCATGCGTAACGTTCCCATTTTCAATGATCGTTATGGAATGAATATAAGTAACATTTTATATTTAAATGATGATAATTATATCATAAATAAGATTTTATTTAATCATATATACTTATATATACAATTATTGTTATGTAAAAGGAATCACATCATGTTGAGGTGGCGGTAGTCCACACGTTCTTGAACGACGTTATCACTTTTTTAGTGTGTGAAAAGTGTAATAAAGAAAATGATATATTGTATTTATGGAAAGATAATTATATCAGGAATATAATATATATATTTCTTTTATTTAACATATTTTTAATTAAAAACATCCTTAATACATTCCATTTAATGTGTGAACGTATTAGATCGCTTTGAGGAGGCGGTAGTCCACACGTCCTAAACGATGTTATCGTATTTCCATAAAATGAAAAGCATGAAAGTATGTGTTATATAGTAATTAAATAAGTATGAATACAACATAAAAATCATAAAAATCATATAAAAATATTTTTTCCATCAAAATTACCAACCATGAGAGGTGGCAATGGAAAAACGAACAACATCGTTTCGTGAGGTTAAAGTCCACTGTACACACGAACGATAATTTCATGACCCATTTAATGGAAGTGTGTGTAGTTATAGGTCATAACCTTAACATAAAAAAATATCAGTATATTTATGATACTTATTTTATTATATAAGCATTTAATAAGAATAATTTAATGTTTTTATAAAGAAATAAAACAAAAGTTATTGTTGAAGAATGTTACCTCCTTTTCAGGTAACTCCTTTTGGTTTATACCAAAGACTTCCTTGGTTTGATTTATGCCCAAATTGAGGCATATAGGTTGAGTTTAGGGATGTTTTAAGATTATTTTGTCAGGTTTTGGATAATCCAATGTGGATTTAGAGGTGTGAGGAAGAGGAATAGTGAATTCTTTTTTATAGTGGATGAGAAGTGACATTCTTGTAAATATAAAAGGTAAACACTATTGGGAGGTCTCCCTTACTTCATGTGCATCCAAAATTTTAAAATAATGGATTAAATTTAATTTATGGTTGATAAAAACCTTCAAAACACAAAAATATGTGCATTTTTATAATTTTTTCCATAACTTCTATGTTTCCCCACTTTTACCATTTTGGTTTTTATTTTATACTAAGTAAGTTAACCATTAAGACTAAATTAAAGTAAGATTTATTATAAAATATAGAAAAAATAAATTTTAAATATTATATATAATTTATAAAATAAAAATTCCATGTGTTTTGGAAATTAATTTTTAACAGAAGCACATTTAACGTGCAAAAACATTGCTTTAACCTGAATAATGCTAACAATGTTTTTACTATTTAGGGTTCAATATGTTGATTATAAAAGATAAATTGGTCCAAAAATAGACAATATTTTATATTTATTAAAATTTATAAATCAATTGGAATAATATATGTTTTTTAGTAAATTTTAAATCATTAAATAAAATATCCTTTATTATAAAATAACATCAATGTCAATTTTAACATTATTTATTTAATTTAAATTTAAAAATATCAATAAAATAGTGTAATTAAAATATATTAAGTTAAAATATATTTAAAATAAAACATTAATATAAAAAAATAATGTAACACAATAATTCATTTAAATTTCTTCACTTTTAATATTTTTAGTATCATTTACTTTATTTAATAATTAAATAAATAATAACTACATTGGCGTTTCTTAAGAATTTTAAGTAAATAATTCATCTCTAAAAATTAATGATAAATTATTATGATAAAAAATAACTCATTTATATTTCATAAGGATATGTATAACTGAAAATATGACATTTTTTACATATCTCAAGGCTTTATAAATGTTAAAGGCAAGGAATGTTCCTTTTTTTTTGTCTTTTTCCTTACTTAACTTATTATATGGGTCACTTTCAGGTAATCTTATACCCAATAACTCATAAAATTAGAAAACAATAGAGGATATGGTCTAAATATGGTAATCCAATGGATTCTAGACAAGTTTCTAGGTCATTTTACCCTTTAGATTAAAGTTAAACCACTAAGTAAACTAATTTTGACCATAATCATTGTAATTAATTTTAATTACTTTTACTAATTTTTTTGGTAAAAAACTAAGTTGATATTATTATAATATAAATATTATAATTATTCAAAATATTTATATCCATTTTTCTAAATTGAATTCACAGAAGAGGAAAAATTGAATTTAAAGGTGACCCCATAGACACAACGAGAAAGCATATTTTTAAAGTGAAAATGTTCAAAAGTTCATTAAATTTTTATATCTAAATTTAATATAAAAATTATTCCAGTGACCTAAATTGTATTAATATATTTATAATTTATATATTTTTACTTTAAAACCAATTTAAAATATAATTTATCATTAATTATTATTTAAACAAAAAGGCAGTTTTCAACTAAAATGCAGTATTTTTCATTATTCATAAAAAATAAAACTTCTCATAAAAATACCAAAAATTCATCCTAATCTAATTTTTAAATTATTCATTCTAAAATGAAGATTATTTTGAAAAATAAAATATAAAAAATTGTCAAAATTTAATTTTAAAATATGCATGCCATTAAAATACAGTAAAACTGTCTTTAGATAAATACAACTTTTTATGCATAAACTGGATTTGTTATTATCATATGTCTATGAAACTTATCAAATGAATGTAAAAAAATTATATTTCATATATAATATATATATTTTCATAATTTGGTTAATCCTATTCATAACCGCTAATTTAATGGATAAAATATAACTGTTAAATTAATTATATTAATGGTAAAACTCGGTCTTGCATGTAACGCAAGCTAACACAGTGTTGTGTGTGGAGTAAGCTTAACATTATATTACATATAAATAAATCTAGAAACAAAATTAAATTTATTATAAAATAAAAACATTGTAAAGTCTTGGGGTGTTACATTTTCCTCACTTTAATTAAATTGCATCCTTGTAATTTAAACTTGATCTTGGTAATCAAGGGTTTGATATTTAAAAATACCATTGTTGAAAAAACCACATTGTAAATAGGTTTTATGACACGTATTCTTAATAATAAGTAAAATGAAATGTGATGGTCACTAAAAAATAGGATTTCAAATAGGATAATATTAGTGAAAACATGGAAATGGAAGAAAAATATAACTATTAAGTTCTGATGGAGAGTGATGAAGAACATGTTCATGAGAAAGTTATTAACCATAAATCTATAAACCAGATGTGTGAATAAATTTCATTTATATCATAACAAATGATGATAATAGGAATAAATTTTTATTTCAATACCCTTTTCCTAGAGTTGAGTATTTTTTTCATTATATAAGAATGTAATGAAATATAATTACTTGATACATTTTTATTTCATAAGAAAAATATCATCCTTTGGTTGTGCCTTGAAACATTTATACTTATAGTATCTAGATAGGGATATATTTCCTAGAAGACCCACATAATATTTAACTTACCAGAATTATTGGATGTTATTCTATACTTATACTCAAATTCTATCATAAGATTTTGTCCTCTAATCTATGTTTTCTTAAATCTAGTTTCCAATGTTTCTACCAAACTTCCTATGATACCAACTATAACACCTCGACCCCAGAACCTCAAAGTTGGTGCCTTAATTTATTAAATTGGTATGATTATAAGTAATAAAATCCCTAAGGATCAATCATTTTAGTAGTTTTGGAAAACTATATTACATACATGGAACCCATTTCATATTGGGAATAAAAAAACATAATACATAACAAAATAAAATGCTCAACATGCATGAAAATCATTCCAAGAATTCACCTTCATACCCTGGGGAGATAAAAAAATAAGGTTGAAATCAAATGATTAGTAAGGTTAAATTATAATGGAATATATCATTAATTAATAATGAATAATAAATATCTAAAGAATAAAATATGATCAAATAATTCTATATAAATAATCACATGATCTTAAAACCTGACCATGGATATTCTAACTAATCAAATAATCACATAGAATAATGATAATGATGGAATTCATAATGTTGGACATATGAACTATTAATATATATCATCAAGATATTTACTATCAAGATATATCCTCAAGAAAGTTTAAGTCTGTGGGTAGAAACCCATCTGATTTGTGTCAAGGTCTATCCTCCTCATTATTTAAAACTACTTGGAAACAACTGCAAATAGTTTTCCACCAATTGAATTCTTACCATGAGACTATCGACGCATAGATGGTATTTCATTAAATGGTCTCCAAACCATATAATTTATGTCAAAAACATTTATCATATATTTAAAAATAAATTTAATTCATAGACAATGTGCCTTATCAAATATCCGTATTGAGTAAAGGATACAGATTTATGAACATTTCCCCAATAAATCATATAACTTTCAAAGTTAACACCATATGTAAAAATGATATAAAGTTTAGTAAATAATCATATATATCATAAAATAATATGTATATTAAAGTAAATATAATTTCCAATGAAATTTTTTTACAATAAATTAATTTTTACAAGAGAAAGTTAACAATCACAAAAGAAAGTGAGATTTCAAAGATAATTTTTACCACATGAAAATTTTCAAATAAAATCCCTTGGATGAGATAATTAAAAATTAAACTTATAATACCATGAAATATGAGTTAATAGTGATATGAAATTACAAAGGGTTAGAGTATACACCCCAAAAAATAAATAAGTGTTGAAAATGGTGTATGCCTTACATAAGATAAAGTGAGACAAGAATCTCTTACCTTGAGTTTGGCTTATCACATTTGTCTTTAAATTAAAAAATAATAAACTTATGTTAATTATTTATTTACTTGATAATCCTTTTAAAGTTTATTATTAATTTTACTTCACTTATTACAATTTTGTATACAACTATTTAAACAATTAAGTTTACATTGAGTGTTTTGACCAAATTGGTTCATGTGTTAAAAACAACATTGGTAGGTCAAATATGGTCAAAGGGGTCATAATATAAAAATATAAAGAGTAATAATCATAAAATAATTATCATATATATACATAAATTATACTTTTAAAACCAATCATGAATGATGGTTATGAAAAATGAACCAACGTTACAACCATGAAGACGGTAGTCTGTACGTACGCATGAGTAACGTTCCCATTTTTCAATGATCATTGTGTAAAGAAGAAAAGTAACATTTTATATGTATATGTATATAATTATATAATAAATAAAATTTTATTTAATCATATATTATTATATATATAATTCTTGGGATGTAAAAGGAATCACATCACATCGAGGAGGCGGTAGTCCACACGTCCTCAAACGACATAATCACTTTTTTAGTGTGTGAAGAGGGTAATAAAGAAAATGATATATTATATTTATATAAAGGTAATTATATCATGAATATAATATAGATTTATTTTATTTCACATGTGTTTAATTAAACCCATCCTTAATACATTCCATTTAATGTGTGAATATATCACATCACTTTGAGGTGGTGGTAGTCCACATGTTCATAAATAATGTTATCATATTTCCAAAAAATGAAAAGCATGAAGTTATGTGTTATATAAAAATTCAATAAGTATTAAAACAAAATATATGTCATATAAAAATAGTGTTTCCATCATAATTCACAACCATGATAGGTGGTAAAGGAAAAATGAACGACATCATTTTGTGAGGCGGTAGTCTGCTGTACACATGAACGGTAATTTCGTTATCCATTTGATAGAATTGTGTATAGGTGTAGGTAAAAACCTTAACATAAAAAAATATCAGTATATTTATTATACTTATGTTATTATATAATATTTTAATAATAATAATTGAATGGTTTTAGAAAGAAATAAACCAAAAGTTATCATTGAAGAATGTTACCTCTTTTTCAGTAACTCCTTTTGGTTTATACCAAAAAACTTCCTTGGTTTGATTTATTCCCAAATTGAGGGTTCTAGGTTTAGGTTTGGTATTTTTTTAGATTATTTTGGAAGGGTTTGGACTATCCAATGTGTCTTGAGAGGTGTGAGGAAGGGTAAGATTGAATGCCTTTTTATAGTGGAGGGGAAGTGGCATTCATGTAAATATAAAATGGTAAACACTATTGGGAGGTCTCCCTTACCCCATGTGCCTAAAAAATTGAAAAATTATAGTAAATTAAATTTATGGTCTAAAAAAACATCCAAAACAAAAAAATATGTGCATTTTTATAGTTGTGTTTCTTAACATTTAAGTTTCCCCACTTTTACCATTATAGTTTTTATTAAAGTAACTAGATTTATATCCTAAGTTAACCATGAAGGCTAAATTAAAGTGAAATTTATTATAAAATATATACCCACTGAATTATAAATATGATATATAATTTATAAAATAAAAATCTCATGTGTGTTGGAAATTAATTTTCAATAGAACCACATGTAATATGCAAAAACACTGCTTTAACCTGAACCGTACTAATAATGTTTTTACTATTTAGGGGTCAATATGTTCATTATAAAAGATAAATTGGTCAATTAATAGAATATATTAGATATTATTAACATTTAAAAATAAATTGGTAGAATATAGGTTTTTAATTAATTTTTAAATCATTAAATAAAATATCCTTTATTATAAAATAACATTAATGTCAATTTTGACATTATTTACATAATTTAAATTTTAAAATATAAATAAAATTATGGAATTAAAATATATTAAGTTAAAATATATTTAACATGAAATATTCATCTAAAAAAATAAGGTAACATAATAATTCATTCAAATTTCTTCACTTTTAATATTTTTAGTATTATTTATTTTGTTTAATATTTAACTAAATAATCACCACATTGGTGTTTCTTAATCATTTTAAGTAACTAATTCATCTATAAAAATTAATGATTAATTATTATGGAAACAATATCATTTATATTTCAAAAGGATACATATAACCTAAAATATTTTGTTTTTTCCATATCTCAAGGCTTTATAAATGTTAAAGGTAAGGAAGCTTCATTTTTTTTCCTTTTTCCTTACTTAACTTATTATATGGGTCACTTTCATGGAATATTATTACAAAAAAATCATAACATTATAACCAAGATGGGATATGGTCTAAATATGGGAATAAAATAGTTTTTGGACAAGTTTCTAGGTCATTTTACCCTTTAGATTAATTGTAAACCACTAAGTAAACAAAATTTTACCTAAATCGCTGTAATTATTTTTAATTATTTTTACTAATATTTTTGGTCAAAAATAAAGTTTATATTATTATACTATAAATATTATACTAATTAAAACTATTTATATCCATTTTTACAAATTAAATTTACAGAAGTGGAAAAATTAAATTTAAAGGTAATCCCACAGACGTGGTGAGAAAGAGGGTTTTTCAAGTGAAAATGTTCAAAAGTTCATTAAGTTTTTATATCTAAATTTAATATAAAAAATATTATAATGACCTAAATTGTATTAATAGATGTATAATTGATTTATTTTTACTTTAAAATCAATTTATCATATAATTTAACATTAATTATTACTTAAACAAAAATGCATTTTTCAACTAAAATGTAGTATTTTTCACTATTCATCAAAAAATAAAACTTCTCAAAAAATTACCAAATATTCACCACAATCTAATTTTAAAATTAAAAATTATAAAATCAAGTTTATCTTGACAAATAAAATTTATAAAAGTTTCAAAATTTAGTTTTAAAATAGGCGCGCCATTAAAATGCGGTAAAACTTTCTTTAGATAAATACAACTTTTTATGCATAAAATGGATTTGTTCTTATCATATTTCTATAAAACTTATTGGATGAATGTAAAAAAATTATATTTCATATATAATATATATTTTTTATAATTTACTTAATCCTATTCATAACCGTTAATTTAATGGCTAGGAGATAATTATTAAATTAATAATATTAATGATAAAACTTAGTCTTACGTATAACATAATCTAACTCAGTGATGCATGTAGCATAATATTAAAATAATTTTTCATTTTAATAAATCTATTATAAAAATTAAATTTATTCTAAAATGAAAATATTGTAAAGTCTTGGGGTGTTACAATGCTCTCTTTTGATTCATCACCTGAGGTTAGAGACTATGTTTATTATTTATTGAGGCATATTTTAATATTGACAGTCCTTTAAAATTCCTATATTGTGGAGGTTTTTATGGATTTTTGGTCCTTGAATTGAGTTCCTTTTTATTTTCCTTTTAGTTGGTTCTTCCTTCTATGAATTTTTAACTGGTCACTTGGATGATTGTTGTAGTTGATAGAGGATTATTTTTTCCATTGTGGAATTTTGAGGAAACGAGTTTATTATGCTGATATCCTTTTAATAGGGGTATTTATTTCTTATCTCACCATTTTAGATGATTTATAAATTATGGGGAAACCTATTTTAGGTCTTTGGGAACTATATCTTTGTGTTCTATGATTATGGGTTGGGTTTCTCTTGGTGATGCTTGATGATGTTTGAGATATATTTTACTTAATTTTGAGGAGTGGTGTGTGGTTTAAGACTCCTCACTATACCTCTTGAGTTCCTCCCAAAACCCTCCAAAATATTATGTTTTAGGGGATAGGTTTTCATTTTCTATTAATTTTACTCTTATTGATGACTTTTTAGGGGTAGAAAGTGGTATGGTGGTGAGAATTGTGACACCCCCATGTCACTATGGTATTTAATATTATAACATTTTGAGTGATTTAAATTTTTTTGATGAGTTTCTATATTTTTACAACTCTATTTTTAACTAAATAACAGTTACATCATTACATATATGGGTCATTCCATGACTGGTATTTGGAAAACCTATATTTCTAGATTGTAGTGGGTTTTGTCGCAGCCAATAGAGGTCATGCTATGATGGGTGTTTAGAATAATAGTTGTGTTTCTTCCTGGATTTAGGGATGGAAATTCACACTATATAGGGGGAGAACCATTCAATGTGGGCCTATCTATGTGGGGTTCTCCCACTATTACTATAGAAGTCATTCCATTCCATGACCTGGGTAGTGAGCCCGTATTTCTATGCCTCTTCGGGTAAGGTATGTCACGTTGTGATAGAGAAGGTTGTGTTGTGATGTGATTATGCCCAGTTTTAATTTTATGATTTTATAGTTCTATACCCATTTAATTTTAATAATTTTCCCACTTTTCTTTCCCATCTCATTTATTTAATGTGTAATATAGCTCAAGCGATATACTCCTCCCATTATCCATGTTTCTTAGCCTCCTCCTTCAGTCTCAAGAAGTTCTTTGAGGTAAATCCATTACTTCTTTCTCTCCCATTATTCCTTCCTCTATGACCCTTGGTTTTATTTTATCCTAAGATTCTTAATAGTTTTTAGAGTCAATTTTATGATTCGGTATGGGTATAATATTGGGTCTTTTGTTATTTAAGGGTTGTAGAGGTCATTTCCTTGTGAGGTTGTGCTTTCACCATTGAAGGTGATGAGTTTATTCTGGATTGTAATAGGTGTTTTTTGTGATGTTCCTTTATTTAGAAATTTCATAAAATTATATAGTTTTCTAAATTAATTTCATGTCAAGTTATATTTATTTACGAGACCCTTGAGGGTTTTATAAAATTTTTTCATGATTTTTTATACCTGATATAGTGTATTTTTCAATGTATTTTTAGTATTTCATTTTGAACTAAATTATTTGTATGCCAAGTATTTGTGAAAATTATTATGAGGCTCTTTTGAAGTGGATTTGATGATAAATGAGTGTTTTTGGACCTATTTTTATCTCTAAATAATATGAACCATATTTTAAAGGTTGGGTTTCAATTAAATAAGTGTTTGGTTTTCAAGTGACTCTAGGGAAGGAAATATTTGGTTTTGAACGTGTTAAAATGTGTTTTTGAAAGTAATGTATCCTTATGTGTTTTCCAATGATGTTTTGTAACATTTTTTTCATGTTGAATTTAAAATTTTTGTTTTTAATTTAATAAAAAGTATTATATGATGTGTGTGTTCTTGATTTTTTATTTATTTACCTTCCAAGTTTGGTTTAAAGGTCTTTTTGGCACTTTGTGAAATGAGATGGCTTGATGATTGTATTACCATATTGTGAGAACATTTGTGTTATTACATGCATAATAATTTTCCCCTTTTGGGTATGTGAAATGTTTATTATTATTTTATGCTTGTATGATGTGAAAAGGGGTTGTTTCTTGAGTGGGTATTGGGTGTGAGATGAGATTTACTTGATATGATATATTGTCAATGTATGTGGTGAATTTATGATTCACATGTTTTATCACCTATATTTGATTGATTTCATGGGAAACATAGGTAACTAAATAAAATATATGGTTGAGTATTATGTTAGTGTAGTTTGTACGTTGACTAGTTCCCGAGACATGATTATGCTATCTCTATAGATTATGGCCCTATTAGACCTTGTGTGTTGATGGGATGAGGTTTCCTAGTGAGGCTGAGAGAGCTCCCAGGTTGGATTTAATTTTATCTTCACATATTTTCACTGGTGTTTTAGGATTATAGCTCTAGGATCACATTACATTAGGACCTAGGGAGTTTCCCATGACACTTATTCATTTGATAATGGTATTACCTTGGGGATTCCCCCTGCATGCTTCATACACATCCCCCTTGTGTTCATTTGGATTAGTGGAACCATTCAAAAAATTATTATTTAATTTTATTATACTTCTTGATGTTATGGATCCATTTGGTTATTTTCATTATTTTTTAAGAGATTATTTACTTTCAACATTTTTTGAAAATGGATATTTTATGAAAGGTGTTTAAAAGAAGGAAAAATGTGATGGTTTTGTTTTCAAAAGTTTAGATATCTACCTTTAAAATGATTTAAATGATTTTCCTTTTTTAAATGGAAGATCCATCCCTTAGTTATTAAAGAGAGAATTTTAAATAAGATTTTATAGGAGAGTCATTTTATTTTTATAAAATTTAAATCCTAATTTGAAAGTCTAGTTGTGATTTTTTTTCAATAAATGATTTTTCCCATAGATTTTTAGATGAAGGTTAAATGTATGATGATTATTTTCCATATAATTTATATTTAGAAAACATTATTTTTCAAAATAATGTTAAAACTAACATTTATGATATGTTTTATAAAATTAATTTCATATACAATTTAGTGGAATCCTACTAGGCCTACTTAGATCACACCCTACATGCACATGGGTATGTGTGTTTATAACCCTTATGTTTTTATATAGGTGCCCGAGTTTTGATCTAAATTTAGATATTGTTTGGGTAGTCCATTGATGAATTCTTTAGACATGGTGAGTGACCATGGGCCACATTTAGATGTTAAAATAGTGGACCAAGTTCTTTATTTTTGTGTTTCTTAGGTACTGACCAATTCGACGAGGTATATTTTTCTTCTAGCATTTATGATTTAGTTATTGTGATGTATTCATGTTATGGTATCCTTTATTTTGGGACATTATTTTTTTTAATCAAGTTTTATGTATCATTTATAAAATTATTTGGATTACTTATATTGATTATGAATCATTGGGATGTTTATTATTTCTTGTGACTTGTTTATTTATTTGGGACTATTTATTTTATGTGCATGGGAGTCCAAAGTATGAACACACCATATTGGATTCTTAGTAGTTTATAATTATTTATTAGTACCATGGATTAGGGGAAACTATTCCTAAGATCATTTCCTTGATGTCCAAGCACTATTTTCCAGCTCGTGGGGATCTGGAATTCCCTTTGTGATTTGTAGTAGAGTAGTTTGGGTGACCTATTAGGTTGACCATAGACGAGTTTGTTACAATGGATAAGAAGAGAAACTTATGCATCATAGATTTTGGAGAGTAATATTATGGTTTAATATTATATGTTCGTATATCCTATAAATTCACAAATATTATGTATCAAATGAAGCTAAATAAAACCTTATGTTTTATAGTTTAAATATTTTAGAATTTTAGTTCTTTGAAATTTTGAGAAGTTAATTTTAGAACTAAAATTTTCAAAAAGGATAAAATATTAAATTTTATAATGAAGAATAGAAATAATCTTTAGTTTTATCAAGGAGATGACTCATTAAGTTTTGAAGTTTTACTCTTATGAAGCGACTCATATGTCGAGAGTTAGAATTCAGCAAAGTTATTACAGAGGAAGTAAAGAAATGGATCTTATGTTCTAAATATCATACTATTACAATATGAATATTTATTCTTATGAAATGAAGGAAATAAATCTTACAATAAAAGTGATTTACTTATATGTTTTATAGATAAGTGTTTCTGAATTACTTATATGATATTTGGAAAATTATTTAAATACTCTTAAAAAGTTTACTCATACACATTCAAAAAAATAATTTTATTATATTCAGATAGTTGTTTAAAAGTTAAGGAATTCAAAATATTTTTTAAAGATGAAAATATTATTCATTATTTTAATGATGAAAGTAACACCGTGAATATGTATGAATAATTATCTATTCATGTCTACATGGAATTTTATTTATGAATATTATTTTTAGTTTAATGATATTTGAAATTAAAGTGTTTAAATTTTTTATTGGATAATGTTTCCATATTTTCATGAGGGATTTTGAATTAGGTATTTAAATAACAATTTAATTAGAGTGATTATCATAAATATTTAAATAAATTCATTTAAATGATATAAATATTTTGATTATGAGGAATATTATGATCAAATATATTTTAATTATTTGATTGATATTATTTCAGGAAGAATACTACAATGAATATGATATATTAAAGGAGATATTGGTAGAATAATTTTATTGATTTATTTTAAATTATCAAAGGAAAAAATAAGAGATACAATAGTTATATTATTTTCTATAATATATATATATTTTGGTAGGATTGAGAGGAGTTACAATACCAGGTTACAAAGCTACAAAGTGACACACATTAAACGTTACAAATAGAAGAGAGGAAAAATGTATTTTACATTAAAATATTCTCTTGCTTCTAATATCACTTGTCTACACAGAGGGAAGAAGAGAGGAAGGAAACTTGTGTGAACTTAAATATCACTTGATACTCCTATTGTGTTTCTTTAAAGCCATTTATAGTGAATTATTATTTAGATCTGAACCTTAAAGTTTTATTTATTCTCTAAAGTAAGATCCACCCACTTTTAGTTATTGGAGTTGAAACTATGAACTAAAGATATTAAATCTCTATATCTCATCTATTTATTTTAAGTGACAACCATTTGTATTTAATTGTGGAATATGTGTTAGATACTTGTACTTAGCTGTGTATTAAGTGTCTGTTACTTATATGCAATTATAGTTAAGTTTCAACTAATTGTACTTAGTTTTAATGGTCTTCAATAAAATGATCTAAAGACTCAATAAAATCCTTATTGTATTAAGTGATTACTTACCTCACTTAGTTGGAAGATCTCTAGGAAACTTAGTTTTTATATAATCACCAATACTATATTGGGTGTTAATGGAGTGGACTAGAGGACATTCTTGTAACCCCAAACCACTATAAAAACCTTGTGTGCCATAATATTTATTTCTTCTTATTTTTATTACATTACTTGATTAAAAATTGAATTAAAAAATTCTAACTACTTTAAGAGGGAAGTTTAAAATTTTAATTTTTTTAAAGGAATCAATTTATTTCCCCTATTGAGTCTTTTTCTACATCCCCTTTATGGGAAAATAGGTGGTATTGTATATTTATCTTTAAAGTTTTGTATCATTTAGCCTTAAATTTTTTGAGAATAATATATAATAATAAAATATAGATTTCAATAGTTTATCTAATATAAGGAATTCTTATGATGATATCACTCTATTTTAGTGGTGAAAATTAAGGCTAATGTAAATCTAAAAATGATTATCTATTTGAAAAATCATGGATTAAAAGTTTATAGGAAGGTGGATAAACCCTATAAGATTACCACTAGTGAAACTGAGGCATGGAATGATACTCAAGAAGCCAATTATAATCTAAATTCAAAGGCTATAAATGTTATAATTTTTGGATTAGGACATGATGAATTCAATAAATTTTATCATTGTGCTATGAACTATGATATGTAGGAGACTATTTTTGTTTCCTATGAAGAAACTGACAATGTAAGAAAATTAAGTTATAATACTACAAAATTGAAGTTTGATACTTTTACGATTTTTGATGGAGAAAGTGTCATAAAAATGAATGTAATCCTCACTGAGATAATGAATGATATTTCTACTTTGGGAATAAATGTAATAGGACCTGACCAATATCTAAAATCTCTTATAGTCCCACCTGATATATAGAGTGGAATATCTACTGTTATTAAAATTATACACCCATTAAAGATCTAAAAATGAAATATTTGATTGGAATACTCATGATATATTAATTTGAGATGAAAGTATAAGGATGATCATAAGTTAGTCAAGAAATAAAATTATTCTCTTATGGTTACATATTCTGAATCATTTGATGAAGATTCTATTAGTTCATATTCCAGTGATAAACTTACCAAAATAGATAGAAAATTCAACAAGATTTATAAGTGGGGAAAAATAAAATTTAATAAGTATGATAGAAACTCAAAATTGGTTATATTATATGAATGAAATAAAGTAACATGTTAGATGTGACTAACCTCAACTAAAATTTTAAATAAATCTAGAAAAAAATATTTTAAAAGGAAATAAAAGTAATATATGAAAGATACTTGGAGTACTTTTGAGGATTCAAGTGATGAATCTAAATCTAAATCCATATCTAAAGAGGTAAAATCTATTTATAAATCTATAAATTATTATTTTTATAAAATTAATGAATATTTTTTTATAATTGAAGATAAATATGATAATTTAAATAAAAAAATAATTCTTTAAGTAAATATTGTGATTATGTTTTCACTAAAAAGAATGATTTTTCTAAGTATATTTTAGAATCAAAGATTAAACTTGATAAAGCTGAATCTATTTGTGTAATTAAAGATACTAAAATTATTGATTTATTATCTAAAGTTGATTATTTTAAAATGGATTCTAGTATGTTCACTAAAGGAGTGGATTATCTTAATAAAATCCTTTGTAATAATAAAATAAATAAAGACAAACTTGGAATTAGAAGCAATAGTGAAAAGCCAAATATTTATAGGAATTATTTTGTGTCTAGTTCAAAGATAAAGAGTATTTCTACTATAATATGTTTTATTGTTTAATTTATGGAAATTATGATAATGATTTTTCTTTAAAGATTATCAATTTTTTGGTATTAATCATGCCTACATTTTTAAATATTTATCTAAATTTAATGTTGGAAAATCTTCTAGGATTAAATATTTTTGGTTACCTAAATATCTTATTGATACCAATGCTAGAACCAAAAGTATTTGAGTACCAAAATATATTTGTGTGTGATATTTTTTAGGAATTATCCACAAGAAATTAAATGTTAAATCAAATATATAGTGGTTGTTAAAAATATGAATTATTATTCATTATCAACACACTATAATAAAATAGGGGACTAGAGATCATTTCTTAGTTTGGTGGTGGTTTAAACCCCCACTAAATGGTTTCATGATGATTTTTTAAAACCAACACTAAATTTGGTGTAGAAATAAAACTATCACTAGTTTCACCGTTTAGCAGCGATTTCTGGGAAGTATTGCAAAAAAATATTTAGTGGCAGTTATTTCAATTTTTATTGGTACTTTTTCTCTCAAAACCGTTGAGAGTTTCACGACAGTTTAAACTAATATTTATTTTCCATATAGTAGTGTTTTAAACCGAAAATATATATTGCAGTTAAAAAAACTATATCCCCTAGAAACAATATACCAAACAGATGAAATACCAAGAAAATGACATAAAAAAAATAAAAAATATACAACATTCTTAAATAAAAATTCAAAACCCAGAATTAGAAATGATTACAATATCCATAAAAAATCATTAAGGTCCTGGATAATATATTAAAACAAACTAGAATCATATTGATATTCTAAAAACTACAACGAACCTAATATAAATATAGATTAAATTAAAACATAATCAAAACATGAGAAAAATTTATTCCAGATTCAAATATATACATATCTAGAATTGATAATGACTTCTTATATATGAATAATTATAATAGTAAGTGATAATAAACAATAAAAACATGACGAGTGTTAATATAGGATTAACCAAGTATGTGATATCAGTAAAAAACCCAATTTTACAAAGATAGAAACCCAAATAAAATAAAGATACATATAAATATAAGAAACTTTCAATAATTACAAGGTTAATAATAAAATCTAAAATATATGTATTAGAAATATCATAAAGAAAGATCAAATAAAAATGAATGAAAGACCTCATCACAAAACCAAAATAAACCACTAAAATCAATAAAAAATAAGTGTATATAAAATAAACACACAAAAACCTCATCATGTTTCCACTTCATCCATGATAACATATAACCACAATCCACAATATTACCACATCACTTCATACTACCACATAATCACATTAACCCACCACCACACACACACACACATAACCCCACACTTAATTTCACAACATCACCATTTTTGCATATCCATTGCACACCTCTTTTACATTGCCACTACACATCCTCATAAATCATTACCACATCATCACCAAATAGCTTCTAACACACCACAAATCAAAAAATAACATTAAATAAATTACTATAATAATTTTACCATTACAAGGCTTCCACATAACAAGAAAAAATGAACTACTCCACCATAATCTCATAGACCTTTCCTCCATCGATCCCTAAAAGCTACAATAACCCCACTTTAATTCTAGAATCCATACAATACCCCCACGACAACAAAAATAACAATGATAACATGAGAAATAATGGATAAAACCAAAAAATTATATACCCATGACATACTTCTAGCCTCCTCATTATAAATGACAACCTAACTCTCCCTCCTAAAATGAGCCTACTAAAATCCCTACTTTCATCACAATAATCACATACTACCCATCCCAAATATAATATAATATTTAAGCAAAGGGAAAAATTCATCAAACTATAATGGAAGAATTTAAATGGAATTATTGAAAAAATATCCCAAAAGAGCCTAAAAATGGTGAGTATAAGGGAAAATTTTGAAGAAAACATAGAAAACCAACCAATCATATATATTTCATGCAATTTAAGAGATATTCAGATACCCCCACCTCAAACTATGACATTGTTTCTTAATCACCATATCATTATGTTAGTCTGTCATGATTTTAGTTACACAACACCACCACTAAATCCAAATTCAAGCCTTATCACCACCTGATGAACTAATATCAACACAATATTTATAACCATATATACCCCCAACTACTGAAACTTGTATAAAAATTTTCTTGAAAATTAAATAGTGCTATATATTTAAATTTCAACTTAAAACCAATAATTTTTTTGTACTAAATGATTATTAAATTGTGTGATTTACCTGCTCACTCAAACCATCCATCGACCAAATATCATCGGGGACACATCCAGTCATATTCTAATATAATTCAACCAATGCTTTCTGTAGTGAATATACCTTTGCTTCCTATATTTGTATATGAGCCCCCTATTGTTTTATTGTGCTCCCATATTGCTGAATTGTGTTTTTCATTGTAATAAAATTCCTCTGAACATGTCGAGGTAGGGAGTAACTATAACTATGAGTAAATTCTACTACAATCCCTCATGACCTTCCAAATAGCTCATATGGTAATGGTCCTGAACCTATCCCACACACATGACCAGGATGCTCCTTCCCAAGGGACTTGACCAACTGGATCATCCTGAGAGACCAAGAGGGAATATATGGGATTAACATCCCATCGTTATTTTATTTTAACTTATAAATCAAATATCATTCATATTTAAATAAATACATATTAATAAAGTGAAAACTAAAAATAATTTATTACAATGAAAAAGTAATTCATACCCCAACTTATTTGGTAGGAACATTCAGATAACTCCCTTTAGATTTCATATGGACATCAAACCAAAGTTTTGTTCGGGAGACTTGGTGCCCTAATTTTTTCACATTAAACAAAGATAAATAAAAAATTTAATATATGAAATAGATAATGTTATCATATAAATATTCAAACTAATGAAAATATTACCATAGTTGATCCGTTTCTTAAAAAACTCTTTGAACTGGAATTGTGGAGGATGATTTGTTTTGCTCGACTTTATATATTTTTCATGAAACTTCTTGAAATAAATAACATGTAAAAATAGTAATGTATGAAATTTCATATACTTTTCATATGAATGTATATATATAAAATGATATTATTATAATTATATAATTTTCAATACCATGTGCTTCTCATGGAGATGGTTATTAACAAAAACCTTACACTACTCTCTAGGTACTCCTTCAAGTACTTTATCATACTAATACTGATTGGTTTTCAATAACGTATCATTGAATTCATTCTGTAATCTATATTTAAAATCTTTCCATTTATTACCCAAAATTTTCAACATCCACTTTCATGGAATAAGATTAGAAATGGTAAACTAGAATAAAATTTATATAAAGAGATTCATATTTAAAATATTAGAATTTAATTAAATAATGACATTCAATTAATCCATAATGTAAAATTACCTTTATTTGGGAATAAAACACTTCATAATTCCAAGATTGAGGTATATGACTCTAATCAAAATATGTAATCGGAAGGGTAACCATCTCAACCACCAACTAGCTTAGAATCTAGCCAAATAATCCCACAACATCATCTATGAGGACCCTATAACAATCAAAGGGGACAACTGTCTTCAATCTATTCAGATTATAGACATTTGAACGGCTAATATTTGTCTCATAAGTAACATTATTTCCATATTTTATTGAAAAAATAGTAATTACTATAAAAAGTGCAATAAATATATTCAAATTAAAATTTGTACCTATAAATGTCACCCTCCAATATCCTAGTGAAGAAATAGGAGTGACCACCTGTTCCCTTACCATAGAGTTTTTACATGCCGAACCTTCTAAATCGGGAGGCAACATGCCATATATTGAAGGGAGGCAGAAGGAGGGTGTTCCAGAAGCTAATGAGAGGGTGTGTTAGATGCTGACGGGGGGGGGGGGGACAGAGGGTGTCCCAAATTCTATAGGGATGGATCTTAAGATATTATCAGGTAATACTGATGATGTTTATATGGCTAAGGGAACATAAACTGGGGTTCTAATGGGATCAATGAAACACTTCTTGGAATTCTTATCATTTAAACAAGTAAAACAACTTTAGAATATATATTTCAAAAAATTAATATTGAAAAGAAATATATAAATGATAATAAATATATAATACTTACAAACATAATATACATAGTTATGATAATGAATGGCTGCACATATAAACAAATATAACATTTATTTTTTCAAAATTAAACAACTCATGCATAAAAATCAATTTAAATATGATAAAAGATCCAAAATACTTGAAATGAATAATATATAACATAGGTGGTTTATAAGTTAATGGATAATTGCACATACAATCATTTTTTCCTTCAATCACATCATTATCTTACTCCATCATTACTACATCTTCTTCACCCCCTTGAAAGACTAGTATTTTCAATATCATGATGGAAAAATAAGCTAGTTTCTTATTGTTGATGGGATTCAATGTTAGAGGTTAAATATTCCACTTCATTACCTATATCATACAATTATTTTTGTATTATGTGAACAACTACACTCCACCATTCATCCACAACATATTTCACATAATATACCATTTTCTCTTGTGATGAAAAGATATGTGAATCATGTACTTCATGGTCACTAACATCCATTAAGAGAGATAATTTCACAAAATTAAATTGTAAGGAATATCTTTTAATACCTCTAACAATATTGACCCACTTTCATTTGAATAAAATATCTCAAGAATGATCATGATAGTTTAATTTGATAATATTAGTAAACTTTCTATAGCATCCCAATTCAGAAACTATAAATATACAACTATTCTATGTTTTTAAACCCTTTTCCCAATCGACTGTATTCAATTTGAATCCATTCAAATTTTAAACATTGAAATTTATAGCCTATTTTAGAGGACCTTGAGCCAGAAACTTCAAATATCCTGACAAATCAGCCCAAGTATCAGTATTCATGATCTAAAAAAGTAATATACATTATTAGATTTAAAAAATATTTGTTTTAACCTAATTTCCATGTTGATTTCAATATTTATGAACTTACATGATGTGAAAACCATTCTATAAGATATTTATTAAAAGATTTTGTTATATATTTCTCATTTCTTATTCTACTTCTCATGCATCACTTTGTTTTTATCCTAAGATTTTAAGTAAATGGTCATAAATCAATGCCCTATCCCGTAAACAAACCTATTTTGTTTGCAGGAACCCATGGTGCCACCCCATCTCATGGATGACCATGGGGAGTGTGTTCTTATTGGGCGAACTCTACCGCCTGCCCTAAGATACAATGACCTCTGCGTCGGTCCCTCTACCACTAGAGAGAAAGGGAACTTTGTCATCCTCTACATGGGACCTGTCACACTCTTTATCCCCCTTTTCAAACCCTAAATTCTTCCCTTATTTCCCTAAAATTTCTCTTTGACCTAAAGTCCATGATTTATTCGAAGGTCTTCCACAAATTCCTCTATACTCATCAAAGTTCACGAATGCTTAGACTCTCCTTAATCCGATGCTGGTCTCTCAATTTAAACACCGTCTTCCATTGATGGAAAAGTTTGATAGATTTATTTTTGATGCCTGGGGTTTAAAAGATCATGAAACAGTCGGTATTTTGGATAATTTACATATTATGGTTTGATTTTATTTTGAAGGTGATTTGATCATAGCTTGGTCTAATTCCCCCCAGATCTACAATGGCCTCATATTTTTCTTATTCAGGTGGTCTTTTGATTTTCACATGATCTGAGACTCCCCTAGGACGACCATTTGGGTAAGTTTTCCTAACCTTCCCCTTATATTTCAAAAAACCTACAATAATTTGAATGATTGGGAACATTATGGTTCAGTACTTATGCTTTGATAGTCGTACTCATGTTGTATGCCATCCTATTTCCCCATAAATTTGTGCTGAGGTTGATGTTTCCTGATTTCCAGTCGATTTTGTGTGGATTTCGATTGGAGAAGAGTTTTGATACAAATAGCCTATTTGCTTTGAGAAGTGGGTCGATTTCAGCTCTTCCTACAAGCTTCTTAGTCACCTGAATGCATTTTTTGGTGTGTTATCTAGATGAAAAAGTTGAATGGGGAGAGGCCAGGTCCTAACTTCAATTTCCGAGATCTTTTGGATATTTATGGTCTGAAGGATATTGATGGATTCATAGAGACAGTGGATCCTGTTTAGAAACAAGATCAATCGAGGTAGGTTAATCCCAGAGTTGTGGATGTTTTTAGTTGATTGAAGCATGACCTGGAGACTCAAGTTATGCAGACCAAGCCTAGGCTGGGGGGGGGGGGTGTTTCTTTATATCCCTCTTCTTATGCCAATTTTGTGTGTTCTGGAAATGGAACCAGCATTATGAATGGGTTATAGGAATCAGGGGTAGTGTGCCTTAACCTTGGATCTTCTCCAGATGGGGCTATTGATCATACCACGATTCACTGTTTCATTTTCACCCTTACATCGCTGTGCTAAACATATTTTGTATTAAAAATTATAAAAATATTATCAAATTTTACTTCATGTTTGATTCAATAATTTTGTGTTTATCACTTTTAAATAGGTCAATGATACTTGTTTTGAAAATTACAATGTAGGTGGAGGTGATTTGGAGGGCCCTTGATGAAGTGAAAGAAAAATGGGCCAAAATTGCATGGATCCATGAACATCTGTCTACTGTTTTGAATATTACACGAAATCCGTGCATCCAAATGGGTTGAAATTTTGTGGGCCTGTCCAAAATCCAACATTCTACATTTCATATTAAGGAACCCAATCCTGATTCTGATTTTATGGGGGCCATACGAACTGATCTGTCCAAGCCACCGAATTTGGACCAAGTCAAATGCGGTGTTCTGTATTTTATCAATATCTTGATCTATAGTTGTCCAAACGGTGCCAAACTTTCGGTTCAGACAGTCAAGAGGTAGAGATACAACTTTTATATTTTCTCCAAAGCGATATAAGACTGTATGAATACCGAAACTCGTCGTTAAAGTGGATTGATGAAATCTGTGTGCCCAAAACCACCTCCCACATTTCCTATAAAAGGGCACCTTGGGCTCCTCATTTGTAAGTTCGGCCAAGGAGTGAAGTGCTGCCAATTTGTAGTCCTAGAGGAGTCTCCTAATCACCTTGGAGGTTCTGGAGGCCCCTATCCTCATAATGGGATCAACAATGAAGAAGGAGTTCAACCCGAGCTTCCTCCTCCTCCCGATGTCGAGCTAAAAGTTGGGTGTTCGTTGTGAGGGAGCTACACACATGTCAAGGGATTTCCGATGCATACATTAGCTACTGGTTTGGAGAAATTTGGGTGTTTAAACATTTCATTCCATGTATCTTATTTTATTTCAGATTTGAATGCTTGATTTGATGCATGTGAGTGTTATGCTCTTAATTTCTAACCGATCAGTGTGAGGTTTTGAGTGCGTGACTTGTGTTGTTCCGATAGGACATCACAAGAATACTTTTCATACCCACCTTATTGAGATTTCAATATGCTTTGGAAGCTCTTATTTCATTCATAAGTACTGGACCTTGACAATACGATTGTTACGTCAAGGTTGGGTCCTTAAAGCATTGGAATAAAATCTTAGGAATTAATCGGGATTCCAATTAACTCCAACCAAAGAATTACTCTAAACCTGAGATGAATCTCTATGAACAATGAACTTTATATGTGTTTAGTGAAATCACATCGACCCTTTTATCTCATATTTCTCAAAATCCACTTGGTCACTCATTTTTTTAGGCTATTTCAACTAAGTCATTGTTTTAAACTGTTTTCAAAACCACCCCCTCTCTTAGTCATTTTTATTAAAAATACACACTCTAAACCTACCAACTCTCCTTGAGAGATGACCTAGGGTCTTCCCTAGACTATAAATCAACCTTAAAAATATAATCAATTTGACATGTCACGACAACATGGTCAGCTATCTTATTACATAATGAAAAGGGTTTTTTGGATGATTCAACTCATGGAATGATGGCCACATGGGGTTTTGAGGTTAGTACCAATTGGATTGGACCTGGAATGTTCATGCCAAACATTAAACTAGGCAACCGTTTTGAAGGTCTTTCAATTGAAGGCTTAGATCAAGGTTTGTCAGAATTGATCTCGGGTGAGGTTTCTTATAAAGGGAAAGGTTTATTAGGGGTAGAGTCAAGAGATGAGACCTCTTTCACAAGTTCAGATGATTGTGTGGAGGGTAGTTATAGTAGTGGTCCTCATGAAACAAGGAGGAAGAAAGGGTGGAAAGGAAATAAGGATTCTACTAGCTTCATTCTTATAGGAAAACAAAAATCTAAAGGTATAAAGGACAATTATTTTCTATCAAAACCAATGGAGACTAGATTTTATAAGAAAAATATGCCCAAGGAAAATAACTTACCTAATAGTGAGCAGGAGTAGGATATGGTCTAGTGTGAAAGACATTTTACAGTCAATGTAAATAAGAGAGATGGTATGATGGGAGAAATAATTAGGTATCAAGAGGCTTCAGAGGTAGTTGATTATCATGTCAATGATCAGGTTGAGCAAGTGGAATCCAAAGAGGTTCCACCTAATAGCCACTCCTAGGACCTTATTGTGCACCTATAGGAGGTTATGTTGGAAGATTCACTTCCAATTAAATCCTCTCAAGAAGATGATAATAGGATTACTGAGAGACTTATTCTGGTGGATACCAATAGAGAGAAGAAAGAATGGATTAACAAGAAAGACCTAATTCTTGTAATAGGTTTTAATTAAGGAAAAATGAATATGGAGGAGTAAATCCAAATGTGGGATAAGATGGATTATTGGTTCGACGATCTCATCAAGGATGATCCGACCACTGAGGTAAGTTTTCTACATTGGAAATTATTTAAGGATAATGTGTTGAATAGGATGAAGTTAGACTTTAATGGTTTTTACATATCCTATGGTACTTGATGTTTGATTTTTATAATATTTGGGTTCTCACTTTCCCTTAAAAGTGACTTAAAAATAAAAAAGTTATTTTCAGGTCATATCTACAATTTCACTATTCAGTAGCACATATCTATGTTCTTTTAATAATTTAGTTTCTATCAGTGTAATATTTTAGACCCTCCCAACTGATTAGCCAATAGTTTGAATGATTTTTGATTTCCCATGTAGTTGAGATTGATTTGATGTGTCATCAACATGTACAACTAGATTTAATCTTGTCTCAATATCATCTAAGTATCTATAATAAAAGGTAAGCCAATCCTCTACTAAATAGCCTTTAGAAATAGAGCCTTCTGGTTGAGCTTTATTTTTCATGTATGATTTCAAATGACCAAGGTATATATGAAATAAAATGAATAAAACATAGTTACATATTTAATGAAGTTTCAATAATTGTTTACTTAAGGTGAAAAAAATTTAAATAAAGTACCTATTAATTGGATACATCAATTGATAATGTATAATACCTATTAATTTATTTTCCCCAACCAAATTCATAGTTAAATGAATCATGATAGTAAAAAATGTTAGATGAAAGATCATCTCCATTGAAAAAAGTGTCAGTACAAATGTATCTTGAATATTTTCAAGATTATTTGGTTGTAAAGTTTTCTTAGATAGTTGTTTGAAAAATGTGTATAATTGTAGGAAAACTATAGTAACCTTTTTAGGTAACAATGTATGCAATTTGAGTGGTAGAAACTATTGTAATGGAATATTGTAATTATGAATTTTCAATCTATATAACCTATGATGATTTAAGTTGACACACTTTGAGATGTTAATTTAATATCCATCAGATACTTTCTAATGTTTTAAAATTCAAAGGAATATATCTTTTTCCTTATTTTTCATTGCAAAAATTGTCAGAGCATAATTTCAATTATCACATGGTCATAGATCATGCTTTATATTCATTTTTTGTAAGTCCTTCCAAACATTGATATGGTCCTTTACTTTTCCATGATCATTAAGTAATGTGAATATCAAATTGTTACAAACATTATTCTTAATATGCATAACATCAAGATTATGATGCAACAAATTAAATTCCCAATATAGAAGTTTAAAGGATATTGTTTTTGTCTTCCATTATTGTGTTTTGATTTCAACTTATGATTCAATTTAACTCTTTTTACACTATCATTGAAATGATTTACCTTACCAAATTATATTTCAAAATTTACTAGTTATTATAATATTTAATAACTTTTCAACAACTTTGGAGGTGGTCTATGATCAATAGACCCATTGAATTTTGACTTGTTCAACCAAAATCTATGAGATGTATCGAGAAATATGTGATGAAACAAGAAGCACCATTTTTTACTATGAGTTAGTCATTTAGGTTCAAAATCAATGTTTCAAATAGGACAATACAAACCCATTTAAGTGTTACAACCAAATAAGTTCCCAAGTCCAGGGAAGTCACTAATGGTTCACATTAGAGAATTGTGCATTTTGAACATCATTCTAGAAGAGGCATCATATTTCTCAACACCGTTACTCCATAACTCCTGAAATTATTCAATTAGAGGTTTAAATTATATATCAATTTCATTTCTAGGAATTTTTTATAAGAAAAATCATTGAAATGATAACAGTTTTTTGTTGAATACACATCTAAAGAGGTAGATTGTAAGGGATGAAAACAACCGGCCAAATGCTATAATTGGTACTCAAAGTCCCAAATGGGTTGAATCCATTGGTAGTCAATCCCAATTACACATTCCTAGGATCAAATGAGAAATTTGGATGTAATGAATCAAATTTATTCCATGATTTTTAATCTCTTGGATGTATCATTAACCCATCATTATTATATCATGCTTGATGGTTTTTGATGACACGAATAATATTTGTAATAAAGGTTTTAAAGAGAAGTAACACAGAACCTTTATAGGTGTGTTACTTTTCTTCTTATTCTTTTTTGTATATTGATTATGACTTCTAACAACACCCATTAACTTACATCAATAAGAAAAACATTTTTTTTCAATCCTATCTACTTGAATCATCTCCCAATAAAGTATACAATAATTGGGACAAGCATGAATTTTTGTATAATTTAGACCAATATTGTTAACAATTTTTTTCATATCATAAAAAGACTCAGGGATCTTAGTTTTAGGAAATGAATCATGAAACAATTACAATATCCTATACATCACCTTATTTATAATTTTTTATCGGCATTTGATATGGTACAACTTCAATAGAAAAGAAAGTTTTGAATATTTCAATCACCCACCATATATATCTTGATTTCCATCATCAAATAAATCATGAAACCCAATTTTCTACTTAGTGATGTTCTATATTATATTAGTCTCCATGGCATAAATAGGAGTATCTAATGATATGTTATGATCTTGATCTGAGTTTCCTATATTCCTAAAAACATCATTTGTCAAGTTACTATTTATAGCACCCTCAACTGGTAATTTTGATATGTTTTGATGCTAACACTATTACCTTGAAATTCCAAAATTATTTTTTATAATGTTCTTCCTTTCATTTTCCATTTTCAATGAAGTTAGGAGATCAATTTTTTATTGAAATTAGTGTTCAATTTTTTATACCATTTGATTCTCCTTGAAAAATACAACAAAAATATTGAGTAGGGAATTTATTTAATATCAAGTTTCCATAAACTTCATTTTTCTTCAAAAATATTCTAATTTTATATTTAGGTAATGGGAATAATATTATCCCATTAATGGATTGATTGGAAATTAAAAAATCTAAAAACTCCTCCAAAACCTTAGCATACTAAGGTGTGTTCATTGGTAATATGATCCAAATTTTTTCCCACATATCACAAAGTTCCTACACATTGTTAAATAAAATTTGAAAACATAATAAATATTATGTAATTTAATGAATAATTAAAAATTTATTTGAAGTCAAAAATATAAAAAATTATTTCTGTAGATTAATTTTATTATGTTTTTGAACAACATCATTTTACTTAGATTTTAATTTGAATTTATATAGTCTATCACAAAATTATAGTTTGTCTATAAGTATATTTAATGAGTTGAAAATTTAAAATGTAAATTATAGAATAAAATTAAAAAATTATCAAATAATTCAATAACCTTACAATCCACACTCAAGTATAATTATATAATCATGTGAGTTTTGAATAAAACCAACCTTCAATTTTTATACAGTATTACATAATATAAACAATGACCAGAATATCCCATAATTATATTTTTCAAGAAGTAATTAAAATTAGAGAATAAATACACACAAAACAAATTAAAAGTTCATAATATTAAACTGAAATGGAGAGATTATGAAAATTGACCTTGACTTATAAGAAAGGGGGCTGAGGAAGTAGTGCAATGGAAGGGAATAGAAGCTGCTGAGGGGGAAAGGGAAGTAAGGGAGACCATGAGGCTGAGGGTGAGGGATTAGGTGTAGTAGAAATGGATTGTTATATTAGTGGTAAAGGAATTTAAAATGATAGATTAGAGTGGTGATGGATAGATGGTAGGGTATGTGGGCTCAAAGGGAGAAAGGGGAACAAGGGAGACTACAAGGTTGAGGGAAAGGGTGAGGGTAAGAGCAGCGATGGTGAGATCTTGGTGGCTCAGTGGAAAGGGGAAAAGGGGAAAGGGGAGTGGTGAAGAGGGATTAGGGAGGGGTAGTTAGGGATTAGGGAGTAGAGATGAGGGCTCTAGGAGGGCTCGGTTAGGGATCATGGAGTGGTAGTGTCTTAGGGAATGGCGGCTCAGGGAGGGGTGGTGAGGGATCGAGAAGTTATAGTGGTGAGGGATCAGGGAGTTGTGGTGAGGGGTTGAAAAGGGATCATGGAGCATCGAAAGAGGGGAAATGGGAATGATGGTGAGATCTCAGGGGATAAGTGTTGATGGGGAGGGATGAATTCAAGAGAGGGGAAAAAGATTATTTTTTTACTATCTCTAAAAAAATTAGCGGTGGTTTTTTAAAAACTGCTGCTAAAATATTTCAATATTTTTAGTAGAGGTTTAATAAATCACCACCAATAAACCACCACTAAAAGTATTTTTTCGTGTGTAGTGATGTTTGATAAAATTAATGGAGATAATGTTAAAATAAATTTCATTGGAAATGTACTTACATATGTACATGAAGTATTTCTTTTATATAATATATAAACTGCTTGATGTGTGCTAAATATTTTATACAGGCGGAGATACTTTCATAATTGTTGTAATATTTTTTATTTTACATATTCTATCACTGATTTATTATTTCTTATGCTGAAATAATTATATAAATTATTCCAACATATTTTGTCCATGCAACATGCATTATTGTTTATTTTTAATATGCATGACTTGTGTTTAAACTCTTTATATTCCTTGAATATATTTTATTTAAATTCATTGAATATCATTGATATATTTATACTTAGTTTAATGGGGATTTATATTTATTGTTTAGAATGTAATTAAATATTTTATTCTTAATGACATGATCTAAACTATTAATGGATTATTTGATTCTTTACAAATGTGATATTATTTTTTGAATATTTTAAACATTTTTCTTAGCTCTTTGTAGTTAAAACGTCTTATACAGAAGTAGTGCACTTGATGAATATTAACTGTCCCATATTTTCAAGGAGAATAAGCTTACATTAAGAGGTATATTTTTTTTATTATTTTAGGTGGATTTATTCTTTTAAACTATTTTTATTTATGTATGAGTATGTTATGTATTCAATTTTTAGTTATTATTAATTAAAGCATGCTTGTTTTATCTTTTGATTATTGTTATTTACTTTGAAATTATGGTAGATCGGTTTATTTAGTATTATTTATTAGAATCATGTTTTTTACTATTTATATTATTTTGAAATGACTATTAATATCTAATGAGGGAGAATTCTAGTTCTATTGAGGCATGACTATTTTGATTATTATTAATTATTGAACCATGCTAGTTCTATTCATGACTATTTATTGAAGTCTGTGTTTGTTATATTTTATTATTTGTTGAAATGGGGAAGAATGTATTCCCATGTCCCTAGTGAATATGCTTTATTCTATTAGGGGAGAATGTGTTTCTTATATTATGTTATTTATTTTTACTTGTTATATTCTTTATTATTTTATCCTTTTTGATCTTTACAGGGGGGATTATTTTGGATGTGTTTGGGTTTTGTAATTATAAAAAGGGGGATAATATTGAGTGGATATTTTCTAATTTATTTATGTTTTTATAATTAATTCACCCTATCTTTGTTTTGTATTTGTTACTTTGACTCTCACTTTTTATATCAGGGGAATTTTTCTAAGTATAATAAATTTATTACATACTGAATTCTATTGAATAATATTACATATTAGAGGCATTGAATAAATATATTACACACCACTGTTGTTCTAATATTTTTCTAAGTCTATTATCTCACATATTCTAGAGAATCTATTAAAAATATATTATTTATTGAATATTTTAGAAATTGGACAAGTTATACATGTTACATATTACATTGGAGTACATATATATTTCTTATGTGTAAAAAACTGGGTTTTTGTATGAGGTATATATCCTTTTATTTTGGTTTAAATGCTTTTTTACAACCTAATGTGAATACCCTTTGAGGTCATGGGAGTATCAGGGGTGTTCGAGGATTTTTTGGAGCTTGGAATCCGACTCTTAGAGGAAAAAAACTGGTTCATATGGTTAATAGTAACCGTATGACCCAAGCTGCATGGTTTGATGAAATCATGAGTGGCTAGACAATGGGGTGTTATAGAACACACAATTTGAGTAAAAAATGTAGATGGAGGCACACAATTGTGCGAGATCCTCTACTGTTTTTGATAGTGGGATGATACACAGTTTGCACACAGCTTGGAAAATCATGTGCAATTACCATGCGGGGTTCCCCTCCTTACAGTAGTGGGCGCACAATTGGTGCACAATTTGACTAAACGTGCAGCCAAACCATGTGAATCAGTATTTTGGGTGAAATTAAAAAATTTACCTTAATTAAACTTATAAATAAATAATATTTTTATATTTATTACTTCGTTGGAAGTCATGGGGTTTGAGAGTTACTTTGAGGAATTTTGATATATTTTGATCCTGTTCTTTCGTTCAGACTTAGATTCGAGCACCGATCGTCTTATTGGATCCACGCCAGTGAGTAACAAATTCCTTTTGTTTAGTTATTCATTTTTCATGGAATTAACTTTTATATTTAGGTTCAAGATAATTTTCCCTATTTTCAGGGTCTTCGTATATTCTTAGTTTTTATTCTGATTTGAGTTAAATCAGAAGTTGATACTAGATGAGCACTCTACTATAGACATACGATAGGTGGTATATACTTTTATTGAATGATTTGGTAATTTATTAAGATATTTTCTATTGTTCCACCTATCGTACTTTTTGGTACGAAATCAAAATTAAATTGAACAATTGAAATTAATGAAATGGAACCTGTTAGGGATTCCCTTTAGTTCCTTTGAGGTGTGTTGGATGTTTTTCTCCAACCAAGGCCACCCATGGGGTGTTTCATATGAATTTCATTTTCCTTTACCTTTTTTGAACCACCCATGGTGTGGGTTAGTACTTTCCTAGTTATAGGAATCCTAGTAATAAATGAATTGAACTGAATTGTTTGTATAGGAGATGGTTTTCCTCCTTTTCATGTTGATGATTTTGAATGAATGATTTATATGGAACTTGAATTTATTGAATGAATTATTTATAAATTATGAGAATGAGTGGGTAAACTCATGAAATGTTATTGGTTTTGAATTGTTATATGAGTGGGTAAACTCATGGTATAAAACGGTAATTGAATTTAATGATGAATGATTCCATAGGATTCCATGTGTGTGCTACACTATGGGCCATGATAGTTGTAGAGAATTCCTTGAACTTATATGATCCTTGGATTTTAATTATATGGGATTCCTTGGGAATTAATACCCCTTGGATCTAGTTTGTTTGGCCTCATAGTGGACATGGTTGATAGACATGCTCATTGAACCCTAATTCAAGCCTAATAGAGTTTCCATAGAGATGCTCCTAGGATTGGATAAGGATGCCTTGGTCCACTATAACTTGGATCCATCCCTGAGGGGTCTGACATTATTGATTATTTGTCACAACCATGGTAAATGTAACCTTATTGATTATAGAACATGGACATGGTAAATGTGATATGCTTGATTATAAATCACATCCATGGTAAATGTGACACTTATGGTTATATGGAAAGGTTGTGGTTGACATGATATGTATGGAGAGGCCATGTTAGCTATTTATACTTTGTTTTTAGTTTCATTATTATAGGATATTGACCCATGTTTTTCAGGGAGCCTCATTAGGCTATATAGGATCACTTGTCTTGTAGTAGATATTCTATAGGAACTTTCCTTTTATTAATTCTTACCTACGATATATATTTCACTATGATTTAGCTTGTTATATTTTACATCCAGGATTTTTTACAGGCCTCTGGGAGGTATCCTACTAGGAATGTATCTCAAACCCTATTTGGGCTGCTATTGAGTACCTGAACAGACTATTTGGATGCAGGTAGGGTCCAGGGAAATCACCCACAGTTAGATGCTTGACTTTGTGTCATGCTTAGTAGGATGAGAGAATGAAAACAGGTTGAGAATTGTGATGATAGTTGGGATAATTTAGTTTTAGTATTTTTGGTATTTTAATACATGTATTGTACTGATTCCATGTATACCTATTTTGGATACTTTTTAGACACATGAAATGATCATAATTATATATGATATTCTTTTTGGAATTATTATATATTCTATCTATTTATCTATTGTGTGCCTATTATACTGATTCTTATATTTGTTTTGTATGTTTTATACCATTGTGTTACACTCTGGTAAGTGGGAATAGTCTCCCCACAGACACAAACTAGGCCCTTTCTGCTAGTATAAAGCCTCAAGCAATTTGGGATATGCGCTTGAGGCCATGTAGCCAACCGAGCTTGGAGAAATTTTTAGTGACATCCGGGTCTGGGATGTTACATTATGCATGGAGAATGTCTGTAATTATGGATAATAAGAGAAAATTTCACACTAAAGAGTTTGGAGAATAATCTTACATATGAATATTGGATGTTTGGATATTATATAAATTAATAAATATTTAGTATCAAATAATGTTGAATAAAAACTTACATTTAATAGTTTAGAGATTATAGAATGTTAGTTATATAAAGTTTTAAGAAGTTAAGTTCATACCTATATTTTTTCACAAAGGAAAAAATCTTACATTTTACAATGAAGAATAGAAAGACTCTTATGGTTTATCAAGGATATATCTCATTGATATGTGAATTTTTACTCTTAAAAAATAAATTATGCATCGAGAGTTATAATTTTACTAAGTCATTATATAGGAAGTGAATAAATGAATCTTATTCTATGTTTTACTCTTATGACTTAAATATTTACTCTTAAAAAATGAATTAAATGAATCTTATAATCAAAGTATATTACTTATATGTTTTATAGGGAAGTATTTTAGAATTTATTGTATTTGGAATAGTATTTGAAGACTCTTATAAATCTTACTTATACACATTCATAAAAAAACTTTTACACTGATCAATTAGTTGTTTTCAACTCAATGAATTCAAATGATTAGATTGAGATGAAAAAATTAGTCATGAATACAATGAAGATAATCATTATGTGAATATTCATGGAGAATTATCTTCTTGAATATACATGGAATATTACATAAAAATATTATTATAAGTTTAATTATATTTAAAATTCAAGAGTTTGGATTTTTTAAGGATTATTTTGTGATATTTTAATATTGTATTTTTAATGGGGTATTTAAATACCAATTGAATAACAATGATTATCGTGAAGATTTTAATAAATATATTTGAACAATTTATAGATGTTTATTATGAGAGATATAAATATGTTTGAATTGTTTGTCTAGGATTATTTTAGGAAGAAGACTATAATGAATATGCTATATTCAAGGAGACATTGGAGGAATAATTTGACTAATTTATTTTTAATTATCAAAGGAAGAATAAGATCTAAAAATAATACATTATATATATATATATATTTTGTTGGATTGAAAAGCATTAAAAAATTGGATTAAAAAGTTACAAAGTGACACATGCTGAAAGTTGAAAAAATCAGAGTGTAAAAATATCATGTACATTTAAATAGTATCTTTCTACTATTATATCTTGATTGTACTAAGGAAATAATAGAAGAAGGATATGAAGGAAGAATATGAGAACTTGAAGATCACATATTATTGTAGTTTTTTTTGAATATCATTTATATTAATGTCTTATTCAGATCCATACCTTGAAGTTTTATTTATCATTTGAAGGAAAATCCATCTTCAATCATTTTATAGAGTTATAACTACATGTTAAATATGTTCACCATCTACATATGATTTATTTATTCTAGGTGAAAAAACTTTTACTTAGTTGTGGACTAAGTGTTAGCTACTTGTAATTACATATGGATTAAGTGTCAAATACTTTCATTCAGTTGTGGTTAAGTTTAAACTACTTGTAATTAGTTATTGAGGTCCTTAGAAAAATTATTTTAAGTCTTGTTAAAATTATTATTGTATTAATTGAAAAATACTTGCACTTGATTTGGGGATCCTTAGGAAAATGATCTACTTTAAAACCACCAAACCTGTATTGGGTGCTGGTGGAGTAAAATGGGGGATGTTATTAAAGCCTCAAACTACTATAAAAACTTGATGTGTCCTTCTATTTATTTATTTTGATTTATAATAAATTACTTTATTAATTTGAGAAGGATCGATTCTAACTACTTTAAGAGGGAAGTTTAAAATTGGACAATTTTTTTTGAAGGATTCAATTCACCCATGTCTTTAGTCTTTGTTTGCATCAAAACTTACATGGTTTGAATTAACATGTCACCCATGCTAGCTCGCCACATGGCCTGAAGTACATTCTTGATCATCTTGGGTTGGTGAAAAGTACTTGAGTATTAACATATAAAACCATGAGAATTATTACACACCAAAAAAAAAATACAAAATTTCTCATGCATAACAAGATAAGATAAAAAAATTGAGTACATTGAAGAAGATAAAGGTGAAAAACCATGAGAAAAAAAAACAATACAGAAGGCTAGTCCTAGAAAAATAAGAAGTCCAAGACCATAACCAAGTCCCCATCTGAACATCCGTCACCACCATCCCAAACCACCAGGAAGTGACACTAACCAAGAGAAGTCATCAAGATACATGAAACCCTTACCTTTACCTAGATCATACAAAACCAAGTTTGTATATTCCCAATGGCATATACAAGGTGTGAGGTAAACACCCATTGGGATAATGCCATAAATCTATATAATTTTTATCTATATGAAACTAGTAGTTCTAGCTTTAAGAAAAAATAAGTTTCATAAATAATTTAATTTGAAAAAATTTCTCATAAAACATCCTTTTGTTTTACATTAAAAAAATATATAATCAAAGATATAAGAATCTAGAAATAAACATAAATGATAACATTTAAGGAAGTAGTAAAAAATACATCCATATACCAAAAGAAAATCATTTGATAAATAAAATCATGAACATTACTATCAAGAATAAACCAATAAAAATGGTCTTTAGCCTATAGTAATATGAAACTAGGACAGGTAAGTAACACTGGCTAGAATAATGTGAATCATAATGATACTGAATCCTTCCATAGTCTATCGGCATCACAACCATAACCCCTGGTGGTTCCATACTCACAAAGGTTTGAATATGTCCACAACCAAACACACACAAGGTTCCCAATGTGATATGTTTTCCCAAAAATGTTCAAGTAAACCATACCCACAATTGAATAAAATTTTTACACAATAAAATAATTAGTGCTCCCATGCTTGAAAAACCTTTTTAGTTTCAAAACCATCATTGAGGTATTTCATTAAATTCATGAAGCACATAAAACTAATTTTAAATAAAAAACCATTTCAAAATCATTTTCTATTCAAAAAAAGATTCATTTACACAAAATATCCTTCATAGATATTATAATAATAATTTTCACAATCCAAACTGAAGGACAAAAATAAGAAAAAAGGTATTCCATGATAAAAACCCATTTTATAGAGACAACTACCACTCAAATTAAGGAAAGTTAGTTTAATTTGAAAGTGGTGATAAAAAATTAAGAGACCAGGGCCTCAAAAGCCTATATCTATAAAAAACATCACCAATTATGAAGTTCCAAAATATCAAATAACAATTTAGAGGGAGGGGGGGTTGAATCAGTTTTTCACTTTTATAAGTTTCAATACTTTTAAAAACTTAACCCCTGTTACCTGTTAAATTTTATATCTTTATCATATTATATTAAATTATCATGCATGAAAAATTAGTAAGGAAATTAAAGCACACGAGAATTATAAGATTCGACCTCATTGTATGAACCTACATATTTTACATATCCACTCCCATGGGTCTATGAAAATTCACTATAATGAAGAAGTGAATACAAATAGTTCCAAATCTTATTAGACACCTTCTATCTTCTGATATGAATTATTATACCGACTCCTATTAGTTTACAAAGTTTTATAACAAAAAAAATGATCCACCAAATAAAAAATCACAAATTTTTTTTTTCTCCACAGAGCTTTGTCTGGAACCTTAGTCTAATTCCCATGAGTCTAATTGCCTTAGTACTATTGACTCATTTTGATTGGATTTTTCCAATGAAATCATTATGATGAATCCCTTTCTCAAACTAAACTTCTCAAACTCTGATCAATTTGCTCATTTTGATCTTCCCCAGTCAGATTTTCCTTAGTTTGATCTTCCTCAATCCGGTAAGAAAACTTTGAACTAGATGATCTTCTAATGATATATATATTCAGAGATAAATCTTACTCAAACTATGTAGTTCTATACCTTTTTCTCATGTGAAAAGGTTTCAAAGTATGAATGTATTGTGCATCTATTTATAGGCATACCAAAATGGAAAAGTTGGGAAACTGGAAAACTTTTCTTGCTTACTCAAGTTAAAAAACTTCCTAAATTCATTCATATTTGAAATTCATGTTTGAACAATTAAACTCTTATGGAACCTTCTTTAGTCCGATTGACTTTCCTTATCAGATTCAGTCTGATTGAATTTCATCTTTAGAATCAGTATGATTAGAATTTCCTCCTCAAAGTTATTCTGATTTAATTTCCTTCTCATAGTTAGTCTGATTGAATTTACTTCTTAGAGTCATTCCAATTGACTTTCCTTCTTAGAGTCAGTCCGATTGACTTTACTCCTCAAATTCTGTCTGATTGAATTTCCTCCTCAGAGTTAGTCCGATGGAATCCTCATAACAATGAAATTATCATTACAATGGAATTATCATTACAATGGAATTATCATTATGATGGAATTCTCATTACAATGGGATTCTAATTACAATGGAATTCTCATTATGATGGAAACTACACTCTAAACCTTTTAAATTATTCTAACCTCATTAACTATAACTCATTCAGAATTTTGAAAACTTATTTTCCTAATACTTCTGTATCTGATGCAAAATTTTTCTTGATTCCTAGAACCAATACAATCTTTATGATTCTTTCATTTCATAAAAATATTTTATCATGAGATTTTTCATGATTTATGAGAACTTTAAGATTGGAAAAGCATCGTTTTACTTTGGGGTTGAAAGTTTAATAAATTTCTAACTCTTGAAATCACTATCTTCATTCAACCTATTCAAAAACATTACAAATTTATAACAAACATGGTGTCTGATAAATTTTGAACTTATTATTGATGAAACTAAGACTGATAGATCATTTGATAAAAAAATTTATATTTCTGATAATTTCTATGACTGATGATGCTCAGTTTGATACTATGAATCTGGTGCTTCTCAATCTCATCCTCTGTGTTCAGAAAAACAAATTTCTAAAAAAAAACTTTCCCCCATTAGTGTTTGGGTTTAAACATTTAGAAAAATTCACATTCTTTTCAAAAACATTATTTTAAAAAATATTAGTTATCAAAAAATAAATTTTTTATTAAAAAAAAAATCACAAAGGTTCTTCAATATCCCCCTTTTGATTTGTTGACAACACTAATTAACTACTTTCACAACTCATCATTTTTCAAACACTCATACTTTTTCACATTTTTTTTGAAACAACTTAAAGTTTTAAACTTTTATCAAAACATAGTCTTTGTAAAAAGAGAGTGTACTAACACCAAACTACCATATAAAGTAATGTTTTTGAAGTAAGTAAATCCCTTGGTGACATGAAAATGTTGTGTCAATGTAAAGATAACCCCCCTCACTTTTATCTTATCTCACTTTTCTTGTTCTATTCCCCTTGATTGTTTTATCCCCCCATTATCTGATAACCATAACTTCAAATTAATAAAGTAGAGATAAGAAAAAACTTATTACAAATTAAAAAGTTGTTAATTTCTCTCCCACTTTATCAACATAATACAAAGAATAGTGGGGGGGGGGGTCTTCCTTATAAGATTTAGGAAGTCATTGAAGGAGGCTGAACATGGAGTTGCATCCTAAACTCAACAAAACTTTCTTTTGAAATTGACTTTATGATGATATCAATAATTTGATACTTCATTAAGATATATTCTAGTAACACATATCCAACAACAAATTTCACTTTTATAAAGTGAAAATTTATATCAATGTGTTTTAATCTTGAATGTTGGATAAGATTTTTAGAAAGATTAAATTTACTTTAATTATCACAAAGTATCTTGAATGTTTTAGAAACTTTTTCATTCAAATACTCCAACTAAACTTTCATCCAAAACATCCTAGTATAATACTGAGTAGCTAAAATATATTTTGATTCCTTGGTGCTCAAAGTTACTGAACTTTGTTTCTTACTATTCCAACTTACACAACATTCACCCAATAAAAATGTTCCCCTTGAGGTTTATTTTCTATCATTATAATCTCCAACCCAATCAAAATAAATAAAACTATGAAACTTTATATCAAAATTTCTTTTGTATAAGAACCCATGTAAATTTTTTTCTTTCACATATCTCAAAATTCTATTTACTTCCAACATATGTGATTATTTTGGATTACTTTGATACCTATCACACAAATTCACAACATAAAATATATTAGGCCTTGAGGTTGTAAGGTAAAGTAGACTTCCTATCAGCTTTCTAAAGTCTTTCTAATTCACATTTTTATAGACTCATCTTTACTCAACTTCATCCCCAATAAGATAGGATTAGAAACATCTTTGGATTCTTCTATTACAAACCACTATAACAATTCTCTAGAATATTTTTCTTGATATAGGAAAATGTATTTTTCTTTTTTTTGAACTTGTAAACCAAGGAAGAATGTTAATTATCCTAACATTGACATCTCAAAGTTCATTTTAATTTCTTTAGAAAATAGTTTACAAACATCTTTTATATCCCAAAAAAAATATATTATTCAAATAAACAATTATAATCAGAGTTCTAAAGTCAACATATTTCACATATAAGTTTATATAAACTTTTCATTTAGAAAAAAGTCAACATTATCAATAAATTTTCAAGCTTATAATACCATACATTTGGATCTTATTTCATCCCATAAAATTTTTCTTCAATATAAAAACTTTGTTTTTATCCTCATCAACTAGAAACCCACAAGGTTCTTAAATGTAAACTTCTTCTTCAATTTATCCATTGAGAAATGATGACTTTACATCAATATGATATAATTTATAATTTCTGTGAGTATCCACTACTAGAAACATTCTAATAGTTTCTAACCTTGAAATGATGGCAAAGGTTTCATCAAAATCCACACCTTACACCTATGCATAGCCTTTATAAACAATCCTTGCTTTGTTTCTTGATACTTCTCCGTGTTTATTTAAATTGTTTCTATAAACCCATTTTGTTTTGATAAATTTTAACCTATTAGACATGGAACAAGTTACCATGTTTCATTTTTATCAATTTGATCCAAATCCTCATTCATATAATTCACCCATTATTTGTGTTGAAGAGATTCTAAAACTGATTTTGGTTCAACTTTTGAGATGAGTGAAGTTTGATTTTCTAATCTCATATTTCTTCTTGTATTAATTCGAGCCTTTTGATTGAAAAAAATATTTATAGTCTCAAAATGTTTTTGTAAAGTATAAAATTTTAGAGTTCCTATTCTTACTTCACTTTACTCATCATACGATTCATTTGAATCTTCATGAAAATTACTTTGATCACTTTCATTTTTGTTAGAAACCTTTAGTTTTTATTCCACAACATTCCCAAATTGTTTTTTTAAATAAGTTGGATAATCATTAACTTTCACATAATATGAGTCCACCAACATTTTTAAACTTTTGTTCCAACATTTTTATCTTATTCCATTGGGTGAATATCCCATAAAAGTTCCTTCCTCATATTTCTCATCAAACTTTCCTAGATTCGAATTTTTTATTTTAAGTAAACACAGAATTCCAAAAACATTGAAGTAATTTAATGAAGGTTTTTTTTGTTATACCACATTTCATAAGAAGTCATGTTGGATTCCAAGATTACCAAAAATATGTTCTGAACATGTACAATAGTACTAACAAATTCTCTCTAGTAGAACTTCAAAAATTTATATTCTCTAACATGTTTATTCCCATTTACACTAAACATCTATTATTCATTTATGATACACAATTTTTTGTGGGGTATATATAGCACTATGATAATGTTTAATACCATGATTTCTAAGATAATTTTCAAAATTATTTCTAGTAATCTCTGTTCCATTATCTATTCTCAACTTCTTTAACTAAATCCCCATTTTTTCTCAACTTCTTTTCTGAAGACTCTGAACATTTCTATAGCCTCTGACTTGTGTATCATAAACATGATGTTTTTAATCTAAGTGAAATCATCAATAAAAGTTATAAATTATAAATCCAATTTTTTTGATTGATTTATCTTCATCCCACATAAATCAAAATTAATAATTTCAAGAGGTATAATAGATTGAATCTCAACTCTCTTATGAATTTTATTAGTCGTCTTACCTTTATAAAAAGTTACACAAACATATTATTCTCATATTTTCAATTCCAAAAAGTTTCAAACAACATCAAAACTAGAATTTTTTTTCATGTTTTTCTACCAAAGTTGAAAAAGTCTTCGGTTCCACAACTTATTTTCATCTTCAGCACTGAAGTAACATGAGTTTTAAATTCTTCTATTTGGAAGAGATTCCCACTAGTTCTTTCTCATTTTGTAATAATTTTTCTATCTTTCACACTTTTGATAAAAAAGTATCTTTTCTAAATATAAATTCTTTTCCATCATCTCAAATTGGACTTACACTAAGTAAATTACGTTTTAGTCCAGCAACAAACAAGAATTCCTTAGATTTCAACTTTTCAGCTTCAATCTCAGCCATTCCGATTCCTATGATTTTTTGATAACTATCATTCCAAAAGGTAACATCATATCCATCATGATTTTAAACATGTTTCAAGATTTTTAAATCACCTATTAGGTTTAATGAACAAACATGATCATGTATCCACAATTTGTTCTTTTTTACTTGATTTCAATGCAGTCTCAATAAAAAAGGCACTTTATTCAACTTTCTTCTTTCCTACTTCCTTTTCTTTTTTTTCATAAAAAAATTTTCCTAGAAGAGAAATCATACATTATTTAGAAATATGAACTTATTGATCACATCTTCCACAAACTTATTCTAGATAGTCAAATTGATTCTTTATTGGAAACTTTCTAACATCTTGAGAATTTACTTTTTTAACTTTCTATAAGTTAGTAAAGTTACTCATTATAATTTATCTACTTATTATACTCTTCTCAAACCTTATTCCAAGTAGAGATAATTTGTGCCAAAAATTATAATCCCAGTGCCCATAAATTCCACATAACCAATAAAACCATCAAATCTTGATTTTATACTGAAGTAAGACCTTTCTTTGTAGAAAATTTATTGAGGTTGATAACTTATTTATACTATAAGATACTCTATACATGGACAATATTTTATACTAAGGTTGTTTTAAATTTTTGTATATATAATATGTTTCTCACATCCCTTCTCAACCCATGATTTCCCAACACTTTTCTTCTCACCCAAAATTGTAACGTCCTGACCTAGCTCACCTATAAGATGGTGGCCGAATTGGTGGGTCACATGACCTCAAGCTCATCTCTCTGAATGCCAGAGGCTGCCGACTAGTAGCAAGGGTTTCAGGAGGTGATAGTGGGGAGACTATACACTCTTATCAGATTTTCATAGTGATATATCATAAAATAAATAGAATACAATAGCGGATGTAGTAAATAAATGAAAGATAGTAGCAGAAACATTAATAAATAATTGAAAAAATAGCGGAAGACAATATTTAACAATTTAATAAAAGTGGCTAATGCCATATTATACAAAATATGAATTCATATCATAGTGGGGATACTTAAATGAAAATATAAAATAATACAACATGCTTGAAAACACAGTACAATAATAGAGAAATAAAAATAGATCCCCTAGGGTGATCTCCATGAGCATCCCAAGCTCCAGCTCGGCCCATTGCTCCTAATTCCTAGATACAAGAAATGTAGTAGGCAACCTATACCCTAAAAATATAAGGTATACTTGGGTACCAAGGGTAACTGATCATGGTGTTAGATGTAAATATCACTCGGCTGACACCCACGGTGTCTATCCCAATCTAGACAATTAAATATAAATTAAGAAGTGAGTCATATAAAATAAATGTAGAGTGATAAAAAATTAATAATAGAAACTTGGTCTGAGTTCCTACGGATACCCGTCCCATACCACCTACTTTGGCCTAAGCTAGAAATTAGAAAGGATGAAGTTGTTCAAGCAATATATATGTATACCAATGCCAAGAGTAATAAGGAAATCTTGAGTTAGAGTCCGAGCCCATCCCTGAGGTATCACTATAGTGCATCCATTCAAAATAACCAATGCCACAAAGCCCATACAAGGCGATCCTTTTGAAGGCCCAAGTATCCCTCATGGTATGGTAACCATGAGTATATACCAAGTATCACTCATAAGGGATTGTGTCTCAATCGAGGCTTGGGGTATCCATTTTTCCAATGGGTCCATCCTCGGTTTCCCCTTAGGGAACTGGTATCACTCAATAGTACGTGAAAATTCTAGGGGATCCCATGCTTCAAGAGTCTAAAACATCACTTCCCCAGCAAATCATGTTGTAACCTATCAAGCACAGGAGTCCATCCATGAGTCCTTAATTTGGAACCCATGTTCTCAACTGACCTGTATTAAGTGAGCCATAGAAGCAAGGTTCATATCAATTTACATAATTAGTTGCAAAACATAATAAAAATGTGTGGACTTACCACCCTTATAAACCATTATAAAAAAGTCATTACATTTAATATATAATTCATGAGGCAGTACCTCTTATGAAATTCAAAATCCATGATAAATTTCATTTCAACCAAGCATTCAATTCATTTAAAGAAAAGAAGATCATTATGAAAATTCCATTCCATTTGTTACAAAATTATCTTAGCTGTTCCCAATCAATTATATTAAGAGGCATGGTAGTACCACCCTATTCAAATATTTTAATCAACTGGTTTATCAAGTCAAGGTCAACACCGAGAACCATTCCTAAACATCTCACCTCAAATGGTAACTTAAGGCATTAGTAAAAAGTCCATTTAGGTTGGGCACACTCCAAAGGGGTGGCCAAGAGGCAAGGAGAACACCCCGAACGCGTTTCTCTATAAGGGAAGGCCAAAAAGGGCGTGATTGAACAAACCAAAAAATTTAATAAGTGGAAACAAGGCATCATAGGAAGGTTGCGAGGAGTAGAACAAAGGTGAAACATGACATAAGTGATGAAGTAAGGGGAAGAGGGTTGGCACCCTACAATGGAAATTCTAATTAAAATCTAAGCTATGCACTTAAGAGGTGTATTGGCTCATCTATTAGTTTTCAATGAAGAAACATCATTTAGAAATAACCAAGAAGGGTTATGTATAAGCATTCCATTTGACAATTATAATTTCAAGCATAAAGAGACACCAAGGCATTAAGGTAGGAAAGAATAAAAGTCTATCCCTACATTTTTATCTTTAAGGTATTGTACCTCAACCGAGGGGTTTTATTAGAAAAAATTACATCATTTATCAACAATTCCTTTATAAATATTTAAACATTGATTCTAAAATTATAATTCATATCAAGGAGGGTAAACACTAACCTACCATGTGTAAATCAATGAAAGAGAAACAAAAATGTAATAAGCATAACAAACATGATAAAAAATATGTAATCTCTACTTTTTAGATTGAAGGAATTGCACCTCAACAAAGGGTTTTTTTATTAAACCATGTATTTTTTTATCAAACAATTATTTTTTCCTCTTTAAACATTTTATTCAAGAAATGAAATTCAATATAAAAAAGCATAATTAAGAAGTAACTAAATTAAATTTAAAGAATTATTGAATTAAAGAGGCTAGGAGAGGGACCCTACCTCTAGGAGGAATTTATTTAATACCTAGAACTTGATAGAAAAGGCAGTGACCACTCACAACCGGCCCGCAACCACACACACACACCTTCATATAAATATATATAACCTTAATCCAATGCACTAAAAATTAAATTACCAGGGAACTTAAAAAAATTAAAGAACCTAAATTAGATGGTTAAAAACCAAACAACATGAATAATACGTCACCTCGAATGGAGGTAGAAAACTGAAACATCCCGAACCACCTCGACTTCGACAACAGTTGATGGAATCCAGAAGAATAGGCCCTGGGGGAACCTTCGTACAATCCTAAACCACAAGAAACCACAAAAACCGAATCAAACCCTAACCTAGGGTTTTGGACAAACCTCATTGGGTTCCTAAAGAGAAGAAAACTTCCAAAGAGATGGATGAGAAGGAATCTAAGGACTATAACTTGATGAATCGATGAGAAATCACAAAGAAATCAGAATAAAATGGCTGTGGAAGGAGGGAATACTAGAGGGAGGTGCACACTATAGGGGTTCGACCAGGGGGTTGTGTTACACCCCAATGAGGTCTCAACGAAGGAGGTGTCATTCCGTAAGGGGGTCCGACCGAGGGATCTAGAAGGGAGCTCACCTAGGGTTACAGGGAGGAGGTTGCGTGCCTAGAAGGAGGAGGGGGCTGGTGTGTATCACGTTCCAAGAGGGGGATAAGGGAGAGGATCCCCTTCCTTTAAGGGTTTAAAATAAACCTAAATAAAACTTATAATAATAATAATAATAATCATCATCATCATAATCATAATAAAAAAATAGAAAAAATTATAATAATTAAATTATTATTATTACTAAAAAATTTATTATTATTTTCCAATTTAATTATCATTTAATTTATTTTCCATTTTAACTTTTAATGTAATGTAATTTTAATTTCTTTAAAATAAAAAAACCTCATAGTGTCAACTCTCAGAAGAAGAAGAGTTCCGATGCTCGATTTTTAAAAATAGCATGCCCAGCTAACGAAAAAATTAAATTCCTTCACTTTTTAGTCCATTTCAAAATGTGAGACGTTACAACCTTCCCACCTTAGAAATTCTCATCCTCAAGAAGCCTTCGAGAATAACATAAATGTCACCCAACCAACAAGGGTTGTGAAGTCTTGAAAAAAAGGTTGTGTTGCATCTCCAGACACCCAACACACGTTCAATCATTGGTTAGGAAAGCGGAAAATAAGCCATTAAGATCCAAGACAATGATCATTTTCCAATTGAAACACTGATATGGAACTTACTTGAGCCCGTTTACCTAGATACATGAACACGTCATCATCTCGTTAAACATCAGGTCAAAGGTACTTCCCACCTTAGGCTTTAACTTTATAAGGGAAAAATTTTGAGCCACGACACCTTCCACCATCATAATTTCCCACAAGACACTCCCTTGAGCATTCTAGAGACACTTCTCATGTGATTTCCATAATGAATAAAATGGTCAATTCCCCATCAACCTTAAAGCCCAAGTCAATCCATATTTTCTTTAAAAACCACAATCGACACAAACTGCACTCGTCTCACATGACGATGTTCCAGAAACGATCTGTCAAATATTGCTCCATTGAACAAGGGAGATAACTAGTCGAGCCACTCCAGATGACCATTATAGAAGATGTTCAACTTATATGGCCAAAATTTTACTATATAAACTGCGATGCATTATTCCAAGGTATCTCGCATTCACCAAAAACATGTCCACTGAAGTCCATACATGACTTCCGATGATGTTCCTTGATTTAAGCATCATCAAGCCCGACAAAAAGTCCTGGATAACATCAGATTGGCATGAAAGGAGTATAAGGAACTAAACTAAGGTAGTACATACTCAATTTTTATGAGGGAGACATTGGTACAAAGCCAAGATGTCCACATCAGAGCATTGACTGAGCCTAGAGTGGCATCGGCCTGGCGGTCAAGTCAGAAGAAACAGTTGGTGTACAAGAGTTCCCCCAAGGAATTCCTACATGGGAATCTAAGGGTCACTCAAGACTAACCAAGTTTCGATAAGAACCATGCATTTAGCATACAACACTGAAAGAACCAATCGAAAAATCCAAACATATTTAAAACATTAGCACGGTGTAAGACCGACGCTCTCTTAGTGTATCAAGGATGACATCAATATAGGGGACATGCTCGTCGCTAAGAATAGTACACTAAGAGGAGTCCAAGATTTTAAAAAAAAGACTCAAGACACTCCCACCATATCAGGATACAGTGATCAATATGATTCTGAACCAATATAACCAAACTCAGGAAAAGAACAGTGGAACCATTACAGGTTGAATACTTTAGAAAGAAGCTCGACTTAACTTGCTAACACACCATTCTTAACTTATCATGATACCCTTACCACCCAAGTCACCATGTGAATGTTCAATTTTATCTCAATAAAGTCCACTAAGACCAACAGTGCCGAGTCATACATCACTGTGGATAATGGAAGATCAGACAACCTACAAAGCAGCTGACCATGCCCAAGGCATGTCCAACCTACTGAAAATGAGTATTACCCAATACTTAGGACTAAAAAAAAAGTCAAGGATACCATGAAAACCCATCTGAACAAGTGATTAATTTATAAAGTAAAATTATTACTAGATACAATGACAAGTGAATGATACTAAAAAGGCAGAAAACTCATAGCATTAGCAATGTTTTTAAGTTCTAAGGGGTGCTACCTACGATAGTCTAGTCCCTTAAAAAGAAAAAGTATCAACTATAAAACTGATTCATGATTAAAATAATTCATTGGGATTAAAAGAAGATCATTTAATCCATTTCTAAAAGAAAGATTTCCTATATAAAATGCTCGCACTTCCATTCCAAGGAAACTCCAAAACAAATCTTTATCTACCCTTACATGAGCGTCTTAAATAGAGGACACCACTACAGGTTCCATTTCCAAGACCTTTACATTTAATAAATTTCATAATAAAACATGCATATGTTCGATAGTCTAGTCATATGGGAAGCCATATACCAATCCATAAAGTGACCATATACTTTATAGGTGGAATTTGGATCCCATTTAATTGAAACCAATAAATTTTAGTAAAATCACAGAATCATGATACAAGAAAAACATTCTAGTAAATAGGTAGTAAGGAAACATGATAGCATGATAAATATATCACCAAAACATGGTATCTAAATAGGAATGCTAAATAAATACAAGACATGGCATGGCATTCAAGGAACTCAATCATATCAGCAAGAAAAATAAAATGCAACTACATGACATGACACTATACATGGAATGTGAATTTCTATGTACCTAATATAATGAATTCTATGTTTCATCCTTGACTTAACATTCCAAGGGTAAAATAGCATAAACATACATAAGCATCAGAAATTATACCAATCACTCGAGGTGAAATCATATCAACTATAATATCAAAAATCATGAACATCAATTCCCATCCCTGACCACTTGGTCATTTCTCATAAATGGTGTGATTAGTCCTAGGAATGACTATTAACCAAGCACAAACACATTCCTAGTCTCCTGTCTACCAATCCAAAATAGTAAGACAAAGGAAAAGAACCTACCTCTGATACCACTTTGTAATGTCCCGGCCCGACTCACCTCTAATACGGTGGCTTGACCAGTGGGTCACATGACCTTAAGTGAATCTCCCCGAATGACAGAGGCTACTGACTAGCAGCGAGGGTTTCAGGAGGTGATAGTGGGGAGACTATACCTTCTTATTAGAGTTTCACAATGGTAAATCAAAAAATAAATAGAAGATAACAACTCAAGTAGTAAATAAAGGAAATACAATAGTGGAAACATTAATAAATAATTGAAAAAATAGTGGAAGAAAATATTTAACAATTTAATAAAAGTGTCCAAAACCATATTATACAACATATGAATGCATTTCATAGTGGTTATACCTAACTAAAAATAGAAAACAATACAACATGCTTGAAAACACAGTACAACAATAAATAAAGAACAACAAAGCCCCTCAGGTGATCTCTATGAGCATCATGAGCTCTATCTTGATCCTTTGCTTCTAAATCCTAGATATAAGAAATGTATAAATCGGCCTTGACCCTGAAAATATAAGGTCTACTTTGGTACCAAGGGTACCTAATCAGGTTGTGAGATATAAATATCAGTAAGTAGGCACCCATGGTATCTAGACCAATCCAAACAATGCAATATAAATTAAGAAGTGCTCCATATAAAATAAATGTAGAGTGATAACAAATTAATAATATAAACTTAGTCTGAGTTCCTATAGACACCCATACCATACCACCAACTTCATCCTAATATATAAATTAAAAAGGAGGAAACTGTGCAAGAAATATATATGTACAATAGTTCCAAGAGTAACAAGTCAACTCAAAAGGTGCACCACCAAGCTTGTGCATAGTCTTGGGGTCTAATTACCAGGTCGTTACATAAGTATGCTAATAAGTAAGAGATAAAAGTAACCATTATGTTATCTAATATAAATATAATCAACAAGTATAACACAAGAAATTTAACCCAAACAATAAATCAATGCAATTCAAATAAATCTAGATTTGGACTCTGAACTCGTACCTGAGGTATCCCTACGATACATCCATTCATAATAACCAATTCCACCGATCCCCTCCAAGATGATACTTTAGAAGGCCCAAGTATCATTTGTGGTATGATAACCATGATTTCATTCCAAGTATTTCACATGAGGGACCGAGTCTCAACCGAGTCTTGGTGTAGCCATCTTGCCAATAGGTCCATCCTCGGTTTCCCCTTAGGGAACTAGTGTCACTCAATAATATGTGAAAATCCTGAGGGATCCCATGCTTCGCGAGACTAAAACATCACTTCCATGGTGCATCATGTTGTAACCTATCAAGAATGGGAGTCTATCCATGAGTACTTAATATGGAACCCATGTTCTCACCTGACCCGTATTAAGTGATCCATAGAAGCAAGGCACATATCAATTTACATAAGCAGTTGAAAAAAAAGAAAAAGGTGTGGCCTTACCACCCTTATAAACCATTGTAAATGATTCATTGCATTTAATATATAATGAATGAGGATATAACTATTATGAAATTAAAAATCCATGATAAATTTAATTTCAACCAATCATTCAATTCATTTAAAGAAAATCATATCATTATGACCATGCCATTCCATTTGTTACAGAATTATCTTAATTGTTCCTGTTCAATTATATTAAGAGGCGTGGTCATACCACCCTATTCAAATCATTTAATCATTTGGTTTAACAAGTCAAGGTCAACACCAAGAACCATTACTAAACATCTCACCACAAATGGTAAATCAAGGCATTAGGAAAAATGAAATTTAGGTTGGGAACACCCCAAAGGGGTGGCCAAGATGTAACGACCCAAAGTTTCATTAATGGAAAATCCCTTTTGATCTAGTTAAATGTCTCTTTATGCAAATTTTTTTATAAGATATCAACTTCTTTGGTTTTATGTTAATAATTTTTACCGCTTCCAATATAGTTGTTGAACAGTGATCACATGATTAGTATAAATATAGGGCTTTAACAAATCCAATTTACTCAGAAAAAAGAAGTGATGGCCTCATCCAGTAGAATTGCTCCATACAGAGCACATTTGTTAGAGCTTGGAAAAGAGGTGGAATCTTTGGGCTTATCTCTTGACCAAGCCCAATCTGAGCTTCATCATTTCAAGCTCGAACGGGACCGTCTACGGGAAAAGTGGAAGTTGATAGAGATTACCACACGAGCGATGTTATCCGAGCCCCCCCAAGAGTCTGTCACCATCGAACACCTTACCCTTAGGTCTTATGCGGCTGTTTTAAGAGATTATGTAACAAATAGATAGTACTATGTTCATGTACGTTATTTTTTGTATATAATAATGTATATACTTTCTTGTCATTATTGATACATTGTAAATAGTTTTTTAAAGTACAAATAGTGTTTTTAGTTGTTATTTAATTAAGAATTCCATTTTATTAAATTAAGGAATTTTTGAATTAAATAATATTTTAATAAAATAATAATAATATTATTAAATTAATTCTTATTAAATATAAATGATCTTATAATTTTATGAATGCAATTGTAACTTTTTATTAAGTTTTGAAAGCCATTTTTGTCAAAACCTGTGAATTTTTGATAAATGTCGGTTTTTATTTTAAAAGTGAAAATTAACATATTTAGAAAATTATTTAGATAAAATAAATGTTATTTATGGAATCAGGATGTCAAAATTATCCAATGGTTAATGTTTCATAATTTTCCGAGACAATCAAATTTTTGGGTAAAAATTAAATACCGTTTAAATATATAATGTGTTTTATGACATCATAATGACCCAATAGTGATGTAATAAATTACTATAAGCTTTATGTTCAGCCAATATATGTTTTAAAATTAAAATAATGTGATTTTGGGTTTGTTTGACTTATTTTACAAAGCATTATTGGACCCCTCAAGACTTATTAAACATCTTGTCTTTTTAAATTATTTTCCATGGGAGTGTGACTCACCTCCACATAAGCAACCCTATTATTTTAAGAAGTTCAGACTTTGTAATTATAATATATTGTTTTCATATTACCTTTTCCAAAAAACATGGGAAAAAACCATGGTCTGGTTTGTAGTTTGGATTAATTTAATATAAGGGGTCCCAAACCTAAATAATAAATAATTCCCTCACATTTCCTATATAAACCCAACCAAGATCCCACTTTCTCTTCAATAAAATCCTTTGGAGTTATTCCAACCTCTTCCCTACTCTATATATAATCCTCCCAAGGTGCCCCAAGCTCCCAATAATCCTCTCTCAAGCCTCTCTCAAGCCTTTGGAAGCACACTTCCAAGTAAGGGTTTTTTCTTCCTTTCTCATTTTTGTCCAATTTTCATTAAGTTGTTTTACCCTTTTAATTTCAATTATGAATGTTGGGGTATGGTTTCTAACCTCCCTCATACTTCCCTATTTATGTTTTAATGATGGGAGACCCCTTTATCTCTCATTAAATGCCTCCCATGTACATCCGTTACTATGCCGAAATTCTGAAAGGAACTTCTCCCTCCTCATTTACATTCAAGAAATACTTTTGTATCATGAAACTAAATTACATTAAAATTGTTGGGAAATGTATCTATATGACCTCCTTACTGTCCATTACATGTAAATATTATGATAAACCCCTTTCTCTCTCATCAACCATTTTTATGAATTCTTATGTCACGCCGTTACGCTGCTGAAATCGCACCGATTTTCTAAGACAATGCCATTATGTAGTGAATACCATGCCCATTTCTCCATCAAGGGTATTCACATTTATGCACATTTACTTATTGATTATAAGGTTTCATGTATGAATTCCACATTCCTTTATCATGGAATAAATTATTATGTTTTATGAATCCTTTTTTTATGATCTATGTGGAACACTTATGCATGAAATGAAATGTTTAAGAAGGGTGTGCCCTTATAGTAGTCCAATGCATTGGGTAAAGTATAGTATCATGATACGTCATGTGCAATGAGTGTTGACTCATGCTAATTCAAGTGAAACTAGGGTTTACTCTTGCTTTATGTACAATGAGTATTTACTCATGCTCTATGTGCAATGAGCCTTGGCTCATGCTAATTCCACGTTAAGTGTTGTTTCCACATTTCCATGTTATGATTATCATGCTTTATCATGCCTTTATGTTCATGTTTCTCTTATGATATATTGATATGCCTATTGTCTAACATGTATTTTAATCCTCATGTTATTCCATGTGTACTCCCTTACTGGGCTTTATAGATCACCCATTTTTTTATGCATGTCCTCAGGTTATCCCATGCAATGCTAAGTACGAGGGAATGTAGTGGTCATGTAAAGGTAGTTTTCAATAAAGATGTTGTATTTCATGTTTTAAGTTTTTATGTAATGATCCTAAGACTCAAAGACACTAAACCTCTCGATATTCTTTGTTGTATCAAGTGAAGTTTTATGTAATAAATCATGTTTAAGTTTGTAATAAAATAAGGGTTGTCATAGTTGGTATCAGAGGATAGGTTTAGTTATTTTTGGGATTAGGATTATAAAACCCTAGTAAAGACTTATATACAATACTAAGTACAATAAAAACGTCCCTAAGTTTTGATGAGTATTGAGTAAGTGGGTTATCAAGAAAATACATCTCTATCTGGATACGAGCAGCTAGAGGCGGCTCTGGCACAAATGTATCCTAGGGGTAAAACCTAAAAACACCGCTTTGAGCTAGACTCGAATGAGAACTGGTGCACGACAATGGGACTTGCTGCACTCTTAGTTATGAAACTCCCAGGGGATATGCTTTGGTAAATTAACAAGCTTAGTATGAACCCTTATTAAGGGAATAAAAAAAACCCTAAGAATATATGTTAGAAAGTAGATCATGAAAAGCCTAGAATAAAGCCTATAGATTCATAAGTTAAGGAAATAAAATTTAATTTATGAGTCATCAACTTTTGTCTTGGGATTACCCTTTATGTGTTACTCCTAACTTTCCTTTTATACCAAACAATGGCCGGTAATAGGAGGACTCGGGCTAACAACCGATGTGAAGATAAGTGTGATGACTATACTAATGAGATGCCCAATCCAATGGGAGTGGGAATCGTGAGCTTTGTCACACTTATTTCTCAGCTAACTCAAGATTTGAATAGAAACACGGGTCAAGAGGAATGTTAAAACCCCCCTAAGAAAGAACAAGTCTCTATCAAGAGCTTCATGAGACAAAGGCATCCTACTTTTAGTGGATCATCTGATCCCATGATCGCTGAACAATGGATCAACTCCATTGAAAAGATCTTCTCCATCCTTCAATGTTCTGAACAAGAGAAGGTTCTCCTGAAAGCTTATCATATGGAGGGGGAAGCTGATCAATGGTGAACGTTGATAAAAAATACGAAGCCTGAGGAGGAGATCGAGGCATTGGAATGGAAGGATTTTCGGAAGATGTTTTTCGATAAATATTTTCCGCGCACCCTTCGACTTAAGATGGAAAGGGACTTCCTTTAACTCAAGAAAAAAGAAGAAGAATATGTTGGAGCGTATGAGGAAAACATCACAAGGCTTGCACGATATGCTTCCAGCTTTGTCGTTACCCCAGAATGCAAAGTTGATAGCTTCTTTGGTGGGCTGAAGCCTAGCCTACGGAAAGCATTAGCGATCCGTGACTTCGACAGCTATGAGGAAATTGTCCTATGTGCCCTCAAGGTCAAAATGGAGATCGGGGAATCACAGGGGTATCATGGGGACAAGAAGCGTAATGTGGAATTCAATGATGGTGGTCCGAAGGATAAATCCAATGGTGCTAAGAATATCCAGCACCCCACTTTATAAAAGTGCGGAAAGAAGCACCCTAGAAATTGCCTCAAGGGGATGAGGAAATGCTTTAGGTGTGGAAGAGAAGGGCACCTAGCTGTTAACTGTCAGCAAGAAAGACCCGCGGATGAGATATAGGATAGGAACACTCCATTCAAACCTCAACGCATTGTTCAATGCTACAAATTCAAAGAACCAGGGCATTTTTCAAATCAGTGCTCTAATCCAAGGGTTTTCGGAGGCAATAAACAACCTCCAAGGCAGCAAGGAAGAGCTTTTTCCATCACTTCTGCCGAAGTGAACCCCGAAAATGAAGTGTTGACAAGTACGCTAGTTATTCATTCAAGAATAGTGAACATAATTTTTGATTTAGGTTCTATGCATTCTTTTATATCTCGAAAGTTTAGTAGAACAATCCCAGCACCACCACAAATCATGGAAGTGAAGATGTCAGTGAGTACGGCAAATGGGGAAATCATTGCATCCCATGAATATAGGTCCTCCCCTGTTATAATCTGTGGATTGAATTTCCTAGAAAACCTCATCATACTCCCTCTAGTGGAATTTGATGCAATTCTTGGTATGGATTGGATTTCCTTATATAGATCCAACATAAATTATCGGGAGAGGGAAATCACACTCCATATGGAGAATCGACCCCCGATTCTTTACAAATGTAAGGAGGAAGATGAATCTACTTTAGCTCCATCATCTCAATCATGGATATTACTTCCCTATGAGCACGCGTATCTGTATCAGATGATTGAGTCCAAGGAAGAAACCATCCTCAAAGAAATGCCTATTGTGAGGGAATTCGCTGAAGTGTTTCCCGAGGAACTGCCTGATCTTACTCCTAGAAGAAATGTTGAATTCTCAATTGAACTTATACCTGGGGCACTATCAATATCCAATACTCCATACAGAATAATTTTCATTAATATTGAAGAGCTGAAGAAACAACTACAGGAGAATCTGGATAAAGGGTTTATACACCCAAGTGCTTCACCATGGGGTGCACCAGTCCTCTTCGTCAAGAAGAAGGATGAGTCAATGAAGATTTGCATCGATTATCGTGAACTTAAAAAAATCACGATAAAGAACAAGTATCCTCTACCACGGATCAATGACTTGTTCGATCAGCTGCGTGGAGCACAATACTTCTACAAGGTAGATTTGCGGTCGGGATATTATCAAGTAAGGGTGAAGAAGGAAGATATACCCAAGAATGCTTTTCGCACAAGATACGGGCACTATGAATTCATAGTAATGCCTTTCATACTCACCAATGATCCATCAATATTCATGGACTTGATTAATAGAGTCTTTAGAGATTACCTAGAAAATTTTTTGGTAGTCTTTATAGATGATATTCTAATATACTCCAAAACCAAGGAGGATCATGAGGAGAATTTAAGAACTGTACTGGAGACTTTGTGCAAGGAGAAGCTCTATGCAAAGTATATCAAGTGTGAGTTCTGGTTGAAGGAAGTCTCATTATTGGGACATATCATCACAAGAAATGGGATATCTATGGATCCCTCCAAAATAGATGCAATTGAGGGATGGCCGAGGCCAACATCGGTAATGGATATCCATAGCTTCTTGGGGTTAGCTGGATATTATCGACGATTTGTGCAAAATTTCTCACGATTGTCGAACCCTCTTACCAAGATAACTCGAAAGGGAGTAAATTTTTCTTGGAGTGTTGAATGCGAAGAAATATTCAAGGAGTTGAAAAGTAGGCTTATCACTGTGCTCGTGCTCACTTTACCCACAAGTGGGGAACTTTTTGTGGTATTCAGTGATGCTTCGAAGAAGGGATTAGGCTATGTGCTGATGTAGAATGATAAAGTGATATCCTATGCCTCAAGGTAGTTGAAAATCCATGAGAGAAACTATCCGACGCATGATCTGGAGTTAGCGGCGGTGATCTTTGCCTTGAAAATCTGGAAGCATTATCTCTATGGGGAGAAATGTGAGATATATACTGACCACAATAGTCTTAAATATATATTCACATAGAAATAGCTTAATATGCTCCAGAGAAGATGGATAGAGCTCATCAAGGATTATGACTGTTCAATACATTACCACCTTGGGAAAGTGAACAAGGTGGAAGATTCCCTAAGTAGAAAGGACCCAACGATTCTATCAATGATGAGAATTTAGAAGGATCAAATCTTCTTAGACTTGATGAAGATGGACATGGGAATCATAAATAAGGGAACATCATCAATCCTTTCACAAATGATTACTCAACCGTCTCTTTTGGAAAGGTTAAAGGATGCTCAAAAGGATGATGTGGGAATTCAGGAAAAAGTGGAAGCTATCAAAAAAGGGAAATCCTCGGTGTTTAATGTTAATGAAGAAGGAATTGTGCGGTTTGGGAAATGACTATGTGTTCTATCAAGTTAGGATCTGAAGAAGGAACTTTTGGATGGTGCACATAGTTCAAATTTCTCTATTCACCCAGGGAGAACAAAGATGTATCGAGATCTCTGAGAAAAATTTTGGTGGGATAATATAAAGAAGGAGATCGCTGAATATACATCAAAGTGCCTGGTGTGTCAGCAAGTGAAGGCAGAGAGGTAGAAGTCTAAGGGGATGATGCAACCATTTCCCATACCAGAATGGAAATGGGAGAACATCACCATGGACTTTGTCATCGGACTTCCAAGGACATCCAAAGGCAATAATTCAATCTGGGTTGTTGTGGATCGTCTTACAAAGACTGCACACTTCATTGCTATTTGGGAGGATTTCTCATTGGATCAACTGGAACAGATATATATCAGGGAAGTGGTAAGGATGCATAGAGTACCACTATCTATTGTGTCTGACTGAGATCCAAGATTCACCTCTAAGTTTTAGAAGAGTCTTCAACATGCTCTGAATACTGAACTGAACTTCAGTACAACCTATCATCCTCAAACTGATGGCCAATCCGAGCGGACTATCCAAACACTTGAAAACATGTTGAGAGCGTTCTCAATGGACTTTATAGGAGGTTGGGATCAACATCTTCCTATGGTTGAGTTCTCTTATAACAATAGTTTCCACTCGAGCATCCAAATGGCACCATATGAAGCCCTGTATGGGAAAAGGTGCAGAACACCGACATGTTGGGATGAGGTCGGTGAACATAAGCTGCTTGGACCAGAAATAGTTGAGGAAATGGTGGAGAAGGTGAAAACCATTCAGCAGCATATCAAGGAAGCCCAGAGTCAACATAAGAGTTATGCAGATAATCATCGGTGAGACCATGAGTTTAAAGTTGGAGACATGGTTTTTCTACACATATCTCCGTGGAAGAAGGTCATGAGGTTTGGAAAGAAAGGGAAGTTAAGTCCAAGGTATATTGGCCCCTTCGAGATTCTTGATCGTGTCAGGGATGTGGCCTATCGACTAGCACTTACACCTACTATGGACAAAGTACATGATGTCTTTCATGTATCCCTCTTAAGGAAGTACATACCAGACCCTTCACATGTACTCTCTTCTGAGGTGGTACAATTGGAGGATTATCTTTCTTATAAGGAGGAACCAGTGAAGATCATAGATCGTAGAGAAAAAGTTCTAAGAAATAAGACAATGCCCCTCATCAAGGTGTTGTGGAGAAACCACAAGTTTGAAGAAGCAACTTGGGAATCAAAGGAAATGATGAAGCTGAGTTACCCACATCTGTTTTAGTGTGGGAAAAAGAAAATTTTGAGGGAGAAATTTCTTAAGGGGGGAATATTGTAACGACCCAAAGTTTTATTAATGGAAAATCTCTCTTGATCTAGTTAAATGTCTCTTTATGCAAAATGTTTTTATAAGATGTCAACTTATTTGGTTTTATGTTAAGAATTTTGACCGTTGCCAATATAGCCGTTGAACAGTGATCACATGATTAGTATAAATATAGGGCTTTAACAAATCCAATTTACTCAGACAAAAGAAGCGATGGCCTCATCCAGTAGAATTGCTCCATACGAATCCCATTTGTCAGAGCTTGGAAAAGAGGCGGTGCCTTTGGGATTCACTCTTGACCAAGCCCAAGCTGAGCTTCATCATGTCAAGCTCGAACGGGACCGTCTATGGGAAAAGTGGAAGTTGATAGAGATTACCACACGAGCGATGTTATCCGAGCCCCCCCAAGAGTCTGTCACCATCACACACATTACCCTTAGGTCTTATGCGGCTATTTTAAGGGGTTATGTAACAAATCGATAGTACTATGTTCATGTACATTATTTTTTGTATATAATAATGTATATACTTTCTTGTCATTATTGATACATTTTAAATAGTTTTTAAAGTACAAAAGTGTTTTTAGTTGTTATTTAATTAGGAATTCCATTTTATTAAATTAAGGGATTTTTGAATTAAATAATATTTTAATAAAATAATAATATTATTATTAAATTAATTCTTATTAAATATAAATGATCTTATAATTTTATGAATGAAATTGTAACTTTTTATTAAGGTTTGAAATCCATTTTTGTCAAAACCCGTGAATTTTCGATAAATGTTGGTTTTTATTTTAAAAGTGAAAATTAAAATATTTAGAAAATTATTTAGATAAAATAAATCTTATTTCTAGAATCAGGACGTCTAAATTATCCAGAGGTGAAATTTTCATAATTTTCTGAGACAATCAAATTTTTGGGTAAAAATTAAATACCGTTTAAATATATAATGTGTTTTATGACATCATAATGACCCAATAGTGATGTAATAAATACTATAAGATTTATTTTCATCCAATATATGTTTTACCATTAAAATAATGTGATTTTGGGTTTGTTTGACTTATTTTACAATTCATTAATGGACCCCTCAAGACTTATTAAACATCTTGTCTTTTTAAATTATTTTCCATGGGAGTGTGACTCACCTCCACATAATCAACCCTATTATTTTAAGAAGTTCTGACTTTGGCCTTATAAAATATTTTTTTCCTATTCCCTTTTCTAAAAACAATGGGCAAAAACCATGGGCTGGTTTGTGGTTTGGATTAATTTAATATAAGGGGTCCCAAACCTAAATAATAATGAATTCCCTCACCTTTCCTATATAAACCCACCCAAGATCCCACTTACTCCTCACTAAAATCCTTTGGAGTTCATCCAACTTCTGACCTACTCTCTCTAGAATCCTCCCAAGGTGCCCCAAGCTCCCAAGAATCCTCTCTAAAGCCTCTCTCAAGCCTTTGGAATCACACTTCCAAGTAAGGGTTTTTTCTTACTTTCTCATTTTTGTCCAATTTTCTTTAAGTTTTTTTTCCATTTTAATTTCAATTATGAATGTTGGGGTATGGTTTCACAACTCCCTCATACTACCCCATTTATGTTTGAATGATGGGAGACCCCTTTCTCTCTCATTAAATGCCTCCCATGTACACCAGTTACTATGCCAAAATTTCGAAAGGAACTTATCCCTCCTCATTTACATTCAAGAAATACTTTTGTATCATGAACCTAAATTCCATTACAATTTTTGGGACATGTATCTATATGAACTACTTACTGTCCATTACATGTAAATATGATGATTAAACCCTTTATCTCTCATCAACCATTTTTATGAATTCTTATGTCGTGCTGTTACGCTGCCGAAATCGCACCGATTTTCTATACCAATGCCATTGTGTAGTGAATACCATGCCCATTTCTCCATCAAGGGTATTAAACTTTATTCACATTTACATATTGATTATAAAGTTTCATGTATGAATTCCACATTCCTTTATCTTGGAATAAATGATTATGTTTTATGAATCCTTGTTTTATGATCCATGTGGCACACTTATGCATGAAATGAAATGTTTAAGAAGGGTGCACCCTTATAGCGCTCCAATGCATTGGGTAAAGTATAGTATCATGATCATCATGTGAAATGAGTGTTGACTCATGATAATTCAAGTGAAACGAGGGTTTACTCGTACTTTATGTGCAATGAGGATTTACTCATGCTCTATGTGCAATGAGCCTTGGCTCATGCTAATTCCATGTTAAGTGTTGTTGCCACATTTCCATGTTATGATTATCATGCTTTATCATGACTTTATGTTCATGCTTCTCTTATGCTCTATTGATATTCCTATTGTCTAACATGTATTGTACTCCTCATGTTATTCCATGTGTACTCCCTTACTGGGCTTTATAGCTCACCCCTTTTTTTAAGCATGTCCTTAGGTTATCCCATGCAATGCTAAGTACGAGGGAATGTAGTGGTCATGTAAAGGAAGTTTTAAATAAAGATGTTTTATTTAATGTTTTAAGTTTTTATGTAATGATCCTTAGCCCCAAAGACACTAAACCTATCGATCTTCTTTGTTGCATCAAGTGAATTTTTATGTAATAAATCATGTTTAAGTTTGTAATAAAAGCAGGGTTGTCATACAAGAGGCAAGGAAAACACCTTGAACGAGTTTCGCCATAAGTGAAGGCCACAATGACCACAATAGAACAAACCAAAAAATTTAATAGGTGACAACAAGGAATCGTTGGATGGTTGCGATGAGAGGAAAAAAGGCACGATATGACATAATAAATAAAGTAATGGGAAGAGGGTAGACACCTTACATTGAGAATTCTAATTAAAAGTTAGTCCATGCAGTTAGAAGGTGTCTTGTCTCATCTATAATTTTTCAAGGAAGCAAATTCATTTAGAAATAACAAAGAAGGGTAATGTATAAGGATTCCATTTAGCAATTATAATCTCAAGCATAAAGAGACACCAATGAATTAAGGAAGTAAAGCACAAAAGTATATCACTACATTTTTATCTTGAAGGCATCACACCTTAATAAAGGTGTTTTATTAGAAAAAATGAAACTATTTATTGAAAATTATTTTGTGCATATTTAAACATTGATTCTAAAATTATAATTCACATAAAGAAGGGTAAACACTAACCTTCCATGTGTAAATCAATTAAAGAGAAAATCCAATGCAATAAGCATAAAAAAATGATAAAAAATATGTAATCTATACTTTTAGATTGACAGTAGCACACCTCAACATATGGGTTTTATTATAAAACCATGTCTTTTTTATCAAACAATTTCTTTTTCCTCTTTAAAAATTTTATTCAAGAAATGAAATTCAATATAAACAAGCAGAATTAAGAATCATCTAAATTTAATTTAAAGCATTCTTGAATTAAAGAGGCTAGGAGGGGGACCTACATCATGGTGGAATCTATTTAATACCCATAACTTGATAGAAAAGGCGACGAACACTCACAATCATCCCAAAATCACATGCAAACACCTTTATATAAATATATATATCCTTAATACAATGCACTATGAATTAAATTACTAGGGACCTTAAAATAATTAAAGACCCTAAATTGGATGGTGCAAAACCAAGAAACATGAATAATTGCTCACCTCGGATGGCGACGATGAACTAAAACATCCCGAACTGCCTCACCTTCAGTGGTGGTTGACAGAATCCAAAAGAATAGGTCATGGGGGACCATTCTCATAATCCTAAACCACATGAAACCAAAAAAACCCAAATCAAACCCTAACCTAAAGTTTTGGACGAACCTCACTGGGTGCCAAAAGAGAGGAAAACCTCCAAAGAAATATAGGAGAAGGAATCTGAGGACTATACCTTGATGAATTGATGAGAAATAATAAAGAAATAAGACCAAAATGGTCATGGAAGGAGGGACCGTGAGAGGGAGGCACTTGCTATAGGGGCTTGGTCAGGGGGTTGCGTTACACCATGGGGAGGTCACAGCTAGGGAGGGGTCGCTCTGTAAGGGGGTTCGGCTGAGGGAGCTGAAAATCATAGTAGAAATACAGGATTTAACGTTGAATTAGTAACATCGGTTTTTTATAAACTGATGCCGATAGTTTGTGTGAGAAATTTTTGGCATCGGTTTTACTAAAAACCGATGCAAAAAATTTTAATGAGGGGTTTTTCGCGTCCGTTTTACTAAAAACCGACGCAAAAAACCAGAATTCACAAATTTTTTGCATCGATTTTAACATGACCTGACGCCAAAAGTAAAAAAAGTTTTCCTGAATCCATTAAAAGGAAAACCGATGCCATAGGTGTTATTTTCAACATCAGTTTTCCACAAAACCATTGCTAAAAATAACAACCCCAAAGACTTTCGGCGTCGGTTTTTACCGAAACCGACGCCGAAAAAAAACCCCACATCATTTTTTTCCAAAACCGACGTGGATTGTTTTAAAATTTTGGCATCTGTTTTTGTAATAACCAACACCGAAAGTCATTTAAAAATTGTCGGGGTTGGGAAACCCACATATTCATTGTTCTTCGAAATCGAAACCTATGGAGGCTCATCTCAACCCATGATGACTTCGAAGCCTTATTTTTGATTTCCAACTACCATTGTTGATGATTTTCTTCCATTTTCATGATACGTGGTATGCGTTCTTCATTATATGGTCTTCTTTGATCGTCTACATATTATTTATTCTCCTTAATGCTATTTTGAGCGATTGTCAACCATGGTTTGATTTTAGTTTATTGTTTATCTTTATTTTCATTGTTACAATCAATTTTGTTCTAGATCTTACAGTGCTTAATTTTCCAAAGTTTTATACGGATCAAAGTTCGGATTGGAGATATATTTCCGAGTTAAAGTCTGAATTTTGTAAGTTTTTTTAAAATTTTGAATATAAATTATTGATCATTTAATATTAATTTTTATTTTCTTCAAATATTAGTTTATAGTTTATTTAAAATGTGTTAGGACATAGTTAATAGTAATCTCTAAGAGTGATTAGTCAATGTTTTGATATGGATTGGAGTTGTATGATTTTAGGTTATGAATTTTTATCTGAAATTATGTATAAATGTATTAGTCAATGTTCTTTAATAAATTATACCAAAAACTAATTGAATTATTTTTATCTAACATTATGTATAAATGTATTGGTCAATGTTCTTGACCAATTTTATTAGTCAATATGTTGAATTTGTTTTATTTGAAATTATTTTTATCTTGACCAATTGACTAAATAATGTTCTGACATTATTTTTATTTGACATATTAGTCCTCATAGGATTGCGAAAATACACCCGAGAGGGGTGGGGGTTGGGGGGCTTGAATCAGGTCTACCTAAATTATACCAAAAACCAAATAATCTATGTATATACTCATTAGAAAATGCAATGGATCCATAACCACTTATTATTACTCAAATGATTCTATTGTTCTTTCACCCAAATGTGTTGTAAGATATATCAATTTAGTTATGTATTTAATTTCATCTGTCATAATTTTGAGACTATTAGGATTGATTTCACTTATAATATGAACATTTACTCTAATTATTATTTCATATTACAAATAATAACTAATTTTTCTCCCTTTAAATTAATGCAATCTTCAATACTTTTGATATATGCAACATTGAAATAATGCAACAACTATGTAAAATGAACTAATAAATTTTAGAAGATTGATATTATAATTTAATTATAATATCAATATAACACATGTATATAATATGAAAATAAAATGTTTACTATTTGTAAATGTGTTTCATATCTGATGTTTTATATATGATTATCAATAGTTTTTATTAAATGTGTTTCTGTTTATAATTTATCTATAAATATATATATATATATATTTAAATGTTTATATGTTTTAATATATTCACCAATTATTTTTGTGATATCAGATATTTAATGGATTGTAATTGGATACATTTACGAAGAACCACTAGTGAATATGAAAAAGGAGTTGATGAAATCTTGGAATTTTCTAAACGATATCTTCAAAACATTGATTTGATTTTCTATCCATGTGTGAAGTGTTTAAATATGAGAAAGTTAAACTCCAGAGAAATCAAGGACCATCTCATTTTCTATGGTTTTAGCCTGAATTATACAAGTTGGATCTAGCATGGTGAAAGAACTAAAAATTCAACATCCAATGTTGATGAAAATATTCATAATGAGGCAGAGGATCATATTGAAGAATTAATTCACGATTTAGGTGTTGAAACCATAAAAAAATCAGCAACTGTTGAATGATTGTATGGAGATTCTGAGAAACCATTATTCCCAGGTTGCAGTAAATATACAGTGTTATCAGCAGTTTTGAGATTAGCTAACTTAAAAGAAAAAAATGGGTGGAGTGATAAAAGTTTATCCACCTTACTCGAGATTTTAAAAGAGCTACTTCTAGAAGGCAACGAGCTTCCAGATTCCAATTATGAGGCGAAAAAAATATTATGCCCAATGGGATTGGGGTATAAAAAGATACATGCTTTCCCCAATGATTGTGTACTATATAAGAAAGAAAATGAATATTTATCATGTTTTCCTACATGTGGTACATAACGCTATAAGATATATGGGAAAGTCAACTCAGATTCATTCTCAGGTGATTTCATCTAACATCATGAAAAATCAATTTTGCACTTTCTAATAATATCATCCAATATTTTTTGCATACAATTCTGATATTTCAATTGTGATTCATTTTTAGGTACCAGAATCAAAACTCCTACTAAATAAATTTGGTAACTTCCAATAAGTCGTTATTTTAAGTGTATATTTTCAAATTCAATTGACACAAAAAGGTTATGATGGAATTCAGATGAGCGCATCTCTGATGGTAACTTACGTCACCCTGCCGATTCACCACAGTGGAAGAGTTTTGATAAAAAATTTCATGATTTTGGAAGTGAAGTTAGAAATATCATAATGGGATTGTGTACTGATGGAATGAATCCATATCAGAGCCTCAGTAGCCAATATAGTTCATGGTCTGTTTTTCTGGTAGTTTACAACTTGTCCCCACATCTATGTATGAAGAAAAAATATGTTATTATGAGCTTGATGATTTATAGACCAAAAAAACTGGTAAATGATATTGATGTGTATCTTTCACCAATGATTGATGATTTGAAACTTGTATGGGAGGCAGGTGTTAAAGTTTTCAATGCATACATGAAAGAGTGTTTTCTTTTGCGTGCTATCATAATGTTCACTATAAATGAATTTACTACATATGGAAACTTATCTGGATATAGTGTTAAGGGATAGAAAGCATGTCCAATTTGTGAAGAATAAACTTCATATTATCAATTGAAGAATGGAAGAAAGACAATGTACATGGGACATCAAAGATTTTTTCAAATTGATCATCCTTTCGTAGATTGAAAAAAGCATTTAACATATTACAAGAATACAACCTTCCCCCTCGACCATTATCAGTTGAAGAATATTATGACAGGGTGAAAGATATTGATTTGACATTTGTAAATAAAAGAAGTTATGGTCTTCAAAGAAATATTTGGAAGAAGAAATCTATTTTTTTGAACTACCTTATTGGAAATTTTTAGAGATAAAACATAACATCGATGTTATGCATGTTGAGAAAAACATATGTGATAGTTTGATTGGAACTTTGTTAGGCATAAAATTAATGAAAAATATGGATTTTATGCTATATTGGACTTGATATTAATGAGAATACATTTGGAATTATCTCCCACTGTGAAAGGAAATAGAACATATTTACCTCCATCTTGTCACACATTAAGCAAGATTGAAAAGATGAATTTCTATCAGTGTCTTTATGGTATTAAAGTACCCAGTGGTTTTTCTTCTAATGTGAATAATTTGGTGTCATTGAAGGATTATAAATTAATAGGTATGAAATCTCATGATTTCCATGTGTTGATACAACAACTTATACTAGTAGCAGTGCGTGGTATATTGCCGACAGCTATCAGAAAGACTATCATTAGGTTATGTAATTTTTTCAAATCCATTTGTAATAAAGTCATTGATCCAAATTTGTTAGATGTCTTGTAGAATGAAGAAAATATTATTCTTTTTCAACTAGAAATGTATTTCCCACCCACATTTTTTGATATAATGGTTCATCTGATGATTCATTTGGTGCGTGAGATAAGAATATGTGGGCCTTTTTATTTAAGATGGATGTATCATTTTGAAAGATATATGAAAATTTTGAAGGGATATGTTAAAAATTCTTATTGACCAGAGGAATCTATTGTTCAAAAATATGTTTCAGAATAGGTGATTGAGTTCTGTACTGATTATTTGTATGAGGTAGAGTATATTGGTCTCCCTGTATCTCGACATATGAAAGTTGATAGTGAAGGTAGAGGGGTTCAAGGCTTAAAGGTAAAGTTCATTCCATGTGATGAAGTGATGAAGGCACATTTATACATTTCAAACAACACATATGAGGTTCAATCATATATATCCTCACATATTTCTAAATTAAAGTTACGATATCAGAAAAGAAACTAAAAGTGGTTGATGATTGAGCATAAGAAGACATTTGTTTCATGGTTTAAAGATAAAGTCACCTCAGATATATCTGCATCAGAAACAATGAAGTGGTTAGTAGGGGGACCATCTATTAATGTGATCACATGGTCTGGTTTTGATATAAATGGATACACATTTTACACAAAAAACCCAGATGATAAGAGTACCATTCAGAATAGTGGTGTGATGGTTTTTGCTGAAGCAGTGCATTTTTCGATTGCCAAAGATAAAAACCCAATTTCTACATCAACACCATATTTTGGAGTTCTATAATACATATGTGAAATTGATTATATTTAATTTCAAGTCACAATTTTTAAGTGTAATTGGGTTGATAGTAATAGTTGTGTGAAACATGATGAATATGGGTTTAAACTGGTTGATTTGAAATGATTTAATTACAATGAAGAACCATTTATCAGAGAGACACATGAAAAGAAAGTATTTTATGTCATTGATTCATCAAATGATCATTGGTCAGTTGTTTTTCAAGGAAAAAGATACCAATTGGGTGATGAGGATGATGCTGATGATGTTAGTGATTTACATAAGCCTTATTCATCTATTATGTAATTTTCGGATGATTAAAATGAGTATAGGATAGAAACAGTGCATGAAGTACGTAATGATCATGAAAAAGTAATGTGAGAAAACACTAAATTAGTCTCCTATTTTTTTTGGTAAATATTTATATTTTGTTACTTTTTTTGAAACTTACAAATGCATGCCTCTTTTTTTAATTACTTATTTTTTGTCTTCCTTGTTTCTAAATATTCAGTTTTCTAATGATATGCAGGTAAACAAAATTTCATTACACTTTCTAGTAGCAATGTCAGATACTAATAGAGAGGAGAAGTTACCGAGGTATATCTTTTTTTACATATTATTAAATATTTAGCAATATACTTATTTAATTAAATAAAACTATTAATTTAATTTTTTTTGCAGGACTACTGATGCGTCCTTGACGGAGGAGACTTCTCCTGTTACTACTAAAAAAATCAAGTTCTCAAGTTAGTAAATGTGGTATTACACGTTTACCAAAACTATCACTTGCTCGTGATGATGACAAAGTACACATCCATTTTGATGATGATAATAATGAAATTGGCCCAAATGCAGTACAGTTTGTCAGTTATATAGCGATGCAAAGCCATTTCTGGATTAGTATTTTATATCCTGATTATAAGTTAGTGGACATAATGGAAAAGCAACAACTTTGGGAGGACGTGATGGTAAAATATCTTAATTGATTTCTTTTATCTCATTTTTTTAATATTATATATTTTAAATGACATATTTAATTTATTCAATTACAGATGAAATTCAATTTTGAAGAAACCAAAGAAATTAAGAAATGACATCTCTCTTTAGTGGTGGTTAAATGGAGAGATTTTAAAAAAAATCACAAAAAATTATGTTTTTGGAAAGAGAAGGTTTGAAAACCCATGCCTCAAGTATCCCTTTATAGATGAAGATACATGGAAGCAATTTTTTGAAATTCGTAATGAAGAAAAATTTTAGGTATGATAATTATTATATATTTTAAAATTTATTGTATATTTTTCTTATTACTTAGTAGTTTATTTTTATATAACATGCCTCTAGAAGATCTCATCAGAAGATCCAGTTAAAAAATATATACCGTCATACTTTATCACGTGAAGGGTACTTATATTTGGAGTAGAAAATGATTGAAGAAAAATTTGAAGCATTAAGAGCTTGATCTAGTAGTGGTTCAAAAGAGGTCCAGTTTGGTTCTCCGTCTCCTCCCAGTTTCCATGAAAAATGGAAATGAGAAAGAAGAAGAAAAAATGAACAATATCTTACAGTGGAAGCCAAGAAAGTAGCTAATAAAATTGTAAGTAAATATTATTTATTTGTTATCAATTTTCCTGTTTTATAAATTATAAACACTAATATAACTTTTTTATTTTTTATTTCAGGATGAACTTCAGGAGAAGGAGACACATTGATCTTTTATCCCCGATGGTAGGATGGACATCCTAGCCACTACTTTGGGAAAGGCAGAACACCCCAACCATGTTAGAGGATATCAGGAGGGTGTTAGTATTCAGAATATTTTTGGTAAGTGTAAGCAATCAAGAGACCCAAAAATAGAATCCTTAATAGTAGAGATGAAAGATATGAAATATTCTATGGGTGATCAAATTCAAGCAATAGTGCAGAAGGATTTGTTATAACACATGGAAGGACAGTCACAGTCTGCACAACCTTCCTAGGTATATTATTTATTTGTCAGCAATTTTTATATTTTATAAATTATAAACACTAATATAAATTTTTCATTTTTCATCCTTCTCAACCTGCTCACCTGGACTACCCTACCCCATCTTCCTAGCCCATCCCGTATGAGCAGCCTTCCCAAGTATATTAATTATTTTTTTTATCAATTTTTCTATTTTATAAATTATGAGCACTAATATAACTTTTTCATTTTTCAGCCTTCCCAGCCTGCTCGCCCGGACTACCCTGCCCCATCTACTTACCCTGCTCCGTATGAGCATCCTTCCCAGGTTTATTATTTATTTGTCATCAATTTTTCTATTTTATAAATTATAATCAGTAATATAAATTTTTCATTTTTCAGCCTTCCCATCCTGCTCACCCAGACTACCCTACCCCATCTACCTACCCTACCCCATATGAGCAGCCTTTCCAGGTATATTATTTATTTGTCATCAATATTTCTATTTTATAAATTATAAACACTAATATAACTTTTTCATATTTCAGCCTTCCCAGCCTGCTCATCTGGACTACCCTACCCCATCCACTTACTTTGATTCTCCACAACCTCACTTGGACCAAAATGTTTATTGTGAGTTGTTTGCTGGAGATCCTCATATACATATTGTTGTGTTAGAACTTGTGCATTTTTTTAGGGATTCTTCACACCACCAGCCTATGCAGATGCATTAGGTTAGAGTATCAGTACTCGATATTATAGATCCTAATGCTCTACTAACATTTCATACCACGAAGATCACTAGAGTTGGGGATTGTGTTGGTTATTTTTTACTTTGTCCAACTGGTTTGTTTCGTTATATTTCATATGAGGTATGTGTTTTTTTAAATATTAATTACAAATGATTCAAAATTTATTATAATGTTTTCTAAAATTTAACTTATATAGGATTATCTAAAAGCAAAAGAAGCTTCACAAATGAAACAAAATGTTCAGGAATAATTGACTGTAGATAATTCAGATATTTCTTATGGGATACAAAGATTATCTCAGGCATATTCTTCATTGAATTTTATCTATGAGTTTCAGATGATGACCGATATATGTGTAAGAGAATATCCATTGAGATTACTCAAAGGATATACCATGCATCTAGTAAATTTTGAAGATATCAGCTTGAATGTGGTGCAGTTGTTTACCATGTAAGTAAATTGACATTTGAATTTATATTTCTTTAATAAAAGATAGTTTTAAATTAACTGACTATATTTTCTTTTTCAATTAGGTATCTACACACGCTTCTTTTACAAAATGAAAGTATAGACATTTAAAGTTTTATAGATCCAGAATTCATTTCCATAGAAGTGCAATATGTGAAGAATCATGATAGAGTTTCATATATGTGTGATAGATTATAACATACGAAGATTCAGTGCTGGTTTCTGCCATTTCATGATAAGTAAGTACAGAAACATAATTATGAACTAATGATCATTATAACGTTATTAATTGTGAACTTTTTGTATTATAGGGGTCATTGGATGTTAGGTGTATTGTGACCAAGTTAATTCATCGTATATTGGTTTTTCTCTTTATTGGGGAATGTTTGTAAAAGATTTTCCACCTTATTAGAATGGTAAGTTTTTTTTTGTTTTTTATAAGCTCATTATGTTTAATTTTCATTGTTTAGATATGTATTATTAGTTCATATATAAGAAAATTTAGTTCATGGAAAAAATTAACAAGGAATACAAGTCGATAAAGACACCAAATAAAATCAAATATGTGGAAGTACATGTAATTAGTTTTTATATCAGAATTTGTTCTAATTTTTTGTTATATATTAATTTTTATTAACAGTTTAATGTTTTATAACTGTAGTTTCATCGTCAACAAGGAAATGTTGAATGTGGTTATTATATTCTACAATTCATGTATGAGATAATCACAACTGGGCAAAATACTGACCTTGTTAAGGTTAGTAGTATTAATTTTTTTATATTTTATTCTATATTATTCTATTTTTTTATCTCATATCATTCAGTGTTATTATAGGCATTCAATGATTCATGGTCTTATTCCCAATCTAATATGACCCATATTCAATCTACTTTTGGGAACTATTTGTTAAGTCTCATTAGTATTTGAGGTATGTATATTCTAATATTTATAAATAATATTACATATGGGTTCAAAAAACTAACTCTTTTGATATATTTGGTGTTTAAACCTATTAATAATCAAATAAATTTTCAACAATAACCAACAATGATCATGCCGTAAATTTTAGGTACGTGTATTTTAATTCTACTTTATTTTGAAAGTGTAATATTCTGAATTTTCTAATTTTTTTGTAACTTTTAGCGTAGTTTTTTTGTTTATGCTTGGTATATGAAAGAATAAATAATAAATCAACCATATTCTAAGAGGCTATGTACTATCCAAGCTGACATGAACCCATATTGTACCTGCTATAACTCCATTCCAAAAGAATAAAAAAGACATTAGAACTGACCAAAAACAAACCAAAAGTGCATTAAAAATATTATATGGCATCCTTAAGTCATTGAGTATTGAGTCAGGACACAATGATGACGAGTGAACATGTACTTGATATCCACATGGAATAAATTTCTTGCATGGTACTTGGTATCCATAATGAATTGTATTTTAGGTCTAGCTATAGTACAATCATAGGTACATCGTAATCATTGTCTTATTTCAGGTCAACCACCTTGGTATAATCATATCATAATGGTCCACTTATTCCAACTACCAAATAATGCTTCCCTAGGTATGGTAATACATTCAACAAGAAATATCATAAAAGTAAGCATAATACATGTCATCCTGAGATATCTGTAGAAACATACATAAACATGTGATAATTATATAACATGGTAACAATTTACATAAGAATTTTTAGGGAATCAAACATAAAATATGGTCTCATGGGCTACACATGCACATTAGTTACCATATTAGAAAACGTCTCTCAAGGCCACACACCCACACACACACCACTGTGAATAACATAAAAATCATGGATACATTGGAAACACAAATATTTCGATATATTCCAAATACACTAGGGGTCAAAAATAAAATAACATTCATAAAATGCACGTCATTCCCTCCAATGTATATAATCAACCCAAGTGATAACAGATTGATGAGGTATCCTATTCAACTAGTTTTCAGCTTATCACTCAAATAAAAATGAAATATAAGATATTTATCTACTTCTTACCAGATTATTTTTAACATATCACATATTTATTTGAAATTGGAAACATGGTAATTTGAGTATTAAATCAAAAAACACCTAAACATACATACTAGTATACATCTATTATAAGAAATGTACATACAATCAGCCATCATGGGATATCAACACACACAGAAAAGGAAAAAAATCACTAATTTGAAATGAGAAATGAAGTTCTTACACCGAGTATATTCATTAGACACCTCATTCTCAGCCTACTTTATCTGATCATCCATTGTATCACAATTTACCATCAAACCATCCTATTCAGCCTTAACCATAGATGCCGCATTGCCTACAACAACATATTCTTCCAAAATTCAACACTAGAATTCATTGAGTTCTCTCAAGTTCCTATGCAATGTATTTGTCTAATTTTTCATAATATTTATCGATGAATTGATCTTTAACTGGAATCCATGTAAATTTTTTAGTGACTCAAATGTATTGTCTTGGATATCAAAGAATAGTTAGGCTGTGCGAGAATTGAAAATGATGGAGTCGTGGGACTTGCAAAGGTCACAAACTTTTTCAAAGAAGTCATTGATTGTAGTTACGTGTATTTTAATTCTACTTTATAATACAAATGCGTACATAATTTTTTTATTAACTAGATAAAATTATGTAAGTTATATATTTTTATTGAATGATAAATACTGTTTGATTGTTGTGTATATTGTGATTTTTTTATAGGGGTTTTGATTTAATTCTAATTTTAGTTTTTATTATTTTTCTAATTTTTTTAACTTATGACATAAATTATTTTAAAAATAGACACTGATTTAAAAAAAAACAGTTTTCAGTGTCAGTTTCTATAAAACTGATCCTGAAAACTGGTTTAAGCATCGGTTTTATGCAAAACTGATGCCATAAACCTGAGCTTATTTGATTTTCGTCGTCGGTTTTACCTAAAAAAGATACCGAATATCGGTTATTGGGATCTATTTATTTAATAAACCGATGCCAAAACCCTCAATGAAAATTATTTTCGTCATCGGTTTTTAGAAAACCGATGCCAAAAATACTATTTTTTACGTCGCCTTTATAGATGTCAGTTAAAAACTGAAGTCAAAGAAGAAACCAACGTTAAAATGTGTGTTTGAACTAGTGAAGGAGCTCACCCCTTGAAAGGTGGATTATAAAAATCAATAAAAAATGAGGGCCTTTGGGCCATTGGATGGAGGGAGGAGATTGCATGCCTCGAAGGAGGAGGGGCCTATTGTGCATCATGCTCCAAGAGGGGGAGAAGGGAGAGGATCCCCTTCGAGGGTTTGAAATAAAACCTAAATAAAACTTATAATAATAATAATAATAATCATAATAAAAATAATAGTTAACATTCTAATAATTAAATTATTATTATTATTAAAATATTTATTATTATTTTCCCATTTAATTTTAATTTAATTTATTTTCTATTTTAAATTTTAATATAATTTAATTTTAATTTATTTAAAATAAAAACACCTCATAACATAAAATCTCATAAAAAGAAGAGTTTTTTTGCTCAGTTTTTAAAAACAGCCTGCCCAGTTAACAGAAAATTTAAATTCATTCACTTTTTTCATCTGGTTCAAAATGCGGGATGTTACAGAAGTGTTTGAAAAATTAGATGAAATGTTATTTTTGGTGGCAAGGATTTCACCTTATTATTGATTTGAAATTTCTAAAAAACTTTATAAGTCTCATATTTTACTTCAAAAGATTTTTTGAAGTTTTCATTAATCTTCCTCGAGCTACTTTTAGACTCAAGAAGTTTTGACTGAAACATGTTAACCTTTTCTTCCTTAGCTTCCAACTTCTTTTTGAGATCTTCAACCGTCTTTCCCTATTAAAAAATTCTATGTTTGTAACTTAATATATCTTGGATGTATTATTCTTCTTACTTAACAACATATTTTTCACCTTGAAAAACATTTCCACCATCTTTCTTTATCATTCTGATTTCTTTCTTAAGAGATCTATTTTTCTCAAGACATGCCTTGATTTCTATTCTGAGCTGACACTCTTTTCAAGATTCTTCACCTCATTCTTCTTAACTATTTGAGGATTCTTCAATTTTCACAACTTTTAAAATGAATGTTCTAACCTTTTCAGAACTTTCATCTTCTAAAGAATTGTTTTCAGTTGAGTCGGATTCATCATTTTTACTCAACGTACTTCTCTTATTCCCATTAAACTTCTTAGATTTGTTGGATGGATTTTATTATTTAGAAATTTTGTTCCACTTATTCCATAGAGTTTTTTTCATTAGAATCATCTCAATATTATCCAACATTCTTCTTGGCACAATTCATAGCAAAATGTATAATTCCACCACACTCAAAATAGTTGAGAGGAAGTTTACCTCCATACTTTCTTCTTCCTTTTCGATAATTCTTGGATATAAGATGCATGATTTTATCATTCAAATAATCATCCTCTTTATCGTAGGAATCATAAGGATTAAAAACTTCAATATATTGAATATTCATTTTTTTCATAGATTCAAAATCCATTTCATCATATTTTTGAATGTTGGAGATTTTTTCATTTCATAAGAAAAAAGAAAGTTATGAAATTCAACAAGAGATAAATCATATTTATCTTTTAAGTGGACATTTTATAATCAAACCTATATATAAATTTTGTCATAATTTTCTTCACTATTGTATAATCTTCCATAACTTCTCCAAATCCTCTAATGTTGTAAAAAAATTCATTTACCCTGGTGAAGTATTCATTAATAGTTTCTACATATCCCATTATTATGTCTTCAAAATTACTATGCCATATTTTTATATTTTCTTCCTTCACTTTAGTATTCCCTTCAAAAATACTTTGTAGCTTCTCCCATATAATATTATAAGTTTTTCGACCAATCACCTTCATATTAACATTTTATAATAGATATATAAGAATATAATTCTTAGCTTTTCCATCAATTTCAATATTTATCTTATCAAAAAAATCCATCTAGGTATCTTTCTCAATAGGTGGAAACCCAATCGTACCAGCATCGAAAAATTATACGCTAAGATATAGAAGATAAAAAATCATCCTATTTTTCCATCCATAATTAGTTTTTTCCACCAAACATAGGAATTTATATACTGTTGAAATAATTGATATTATCCATGATAATAATTCAACAAGGGAACCTGACTCTCATACCAATTGAATTTAGAAAGGATTGAATAACAACTAATAAGGGGGGATTGAATTAGTTTTTTACTTTTATAAGTTTCAATACTTTTAAAAAATTATCCTCTATAATCTATTAAAGTTTATATCCTTATAATCTTTTAGTAAATACTTATGCAAGAAATAGTAGAATATAAAGTAAAGAACATTATATTTACAAGGTTTTTCCTCAGTGTGGGAACCTATATCCTTACCATAACCACTCCCATGGGTATATGAAAATTCACTATAATGAATAAGTGAATATAACTTGTGCCAACTCCTATTAAACACATTCTATCTTCCGATAAGAATGATTATACTGACTCCTGTCAATTTGAAAAGTTTACTAACAAAAAAATGAGCCACTAAAAAAAAGATCATAAAAGTTTTTAATTCACAAAAATCTATCAGGAACATCAGCTTGATTTCCGTAGGTTTGATTGCCTCAATACGATTGACTCATTTCTATTAACTCAGTTCGATGGAATCATTACAATGAACCCTTTTCTCAAACTATACTTCTCAAACTCTACTTAATCTGATTAGTATGATATTTCTTAGTCTGATCTTCCTCATTCTGATCTTCCTCAGTCCGATAAGAAAACTTTCATCTATCTGATATTCTAATGAGATCTATATCTATAAATAACTCATACTCAAAATCTACAGTACTCTGCCTTTCTCACACATGAAAAGGTTGCAAAGTATGAATGTACTATGAATCTATTTACTGAAATCCCATAATGGAAAAGTTGGGAAACTAAAAAAAAATTCCCAGTTACTCAAATTAAAAAACCTTCAAAATTCACTCATATTTGAACTTTATTTTTGAACACTTCAACTCTTCTGGAACCTTCTTGAATCATTTTGAGTCTTATTATTAATAAACCTTCTCGAACTTCCTAACTTTTATTCAGTATGGTGTAACTTTCCTATATAATTATGATGGAACGTCCTTAGATGATTACGATGGAACTTCCTCAGAACATTACAAATTGGATTTCATCATCAGAGTTAGTCCAATTGACTTTCCTTCCCTGAGTCAGTCCGATTGACTTTACTTATCAAAGTTAGTACGATTGACTTTCCTCCTAAGAATATGTTTAATTAGACTTTCCTCCTTAGAGTTAGTCCAATTGAATTTTTTTCTTAGGGTCAGTCTTATTGACTTTCCACCTTAGAGTCATTCCGATTTAATTTCCTTCTCAGAGTCAGTCCGATTGAATTTTCTCTTTAGATCCAGTCCGATTTACTTTCCTCCTCAGATTCGATCCAATGGAATCCTCATAATGATGTAATTCTCATTAGGATAAAATTATCATTGTGATGAAATTATCATTACGATGGAATTCTAATTGTGTTGAAATTATCATTATGATGAAAAATCCTCTCTACAACTTTTAAATTATTCAAATCTCATCATATATAACTCATTCATACTTCTAAAAACTTCTGTGACCAGTGCTTTTGGATCTGATGAAAACTTTTTCCTAATTCTTGGAACCGTTACAATATTTACAATTCTTCCATTTTATAAAAACAATTTATCATGATAGTTTTCATAATTTATTAGAACTTCAATATTGGAAAATAATCATTTGAATTTAGTTTAAAAGTTTAAGAACTTTCTAACTCATGACATCACTATCATCATTCAAACTCTTCAGCAAAATTATGAATTTCTAACAACCATGATGTCTGATGAATCTTGAACTTCATGCCAATGAAACTGAGACTGTTGGATAATTTGATCAACAAATTTATATTTATGATAACTTCTATGAACAATTATACCCATTCCGATACTCTACATCCAGAACTGATCAGACTGTTCCTCTATGTCCAGAAAAACAACTTTCTCAAAAATAAAACTTTTCTCCCCCTTTGTGTTTGTGTTTGAGCATTTATAGTCTTTCAACTATTTTTCAAAAATATATTTTATAAAATATTAGTTTTCGAAAAATACAAAACATTGTTAAAAACAAAACATCACAAATGTTTTTCAAATTCCCCACCCAACACCCTAGATTTGGCAATCTCACCTGATTAGGGTTACAATGAATTGATATGAGGGGAAATCAAGAGTAGATCTAGAGAAAATAAGAGGAATTGAGATGAGATTCATACATACCTCAAAGATATCTACCTAATATATGGAAAACCACTAAAATACCAATAGGATAACCTCATAGTGAATCTGGGAAAGGCCCAGTCAGGCTAATGAGAGATTAGAGTGAGATTCAAGTTAAAAATGTGTATGGGTATCAGGGTAATTTTACATTTTAATGAAAGTAATATGGGTTAAATATTTAGGACCCATGGTTAGAAAAATTATACACTAACCATGTGGTATATAATACCCCATGAAAACTAAAGCACATGGTTACTTAGAAATAACTGCATGGTTATAAAAAATATGCATAATACATGCAACCACCTCTGGAACCAAACCCAACCATCCACATAGTTTTCTTGGTGATATCACATGGTTAGAAAACACATGCTCAAACCAAAAAAAATCCACTAGAATCAATATATCCATATCACATATTTACCACACAGTTACTATTAACTATGCTTAGATCATACGGATGACTCTTTCTTCAAAAATTACAAAATATCAACCCCCAAATCCCAAAATTCTTTAAAACCATAAAGAGACAAAAATAAACCCAAAATAAAACATACATGTGACCTAGAGGGTGTCTCAATTATCCCCATCATTCCACTTAATATACCCATAAATTGCTCAATATTCTAGACTCACAAATAAATAAGGCCACTACTGTATCATAAATTCTTCATGCTCCCACATCTCATGGTTATCCCATCAAAACTACCACAGTACAAGGAATATGGGAATATTTTTATAGTGAAATACCTTATTTTGATGATTCTTTATTCAAAAATTTTTCTCAACCACTGATGTTTCAATCTCAATATCAATTTCTTCCCATTCTATCACATGAGAAGGGTCTAGCTGATACCTCCTTATTTGGGAAACATGAAAAACATCATGAATAAAAATTAATAGAGACGATAATTTTAATTAGTATACCAAATTTATAAGATATTTGATGATATTGAAAGGTTTAATAACCTGTAGTGCTAACTTACCCTATCTTTCCAAATAATGATGTCCCAAATGAGGTGAAACCTTGAGGAAAACACAATAACCTACCATAAACTCAAAAAAATAAAAATAAATAATCTGTATAGTAATTTTTTTACTCTAAGCTATCAATAAACTCTTCTATATTAACCATATCTTTTCCATAATCTCTTGAAAAAGACTCGGTCTAATTAAAGATCGCTATCCCAACTTCATCCAACACATAGTAGATCTACATGGTTTCCCATACAATGCTTCAAAAGGCACCATTTTAATCAAATTATGATAAATTTTGTTACAGGAGAACTCAACCAATAGAAAATGATTTTTCCTATAAACCAAAAAAATTAATAATTCCTACCTAAATCATATACTCAAGAATTTTAATTGCTTTATCAACCTTTACATCCATCTGAGGGTGATACTCCATTCTTAACTTCAATTGCGTACCCATTTCATCTTGTAAAAATTTCCAAAATCAAGATTTTAATTCATAGATTTTTTTAGAAACAACAACGCCAGGTAATCGATAGAGTTTAATGATCTATTAGACATGCAGTTTCCTGATATCTTCCACCTTCATTATCTCCTTAATAGGAAGGAAATGATTTGGTTTCATGAATCTATCACTGATAACCAAAATAAAATTCTTCCCACTAGGAGCCCATGGTAAAATGATAATGAAGTCCATGGATATATCATCCCACTTCCATATCATAATGGGTAAAGGTTTTAATAAATAGGTAGTTCTCCCATGCTCCACCATAATATTCTGGAATGTAAGGTATCATGATACAATGTCTACAATCAACTACCTTATCCTTAAACACCAATAAAGACTTCTAAAATCCTAATACATCTTATTAGTCCCAAGGTTTATGGACCAACTAAACCGATGTCCACTATCCATAAAATTCTTCCATAGAGTTATCAGAATAATAAATTTTCCTCATAAATGAAAGAAACCATTAGGAGACCGAGACCAGTCACCCGAGGTCTCCCCAACATAAAGGATTTTACTAAAACATTGAAAATTTGGGTCTATTTATTATATAATCTGAATTAAATTATCAAACAAAGAATAAAATTCTACACAAGATAAACACACCTTCTCATTAGCTTCTTCCACATCCAAGAACATATCAGTTAATAAACTCATCAAAGACTATTCCTCCATTGATTCCTTCAATGATTAAGTTAGTAACTTCCTAATAAATGTATCAGTGACAACATTCCCTTTTACAAGTGTGTATAAAATATCAAAATCATAAATCTGAAGATATAAAGCCCATTTTATCTATTGTAGGTTTAGATCCCTCTAGGTAAAAATATTCTCCAGGCTCTTATAATCTGAATATAAAGTAAACCACTCTCCTAAGAGATAGTGAGGCCAAGTCTTGAGGGAATGCATCAACAAAACCAACTAAAGGTGATGGGTAGGATAAGTTTTTTTCACGATGGAGTAGTTAGAAAGATACATAGTCTACCAAAATCTCCCCTTACATGAAAATACATTATAATCCCATACACGAGGCATCGTAGAAAGCATTATAACCTGAACCTAGTTCTGGAAGGATCAAAACTAGAGCTGAAGTCAACCTCACATTCAGTTCCACAAATAATCTCTAACACTCATCATTCCATTCAAAATTAGAACCCATATGGATTAACTCTATCATAGGAGATGCAATCTTGTTGAAATACTTAACAAAACTCCTGTAATAACTATCCAAACCTAAGAAGCACTAAATCTCAAACACATTCATGGTTTTATATCAATACATTACCACCTTAATATTTTATAGATCCACTAATATGCATATGTTAGATATAATTTGGCCCAAAAACATCACTTATTAGATCCAAAACTAACATTTAGAAATATTTTCATATAGATGATGTTATTTTAGAGTTCTAAGAACAATTCCAAAATGATTCCTATGTTTTTCCTTCACATTAGAATACAACAAAATATTATCCACAAAAAACCACAAAAGTGTCCAAGAATTGATGAAATATTTGATTCATTGAAGTCATAAACACCACAAGAGAATTCATAAGGCCCAATGGCATAAACAAATACTCATAATGTCCATACCTGCTCCTGAATGTTGTATTAGGAGCATCCTCCTCTCTAAATCTTAACTAATGGTACCATAATCGTTGATCAATTTTAGAAAAACACCAGGATCCCCTAAGTTGATCAAATAGGTCATCAATCCTAGGTAAAGATATTTTTTCTTAACAGTCACCTAATTAATCTTTTGGTAATCAACACAAATCCAGAGGCTTCCATCTGCCTTATTTGAAAATAGAACCGATGAAGCCCAAGTTCACATACTCAGATGAATAAATCCTTTATCCAAAATATCCTCAATAAATTTTTTAATTTTCTTTAACTTAGTGGTATTCATATGATAAGATGAAAATAATATGGGGCTCATCCCTCGAAGTTGGTCAATAGTAAACTCATCCTCTCTCTAGGGTGGTAACCCATAAAAATCATCAAGAAATACTCTTGGATACTTATTCAATATGGGAAGAAGTAGATCACTTAAATTATATTAAAAAACATCAAGAAACATATCCAATAATTATCATGAGATAATTCCAACCTTAGGAAACACATGCCTCACTCTCCTAGATCTAAGATCATACTCACCCTGAAATCCATGTGTAACCCCATTAAAATATAGAAAATAAACTCAACGATGATAAAAATCAATATGGGACTTAAATTTAACCATAAAATCCATTATAATGATGATAGTGAAGATATTAAGACCAAAACTAGGAAATAACACATGACCTCATGGTCAGAGATCATAACCCAACACTCAAAACATTTAAAATTATTCTCTTTCCTCCTTCCCAAGGAAGTAGAAAGATCCATCATAAATGGAATAATCTACGAGCATATACTCAACATGTTGATCAAATTACATGATATAGAATAATGAGATGCACCTATATCAAATAAATCTAGGACTATAGAGGATCAAATAAACACTGTACCCCTCACAATAGCTGGACCTACTTTAGATTCCTCTTATGCATACTCAGTTGCATATAGGTATCCAAATTCATCCCATATATGAGCCTTCTTCGCTACCTGAGTATCCCCCTTTGCAAGAGAATGAGATCCACCACCTTTATATACATATGAATGATCCTGAGATCATTTGGTAATGGTGTATCCAACTTTATTTCCCTATGATTATTTTTAATAAAAAAAATTAAGGTGACCGAATTATCCAAAATGTTTTCAAATCCTGGGCATTACCATATAGTCAATATTAATATGCCTAGGTATTCCAAATTTGAAGAAAACCACATGGTTTGTTCCTCAAGAATCCACTATAACTGATCTCAATGTGAATTGATCACCCATACTGCACTTCTTTTTCTAGAAATATGACACACCCTAGCTATCCCCTGATACAACAGAAGCTCCCTTAAGTCCTATATTCCCACCTAATTTGACCTCATTCATAACTGCTTTATAAACTACATTGAAAAATGTATCCAAGCACATGAGAATAAGAATCAATTGAATCTTAGGATTCAGACCCATCTTAAGCCTTCTAGCCTTGAGGTAGTCATTAATGAGAAGTTTTGGATATAAATGAACTAACTTGGTGAAATGAATATCATACACCATCACTGAATAGTCTCCATGATCCATGGTCACAAACTCCCAAGCCTTCTCCACATGCAATTTATTAGGATAGAACTAAAAATTCAAGGCCTTATTGAAAGTGGTATAAGTTATATCCTTATATAATTTAGATTTGATGACGGAATACCACTATTTACTTCTAGTTCTTTCATGAATATAAGTGAAAAATCCCACTTTAGAGTCTTTTGTAGTCCTTAGAAAGTGGAAAATATTCTCTATTCTCTCAATAAATTACATGTATTCTTGGGTTATTTTTTCACCATATAAGATTGGTAGATTTTCAATTTCCACCACCTACTTGACCTAAGGATTTAATAGTCTGAATTAATATTTCCACTAAAGTAGGGTCGACTAGAGAGATTTCCTATAAGAATTTACCCACAGGTATTTTACTCTAATTAAAAGAGATCCTTTTAGGATGAAGTATTTATTAAATATAAGATATAACACCTGATTAGATTAGGAATAAATCTCTGAATTAAAATATGAACTTCAATAATCCCATTTAATTCCCTTAAATAATATGGATTTAAGACAAAATTAGAAACCAATAGATAAATATGAAAAGATTCATCTAAATAAATCCAAAATAATTCTTAAAATATTGATTGAAAATATTTGACCACCCATGGTAACTTGAGGTCTGATATGAAAGTGATCTATCCAGGAACCCTTCTGTAATACCACCCAAGACCCGATGATCCTAATTCCTATATACCAACCACCCCATAAAACCCTTTTCCTATTGAATTTATTTTATAATGAACCAAACTGGGTCAACTTGAAACATCACCCAAGATGGATATCCATAAGGTCTGAAAGTGTGTTCTTGATCACCATGTTCTGGAGATAAGCACCTAGGTATCAACACACATAAACATGGTAACAATTTCACCTTGAAAAAAAAACACAATAAGTATCATGTATAATAAGATAAATATAAACAACCAAAGTACATAATGGAATATAAATTTAAAAAACCATGATACATAACAAAAAAATATAGAAGGATAGTCTTGAAAAAAGGTATAAGATCATAAATAAGTCTCTATGTGATTTTTCATCACCACCATACCAAACCTCCATGAAGAGAAACCAACTAATATAAGTCCTCAAGCTACATGACACCCTTCCCTTTACTTGGATCTTGAAAAACCAATTTTTCATACACCTAATTTCATATGTAGGGTGTGAGGAAAATTCCTAGTAGGATACCACCATGAATATATATAATGTCTTTAACCATGAAATTGTTAGTTCTAGATTTAAAACAAAACAAGTTTTATAAATAATTTCATTTGAAAACATTTCTCAAAAAACATCCACTAGTTTTATTTTAAAAAATTTCATAATCAAAGCCATAGAAATATGGAAATAAATGTGAATGATAACATAGAGTAAAGTAGTCAAGAAGACATCCATATATCAAAATATAAACATGTGAGCAATCAAAGAATGCACATTACCATCAAGAACAAACCAATCACAAGTAAAATGAACCAATTTTTTTCTTATATTACCATTACAACATTTTTAAGATAAAAAACATAATAGCTATACAATATAGGATCCAAAGGTTTAGTGTCTTGGGAAAATTAGGACCATACATAAATTATACATAATAAAACATAAAAATTATCTAAATTATTCTTCTTTATCCTTATAAAGATATCATGTTATCGATAGTAAATGTAGTTATTCACCTAAGGATATATATCAAAGAAAGTGGTAAGCTAAAATCCTAGTATGGGGAAGGATAACATAACAGAAAAAAACATGAATCAATTGTACATGGGTGAGAATAATAATCATAATCATGTAATAATAATGGTATTATCATCATAATCATTGGAAATAAATTTTAAAAATGAATTTAATATGGAGATGCATAAAAATTAAACATTATTTCATAGTGTTCAAATTTCACACATAGTTGTGAATAAAGCCAACATCATGTTCACATATAACATATGTGAATAAATCATAAAATCATCATTTAAAAAAACTATAGAATCATGTTAATGAATAGTGCATATAATCTCATGAGATAAATCACATTACCTAATTAATTTGAGGTCTATATAATTTCAGGGCCACCCATCACATCATAATATTTACATAATCATGAATGCTACATAGAATGTATAAAAATTGTAGTAATGAAATAACCTATGTAAAGGAATGGGTTTCATAAGTATTTCATAAAGAAATATTTTATGAATAAAATTTGGGTTCCTTAATTAAAAGGGAAAAAATATTTGGCTTAAACATCATCATTCTTGAGTGAAGAAGAAAGAACTCAAGAGGAGTAAAAGAAAAGTATTTTTGGAAAATATTAGTATTTGGATTATAAATCAAGGTGGGAACATGTATATCCAAAAAATAAAAGGGAATAACATTGAAAGTATTTTAAGGAACATTATAGGAATATCCATACCAAAAATTACATGAAATAGGGATAACCCAAAGAAAGGGAGTTGGGTTCGAGAATCCCCTTACCTTAAATCCAATTTTATTTCATCTTCTTTCCGCCTCATGAATAATAAACTTAGGTTTATTAAAACATTGAAAAAGAATTTAATTATGTTAATATATATGAATATTTATTAATTATAATAGTTTTATTATATTTCTTAATTTCCATTGTTGATATTGAAGCATTTTGATATCATGCTTTCCTTAAAAATTTCCCGTTTTGCTTTGATTTCGATATTTTATTCAAGGTAATTTATAAATAAGTAGAATTAACTATATAAGATTAATATATATATATATATATTTATAAATTTATATATCATGAATAATTTATTATAATTATTTATACGTTTGGTGATAAGAAATTAATCGGAAATTTCCTTGTTGGTGGTTAACCGACTGTTACGAGACATTTTCAAAAAGAGGGAATGAGAAGTATGATAATTTAATATCAAATAAATATAATACTTATAGTATGTTAACATAATTAAAATAATTTTAAAATACCACATAATTATCTATATAATATTTGGGTTTTATAGGGGTGGAGGAAAATAGAAAGAGGAGAGGAGAATGATAGGGATAATTGTTGAGAACATACCCTCTTCTCGGTGTTGCTTCTTCTCTAAAGCACTAAAATCCTATAATTATTGGAGTTAAATAGATCTAGAACGTCCCTAGATATGATAATAGGATTATTATAGTTTATTTAGGAATATATTTTACTTTTTAAAGTGTGTGATGAGTGTTTTTCCAAGGGGAGGGAGAGAGGTTATTTATACTTGAGGAGAGGGGTATTTTTAGAATAAAATATTGAATAAAATACTACATCAAAGGTAAAAATTGTAATAGTGAATGTTTGAAAATATAAATCATATATCAATATAATAGAATGTTTTTAGTACATTAAATCCATTTATAATTTAAATTCAATTAGTTTATTAAAAACAAAAGTGGAAAAAGGAGAAATTGTTATTTTAAGGGAACACTTTTGACTTTAGGCTTTGAAAAATGATTTTTAAGTTTGGAAATTAATTTTATTGTATTTTAATGAATAATTTATGAAATTGAATATTTTTTTTTCAACACTTAAGTTTTATAAATTATCATGTCATTATTACATCATTAATGATTTAATTAAAGATCCACCAGTTATGGAAAAAATAGTATTTTTACCATTCATCTGAAATTTGAAGTATTTTAAGAGATTAACAAAATATCACCCTTAGAAAATTTAGATGTTCCAATTTCAAAAATTAAATTTATTTTATCAAAATAATTTTATAACACATTTAATTTTAATTTTCAATATAAAAATTATGATTTTTATGAAATTCTTTGGAATACAGTTTATTAAAAATGTTCCTATATTTTCTTTCATTTTTTAATCATGATATTTATTTTTTTGCATTATAATATTTATATTTACTTTAATTAATCATGATAAATATTATTTATTTCAAAATTTATTAGTTTTAGGTCAAATTATTATTCAGCAGTCAGGTTACTATTCACAACGGTCAGGTTACTATTCCCAACGGTCAGGTTACTATTCCAATAGCGAGGTTTTATTCCAATGATCACATTTGATCCTATAAATACCTCTTCATTCCATTATTAATTATTCAAATCAATTCCTACATTTCCATTTTCTATAATTTAGATTGGTTTAATAATGTTTTATTTCTTTTCTATAGTGTTTTTCATGGGAGGGATGATTCTATTTGATCAGTGTGATCCAAATTTTCCCATTATTGTTTTTATATTATATATTTTTCCCCTTTTTATATTTTTAATTTTAATGGGCTTAATTGCTAACTAATGTAACAATTTTAATTAAAGAAAAAAGTGTCTTATTGGTTTCTCTATGTGTTGTATCTGTATAATACTATATAATATAATATAATACACATTTATTTAAATAAATAAATATCATTTATAAACTATGGGTTGTTATAAAAAATGGTATCTAGCCTATGGGGCTACGAAATTAGGACATACATGGAAAAATATCCAACATAATTTAAATATTAATGATAATGAGTCCGGTCATAGTCTATGAGTATCAAAACCATAACCCCTAGTGGTGAAACACTCACGAAGATTTGTATATATATATATAACCCAACACAACCAGGGTTCCCAATGTGTTATGTTTTCCAATTTTTTTAAATTAAACCATTACAAAAATTTAATAAAACATTTCCAAAGGAAAATCATTACTACTCCCAAGATTTAAAAACCATTTTTGAGTCAATAATATCTTTGAGGCATTTTATAGAACACATGAAGTTTATAAAAGTGATTTTAAAGAAAAATCCATTTCAAAATCATTTTTCATTCTAAAAAAGATGTATTTACATAAAAGATCTCTCATAGATATCAAATAAATCATTTTCACAAGATATAATGAGGAAAATACAATATCAAAAAAGTATTCCTTGAGAAATAACCCTTATATTAGACACTTACCTTGATAATAGAGTAAAGTTAGTATCCTTCAAAAAGTATAATTTTAAATGAATAGATCAGGTCTTCATAAGCCTATATCTATAAGAAATATTTTCAATTTCATACCCAACACCGTAAACCTAGTCATCATTCCCCATTATGGTTCCAAAAAATCAATGGGAATACATATCAGTAGTAGATCTAGATAAAAGAGGAGGAATCGAGAGGAGATTCACACATAACTTGAATACATCCACCTAAATCGATGGATAATCACCAAGAGACCAAGGGGAAAACCTTATAGAGAATTAAGGAATGTCTGGGTCAAGTTAATGAGAGTTAGGGTGAGATTTATGTTCAAAATGATCAAGAGTATTAGGGTAATTTTTCTATTTCAAATCATTTTATATGGGTTGATGGTTAGGATGTACAGTTAGAAAAAATGTGTTCGAACCATGTAGTCACTACCAACCCTTGGAAACCAAAGTGTACAATTACCTAGGAATAGCCGCACAGTTAGAAAAATCATGCATAAGCTGTGTAATCACCTCTAAATCCAAACCCAAACATCCACATAATTTTATTGGGGATCTCATGTGGTTAAAAAAACCATGATCAAACCATGAAAAACACCATTGGAACCAATATATTCATATCACATGATTACTTCACGGTTACTACTAACTGTTCACGGATCGTACGCCTGACCTATTTCATCCAAAATTAAAAAATCTCAACCCATAACTCGCAAAATCCTTTAGAGTAAAAATAGAGAGAAAATAAACCCAAAATAAAACATACCTTTGACTCAGAGGGTGTCACAATGCTGAGATAATGATAATAGGATTTTATATTTGAAAGTATTAAATCACTTCCATTTCCATGATGATCTACAAGAAAGATTTTTCATAAGTCACAAACAAATATGATTGTTTTTCATATAATAGATAATTTAGTATCATATAGAGTATTTGTTGACATTATATCCCTCTAGGAATGATTCAAATATTTTAAGAAACATCTTTGAGCCATTAGTGCCACATACAAAATAATTAATTTCATTTTATTTAAAATTTCACCCACATCACTTTCTTATTGGATATTGTAAGTATTGTTTTTAGTTACAATAATTGGAATAAAAAACCTTTAATGTTCTATTCTCTAATCATGGAGGAGTAATGATGTTATTTAACTTGAAGCAACAAAAAGTATAACATGGACTTCAGAGTATAGTGTTGTGGTTATAACTTGATGTAATAAAGTTTTCCCTATGGATTCATATACATGAATTAAAATATAATCCACCAATTTGTGTGGATGATATAGTAATAATAATAGTTAACACATGCTTTTATTCAATGGTTACTTTTTTGGTCAAAAGAGAAAATTATTCTTAAATACAATCCTTATCATAATTTTATTTAGATACAATCAATCTATTTTCAATGAATACAATTGATGAATCTGGAAGAGGCATGGGAGGATAATTTTTCAATGATATGATATTGGTGAAAATTATATTATAAATATAAAATAATATATACTATTTAAATTTACTATATGTGAGATATAAATCAGTTATAATAATATATATTTTTATAAGTTTAAAATATGCATTGAAGAATGAAATATTTTCAATATGGTGTAAAGTGAGGATTTTAAAATAGATATGTAAACATGCATTGAATTGAATTGTTTTAGATATGATAGAAAATATAATTATATTAAAATAAAATTATTATAGGAAGGAACCATCTTTATAATACATTTAATAAACTATATATAATTTTTTAAGAAACTTTATGTATTCTGTTTAATAAAAAAAACGTATTCTTAAAGTTTATTCATGAACTTCATGCAATATTTCAGAAATTAGTGAATTTGGATATACTACAATGAGTTGTATGAAGAGTATGTAAAATTAGTAAAATGCAGTGACTATAGATTAAGTATAATATTATATATATATATATATATATATATATATATTTCATTAACTCTATAATATAAATGTATACAGGTCTTATATGACTTTATAATAGGTCCGTAATAATGAATATATAAGAGAAAATGTTTTTTAGACATCAATATGGAAATATAATGAATAGTTTGATTAAACTTCATAGCCAAATGTATATTGAAACATCAATCTTTCAATATGCACAAATGTTATATGTAATATTTTTTATCTGGTATAGCTAACATAATATTAGTATTTTTTTTTCATACAGTAGTATTATTACATTAAAAAGTGTTTTAAAATAATGAAAAACTTAATACAAATAAGCCTAACTAATTATGAACATATTAGTACTAAATAAATAAGGTTAAACATTTATATACATTATTTTTTTATTTTTTTTATTTCAATATAGAATATATCGTCTGAAATTATTTTCTAGGTATTGATCTATACATGGACATGTTGAGCAATTGTGTTTGAGAAAAGAATATGAGCACACAAACTGTGTAAGTAATTACTTGTAGTCTAGAATGAGTCATCTATAATAGATTCAATGATATCCACATCATCAGTAAGTAAACCTAAGGAGTAACAAGATTGTATGAATATATAAAGAACAATATGATTGGTAGTCAAGATGTTATCATATGAAGTTGGACCTCTAACTTTTGTGAGTAATATTCTAAGACAATGAAATTCTCCAGTTATGGGAAGTACATAATGAAATATACCAATATAATTACCTCAATTTCTTGGATTCCATTTCCATTCATGTGAGTGTAATAGAAATTTCAATATAAATTATCTATAGGTGAGATATTACACTTCAGGATATATTGTATTTGCTTTAAACCATGGGGTGAACATAGTATGATATATTGTTGATTTTTACAGAATATCTTTAAGGATGGTACCATATATATATGTTAAAATTTTTTCATTGGGAAAATAGAAATGAAATATTTCAACCAGTGAAAGAGAAACATGTGATTTTCCTAGATAACTCCCCGGTAGTGGTGTCAAGTTGATGAATAACCTATCATGAGGACCTCAGAAAATAGAATTTATAAAACCTAAAATGCATTCTATTGACTCACTAGGGTTGTTATCAAGGATTTATGGGTTAATTACACTAATATTAATCTCTTATGTATATTTTTTTATTTTATATGTTTTGGAAGCATCAAGAATTTGGGTTGGTGTTTTATTTCTCTAATTTAAAAGAAACTAAAAAAAAGCTGCCAGAATGAAAAAAAACCTTTAGAAAAACAGAGTTAAACATTACAAATTTTACTTAAAACTAATAAAATGAAAAAATAAAGAGAGATAAATAAAATTTAATATATAGAATTAAAAAATTTAATATCTCATCACTCCCCCACACTTGAACTATTTCACTCTTAAGTAATACAAAAAATTCCATTATTAAAAAATTTAGACCTTCCTAAGCTCAAATACACATACCAAAATTGAATGAAAGAACAAATTCATCCATTATTTAAAAATTTAATGCTTAATCTATGATTTTCACTCACTAAATTACTTCCATTAAAGTTATAGTTCTATTTCCTAGAATGTAACAAATAATATTTATGTGGAATTGAAATTTTAACAATAAGTACTTTCTAGTTATCACTTCCCCTTATATCCCTTATACCCAAGTTCAAATTTACACTTCCTTGATATAACTAAAATGAATTTGTTATAAGTCATTTACCCCTTATTAATATGGGTTAAATATTCCACTCACATGAATGAATTATTTTTAATCAATTAGGAACTTTATTGATTTTTTTTCCAGGAATGATTTGTGCAAAGCATTGTGAAAAACACTTATTGAATATAAAAAATGGAATTTAATCACACACCCAGTTTATAATGTCTTAGAGATTCATTATGGGATCTTGATTGACCATTTTATTATAGTTTCAAATGATCTATATCAATTTATTTTTATTTGGATCTATGAGGTGTTATTTTTTCCAAAGTTCATGTTACTAGGTTTAATTTCAAACAGCTAGTTCACAAAAGTTATAATTCACATTCCAAAAAGATATTTTCAATATCAATCATATTCCTAGTTATGAAGAAGGATTTTTATAAAATAATGGACATGTTCACTAAAAAATCATGAAATTTAATCAATTTTATAATTCATGGATTCCTAAAAACTAGAATGAACTCTTATACTAGATGAGACATCATTAAATTTCAAGTTTCCTTTCCTAAAAACAATCTTGAAAATAAAAAAATAGAAAATAGAACATAAAATAGATTTCTTTATTTAAATATTCTAAAAAAAATTCTAAAAAACCCTAAATAGGTTGAATACCTTCCCCCACAATTATTCTTCACTTCCTATTTAAGTTCTATAAAAAATGTATAAATAATTATAGTAATAAGTAGTTGTAAAAGGATAGAAACCACATGGTTTTTATTTTATCCAACATGCTTGATTTATGCTATCCTTGGGTTTCTTTATAGAAAATATGAGAAAATATCATAGGTCACTGGCCACTTAGGGATAACCTATATAAAATAGATTCTTTTTTTTGAAAAGTAATAAAATTCAAAAATAAAGAGAGTGAAAAAGAATCTTGGGTTATCCTTCCCAAGAGGGGCTATTGTTTTGACTATACATAGTTGAAAATTATTAGGATCATTCCCAATCCACTAGAGGATTTGGTTTTTGTGATGAAAACCACCACATCCTCTTCCTTATCTTCTCTTCCACCTAGATGTCCCCATTGAGAGATCTCTTCATTTTCATCCCCTTAGTAGTATAGTAAAACTCACCAAGTGAGGCCAGAAGGATGAAATATAAGTCAGATTTTTACTAGAATAGAATATTTGGTTATCCTTAGATGTATTCTTAAAATTCATCCAGAATATAATTTAATTAATTATTAAAATATTCCTTATCTAGTTCCTCCTTATCAAGCTGGGTGTCCTGGATTTTAAATTCTAGCTCTAGATTCCTTTCAATGGCGGCTACCTTAGATTTTTCTTCAATATCCAAGGAAAAATATGGATTGTCTGGGCTTATAAATTCAAGAGAGAGGGTTTTATAATGTAATTAAAGAAATTAAAATTAAAATGAAAGTGAGTTGAGAGTAAGATCTACTCCCTTGAGTGGATAATCTATGAGATCCTAATTTTAAATGAGGGCCTCTAGAATGATTTCTTCAAGTATTGGTAGTAATTATATCAACTTCTATTCAAAGTCCAAGATTTAATTTCATTATTAATATAAAGAATACCCCAATAAGATTTAATCTATATCATTAAAACAAAAGAGTTTAGATTTAAAATTAATTTTAGAAGAATTAATGTCAAGAGTGTTAGGAGTTTGGTCATCCCCCTCAATTTGTTCAGTTGGTGGCTCATGTTTCTCCTTGAGTGCCTTAAGTATCATCTCATAAATGTGTGGGAGATATGGATTTTATAGTAGTTCCTCCACCTCTTGAATATCCTCTTGAGAAAATACCATATTCACTAATTCATTTTCTTCTTGTTGTTTCCTTAACTCCATAATTTTATGGAGAGTGGTGACTATTATAGACGTCATTTCTTTAACTCTTCTATTTTTTTTTCTCCTTGAATTGTAAGTCCATAATCAAGGAGCTATTGATATACACTTGAATTTCATCCATTATTGGTTCATCTTTAGTTAGATGGCACAAGGGTGAATCAAAAGAATAATCCATTTTTTTAATTTTAAATTTAAAGTAATAAATTATTAACTAAGTGATTAAGATAAATGAGTTGTCAACCTAAATCATAAAAAATAATTCCAAGTTGATGAACATCCTGTCATGGGTCCCTCATCCAACAAAATTTATAAAATCTGGAATGCAACCTATTGGTTTAACATGGTTGTTCTCAAGGAGTAATGGGTTAGTTTTCTACTAATATCAATTGTTAATGTATATTTTTATTATTTTATTTGTTTAGAAGAAACTGGAATGGGGGTTGGAATTTTTTTTTATTTAAAAGAAACTAAATAAAATTTAATCACCCAACATAAAAAGTTTAAGGTGAAAGGAATTGGCCTTAGATTTGATCACATAGGTTCTTCAATATCAAAAATTGTTCTCACCCAAAAATGAAGTCATAACCAATAATAAATTTATCCTCTCAATCTGAATTATGGTACTGAACATAGTGAATACATCTCCCTATGTATATCTAGCCTCACCTACTCCATAGTGTAGGGTAAATGAATACACTTGATCGAGGAATCCATTATCCTCACACCCGGCTCCAATGATATGTTTTCCATCCCTGAGTCTACATAACTCCAATGGTATAAATTATAGACTGAGATGATGGAGGGTGAGAAGATTTGATAAATTGGAGAATGAAGTAGAAATTGGCATGATAGAAGATGATTATCATTAATATACTTTCCTCCCACTCACTACTGCATCGAGTATGAGAATTATAAATTAAAGAGTTGAAAAAAGGGATTCCAAATGCTCATGTAATCTCCCATAGGGACCTACCCCCTGATTTAGAACTCTAAAATCTTAGAGTTAGATAAAATACCAGTACAACATAAATATTTAGAAAACATAGTTAATTAGAAGATAATAATAAAAAATTGAAAAATGAGCATATATAGAATTAAAATTAAATATAGGTATTATATAAGTTGATAACTACAATCATCATATTCCAAATACATTATAATTGTAGGGGGGAGATATATTTATATCTTTTGAATCATCTTATTCCTTCATTACCCTCAAAATCAGTGTAGTGATATCCAATGAAGTTATCTTTCCACGGATTGAATCCATGTGTCATGGATGATGGTGGCTATGGATTTCATTTGAGAGTATCTTTTTGAATCTTCCTATCTTAGAAATTCTTCCCATGATCAATTTTCATATTCCTTCAAGAGAAATCAGAGTTTAAGTGCTTCAATATACCATAAATTTAGTGTAATTCATACTCTACTCATTGATATCAGGTGAGGTCAAGACTTGGGTCTGGAATGTTTGATATGATCTTCCAAACTGGCCCCAATGATTTATTAGGTCTAATTTGATGTATTTGGGCTTGGGTTATGGATTTTAGTGAACCATCCCAACATTATTCAATCAAGACAAGGTAGGATCAATCTATTGGCTACAAAAGAAACTTTTCCATGATAATATATTTACAAAAAGTAGTTTTTTATTTTCAAAAAATAACATTTGATTTTTATAGAAGCTTGATTTCTTTTCCAAATTTCCATCTTCAAACTATATATTTCATGTAATACACATTTAGGGAGATTGAAATTTTGACTAAAAATTCAATTTATCAAACACATTTTTATTATTTTAAATTTAATTCCATATTTTTCAAAACATAATTAAAAATGAATTGAAATTATAAATTAATATTTTACTATATAAAATTAAAATTTTAACCTAATTCAATTTGTATTCATCACAAGATTTATAAAAATGCGATCTTATTCAAAATTGATTCAAATTTGAATAAAATAATTAAATTCCTTTAAACAAAGTATCACTAGAATTCCCAATCAATTAATGTATTATTAATTACATAAACAAATTAATGAAACATATTAAAAAAATTATTTGAGAAAATTTAAAATTAGTTTCTAGATTTTTATAAAGTAAAAAAAATCACTTAATTACCCTGGTATTGGTAAATTTATGGGGTTAAATTCTAATTAAAATTAGTAAAATTATAGAAAATTTCAACTCTCATCAATGTCATAGATTTTTTATAGATTCATATAGGTATCATTGGAAATTTTTATCTAGTACTTCATATAAAACTGTTTTATTAACATAAATAGTTATTGAAGATTTATGTTGAGAACCAAGGAATACTTGTATATGAACATACGACAAAACCATGTTTTGTAAATTAAATAATATGAAAAACTATATAAATAAGTAAAAAATATATATCTAATTATTCTCTAACATTGAAAAAAATATTTATATATAGACATTTAAGAAATAAATAAAATTTTAGAGGTAATATCATTTTGATACTTTCCAAATAAAATCCTATCATTTAAATATTACATTAGAGGTTCAACTTTGATATTGAAAAATATTGAAAGTATCTGGGGGAAATATTATGGATTAAGATTATGAATTTTTAGAAATATTTTAATCTCAAGAAAATATGGATTTCATAGTTAGACAAATTTTTCTATATCTAGTCCAATTATAATTTTCCATTACATCTTGATAATGTTATATCATGTATCTTAGATCACTAGTGAAAGATAAAGGAAAAATAATGCATTTCCCTCAAAGATATCCATCATTATAACCTCTAAGGTACAATTATTATAAACCATTATATAGATCAAATCTCAACTATTTTTTATTAAATTTAATAAATGATAAACATTGAGATTAAAACATTGTATATGCATCAAGTATAAACTATTGTAAGAGTCGTCTTGATTATAATGGTGTCACAAGTTGATTAGGTCAAAATTGAAGATGGTTGGAAAAGTAATCTCTCATTATAACTTTGTGAACTCTAGAATACATGGTTAAGGAGGTGAAATTGTGATACAAATTGTTATAATATCTACCTTTACTAGTTGAAAATATTATATGGTATTGAAATGGAAGATATAATGGATGAAGTTCTCCTATATGTTGCAATTCACTAGACTATGTCTGTATGATAATACCATTATCCTTGATAATTTATTAAATATCACCAAATATGAGAATATATATTTCTAATGTTTTTGGTAAGTTTTATGTTTGTGAATCTACACCCCATTATCTAATTAGTCTCAACTTCAAATCTAGATAACTATTGGTAGTTAATAAATATCTTATTGTTCTGAAATGTGAATTAATTAATTGTATTAATTAAACATACATTGCAATTTTCTAGAAAAATTGTGTCAATAGAAGCATTTGGTTGATTTATTTCTGAGTTGGAAAAAAATATAAGGAAATATTTGTCACTTGATCAATATTAATATATAATTACTTAAGGCATAAGATGTTTTTAAATTACCTAATATATTGAATTTTTTTATATAATTTTTTTAAAATGAAAAAAATATAGAGTTATGAAATTTTTGGTGGTTGAACATTATTTGGAAGTAAAATCCAAATTAATTGATAGTTTTGATCATTGATCCAGTAAACATAAGGATCACCTCCTCTTTTCATAGAGGTATCATCCCTTTTCCCTATTTATATAAAAGAAAAAAAATTATTTTATAACTATGGATAAGATCATGAAATGATTTTTCATCCTTAGAATGGTAAAAAAATGTGGTATTTTAGTTATTTTTGAGGACTATGTAGTTCTTACCATTTTATTTTATTAAAAAATAAAATAATGAAAAATTAAGAGATTTTTTCAGCTATATGATTTAACACTTTCATCAAACCACAAGATAATAGAAAAATACAAGAAACATTAGGAAAACATTCTGATATTAAAGTACTTTGTATTTAATAAAATCTTAATTGAGTTGACATATTAAAATAACATTTAAAGTAAAAAAAGTAAGGAAAGTTTGAAAATATAGTATGTTTAGTCTATATTAGTATATTACATAAACAATGAGCATTCTCATTCAAGTATTTCAATAATTATTTAAGTCAAGGAACATTTACCAAATGAGTATTTTCCACATGAGTAATATAAAATGAATATATCATTTCTGTTAAAGTATAAATTAATAGTAAATATAGTTTCACATAAATTTGTTTGTACGTTAAATAATTATTTTCAATAAATATAAAATTTAATAAAATAATATAGTTGAGGAACTTTATAGAATATTATTTTACATTATTTTAAGAAAATTAATTAATGAAACTAAATTTGGAATGATTATATAATATAATAATATCAGATTTATGTCATTTTTACTGAACATAACATTTTTGGAGCATTCCAGTTTATATAAATTTAAAATAGAAGAATTTATGGAATTTTATTCATTTCTAGTAATGTGTAATATCACATAAAATTAGTTTATAAGTAAAATGAAAAACATACCATTATTATTCAAGGAGGGTTACATGAAACTATTTGATATTATATATTTTATAGAATTCATATTCTTATAATGATAACTGTCATATTAAAATGGTGTAGTTGTAGTAGAGGGTGGAGTAATATTTTTCTATATGCATCTAAGTATTGTTTCCATTTGATTAGGAAATGAAGTAGAAATTATTATTGTTTTAGTTTAGAGGATTACCTATAGAAATAAAATAATTAATTAGTAGTAGATTGTAGTAAAACAGGCAAAGTGGATGGTATGTTGTAAAATAAAAGTTCAATAATAGTAGTTGGAGTATAATGTGAATAATGAATTTTCAATACATGGTAAAAGAGAGAGATTCACACAAACCATTTAATATCAATTATGATAATCGAATTTGAATTAGGATTTATATATTATTCCTACCACAAGGCATTAGAGTTATGTTATTAACATTGGGAATTTGGTTAATAAAGTTTGATAAATTTTATAAAAAAAATGAACCTGTAATATGAGATTCAATTTAAATGAGTATATAAGTAAACCATAAACATATAAATTAGTTGAATTTGACAAAAAATTAAATGAAATGAGAAATTAATTTTTCCTAAACTTATAAGGGTGTATATTTTTTTTATAGTTAACTTCTAATGCAACCTAGCTTATTTGAAACATGAATTTTTATTGGTAGAAAGTTGTGACATATTTTCTATAGTATGACAAGAAGAGTGTAAAAATATATCATACACAAAATTTATGAAATTTTTTAGATAAGAAAATAAATCAGATCATATATAATATATTTCATTGATTGAAAATAATATTAAGGTCTTATATTGATAAAAAATTAATTCAATGATAATATTTTTTAAAACAAATAACTGATATAAAATATATTATTTAAAACATATATTAATGAAGTGTATGAAATTTATTCAATGAAATATTAAAAAGTGAGCATCGTAATCAAGTAATATAAAGTGTCCTTTATATAATAGGAAAGTTTGGATTTGTGGATGTGGAATTAAAATATAAATGAAAGAAATTGAACCATTTAAGGAAATTTAGATAAAGTATTTTTAGATGAGTTTATTCTCTATTAATGTATTTGGACCACAAAATGTTGTTAGTATAAGTATGAAGGAATCGTTGATATGTGATAAATATTCAGAAGTAAAGTACACCCATAGTAACTAGGAATGGGAGATGGTATGGTGAAGAGGAACAAAGATATTGAAATAGGTTTGGAGTTAGAAGTCAGGGTTTAGAGGGAGAATAAGGGTGTGGGGGGGGGGGTAATATTTAGCACAATGAATATGAGTGTAAGATATCTACTGGAGGGAACCCACATGGAGAATATGGAGGATGTGAGAGGCAAGAAATAGGGTAAAGAGAGGTTTACATGTGGATAAGATATTATAGAAAATAGTATTGTTATATATTTTTTCCTCAGGAAAAAACATTGTAGTATATATATATTATATACAAATAAATAATTTTTTAGATTAGGGAAATCTTCAAAAGTGGACAAGGATATAACAAAGATAAGAATAGAAATCAGTGGAATTCCCAAGTAAAAAAAATGAAAATTAGAAGCTCCAAGTAAAATAACCCAAACATGCCATAAGTCTTTCAAATAATTATTCCATGGAATAGAACACTAGAAAGAGACAATCATGGGAACTTAACACTCACACAAAGGTAGTTAGAGCATTATACATTAGCTTTTCTATACCCATATTCTAGGTAACACACTACTAGAAACCCTTATGAAAAATGGTATGAATAATATTTGTAATATTTAAAAAATAGAAAAAAAACATGAATAATCTTTTCAAATATACATGGGTCTTTATAATGATATTGTAATGAGAAAATAAATCCTTGACTGTTAAATTCATCTCTTCCTAAACGTTCAAATTAAAAACAAAGAATTACTTAAATATAAGCTTATGTAGATCATAAATAAATGTACTAAAAATTAAAATCAAAATAAATCATATAAACAAAATAACTGAGAAATGGTTGGATTATTTTAATAATCTATAACCAATTTAATTATATTTGAAAAAATACCATTTAAGGAAAATAAAAAATAAAACAACCTCTAATAAGTTGGAAGAAGTGTGGTCTTAATTTTTTGAAGCGTTTTGACTTTGGTTTATACCATTTTTTCCTCAAAAAAGCTATGTTGTAGATGAAATACCCTATATACAAAATACAGTTATAGTTGAATGACCAATCAATACAAAAAGTGTACTGAGATCTCTTTATAGTCTATGAAAATTGTAGAGGATGTGTTAACCAATCTGTATACTAGACACAATAGGGCCATTATTCATAATCCATATAAATATAGTAGATCATGGTTATACTTAAATGTATGCATAATATGGTAGGGGGTTTCTTAGTAAACATAATCAAGTAATTTGTATACATAATAAAATGTAATTTTATCCATTAATCTAGGAAAATGTACATATAGAGTGTAGAATAAAGTAAAGAGATGGAAAGAAATGTGAATAACATATAAATTATGTAAAATCTATTCCCAATGAACTCACATTGTTCCCTTCATAAATTTTTTCACCCACTACATTTTCCAAGGTTGTAAAAAATTTACTCCTAGGATAGAACATATCACATTTCCTGGATAACATAAATTCAAATATAAGAACATGTTCAAACACAACATGTGTAGAAAATCACACTTTGAACTCTTGAAAATCATGGAGAAAATATGACTGAGTTTTAGTATTTTGGGAGAAAGGGTAGTCCATCAATATGGGAAGGAGGTTCCATTATATTTATAAGAAAAGGAAAAAGAGTATTTTTTTTAAAAAATAATAATAATAAATATAATATATTAAAACCCATTTAATCATTAAAAAAGATAAAAACTAAAGTAAAGTAGGTAGTGGTTTCTTAACAACCGACCACTCACCCACTAAGCCCCACTTTTAATTTTTTTCTAAAAAACCCCCCATATAAATATAAAGTAAATCAATATCAAATTACATATGTATGTAGTTATCTAATGAAAAATAATTTTATTAGGATAAGTATTTTTTAAATTTTTAACTTTACCTAATGAATCATATTGTACTTTCTCGGCTAATCAGTTGAAGTGATGTCCTTGGGTCGTAAACCTTTCATGAAAATTTTTATGGGTTTATGAGGGTAGTTTAAAAATTAAACTAAAAAGTGTAAGAAAACCCAAACCAGGAACTCCATGTGTGAAACTTGAATCCATGTAAAAGGTAAAATGAAGAAACTGTAATGCGTATACCTTACATCGATAAGGTAACAAAACCATCCTTAGTGTATTCTTAGAAAAGATCACCAAAGAGGAAACCAAATGAAATATCTCCTCCATGGTGTATCCAAAATTTGGATGAATCTCTCATCACATGTGTGGGACCCTCATTTATCCCATGAAATTTTAGTGCCTCTTGCAATAAATTAAGGCGGAGGAAGAAATTTATGGGTATAAAAAAATTATCAGGGACCAAACCTCTAACCATCTTATGGTGAAATATCTTTCTAGAGACTCTCAAAAAACTTATGAGTTTTCAATTAATTGATTTTGTTTCATTATAAATTTTGTGAATATGTATGCCTAATGAATGATTTGTGAGAGGGGGTTAAATGTGCTACATAGTTCTTCACATCGGGCTCACCATGTTTATCTTTCAGAGAAACTACCAATAGCTCCCACATCCATAACTGGGTACAGAATATATTTCCAGAAGCTGGTGGTGCTCTGGTTTTTCAAACCCAAAAAATCTTATAAACTCACATTTATCAAGCGGATGTGATCTCGAGCTCATCACGCCCTATTGGGGGGAATTTTTGCCTACTTCGGTACTCTCTTATATATTTAAGATATGTTCAAAAATATCTTCCTAATCGAGATATAGAATTGGTTACCCTAACAAAATAACCTTAGGTTAAATATCTTTTATATATGATGGTGAATCTTTTAGTGATTCCATATGTATGTATTCGATGTTTTCCATCCCTTTCCCCATTAGTGGGTATCTTCTTATATATTAAATCTGTATAACCAGGCTGTCTAGATTTTGTTGTTATCCAAGGAGGTGGTTAATATTTCAAGGATGGGATTGAGAAATTATGGGGTATTCTACATATTCTTTTCTATAATATGAATAAAAATCCACATAGTTTATTAAACCTAATTAGTTTAACATCATAAAAAAATGAAATATATGGGGGAAATTGGGAACCAGATATTGATCTCGAGCCTCAGGGAGAAATCCTACATATCCTATTTATGGAAGGAATCAGAGTTATCATAGTTAAATCACAACCTTGGGACTTGATCAGAGATAGATACCCTTATATGGGGGTAGTTATATCATAACACTGATTGGGGCTTACAAACTGAGGTTTCCCTAGTTGGTGGAGATTCATGATGTAAAATTATGTGATCATCCCAACTACCTAAGCCTACATGAACCATGATCAGTGTAGGAAACAAGGGATAATAAGTAATCAATATCACTGCATATGGATGTGGGAATTATGTACTGGGAAAAACATTTGGATGTTTATTATGGAGTTGGGACTTATGAAGACATCCTGCATATCCTGGTTACGGAAGGAATCAAAGAAATCATAGTTCATATGACTTCTAAATCTACTGGTGGATGAGGAAGGATGACCAGCCATTGGGAGGGATAGGGTCCTGATGGTTGGAGTGTTAGCGACATAGAGGGACTTACACTGAGGTGGATTTCCATTTGAGATCAGGCCTTTAGGAAGGCATCCTATGTATCCTAGTTATAACATGAATCAGAGTTCTCATAGTTCAATTTGACCAGGGATTATAGACCAGGGTTTCCATTATATTGGGGACATATCATATTATCTCACTGATCAGGGCTTACACACTAAGGTTTCCCTTATATTAGGTAAATATCATATTATTCTAGTGACCAGGGCTTAAAAACTGAGGTTTCCCTTATATTGGAGGCTTAGAAAAGGTTATCATGTCATGGGATTCTTGCTTGACCAAATATGATTTTCTAACTAACCCGCTTGATTGTATACTTGATTTGACTCAATTTTATTCTTGACACACCAGAGGATGTTTCAACAAGTCTGGTTATATTGTGTATATGTCAAAAGACAATCGCATGCTTTAGTTGAATTATCCACAAGACATTGCATAATATTAATGGAATATATGAAGTACATCGTATAATCAAGGATGAATTTTATGAAGGAAATTTCAAGACTTTAATATCTTGTCTTGGAGGTGATCACATGATCTCGACTGACATGTCTAGAGGACATCACATGATCTCGAATGACATGTCCTAGTGTCATCATGAAATCTAGATGACATGCTTGGAGGGTGCCATGAGATCTGGATGACTTGTCTGGAGGACATCATAAGAGCTAGTTGACATGGCCTTGTGTCATCACGAGACCCATATAACATGTATTTGTGCCATTGTATGATTTGGGAAACATGGTTAGAGTACATTGAAAGGTTTAGATGGTGAGTCACGAGGGTATCAAGAGACTTGGGTGGTATTCCCAGAGGACATCATGTGACTTTCTTGAAGTGTCCTAAGTATATAACATGATCAAAATGGTATGTCAAGGAGACATCACATAACTTGAGAAAAATGTCCTAGTACTGTCACATGATTTAGATGAGTCATGTGAAGCACATGAGGATCATAAAATTTGTTTTCACTTATGTATCCCATATTTAGTCTTTGTTCCATCATTTATTTCATATGTGTGTTAGATTTATTTAGTGTTTATCTTATTTAGGTCTCGTGTGATTAAAAAATTATATGGTATGTACTTCACATAATCCTTTATAATTACTTCGTGTTATCTTAAGTGATCATGTGAAGTGACTATTCATGCCTCGTGATCCCTTAGGTTTTTCCCAAGATTTTACCTATAGAAAATATAATGGACCATGCTTTTCATACATAGATATTACATCTAAATAAAATAATATTCATTATATAACATAACAAAACCACACTATAACCATATAGGTTTAGTGTCTTTGGAAACTTGGAAGTATAAAAAGCTGATTCATAAAACATTTACATAATCTTCTACTTATTCCTTCATAACTAGAACCCTTTTTTACATATCATACTTAATACATTTCTTCATATCCTATGAAAAAAAAACATATGAAAACGGTGAGATCAGATGCTCAGTGAGGGTAAACAAGGAAGATATAAATCATAACATAATCACAAGTCATACAAACATAAAAAAAACATTTGAAAATTATATCTCACATATCAAATATCATGATATTGTGTCATGTAATAAATCATAGAATTTCATAAAGAATCAAAGAACATATTCCATGAGATCATAACATAAGTTATGGAATCCTGGCATACACATAAGCATAAAAAATATTTTCCATATTAGTCAAGGTTCATTAACAAGGCCATCATAGTAGATAAATTCATTTACTAAACTAGGTTCACTCCCTATTCCGACCCTGTGTTACTGAATTGGGTTTACTTCCCATTCCATCCTAGTATTACTAAATTGGATTTACTTCTTATTCTTGTCCTATATTACAGAACTTCATTCACTCCTCATTTTAGTCCTGTATATCTCATAAGATATAAATATTTACCCAATGAATTAGAGGGAGATATTGGCCCCACCCATCACATAATTAAAACCATACATATGTGTACCACATGAACATAAATCATTCATCATATCATAACCCATGAAAAAAATGGGTTACATAAACATTTCATCATAACATAACCCATGTAAAAGAAATGGGTTTCATAAATATCATTCCATCATAAACATAACCAACCATAAACAGAATAAGGATAGTATCCTTGAAAAATATTCCCAATAAATTATAAGTAACATCAAATAATGTTATCTTAGATGGAAAATAATTTTTAAATCTCACTTGAAATAATTCTTGAAAAATTATATTTCCATTTTTAAATAATTTATTTTTAATGAGCCACACATTTATAAAAGAAAAATTATCTTTGAATACAACCTTGTAATCTTATAAAAAAAAACTTCAAGGAATTAATGTTTCATTATGGAAGTAAAATATTCTCATTCCATATATGTTAAAAAAATATTCCTTCCATTTTATTTTTGTTGAAAATTCACTAAGTACCTCATTTATAAAAATGAAAAAAAGATTCCTTTACAACTGTTTAGTAAAAATTCACACATGGGTAAAAATGGAATTAATTTTTTTATAATAATATTAAAAATATTTTTGAAAACATTTTTAGAAAACATGGGCATGGAAGAGAAATATTCCCTAGTAGATACTTACATATAAATAATCTCGAATAATAATGAGATTGTGAAATCAAACCTTACCTTAGGTCTGATTTACTTCATAAGTTTATAAAAATCATGTATAATGGTTTAAATAATGTTATTAATTTATACCATAACCATATTCATATTTCCTAAATCATCTTATCACCTTTTTTAATAATATTTTGTTACTACCATTCTTTCGGGTGTTAACTAATTCATTTTCCTATGCATGTTTTGTCGTATGAGTCTCGTTTCTTGTGTATAGGATATAGTTCCATCATATAAATAATTATATTAAGTTAATATATATCATATTTATTAATTATATATATTTATATAACCATCCTTTAATGGTGATCATGGAAAATGAATCGCATCGCGTCGTGGAGACGATATGCCGTACGTATGCATGAGGGACGATATCATTCCCTTAACGGTGAAAGAGGAAGGAAGTGTATGGTATATTAATTTTTTATAGAATTAATATAATTTTATAATTATTATATATATATTATTTCCATAATTATTCCTATCCAAGTAAAGTGGTGATGAAAAATATATTACACCACGTAGTGGAGACGGTAAGTTGTACGTACGCACGCGCATTGCTTTTATTTTTCATAGGATGGATAAAAGATAGAATATGGTTGTACCATATCATAATAACATCTGAGAATATAGATTATACTATTTTTGTTACTTTATAATGTAAAAAACACATTAATAATAACTAGAAGAAGAAATAAACATAAAAGAGTTGGTAAAGACGATTACATATTCTTAGACAAACTTCATTTATATCTCATCTTAGGGCCACTAGGTTTTGTCTTTTGAGAAGAAAAGAACCTCTAGAATGTTGATAAGGAAGTTTATAAGATAAATGGGTATATTATGGTTGATATTTAAAGCTTAAAGTGATTTTAAGAGGCGAGGGAGGATGTGTCCTTTAATAAATGAGGTGAGGGGCACTTTTGGAATTTCTCAAAATATTAATTTATAATAAATTTAATCTCAATACAAATACCTCCAAAATTAAATTTATTCAAATATAAAATTATATAAGTTAGTAACAGAATCAACCAATATATTTTATACAAGTTTTAGTATTATTTTAAACCTTATCATTTTGATCAATCCTTAGTTAACCAATTTTAAATTTAAATACTATAATAATTTTTTCAATTTTAAAAGGTTGTAATTTTTACTTATTTGATATAAATTGGAACATAAATGAAATATTTATGAAATTTTAGACCAAATTAAAATTATTTTATATTTTTAAATATGTTTTATTATTTTTAAATAATTTAATAAAATATTATTTTTATAACATATCATTAGTTTCAATTTTGACGCTATTTATTATTTGGAATTTTAAAAATATCAAGATAATAATTTTACCTCAAAAAAATATTTTATTACATACCTAATATGTTAATATAATCTATAAAATTCGTTTATCACATTAATTATCTAAAATTATTTTTTTAATATTTCTAATAACATTTATTTGATATTTCCATTAATATAATAACTATTGCATCAACATTGTGTAATAATTTAAGGAAATTATTTATTCACTAAAAAGTGTAAATAAATTACCATGATTTATATAAATCCTTTATATTTATAATTAATATTTATTATTGAATATATATTCAGGTTAACCCTATATTAAAAATGATATAATATTTAAAACATGGATGTGACATATTTTTATTTTTATTAAATAAAATATTATAAATATCATAATCTCGTCCATGTGGCCCAAAAAGTCAAAAATAAATTTATATAATGAAAATATTTTTATTAATTTGAAAATTTACATTTAGATTCATTCATAACCTACCTTTTTCCCCATGTGGGCACATAAGGGATATTTAAGACAAAGAAAGTGAATTTTTTTTACTTTCTTTGATTTAAATATTATATAAGTAATTTTCATATAAACGTTTCCATTTAATAACTTAATTTAGATCCATAGTTGTTAAGGTTACAATTATCTTCATACAATAAAATTTGGGTAAGTTTTAGGGTCATTTTACAGTCCTTATCATTTTATTTTTAACCTAAATTACCCAATTTACACTTTACCGTGCTAATTTTTTTACTAAAGTTACTATTAATATTGGGAAAAAATAAAAGGGACCTATTAATTAAATTTATAAATTATGAATCATTATTTTAAATATATTTTTAAAAATTCAAATCATGGAATTTTCATAATTTAATTTAGAATAAAACCGGTAAAATGCCATGAAAACTATTTTTGGGAAAAAATTCCCTTTTTAAACATAAAATGTTTTTATAATAAATTATTATATAAAATTATTTTAAAAAACCAAAATTGGATTATTTTAAATCAAAATGAACTAATTAAAATTTAAAACTAATCAAAAAGTAATTTTACATTGTAAATACTTTAAAAGAAAATATAGTCTTAAGTAAAAATCAGTATTTTCACTATTCCTTGAAAAAAACAAATGTTTTTCAGAAACTTATATAAAATTATTTTAATCTAATTTTGGAATTATGAATTCAAAAATTAAATTTATTTTCTAAAATAAATTTTCAATAACTTATAGAAATTAATATTCACTCATAAAAAGAAGAAAAACTCATTTTTGAAGAAACCATATTTTTGAAGAATAAAATGACTTTACTAAAAAAGTTTGTAATAATTTCCAAAGAACTTACCAATAAATTCATATTAATTTGAAACTTTATATTTATTTAATAAATTAGTTATTCATATTTATTTCTATCTATTTAATGGATAGATGATAATAGACATATAATATTTCATGGTTCATGCAATGCAAGCTATCAAAGAAATAAAATTATTTAAAGAGAAATATTTGATAACTATTATCCGGGTGTTACATTATACCCCCCTTAAGATGAATTTCACCCTCAAAATTCATGATTATGATAAAAACATATATGGGTACCTTTTCCTCATCATATCCTCATGTTCCCACATAGCTTCCTCAAATTGATGGTTTCTCCATAAAACTTTAACCAAATGAGTGGTATTATTTCATAGAACTTTTTCTCTACGATCCAAAATATATATATTTTTTCTTACTAAGAAATATATTGCTCCAGAAGTATGAATTATGAATTTATTACATGTGAACGACCAAGTTTTTACTTCCCTGGGAGAGATACATGAAACACATCATGAACTTGAGAGAGATTCAGTGGAAGATTCAGTCTATAAGCTATCTTCCCAACATGATCTAGAATTTAAAAAGGATTAATATAAATTGGGATTAGATTTTACTTATGTTAAAATATCATCACTATATTATGGGGAGATATTCATAAAAATACCTTTCCACCCATTTCAAACTCTAGGTCTTTTCATCGATTGTCAGTAGAACTTTTTCTCGACTTTGAGTTGTTCTTATGTGTTTTTGAATTGATCTAACTTTATATTCTATTTCCTCAACTAGATCAAGTCCCAATATCTTTCTGTGCTCAAATTAATTCCATAATTTTGGAGTTCTACACTTCTTACCATAGAGGGCTTCATAATGATCCATTTGAACACTAGAGTGAAAGATATTTTTGTAAGAAAATTCTACCAAATGTAGGTGTTGATCCCAACCACCTTTTAAATACATAGATAAAGATCTCAATATATATTATAGAGTTTGAATTTTCCTCTCAGACTATTCATCTATCTAAGGATGACAAGTAGTGCTGAAACTTAACTCTATATCCAGAGCCTACTGAATGATTCTCCAAAAAATCAAGGTAAATATCATATCTCAATCAAATACAATAGAAATTGGTACTCTATGAAATCTTACCACTTACTTAATTTATATTCTGGAAAGTTGATTAAGAGAAAAATATTCTCTGATAGCAATGAAGTGTGCCTAATTTATAAGGCGATCAACTATAACCCATATATAATTATGTATTTTAGATGTTTTGGGAAGTCCAATGATAAAATCCATGGTGATGTTTTCCTATTTCCATTATGGTATGGGTAATTTTTGTAAATACCCTTAGAATTATATCTCCCAGCCTTAACTTTCTAATAAATCAAGCACCGAGAAACATACTATGCAATATCTTTCTTCATGCCATCCCTTTAGAAATACTCTTTTAGGTCTCTATACATCTTGGTGCTTATAATATGAATAGATAATGATGAAAAATGATCCTTATCCAATAGATCCTTATATAAATTGGGTATGGGAAGGATAAAAACATGGTTATTCAACTTTATTATTCTATCACAATTAAAGTTGAACTCAAGAACATTTTCTCACCTTCTTTTGTAACCCTATATCTTCCTTCTATGCCTCCTTAATATTCACTTATATATATGGTTGAACATTCATTTAAGATAGATAAGATTTCTCCCCTTATTTTAATATTTATATATCCATCCTTTTAAACTCAATAAATTTGGATCTTTTGTGATCCTCATCATAGATAGGATAGCATGGTCCTTTTGAATCAAAGCATTTACCACCTTGTTCGCTTTCCCAGAGTGGTAATATATTGAGAAATCATAATCTATAATCAATTCCAACCATATTATTTGGCGCATATTCATCTCCTTTTGAGTGAAAATATATTTTAAAATTTTATGATTAGTATATATAAATCACACCTTTCTCCATATAGATAATTTCTCCATATCTTTAATTTAAAAATTACTGAATCTATTTCCAAATCATGAGTTGGATAATTTTTATCATGGATCTTCAATATATTTGAGCATAAGATATCACCATATAATTTTTCATGAGAACAAATACCATCCCCTTATTTGATTCATCACTATAGATCACAAACCTTTCTACGCTATAGGGTAGTGTGAGCATAGGTGCATTGACTAACCTTCTTTTTAGATCCTTGAAATTCTATTCATATTCCTCTATCCATATGAACTTAACATCGTTCTGAGTCATCTTGGTGAGTTAATTAGATATTTGTGATCAATATTTCAAAAAACGTCGATAATATCTAAAAATAATAAGAAAAATTTGGATCTCAGTTACCGTTGTTGGTCTAGGCTAATGTTCAATAACTTTCGTATTTACTGGATATATAGATATACCCTCTCTTGAGATTATGTGACCAAAAAATGAAACTTTTTGATGCCAAAAATCACACTTGGTAAATTTTGTGTTAATATTCTTCTATCTCAAGGTCTTCATACAATCCCCAAGTGTTATTCATATTTTTTCCTTTATATTTTAATATAGAAGAATATCATCTGTAAAGACTACCACAAACTGATCAAGATAGTCTCCAAAGACTCTATTTGTAACACCCTGAGATTTTATGAGAAATTTTTTTATGTATTATGTTATACGCAACACCAAAGGAATCTTTCACAGCACACAATACGGACTTGGCTTGCATTACACGCAATCATGACCTTCCTTGATAGCGTGTGTAGTACGCAATACCGGGTTTCACTAAACAACGATATATTATTATGAACTAGCCATTATGAATAGTATTAACTACATTTTTAATTTTATTATTCATCTTACACATTTTCTAGAACATGGTAAGAGAACAAAATAATTTTTTCGGGTAAAATAAGTATTTTTCAAAAAATGCAGTTTTGCCGCCTTTTGATGGCGCACCCACATTAAATCTATTTTTTGACATGATTATAAGTTCAATTTGAAAAAAATAAAATTCTTAATTTGAATCAGGGTATAAAAATTTACTTTGGATAAATTTTTGATATTTTTCTGATAACTTTCATATTTTGATGAATAGTAAAAATACACTAATTTTTAATTAAAAATAACTTTTTTCATTGAGATAATTTATATGGTTAAATTATAATATTTAATGGTTTTAAATGATAAATAGAATATATTTTTACCATTTAATATAATGTATGTCATTAGTATTAATTTCACATTGAATTCATAGGTAAAAACATTTCAATCTTTGGCAATGTTTTAACTTCTAAAACCCGTTTTCTTAACAATGAGATTTATTTTAAATTAATTACTGCAACTTATATGTTTTGAATTTTGAAAAATGGATTCCATATTTCGAATAAGTGGGTTTAAATTATGTTAATAGGCTATTTTTTATTTTTGGGCATTATGAATAGTAACTACGGTAAATTTTATTTACCATAGTTAAAGGTAAATCAGGTAATTAAGGGTAAATATAAGATTATAAAATTACCCTAAAACCTGTAAAAATCCTATTTGATGACTACAAGTCGACATATATCACCTAAGGGTCAGATTAGATTCATTTAATGGACTTTTTTCCATGAAAATAATTTAATTATTATTAAAACCAAAGAATGTGACAACATGTCACTTTCTTAAATCTTATAAGTATAATAATTTTAATTTAGTGATAAAATTAATTAAACTTCGAACATGAATAGTATCTATAAATATAATACAATTATCTACATCATAGGAATTTATTTATAATTTTTAGAGATTAAATAATTATCATTAATTATGACACAATAGTGATGTTGAAATTCTTTTATTAATTAAAATATCAAATATATGGTTTTAAAAATATTAAAATAAATATTATATGAACTATTTAATGTTCTCAACTAATTTTCTAGATACATATGACATTTTATGAATCTATTAAAGCTTTTAGTTCGAACATATCTTCTTTATATATTTTATTTAAATTCAAATAAATGAATAGTGTCAAAATTGACACTATTGTTATTTTATAAAAATAACATATTATAAAATTGTTTAAAAATCAAAAAAATATTTAAAAATTATAAATTAAAATTTATATGGTCTAAAATTTCATAAAGTGTCAAATTATGGAAAATTCACAACACATATGTAATTATTTATAATAATTTAAAATTTAGAGTATTATTACCACAAATAAAATTAAATTGATAAATAAGGATAAATCAAGTTGATAATGTTTAAAATAAATTCCTAACATGTCTAAATTTTATTGGTTTATAATATTACAACCATATATCATATAAAATTTTGATATGAGTCATTTTGGAAGTTTTTAAGTGGGGTTGGGATTTAATATAAACTAATATTTCTTATATTTCCAAAGGTGCCCCTCTCCTCCCTTATAAAAGGGAACCTCCTCCATCTCCTCCTCACACTAATTTGAGCCTTCAAGCTCAGCCAATCCCTGCCCATTTCACTTCCCCACTTCCCTAGAAACATCCTAGAGGTCCTGGTCTTCTTCAAAGACCAATTTTAGTGCCCTAAGAGGAGGTCTCAAAGAGGCGCTTCAAAGAAGAGGTAATGTCCGTTACCGATTCTTTCAAATTTATTTCTTCTTACACTTCTTCTTATTTATTTGTTTTATTATGAATTAATAACATCAGTATCAATCATATACTGATATGTTATTTTAAGTAGGAAACAACCCTATTTCACCATCTATCCATCCTACGGAAAATGAAATCACCGCGCGTGCGTACGTACGGAATACCGTCTCCACGCCGTGGTGTAATCTATTTTCCATCACCAACTTACTGGGATGGGTATAATGGTGCAAATAAATAACTATATATGATTATTTTAAATTGGTATTGATTCTGAAATAGTATACATACACTCCAATATAATTCCACGATCATGGGAACGATATCATCGCTCGTGCGTACGTACGGAATACCGTCTTCACGATGTGATGCGATTCGTTCTACATGATCTTCATTGCATAATGATTATATAAATGAATTTAATGAATAAATATGATATATAGTACACTAATACCATTATTAAAAGGAGGTATCTATAACCTAAATAGAAGAATAAGAATTTATTCGACAAAACACGCATAAGAACAAAAAGTAATAAACACCCGAATAACAAGTAGTAATGAAATATTATTAATAAGAAGCTATGAATATGACCATATATGATATCATAACAATAAGTATGATTCTTTAATAAGTTAGTAACATTATTTAAATCATTATACAGGAAGTTCAGACACTTACGAAGCAAATAGGACCTAAGGTAAGGGAAAATATCACAATCTCATTTTTATCCGAGATTGTTTATACTTTGGTATTTACTGGGGTATATTTTATCATCCACATCCATGTTCCCTCAATATGTAATATTGTTTCCATCCACCTACAATTTTTTAAATCCAATTTTACCCTTCGGTGAGTTTTTAGTAAAGGACATGAAAGAAATCTTTTGTCATTTCTCGTACGAGGTACTTTTTGACTTTTCTGACAAAAGTACGAGAAGAATGTTTTTTTAAGTTATACGACATGAATGGATTTTTAAAACATTATTTCCAAGAAGCTTCATTTACAAGTTTTCATGTTTATTTTTAATAAACTTCTTTTAGTTTAAAATTTTATGACATGTTAAGAAAGGAAAAATGTTTTTGAAGTAGAAAGGATATTTTCCTCAAGAATGGAGTTCAAGCGTTTTATCAAAATTATTTTCCATATAAGATAATATAGTGTTATATTTATATCCCTATTATTACATTGATTTGATTATGTTGTGATGGAATTATTGACACACGCCTGTCGTGGGGTGTGGAAAAACAATATTTTATTTACCTAAGTATAGTATAGCAGTTGATCCTAGGTAGTCTCCCGAAGAGGAGTGCACACAAAACAAGGTTGTCACTTTTTTTGTTGGTTTTCGTAAAAAGATTGGTTTTAATTAATTTGAATGAATATGAGAGAAAAAAACAACATAAATTTATTGATTTTAACAAATGATAAAGACGGTGATCGTATTGGGTTCGGCTAGACTTAGTGTTGTGCCATCATGGTTTACAATTTTTATCTCTTCTTCTTCCTTAAACTGGTAAGAGAGATGTGATGAGAATTTTCCTTTCTAAAACCTTAGATTGGCCTATCCTCCTTCCAATGTGTTTAGGGTTGTAGAAGGTCTCTTGATTAATTAGAGCAATCCCAGACCTGGAATTGTTGTTCCCTAATAAACCAAGATTTCAACATACAATCCTACACACGTGCTTGACAACCGTCGAGAAATCACCACCCAATCCTAATCATGTTCCACCATATACATATTAGAATTGGGTGGAGGGAGATGTGATCATCGACCAAAGAAATTTATAATTTCAGAATCAAAACCTTAACACAGCAACATTCGGAATTTAATACTGAATTATGAATTGGAACCAGAAGAAGAAAGAAGAACAAATTTTATTCATTTCAAGCACAAAAACTCAAACACAACACATAGGTCCAGCCTCCCCTCTTTCTAATCACTCAAATGAAACTACCCCTCCATGGATGGGGTAAGAGAGATAATGCGGGAGAGGAGAGACATTTAAAAATAAAAGAAATAAAATAAAAAGCTGAGAAGTTCTTCTCCTTGGTGTCCCAGAAGGAATGGGATGGAGAATGGGATGTGTTGAGGAGGAGGAGCTCTCCTCCTTTTATAGCCAGATTTCTGTCCTCCGAATTTTGTCGCGTTTTGGACCAAATAAATGACCTCTTCACGCATTTAGACCTTCTTCAATGTTGTTCATAATTATCTTGTCCGTGTCCCCTCAAAATATCATCGGATTTGGACAGGTATTCCGAGAGTTATGGCCCTTTTACTCTGATCATTTATTCTGTCCATTCAGAATCTCCAATACGCCAAACCCCAGATTAAGAAGCTTTAATGGACCCTCAAACGGAAGAATCCCGTAGTGATTCCTTAATGAAAGATTATCCAAAACTCCTTTCTCGTCCACCCACCGAATTTTACAAGAGTTGGGCCCACAATGGATGAGTTATGGATCCCACACCAAAACTAGGCAGAACTGGAAACAGTTTTCTTGAGCCAACTTGTGAGCTTATTTTGAGCTTCCATATGGCCGATTCAGCTTTTAGTCCAAAAATAGTAAATGAATCCCTGGATGTTTAGAATCTGGAAAAGAAAGAATTTTGCAATTTGGATCAATTTAGATAATGTTATGACCAAAATACAGAAATACGTTAAAACTGTTAAAAATCCAAAATGGCCAATTTTTACTATTCAGCTCAAAATAACACTAAAATCATAAAAATGAAACAATTAATATTAGAGGAACACTTTTGTGAGTTTAAAAAAATGATATTCAATATAAATTAATTGAAAATATTTGCTCTATCAATTATTTTTATGAATTCATTTATCTTATATGAATTGTTTTATGATGCCACGATGTTTAAGAATCCCATTTTTATTACATGGGTTATGCAATGATGTATGATTTATGATTTTGTGGCACACATAAGAATGGTATCATTATGAGATAGGTGAGAACTATATCTCCCTCCAATGCATTGGGTACAGATTTTATATCTCATGAGATAGACATGGCTGGAATGGCAGGTTAAACCGGTTCAGTAAAACAGGACTGAAACGAGGAGTGAACTCAGTTCAGAAATGGACTTTGTACACTAAGATAGTCTTGGAAATGAGTCTTGAATAATAAGAAATGATTATATATGATTATTTATGTATGCCACAAAGTTTCATTTTTTAAGTTATGATTATTGTGATTACATTTCACTACCATGATTTATCCCATGTTATGAAATTATGATCTCTTTTGCAGGGTAAGATTTCCAAAATGTTATGTTCTTATGAATTTGATGTGATTGATATTTCTTTTGTTTACCCTTACTGAGCATTTGAGCTCACCCTTTTGTATTTTTTCTTTCCCCAGGTCAGGAAGAAGGGTATTAAGTAAGATACGCCAAAAAGGGACTATAGATATGATGAAATAAATGGGAGACAATGTAGATGCTTTATGAACCAGTTGTTTATGTTTCCCAGTTTCTAAAGACACTATACCTATACGGTCGTTTCATGGTTTTGTTATATGTTGTAATAAGTATGCTTTAATTTTGAATTATTAACCATGTATGTAAAGTATGGGTCGTTATAGTTGGTATCAGAGGAAAGGTATAGTCAACCTTTGGAAACTAGGATGTGAAAGCCTTAGTAAGAAACCTAAGGATATGTCTAAGCATAGAACACAATCTTAGTGTTTTAGAAATGGCCATGAACAACCTATGATAAGAACTTAAGTGTGAAATTTTATTCTTCATTATCTGGTTTTCCTATTATAATTAGTGTTGCTCACACTATTCTTCTTGGTTTTAGTCAATGGCTGGAACCCGAAGAAACCGTGTTAATGCGGAATGCAACGGGCAATGAAATGATTGTCCCCCTGAGCAACCAAACGTTATGGGATCTAGAATGAAAAATCTTTTAGCCATGCTCACACAACTTTCTCAAGCTATGAATCATGCAGGACTTCCAAATGAGCAAAGGAAGGTGCAACATTCTGTCGAATCCTTCATGAGGCAGCGTCCACCTTCATTCAGCGGGTATTCTGATCCATTAGTGGCTGAACAATGGATCAGTACCACTGAAAAGATATTTTCAGTCCTTCAATGTTCTGAACATGATAAAGTCATCTTAGTAGTGTATCATTTGGAAGGTGATGCTGATCAATAGTGGAATCTAATTAAGAATACAAGGCAAAGGGATGAAATTGAGTCCATGGAATGAGACGAGTTCAAGAACATATTTTTCAATAAGTATTTCCCTCGTATTCTTCGAACAAAGATGGAGAAGGAGTTTCTTGAACTGAAGCAAAAGGATGATGAATCCGTTGGTACCTACGAAGAAAATTTTACAAGACTTGCAAGGTACACTTCCGGAATTATTATCCAACCTGAGAGTAAGATCGATCGATTCTTTAGTGGCATAAAACCAAGTATTTGAAGGGAGTTAGCCATAAGGGACTTCAATATCTATGAGGAAATTATTCGATGTGCTCTCAAGGTTGAGATAGAGATTGGTGTAACCCATCAGTCACATGGGTTTGATAAGAAGAGGAAAATTGAATTCAAAGGAAAATCTAAAGACCACACTGAAAATAAGATGAGTTTTCCCTTATTCTCAAAGTGTGGAAAGAAACATGGAGGAAATTGTCTTAAGGGGACAAGAAAATGTTTTAAGTGTGGAAAAGAATGTCATCGGGCAATTGAATGTCGAAATAATGGGAAGAAGATGTCTAATGATGAAAACAAAGGAAGGGATACATAGAATGAACCTACTACACTTCAATGTTTCAAGTGCAAGGAGATGGGGAATTATGCCAATCAATGCCCAAATCCAAGGGTTGATGATGATGATCGACGTCAACAAACTCTTAAGGCCAAAAACAAAGGAAAGTCACATGCAATTACTATCGGCGATGTGGAGTACGACAACGAAGTGGTGAGAGGTACACTTACCATCCACTCTAAAGTAGAAAATGTTTTATTTGATTCTGGATCCACCCACTTTTATTTATGAAGAATTTTCTAAAGGTATAACCGTATTACCTCAACAATTAGATGTTGAGTTGGTTGTGACAACTCCTAATGGCACAATAGTCGCATCAAAAGTTTACAATTCTTCTCTGATTGAAGTTTGTGGGAAAGTGCTTCCTGAAAATCTTGTGATCCTTCCTATAGTGGAATTTGATGTGATTCTTGGCATGGATTGGATTTCTTTATGTGGAGCTCATATCAATTTCCAAATAAGGGAAGTCACATTTCATATTCCAGATCAATCTATGATCGTCTATCGATGCAAGGATGAACATAACCTTCCAGTGGAAATTTCTTCTATCTTATGGGTCTTGATTCCACTAAATGAAGGTTATTTATCTCAAATGGTTAGAGAGAAACTCAAGATTAATAATATACCCATTGTACGGGAATTTGATGATGTCTTTCCGGAGGAATTGCCAGGTCTTCCATCAAATCGTGAAGTTGAGTTTTCAATAGAACTCGTACCAGGTGCTTTGCCTATTTCAAAGAAAACTTATAGAATGACCCCAATTGAGTTGCAGGAATTGAAGAAGAAACTCCAAGAGAATATTGATAAAGGATTCATATTCCCTAGTGCGTCACCTTGGGGAGCACCTGTTCTGTTTGTTAAGAAGAAATATGGATCAATGAGACTCTGCATTGATTATCGAGAACTTAACAATATCACTATCAAGAACAAATATCCTCTCCCACGCATTGATGACCTATTTGACCAACTACACGGAGCTCAATACTTTTCCAAGATTGATCTTCGTTCAGGGTATCATCAATTAAGGGTCAAAAGGGAGGATATACCAAAGACAGCTTTTCGTACAAGGTATGGACACTGAATTTATAGTGATTCCATTTGGTCTTACTAATGCCCCTGCTATCTTCATGGATCTGATGAATAGAGTCTTTAGAGACTATCTTGATCAGTTTTTGGTAGTCTTTGTAGATGATATTCTTGTCTATTCAAAGAGAAAGGAAGAACATGAAGATCACTTGAGAATTGTATTAAAGACCCTAAGAAAGGAGAAGCTTTATGCCAAATTTAGCAAGTGTGAATTTTGGATTCAAAAAGTTGCATTTTTTGGTCACATAATCTCAAAAGAGGGGATATCTGTGGATCCAACAAAAACAGAGGTTATCGAAAGATGGTCGAGACCAACAACAGTAACTGAGATCCAAAGTTTTCTTGGTTTGGCTGGATATTACTGACGTTTTGTGAAATATTTTTCAAGGTTATCTAACCCACTCACCAAGTTGACTCGAAAAAGAGTGAAGTTTGTTTGGACGGAGGAATGTGAAGAAAATTTCAAAGAGCTAAAAAGAAGGTTAGCCAGTGCACCTGTGCTCACACTACCTTGCAGTGGAGAAAGGTTTGTGATCTACAGTGATGCATCCAAGAAGGGACTGGGGTGTGTTCTCATGCAAAATGATATGGTGATAGCTTATGCCTCACGAAATTTGAAAATCCATGAGAAAAATTACCCAACTCATGATTTGGAGTTAGCTGTGGTAATCTTTGCATTAAAGATTTGGAGGCATTACCTTTATGGTGAAAGGTGTGATATTTATACTGATCATAAAAGTTTAAAGTATATTTTCACAGAAAAGGAGCTGAATATGCGTCAAATTAATTACCACACTAGGAAAGCAAACAAGGTAGTAGACGCATTAAGTCGACAACACCATGCTAGCTTATCCATGATGAGGATCACAAAAGATCCAATATTTATGGATTTACAAAGGATGGATCTTGGAATTTTAATGGAAGGGGAGAAATCTTATCTTTCTCAAATGAATGTTCAACCATCTATACATGTGAAGATTCAAGAGGCATAGAAAGAAGATGTCGAGTTACAAAGACGGTGAGAAATGTTCCTAAATTCAACCTTGATTGTGATTGGATAATAAAGTTCAGGATTCAGCTTTGTGTTCCTCCCATCCCCGAATTAAAGGAGCTGCTGGATGAGGCTCATAGTTCTTCATTCTCTATTCATCCTGGAAGCATGAAGATGTATAGGGACCTGAAAGAGTACTTATGGTGGGATGGTATGAAAAGAGATGTTGCTGAATATGTCTCTCGATGCTTGGTTTGTCAGAAAGTTAAAGATGAGAGACAGAAGCCTAAGGGGATGTTACAACCATTACCCATACCGGAATGGAAATGGGAAAATATCACTATAGACTTTGTCACTGGACATCCTAAAACATCCAAAGGAAATAATGCTATCTGGGTCATAGTTGATCATCTTACAAAGTCTGCACACTTCATTGCTATTAGAGAGGATTTCTCTCTAGATCAGCTTGCCAGGATATATGTAAAGGAAGTGGTAAGATTTCATGGAGTACCACTTTCTATTATATCTGATTGGGATCCAAGGTTTACCTCAAAGTTCTGGCGAAGTCTTCAGCATACTCTGGATACAGAGTTGAGTTTCAGCACTGCTTATCATCCTCAGACAGACGGTCAGTCTGAGAGGACAACTCAAACACTAGAAGATATGTTGAGAGCTTGCTCTATAGATTTCAAAGGTGGATGGGATCAACACCTACCTTTGGTGGAATTTTCTTATAATAATAGCTTTCACTCCAGTATTCAGATGGATCCTTATGAAGCTCTCTATGGAAAGAAATGCAGGACTCCAACTTGCTGGGATGAAGTTGGGGAAATAAAGATATTAGGACCTGATCTTGTTGATGAAATGACAGAAAAGGTTAGATCTATTCAATATCACATAAGAGCATCTCAGAGCCGATAGAAAAGTTATGCCAACAACTGAAGAAAAGACCTAGAGTTTGAAGTGGGTGATAAAGTGTTCTTACAAATATCTCCCTGGAAGAGGGTCATGAGATTTGGAAAGAAGGGAAAGTTGAGACCTAGATATATCAGTCCTTTTAAAATTCTGGATCGTGTTGGGAAGGTAGATTACCGATTGGCGCTTCCACCGAATCTCTCTCAAGTTCACGATGTGTTCTATGTATCTCTCCTGAGAAAGTACATACCTGACCCTTCACATGTACTCAGCTCAGCAGTTGTACCGCTAGAGCAAGATCTTTCTTATGAAGAGCAACCGATAGAGATTCTGGATCGTAGCGAAAAAGTCCTATAGAACAATACCACTCGCTTGGTGAAAGTTTTATGGAGGAACCACCAATTAGAATAAGCTACATGGGAACTTAAGGATATGATGAGGGAGAGGTATCCTTATCTGTTTGTAATGAAGTGACGAATTTCAAGGGCGAAATTTATTTTAAGGGGGGTAGAATGTAACACCCTGAGATTTTATGAGAAATTTTTTTATGTCTTATTTTATACGCAACACCAAAGGAATCTTTCACAACACACAATATGGACTTGGCTTGCATTACACGCAATCACGACCTTCCTCGATAGCGTGTGTAGTACGCAATACCGAGTTTCACTAAACAACGATATATTATTATGAACTAGCCATTATAAATAGTATTAACTACATTTTGAATTATATTATTCATCTTACACATTTTCTAGAACATGGTAAGAGAAAAAAATAAAATTTTCGGGTAAAATAAGTATTTTTTCAAAAAATGCAGTTTTTCCACCTTTTGAGGGCGCACCCTCATTAAATCTAGTTTTGACATGATTATAAGTTCAATTTGACAAAATAAAATTTTTCTTTTGAATCAGGGTATAAAAATTTACTTTGGATAAATTTTTGATATTTTTCTGATAACTTTCATATTCTGATGAATAGTAAAAATACGCTAATTTTTAATTAAAAACAACTTTTTTTCATTGAGATAATTTATATGGTTAAATTATAATATTGAATGGTTTTAAAGTATAAATAGAATATATTTTTACCATTTAATATAATTTATGTCATTAGCATTAATTTCACATTGAATTCATAGGTAAAAACATTTCAATCTTTGGCAATGTTTTAACTTCTAAAACCCGTTTTCTTAACAACATGATTTATTTTAAATTAATTAATGCAACTTATATGTTTTGAATTTTGAAAAATGGATTCCATATTTGGAATCAGTGGTTTCAAATTATGTTAATAGGCTACTTTTTATTTTTGGGCATTATGAATAGTAACTACGGTAAATTTTATTTACCGTAGTTAAAGGTAAATTAGGTAATTAAGGGTAAATACAAGATTATAAAATTACCCTAACACCTGTCAAAATCCTATTTGATGACTAAAAGTCAACCCATATCACCTAAGGGTCATATTAGATTCATTTAATGGACTTTTTTCAATGAAAATAATTTAATTATTATTAAAACCAAAGAATGTGACAACATGTCACTTTCTTAAATCTTATAAGTATAATAATTTTAATTTAGTGATAAACTTAATAAAACTTATAACATGAATAGTATACAGAAATATAATACAATTATCTACATCATAGGAATTTATTTAGAATTTTTAGGGATTATATAAGTATAATTAATTATGACACAATAGTGATGTTGAAATTATTTTATTAATTAAAATATCAAATAAATGGTTTTAAAAATATTAAAATAAATATTATATGAACTATTTAATGTGATCCACTAATTTTTTAGATACATATGACATTTTATTAATCTATTAAAGCTTTTATTTTGAACATATATTCTGTATATAATTTATTTAAATTCAAATAAATGAATAGTGTCAAAATTGACACTATTGTTATTTTATAAAAATAACATATTATAAAATTGTTTAAAAATCACAAAAATATTTAAAAATTATAAATTAAAATTTATATGGTCGAAAATGTCATAAAGTGTCAAATTATGGAAAATTCACAACACATATGTAATTATTTATAATAATTTAAAATTTAGAGTATTATTACCACAAATAAAATTAAATTGATAAATAAGGATAAATCAAGTTGATAATGTTTAAACTAAATTCCTAACATGTATAAATTTTATTAGTTGATGAGATTACAACCCTATCTCATCTAATATTTGGATATGAGTCATTTTGGAAGTTTTTAAGTAGGGTTGGGATTTAATATAAACTAATATTTCTTATATTTCCAAAGGTGCCCCTCTCCTCCCTTATAAAAGGGAAACTCCTACCTCTCCTCCTCACACCAATTTGAGCCTTCAAGATCGGCCAATACCTGACCATTTCACTTCCCCACTTCCCTATAAACATCCTAGAGGTCCTGGTCTTCTTCAAAGACCAATTTTAGTGCCCTAAGAGGAGGTCTCAAAGAGGCGCTTCAAAGAAGAGGTAATGTTCGTTACTGATTCTTTCAACTTTATTTCTTCTTCCACTTCTTCTTATTTAGTTGTTTCATTATGAATTAATAACATAAGTATCACTAATATACTGATATGTTATTATAAGTATTAAACAACCCTATTTCACCATCTATCCATCCTACGAAAAACGAAATCACTGCGCGTGCGTACGTACGGAATACTGTCTCGACACCGTGGTGTAATCTATTTTACATCACCAACTTACTGGGATGGGTATAATGGTGAAAATAAATAACTATATATGATTATTGTAAAGTTTTATTGATTCTGGAATAGTATACATACACTCCAATACAATTCCATGATCATGGGAATGATATCATCGCTCGTGCGTACGTACGAAATACCGTCTCCACGATGTGATGCGATTCGTTCTACATGATCTTCATTTCATAATGATTATATAAATTAATTGAATGAATTGAATGAATAAATATGATATATAGTACACTAATACCATTCTGAAAAGGAGGTATCTATAACCTAAAGAGAAGAATAATAATTTATTCGACAAAACACGCATAAGAACAAAAAGTAATAAACACCCGAATAACAAGTAGTAATGAAATATTACTAATAAGAAGCTATGAATATGACCATATATGATATCATAACAATAATTATGATTCTGGAATAAGTCAATAAGATTATTTAAATAATTATAGTGGAGGTTTGGACACTTACGAAGTAAATCGGACCTAAGGTAAGGGAAAATATCACAATCTCATTTTTATCCAAGATTGTTTATACTTTGGTATTTACTGGGGTGTATTTTATCATCCACATCCATATTACATCAATATGTAATATTTTTTCCATCCACCTAAAATTTTTTAAATCCAATTTTACCCTTCGGTGAGTTTTTAGTAAAGAATATGAAAGGAATCTTTTGCCGTTTTTCATACGAGGTACTTTTTGACTTTTCTGACAAAAGTACGAGAAGAATGTTTTTTTAACTTATACGGCATGAATGAATTTTTAAAACATTATTTACAAGAAGGTTTATTTACAAGTTTTCATGTTTATTTTTAATCAACTTCTTTTAGTTTAAAATTGTATGACATGTTAAGAAAGGAAAAATGTTTTTGAAGTAGAAAGGATATTTTCCTCAAGAATGGAGTTCAAGTGTTTTATCAAAATTATTTTCCATCTAAGATAATATAGGGTTATTTTTCTATCCCTATTATTACATTGATTTGATTATGTTGTGATGGAATTATTTTTATGAATTCATTTATCTTATATGAATTGTTTTATGATGTCACGATGTTTAAGAATCCCATTTTTATTACATGGGTTATGCAATGATGTATAATTTATGATTTTGTGGCACACATAAGAATGGTATCATTATGAGATGGGTGGGACCTATATCTCCCTCCAATGCATTGGGTAAAGATTTTATATCTCATGATATAGACATGGCTGGAACGGCAGGTTAAACCGGTTCAGTAAAACAGGACTGAAATGAGGAGTGAACTCGGTTCAGAAATGGACTTTGTCCACTAAGATAGTCTTGGCAATGAGTCTTGACTAATAAGAAATGATTATCTATGATTATGTGTGTATGCCACAAAGTTTCATGTTTTAAGTTATGATTATTGGGATTACATTTCACTACCATGATTTATCCCATGTTATGAAATTATGATCTCTTTTGCAGGGTATGATTTCCAAAATGTTACGTTCTTATGAATTTGATGTGATTGATATTTCTTTTGTTTACCCTTACTGAGCATTTGAGCTCACCCTTTTGTATGTTTTATTTCCCCAGGTCAGGAAGAAGGGTATTAATTAAGATATGCCAAAAAGGGACTATAGATATGATGAAATAAATGGGAGACAATGTAGATGCCTTATGAACCAGTTGTTTATGTTTCCCAGTTTCTAAAGACACTATACCTATATGGTCCTTTCATGGTTTTGTTATATGTTGTATTAAGTATGCTTCAATTTTTGAAGTATTTACCATGTATGTAAAGTATGGGTTGTTATACTATTCATTAAATTCATGAACATAGAGGGGGAATTAATAAGACCAAAAGGAATTACTATAAATTCATAGTGTCCATACCTTGTATGGAATTCCGTCTTGGGTATATCCACCTTATTGACCCTCAAATAAGTCATCAATACAGGGGATAAGATATTTTTTCTTGATAGTGATCTTGTTAAGTTCTCGATAATAAATACAGAGTCTCATTGATCCATATTTATTCTTAACAGAAAATAGTTACACCCCAAGGTGATGCACTAGGTTGTATTAATCCTTTGTCAAGATTCTCTTGGAGTTGCTTCTTTAATTACTACAACTCAATTGGGGCCATTCTATAAGTAGTCTTTGAAATAGAAATAACCCTAGGTATGATTTATATTGAAAACTAAACTTCATAATTTGGTGGAAGACCATGAAATTATTTTGGAAGACATCAACAAAATCCCATAAAATAGGTGTAACCTTAATGGTGAGTTTCTCCCCAACCACATGAGATAGATAACCTTCATTTATTGGAATTAAGACCCACTAGATGGAAGTAATTTTCATTGGAAGTTCATATTCATCCTTGAATTAATATATGATCATATATTCTTTTTGAATATTAAATATGACTTCCCTTCCTTGGAAATTAATATGGGATCTATATAGAGAAAGACAATCCATTCCATGAATCACATGGAATTCAACTATAGGGAGAATCTTGATATTTAGAGGAATCACTTTCCCAAAAACTTCAACTAGAGAAGAATTATAAACTTGTAATGAAACCATTATGTCATTTTATGTTTTCAAAACTAACTCAACATCTAGACATTGAGGTGATAAAGTGAAACCCTTAGCAAAATTTTTTAGAAATAAAATAATGGGCAGATACATAATAAAATAAAACATTAGCTGCTTTAGAGTGGATGGTTTGTGTACCTTTCACTAATTAATTATCATACTTTATATATAAAATATTTATCACATTCAATTTTCCTTTATATTTGGACTTAATAGGTTTCTAACATCGATCATCATCAATATCCCTTAGATTTGGGCATTGGTCAGCATAATTCTTATTTTCCTTACACTTGAAGCATTGAAGTGTGATAGGTGAATTATGTGATGCCTTTTATCTATTCACATAATTAGTTAACTTCTTCCCATCACATAGAAAATAAATTAGTCAATGAAATTCCCTTCACCACTTAAAACATTTACTAGTCCCCTTACAAAAATTTCCTCCATGTTTCTTTCTACACTTTGAGCATAAAGGAAAGATCGTCTTCCTTTCACCATGTTTTTTAGATATTCCCTTGAATTCCATTTTTCTATTCTTATCAAACCCATAATATTTATTGGTGACTCCAATCCGCATATCAACCTTGAGATAACATCAAATGATTTTTTATATCTATTGAAGTCCCTTATGGCTAATGCCCTTCAAAGACTTGGTTTTAAGACACTAAAGAATAGACCAACCTTACTTTCAGGTTGGATAATAATTCCAGAAGTGTACCTTGTAAGTTTTCTAAAATTTTCCTCATAGGTACCAAAAATTTAATAATCCTTTTTCTTAATCTCAATTAACTCCTTATCCATCTTCATACGATGAATATAAGGAAATTACTTATTGAAAAATAAGTTTTTTAAACTCATATCATTATATGGAGTCAATTTCATATCACTTCCTTGTATTCTGAATAAAATTACACCATTAATTCACTTCACCTTCCATATGATAAACTACTAAAATTAATTTCTCATGTTTTGAACATTAGAGAATAAAAAATATAATTTCAATGGTACTGATCCATTTTTAAGCCACTAGTGGATCAGAAGACCCACTTAAAGAAGGTGGATACTACCTCTTGAAAGACTCAATAAAATTTTGTTCCCTAATTTTCTCATTTTAAGTCCAACATTATTTATATCTTGAAAAATTTGTGTGATCATAGGAATAATATTTTGCATTCGAAATCCCATAACATTCAGTTTCTCAAGAGGAAAATTATTTCATTGCCCATCACATTCAACATTAACGCAGTTCCTTTGGGTTCCAGCCAATGGCTAAAACCAAAAAGCATAGTGTGAGCAAACCTAATCATAGTTTAAAAACCACATAATCAAGGGAAATGTTTTATAAAATTTCAATTTATGACACCTTCTGTTTAATTCTAGGTTATTCATGATCATTACCGAAGCTCTAGGATTGTATCCTATACTTATACTTATCCTTACAGGTCTTACTAAGGTTTATTCATCCTACTTTCCAAAGGTTAACTAAACCTACATTTTATACCAACTATAACGAATCATAATTTTCATACATAGATATTAAATCTAAATATAATAGTATTCATTACATAACATATCAAAACCACGCCAGAACCATATAAGTTTAGTGTCTTGAGAAACTTGGAAACATAAACAGATGATTCCTAAAACATCTACATCATCTCCTGATTTTTCTTCCATAACTATAACCCTTTTTGATATATCATACTTAATAACTTTCTTCATATCTGTGGGAAAAGAAACATATGAAAAGGGTAAACCCATATTCTGAATAAGGGTAAAAAGGAAGATATCAATCATAACATGATCATAAGGCATAATAACATAAACAAAACATTTAATAATTATATCCTACATATCAAAGATCATGATATTGTGTCATGGAATAAATCATAGAAGTTTATAAAGAATAAAAGAATATATTCCATGAGAGCATAACATAATACATGGAATTGTGGCATACACATAAGCATAAAAAATAATTTCAATATTAGTCAAGGATCATTTCCAAGACCATCATAGCATTAAAATTCCTTTACTAAATCGGGTTCACTTCCCATTCTAGACTTATGTTACTGAACCTATTTTACTTCCTGTTCTAGCCATGTATTACTAAACTGGGTTTACTTCCTGTTCCATCCCTATATTACTAAACCGAGTTAACTCCTCGTTCTAGTCCAGTATATCTCATGATATATATATATCTTTACCCAATGCAATGGAGGAAGAAATATGTACTACCCATCACATAATAAAAACCATACATATTTGTTTTATATGAACATAAATCATTCATCATATCATAACCCATGAAAAGAAATGGGTTAAATAAACATTTCATCATAACATAACCCATGGAAAAGAAATGGGTTTCATAAATATAAGTCCAACATAAATATAAACCAACCATAGAAAGAATAAGGATAGTATCCTTGAATAATATACCCAGTAAATAACAAGTAACATAAAATAATGTTATCTTATATGGAAAATAATTTTTAAATCTCACTTGAAATAATTCTTAAAATACAAAATTTCCATTTTAAATCATTTCTTTTTAATGAGCCACACATTTATAAAAGAAAAAATTTTATTTGGAATAACCTTGTAATATTTTAAAGTAAGCTTCAAGGAATTAATTCATCATGATGGAAGGAAAAGACTCTTATTCCGTATAAGTTAAAAAACATTCTTTCAATTTTGTTATCGAAAAAGTCACAAAACACCTCATTTGAAAAAACAACAAAAATATTCCTTTCAAACCATTTAGTAAAAATTAAAACATGGGTAAAAATGAATTTAAAAGATTGTATAAGAATAGTAAAAATATTTTTGAAAACATGGACATGGAATAGAAATATTCCCCAATAAATACTTACTTATACACAATACCAAATAATAATGAGATTGTGAAATTAAGCCTTAACTTAGGTTTGATTTCCTTCATACATATCTGAAAATATTTAATAATGGTTTAAATAATGTTATTAATTTATACCAGAACCATATTCATATTTCTTATATCATCTTATCACCCATTTGTTAATAATATTTCGTTACTACCCTTGTTTCAGGTGTTAACTGCTTCATTTTCCTATGCATGTTTTGACGTATAAGTCTCAGTTCTTATGCATAAGTATAGTTCTATCATCTCCATAATTATATTAAGGTAATAGATATCATATTTATTCATTATATATATATATATTTATATGATAATTATTGAATGGCAGTCATGGAAAATTAATTGCATCATGTTGTGGAGACGGTAGGTCGTACATACGCACGAGCGACGATATCATTCCCTTAATGGTGAAAGGGGAAGGAAGTGGAAGTTATATTAATTTTTTAGAAAATCAATTTAATTTTATAATTATCATATATATCTATTATTTCCATCATTATACCTATATAAGCTAAGTTGTGATGAAAAACAGATTACACCACGGTGTGGAGATGGTAAGTCGTACGTAGGCACACACAATGCTTTTGTTTTTAATAGGATGGATAAAAGGTGAAATATGGTTGTACCATAATCATAATAAAATATCATAATATATATTATTCTATATTTATTAATTTTTAATGGAAAAAATACATAAAGAGGAAGTAGAAGAAGAAATAAACATTAAAGATTTGGTAAAGACGATTACCCCTTCTTCGATGAACTTTCTTTATATATCCTCTTATGGAAAAAGGGTTGGTATTTTGAGAATAAAAACACATCTAGAATGTGTATAGGTAAGTTTATAAAATAAATTATAAGGGGATAATATATCTTTAAGACACAAAGTGATGTAAACAATTGAGGTAGGCAATTTCCTTTTATAATTGAGGCGAGGGGCACTTTTGCAATTTCAAAAAATATTAATTTATAATAAATAAAATATCAATAATAATATATATAAAAGGAAATGGATTTGAAGATAAAATGAGATAAGGTTTTCATCTAATCAAAAAATATATTTTTGATAATTTTTGGTATTATTTTGAACATATAATTTTGATTAACCCTTATTTAACCTATTTTAATTTTAACAATGGTAAAAAATTTTCAATATTAAAAGGTTTATGTGATGTCAATTGGAAAAAAATAAAAAATGTTTGAAATTTAGACTATATTATAATTATTTTTTATTTTTAAGATGTTTTATGATTTTTAAATAATTTAATAAAATATTATTCTGATAAAATTTCATTAGTGTTAATTTTAATGCTATTTATTAATTGGACTTTTAAAAATTTCAAGATAATAATTTAACCTCAAAAAAAAACATTTCATTACATCTTTAAGATGTTAATTTTGTCTATAAAATTGATTTATCACATTAATTATCTCAAATTATATTTACATTAATATTTTTATTAAAATTTATTTGATATTTCCATTAATAAAATAATTAATGCACTAGTGATGTGTAAGCATTTAAGACAATTATTTATTCACTAAAAATTGTAAATAAATTACCATGATGTCGATAAATCTTTTAGATTCAAAAATAATATTTACTATATAATATATCTTTAGGTTAAACCTATATTAAAAATAATATAATATTTAAAACATGTATGTGACACCTTTTAATATTTATTAAATAAAATATTTTAAATATAATTATCTCATCCATGTGTCCCAAAAAGTCAAAAACAACTTTATATAATTAAAATATGTTTATTAAGTTAAAAATGGACATTTATATCATTCATAAGCTACCTTTGTCCCCATGTGGACACATAAGGGATATTTAAGACAAATAAAGTGACATTTTGTGACTTTCTTTGATTTAAATATTATATAAGTCATTTTCATGGAAAATTATCCATTAAACAACTTAATTTAGATCTTTATGTGTTAAGGGTATAATTATCTTCATCTAATAAAATTCTATAATGTTTTAGGGTCATTTTATAGTCCTTATCATTTTATTTTTAACCTAAATTATCCAATATACCCTTTACCATGGTAACAAAATTTACCATGGTTACTATTCATATTGGCAAAAAATAAAGGGACATATTCAATAAATTTAAAAATTATGAATCCAAATTTGAAATCCATTTTTTAAAATTCAAAACACATAATTTTTAGAATTTAATTTGAAATAAAACCTGTAAAACGCCATGAAAACATTTTTTTTGGAAAAATTCCCTTTTTAAACATAAAATGTTTTTATAATAAATTCATGTATAAAATTATTTTAAAAACCCATAATTGGAATATTTTAAAAAAAACTAATTATAATTTAAAAATAATCTAAAACATAATTTTACCATGTAAAGACTTTAAAAGAAAATACAGTTTTCAATAAAAATTAGTATTTTCACTATTTCTTGAAAAAAAATGTTTTTAGAAAATTATATAATATTATTTTAAGATAATTTTTACATTTATAATTCAAAAATAAAATTAATTTTTTAAAATAAATTTTCTAGAATGTCTAGAAATTAATATTCAATCATGAAAATAATAAAAACTCATTTTTGAAGAAAGCGTATTTTTGAAGATTAAAATGACTATTAAAAAATTGTGTGATCATTTTATAAGAACTTACCAATACATTAATATTGATTTGTACCATTATATAAATTTCATAAATTATTTATTCATATTTATTTATTCTAATTTAATGGATAGGCTATAGCAAACATATAATATTTTGTGTTTCATGCAACGCAGGCTATCAAAGAAATCAAATTATTTTAAAAGAAATATTTGATAAAAACTATCGTGGTGTTATAGAAAAACTATGCGATCTCAATATTATCTGCTCTGAGAACTTATCTTTGATGAATGGGTGCACTGGTGTGTAGATCCAAATATTCATTTTTTTGTTGGGGAGGATAGATTTATAGGCCTTACTACCTAGATTATATGCCGCTTTGAGTGGAGCATATCTCAAAGATTTAGGATGGATTCGATGAAGGGATTTGGTGTTATGCACTTCTTAAGATCCTACCATTGATTATCATGGGGGCGTCACATTATTCCCATCCACCATAAGACCATCCCATTAGTTCCCCCTTTATTGGACTTTGGCTAATTAAAGGGGTCTTTCCTAACCATGCAGACATACATAGGGGTTTTTACAGGATCAGGACGATATTCCCAGGGGACTTCACAAGATCAGGTTCCCTGTTGAAAGGCTTTTGTGTGGTCTTAGATGCTTTGTCCAGAACCTTTTTCAAGTCAAAGGTGGTTTTCTAGGGAGCCTTTGTGAGATCAAGCTATTTTTTGAGGGGTGATTTGTGTGATCAATGGTGTTTTCATGGGGCATATAACTCTATTCACATATGATCAGTGTATCTTCCCCTCATAAGAAGCTCCTATCATTTCCTTTTTAATTCCTTGTTTATTTCATAAGGGTTGGGGATCTCATGAGTTTGAACAAGTGTTGTCAAATACAATCACTTTCCCCATAGGTAAGAGATTATGTTACCAATAAAGGGTCCCATGGGGATGTGCAAGCATTATCATGGAAAAAGACTTCTATTTGTCTTTGGAGATGGAGGAGGAGCACAGGACCACCAGGACATGTTTGAAGCCCTTCGCGTGGTGAGGGTTACAAGCCAACAATCTCTTACGCTACAAGGTAGAAATGTATCTAGGGATTCCACAATGTCTTAGGAAATGTATAGAGCATTTCACATGAAGTTTTATGACTGAAAAATGTTTTATAATTGTGTATATTTCTCTCCTCATTTTACAAGGATTTTTTTTGTGGTTGTAAAGTATATGTCGCCTGAAAAGTCATGTGATCTGGAAGAACTCATTTGGAATCCACCGCATGATCAAATAATGTATCAAATTCATTCTAAAGAGTAGAATGGATTGTCAAAGGGGCACTGCATAATCACTCAAAGGTTATGGGCTATGAATGACTATTCACATGACCTTCTGAAGGTCATATGGTTGCATGTCTTTTGAAGGTTCAGGAAATCCACGTGATCTTGACCACCTTTTTATCCCTTTTATTTGTAGGGAAAATAATACCCATATTCAGGTATTTATTTCCTTGTATATTTTTCGATGCTTATTTGGAAGGCATCAAAAAATTCCCCCCTCAGGAGCGACATCCGCCCGGATATGTGTTTGGTTTTGAGGAAAGTGAATGCTTACCCGAGGCTTTGGTGCTGCCACCAATCGGTATCTTGGGCGACACTTGGTCTCTCGAGAGACATTTGGTATTCCACAAAGACCCTATAAATAGAAGAATAGAGGGAAACCCATTCACTGACTACCTAAATCTCAGAGCTCTTGTAATCTACCTTTGTCGTCTGACCCTCCCACTAGAACCAATCATGAGAAATGTCCTCAAGGCCATTTTGTGAGAACCACTTTGAAAAAATTTCTTTTCCTAGGCCACTACTACAAAACCAATGTTTAACAGCACTGTTATTTAGCAGTGCTAGAAAAAAATGCTGATAAATAAAATCTTTATCAACACTAAAGAAAGTGTTGATAAATTTAACCATTTATTAGCACTTTTTAGCGCTGATAAAGGGTTCCCTTTATTATTTTTTTTTTAGTGCTGATAAAAGATTTCCTTTATCATCAGTTTATTTTTAGTATCATAAAGGAGTACTTTATCCACGCTTTTTTTTTTCACTGATAAAGGTCCAAATAAATAAAATGAAATAATTAAATAAATAAAAAATAAAAAATGATTTTATTAAAAAAATATTACAAATTTTTAATTAAATAATTATTGATAAAAATGAATAAATTGATTATACTATATATAAATTATAAATACTAATAAATATTATGTATTAAATATATAGATATGGAAAATGAAAATTAAAAAAATTAAAATAAAAAATAAGTAAATTGAGAAAAATATTAAACATTTTATTAATTAGATGATTATTGATAACGTTAATAAAGAGTATATATCAAATATATAGATATATATATTAATGTATATAAATATGATTTACATACTATAAAATATATATGTGCTTTACATTAAATAATCATATATTTAGTGAATAATTTTTTATAATAAAAAATTAATATGAATTAAAAATATTGACTAATTGCATAAAGTAATGGACATATAATTGAATGTCATTTGATTTTTCAATTTAGCATAGATTAAATGTGTGTTATACTAATTTCATATATACGAAATTAATAAATTTTTATATACAATGCACACACACAAAACTTATCCATTTTTTCAATATTATTAAAGTGTACTTATTTTTAATTTATTCAATTTCACTCATTTTTAACATGTACGCACTTAAAATTAGATATTCATTAATAATGTTAATAAAATATTTGTAAAATAATATTTATGAAAAAATATTTATAAATAAATAAATTCATCAATAAATATATTTTAAAATGTACATATTATATTTATTAAATTATATATTTATAACTATAAATAAATAAATGTTTTTTAAAAGTATTTATATAATTATAAATAAATAATTATATATATTTAAATAATTATTAAATTTATAATAAATTTATATAAATAATGAATAAATTTACTATATATATATTTATATATATTTATTATATATATAATTATATAAATATATATAATGATATAAATATTATTTTTTAAAAATATTTATATAATTGTAAATAGATAATTATAAAATTATCATTAACATATTTAAATAAGGAATATATTTACTATATTTATATTTATATATATTTATTAAGTATATATATATATTTATAATTTTTTTATTTATAATTATAATTATAAATCTTTTATCATCACTTAAGTAATAAGCGTTGATTTTAGAAATCTTTATCAGTGCCGATAAAAGTCATATTTATCAATGCTAAAACTTTAGCACTGATAAATATGTATTTTATCAATGATTTTTTAGCACTGATAAATACCAACCTTTATCAGTGCTAAAAAGCACTGATAAGAGTGTCCTGATCTAATTAAAAAAACCAAACTTTTTGTGAACCCGTCGTGATATCAGAAGCTTTTTACAGAAGTCACCAATTGCTGGTGCTCCTCTTCGGTGAATCGAAGCTCAAATCACACAAACCCACTCGAATCATACAATGCCATTGCCTCCTATTTCTTAAACACTATCCAACATTCATTGTTCGGTTGTAGTTAGGGTTTCTAAAGAAAACATGGAGATATGGATCCAAGGGTCTCATATTTTTTTCAACCTTGCGAGGTAGGCCTATGTTTTCCTTTGTAGGTTTCAATTTTCTTTTTGTATTTGTTGTTTCAAGATCTGGATCTGAGGGTGTCTGATTTTCCATTATATGTTCTATTTTTTTTTTATTTTTTTCTCCGGTTTTTGTATTATGTTTTTCTTTTGTTTATGATCTATTTTTTTTCTTGACTATTATTTTGGATATCCTATTTTGGTATTTTTAATTTTTTGTTTTGAATCAATTTTCTTCATCGTCTACATCTATACCCCAGTTTTATTTGCTGCTTTGAATCAATTTCATTTGTAGGTTCTGAGAAAATTGATTTAGCAAACCAATTCTCAGTCTGATGATGGGGAAAAGTAGTAATAGAAGAAGATTTTATACAATTAATGTAAGGGAATTTATTTATTTAAATTTTGTTGTAATATTCTGATGTAAGGGGTTTTCCTTAAAAATTTATTTTCTCAAAATTGCATTGTATTATTTTAAGAGAAATATTTTTCGGGGTGATACCATATTTATTTATTTTCAATGGCTCTCTATTTTTAAAATTAGTATGGTGTTGTATTTATTTTACTATGTTGTGATATTCTGCTATAAGAGTTACATATATATTTTTATCAATTTAAGTTTATTTTATAAAGATATATATATAAGTAAATATATATCTTTTTATCCTTTTATATGTGTTTTTAGAATTTATAATTTTAGGGAGATTTTATAATTATTTATTCACAAATTATGGTTATGGAATTCCAAATTAGGAAGGGATTATATTTATTTTCATTAAAAATTATGTTTAAATGTGTATTTGTTTTGCAATTATGTGTATTATAAATTCCATGATATATATATATATATATGTTTAAATGTGTTTGGGATAAACGTTGTAAGGGTTGGTACGTTTTTATCCTTTGTTTATGATATATCTTGTTGATGTGTATTATTGCTTTATGCCAACTTCTTTATGGACCTCCCTAGAATCTCAAGGATGGGTCAATGTATATTAGATGAACTCCGTAGAATCCTTAGGTTGATATATCATTTGTTCAAAAAGATATAATGAAAGTTATCAAATTATATATATTAGAAATTATTTTTAGGTATTCATCATTTTAGGTCTATATATACATTTAATTAACATTAATATAATTTATGTTTAAATAACCAATAAAATATTATAAACTCATGTTACTTTCAAAATAATAAAATTAGGTTACTATATATATATACGAAATAATTAAAATTTCCAAAATTTTAAAAATTATATTTAATATGAAATTACCCAAAATAATAATTATTTATAATTAATATAATTTAAAAATTATTACAAATAGTATTTTTTTAGTTTCATTAGAAAAAATAGTATTATATATATATACATTGAATAATATATTTTATATTTAAATAAATTTAAATATGATAAATAATATACATACATACAAATATATATATATATAATTATATTTAAATAAAGTTACTAATATAATACACACACACACACACATATAATATTTAGGTAGATTCAATTTATTTATCTATGTATCAAATGAGGAGTGACCTCCACTTTATAGTTTTTGATGGTGGAAGGTGTGAACCCCATTTAAGTTTATTGCTTATCGAGGTAAGTTTGAATTAAGTACACACCTCCATCAACCTCTTTTTCCAATTATATAAAATCCTATCATTTTTTAATAAAATAAAACCTATTAAAAAAACCAAGTTTTATCAAAAAAACATAAGAAAAAATATTCAACCGATTATTTTATTAAAGTTTTATTCAGATCATTGTGTATAAATTCAAGGATAAAAATGAATTTAATTCATCATTAACTCTACCTCCATGTAAAATAAAATAAATTAATTTTAGTAACATAAAATCATCAGCTAAAATTACACTGTAGCAACCCAAGACCCCCAGGATGCGCAATAATTCAGTTGCATATTCTGATTATTCCATATCCAACCTCTCTATTTCTTTCCCGCCCTTCACCCTATAATTTCTCTAGTTGTGTAAAGGTTTTCTCTAGAATGAGTTGGTGGAAATAGAGGCATCGAGTTAATAACTAGCATCAATGGTGTAATTCTAACAAATGGGAGGCATTGCCCCATTTAGAGAACACAATAATGTAAATGGGAGGCATTTCCCCTTGTACTTCATTGTGTTCTCTAAAAGGGGAAATGCCTCCCATTTGTGAGAATTACACCATTGACACTAGCTATTAACTCGATGCCTCAATTTACACAAACTCCTTCCAGATTAAATATCCACACAACTGGATAAACAATAGAGTGAAGAGCGTGAAATAAATAGAGAGGGTGTAGATGGAAGAATTAGAATACACAACTACAGTGCTGCACAACCCTGGGGTCTTGGGTTTCTATAGTGTAATTTCAGCTGACAAGTGTATGTTACTAAAATTAATATATTTTATTTGATGTGGAGGCAGATTTAATGATGAATTAAATTTATTTTTATCCTCTAATTTATCTACAAGAATCTGAATAAAACTTTAATAAAATAATTGTTTGAGGATATTTTTATAATGTTTTTTTCAATAAAACTTGTTTTTTAATAAGTTTTATTTTATTAAAAAAATTATAGGGTGTTATATGATTGGAAAAAGAGATCTATAGATGATTTTACTTTATTCACACTTAGGTAAATGATCAATAAGTCATTTGAGAAATGTAGGAATCAGCCGTAACTTAGTTCGATTCACGGTGTGACCACTATGACTCAATGTATCTGTTATCAGTATAAAATTGACAGTTTAGTTCAAAAAATTTCATTTAAAACAAATAAAACATGCTTGTATTTTCTTGATAATTTATGAAATTGATTCATAAGTCCTTTTTGATGTGTAGGGATTAGTCTCACATCAAATCGATACATGATGTGATCGATATAGATCAAAGTGTGCGTTTTTAGTTTAAAATGAAATTTTAGTAAAAAAAAGTGACATACTCAAAACTGAGAAAAAACATTCGGACTGATTTTATACTTTAGTAAAATTATCCATAAGTCATTTGAGATGTGTAAAAATTAGTCGTATCTCAATCAAACACATGGTGTGACAGGTATGACTCCAAGTGCGTCTTTTTATTTAAAAATGACATCAATTTTAATAAAAAGGACCACTGACCTACTCAGAATTGATAAAATGAATTCGTATTGTTTTGATACTTTAGTGAAATGATCCATACGTCATTTTTGATATGTAGGAATCAGCCACACCTCAATTCGATGCATGGTGTGCCCAGTATGACTCGATGTGTCTGTTATCAGTTTTAAATCGACAGTTTTGTTCAACAAATGTTACCCACTGAAAACTGAGAAAACACACTCATATTTTATTGATAATTTAGGAAATTTATTCATATTTCATTTTCATCATTTATGAATCAATCTCATATCAAACCAATACATTATGTGATTGGTATGAGTCAAAGTGCGTGTTTCTAGTTTAAAATGACATTTTAGTAAAAAAGACAAGTGACGTACTCAAAACTGAGTAAACACATTCGGATTGTTTTGATACTTTATGAAAATAATCCATAAGACATTTCAGATGTGTAATAATTAGCGTCACCTCAATATGATTCATGGTGTGGCCGATATGAATCAAAGTACATCTTTTTATTTAACATTGAAATCAATTTTAGTAAAAAGGACAACTCACCTACTCAAAATTGATCAAACACATTCAGATTGTTTTTATACTTTAGTAAAATGATCCATAAGTCATTTGTTACATGTAGGAATTAGCTGAACCTCAATCTGATGCATGGTGTTTCTGGTATGACTCTGATTTCATTTTTTCAATATATAAGTATTATTTCAGTTTAAACGTGCATCACATCGCCAAAACTGAAAAAATGAGCCAAGATTGTTTTATCTTCATTTAAATTATGTATATAATTGATTAAATCCCTTTCATTGGGATATCATAATCAGTTCATGCCGGCCCCAGTGTAGACAATGACTTGTACGTTAGAGGGGACCACAAAGAGGGGATTTGGATTCTTGATAGAGGAACCAAATCCTTGAAACCTTTTAAAAAATAAAGAGAGTTCAATGAGAAGGTAAAAATGTTTTTTAATATATTATATTATTCATCATAATATTATATGTTCTCTACTGCATTAAGATAATCTAAATTAAATTTTTGACTACTCATGCATACAATTTCTTCTACACATGATGATGTTACCAATACCTCAGAAGAACAGTAAACCCTTTGGAAAGATATAAAATCAATGTTACGATATCATTTCTCTATTTTAATGAAAAATTATATAATGAAACTTTGATTTAATTTTCATTATTACTTGAAGAGTTTGTTTATTTTAGAAGTTTTTTGTCCATGTGTGATGCCTTTTCAAGAAGAGTAACAACACCGCCTCTACTCAATCATAGAGGTAATCTTTATATTTTCATATTAAAATAATTTTCCATAGAATTAATGTATTATTTCATATTTTTGTTTTATTAATTTATTTTTATTATTTCTCACATAATAATTTTTTTCTTATTCAAGTGGATTCTTTTGTTTTATTTGAGGTGTCCTATCCATATTTCATGCCTTTCTGCATGAAAAATTCCATAAACTTATTCTCCATCAAAGACTTTTCACCCCTATAGTGGTTCATTTATAACTTTATTTAAAGTTACCTCTACTTCCTTTGAAAGAAGAGAAACGACACTTCCTTTTCTCAATTGCATATGTAATCTTGATGTTTTCACAGTAAAATCATTGTCTATAGAATTAATGTATTGTTTTATATTTATGTTTAATTAATTTATTTTTAGTATTACTCATATAATAATTGTTTTCTTATATAGGTGGATTATTTTGTTCGTGTTGGGGTGATCTGTCCATCTTTCATGACTTTATGCACTAAAAATTCCATAGAATTCTTCTCCCTAAAAACCTTTCACACCTACAGTGTTGAAATTTATCAATTTCCTTCAAGTTCCCTCCAATTATCAATCACATAGGTAATCTTGATATATTCACAGTAAAATAATTTTCCATATAATTAATGTATTATTTCATATTTATGTTTAATTTATTTCTTTTTAGCATTACTCATAATAATTGTTTTATTATATAGATGAATTTTTTTCATGTTGATGTGGTTTGTTCAAAGCTTCTCATGAAATTTTTGAAGTTTGACAAATAAATTCAACAGAAATCATGGTAACATTGATAGTTAGTATTATTTTTAAACTTTAGGAAATGTAGGAATAAACCACACCTCAATTAGACACACGAAATGACTGGTATGACTCCAAGTACTTCTTTATATTTAAAATTAACATTAATTTTAGTAAAAAATACAACTGACTCAAAATTTTTGTTATCAGTTTAAATTCAACATTTTAGTTAAAAAAGTGTAACTCACTAAAAATATATGAAACACACTCATATTTTCTTAATATTTTAGGAAAATGATTCATAAGTCATTTTTTACATGTAGGAATCCATTTCACATCAAACCGATACATGATGTGATTGAAATGAGCCCAAAGTGCATGTTTTAAGTTTAAAATGAAATTTTAGTAAAAAAGGCAAGTGACATACTCAAAAATGAGCAAACACATTCAGATTGTTTTGTTACTTTAGTAAAAAAATCAACAAGTGATTTGGAATGTGTAGGAATCAGCCACACATCAATCTGATGCACAGTGTGACTGGTATGACTCTAAGTGCTTCTTAATTTAAAATTGACATCAATTTTTGTAAAAAAACAAATCAAACTACATAGGACTGAAAAAAAACATTCATATTGTTTTAATACTTTAGGAAAATGATCCATAAGTGATTTGATATGTGCATGAATCATCTTCACCTCAATTTTAGGCATGGTGTGACCAGTATGACTCCAAGTGTGTTTTTATTTAAAATTGACATTAATTTTAGAATAAAGGAAAACTAACCTACTCAAAACTGAGAAAACTCATTAAAATTGTTTAAATAATTTTGGAAAATGATCCAAATTTCATTTTTGATGTGTAGTAATCATCCACGCATCTATTAGATACAAAATGTGGTCGGTATGAGTCAAAGTGCATGTTTCAATTTTAAAATGAAATTTTAGTAAAAAAGACAAGTGACGTACTCAAAAAATGAGAAAACACATTAATATTGTTTCTATACTTTAGTAAAATGATCCATAATTCATTTGGGATGTGTAGAAATCAACCGAACCTCAATCCAATGCACAGTGTGACTGTTATGACTCAAAGCGCGCATTTTTTATTTAAAATTGTCACAAATTTTAGTAAAATGGAAAACAATCCTTCTCAAAACCAAGAAAACACATTTATTTTTTTTATAATTTACAAAAATGACCCATAAGTCATTTTTGATGTCTAGGAATCATCCACACCTCAATCCAATACATTATGTGCCCAGTATGACTCAAAGTGTCCATTATCAGTTTAAAATCAACATTTTAGTTAAAAAAGTGTTACTCACTACAAACCGATCAAACACACTCTTATTATTTTTTGATAATTTAGGAAAATGATTTATAAGTCATTTGTAATGTGTAGGAATCCATTTCATGTTAATCTGATACACGATATGATCAGAATGAGTCAAATTTGTGTGTTTCCGGCTTAAAATGACATTTTAGTAAAAAAGAAAACTAGTGTACTCAAAATTGAGCAGGCACATTCAGATTGTTTTTATACTTTATAAAAGGGACCCACAAGTCATTTTAGACTTGTTGGAATTAGCCTCACCTCAATCTGATGCACAATGTTACCAGTATGACTCCAAGTGATTCTTTTTATTTAAAATTGAAATCAATTTTAGTAAAATTAAAACATTTTGTTAATTTATTTCTTTATATTATTACCAAAATAATTTTTTTCTTATACATGTGATTTTTTTTTCGATCAGGGGTTGTTTGTTAAGTAATTTCATGAGTCGGGTTAGGATTAAAAGATAAAGGGACTTTTATGTTTTTGAATGCATGTAATAATTTGTATTTATGTAATTATATAAACCAATGTTAGAAATGTCTATAATATAGTGATTTTTCTTGTGTTTGTGTTATAAATTACATTTCATTTAAATCTTGTATTGATAATTTTTTTTCAATACCTGTTGTGTTTTTTGTGATACGGTGTGCTATTACAACACAATGCAGTGGTGTTTTAGTGTACTATTATAGAACACTATAGTATGGCCCTTTATCAGCGTTTCTATGAGCGCTGATAAAAGGTCCTTTATCAGTGATTTTATAAGCATGGATGATGGTACACTTTATCAATGCTTCTATATGTGTTTATAAAAGACCCTTTATTAGTGATTTTATAAACGTTGATAAATGGTGCCTTTATAAGCGCTAAATTAAAGTGATGATAAATTGTTCCTTTATCAGCTCTTTTAACAGTACTGATAAAGGTCCCATTTATCAGAACATTTTTTAGCACTGATAAAGGACCCATTTATCAGTCCAAATAAAAGACTAGGGATTTTAACCTCACTCATGTAGTCAGCGCTTTTTTAGCACTGATAAAGGACATTTCTAGTGCTGTTAAAGAAATATTTTGTAGTAGTGGGAATTTATTAAAACAAACTATGAATCTATATTTAGTAATTGGTTAAACCTTGGCCATAGTACTGTGTGGTTATCTCTTAGGGTTTTGCAGGATCTGCTGGCTCGACCACATGAAAACTTAACTATTATGCGAACTGCGTGACCATGTTAGGGTCACACAATTGCGAGTATTGTGACTGGTTGAGCAGTTATGAGATGTCTTGTGGGTTTATGTGGTCTACAATATCTTCATGAGACAGGAGATCTGTGAGTCCTTTATGTGATCATGCATCCCCTGATGATTCATGTGATGCATATAAGGATTCTAAAATTATGCATTTTATTTTGAATGTATTTCACTCGTATGAGTTATGCCACTCTCTTTTATGAAGATGGTTTCCGACTCTCATCATACTTCTTCTATCATAGCTAATCAGAGGTCCATGATTACTTGGAACTATAATGTTGACCCTCAGTAGGTTGTGTTCTCTAACAATGAGGTTCTGAAAAGGATTCTCCTATTTGAATTCCAGGACTATCCTTTATCATAATGACTTCCCCTATATAGATTTGGCATACTAGATGATGTTGTCATACCTTCTCTAAAATACAACTTTCCATATCACTGGGTATCAACTTCCCTTTATTTCATTTAGATGATGGTTTTTGAGGATATTCAACTGGTCATAGAAGAGTCTCAAGGGTTATCTTATATGCTGGAAAACTATCCTCTAGGTCCAAATGGCTGCAATTTCACCCACCAACCCATCACTTAAAGCTATTGAAGCATATTTTCCTCTTCTTTGAACAACTCGGGTGGTGGATGGAGCTTGAAATGGGATCTAAAACCTGGTGTAAACTTCTATGATGAAGTGGTGTAACCATTCTAGGTTAGGAAAAGCTGCTTAGAATTTTGTGACTAGTTGCACTCTATCTATATTTATGAATTAGTATGGGTTTCTCAGTTTATCATTTATCATCAATATGATATTCTATGTGAATTAGTTATCCATTGGTTCCCTGGTATGAATTAATTCCATATATCCCATGGTGAAGTAGTAATTAGACTCTAGGATATCTATATCCCCCCTTAGGGAAATGTATGAAGAATTCCTCCCTACCACAGACATCTAGGATAACCCCATGAGAACTAAAAACTTAGAGAGGGACATTCTAAACATTGTGAAGGAAAATTTGAGAAAGGATATGAATATGTGATCAATCATCTTTTTTATATATTGGATAAATATTTTCCTTTATCACAACAGATCTTGACTGACCACTTTACGCCATCACAATTTCCCCTATAAGAAGGTCCGTGATAGAGTGAGCTCATACTGGGAAATCCTGGAATCTAGAGAACATAACTCATGGGGATACCAAGTGAAGCCGGTGATATCATTTAGCCTTAGGATAGTGGGCCTTATAGTTATGTTCCTAAAAAGGTAGATTTTCCCTACTCGGGATGTGTGCTCAGGAATCTGGGTTTGTATGTTGGTGATGGAAGCATGACTAGTAGAGGGATAACCCCTCAATTTGGAGGTACAAACTCTTTTAAACCTCTTCTAGGTCTTAAGACATATCCAGTAAGGAAACACAACATATAAGATCAGTGGTCCATTCTAGTTTCTATTCGACTTGATAGGGGAGCATGTCCACTTCTATTAATACCACAATACCATTGAGATCCCTGGTGCCTTATCTCGTCCTAGGTTGCAGGAAATATCCACAGTCGAGTCAATTCCATTAGTTCTTGATGAGGTTTCTGATATATCAAGTTGATTTTATCACTTTGATATCATACCTCTTCCAGAACCAATTGGTCTAATTATTGATAATGGGGATAGATATCTTGATGAAAGATCATACAAGATCTCTCTTCGAGATAGGGTTCTTGCATCTAGGATGGATGAGCTAATCGTTTTTAAGCAGTGTAACCCATATCAATTTTCTCTCTAGTTCAGTTGCATCTAGAGGCTTTCCCCTCTTTCTTTGGATGATGTTTGGGGAGAATGACATACTAAGATTATCTTATAGTTTTGGATGATGTTGACCCAGAAATATACCAATGTATAGATCATTATTTTAATTTTTATCAACCCTATATTTTTGTCATATGACTATGCTCAGGCTTGGATGGAGGTTTACCTAGGTGGCATGTTGAAAAAAAAATAGTCTGTCAAGTATACAAGACATTTTCCTCACCGACCCACCTGCTTATATAAACAGTGGAGTTGATTGAATACTTGAGTGATACTTTTGAAGAAACATTCTTATCCTGATGATGACCATCCCATTAGAGTGGGATAACTTGTTGAGGAAGATGGTCCTTCTATGCATGCAACATAAGATATTCCTTTCAAGGGAAGAGTATATGGAGCTTCACCTTTTTCTTGTTCAACAACTCAGTTAGTTGTTCTCCCTTATGATATACCCACTTCAAAAGCTACAGATGCACACAAATGGTGTAGGATATCATGGTAGCAGATTCACACCCTGATTACTGAGACTCCTCTGGGAACATTTTTGTGATCAAGAAGAGATCCTTCACCCATTATTTCTTGATTTTAGGGTAATAAGATTTGATCACCAATAAATATATGAAATCATATGACAAATCATTATGGCATGGAAAGAATTGAATACGAGTAAAAGGAACTTACATGATCTTGACCATGGGACTCCCACAACCAAACTGATTAAGGTAGCTTCAGATGTGTTGGATTAGAGCCATTAGTTCATATATGATCTGCATGCTCGAATGGATGTCCTGAACATACAGAAATGGAGATATGATGAGATCTTAGCTCACTCAAGGCATGTACTTTTAGAATCATCATCCTCATTGGAAACCACTCATAAAATAGTTTAGAAGCTATGTACTCTTATTGAGACCCTTCTCCCCAGGGAAAAAGTAGAATAAGTGGGGCATTCGGCACTCCAGTGCTCCATCGATGCATCCCATCTGACTCTTTTTTACTTTTCCAGCTTATATGATCAAATTTTGTTGTAGTTTAATCATTGATGCATTTTTTTCATTGAATCTTTAGAGAGGCTCCTAAATGTGTAGATCACTCCTTATACATTCCTTCAATGAATAGATCAACTAAAATTTATATTTCATTATCCGGTTCTCTGTTATCCATGATGTGTATAACACTTTGCTGATCTAATTTTGTATGAATCATAAAAGATACACATTCTTTTCATAATATCAAATAAACTTGAATGTCTAGATCTAAATATTACCACATATTTTCTTAATAAATTCTCATGAATTCCCACTAACATGAGATTCCTTACTGATGTACATGTTCCAATTATCTTGAGATTAACTGATTCACAAAAGGATAATCTTGGTAGAATATACATCTTTAAGGGATATTTCTCTATATTTTTCCAAAGTTAATGGACTTGGAGAGCGTAGTTTGATTTTTTCTAAGTCCATATGGTGGGATTTGTAAATATTTGTATCATTCTTGTAGAATAAATTATTGTTATGCTGTAGTTTATGGTCTTTTATTTTGGACCTTCTATTACTATAGTTTAGGATGTTTTAGCTTAGAACTTTTATTTCTATATTTTAGGGTTTTTTAGATCTAATTTTCTATTACTATATTTTAGGATCCTTTAGCTTGAACCTTATATTGTTTTAGTTTAGGTAATTTTAGCTCATAACTTCTATTTCTGTAGTTTTAGGTCTCTTATCTCAGGCCTTAAATCACTGTAGTTTAGGGTCTTTTATCTTAGATCATTTGTTGTTATAGTTTAGGGTCTTTTATCTTGAACCTTTTATTACTATAGTTTAGGGTCTTTAGCTCGGACCTTTTGTTTCCATAGTTTAGTGTTTTTTGTCTTAGACCTTCTATCATTTTAGTTTAGGGTCTTTCAGCTTGGACCTTCTATTACTATAGTCTTGGGTGTTTTAGCTCGAACCTTTTGTCTATGTAGTTTAGGATCTTTTAGCCTGAAACTTCTATTACTGTAGTTTTTGGTCTTTTAGCTCAGACCTTTGGTTGTTATAATTTAGGTTCTTTTAGCTAATACCTTCTATTATTGAATATAGAATATGAGGCAGACATGACTGGGATGACCCAAGACACCCTAAGGTTCTGAGTCCCACCATGGTATTTTTGAGGCTCATAAGGATTAGTGTTCCTTTCTTACAAGGAGGAAACACCTCTCATTGGTAGGTTAAAGCCATTATGCATTGATATCATTGTCAAATAGAGGCATTTCCACTCTTTTTCCAAGGGTCATGGAAGGTTTACGGGTAATATTGGTTGAGGGAGAAATACTAGGGAATCCATGTCTACATGGAGAACTAGAATGTGGATGATGTAAGTTATAACCCCAACATTTGATTCATTGAGTATGGGATGGGCCAGACATGTTGCGAATGGGCCATAACACCCTATGGTTAAGGGTTCAACCACAATGTTACTAGGGCTCACAAGGAATGGGGTTCCTTTCCTATAAGGAGGGGATGCCTCTAGTTGGTAGGTCAAAGACCTTATGAGTCAATAACATGGTTAAATAGATATTTACCCACCCTTTTCCAAGGTCCATGAAAGACCTTTTAAGACCCAATCATCCAGAAGATGGAGTTGGGTATGGAGGAAAAGATATCCTAGAAGGGTTCTAGCACCCTAGGTAAATTTATCTCTTAAATTGTGAAGATCGGGTCCTAATCCCAGTAGTTTTGATTCATGAGGTGTGGGACATAAAAAGGTTTGGGAATGTAGTGTCACATTCCTTCTTTGATAAAGGGTATAAAATATAGTGACGTAACTTCGAGGTTTTCTAACCCACTTGGATAGTCTGGTTATGGGGATTGTAAATCATGGCTCATATTTCTCAAGTCATGAGGATGGTGTGGGAAAATATTCCTGGGAATGGCCCATAACACACTAAGGTGATGAGTTCTACCATGATGATGTCAAGGCTCACAATGATTGAAAATCCATTTTTTCAAAGTGATGCATTTGTTTAACAACCATTCACACATATGTAGGATCCATAGGAATACATGCATTGTCAAACAAAGGGTCCCTTGAAGCTGGGTATCTTTTTTAATGTCCATGGAAGGTTTTTGGTAATCCTAGGAACTCATATCATGAAGTTTTATTTGTGGAAAGTGTAATATCCAAGAAGGGTTTGAGCACTATAAAATTTGTGTCTTCTATTAGAGAACATGTTCTCATGGTGAGGAGATGTAAAAAATCACTAATTTAACTTTTTCATGGACCAGGGGGTCAAGAGATCATAGAATAGATTTTACTAGGGATTCAAATAAGGCCATATGAGATTTAATTCCTTATTTATTTACAACTTAATTTTCCCTAAACTCTGGAGATGAAGAGTTCAACGATCAGAGACTTGAATTTCTATCAGGCTTCCCTTTGTGGGTTTTCAACCCAAAACGTTTTGTGCCTCTTTTAATAATAGTTTAAGGTATTGAGATTTGGACCATCAAAGAATAGAGTTTAAGGTCATAAAACTTTAACCAAAGTGCAGGCAATTTAAGGTCATGAAAAACATAGACCTAAAATGAGTGGGATGTTACACAAGAGCCCAATTTGGATAACCAGGGTAAAGAGTACTCCAACATATTTCTGAGCTGGAGATGAAAATGTTGTTAATCATGGATTGAGGTTCTTATAGGTCATGGGTAATGATATGAGACAATCATATTAGGGATAGTCCATATCACCCTCAAGTGTCGAGTTCTTCCACAGTAACATCAGGCTCACTAGGATCAGAAAGCCCTTTTTATAGAGAAAAGATGTCTCTGGTTGGTAGGTATGATCCCTCATGTGTTGATATAATGGTCAATCAGAGATATATCTTTTCATTTCTGCTGGCTTTGAAAGGTTTGTAGCAACATTTTGTGCTCAAAAAATGAAGTGTGATTTATAAATTGAGGTGCTTAAAAGATGTCGGAAGCACCCCGTACTCCGTTTGACTAGGGTAAGGATTTTTTGGTCCTTTAATAAGGGATGATAATAGGTTATGGTTTGAAAATTTTAATTTCATGTAGTGGGGATGTATTTTTCTCATAGTTTTAATATCTTGTGACCATGAAATTTTCTTCATAGTTTAACATCATGCATTAAAGACGTGGGAATCAATGTGAAACATTGTACATGATGTATCATGTGTGCAAGAAATCCATATGAAGATCTGACTTATACATCAGAAAAATGAACTTTCATGGCTTGGCCCTTATGTAGTAGGGGTTGCATGTTTTCATTGGTTATTACAGATGGACCTAGGATTAGATATCTGGGTGTCACTGCATATCCTGTGACGATAGGAATCAAGCCACACATAGTTCTTGAATGAGAAACTCTCTATATTGGTCTAGCTCGTATATAGAGGGGACCATTGTTCCTATTTATTATTGTAACTTGACCTAGGATTGGATATCTAACAATCACTATGTATCTTATGATAGAAAGAATCAATCCATACATAGTTCTTGTGAGACCATTTAGTTTAACGTCATGTGACAAGGAAATAGGTTCCCCGATGTGAAAAGGGGATGTTGTGGTTGGGCCCAAGAATGAAATTATGGGAGTAATTATGTATCCCATGGTAATAGGAATGAAACCACACATAGTTATTAAATAGTAACTCCCTGCACAGGTTTGAACTATACAAAGGGAGGGGGGATTTTTATTTATATTTATTGTGATTGGACCTGATATTACAGATATGGGTGTCACTATATATCTTGTGATGATAGGAATCAAATCACATGTAGTTCTTGAATAGATGTGTGGTGGGAGACCATCACCAAAAATAGTGTCCCTATTAGGCGAGGTCTATAGGAATGTGTAGTTTTATGTCTAGTAGGGGACATCAACTGTGCAGTTTAAACTCATGCGGTGAGGGATCATGGTGTGACTTTTAAGGTCTTTCATTCAGGACCATGATAACCTTGTCATGAACCTATTTGCCACGGTCATGTAGGGGGATCCCTGAATAAATTTCATAAGCTCACATGAGCTATGATCAGTGTGAGAAACAAGGAATGGAAAAGGTTCCACTCACAAAATGGAGGCATTTAGAGGATAAATAGGGGAATTTGGTATCATGCAGCGTATAGGCCAAGATATAAGATCTAGGAATCCCTAAGTATCTCATTAAAATGAGAATCAAGACGTATGTAGTTCTAGAAAACAATGTAGTTTAATGTCATGAAGAAAGGACATCATCCATGTAGTTTAATGTCATGTGGTAAGGATGAAAGTGGATTGACATGAAAACGGAGGAATATTGTAGATTCATGCAGTTTTATGTCATGCAGTAAGGATATCTATCATGCAGTTTAACATCATGTGGTAAGAGAGAGGGTCACCCAATGTGGCAGAAAAGTAATATTTTGGATGGTCCTAGGAATATAGGTTTGGGCATCACTATATAGCATGTGATGATAGTAATCGAGCCACACATAGTTCTTGGAAACTATATAGTTTAGTGTAATGTAGAAATGACATCAACAATTTAGTTTGATGTCTTGTAGTAAGGGAGAGGGTCACCTGATGTGAATGGAGATAAAAATTATGGATCTGTATAGTTTTACTTCACGCACTGAGGATGTTTTCTATGCATTTTATCGTTATGTGGTAAGGAAAAAAGACATCGTGCAATTTAAATTATTACTGCTAGGAATTATTCCATATAGTTTAATTCCATATGGCCAGGATGATACTCCACATAGTTTAACATCATGTCATTAGGATGAAGGACATTGTTCAGTTTATTATCTTTCTACCAAGATGAGATCTTTACATTTTAACATCGTGTAATTAGGATGAATCTGCCTATTTTAATGTCATATGACTAGGAAATAATATGGTTTATGGCATCTATGAAAAGTATTTATTGAGAAACCTCACATTTCTAGGGGGGGGGGTGACATGTTCCCCATCCATTGTGGTCAATGAGGAAGCTCCATTATGATAGACCATGTGTATGATATAAGGCCCTTCCCATTTGGGTTCAATCTTTGGAGGCTTCTTTCCTAGTATGATTGGGGTTATGAGAACCTATAAGAACCCGGTTTTTGTTATAAAAGACTTTGGAAAATTCTTGATGTTATTCCAGAGCAGAGCCTCCAGACGGCGTACGATTCCAAGCCCCGGTGTGGCCAGAATTAAATTTTCAGTGCGTTCACACTGGGCACGCAAAATAAATGAGATAACTCCTAAACGGTAATTCAGATCCTAAATATGAGAGTATGGATGGGTCCATAATGGGGTGTTTACCATAGGAATGACATAAAACATGTCGGCGCAGGACGTTGGGACCCCTCACCCGTTACTGGAACGTTAAATGGATAAATAAAATAATTAATTTATTCGTTTAATGGTTAAACTCAAGTATCTATTAAACGGTTGCTCATATGGGAAAATCGAGGGTACCTTTGATTCCGGAGTGTGCCATTTAACCTACGAGGGGTGTAAATTTCGCGGGTGCGGGCCTTCTGTGAAAAATGCCGCTAGGGGCGTTTTCGTAATTTAGCGGCCTTGGTCGTTAAATTTTATATCTTCTGAACAGAGGCTTGAATTAAAATTCTGAGGCCTCGGTTGTGCTCGGGAGGAGGTGTTTACCATAGGGGAGGCTTAACCTCGACCCTACTGAGGGTTCGGGTATGCGACCAACGGGCGGGGGTTTAAGTGTTTTCTATTTAAACACCACCCCACCCTCTTCTTCCCCCTTCTTCCCTGGCCCAAACCCTCCCAAAGAATAAGGAGGAAATACTATCCTCTCCTCTATCCCTCCGGTAAGGTGGCAACGGCTCCGGCAGATCTTCGGGGAAGCATCGGGCAACGCCCATCGAGGTAGGCTCGCGTTTTATCATTTTAATTCCCGCAATCTTTTTCAAATTGGTTTAATTGCATCTAATTTTTGTCCGATCATCAAGAGAATCCCATAATCGAGTATAAATCGTTCTAATCTTTCCAACACATGCTTCATATTGAAAATCCGAGTCCCGACGAGTCCGAGGTGGTCCGTTGAAGTTCTCGGTGGTTTTGGAGTTTTTCGGCTGGATTTAGGGGTTCCGGTGGCGGTCCGACGAGCGGAAGCCAGGTGGCAGGCGGCAGTGCTCTGGGCTCCAGGTGGCAGGCGGTGCTCTAGCTCCAGGTGGCAGACAGTGCTCCGACTTCAGGTGGCAGGCGGCGGGCGCAGCTCGGGGCGCGGACGGGAGGACCGGGGTCACGGCGTGCGACCCCACGGGGGAACAAAGACCCGCCCTCGACGGGTCTTCACGCGGAAAGAAGACCGGACCCACGAGGGCCAGTCTGTAGGTGGACCGCGGGTTAGCTCCGGGCAGCATGGTTGAGCCTCGGGCCGGCACTACGATTCGGGCTGGCCGGTGCGGGCCGGCCGGTCCAGGCCGGTCCAGCCCAAGGGGTTTCGTCCCCTCTGATTTCAGACACTCGTATCTTCCACTAAGGGTGTCAGTTTTGCATGCCGTCTATAGCAGTATGAACCTAGGCTCAAGAAGGAGAATATGAGATGGTTTCAGAGGTTTTAACTACCGATATGGGGGGCCTTGGGGGCACGACGCGTACGTTAAGTTGATTGACGTTTTTACGGGGGTTCGTGTTTTGAGCGACGCAGACACATCCGATGTCCGTTTTGAGCGCCATCAGCGTTGTTGTGACCCTGGCATCAAGAAGAATATTTCCAAGGGGTTTTCGGGCGTCAATGATGGAGTTGAGACATGGCCCCCATGACCCGTCTTTTAAGCTGTGAGCAGTGTTTAACAACTTTTTTCATTGGACGTCCATTCGGGGTGTGCGAGCAGTCGTTTTTGGGTATTTTTCTGAGGGCATTGCAATGGCGCAATCCACCCACTTTAATTCTACACGATGGTGCTAGCCCCACGAGGGCCATTTTCATCATTGACGGTGATTTCCATATCTTTCACCGGGTGTCCATTTTGGACAAGTGAATAGTCAATCTTGTGTACTTTTCTGAGAGGATCGCAATGGTGCAATTTGTTTTTAGCGCTTCAGGACCGTGATGCGGGTCCCACGAAGCACCGCTCGTGTGCGGTACAGTGAAATGCATCTTTTTCTTCGGACATCCATTCCATGTTAGTAAGCAGTCAATTTGACGTGTTTTCCCAAGGTGATCACAATGGTGCGATATGCCCGATTGTTTTTGGGACCGAGGCTCGGGACCATGGGACGCTGTTTGGGCGTAAAGCAGTGTTGACGACTTTTCTGTCGGATATCTATTAGAGGCAAGTAAATAGTCTATCTTGCATGTTTTTCCGCAAGGATTACAATGGTATGATCCACTTAGATGTGCGGAGTCTCTTTCAAGATCTCATTAAATGTGGAAGCATGAAAGGTGTACTAGTGGTGGTTACTTCTGCGGTGTTTTCAGAGAACCCTTGGCGTGTGATCACGTGCACTCCCGTGTGAGTGAAGTAAATGTTTGAAGAGATGTAGTTGGCCGTGCCTGGGGCAATGAGGTTTCAAGTTGGAGTTGTTACGTTTACGCCCTTCGCGCTGACGTTGGGTGTCGTGTGCACGATAGCCTTTGGGCCAGAAACGTGGTATACTATGGGAGTATACAGAAATGCTTAGAGGTACATGTGGTTGTTTGTAGCTGAGAACGTTTGTGAACATGGTTGGAGTTGACTTGGGGCCACACTTCATGTGGGCCCCATGTGCGTGTCGTGTTCTGATTTGCGTACCCTTGACCTCTCACGACATAGAGGGTCCCTCTGTTCTTGTTTGTTTGACCAGTAGGGTTGAGTTTCACCCTGATTCTATTCTCGTTTGTTTGACCAGTAGGGTTGAGTTTCCCCCTGGTTCTGTTCTCGTTTGTTTGACCAGCAGGGTTGAGTTTCCCCCTGGTTCTGTTCTCGTTTGTTTGACTAGTAGGGTTGAGTTGGTTTTCCCCTGGTCCTGTTCATGATGGTTTCCACCAGCAGGGTTGAGTGGTTTTCCCCTGATTCTATTCTCGATGGTTTGGCCGGCAGAGTTGCTTCGTGTTCCCTGGTAGAGTTCTTGTGGATTCGGTGCGACCAACACATTACGCGGTCACCAATCCTCTACCTAGGAGGTTGTTTCCAACAGGGATAGCCAGGAGGTTGTTTCCAACAGGGGTGGCCAGTTGTACCATCCAGCAGGGATGGCCAGTGGGTTACCATCCAGCAGGGATGTCCAGTGGGTTACCATCTAGCAGGGATGGCCAACGTTGTACCATCCAGCAGGGATGACCAGAGCAGTTCCGGTTTTACCTTTAGCGGGGCTAGGAAGTGGTCCCCGATGATGGGTTTACCTCCAGATGGGCTAGGAAGTGGTCCTTGTTAGTGATTCCGGGCCTCCCTCTAGCGGATACCATTCATGGGTCTGGGCATTGGGACCCGTCGGCGACTTTTTCTAGGTCTCCCTCCATTGGATTACCCTTTTACAATACTGGGAAGTGTGGCACTCGTTGACTCTTTCCTGGTCTCCCTCTAGTGGGAACCCGTCGACTTCCAGGGATTACTCTTCAGTGGGGCTGGGCAGGGGGTCACCTGTCGACTTTGAGGAGACCTCTCGACTGCGGGGCAGTGACGAGGTGTGGTTTGACGTTCCCCAGAACTCTCAAGTTTTAGGGGAACTTTACCCACCAAGACGCGTCCTTGTGACGCGACCTAAAACCGTGTGGGCGGGTTAGTGCCACCCAAAGCGGATAGTGTCAAGGTGCGGTGATTTGAGCCCCTGGACTTGCAGTTCGGGGCAGGCGTATGGATACTGGGCATCGATGGTGTTTACTTCTGGGAATGTTGGTGACTCACTTTCTTGGGCTGAGCTATGGGATGGAAATCCCCTTACGATCTTTTTTGGGCTTCTTGATTGAGCATTTGGATATGTATATATCTTGTTCCAGTACCCACTTTTTGGGTTCCGGTACTCTCCTTCCAAGAGAGGCGAAGACGCACGGGGTATGGCACGTGCTTTCTGTGTCTATCTTCTCGTGGTTGGATGGGCCTACTCTATTACTATAGGTAGAGAAGTCTCGATGATAAGTTAATCTTTTCACCATTTCTAGCTCCTTGTGTTAGGATAAATCTACTTCCTTCCTCTTGTTGGGTTGAGCTGTACTCTTTACTGCACTCTCTATTATACCCCTTTACTATTATCTATTTGATCTAATTCTCACCTCTTCAGTACCTCCTTTGTTTCTCCCTCGAGCCTTCGGGGCATCCTACTTAGTATTTTTATACTCACCCCTGCTTGGGCTTTTCCCACACTTGGTGTGCCTTTGCCGACGACAGACAGGTTGGTCGTGACTTTAGTGGAGCTTAGGAGTTTGGGAGCTTGGACCGTGTGTGGTGGTCGTAGTCTGGTTCCAGGTGTCGGACTCTTCCAGCTGTTTACTTTTGTTTACCTATTGCCGGGTTGTGGCACTTTTCTGGTTGGGCACTTGTTTTTTCCTTTTTCTTTTCAGTTTACCTCCAGCTTTTACTTTGTACTGTTTAGAGGTCGATGCACTTTTTGGTTTATTTATAAAAGTTGGTACTTTACTTTTCCTTATACTCTTCACTTCTACATTGAGTGGGATGCGTGTGTGTGTACAGGTACTTAGGAAAAGGCCTCCCCGAGTTGTTTTGCCTTCGGCGCTGGTCGCCAGCCCCTGGCCTATGGAGGTGTGCTTGGGGTAGTTGCGGCTAGAGCCCGAGTAGGGTCGGGTTGTGACAAAGTGGTATCAGAGGTGGTTCGTTCCTTGGGACGTTGTTCAGACATCCCTAAAAATGAATTGGTTGGGATTTAGGGAAACAATGTTAACGTGTCTCGAGAGCGGCTCTCAGGGCAGGGAGTCCAGTGATGGTGCGGCGGCTGACATATCCATTCACCAGGACCCTGATAACCCACTTGTCGACTCGGCATGATGAGACACTTGTGGAAGGGACAATTGGTTTGTGCATCACATAGGATTGAGTCTTGACTATCCTTCTTGAGTCATCTCCCCATTGTTGTTACTGTTATATACATATAAGCTCATCTGACTGCGACACTTCTTGATAACATTCAGGATGTCTCCGCAAAGACAGCCAGCTAGGATACCATCTTTGGTGCGTGACGATGACCTTGTGAGCTACGAGGCCTCAGTCTAGGACCCATCATGCGAGTCCCTTTCTCCGAGTGTGCCGGTAGTAGCACCCCCACCTGGTGAGCAGCAGACAACTTCAGTAGAGCAGACTGAGTTTGAGCGCGGGTTGAGCGCGCTCCGTGAGTTCCAGCGACAGTGACCGCTGAGGGTTAGTAGTGAGCGAGACCCTCAGGTAGCATAGGTTTGGATCGAGATAGTGGTTCACCTTTTCAGTCTTATGTAGACGCCGAAATAACTTATGGTGGCTTTGGCCGCCAGCCTTTTCCACGGAGCAGTTGGGCGTTGGTGGAGTCTGGTGACCCAGTTTCTCGATGAGTCGTTGCTTTCATGGGGATACTTTCAACTGGTGTTTCATGAGTAGTTTTACCCCTCCTTCTTACGCTCCATTCAGAACTAGGATCTCCTACAGTTTCAACAGGGAGGGATGATGGTGACTGAGTATGTGACTAGTTTTGCAAACCGTGCATGCTTTTACCCGAACTTGGTCTACGAAGGCAACTTCTGAGCGCAGAAGTTCAAGCAGGGTCTCTGCAGAGAGATTCATCCTATCATAGTACCCTTGGGAATTCCCACTTATTCCGGGATTCTAGAGAAGGCGTTGGTGACAGAGAGTTTCCTGTCACGCTTTACAGTTGGTAGTGGCAGTGGGCGCGGCAGAGCCGAGACGTCTGCCGCAGCTAGCAGGCGTCAGCAGACAGAACCTCGACGTAGGTGGCTTTCCGATAACTAGGCTCAGGGGCGTGGTCGTATGCCACAGTGGTGACAGAGGGCACCAAGGTAGCCCGAGGAGAGCTGGTGCTATGCTTGCGACGGGCAAGGTCACTTGGTACGGGATTGCCCGACCAGACATATAGATAATATCGCGCAGGCAGCAGGTGCACCACCGCGGAAGAGGCAACACCGTGATCGGAGTAGCACCCAAAGAAGTGGTGCTAGCAGAGGAGCGGGAGGATCTGGAAGTGGGGGATGACCTTATGAGGTCTTCCCATCACCACCAGGCAGTCCACGTTAGGCTCCGGGAGCTGAAAGTTGGGACCGCGGACAACCGCAAGCTTTGGATGTCTACGATCCTGTAGAGTATGAGGTGATAAGAGGTATTCTCTACAGATCTTCTACTTTTTTCAAGTATAATTTTTAGACTCTGTGTGTGAAATTCTTTTCTCCTTGCTCCTTACTTGAGTTATCAGCAGGGTGGAACGGGGCGTCAGTGTAACCCTGTGTTGGTAAGGTAGAAGGCATAGAACCTTTCCTTTAGTCGATGGTGTCGACTCCATCACTTTTCGAGCATGTAATAGAGTCTTGGTTGTGAGACATCAATTATGAAACCTTGCGTGACCAGATATCCTTGGGTGTTCCAACATATGGATATTCTGAAGAAGGGACTCATTGGAATTTGTCCCAGGTCCAAACGGTGATTCCAGTCGTGACATGTGACGTAGGAGTTCGGCAGGGGAGGTGAGCTACCCCCGAGGGCCTTCGGGCCATTTGAGACCGTGCGAAGGGATGTCAAGGTTCCCTAATGCCTTGACCTAACCCCAAGGTCGGGAGTGGGTGTACGATGTCTCCCTCATGGATTACCTGAGGATATGTGTGCGTGCTCCTATGAACATCATCGTTAAGTGCAGAAATCACCTGAATGGATCAAACCCTTTGGTCTGTGTGCGGTGACACAAGACTGTGCAAGAGTTCTTCTGGGTACGGAAGAGCCAGGTCTGGGCTTAGTGCCCTGAGTTGTTCCTTGGTTTTTCTTTTCGAGGAAGGAAATTTTGAAGGAGGGAATGATGTAAGAACCCAGTTTTTGTTATAAAAGACTTTGGAAAATTCTTGATGTTATTCCAGAGCAGTGCCTCTAGACGGCGTACGATTCCGAGCCCCGGTGTGGCCGGAATTAAATATTCAGTGCGTTCACACTGGGCATGAAAAATAAATGAGATAAATCATAAACGGTAATTTAGATCCTAAATCTGAGAGTACGGATGGGTTCGAAATGGGGTGTTTACCATAGGAATGACATAAAACATGTCGGCGTGGGACGTTGGGACCCCTCTCTTGTTACCAGAACGTTAAATGGATAAATAAAATAATTAATTTATTTTTTAAAGGTTAAACTCAAGTATCTTTTAAATGGTTTCTCGGATGGGAAAACTGAGGGTATCGTTGAGTCCGGAGCGTGGCGTTTACCCTAGGAGGGGTGTAACTTTCTTGGGCGCGAGCCTTCTGTGAAAAATGCCGCCAGGGGCGTTTTCGTTATTTAGCGGCCTTGGTCGTTAAATTTTATATCTTTTGAGCGGAGGATCAGATTAAAATTCTAAGACCACCGTTGTGCTTGGGAGGAGGTGTTTACCCTAGGGGAGGCTTAACCTCGACCCTGCTGAGGGTTCGGGTACGGGACCTACGGGCGGGGGTTTAAGTGTTTTCTATTTAAACACCACCCCCACCCTCTTCTTCCCCCTTCTTCCCTAGCGCAAACAATCCCAACAACGAAGGAGGAACTCCTCTTCTCTCCTCCATCCCTCCGGGAAGGTGGTGATGGCTCAGGCGGATCATCGGTGAAGCGTCGGGCAACACCCATCGAGGTAGGCTCACGTTTTATTGTTTTAATTCCCGCAGTCTTCTTCAAATTGGTTTAATTATGCTGAATTATTGTCCGATCATCAATAGAATCCCATAATCAAGTGGAAATCGTTATAAGATTTCCAACGCATTCTTTGGATTGAAAATCTGAGTCCCAACGAGTCCGGGGTGGTCCGTTGAAGTTCTCGATGGTTTTGGAGTTTTCCGGCCGGATTTAGGAGTTTTGGCGGCAGTCCGGAGAGCGGCAGCCAGGTGGAAGGAGGTGGCGCTCCGGGCTCCAGGCAGTAGGTAGTGCTCCAGCTCCAGATGTCAGGCGGTGTTCTGGCTTCAGGCGGCAGGCAGCGGGTGTAGCTCACGGCGCGGACGGGAGGACCGGGGTCGCGGCGCGCGACCCTGTGGGGGAACAAAGACCTAACCTTGGCGGGTCTTCATGCGGCAAGACGACCGGACCCATGAGGGCTGGTATGCGGGTGGACTTCGGGTCAGCGCCGGGCCGGCCGGAGAGGGCCGGCCCAGGCCGGGTGGACTGGCCGGTCCAGGCCATTCCAGCCCAAGGGGTTTCGTCCCCTCTGATTTCGGACACCCGTATCTTCCACTACGGGTGTCCGTTTTGCATGCCGTCTATGGCAGTGCAAACCTTGGATCGAGGCGGAGAATATGAGATGGTTTCATGGGTTTTAACTCTAGAGATAGGGGCCTCGGTGGAACGACGCGTACGTTAAGTGGATTGACGTTTTTCCGGGGGTTCGTGTTTTGAGCGGCGCAGACACATCCGATGTCCGTTTTGAGCGCCATCAGCGGTGTTGTGACCCTGGTGTCAAGACAAAGGTTTCCAAGGGGTTTTCAGAAATCGATGCCAGAGTTGAGACGTGGTCCCCATGGCTCTTATTTTAAGCTGCGAGCAGCATTTAGCAACTTTTTCATCGGACATCCATTCGGGGTGTGTGAACAGTCGTTTTTGGGTGTTTTTCGGAGGGCATTGCAATGACGCAATCCACCCGCTTTAATTCTGCACAATGGTGCAGGACCCATGATGGCTGTTTTAAGCATTGATGGTGAATTCCATATCTTTCAATAGGTGTCTATTTTGGACAAGTGAATAGTCAATCTTGTGTACTTTTCCGAGAGGATCACAACAGTGTGATTCATTTGTAGCGCTTCAGGACCGTGATGCGGGTCACATGAAGCACTACTCATGTGCAGTATGTAGAAATGCATCTTTTTCTTTGGACATCCATTCCACGCTAGTAAGAAATAAATTTAACGTGTTTTTCCTAGGGGATCCCAATGGTGCGATGCGCTCGATTGTTTTCAGGATAGAGGCTTGGGACCACGGGATGTTGTTCGGGCGTAAAGCGATGTTGGTGAATTTTCTGTTGGATATCCGTTGGAGGAAAGTAAATAGTCTATCTCACATGTTTTTCTGTGAGGATTACAACGGTATGATCCATTTGGATGTGCAGAGTCTCTTTCAATATCTCATTAAATGTGGAAGCATAAAAGGTGTACCAGTGGTGGTTCCTTCCACGATGTTTGCAGAGAACCCTTGGCATGTGATCGCGTGCATTCTCGTGTGAGTGAAGTAAATGTTTGAAGAGATATAGTTGGTCGTGCCTAGGCCGATGAGGTGGCAAGTTGGAGTTGTTACATTTATGCCCTTCGCATTGACGTTGGGTGCCGTGTGCACGATAGCCTTTGGGATGGAAATGTGGTATACTCTGGGAGTATATGGGAACACTTGGAGGTACATGTGGTTGTTTGTACCTGAGAACGTTTGTGCACTTGGTTGGAGTTGACTTGGGGCCACACGTCGTGTGGTCCCCATGTGCATTCCGTGTTCTGCTTTGCGTACCCTTGACCTCTCACGACGTAGAGGGTCCCTCTGTTCTCATTTGTTTGACCATCAGGGTTGATTTTCCCCTAGTTATGTTCACATTTGTTTGACCAGCAGGGTTGAGTTTCCCCATGGTTATGTTCTCATTTGTTTGATCAGCAAGGTTGAGTTTCCCCCTAGTTTTGTTCTCATTTGTTTGACCAGTATGGTTGAGTGGGTTCCCCCTGGTCCTGTTCATGATGGTTTCGACCAATAGGGTTGAGTGGTTTTCCCCTGGTTCTGTTCTTGATGGTTTGGCTGGCAGAGTTGCTTCATGTTCTCTGGTAGAGTTCTTGTGGATTCGGTGTGACCAACACATTACGTGGGCACTAATCCTCTACCCAGGAGGTTGTTTCTAGTAGGGCTGGCTAGGAGGTTGTTTCCAGCAGGGGTGGCCAGTTGTACCATCCAACAGGGATGACCAGTGCGGTACCATCCAGCAGGGATGGCGAGTGGGTTACCATCTAGCAGGGATGGCCAGTGGGTTACCATCCAGCAGGGATGGCCAGTGTTGTACCATCCAGCAAGGATGGCCAGAGTGGTTCCGGGTTTACCTCTAGTAGGGATGGGAAGTGGTCCTCGATGATGGGTTTACCTCCAGCTGGGCTGGGAAGTGGTCCCCTTTGGCGATTCTGGGCCTCCCTCTAGTGGATACCTTTAACGAGTCTGGGAATTGGGACCCGTCGACGATTTTTGACGGGTCTCCCTCCAGTGCATTACCCTTTTATGGGACTGGGTAGTGTGGAACCCGTCAACTATTTCCAGGTCTCCCTCCAGTGGGAACCCATCGACTTCCAGGGATTACCCTCCAGCGGGGCTGCACAGGGGGTTGCCTGTCGACTTTGAGGAGACCTCTCGACTGCGGGGCAGTGACGATGTGTGGTTTGACATTCCCCAGAACTCTCAAGTACGAGGGGTTCTTTCCCCACTGAGATGCTTCCTTGTGACACGACCTAAAACCGTGCGGGAGAGTCAGTTCCGCCTAAAGCGAAGAGTGTCAAGGTGCGGTGATTTGAGCCCCTTGACTCCTAGTTCGAGGTAGGTGTACAGATACTAGGCATCGATGGTGTTTACTTATGGGACTATTGGCGACTCACTTTATTGGGCTGAGCTACGGGATGGAGATCCCCTTACGATCTTATTCGAGCTTCTTTATTGAGCACATGGATATGTATATACCTTATTCCAGTACCCACTTCCTGGGTTTGGTTACTCTCCTTCCAGGAGAGGCGAAGACACACGGGGTATTCCACGTTCTTTCCGTGTCTAGCTTCTCGTAGTTGGACGTGCCTAATCTCCTGATATAGGCAGCGAAGGCTCGATGAGAAGTTCATCTTCTCACCATTTCTATCTCCTTGTGTTAGGATGAGTCTACTTCCTTCCTCTTGTTGGGTTGAGCTATACTCTTTACTACACTCTCTATTTTACACATTTACTATTCTCTGTTCGATCTACTACTAACCTCTTCAGTACCTCCTTTGTTGCTCCTTCGAGCCTTTAGGGAATCCTACTGAGTATTTTTATACTCACCCCTGCTTGGGCTTTGCCCGCACTTGGTGTGCCATTTCAGACAATGGACAGGTTGGTCGTGACTTCAGTGGAGCTTAGGAGTTTGGGAGCTTGGACCTCGTGTGGTGGTCCTAGTCTGGTTCCAGGTGTGGGACTCTCCCAGCTGTTTACTTTTGTTTACCTATTGCCGGGTTATGGAACTTTTCTGGTTGGGCGCGTGTTTTTACCTTTTTCTTTTCAGTTTACCGTCAACTTTTACTTTGTACTGTTTAGTGGTTGATTCACTTTGTGGTTTATTTATAGAAGTTGGTACTTTACTTTTCCTTATACTCTGCACTTCTGCATTGAGTGGGCTGCATGTGTGTGTATAGGTACTTAGGCAAAGTCCTCCTTGAGTTGTTGTGCCTTCAGCACTGGTCTCCAGCCCCTGGCCTATAGAGGCGGGCTTGGGGTAGTTGCGGCTCGAGCCCGGGTAGGGTCGGGTCGTGATAGAACCAACACCATTTATCCTTGGAGAAATAAATGGAGACTGAAATTTTTATTGAAGGCATGTGCAATCTGATTCGGATGTAATTCAAGGTTACAAAATGTACGTAACCTATTATCATCATGCCATTACAACTCATCCAGCCACTTTTATAATTGCTCATTATCTGAGATTTATCTATAAATGTATATTCTAAGTGAGGGTAACTAGACCTCTTTGGGAAATACTACCTTGATCCCATAAACTAATGAGTATGGAGTCTCTTGTGTAGCGGTATGTGTGGTGGTATGGTAATGCCATAAAACCTGGAGGATATTTTCAATCCAAGAGTTCTTATCTTTATTCACCATCTTATGGATTAAATTTTGTAGAGTATTTTTTAAGGCCTCTATTTGTTCATTTTCCACTACATGATATCAAGATGAGTGATTAGACTCGATTCTGTAATCTTGGTACAATTTCTTCAACTCTATAGAATATAAGTTGGTGTCATTGTCCATCAATATTGTCTGAGGGACCCCAAACCCAGTGATGATATGATAATTTATAAAGTTTATGATATCGTTCATCCCTAATTCCTTGAGGGATATTTCCTTAGCCCATTTGGAGAAGACATCAGTAGTAGTAATGATTTACTTGAACTGCTTAGCTGTGGCTGGGGGATATGGACCCACAACATCCATTCCCCATACAACAAATGAACATGAATATTTAACTATATGTAGAAATTATAGAGGTTGATGGATGAAGTTTTCATGAATTTTTCATGCATGAACTGGTGAATTCCACATAGTCCTGTATCATGATTTTCCAGTAGTAACCCAACCTCTAGATTTGGTGGGAGAGCCCGATCCTAGATTGATGAGCATTGTAGGAGCCCACATGGACTTCTTACATGATATAGGGGATCCTTATTTATACTATGCATCTAAGGATGATTCCATAAAATCCTCACTTATAGATGGATTTTTTCTCATTTGGACCATCTCATAGGGAAAATTTGGCAACTCAATGCTGAATCCATTCCCTTTCAACTCAATCTATCAGTAGAGTCCCATTTTGAAGATAAATTATAATGGGATACTTCTATTCAGGGGTGGATACTACTTCATCATGATTTGGGGTGGTGTTAACTTGATTGATTTCTTCCATGTCATAGATGATGATCGATGAGACCATTATTTGGAGCATGATATGAATGATTGCATCCTCTTGATCAGTATCAGCCAGGACTATTACTACATTATCCAATACATCAAAGTGAGTATTTTGTGATTGGGGAACATGGTCCAATATGTTATCAAAAGGGAAATATTCCATTATTTCTCTAATATAGTCATTGAGAAGGGCCAATTCTTCTTTTTTGATAGAATATTGACCATTGATCTGCTTTATCACTAACGATGGATCCCCTTTGATGTTTAAGTAGGATATTTGTAGCTGTAGGGATAGTTCCAAGCCAGTGATGAGGGCTTGGCATTTGACCTCATTATTCTTGTACCTTTTGGATAGTGAGAAAGAGTAGGCCAAAATTTATTTTTCTGGAGAAACAAAAACAATCCCTAAGACAAACCTATTGAGATTTTCATTTTCCATCCTATTTTCGATAGGACTTCGGGAGGCATCATCAAAATACATCTCCCATGTCTAGGGAGTGTCATTGGTGTAGAAGAACTCCTCATATGAGAGTTCAGTCTCCACTAGTGTATTTTTCGGGGTAGGATGTTCCATGAAGAAATCATCCAAGGCTTTCCCTTTCACCGCTTTCTATGAGAGAAACTTAATGTCATATTTTTATAGAATGAAACCCATCGGGCTAGGTTCCTAGTCGACATGGTATGAACAAGGATTTAATTGAGAGGATCAATATGAGAGACCAAATAGGCTTCATAGTGTTGAAATTAATGCCTCATCTTCTACACTGTAAAGATGAGTGTGAGGAAGTTCTTTTCGACATTCGAGTATCAGGTCTCAATACCTAGAATCATTCGATAAAGTTAGAATATACTATTCTCACTCCCCGAATCATTCTTCTATGTGAGGAGGGTTCCAAGTGAGTGTTTCATGGTGGCCACATATAAGATGAGTGGAATTCCTTCCACCGGTGGCATCATGGCCGATGGGTGTAGAAGATACCACTTGAGACTTTCGAAGGCTTCTTGGAAGTCCCCTTCCCATTGATAGATGATTCAATTCTTCATTATCTTGGTGAAAGGGAGAGATTTTCCATCAAGGTCGGCTATGAAGAACTGAATATAGGTGAGGTTACCTTAGACCCCCCTTAGTTATTTGATATTTCTGGGGGGGGTGACATTGTTAAAATAGAACTAGTCTTTTCTAGGTCAACCTCGATGCCATGATGGCATACCATAAATCTAAGGAACTTCCCTGATGTTACTCCAAAAGAAAATTTCATCAGATTCATCTTCAGAATTTTCTCTCACAACTTGTATAAGACTATTTGAAGATTCAGGAAGTGATTGCCTCGCTATTAGGATTTAACCACCAGGTTGTTGACATAATATTCATCTATTCTTACTAAGAAGGGATTGAATATATAATGCATGGTGTGTTGATAAGTGGATCCATCATTCTTTAAGAAAAAGGGAATGACCTGATACCAAAATATCTCCTAGGGAGATCTGAAGACAGTGGCTTCCTCATCTTTAGGATACATATTTATTTGATTGTACAATGAATACCCATCTATAAATGAAAGATCTTGGAAGCCAACAATGGTATCGATTAAGAGTTCTGTGACCAGAAATGGGAAATCATCCTTTGTAAAGTGTATATTAAGGTCTCTAAAATCGATTTAAACCCTAATATTCCCATTATTTTTCTTTTCAGGGATGATGTTGGAGAGCTATATTGGGTATTTCACCTCTCAGACAAAGTTTTATTTGATTAATTTTTCAAATTTTACCCTTATATTGGTATTATGAGAGGGTTTAATCCTCTTGGCTACTTGAATGAAGCCTTGATAAACATTGGGTAAGCTGAGATAGTGCATATCCACATTTGGATTTAGTCTAATCACTTCTATATAATTCCAAGAGAACACATATCGATGTTTCTTTATAAATACAATTCACATCTCTTGCACCTCAAGGGTCATGGAGGCACTAATTAGTGTAGGTTGTGGGTTTTATTTTGTTCCCAAATTCACCTGCCCGATCTAATCAATGGTGGTGGATATTCCTTCCTCAAATGTATGAGGGGAGTTCCTAAGGCCATCCTCTTATTATTCCACCTCTAAGTTTGTGGAGGAATTTTCAAATGAATTCATAAATCTGGGGGCATCTCTATCACAATAGAGGTGAGAGGGCCCTGAGAAATGACATTATAATCACCTACTATCAATTTACTTGCATAAATATTTTAGATCTGATTCTATTTTACACTATCACTAGGGACATAAGGGGATTAGACATCTGGGATTAGGTCAATTACCTCAATTAGATTTATGGGGAGTTCATAGTCACTATTGAGTATACTCTAGGGATTTATAGGGATGACCCCCATTACATTGGGGACTACAACCTATATATCATCATCCGCCTTTGGTTGTTTTCCCCCACTTTTATAGACACCTACTTCTGCATATGTGGATTCACAAGTCTCTAAGGGGGAACTATCACCATTTAGTATTCTTACCTTTCCATTGATGGGGTATTTCATACACTGATGGAATGTTGAGGGTATCTCCACATGTCTGTAGATACAGGGCCTTTCGAGAAGTAAACTGTACGTGGTGTCTTACTGGATAACCATAAACTCGAAGTTAGACGTGAGATCCCCAAACCGAGCTTTGGGTTTGATCTTCCCAATAGGTCTTTATCATGCTTATCATACCCTTGAATGATCATTATGTGGGAGATAAATCACCCTTTACATATCCCAAATTTCAGAGGGTTCAAATTGGGATGAGGTTGATCTCAAAACCATTTTCAATTAGGGCCCTTAGAATTTTGACATTATTGAGTCTACCCAAAACATATAGGGATATGATGTGTCCCAAGATGACCTCTTCTAGATCCTACTTTGTGAACAAGATGATGACATGGAATTATAATGTCATAGTCTCTAATCGACAGACCTCTGCTGAAACAACTTCTGTCTCAAACTTTTATGGGCTCTAGAGGGATTTAATGAGTGCCTCATTGAGTTCTTTTTAAAGATAGAGCACATCCAAAATTAAGAGTTTTTTCGGACAACCGTAATCCATTTTAGAATGTTTTAATTTTTCACCTGAGGTTGGTGCTTCTCTCTGTATGTTTTCTTCTTATTAGGTGGATTTTCAGATGATAAATTTGATTTAGATGGTATTAGTGCTTGTGAAAAGGATTAGAGAGCATATACTGCTAGTGGCATAGGTTATGACAACCTTCCCTATTGTATGGGTTGGTCAGATAATTTCCCCATGCTAAAAAGTCATGTAGGATGACTGGGAACTAAGGATAACAGGAGAATTCTAACATACCTCTATGTCTTTTTTGGGGTTTCTAGAGTGTTTTCCCTTAGGCCTCAACTGCATATATTCCCTATGTGGGTACATGAACAAAATATAGGGTCTTACCATGTCTGTTCTATCCCTTATATCCTTGGTTCCTACACATGTGACCTCCAATTCCCCAGTTAGGTATGAGGAACTCATACTCGGAGGCATATTCATCATCGGATAAGGGGTATTCCAAGTGTATCAAATTAACAAAATAAAATATGATATCTTAGTATGATGAGGGTTCCATTTGGTGGGGTGGTTCCCCTAATTCAGATGTTACATGGAATTAATCTGAAAGGGTTAGAGCTTGTGTCGAATCAAAATGTGTCCGACAGTCACTTCCTTCTTTAGAAGACATATCCAATGTCACCTCCTTGGGTGGAATAAATTTTGTGGGATTGAGAAACTATTCTCTTTGGGTGGAATGATATTTGTCAACTACTTTTCAATTCATCCAGTTGTTGAACTTTTGTCCATGATTGGACATAAATTTATTCCAATAACCCATTTCTTCTAACCGAGCAATGTTTATGTAGGTCACCTATGTAGGAGAGTTATCTAACATCACCTGTCTGGAATTGAAAATTCTTTGTAGAATTTATTTGAAGATGAAGTAGTTTTGGATGTTATGAACCTGCCTTCTATAGAAAGGGAAGTAGTTGAGATGACCATTGAGGTTAACCTCATTGAGATTTCTGGGATGTGGTAGCTTAAGAAAGTTATCATCCATGGATGCAAGGAAATAACTGGGTACTTGTTCATTTTGGAAGGAGTAGGATTTATTCTTTCATTCCTCAAATCTTGGGTGACCCTGGTCTCTTTTTTACTTCTAGAAAAGGTTGATTTTGTGGTTGTTTCCACTTGATAGGAAGCACTGGGTGGTTCAGGACCATTATAGGTGATTGGACTTGAATTTAACTGGTCTGAGGTAATAGAGGTATTCTATACCTTATTTTTCCTTTTCCCCTATGCTAAATTCATGATAAAAGATTTATCTTGGGTTCTCTAAATGGAGTCTTCCAAATGTTATTATGTTTCTATGAACTCATGATATCTACATGGACACTTAATTAGGATCAGAGGTGTACGCAGATCAACCTAGAGCTTTTTGTCATAGAGTTCCATCAATTGTTTCTATGAGAAAGGGATGCTGAGTGAATAGGTTAAACCCTTCCATCTGGCTATAAAGTTATACACCCTTTCATTCTCGCATTTATTTCAACTCTTCAGGTTGACAATTTCCATTTTCCTTAGCAAGAAGCTAAACTGGTAAAGGAATTGATGAAAAAGGTATTCCCATCATGAAATAGATCCTACTAGAAGGCTTCTATAATAAAAAATGCCATATCTACAGAGTTTGTACAAAACACCTCATTTTGGTCACCTCCTATGAATCTTAAGGGTCCATCACTAGACCGTATTGGGATACCAATTGAGTGAGATGCTATTCATGGTCTCCCATTCCATCAAAGGTGGAGAAGGTAGGATTTCAAAAATTGGGTGGGAGAAAAGTTTCATCCACCTATTTGGGATATGAATTCTTCTCAGGAAGAATGGGTGTGAATCTCCCCTCCATGGATTCCATTTGAGTAGACAGAGACTCAATGACGTTGAGAAATTCTAGAGGTACTACTATCTGATCCACCTCTATCTATAGGGAGTGGCTGGGGCCTGATGAGGTGGCCCTATTTTTTTCTCCCATTGATTCTTGATCCCTACTAAGATTGAATTATTTCTCTATCGAGGGAGATGTTTTCACCATATTGGAGGTAATCTAGGATCATTTTTGACTTCCTCATTTATGTAGACTGGATTCCTGGATACAGAACCAATGTGACGGTTAGATTCTACTATGGTAGGAGGATCAGATATTTCTAGATGTATGGGAGTATGGATATTAACCTATGTATAAAGAAGATAACCATTTGGAATGTTTCCCATGATTAGCTCCCCATCTAGTTGTCTAAGATTTTGAATCTCATTCTCATATTATGAGAATTGTTCCTCCATGGAAGGATTTTCAGTTCTTCTGGGTGATTATTGGGATATAGACACACCTTTATATCTATCCTTAGTAGTGTTATTCCATATAGGTGGTAGCTAGATATTTGGAGGTGCTTGGTTTTGGGTCCTACCATGGTTCCGAGTGTGTATATCCTTTGTTGTTGCATCCAAATCACCATCCTCTTGGGATACACTTTCCGTGTTGTGTCCCTATGCATCTATGTATTGATCCATATTATTTTCGTGTTAACGATAATGAAATTAAAAAAGGTGTATCGGGAAATGGTATTTGTCACATTACTTTCAATGAAACAAGATGATTCTACACTGCCTGTATTAGGGTCATTTATTGAACCCTTGGCCATATTGGTCCTTTTTAGATTGTGACCTTGGAGGGTTTGATTACCTTCTCCATATTCTCCTTCCATATTGACATGTAAGTAGTGACCCTAAGGTAGTTTTTGGTTGTGATTTCTAAACAATCCCCAAATATCAGAGGTTTGTCTGGTAGTGGGAGGAATAGATGAGATGCTGACCATCAATATTTACCTTCCAACCTGGAGATGACTGATTCCATTTGTGGTGATGAAAATGGTGAAAATTCCCCTATCCCTGAAGGATGGGGCCTATCCAGGGCCACCATTGGCATTGATTTATCATGTTATTGAGGATATGATGATTATGATCAAGGATTTGATGATTCCTAGGATGGAAATTGAGATATAAATTCCCCCAACCTAGTAGAATGGGGTTGATATGGAGCTGTTGTTGATTTCCCCAGGACTGTCTCAGGGGATGATGAAAATGGTGATAAAAAATTGAGATATAAATTCCCCCATCCTAGTGGGATAGGGTATGTTTTTACCTTATGCCAATGTATCCTAAATTCTCTTGGGAATTGATGATCTTAAGGGTGGAGGTGGTAGTAGATATTCTACTAGACCAGCAGGCTGGGTCCACTCCTAAATGGATGCTATGGAAGATACTATTGTGACCTTTTTTATTTGGCGTATTTATGCTCATTTAGGGGTTGGGTGAAATGGTAGACCATGGTGGGATTCATTCCTTATGGGAATTTGTCTAGTTGATTAGATTCCATGTCTGAAATACGTTCTGATTTCTTTAAGGGGACCAATTCAAAGATCTATTAGCTATCATCCCCTTTGTTCATAATGTCTTGGAATCATTGAAGTAGATGAATTTTGTTGTAGTGACCAGCTGGACTAAGTGTTACCTAATCCCCTAATTTCACCAGAGACTATAACATTACAGGATTCAATATTTAAGGGTCTTTCTTGTTCCAGGGGTGTGGTGAAGTGTAATGATCCATACTTTCACTATACTCAAATAAAAATGCATGATATGGGTTCAGAGAGCAGATTCCTAAGAGTTATGATGAAATAAAGGCAAGCATGTTATAGATTTTTTCTATGATTTTCTGATTTTGGGTCTTAGGAAATGGTGATAGCAGTTGGGTCTAGCTAATAAAAGAGTTTCTTGATGTTCTTAAGGTGACCCTCATATCCTGGATAAGGGAGGTGTCTATCCTTCAGTAACGGATGAGTTTCCCACATATTTTGGCATATATAAGGCATGGAATCCTATTCTAGATCATATGATATCTCATAGTCAAAAGTGGAAAGTATCCAAAACATGGTGGGGAGGTTGTTTCCGGCTAACTATATTCATATGAAAATACCGGCTTCCTCTTCATCAGACTTACTTGCATCCATTTGGCCAGACCACAAAAGGTGCTTCTTGTGGTCACCTACTGACCAGAGTGGAGTGATACTGGTAGTTTATGGGGAATTTTATATGGTTGACCCTAATGTTTTAGGAGCCTCTCTATACAAAGGCTTCTATGTTTTGAAAACCACTCCATAATGAGGTGTCTAGGAAAGGGGAGGATTTCCTTATCTATGGGAGATATCACCATGAGAAGATTGACCATGGTTAATGTCAGGAGTAGAGTCCCTATGATCCATCTCCACACTACCATGAGGAGGAATATCACAATAATGATAATATTCTACTTCGGTTGAAGAGTAGAAAAACCCTAAGGGTGTTGATAATGTGTCTTAAACATCCTCAATGAAATTTTAATTGAGAATATTAGGAATATTATAATCATTATATGTCATGGATGGAATATCAAGACATTACTTTTGGAATTTTAAAGAGATATGAGCCTATTGTATGATGGTTGATAATTTTTTTTGATAACCTTCTAGTGTTGTGGGAGTATGAGCCCACTGCAAAGAACATACTGAAGTATGCTAATGAGATTATTTCTTATTGATAGGAATATGAGTCTGATCCTGAGCAATTAGAATATTCCACTGGTCTTTCTCGATAGGAATATGGGCCTATCTTGAGGCATGTTCCACTCTCACTTGGTGATCCCTGGTTGGAGCGGGAATATGATCCCAACCCAAATATTAATTCTCCACTGAAATATATCGATGGACCTCCAGAAAGGGAAAAGTGATATGAGACTCTTTTTATATATCCTTGAAATGATGTTGATGTAGTTGTTCATTTGAGAAAGTAGGAATATGCGCATGGTTTTCTTGATCTACTAGAATATTCCATGTAGATTCATCTATAGGAATATGTTCTTGTTCCAAGGCATGTTCCACTCTCACTTGGTGAGAATTGGTCAAAATGAGGATATGATACCAATCATGATCCTCTAAAGTATTCCTACGATCGTTTTTGATAGGAATATAATCCATTAATGAGGCATGTACTTCCCTCACATGGTGATCCCTAGTTAGAATGGTGATATAAGCTCAATCCTAGGCCTTTGGAATATGCCACTGGTATTCTTTGACAATAATGTGCCTCTATCTCGAGGCATGTTCCACTACTACCCAGGGAGCCCTAGTTGGAAAGGCAATATAAGCCATGTACAATGCCTTATCCTTTACTAGAATATGATAATAATCCTCCTTGATTGAAGTAAGAATGTGTTCTTACTCTAGAGAAAACACTAGTTCACACCGATCAGAGTGTTGTGTTGCCCTGGATCTAGAGATAAGAATATGTGCCTATCCATGTATCTGTACCAGTGAAAAAATATGTTGGTGGAGTTTTTCAGCTATTTATAAGATGTAATGATACTTTAGTAAAGTGTGTACAATAATGTAATCCTATACATTTTCTATCTCTAGTATGTACTAGAAGATATCTTTGATTGAAGCAGGGATATGTGCCAAAATTTTTCCTCCTTGTGCCACAGAATATGTCGATGGACGTCTTGCATCGGGGTAGGGATATACACCCCCTATGCTCACTGTAGGAATATTCCCACAACCTTCTTCCAAGCAAGCAAGGATATGATCCTTCTCGCTGGTTATTGAAAAAATATATTGGTAGTCATCATCAGCGGGAGTGGGGATATGATCCCACTCATGATTATCCAGATCCTTCCATGACTTATGTGTATTATTTATTGCTTGTTCATAGGGAACAGAGGTGGAAATGTGTTGGGTGGTATGCTCATCAGGCGACTGAAGGGAACCAATAAGATGGTGCTGACAACGATGGTTGATAGGATCCCTCCTCGACAACCCATGAACCAGAAGGTATTTATAGTTGACTCCTTGATCCCCCATCATCATATACTGAAGGTGGTGTTTGTAATTCTCCAAGGATAAGCTTACAAAGTGATTGGATGTGGCGATGAGTTCTACTAGATTTATTATAAATTTATTTGGATGTTGAAGACTCATTATCTTTAGGCTTTGGAGACCCTCACATGAAGCCTAAAGGGCCAGGATCATACCATGTTGATAGTATTCCTGAACCATTTCATTTTCCACCTGATGTTGGAGGTGTTGGGCAGGTGTGGTAATTTTGAGTCCCGTGGGTGTTACAACTGTAGCTGATTTTCCATAATAGTCACTAGATGAAGAAATTATATTGGATCAAGGGGTGTTTCTAATAGAAGTATCTACAGCCCCAAAGAAAAAAATGAACAAGGTCACTGATCAATGCATCATTATAGGCATGAAATGTGCTTGATCAGATATTCATGGGCACTATATTTTATTTTCTCATCCCTGGTGCGACCAATCTACTCATGTTGACTTTTCAAAGTGAGGATGAGATTATTTCATGAAAAAAATGGATATAGAGGATCATCTATAATATTTATGTCATATTTTTTAGTTTTTTGGGGTAGGATATGCAAAAAAATGGTCTGACGCATGGTAAACTGATCATTCTTCTATTTGAGAGATTCATATCAGCTTCACCATTTTTTTTCATTAGAAGGTTTGCGCAAGTGGAAATAAAATGATTGATTTGTGAGAGGGTGTTAAATTTGATTCATAGTTATTTACACCAGGATCACCATGTATTTCTTTCACAAAAAGTCCCAATGGCTCCCACATCCATAAATAAGTATGGATATAATTTCCAAAGCTAGGTGGTCCTTTGGGGTTTCAGACCCAACAATGCTTAGGAACTCACATTGGTCAATGGGATTGGAGGTCGAGATCATCAAACCCTTTTGGGGAGAATTGTTTCACACTTTAGTATTATCTTATAGATTTACGATATGTTTGATATTTTCTTCAAAATCTCAATATGGAACTAGTTACCCTAACAAAATGAACATAGGTAAATATATTTTATGTGTGATGGGAAATCATTTAGTGAGTTCATATGTATATATCTAATGTTCTCCATCCCTTTACCCGTTAGTGGATCTCTACTTATATCTTAAATCCAAATAACTAGGCACTCTATAGTTTTTTGTCATCTAGGGAGGTGGTTGATATTTTGAGGATGGGATTGAGCCATTATGAGGTGTCTTATGTATCCTGAACGATAACAAGAATCAAAATCCACATAGTTCATTAAAATCACACAGTTTAATTTCATAAAAAAAGGACATATATGGGGTCCCTTGGGCACTATATATTGAGCTCAATCTTTAAGGAGGTGTCCTTCATATCCTGGTTATGGTAGGAATCAGAGTTATCATAGTTTAATAATGAAATTGGTACTTACCCTGAGGTAGATACCATTATATGCAGGTATTTATATAATGAAACTGACCAGAGATTACACGTTGGTGTTTCCCTATATAGTGGATATTCATGATGAAAATGATGTGATTATCAAAACTCCCTAATCATACGTGATCCATGATCATGTTCTAAAAACAAGATATAGCAAGTAATCAGTCTCACTGTATATTGATATAGGACTTATGTACTGGAACAACCCTTTGGATGTTTATCATGGAGCTTAAGCCTTAAGAATGTTTCCTGCATATCCTAGTTATAATAGGAATCAATGTCATCATAGTTTAATTGAATTCTCAATCCGCTGGTGGATTAAGAAGGATGAACAGCCCTTGGGAGAGATTGGGTCCCGATGGTTGGATTTTCAGATACATTACAAGACTTAAACTAAGGTGGATGCCCATTTGATCTTATGCCTTTAATAAGGAATCCTACATATCCTATTTATAGTAGGAATCAGATTTCTTGTAGTTCAATTTTATTGGGGATTGCACACTGGGGTTTCCCTTATATCGGGGACATATCATATTATACCACTGATCAAAGCTTACACACTGAGGCCACCCTTATATTGGAGACGTACCATATCATGCAACTTATTTGGGATTACACTCCAAGTTTTCCCTTATATGGGAGTCTTGGACAAGGTTTTCATGTCTTGGGATACCTACTTGACCAAGTCTAGTTTTCTTCCTTACTTTCTTGATTATCTGCTTGATATGCCTCAATTTTTTTCTTGACTTGACAGAGTATTCTTGTACATTTCTAGTTGTATTTTGGACACATACAAAGACAATCACATGCTCTAATTGAATTTTCCAAGATACATTACATAATCTGAATGGGATGTATGATGTCTATCGCATAATCAAGGCTGTCTTATCCGAAGAACATCACATGAATTGGTTGGATTGTCCTAGAGTCCATTGTATGATCTTGGATGACATTTCTAGAGTACATATCAAGATATCAGATGAAATTTCCTGATATAATTGAAAAATCTAGTTGAAATTCTTGGAGGGTACCATGAGATCCATATAACTTGTTTGGAATGCATCAAAAAAGCTAGTTTACATGCCATGATGTCATCATGAGACCCAAATGACATGCAATGGAATCACTGTATGATTTGGGAAAAATGTTTAGAGGATATTGAAAGGTCTAGATGGAAATCCTGGAGGGTTTCATGAGACTTTTTTGGTATTTCTGAAGGAAATTGTGTGACTTTCTTGATGTGTCCAGAGGAAATCGCATGATCTAAATGGTATTTCAAGGAGACATCTCATAACTTGAGCGACATGTCCTAGTGATTTCTCATGATTTGGATGAGTCATGAATAGTGTATTAGGAATAGAAAATCTATCTTCATGTAACTCTCCTACCTTTAGTCTTTGTTCTAACTTTTATTGAACATGTACCTTATATTTATTTATTGTTTATCTTTTTAGGTCTCATATGATTTAGTAGGTACATGGGATGTCCTTTAAAAAACCTTATAGAAGTACTTCATTTGATCTCAAGTGATCACAAGAAGTGCCTATGCATGCCTCGTGATCCCTTATGTTGTTCCCAAGATTTTATCTGGTGGAAAACCTTTACGATCATGAGATTGGACACTCTGAGATGTCCTCTTAGATGATTGGGTGCATCGGTGTGTGGATCCAAAGATGTTATTTTTGTATTGGGGAGGAGGGATTTATAGGCCTCTCTACCTCTATTATAAGCCACATTGCATGGTGTGTATCTTTCAAATCCTAGGTGGAGTTATTATAGGGATTTGATGTTACGCGCTTCACGAGATCCTACCCTAGGCTTCCCAAGGGGTGTCACATGATTTTCAGTGACCACAAGACCATCCCTTTAGTGCCCCATTTATTAGAATTTGTCTGATTAAAGGGTTATTTCTTAACCATGTGAAAATAAAAGTGGGTTTTTACAAGATCAGGTCGATATTCTTAGTGGCCTTATTGAGATCCGGTGGCCTATCGAAAGGCTTTCGCCTGATCTTAGATGATTTGTCCAGGACCTTTCGCAAGACAAACGTGGTTTTCTAGGGGGCCTTCATGAGATCAAGTTGGCTTGTTTAGGGGGGGATTCACATGATCAATGGTGATCACCCGGGTCATATAAATATATTCACATAAGATCAGCATATCTACACCTCATAATAAGCTCCCATCATTTCCTTTTTTATTTCCTTGTTTATTTAACAAGTTTGGGGGATCTCACAAGTTTTAATGAGTTTTGTTGAAGACAATCACTTTCCCCATCGTTGATTTGTCATGTGAAAAAAAGGGTCCCATGGTGATGCATGAGAATAATCATGGACAAACCCTTCTATTTTTATTTGGAGATAAAGGAGGAGTACATGACTATTTGGACATGTTTGAAGCCCTTCATGTGATGAGGGTGAAATTCTAGTGGGATATTTCCCTAAAAGATAGACATGTCGCTAGGGCTTCTGTAGTGTCTTATAAAATGCATGGAGAGCATTGCATGGAGTTTTATGACTGAGAAAAACTCCCTCCTTTTTCATCTTTTTCTTCTTATTTTATAAGGTTTCTTGGGTGGTTTCCAGGCATCATCCATCTTAAAAGTCACGTGATCCATAGAAACTCATCTGGCATCCTCCACATGATCAAAAAATGTATCATATGACTTCATAAGAGTATAAGGGCCTGTAAAAGGGGTTACATGCGATCTTCTACAAGTTATGTGCTGCACATGACCATTCTCATGACTTTACGAAGCTCATGAGATCACATGTATTATGAAGGCTCACATGATCCATGTGATCTTGGACACCTTTTTCTTCCTTTGCTTTGTGGGGGAAAACAATACCCATATTCAGGTATTTATTCCCTTGTGGATTTTCCAATTCCCATTTTGTGGATATTAACATACTCATATTTTATGAAATGTATGAGTTATTCATATGGTTTACAAACCTTTTTTAACCCTATGATATTATAATTTCCTATTTATTTCATTTAATGATACACTTATTATTAATGATAACCAATGTAGTAAAGAATAAAATATTAACCCATATTTTTTTACTGCCATTCCAAAGAAGTTGATTCGATATACATACCAAGGGAATACAACATTCCTTTGGATCAAGTATATCATACACTATGATATACGTTATATCATTCTAAGATATATCATATGTAATTATGGATTTGAGAAATATCCCAATCAATCTCCCACTTTCACTAAATCCCCATTGAATTTGTGTCATATAACCTTATATTTTACCATATCTAAAAAACCTTTTAGATATTTTCTAAAAAACTTTTGGATAGTTATCAAAAACTTCACCTTGTCTCACATCATTTTCAATACCTTTTCAATACCCATCCAAAACTTATTTTAGATAAACTCTAAAATTATTTTAGAGAACTATTTAAGTCAAAATAAATCCACATTTAGTCAACCAAAAAGTGTTAACCCATGTTATTTTTTACCATTGAAAAAAATATGAATTCATAAATTTATAAATATAATAATTGATTATCATTTAGCAAAGTATCAGTGATACTCAATATATAAATAGACTTGGAATGATCAATATAAAACACATGTATATCTATACATATCTCCACTGATTTTATTATATACAAGAATGAATTTTCATATGATACCTTTGTATAAGACATCACGTGAGCTTGGGACACAGAGTATTTAAATTCCACATAGTCAACTCTTACCTTCTCGATTATCATAGTATAGACTGACCAGGTCAATGGATACATCACATGTCATTCATAATTACTGATGATCACATCACATATCCCTCTCCCTAGTAGATAATAACTTCATATGTACTATCTAGTTATGGTTTTAAAATTCCATAGTCTAGGTTAATTGAGGGCCAAAATTTCATACTCATCATATGAGGGAATAAAATCAACTTGGTTAAGATCCAACAAATGACATGATTAACAACATACCCAAACACCCCTGACTAGCTAAGCTTCAAGGCATACATAAAAAATCTATCAAATTATGGAGGTTATAATGATATTTATCTCAATAAAAATAGGTATTTAAGACTCTAAATATAAATTAGGCACCCATAGTATACCAAATACATAGTGTACGATATTATATATGGGCCATCCAGTGAAAAAAAATCATTTTTGCCTCTTGAGCATAGTTTTTATCTTAAAAAAAGAATAAAAATCATGTTAACCTTAACATTTCATCATAACCTATAACACTCCATGAAAAATATTTGTTAGGGATAAGTCAAAGTCATTATTTGAGATATTAATTATCATTTCACTTCACAATACATATATTCGTATGTATATATATGTAGATAAACATGAAATATTGATAAAGTGGTGATTAATTTTTTTATAACATGATATATTTAATATTCTTAAAATATTTTAAGAATACTTAACAAAACCATTCATAAGTTCTTGTATAGCATATCATATATGATAAACTGAAAAATCGCCCTTAGGTTTTGTATACTTTTATGGGTTTTTTAGAACTCATTATATATCTATTTAATTCCTGTCATATCTCTTGGTGAACACTTGATAAAATCCTCCCACTAAATTCTTTATTGAGTAAAATATATAGAGGAGTCCAGTTTGAATAATGGCGAGACTTAAAAAATCATATTCCTAAGGTTTAAATACTTAAGAATATTCATACCCCTTAACATCACAACATAAAATGTTATGATATTAATAACTTTTGTTGTCTACTTAGAACTATTTCTGGGTTCATCATTATCATCTTACTTGGAAACCTTTCCATAAAAATTTTCCTTGAAATATTTTGTTAACTAATGAAATTATTTACATTATTACTTTACCAACATACCCTAAATATTTTAGAATATAAAGTGAAATTCACTTTATAATTTGGCTAGAATAATATTTTATTTTTTGAATTTTAAATTCTAAAAGTCCAAACATACTTTTATTAGCCTATTAAATATAGTATTCTCTTCATAATATATTTACAAGATACACAAACTCCTTTATGTTAAGGAAATAACTATTATTTCCCTTTAGTATGAATATTCAAAAAATAAATTATTGTATCTATATCACATATGGTATTATATATGTTTATAGGAATTTATAAAAGAAATATTTATTCTTTAAACTATGCCAATGATAGTGGTGGAATTGAAATTACTCAAATTTTAACAAGCATCTAGATAAACACTTCTAGGATAAATCATTTTTATCCCTATCTTCTTCTAGAAAAATGTTATAGAATCTGATGAATCATAAACCATGTGTATCATCTCATATCTATTATAACATATATTTATTAATAAAAAAACTTCTATCACCATATAAGAGAAATAATATGACCATACACATTCTTTACTAAGATATATCTAGGATTGATATGTTTCTTTACATTTAAATCATTGATGTCGAAACATTTTTATTTCATAACTTTAATTCAAACTATAAGATTTATCAATTCTTACCTGGATTTTGAAATCCTATATACCATTAAAAAACAAATAATTTATTATATATCATCAATAACTAACATGTAAATTACACAGAGTTTCACAAACCCTTAAAATAATCATATATAATTCTATTATATGGAATCATTATTCTACCTTCCTAATCAATCTAGGTTTCAATGACCTTAAATGTTTATTAGAGGGAAATTTTTTGACTTTCCAAATAACTTTTATTTTCCCTATTTTAACTTTTACCCACTTTCACTTTCAAAACATCTATATAACTTATACATCATATTCCCAATTCACCAATACCCAAAACTTTTAGAATATAGGGTAAAAATTTCTTGAATACATTTATATTGTCAGAGAATTTCCATAAATGAAAATAGAATGAATTATATAATCAGAATAATCCTCAAGGTTCCTTTAGTGAATCAATTTATACTTCTCAAATTATTCTAGATTAATTTTATTAAAAACTTTAATAATTAGTTAGTCAAGAAGGGGCTACTTTAACACATAAAATATTACTTTATTCTTAAGAAATATTATTAAGTAATCATTATAAGAAGTTTCATACAATAATAATTTACTTTTCATGGATTAATATCAAATTTAATTTTGATTATGATGATCATATTATCTATAATAAAGGATTTTACCATATGCTTATCATGTTTTACCAATATTTAATAAGGACATTTACTAAATTCACTCCCACTAAAATTATTAACCCTTTTGAATTCATCATATATATTTGTGGGCCAATATCCATATTTCACTAAGACATTTTCCCTCAGCATTCCTCTCACCTCTTAGTTATTTAGGTATGACATCATCCTAATCATATCTTATATGACTATTCTATAGTTGAGAAGATAAAACTATTCCCAATCCATCATATAGACAAACCCAAATATATTCTTATGGTATCCTAAATATTAGGGTTTCCCAGCTAAGTATAACACAAAGATCACAATAATATTTGGTTGCCTAAATATTAGGGTTATCCATTTCCACCATACCTTATATAATATAATCCATGGTCACTCTGCTTTGGCAGAACCTACTTGATTGAATAAAAAAGGTCTTGAAATGTTCTTACTTTATAAGGAATCTAACACTTATTATTACTTAAAGGGGATTTATAATCTCACCATATTATCTCATGTTATTCACTTTACATGTATGAATTCTTCTAATGATTTATTACAGATTCCTATTTCTTTTACAAAACCAAAATGTTCAAACTATATTATTGTGTAACTCTAAAAAACACACAACTTGAGTTACTAACCCAAATTGAAATCCAATTATATTCATACATTTCTAAATGCATCCTATGTCTATTCCAATAAAATTTATAATCACCTTGAATTTATCCTACACAACTTAAAGGGTGGAAGCTAAATAACTGAAATGAAATCATAATAACAATGCACCAGAACTTAGAGGATAATCCACACCTAATAAATCACATCCCAACACACACCATGAAATAAAACCCATTCAAGAACTTCCACAAGCCAAAAAATAAAATAAATTAAGAAATAAAAAAACAAAATTATTTACATGGTTTGTACTTTAGTTCTAATCCACATGGGGATACAAATTATTTTATTCAAGAAATAAAATATGATTACAATTGAGCTATCAAGTACACATAAAAAATTTCCCCACTTTACTACTTAAAATAAATCCTTTCCAGTGAAACCGGTGTCTCCATATTTCAATATTTACAGTTAGAATATCCACACAGACCAGATCTTCACATACCCATTTTCTTAGTCAATGAATTCCACTATTTTAACTTACTATTCTAGTGAATAGTTCATTCTTCCAGATTATCTATGAGTTTATTCTTACGCATGTTTCCAAAGAAACTTATGTATCCCATTTTGCAAAAAATATATAAGAAAGAACCTTATATTTCCTAAGATATGACCTTTACATACTCTTAGAGTTGAAAATTATGAAAAGTACTTTGAATTTAAACACTTCCACCTTCAAGGTTATCAAGGTTCCTTCATATTTCCTTCTTCCAATCTGTTTACTTCTAGAATTACAAACATTATAGCTCCCTCTATACCATCTCTAACCGAATTTTAGAAATTAAGATTCCAAAACCAACCCTTTAATTAGTTCTAATTACTTATCATGAAAATTATTTTCACATGGATAAACTTAAAATTATCTCACTTAACTATTATTTGTAATCATCACCACTAATTCCTTTTTTAGTATCTAAAAATCACTTTTATTATTTAGTTCCCTTTGTATCTAAATGGTTCCCCCATCATGCTTCTGGTCATCCTAGATTGACTGAGACACAACAACATCTCAACAAATCTCGAAATACAACCTTAGTTAGTATATCAGTTGGATTCATAAATCCATGAACCTTCTAAATATCTGTCACTATGTCCTCCAAAAAAATTAAGATGAAGTGATATTTTAACTAAATATGTTTTTTTCCTAGATTTAAACATCAGATTATTGGCCATGTGAATCACACTTTGTGAATCACAAAACAATACTCCATTATCCTACCTTTATTTGAGATATTAAATCAATACCTTCATCCATATCAACTCCTTCCCAACTTCCATTAATGAAATGTACTCAACTTCTGGTTTTGAAAGTACAACTGAAGGTTAAAGTTTTGACATCCAACTCACAACTGTTCCTTTTCAAGTGAATAAATAACCAATGCTACTCCTATAAGTGTTTACATATCCTCTAATATCTAAATCTGAAAACCCTTCTAATGAATTTTATATTCCAAATCATAGGTAAAATCATTTATAACCTTTTAGATATATAAGTATCCACTTTACCACTTCACGGTTCTCTCTTCTAGGATTTTCCATGAATTTTCTAACTACTCCCACTGTTTGTTCAATTTAAAGGAATGTAAAAACCATGATATGCATAAATATTTTGAATACTAAGGGAAAATTAACCTTTTTAGTGAACTTAGCATAAAATTCAATTCATGGTTCCATATTCCTTCTCATATTGAAATTTCTATCCTAAGGTGTGGAAACCAGCTTTACATTGCTCATTCTGAAATGTTCCACCACATTCCGTATGTAGTCAGACTAAGTCAAGAACAAAGATCATGACCTTAAGTCCCTTAGAATCATCATACCTAAGATCTATTTAGTAGGAATGATGTTATTCATCTCAAAACATTAGGAAAATTTATCCTTTATCTCATCAATTCTTTCCTTTACTGGTATAGAAATAAACATTCCATCAATACAGAGAAGTAACATGATGAAGCTTTCATCATTTTACACATTCAAATAACAACAATGATAAAAATTTATATTAATAAACATCCATTCCACCATAAAGGAATTTAAATTTTGGTCCCATTACCTTAATGAATACTTTAACCCATAAAGGGACCTCTTTAGCTTGCACACAACATTCTTGTTACATTATCCACAAAACCTTCCAGTTATTCCATGTAAATTTCATTATCTAAGTCACTATAAAGAAATACAGTCTTCATATCTAACTAATCCAGATGAAAAATATCTATGGAAACCATTTTGAGCATCATACGAATAGTTTTTTTTCTTAAAAAATGGATAAAATATCTTGGAAAAATATATATCATTCATTTTTTGAGAATCTTTCACAACAATCCTTACCTTGTATCTCCATCTACCATCTATTTCTTCATTCAGCTAATAAAACCATTTAATCTGAAGTAATTTATTCCCATTTGGATGTTTTTTTAGCTACCATTTTTTGAAAAAATATAAGGAATCCATTTTATCCCTCATTGATAACTCCCAATGACTTGAGTCTTTTAAACTTATAACCTCTTCCAGGATTTTAGACTCTTTATCCTTCATAGTAAGAAAATAATGAAATTTAATCCTATACATTTTCACTTGGAACCGAATATTGGTAACCCTCCATAACTTTACTTGTGGCTTAAATAATTCTAGAACCATTACTTCTATAAATTTACCTTCTGAATCTCTTCCCCATGATTTCACAGCCTTAGATATTTTTGGTACTTTTGGACTTGAAAATACCATTAAAACATAACTATAATCTTGAAATTCTTCAAGATAGTCTAGTGTTTCTAGAACTGATATACTCCCAAAACTTTTTGGAATATCTATAACTTCTATATTCCTATTCAGTTGAATCTCATCTTGTAATGATACTTTGATATCATCAACATATTTCACTTGGTTATGATATTTCCACAATATCTCTTCATTGAAGATTACATTTTGGATTCTAAAAACTTTATTAGAGTTATTATTCTAGATAATAAATCTAAAGTCTTCATTTCCATCTTGTACAAAGTAACATGCTTAATACTTAGCTTATGAATTATACATTTCCTTTGTATTAGTGTGTAAATAGAAAAATTATCCAAAGAATTTAAGATGAGAATTTTCAACCATCCTTCTAGACCAACAGGCTTCCAGAATTTTCTATCCCAATAGAGATGATGAGATCCTATTCACTTAATATGTGTCAAATTTCAAAGATCCTACCTAAAAATTATTTGAAGAAAAATGTGAATCCTCATATTTTTTTTCCTTTTCAACTAACGTCTGATTTATCCCCTCTATGAATTCATTTTTTATAGTGTCTGGTAATGTATTCTCAAACCATATGCCTTTCTACTAGCAGAACCTTTAGAACTATCAGATTTTATATTCCCTAACATTGTCTGACATCAAACATTTTAGTTTTATTTTGGTTTCCTTTTCCACTATGTATCTCTATAAAATCAAGGTTTTGAACACTTTAATATTTTTCTTGAGAAAGAACAAAAACATCTTCCATGTTACATAATTGATGTAGGTAACATAGTATAATGGGCCTCCATGAGAATGAATCAATGCTTTCCCCATACTCTCATATGAACCCGCTCTAACTTATAGTCCTTGGGTGTCTTAAAATTAATTTGGAATGAAACCTTTCACTACTTTCCAAGGATGAACTCTTCACATGTTCCATGATCCATTATTCTAATATTCAACACTCTTTTAGTTTCAAGTATTTTATTATCTTTACTACTTAAGAAATCAATATATTCATGCCATAACTTTGTGAAAGTTATTTTTTGACATACATATACCTTCCAAAACTTTCATTAGGTACATTGTTCCTTCCTTTTCTCTTTTTGACACCATAGAACCACATGTTATTTTGTACACCCCATCCAAAAACCTCATATTCTAACTATTCTACCAAGATAATGTTTTTATTAACCCTGATATATACTACATTCCTTGAAATTTTATAAATCTTCCATTATTTTTCCAAATGGAAACATTATCCTTGCCCATAATCTCAATATTACAACATCCACAAGATCTACCTTTCCATATATTATGGAAGTATAATTTACCATAATACATCTTTCAGATATAGAGTGAAAAGAGGCTCTAAATTCTATAATTCAAGACTCAGGTGAACTAGCAACACTTAGAAGAACCCCACTCATATCTTCTTATATAGGATTTTATATATTCACTTCCAGAAGCATATTATAGAAAATTGAATCTCTATTCACTTCAATCTTTTTCCAGATGACATTTCTTCCCATAATTCCAACACATGAGGCAACCTTCCCCTGAACTAATATGGCTTTGAATTCTCCTTCCTTTTCATTTCTTATGAATTTTTCATATTGTGTAATGACCCTACCTTCCATACTATATTATTTTTTGGTATATTCTTGGATATCCTTCTGGGGAATATCTAAATTTAGAATTAGTTCCCTAATGTATGATAATAATAATTCTACTTAACACTTTATTTACTCATTGTGCTAACTATAACATCACATGATTATAGTCATGATGAGAGAAACAATAACACCTACTTATGATCCTTTAGAATCACCTTTATAAATTCTAACTGACTTTAAATGACATTTAAGTCATTGATGTGATCATCTACAGAATTTCCTTTTGATATTATCATGTCCAATAACCTCCACAATAGAGATAATTTGTTCATTTTGGATTGCTTCTCATACATATCAGCAAGTTCCTTCATATGTTATGAAATTATCTTCACCACATTGATGTTATAATCCACATTCTAGGCTAGTGATATCCATATTATTATAATTTATTTCTTATATAACCTTTCCCATTCTTCATTATTCATCACATAAGACTTAGTACCAAAAAATTAAATATCAAGATCCTTATATAGTAGTTAATCCTCTATATAAATATTCTAAAATCCTAAATCCTTCCCATAAAACTTCTCCACTCAGACCTTACCCTCATCTAATTCTATTACTTCTAGAATTAATGAAATCCCACTAAATTCCAAAACATATAAGACAGATCAATAACTACTTACTGAAATTTTCCAACAAGGATAGAGGCGTAATGATACTACTAAACCAATCTTGGAAATATCTTGGATAGGGTAAGGTCATATGAAGATAAATAAACATTATCTAATACCACTTATTAGGTCTAATTAACTTTACGATCACCCATAAGTTATCCTATGAAACATACAAATAAAAAATAAATAACTAAATTGAATCCTCACTAATGATGCACTGAAACATAGAATAAAAGACACACCTAAGTCACTATAATGAAAAAACACCTTGAAATGAAACCCATACAAGAACTTCTGTAAGATAATGATTGAAATAAATAAATAAAAAAGAAAAACACAAGTATTTATGTGGTTCAGTATTTAGTCCTAATATATAGGGGTAATGCTGAAAACTCTTTTATTCAAGAAATGGAAGATGATTACAATTTCACTATTAAGTACATGGAATAAATATCCCCACCCTACCACATAAATTAGATTCCAAACGATGAAAGTTCCACCATATTATGATATTTTTGATGAGAATGTACACATAGATCTATTCTTTATAGGAACCCATTCAATTGGGAAAATACTTCCACTATATAAACTTCCCCTTTAGGTGAAAAGTGTGTGCTTCTAGAAACTCCACTAGTTTATTTTTACATATCCTTATAATGAACCATATGTATCCCCTTTACTGTAAAACCATTAGGGAAAGACCATTACATAACCTCATAGATGAACTTTATATATTCCTACGTTGAACCTTATATAAATTCCCTTATGTCTTGGCACTTACACCTTCATAATTTTCAACGTACCTTATAATTGTCTTCTTCCAGTTTTCATACTTCAGATCTTTTGGATGTTGTAGATGCCACTCCAACATCTCCAACTAGGTTTTATAAATTATGCTTCTAGAACTAATTCTTCTATTAGCCTTAATTACTTAGCCTGAAAATGGTTTTTACATAGTTTAACCTAACATCCTATGCATAGGATACACGAAGCCCCTTTCATGTAAAGGCTTAGAGTTATATGAAATCAACAATACCTATATGATTAATCCTAGAGCTATAAATATTCAGACCTCACTTTTCTAGACAAGTCAAAAGCCTCTAGAACAATGAATAGTCTAACCCAAATCCCCTCTGCCCAGACATAATTTACTTAAGAGAGACCTCAATTACATCATAAATCTAACACTTAATATGTATAAATCATAATTAACTACTTAATTCAAGTTCACATCTCAATACAATCCATATTCAAGGTAGAAGAAAACTAAATCCATCATCACACCTAGAATAAGACTCTTTATATTCATGTATGATAATATTTAGAAGAAATTTAACACTTTAAACAAAAGCATAAACATATTCATAATATTAACAATTTATAACAAAGAATAATAATAATGTAATAAAAAAAATAAATTAAATATTCATAACATTAAATATGAGATAAAAATTTATGAACAATTCATAAATAATATGAAAAATAAACACTTTATAATTTATCTATCCATCATGGAAAATTCATATTAAATGAAATATAAACATTTTGTATTTATTCCCAATATGAACTCTTTTATATTGTTTATTTATGGAATTTTACTTAAATATATATGATATTATATGAAATATAAACATATTATATTTCTATTATATTATGTAAAAAATTTATATAATATAAATATCACATATTTATATAATTTAATCCTTGATCAAATCAATCATTACAACTCATTTTGATGCAGATAAATAATTTCTTCAAATAAGGTCTTTAATTTAAACAATTCAAATAATGTAATTATAAACAATTCATAATTTTAAATATAAATTTTTTTAAATTTTTCCTTATTTTATAATTTATAAAAATTATATAAATCACACTTATAATTTCCATATAAACATTTTATATCTAAATTATAATTAATTCTATAAAATAAAAAAATCAATATTATCAATTAATATCAATGAATATTTAGTTATAAAATGTTTCATAAACATTTAATAATTAATCATAAAATATTTATAATTAATTAATTTTGAAACACGTTTATAAATTAATAAATATCTAATGATACATTTTCCTATAATTTTTAAAAAATTTATAAATAATATAATAAAATTTATAATAGAATTTTAAGGAAAACACATTTTCTATGTAAGTTGTTTCAATAATATCCCTAATGATTCCATTTTCCTATTAAGGACAATAATATATATTTCATATGATTAAAATTCCATAGGGAGGGATATGTAGGGTTAATTTAATGATAAAGGGTCGTTTATGAATAAACCCATGATCTGTGGGCCTACTTCAGGTGCTATATCTTACGCGAGTGTCACTAGAATACGATATGAAACTATGTAAGAATCTAGTGCCTAACATGTGTTTGATTTAATAATTATAGTGTAAAGTGAGAGAGTTGATTAACTATGATATAGAACCCACATCAGGATAAACCAACACATTTGGGACTCTAGTGATATTAAAATGAGCACTACATGACATTGATACGAAGGGGAATCCCCAACAATGGATTAACTTCATACTAGACTATATAAGAACAACTTATGTTGGGTGAATTTGATTTAGGTTCATTAGTTATCATATAGGGACTTCATGATATTATACATAGAACATAGTGTTCTAGATAGGAATAAATCACACAAAATGCATCAAATTAATTCTGTGTGGCCTACAATATAAAAATCCACATAAGATGAATCTTGATCCCTGCATACGATTAATCATATGTAGTGATGGTATATGTACTATTAATTCATGTAATATTCATTCAGTTCACTCAAAACCTATATGGCATTAAATCTATAGTGCCTTATGATATCTGTTATATCATAAATATACATCGATGCTATGTTTTAGTGGCAGTATTATAAAGGTTTTTGGGGCATAGTGGAAGAAGTTAGGCCTATGACCAACAATATTTTTCATCTTTTTCAATGGAAAAAATATATTGACCTTGATAATGAAACCCCTAATTCTCCATAGATAGGATATTTTCACATTTAATTGAAAATCAATTTAAAACAAAAATTATATCAAATTGATAATTATTATTGTCTTTTGATCAATCTAATAACTGCTCTTGTTGTATATTTTTTTTGGTGAATAATATAAGATATAATTACTCTAGTGGTATCTAAACAAGCTCTATGAATATTTAAATATTTTCATTGGTATTCTGGTTTCTAACTCAGAGGAAATGGGCACCTTAAGTCATTCACCATTGATCGTAATAAATAATCATTAGTATTAAAAGAGTTCTCTATTTTTCTTTTTTGTGAGAGGGAGGATAATTATTTATCTCTAAGTTGTTGAGAGAGTTCTTGAGAGGTTCTATTAGTCTTGAGTGAATTCTCTTAAGATAATTCATTGTGAAAAACAATTCTCACACCCCCTAAAAATGATATAAATCATATTATATACCTAAGGTAAAATAATTAGCAATTTTATAGAGTTAATTTATTTAATTTTTTATTCTATGTAAACCCCATATTAAATAATAAAATATTAATATGATTATTATATTCTCTTGAAATTTACTAAACTCATAGATTAATATATCATTTCCATCAGGCCCTTAACTCGGTCCGTCAATCATCCTTGGAATTTATTGAACCCTGAATAATAAATATTTATTTAAATAAATAAATATCATTATATTATTCTTTTAATAAATAAATAAATATTATATTAATTAAAATTTTGAATAAATATGTATTTTTAATATTTATGTAACTAAATAAATATTTATATTAATCTATTTGTTAAAATGGTGAAAAATAAATATTTATTTAATACCATATGAAAAAATAAGTGATAAGTAAATATTATATTTTATAAATTAAAAATAATATTTATTTAATATTCAATTGACACATATTCAAAACATGAATATATGATGATTGAATTTATGTTATAAAAAATTATTAAATAATTCTCAAACCCCATGATGGGAATACTATTTATTATAACTATTAAATTCAAATAGAATTTAATTGAGATTCTAAAAACACTTAGTGTGTGACCCTATAGGAATTTTTATCAGTGGAATTAGGAGAGATTTATTAAAATCCAAGATTAGTGTTTAGTGACATGTCATGGAACCCATAACGAATGAATTTAATTTTACAATGACAAAAATCTACTACAAACAATTACTATGAAATGCAATCTCTTTGTCTAGATATCCCATTAAGAAGGTTTCATACTTGTGCCATTAACCTATATGCTTGATTTATCTTTATTTGACTACCTAAAATGAATTAGTTTAAAAACTACCATGTCCGGGGAATTAATTAGATAGTTACATTTTAATCAATTTTCCAAAAATATTATCTTACATTAACTCTAAAGTGAAAAATATTTTCATAACTTATTCAATAAATTTCAAATCACTTATGATGGACCCAACATATCGTACCTCACTGTGGGAATATTTCATCATGGTTTTCATCAATACATAAAATTATAAAATTCATGATATACATTAATAATAATCTCAAGTCTAATAGAAAATTCACACATCCACAGATAGGAATATCAAATGGCATACATGACATCTGGAGTTCCTATTGGTGGTTTTTTCCTCATAACCCACTCTCTTGTATATTTCCAAGTGAAAACTTCAGAATAAAAAATATTAATGTCTCATTATCCCCCAAAACCTAATAGTTAAACATCATCCATGTCTCATCTAACATATGTCATCTAGACTATAGGATTTTTTTTCAGAATATGATCATAACATTTCAAGGTTCCCATTATAGCATGGAAATATTATAACATTTCAATGTGAAAAATAATTGAAGGAAATTTTGAGATTAATATTACATAGAATAACAATCTTACATGATAATATATTTATCAATATTAGCTTCAATAAATATTATGGTGATCAAAAGTACCAATTCAGTTGGTTCTTGGGTACCAAATCCAATAGAATCCCAGTTTCACTAGTACCAACTGTTAACTGACTTGTTAGATGTCACACGATTCACATGCTTCTGCTTAGGTATGGCTATAGATGTTGGGCCCACCACACCCTCCTATGGATATCCTGCTTACTGTAACTTCACTACTTTGAGAAATTTCCTTAAGAAGTGATTTCATTGAGTATTTATCTTTTTTACTGTATCATAAAATTGACATCTTGGATAGTAACACAGTTTAATGTTTATCATAATTATGTTAATACTTTACTATATTAGTAAAAATATAAAATCTAGAACAAAATATTTCTCAACCAATTATTAAGCCATACGAGAATCTGCAACGTACATGGTCAATATTGATATAAAAACCACTGTATTAAATAAAATTTTACTACTTGTTACATTAAAATTACTATGAAATTATTGATCCTAATATCCATTTATATGTTTTTGAGCAATTGAGGATATTATTGAGATAAGAAGTTCCATCGAGCATGTGGAATTTGACTAGTGAATATGGTATTAGAGGTGTTGAAATTAATATGATCAATGTATTTTCTTTTGTTGTAAATGAATAAATCATGTTCAAAATAATATAAAATTAAGTCTAATATGTGAGGTGAAGGATATTGGGATGTTTAAATGTGCAATATAAATATATAATATTATTTGGTTAATGATGGATTAAATATTAAATTTTAGCACTCGAGCCCAATATTTGACAAAATTATTAAACTATATACAATTCATAAGTTTCTATGGATTCATATAGTAGTACATATATATATATATATTATAATGTTTATATTAGTTATAAAAGGGACTTTAGGCTATACCCCAAAACTATATTTCATAGGGTACACCCTGATGCTGATTTTGGAAAAGTTATAAAAACCTCATAGGTTACAAATTTTCATAAAGAACATTCGTAAGTTATATATATATTTGTAAGGTACATAGGATATTCATAGGGTACCATCATAAGGTACAATGTAACTTCATAAAGTAATCTAAACTTTTTATGGTGCCTTCATAAGGTAAAATTAAGACTTCGTAAGGTACATGAACCATATGATTAGATCTTCATAAGGCACACTAAAGATAAAAGAAATTTCTTAGGGTATAATAAACCCTACGATAGAACTTGATAAAGTATAATCTAATATAAATTATAATATTTGAAAAAAGTCAAGAACCCTATGCACTTCTTAGGGTACATGGACTTTGTAAGTAATAATAACTGGCCAAAATTTTGGAAAAATGGAAAATTATAAAATTAATATTCTGAATTAAAATATAAATCTAGACACTGTTGAAGCTCTACGATCATGTTTTAAAAATAAAAAAAATGGTATTTGTGAATCATAAAAATGGAGAAAAAGGTTTTCACTATAAGGAATGTAGGTGTACTGAATAATAAGAAGAAGTTACAATTTTAACAGCTTGGTCATTCTACAACTAGTGTTGTGACACCTTAGTGACTAAGAAAAAAGTTTGAAAAAAGAATATTAAGTAGGAATAAGAAGAATAAGTTGAAATAAATTTGAATGAAGTTATTCATTTGAATTATAATTTTGGATTAAAATTAAAATGTGAATTTTTTATTGCTTCTGATGTTTGATATAACTATATATATCATTTATGCAAGAAGAGATGTGTGAAATATTAATGAGACTTCTCTCTATAGATTTAATGAGAATATTTTTTGAGATAAATAAAAATATAAATAGGATATTTATTTTATACCATGATAAGGGAATAAACCTATGACAATAATAGCTAAGGAATAAGAATAATAAGAAGTATTGTAATAACTTTATGGATTCCCAATACTATTAAAGGATGTCTTATTGTGGAAAAAAATAATTTATAATTTTAGTAGTGTAGGAAGCACTCAACACTATTATTAGATATGAAATGAAAGTACAAGGATATAACCTACTTATTATACTCACATTTTGATACTAGTGGGTCATATTTCCTTTTTCAAAATTCAGATCATGCTAAGGATTCACCTTTGGTTTTGAAAGGTGAACCTTGTAAATCTATTGTTCCCTTCATGTATGTGTATTTGGTAGTGATCTAAATTGATTTTAATAGGTTGTTAGGGTTGTTTCAATAAGTAAACTTAAACATAATTTTAAACATTAATTTACCACCCTCTCAGTTATTTCCACTGATTTGTGGGTGACTTTTTAATTATTATTAGAGCTATGTTTCCCCTCGATTGCAATATGTTGTTTTGTGTTTGGAGGATCTGAGTTTCGCGATAGTTGAAGATTTTTTCACTAAATTTATAGTGTATATAATGAATAACCATAATTCAATGGACAAAAAGTAGAATCCCAAATTTTATGATAAATGTTATCATATATGGAAGGAAAGGTTTTTTCTATAACTTTTATCCATACGTTAGGGTATCTTGAAACCTGAAACTGATGGATTCAACCCTCATATTGAATGTGTTTCCATGATAGTAACTGACAATAATAATCAAGAAAATTATGTATTTATCATGCTGTTGAGCGTTTCAAATTAGTTGTTTAGTTTTTACTAGAATTTCTATAGTATAGAAGGAACCCGAAGCTATCTCTCAATGGATACTTATATAATTAATTCAAAAAAATGGTTTTGATTATTAAAATAAAAGGGAAATGTTATTTTTTAATACATGTGGTTTGATTATTTAAGAAGATAATAGAAAAAGTAAAGTAATAAAACAAATCATAAATGAATAGAATTAATTAAGTGTGATCAACCTGGGGAAATATCTTGATGCTCATCCTTCATCACTTCAAGATTTAGGGTTATAATATTTTAATCCCTGGTTTGTAACACCTATAACAAATATATTAGTGATTTTAAACTAGGATAATTCCTAGTATTCATCCAAAAACACAAGAATATTCACCAGTTATAGCTAATTATTGGGTGATTTGTGTTCGACTTCATAATCAAAAATCTCAAAGGTAACACATGAAGAACTAAATGAAATGTATAGGTTTGTAAGTTATTTATTTTTGATACCATTAAATAAATTTTCATGTACTTGACAATGTTTATGAGAGTTCAATTGATAAATATTAACCACACAAACACCACAATTAAAAGAGAGAAGAAGAAATGGTGAATGGTGTGTGAAAAATCACATGAAAGGGTACCCCCAAACATGATAATATGAGTAGAGTATGACATACCAGTACATAAATCAATAAAATAATACAATATTATGATTAAAAACAACACAAATACATGTAATTTAAAATACCATTCAATTATTACAAAAACAAATCTTGGTATTTACAACACGTTCCTCCCTGAGTGATCACGAGGAGTTTAAAACTCTATGGGAGGGGAGGAAGAAAAATATGTTGAAGTATCACTTAACATACCCTCAAGAACCTCTATATAGGATGAGAGGAATCATTTGGGACTCCAAAATGGAATAACCTTTCCTCCTGGTTGAACAACTAAATGAGCTGCCCAAGGAGTTCTTTTATAGCCAAAATGGGAGGTGGTTTTGGTACACTGATTTTGAGAAACCAATTAGACCATGGTTTTAGGATAATAAAAAATCTTATATCTATTAAAAAAAACTTTTTGTAAGACATATTTTATATCTCCCTTTAAGATTTGGCTTCTAGATATTGTTTATAATAAGAGATATTTCCAAAATACAGAGGCAAACTATTGACTCCATGCAGATTGATTTTCTTGGATAGATTGATTAATTTGGGAATATTAATGGATGAATTGTGATTGGTGTTATTAATAAAAGTTTTAGACTAATTAATTTTGTATTATTAAATAAAATCATCCTAATTGTATGCACAGATCAGTAGAAGTATGCGGTTGAGTACACATATGTTCTTGGATTCCTACACAATTTAGCCCATTTTTCTTCAACTTTGTATGGGCCCTGCAAATCATCTCCACCTATAATGAAAAAATCAAAACAAGTGAAATTTCCATTTTTAATAGTGAAAAAATTAAATGGTTGAATAAAAAATGAGGTTATTTTTTTTAATTATATTTGTAATTTTCAATAAAAAACCAGTTTAATATAGTGGTATGAGAGTGAAATAAAACAGTGAATCGTGGTACGATCACACCCCCACACCTACAAATTTGCTCTCTTGGGAAAATTAACACTCCCAAAATATGGTGCCTGAAAATATTTACAACTTCATGAAGATTTAACATTTAATGAAACTTTAATTCATTAAAGCAACATGATAAAATCACAAACCACACTAAGGAGTTATTTATAGTGATCATGGAAATAGATGTCTCTTAAATTGTATCAGAATGAAATTCAAAGATATACATGATAAAAATTTTAGAAAGGAATTAAAAAGTAAAACATGCCACTAAGTCTCCATGTGTGTGTGTTTGAAAACCATTTCATGTTATTATTTACACATTCTGTCTAATAAATATAGGTTATTTTAATTTTTTTTGCTTAAATAATTTTGTCCACCGAATCTACCCTATATCCTTTGCAATCAAATTTCAAGAGACACTCAATTAAGCATTACCATAAGTAAAACCTTAATATTCCAACATATATATCCCCATATGATGTACATTTCATCACACCCATCATTTATTATTTTTGTGTTTTTTTTCAAATTTTGAACTTGGAAAAAATATCACACTCATCACTGAAGCCTTGTTTGATCTCCTTATGAAACTAATTATAATAGTTATAACAAGATTAAGGGTCTAGGAAGAGTGGTTTTTGACCTACCCAAGACACAACCTATTTTTTTGTTTTGTTTTTTTGATTTTTAGTTTCAGTTTTTTTAGGGCGTACAATAGTCAGATTACATGTACACATGTATAGGTCAATCTAGTATTGTAATTAAATAGATCAAATAAGGAATGATGTATAGAAAAATAATTTTAGAAAGTTGATAAATTTTAACCTAACTTATATTTACCTTCTATTAAGTACAAAATATTCCCACTCCTTGGTTTGGTGCAAAAGGGTGTGGAGATATTGAGTGGCACAATTTTTCCATTAACCAATCACACAAGGGGTATCAATAATCTCCAAGGTTTCATAAATATACAACCATTTATATCATTTACAAACAACTAATTTACTAAAAATCACCCCCAATGTTAAATTCATGAAATAATTCATTCCATAAATGAGAAAAATAATAGTTAAATGTTAAAACAAAATGGAATCATAAATTTTGGCAAGCATTTTTAGAAATTTCCATGATTTGGTGAGCATAAGAGGGGGGGAGTTAATAATACCACACAACAAGAATAAAATATAAGAATGAAGAAAGGAAATGGAAAAACTAACTAACAAAAGAAGTTGTGGAAAAGTAACAGTATTATTCATAAAGCTAAAATGAAAAGAAAGATGACAAAATTTCTAATGAATCTTGGAATGTACCCACCCACACACCTAGAGTGTGCAGTGTCCGCACTATAATAAAAGAAAATATGGTAATTAAGGATAAAACCTGGTGGGTTTCACTTGTATGTTTCTTCTTGAAGGAGGATTTCCCCCATTGGATGCTTTGTAAAATCCCCATAAAAGTGTTTAAGTATCTTCCCATTGATAGTAATAATTTTTCCACTCTACTCATGCAAAACCTATATTGTACCAAAAGGGTAAACATTAGTAACACTATATGGACTGAGCCATTGGGAACGAAGCTTACCTAGGTGGAGCTTTAGCATATAATTGTACATGAGGACCTTCTAACCAATATGAAACTTCTGCTAATGAACCATCCAATCATGGATAGCCTTTTTATTCTATTTATAGATTTGGGAGTTCTCATATGCATCATGCCAAATTTCTTCCAACTCCTAAATCTACAACTTTCTATGCTCACCTGCATCTGAGAGATTCATATTACATTGTTTAACAACCCAATATGTATGGTTCTCTACCTCCACTAAGAGGTGAAAAGACTTTTAAAACATAATCCTATATGGTGACATTCTGATCGTTGTTTTAAAATATGTATGGTACACTCAAAGTGAATCATCTAAGCATTAGCTCCAATCTTTCCTATTGGGTTGTACCATTTTTTCCAAGATTCACATAACTTAATGATTTGATATTTCATCTTGTTCAATATTTTATGGGTGATATGAAGTGGAGACTTTATGAAAAATCCCATAATTATAGAGAAAGTTTTTTAGGTTTTGTTTGAAAAAATGTGAACCCTGATCACTAATGATAAATCTTGGAAAACCAAGCGACTAAAAAATTGGGACCTCTAAAAATCAACAAATAATCGCAAGTCATTAGTATTGGTAACCTTTTCTTCCAACCATTTATAGATTTAATCAAAATCTAGTAATATTTACATGAAGCCAAATGAATTTGGAAAAGGCCCCATGAAGTCAATTCGCCATGCATCAAAGATTTCACAAAATAACATGGGCTGTTGGGGAATTTCACTCCCCTTGGAGATATTCCCTATGAATTGATATTGATTACATGACTTCAAAAATTGATGGGCATCTCTATAAAATACTAACCCATAAAGTCTCAATTCAACGACCTTTTGAACTGTACATTGATATCCAAAGTGGACCCCATAAGCCAAAGTGTGGTAAAGGTCAAAATAGAGGTGAACTCATGGTTAGGGATGCACCGAAAAGCAACTTGGTAACTACAAATTTTCCACAAATATGGGTCATACCAAATGTACCATCATGAATCAAGATTAAGTCTTTGGGAATATGAAGTGCTGAAATTTGTGGGGACCCTAGATGTTGATAAGAAATTCACAATGTTCACATACCAAGGTGTAAGGTCCACAACATCAAAAAGGTTCTCATGAGGAAAGAATGATCTAATGGGGTGGAATGATTCAACATGGTGGTCCAATGGTGGATAAATCCTACTAATGTGGTCAGTTACCACATTTTACACTTCTCTCTTATCCCAAATATCATGGTCAAACTCCTGAAAGGGGAGCATCCACCATATGAGGTGGGGCTTAGCTTTGGATTTATTAAAGTGAAATTGAAGGGAATCATTATTATAGAAGACAATGATTTTTGATATAATAATATATGAATGGAATTTTTTAAGGAAAACATGATTGAAATAAGTTATTTTTAAGTGGTTCTGTAGTTTTCTTGGGTAGGTTCTAGGGTACATGAGGCATATGCAATGACATGAGGAGAATTCTCAACCCTTTGTGATAAAACTACCCCAAATGAAAGTTAGAGGCATCACACATAAGTTTAAACAGGATATCCCACCTTAGAGGTTGAATGATGTGTGGTGATGTGAGACTCCTTTTTAGTGAATTAAAGGAATCCTCACAATTTTTATCAAACAAAAACTCAGATTTTTTTTTGTAATAACAGGGATAAGGAAACTGCGATCTTACTAAAGTATTTAATGAATCAGTCGTAAAAACCATCATGAACTAAGAAATATGGCATGTCATAGACACATTTTGGATATGTAATTGATGAAATTAATTCAATTTTTTCTTTATCCACTTGAATTACCTCATTTTAAATAACATGTCAAAGAACTATCCCCCACTCAACCATGAAATGGAATTTCTCATAATTTAATACATGATATTTTTCAATGAAAAGACATAGGATATAACCCAGGTGTTCTAAATAATCATCAAAGGAAGATCCATAAACTGTGAAGTCATATAGAAAACTTCCATACAACTATCAAGGTACTTAGAAAAAAAATACTCAATATTCAGCACTGAAAAGTACCAGGAGCATTAAATAGACCAAAAGGAATCCTTATGTATGAAAATGTGCCGAATAGACAGGTAAATGATGTCTTTTAATGATCCTCATGGGCTATATGTATTTTGAAATAACACAAATAACCATCAAAGAAATAATAATGGGACTTACCATCCAGTATTTCTAACTTTGGTCAATGAAAGGTAGAGGAAAGTGGTCCTCTCACATGGATTGAATCAGTTGATGGTAGTCAATCCAGGATTTCCAACTATTTTTCACATGTGTTGAAACCAATTCATTCCTTTCATTTGAAACTATTGTTATTACAGTTCTTGTAGGCATAATTTATACTATAATAACCCATTTACTATAAGATATGGGATAGATGATCCTGACAAAAATCATTTTACTAACTTCCAATTTTACAACTTCAAGTAGGTTAGGATTAAACAAACATTGAGCTTTACTTATGGTATTAGCCTCATCATAAAAAATAATATGGTGTATACAAATAGATGGGATAATCCTGGGAATATCAGAAAATGTCTATCCAATTTCTTTTTTACACTATATTAAAAAGTTTATTAGTTTTTATTCCTTCTATGGAGAGAGGATATTAGAAATAATGATGGGAAATTGGTCAATACCCTCAAGATATGTATATTTTAAATTAGATAGAAGTGGTTTTAATTCTAACATGAGTAGTTTTTTGGATTGAGGGAGGGGATTCAGGGTGAGTGAGGTCTATGGAACTATTTATATACTCATATTTATTATCTAAGGTGATAGAATCAATGGATATGAGATCTGAAGAATCATAAACGTTCATAGGTACCTCATAATGAATACACTCTTTAATTAAAGAAAAAAATTTACACTTTTTTGAACCCACAAAACACTCAAAACATGAATCAAAACGTAGATAATCCAAGGGTGAAGAAGAGGAAAATGAATCAAAGTATGGGTTGAGGAGAGAATTTTGTGTGTGTGTATTTTTTTGAGAGCACTTACATCGAATAGAGAAGAAGAGTGGATCGCTCTTAAACATGGTGTTTCATGGATTCAAAGATATTAAAACATACATTTTATCTACTGAACTCCACGGAAATCATACTGTTTTTTATGTTAATGATAGTCTTTACTGTTTTAAGGAATGAAGTCCCATGTATGAGAGGACTATTTCCTTGGGTTCAAGTATCTTTCATATCGAGAATGTAAAAGTCTATAGGGAAGATGAGATTATTAACTCTTACTAGGATGTCCTCGATCACTCCTGATGGGCGTGTTGTGATTTGGTTAGAAATTTATACAAAAATGCATATTAATTGAATCACTGCAACCAAAAAATTAGCATATATTGAGTAAGGAATTACATTAATTGAAGAACCCAAGTCTAGAATTGCATTAAAAAATAAGGTCTCCCCTATGGTGCAAGGTATCATGAAAGTTCCAAGATCCTTTCATTTGGTTGGCATTATTGGTTGTATCAAGGATGATACATTCCTTCCCAGGATGAATCGTTCATTTTTCTTTAGTTGCTGTCTATGGGTAAAAATCTCTTTAATAAATTTGGTCTAGTGAGGGATTTGTTTAACTACATCTAAAAAAGGAATGATAACTTTCAACTTTTTAAATTTAACAATTATTTCTTTATCAACATCATTATAAAAATGTTTCTTAGGTTTAGATATTCTTTGGGGGATAGGAATATGAATGGACTTTTCAATGGAATACTCAATAATAAATCGTTTACCCTTGTTGTTATATTTCTCTTAATTAGAGTCTTTCATGGGTAGAAAAAGATAGTTTTCAAGTGGGAGGCTTACCTTTTGTGTAGAATTAGTGGAATAAGAAACTTCTTTAGCACTACAAAGTGTGATTACATAAATATAACATTTGTCTTTTGGATTAGAAAAAGGATGGTATAGTATATTTTTAGAATCTTGGATCTTTATATCACCGATGGTGTTTTCCAGTTGTCCCACTTGTCCCACTTGAGTTTGTAGGTATTGAATATCCAATTGTGTGGTTGGTTGGAAGTGGAGGTTCTTGATTTCCATTTGCTTCACTATATCGTCAAGGCTTGGTTCAGACTTGGGAGGAGGAGGATTGTTTTGATATTTTGAAGGATAATAAGGTTGCATACCTAGGCCTTGTTGATACCAGTTCTTCTTGCGGTATCTTGAGTTTCCTCATTTTTTGTATTGTGGTTGTGCTTGCCACCTGAGGTTTGGATTTGGCCTAAATGGTTCTTTCTTGAAGAGTGGTGCTTGTTGGAATGGACACCTAGGGAATACTACTATACAAGACTAAGATGAATCCTGAAGTTGTGGGAACGAGTTAGAAAAATGTGTGTTATCTGAACAAATACCACAATGTAATGGAATGGGAGGAGAGTTTCAATTAACTTGTGATTTAGATAATTTCCTTATAATGGTATGAATCTCATCAAGTTTATTATCTACATTTTGTTCAAGGGATGAATGACTTACCTCATGAACTCCTTGAGTGGGTGAAACTACTTGTGTTCCAAATTGTTATGCATTTTGAGACATGTTGGTTATTAAGTAACAAGTGGATGTAAGAGTTTTATCAACTAGGGAACCCCGAAATGTAGCATCAATAATTCCACGATCCATGGGGATAATTCCCTTATAGAAGTATTGAATTATAAATTGTTCACTAATCTGGTGGCGGGGGAAACTTGAGCTAAGTATTTTGAATCTTTCCTAATATTCATGAAGGGTCTCTCCTTGTGATTTCCTAATTCCATATATTTATTTTATAATTTATGAATTTTGGGGAGAAAAGGAAGAAATTATATATAAAGAGTCATTTTAAATCATTCCAACCCCCAATTATGGTAGACAGATAGTATATCCAGTCTTTGGCTACACCATCAAGGGAGAAAGGGAAGGACCTAAACTTAATGAGATCCTTAGAAACATTTTGAGGATTCATAGTGGAGAACACTATGTGAAAATAATTGAGATATTTATGAGGGTCCTCACTAGGAATACCATGAAATTTAGGAAGTATGTGGATGAGGCCCGATCTTAGCTCAAAGTTTCTTGCTTCCTTAGGATATTGGATGTATACAGGTTGGTACTCCACATATGGGGTGGTAAGTTATTTTAAGGTTTGATTATTTGTAGCTATGTTCTCTAGGGTTTAATTTGGTACCATTTTATATTAGTTTAGATATGGTTAAGAATTTATAAGTGCTTCCTCAATGTCACATTATTTTCCTACTTTAGATGACATAATTTTTGAATGAGGTGTCTTTTCAATTTTAGGGTCTATTTCAAAACGTTTTTCTTTTCTTGATAGGGTCATGAAAATAAGTTTTAAAGTTTGTTTGTTTTTTATATAATGGAATATGTATAAAATTAAATCACAAAATAATAATGAAATTATAAAATGAAATAGAATGTTATATTACAGAATTAACGAGATAGAGGAAGAACACACAAAAACAATCTAAAATAAAAAAACAAAACAAAAACAATCAAATGGGAGGGGGATATAAAAATGAGTAATAAGTAAAAATTAAAGTAAATAAATAAAAGTAAATGAATAAAAAAATTATATTATATCCCCAAAAATTGTGCCAAAAGTTTATCATGTTGTCAAGAACGTCAAATTAGTTATTGAGTTTTTACTAGAATTTCTACAGTATAGCAAGAACCCTAGGTGGTCTCTCGATAGAGACTTAGATCATTAATTAAAAAAGATGGTTTTTATTACTAAAATTAAAGGGAAATTATATATTTAATACTTTTGGTTTTATGATTTAATAAGATAATAGAAAAAGGAAAGTGATAAAACAAAGCATAAATGAACATAATTAATTAAACATGGTCAACTTGGGGAAATATCATGATGCTTATCCTTTATTGCTTCAAGAGACAGAGTTATGATATTTTAATACCTTGTTTTTAACAACTATAATTATTATATTATTTATTTTACACTATAATACCTCCCAGGGTTTATCTAAAAACACAATAAGATTCACCAGTTACCACTGATGATTGGGTGATTTGTGTTCGACTTCATAACCAAAACTCACAAATGCAACACTTGAATAACTCGATGAGATGTCCAGGTTTGTATGTTATTTATTTTTCATACCATGACATAAATGTTCATTTATTTTATAGTGTTTATGAGAGTTCAATTTACCAACATGAACCACACAAAAACCATAATTAAAAGAGAGAATAATAAATGGTGAACAATGTGTGAAACATAACATGAAAGCATTCCCCCAAACACGATCATATGAGTTAAGTATGACATACCGGTACATAGATCAATTAAAGAAGAAGATTATATGATGAAAAACAAAAAACAAACCTTGAATTTAAAATACCATTTAATTATTACAAAAAAAGCTTAGGATTTATAACAAGTTCCTCCCTAGGTGATCATAAGGAGTTTAGAACTCCATGGGAGGGGAGGAAGAAAAAGATGTTGAAGTAGCACTTACCATATCCTCCAGAAATTATAGGGATGATTATAGGACTCCTTTGGGAATCCAAAATGGAAAAACATTTTCTACTTGTCTAACTACTAAATGAGGTTCCCAAGGAGTTCTTTTATATCCAAAATGAGAGGTGGTTTTGGGTACCCTGCTTTCAAGAAACCACTTGGCCCTTGGTTTTCATCCCCTATAAAATCTTATCTCGATATACACAAAACTAATTTTTTAAGTACTATTTTATATCTTAAAATAAAATTTGGGAGCCATATATTGTTTATAATAATATATGTTGACAAAATATAGAGGCATACTGTTGACTCTATGCAGATTCATTTTCTTGGACATATTGATTCATTTGGGCTTCTTAATGGACTAATTGGTATTGGGTTTCGTTAGAAGAATTTCATACCAATTATCTTTGGATCATCCCAAAAAATTTAAGCCCAATTTGAAATAGGGATAAGTATAGGTACGCAGTTGAGTCCACATATGTTTTTTTTGATTCCTGCTCAATTTGGCCCATTTTTTTCAATTTTTTCTAGGCCTTCCAAACCATCTCCACCTATAACGAAAACATCAAAAAAAGTAAAATTGACCTTTTTAACAGTGAAAAAAACTTATTTTTTGAATCAAACACGAATTAAAATTTGTTATTATATTTTAAAATTTCAATACAAAACTAGTTTAATATTATGGTATGAGAGTGAAATAAAATAGTAAGTCATGGTACGATCATGTATGTGCTTGAAATGATATTTTACTTTCCATTTTAGAGAGACAATTTATGAAAGCTAAAGGAATTAAAGTAATAAAAATAATATAGGATAAAATTAAGAATATATATGAAGGAAATACCAAAGTGAAGCATAATAAATAATAGATTTAGAGGTTAAAGTATCAATACCTCAGGATGCATGATGATGAATGAGGTGACCCAAGGATTTCATACAAAATTATTACACCCATTTATATGAATATTCAATACATATAATAGCATTACACACCCCATAACCATAAAATTTTAGTGTAATTGGAGACTAAATACAAAAAAAAAAAATAGGTACAACCTTAATCACCTATCATAAAGTTATTCTCACATTTAACACTTCTTTACATACCCTACTTAAAACATTTCTTTATAACATAGGGAAATGAAACATAATAAAGGGTGATGTCAGATTCTCAGTAAGGGTAAACATATAATATATAAATTGATGCTCCTATGAAAGCATTAAATAAGTATAGGGGAATGAGATCATTATTATAACATAAAAATTTCATAAATAATATTTCATAGATCATAATAAAGAGTCATGTAATAAAATTTATCATTTCAAAAGACATGAATCATAAGAGTGAGTAATCATCATAAATCTATCATGAACCATGAGTTCAAATCATAAGTATAAATATATTTCATAAGAGTGTGGCCCAATTATAGACATATAAACAATATCATATGTCAAGGTAAATACCAAGACTATCATATCATAGCAGATCCAGAATCCAAACATATTTCCCATATCATAATGTATTAGGAATCAAAACCTATTTCCCATATCATAATGGATCAGGAATCCTCAACTTTTTCCTAAATCATAAAGGATCAGGAATCATCACATTTTCCCATAGTGTATCGATCACATCAACTCATTTCACATAATTATATCAAGAGATATAATGATTTAACCAATGCATTAGAGAGATTTAATAGACCCAACCATCACATAATATCATAATATATTCACCATTTCATTATAGAATAAATCATGGAAAAAATAGGTTTAATAAATATCTCATCATCATAATCATAAACCTTATAGAGAAACAAAAAAGGATGGTATCATTTGATCATATTCCCATTAAATCATAACTAAAATAAAATTATTTTATCATTTATGAAAAATTTCTTTAAAATATCATTATAACATTTCTTGAGGAAAATGCCCTTTTTATTTTGAAATAACTTATTTAAAATCTAAAAATTTACAAAATATAATGGAAAATTTTTCTTTTAAAAGAACTATGAAAACTTGAAAATTAATATTAAAATAATTAAACAGTCATAAATTTGGGATATTACATTCTTGTTTTAATTTTTAAAACAAATATTATGTTCACACATTCAGTAAAAAGTACCTCCTTATGAAAACAACAAGAAGATTATTTTTAAATTTTTCATAAAAACTAAAACATGGGAAAAATTAAATTTAAGAAACCATTGGATAATAGTAAAAAATATTTTTGAAAACATTTTCGAAAATATGTATATGGAAGAAAAATGTTTTCTGACTGAAAGAGGAGAAATAATATATTCTTTTCTTTAAAAAAAATTGAACCATTTTTCATAACAAAGAGTGTAAAATGCTGCTAAAAATTAAAAAAATTATAAAGAACCATATGATAATAAAAATTATAGAGTTTTATTAGATAAGGATCATATGGTTTCCTTAATATAAATTCAAGTGTAAATAATCCTAATTAAAATGGAATTGAGACATAAATCCCTTACCTCAAGTATCATATTTATTTGTACGTGTTACAAAATTCTACATAATAAATATTTTATTATTATATATCTATTGAAAAACCATAATTTTATACATAATACCGTATATTATTTATTTATAACATCCTATCACCCATTTATTACCAATTATTTATTAAAATAACTATTCCAGGTGATAACTACTTCATTTTTCATGTATATTTCGGTTCATCAATCCTAGTCTTTATACTTTGATCATGGTACCATCATATAAATAATTTTAATTGTGCCATGATTATCATATTTAATCATCATATACACTTTTATAACTATTAATATAAATAGGTGATGAAAAATAAATTACATCACTTCAGGGATATGATCGTCGTACGTACACATGAGTGTTGTTTCCATTTTTGATAGACGAAAAAAAGAAATTTAAATAACAATTAAAATTTCACAAACCATAATAATATCATAAATATAATATATATTATCTAAATATTTTATTTAAATAATAAATGTGTAGTGGTGATGAAAAATAAAATGCATCTCTTCATGGAGGTGGTAGTCCACACGTATGCACGAGCGATATTTTCATTTCATATTTGATGTAAAGTAGAATAATAATGGGTTTTTACATCATAATAATAAAAATTTTATATATTTATTATACTAAATTAATTATTTTATAATGTTTACAATATAATTATAATAGATAAAATATGAAATAAAATTTAAAGTATTTGTTTAAGAGTTATACCTCTTCGTTGAGAAACCTCATTTGGATCACACTTTAAGCCTCAAAAGGATGGTCTTTTGGAAAAAAATATAGGACATGGGTAAGGAATATATTATGATATTATGGTTGGTAGTTTCTGATATATAAGGCTCAAATTTTTTGAATAATATAGTATAATAGGTTCCCTTTTATAAGTGACAAGATGTGCAATCTTCAAATTAATTAAAGTATTATACTAATAAAAATTAACATTCATGTTAAAGTGGATGAAAATTGAAATATTTTGAATATAGGATGAGTATAATTCTAAATAATATCATAAAATAATATTTATACAATTTTATGTGATGTTTTAACCCTTATATGTTTGTTTTTCCATCGTTAACTCCTTTGACAATTACTGTGATATCAACATTTTTTACACTTTAAGGGTAAAGAATGTAACTATTAAAAGAAAAGTGAAACATAAGTTGAAAATGGTTGATATTATATACTATATCAAATTAAATTGTCTGAATATAATATTTTTAGGAATTTAATTTCATTTAATAAAATATTATTTAATAAAAGATACCATTAAAGTTATTTTCAAGTCTATTCACATAGTTTGACTTTAAATATGACATGATGAAAATTAAATTATAATAATTTTTTAAAAACATCAATATTTTGTTATATTTATCTATAAAATACATGAAAAACAATAATTCATCAAAATTTTATTAATTTTAATGTTTATAATATCATTTTTTTATATTACTAGAACAAATACTACGTTGAAATTCTATAATAATTTAAGGTAATTATTCCATCACTAAAAATTTAAAAAAAATCATGATAAAGAAATTAATATATCATTAATATAAATATTTATAACCCAATATAACTTATTATTATCTTTATGAATAAATATTAGATATATTAAAGTCAAGAGAGTGACATTTTTTATATATCCTTTTCATAAAATAATATAAATATCATAATCATATAAAAATGACACCAAGTTAACATATGATTGAAAATTTTATGGTAATGGATGAACTAAAACAATCTAATATGATAAAGTAAAGTTATATTGAAAATTTTATAGGCTTTTCCCAAAGTTTTAATCCTATTTACCCATTTTCCCCATACTGTAGTGACAAATATTTACTAAGGCTACTATTAAAAATATCCAAAAATAAAATGAAACCATTTAATAAATGTTATCAAATTGATTAAAAATATGGAATAAAATTTTAAAAATTTATTTTATGTAAGTGGTAGAAATCCATGTTAAAATTAGCATGCAAAACGCAACAAAAACCATTTAAAAAAATGAATTTTAAGAATAAAATTGGATTTATTCTTTTCCCATTTATAGAAAAAACATTAAATGAATTTTAAAACATTAGATTGAATATAAAATATATAAATTGAATTAAAATAATTCATAAATAGTGATTAATTTTATTTATTATGATAAAAACGCATTACGGTCATAAAAACTGTTATTCATAAAAACATCTCTTTTGATTTCTAATGATTTTATTTAAATTTATAATCAATTGATATCCAATTTATCAATTTATTACATGTGTAAACCACAATTTTTCAAAATTTAGTCAGTCATATTAATAACCACCAATCCAAAAACTAGGAAATAACTACCCCCTTAATAATAATAATAACATTATTTTAATAATATATTGCGATTCGTTTAAACTCGGGGTTGTGTGTAAATAAATATATCAAAGAAATTAAATTTTTTTAAATATAATTATATCATAAATCCTTTTTTTGTTATAATGAAACCATAGATATATTATTTAAAATTGTAAATTAGGTTGTGAGCATGATCAGAGGCTATGACCAGAAGTTATAAGACTCTATATTGGTAGAGATGTTCTTGTAAATCCTACATGACAAGTTTGATGAAAAAAATTTATCTTTGTAAGATAAAGATATAGGTACTATTCTTCTTGATAACATACGAAATATTTTAATATATTTCTATATGAAAGAGTATAATGTTTTCAAAAATAAGGGAAATTATGAAAATGAGATTTCATTTAAAGCCTCAAAACCCAAGAAGTCAAAGAATATTGTTGTTAGAGAAGAATCCAATAGTTCAGACTCAGAATAAGATATGTATAGGAAGTTTTAAAAAATTATGTCAATTATCTCTAGAAATTTATAAATAGTAAATGACATTTTCAAGTGAAATATATCATTAAAGTTTTTTAGGTTTGGAGTTATAGGGAATTTTATAGAAAATAGCCCATGATCAAAAGTTGAAGAAGCAGGTGATGAGAAATAAGATGGGTCTAAAAGATCCTTAAATAATAAGTCCATAAAATCAAATCATAATTAGAAATGGAATGATATAATGTTATATAATTAAAAAAATATAAACTTATTGTATAAGTATGAATAAATTTAAGTAAGTGAAGATGAAGAGGAAGTTGAGACTTCCAATAATGAAGTTAGTAAAAAACTGCTCATTGATAAAGTGGATAATAGGAACATCACTAGTGATAAAATAAGTAGTCAAGTGAGTAATTAAGAAGTCAATGAGATGGATTTTATAATATATATATATATATAGATGAAATAATATGTATCAAGAATATTTTAATCGGAAAATGTGATTAAAATATTGAATAATAATAATCAGTCTTCCAATAACAAGGAATCTATTTCTATAGAAGGAAAATACATATTTATATAGTATATTGATGAAATAAAGAAGTTAATTTATGATTATAATAATTATAAAATAAATTTATAATAAAGTTTGAATAATTAGGAGAAGTAGTTTGATCATATTGATATGAACTTGTTCAAAATAGAAAAATAATTAAATAAGTTCAGATTGAGCTTTCAGAATTCTGTTTAAAAATATGAATAATGTTAAAATAATAGTGAGGATATAAAATATAGAAAATAACCCTTGAAAATAGGAAATAATTTTGAGAATGTTAGTGGATATTTTGTGAATAAAAATCTTGTTAAGATGATTAAGTTTGTAGAAAAATATAGAAATCCATAGAAATTAAAAATTCTGAGATTACTAACTTGAAATTAAAACAAATACAACTGGGTAATTAGAAAAGTATTAGAAGGTGAATAATATGAATAATAATATTTAAATACTTAAAAATATTTTTTTCACAAAAAGTATCCAATACTGATTAGTCAAGGAAGGAAGGAAGATAAGTACCAAATTCTGGACAATATGTTGTTTATAAAGGTTGGTATGATTTCTATGGATTATTTTGGTAATGTGGAGGATTTTAAAATAAAAAAATATGTTTTTGGTTGATTACCAATGTCAAAATATTCCTAAGAATATTTTGAGTCATGGTTTGAGTGGGCTTCATCACTATCAATAGATAAAAGTTCATAAAAAATTATAAATCCTAGAAATAAATCTCAAAACAAGTTTGATGTTTTTGAAGAAGTCTATAGAAGTTGCAACCATCTTGATCACCATGAAAATAAATTTATCATACTTATACCAACTTATAAAATACAAGTTACAATGCTTAACAACCATATAAGAATAATATAAACGGTAAGGAGAAGTCTTTGGTTGTGAAAGTGGAACTTAAAGAATCAAAAGGGGATAATCTATGGATTCTAAATAGTGTATTTTCCTCTCATATGATAAGAGATTTAAAACTTCTAAAAGTTGTTTAAAAGTTAAAGTAAGTCTTAATGATCTTTGGTAATTATGGGTGACTCAAAATAATTTTTTTTGGATTATATGTGATTGGGAAAGATCAATTTCAATTCAAGAACACTTTATTTGTATAAGGACTGAAGCACAACCTGTATATCACATCTAAATTATGATATGAATTAAATGAAGTTATATTTAAAAATGATGTATTTTTGGTGGAAATATTAATAGATATATGTATTTTAACTAGAGTATAATGTACAAGGGGTAATTCATTTTAGGTTGGAAATTCTGAAAATTATTTTTTTAAGTAAGAAAGAAGAAAACATTTTATGGCATCGAAGACTTGGTCATGTTGGACAAAAGAACATTAATAAAATTACAAGAGGATATAATTTTTGTGATATTATTAATTTGAAATGGTAAATTAATTGTAAGTGTTCAACATGTTAAAAAGGTGCTAATTCTTCACATAATAATGTTGAGATTCATTCTACTCATCCTTTAGAGCTTATATACTCTAATATTTTTTGGATCTATGTGGAAGAAATAAAAAAAATAATGATGTGTATTTTATTTTATTTATTGATTACTTTAATCAAATTACTTATATTATGTTTATGCATCATACATTATAGTGTCTAACAATGTTCAATAATTTTAGGATAAGTGTAGAAAAGGAGCGTGGTTTCTCCTAAAAGAAGATTCAGATAAATAATGGCTTTACGTATACAAGTATAAGATTGGATTATTATCTTAGGAATCATGAAATTAAATATGAAATAAATACATATAATATTCCTTAATAAAATGTCACAAATGAATATAAGAATATAATTTTAGTGTATGTGGCTCATATTGTGTTGTTAGATTATGACATATCTCAATATTTTTGGAGATACGATATCAGAATAATTATTTATATTACAAATCAATGATTTTACAATAAAAATTTAGATATATCAATATATGAGAATTATTTGAAAAAATATCCAATTTTTAATCACCTTAGAGTGTTTGGGATCACTTATGTTATCAAATTTAAGGGTTAAAATTTGGGTAAGTTTGAACAAAGAGGTGATGATGGTATCTTCCAAGGATATCCTCTAAATGGGAGAAGATACCACTATTAAAATAAAGTGACAAGGGGTGTTTTTAATTATTTTTATGTAAAGGTGCTAGAATACAAACAAAAAGAAAGGACACATGAAGAATAAATTTCCAAAAGTGATGGATATGAATCTATTTTTGTTGAAAAATAGGGCAAAGTTTCTTAAAATAGTTAAAGTTCTGAATAAGTTCACAGTTAAAAAGATGATTCATATATTTTTAGTATTGAATATTAACATAATTAATCCCATAAAAGATTAATAAAGATATTTCAGGTATATAATATCATATGAGAATATAGAAAATAGGTTCATATAAGAATAATTTTGAGGATAACATCAATTACCTCACTATTTTCTCAAGTTAAACCAAGAGATATAAAAGAAGTTTTGGAGCATCAATAGTGGGTTGATTCTTTGAATGAAGTGTTGGATCAGATAGATAAAAAATGAAACTTGGGATTTGGTACCAAATATGTAAAAAAATGTCATTGTAACTAAATAGTTAATCCTAAACAAGATGAATGTAAAGGGTGAATTTGTGTGAAAAAAGAAAGGCTTATGTGTAAAGGGTATTATCAAGTGGAAGGAGTTGATTTTGATGAGACCTTTTCACCAATGTTAGGATAGAAACCATAAGTATATATTTTTTCTATTATAACCCAAAGGAAATAAAACCTTGTGGATTTTTTATTGGTGAAGAAGATAATTATGTTTGTATTATATAGAAGGATTTATATGTGTTGAAACATGCCCCAAGAGCATGGCATTCCAAGCTATCATGAACCAAGCTAGGGTTTCATCCAAACCCACACTCAACATGGTCCATGACATGGATTGAAGTATGTTCCCGATCCCCAAGGGATGGAAAATAGTTATTAGCTATCAAAAATTAACTTTGGGAATGATTTCATGCAAAAATATAACAACAAACAACCCATGAGAATAAAACATCACATAACTGATAATCATAACCAAATAGAATATAATAATTTATAGATTAAAAGTTTATAACTTAAAACAAATTTTTTTTACCACAATGGGAAGGGAATGAATAAAACATACCAAAAACCTCCATATAAAAAGAGGTGCCTCACCCTCAGGTCACCACTACCAAAAACTACAAGAAGTGGAACACTAGAAACTAGATCCACCATCACCGCCGTAGAACATATTTCCTTTACACTGGTAATACATAAAAAATTCAATATACACCCAAAGTTGTATTTAGGGTGTGATCCAAATCCCATTAGTATGAAACCCAAAGAAAAATATTCCATGAAATAACATTAGAAAATAAATCAACATTTACATTTTCATAAGAATATTTGAAACGTTTTAAATAAAACACATTGAGGAAACCATTATCAGGAAATAAATTTGATGGAAAAACTTTTCTCAAAGTACGATTTATTTGAAATAAAAATGTACACAAGGTATTCCATATACCTACAATTAGCACCACATAACATAAGCATCATCTCATAAGATATAACCATTGGGAAATCCCTATAGGTAACTAGCACAGTGGGAAACTATGAACCTCGTACCTTGGAGATCAAAATCCTCCAACCAAAACCAATGGTGTTCCCATGCACCAGCCGCTAGAGAGGAGTCAATACAAAGTTTTAGTGGTATCCATATCATAGTCCAAAACCAACATGTTCACATACACGAGCCACTAGAGTGGTGTCAATCCAAAGTTCTAGTGGTCTCTGATAATATCACATGTTTAGTTAGCGTTGTAATATCAATCCTGCTATGATAATCCATGCCTCGGCCACTTTCAGATCAACTAGAATAATAGTTCCAGTCCACCCACCTTGATATCCAAGATAAAATTTGTGATCAAATTACATTTCACATATACATTCCAAGCATCCTGAAAAAACAAGGAAATCACCATGTTCACATTTTACATTGATCCAATGATCAAAGCTCACATGGAAACCACCATTTTCTATAACCAAATCCACTTTAATTTTATACGGACACCAAACAAATTTGTAAACACATATCTCATAACTTTCTAAATTCATAAATCTCATTTGGAAAACACATCAAGAAGTTTACATGAAAAATCCAACCATTTCGATCGGCGAAGCCCCTTTCGAATCCTTATGCATGACAAAACCATTTTATAACATGCTTCACTATGATTTACCAATTCATAATCCATATTTATGGTGAAAAAAATAATATAACAAGAAAAAAATCTATTAATTTTGGAAAACCATCTTTCAACACATTATCACCTCAAGTTCCCTTATAAAATATCTTCAGCACCTTTTCACACAAGGCATAGAGCACATTTAAGAATCACAACATATAAGTTCATGTGAAACATAATCAATTTCCTTTAAAAAATTTAATTTCTTCACATATACATCTCAAAAACTTTTCAAAACATATTTTTCACCACAAAAAAATACATAAAAAACATTCATAACACTAAGCAAGAAAGCCAAAAATCATTTAATAATGTAGAAGCATAGAACCACCTACCTTAAGATTGAAATTTTTTGAAATCCAGAGTGAAACCACAAACACACCTCAACAAGAACCTATAAAGGAAGGATAAAAAACATAAATATTTCACCCCACAACTCAATATTGACCCCTAAATTGGTAACACAACCTACTGAAAAATAATAACCCAAAGAGGGAGGGAGAAAACCAAAAAATAAGGAAGACACAATGAGAAAATAGAATTAATTGATGATTCCTTGAAGTTACAAGGACCAAACCACCAGAATATTGATGATAAAAGGATCCAATAAGATTTGTAGGAAGATTACATGGATGAAAATCCCATAAGGTTTGGATCAGAGGGGATTTGCAGTTAAATCGAAGGAGGGAGAAAGAGTAAATTCCAAATTTTTAATGACCTGGAAATGTCACACAATTTTCTCACACAGTTTTCCAAATCATGTGGAAACCATGAATCCATCACTTTATAAGAGGAAAAAAGCCACATGGTTTACTAGGGTAGGGAACATTCTTATGTTACCAGCTGTGTAACTTAGACAATTCCACTATCCCAGGTGTACAGTTTCCTTTAGGCTAGCGCACAATTTCCTAATCGTGCACCAACCACGCGCCACCTGCTACCGAGCCCAAAAAATCCATTTTTCTCCAAACACTCATGAGGAAACCAATGGATAAATAATAGACAAAAAATAAATAAAGTAATACCTAAAAAAATCCTAGATATGACACAAGTTATATTTCTTCTTGAAGATGTTTAAGTTTAAAAAGGGAATATTGGAAAATAACCTCTACATCAAAGTTGAAAAATATGTATCTCTCATTATTATTTTTTAAGAATATGATATCATATTTTATATAAATTAGGAAATATTTTGAGAATAATTTCATTCAAATATGGATAAGTTATATGAAATGTACGTTCTTGATGAGATGAGATATTTTCTAGGTTTAAAAATATCTTAAAAGGAATACAATATTTTTATTTTTCAAGAGTTGTTTGCAAAAGAGATTATAAAGAAGTTTTCTATAGAGGATTTAAATCCAGTTTTCACATCCATTTTAGTGGGAAATAAGATATCTAAATATATATAAGGAAAGTAAGTGGATCCAAGAACATTTTAGAAGCTTAGTGAAAGTTTACTATACTTGATAGATTCAAGGATGAATATTTTCTATACAATTATTTTTTCCACCTATTAAAGTGAACAAAAAGAGTCACATTTCATGTATGTAAATGGAATTAATAGATATATAAAATTTTTAGTTAAATTTGGGTTGAAATATTGTAGCAACATATAGCTTAATCTATTTGTATTTTTAGAGACTGATTGGGTAGGAAATGTTGACGATAAGAGGTCTATATATAGTGGAGTTTTATTACTAGGAGATAAGTGTGTATGTTGGAACACTAATAAGTAGATTTATGTGAACCTAATAACTGATGAATCAAATTTTCTGTCTTCTAATTAAGATATAATTCAATTTATGTGGAAGAAAACTTAGTTGGAAGACCTTAATATAGAGGTGAAATTACCACTACTCATGGGCTGTAACAATCAAAGTGCTATTAATATTTCCATAAATCTAGTTCAATATTCAAGTTCAAATGAAATTTATATAAATTATCAATTCCTCAAAGTTATTTTAGGAAAGAATAATTTTACGTTATAATTTTTTCTTACAAACGAGTAAGTGGTTGATATTTTCACTAAACCATTTCAAAATGATGTATTTCAAAATTTGGGGTTGATATTGAGTATTCAAACTCATCTCATTTAATGTTAAGGTATGGTGATTCAATCCCATATCTCTTATTATTCTTTTAAATATTATAGAAAAATGGGGAGAAAATTTCTAATATAAATACCTTCATGTTTACTCTCTTAATCTATACACAAGGGGGGGATATAGGGGGAGTTATCCATTGATATGTGTTTAAACTTTTGGGGGAGTGATATATTAAGGGGAGTATTTATTTAGTGAGAGTTATTAAAAGGGGTAAGTTGTAAATTTAGTGAATTTTTAGGTTGTAAAAATATGTAATTTGTTTAAAGAAAACTTAAAATTCAAAATATTTTTGTAAAATATAACATTTTTGAATTGTTTTTGTTACCTATGAATTGTTTTAATAGTATTTTGAGAATGGTTGTTGGAATTTATTATTTATAGGTTCTTTTAATAGTTTTGAGATTGAATAAGTATTGATTCTCTATTGATCTCTCATGATGTTTTTAGGTGTTCGGGAGATAAATGTTGTAATTTTTTCAAAGGTGTATCAATAGAGTCAATGGTTATGAAGGTATGAATTCAAATCATTATTTTATTGACAATATGGAATTATAATTCAATGTTCTTGTCCCCTATACTAATTTTAGTCAATTTATCATATAATTATTTAATTATGATTAATTTCTAAGTGTTTTGAGTTTGAAATTGATTTCTATCACTTATTTTCCAATAAAATACAAGGTGGGTATTGTTTAACCCAAGAGCTATTTAAAAGTTTCTGAGTAATTGATGATATTTTTGAGATAATAATTTACCTCTAGTATTTTTAATTTGACTAGAAAAGAAAGTATTGTGATTTTTTAAGTGAATATTATTAATATAACAACCCAAGATAAAAATATATTTATTATCCATCATTTCTATAAGATAAACATTACAAATGATAAATCATCTAACAATCCTTAGAATGGAAGGTTTATTGTCTTTGGGGATTAGCTATAAAAGTAACTTATTCTAAAAAATTTGTGATCATTCCTCGATAATCGAGCCACACAATACTCCCTTATATACTTATCATAAGTTATAATAATCTTTATAACCTCGAGAATGGAAACATAAAAAAAGGAGTGAGATCAAAATCTAAACAAGGGGAAAACTTATCAATATGTCATCTAAGTGTTATATCATATGAAAATGATAAATCCTGAGGAAGGAGAAATTTATTATTAATAAGAACACATAAAAATATTTTTCCATAAATCATGATAGGAGTACATGAAATATAAAATGAAAAAATATATACTAGGAAAAAGGGGGCAGAATCATGAGAAAATAAACATGAGCCATGTGGAATAATCATAGGAATATGGAATGAAAATATAACACACCCTTGAGGAATAACATAAAAGATAACTTTAACATAAATCTATGTATAAGGTATCATCCTATTGTGAGAATATCTAAGAAGGACCATCCTTTATGTTGTGATCATAATACAAGAAGGATAACCCTTTAATTTGTGAGCATATCCAAGAAGTCCCACACTACATTATCTTAAGAGATATAAAATATTAACCAATGCATCATAGAGAGGTATAAGACCCCACACATCATCATATATAAATATGTGTTCCATAGGATATCAATCATTCACCAGATTATGAAACCGCATGGGAAGCAAATGGGTTGTGTGTCATTTTTAAATGGTATTTCATAACATGATATCAAAATTTGATCAGTTTATACCATAATTTCAATGAACCAAAAGGATTATTTTATCAAAGAATCTATAATGAGATTCATAAAACATAACTCCATTGGAGTTAGATATTTAAATAGGTAAATGAAATTAGAACCATAAAAAAGAGATTTTAGAAAAAAAATTCTTAACATTTTTTATAAAGTTGAATTTTTTAATCACTTTAAAAAATCATTTTTAAGAATGTAACATGATTTTTTAAAAATAAAACACTAAAATAAATCCAAATAATAGAGTCTTTAAATGTAAATGAATATTTTACATTAAAAATATAGATTAGAATATAAAAATATCAACTTGAATGATAAATCTTTTTAAATGTTTTCAAAATACCTCTATTGAAACCCACAACACATATATAGTGAAAATCGTTAATTTGAAAATAGGTAAAGAAAATTTTGAAAATTACCAGAAATAATTCAAACTTGGATTTAAAAATAATAACAGTAGAAAATTAGTGGCAAGAGTAAATATGGATATGGAAGAAAAAGTGATTATTTCGAAATAATGGAAATTATTCATAACAACATCAATTTTATGAAGAAATAAGTTCATAAATTAAATTCACTAGAAAAAAATGAATAAATTCATTATAATCTCATCATAGATCATGATAAAACCATATTTTAATAACCAAATTCAATATGGAATCATTGTGACTTAATAAAAGAAGTTGAGTCAAGAAAACACCATACCTTAAATCCTAACTTTGACTAAAGTGCTTTAATATAATGAACAAAAAAGTTATCTTAATCATATATTTAAAAAACTTATTTATATGTATAATATTTTATAAAAATTATTTATAATTATTCTATACATATAAATTAGTTAGTTATTTATATTTTGAAAATTAGGTGTGAGTAATCTTAATCGTTTTGAACTAGTTTTATAATAACAGTGTTGTTTTTTATTCTTGTCCCAAAGTTCATCATTACCAGGTCATGAATGGTACTGGAATTGATGATTTATAATTATTTATAATGTTATAATTTCATTCTATTTTTTATGATTCTTAAATATGAAATCAATGATGAGCATGTTTCAATGATTTTTGACAAATAGACATTAATATCTCAATTAATGAGTTTAATATTAATGTTACCATTATAGAACCAAAATAAACTTATTATTTAATTATTTATATAACATATTATAAATAATTAATTTCTAATAGTCATCCATGATATTATTTTATATAATTGTTATAGTAGGTGGTTAGACGTGCCCAAACATCAGCATACCATAATTAATGGATGAGTATGGTTATGAAAGTGGGTTATTTTGGAATAATATCATTATTTAATATGAATAATGATATTATTTAGATATTTTAAGGTGGTTAATCAAATTTTATGATATTTTAATAAATAATAAAAAATTTGTTGAAAAATTTGGCATGTTACTTTGTTAAGACAGTAGTCTGCACATACTCACAAATGAATTTTTCATTTTTTTAATGGAAAAGGGGAAAGGTGGTTAATGATTGTTACCTTATCATAATGAAATTTAGTATAAAAAAATAATTATGTAATTATATATGAATTATAAAATTAATTTTTTAAAATAAATCTAGAAAATAAAATAAATTAGGGAAAGATTAGTACGTTGGTTGATAACTTGAGTTTTCCCTCAAAAGACTCCTTGGAAATGGAGGGATTATGATAAATTATTATGACGAGAATCTAATGTTAATTAAAAAGGAATACAGGGAAAGTAAAAAGGGAATAATTTTAATAGGAAACCAAAATTTATAGTGGATTTTAAGGGGGTGGGGGGTGAGAGACCCCTTTTATAAGTAGTGCGTATGAATTTATTATAATATTTCATCGTAATATAAAGAGAGAATATATTTTACATTTAATGAAGACTCAAAAATAGAAGATAATGGAGAATATATTAATATTGGTCAATAAAAAACTTAAAAAATAAAATATAAATAGTTTTTTAACATGTTATGACTTTTAACCCTTTTGTTAACCCTTTTCACTTTTTTAGCTTTTATCGTAGTAACTAGTTTTTACCTAAGTTATTCATTTTTTATGAATAAAAATAAAATAGTACTTATTATATAATATAAAAATTATAATTAAAAGTTTTAAATCCATTTTAATATATTCAGTTTATATAATTTATAAAAATTAATTTTAAAATAATAAATGTACAATGCATTAAAAATAGTTTTAGAGAATAGTGTAACTTAAGTTCTAAAATATCACGCATTGGTTTGTAAACAAAAATCAATATTTTTGAAATTTATGATGTATCTTATAAAATACTATTTTTTTTAGAAATGGTTTTCATAATGTTAAAAGTTATACTTATATACTAACAATTTCATAAAAGTCATGGTATTTGTAAAAACGATATTTTTCACTATTCACCTAAAAATCAATCTTTTTTAGAAAAATTATAAAAATTTATCCTAATATAATATTATTATTATAAGTACAAAAAATATTTTAATTTTTTTTAAATTCAAATTAAAAAATTTTATAATTTACTTTTAATTAAAATCATAAAATATAATAAAAAAAATATTTTTATAGGAAAATAATTTTTTGGAATAGTAAATTTTTTTATTCTTATTTCTTATCAGTCAATAGTTAAATTGGTGTTAATATATATATATATATAAACATTTATAATATATTTAATAGTATGATTACCTAAATTTAGTCCTTCCGATTCTATTACTACTTCATGATGGTTATATTTAAAAGGTGTCATGTTTCGTTTTGGTTTAATGAAACACACTATTTAACATAATATTTATTTAAAGGGACACATAAACTAAAATTATGGGTAGTTACATTCTACACACCTTAAAAATAATTTCATTCTCATAATTTTATTACTAAGAAGAAAAAAGTGAGGGTATTGTTTTCTTGTTACATACTTGGGTTCCCAAGTAGGTTCTTTGAACTTATGATTCCTCCATAGAACTTTGACCAGATGAGTGGTATTATTATTTAATAATTTATCTCTTCAATCTAGAATTTAAATAAGCTTTTCTTAACATGATATATCATGTTCCAGTTACATATCTTTTGAGTTAATTACATGTGAAGTCTCTCATATGTACTTCCTTAAAAGTGATACATGCAACACATCATATACTTTAGAGAGGTTTGGAGGGATTGATAAGCGACATAATATAGACCCACTATAATCAAGGATATCAAAGGAACTAATATAACTAGGTATAAGATTCCCCTTTTTACCAAATATCATAACTCACTTCTAAAAAGATATCCATTGTAACACCTTAACACAAAATCCAAACTCTAGATCTCATCGATGATTATCCACATAACTATTCTATCAACTTTGTGCCACTGAATGGTTTGAACCTTTTCTATCATTTCTTATACAAAGTTAGGTCCTATCATATACCTCTCTCCAAATTCATTCCAATGTGTTGGAGTATTACATATCATACCATATAGATCCACATATGATTCCATATGAATGCTATAATTGAAACTAATTTAATATAAGAACTCTACCCAGGGAAGGTGTTGATCCCAACATCCTTGGAAATCCATTAAACAATATCTTAATAAATCCTCAAAATTTTGAATGGTTATTTTTGAATAAAAATCTAAATGAGGGTGATAATCTATGGTAAAAATCACCAATATCTCCAAATCTCGGTAAATAATTTTCCAGAACCTTGAGGTAAATCTCAGATTTCAATAAGATACATGTAATATTCTCAATTTTTAATTTTTCATAAAAACAAATTTTATATATTATATATTATTCATTTTATGTTAATTTTTTATAATAATTACACAAATTTTTGGTTTAAAGGTGTTACATAAAGGTAAATATTAATTTATAAGGGTCAAGTAAGGGTAAAGAGCCTTTTCCATAGGCATTGTAAGGGTATAGGCCATTCTCAATGGGTAACTTAAGGGTAACACCATTTTTATAATAGATACAAAAGGTAAAGTGGGTTGTCTAAGCCTCTATGAAAGGATAGGTGTATAAAGACACAAAATTTTCATACATTGACATTACATCATTTTTGTGAAACATTTCATACATTACAAAAACACACGCCCAAAGACAATATTATTTTAATTCCTTTGTTAACATGGAATACAAAATTCATGTCCAATGAAAGATCTTCAATGTTTCCCACAATGATCTTACCATTTAGTATTCCTACCTAAAACCTTTCTTTATAACCTAGGGAAAAGAAACATATGAAAAGAGTGAGCTTAGATGCTCATTAAGGGTAAATAAAGGGAGATATGTAAGTATAATAATAAGGGTATGAGAACGTGATCATACAATTAGAAGATCATACCCTAAATATCAAAGATCATAAACATGAATTATAGAATAAATATTGGTAGTTTTTAAGAAATTAATCATAAGGAAATCAAATCAAATGATCCATGAGAGTATAAAAATGGCATAAGAAATAGAAATTTTGGCGTACAGTTAAGCTTAGAATATTTTATGTAAATGATTCATACCAAGACATTCATAGTATGTTAGGCTTGGTTTAATCACCCATGTAACTACTCAAGGCTTGGGATGGCCTCCCATTTACCTTTTATTTTCAGGCTTAGGATGACCTCCCATGTACCCTCTTGTAGCAAGATTTGGATGACATCCCATTTACCCTTTTATAGTGGGCTTAAGATGACCTCTCGTGTACCCTCTTATTATGGGCTTCAGATGACCTCCCATGTACCATTTTAATCTCAAAGACATTTATCATTACCCAATAAATTAGAGGGAGATATAGGTCCCACAAATCACATAATGAAAACAATACAAATGTGTTCCACAAGAACATAAATCTGTCATCATATCATAACCCAAAAAATGAAATGGGTTTCATAAACACCATTAAATCTTAACATAAACCCTGGAAAAGATATGGGTTTCATAAATATCATTCCATAATAAACATAAAAAATCATTAGAATGAATAATAATTGTAAAATTTAAGGATATCCATATTAAAACATAAGTAACATCAAATAATGTTATCTTAGACGGAAAATAATTTTGAGAGATCATTGGAAAATAATTCTTGGGGAAAATATCCTTTTCTTTCTTTGAAAAAATTTTATTTTATTAAAATTACATGAAATTTTTGAAGAAAACATTTTCTTTTAAAATAAACTTATAATATTATAAGGTAAGCATCAAGGAAATAAGGAATCATGAAATTTCAAAAGTCTATTCATTATATATAAGTTAAAAGAAAACAATATTCTCATACTTTTGTCAGAAATTTCACAAAGTAGCTTGTTTGGAAAATGACAAAATATTTATTTATAATTATGTAGTAAAAAGTACAAAAATGGGTAAAAATGAATTTAAACATCCATAGGATAATAGAAAAATATTTTTTGAATTTTTTTAGAAAACATGCACATGGATGATAAATATTCCCCAATAGAGACTTAAAATGAAACAATCCCAAATATTGAAGAGATTGTGAAATAAATACTCATCACTTTATAATAAATAAAATTGAATGATTAATTATTTAAATAAAATTATAATGACATGAAAATATCATAATAATTTGGACAATACTCACAAAATACATTCATGGGAAGTATGCACACCATGTAGAAGAAATGAGTAGTGAATATGGTGTAAGTCTCATAGAAATAAAACTAAGCCTAGAAACCCCCTTACTACTTGAGTAACTTTTGAACCATGAGATCCAAGAAGGAATAACATAAATTGGAACTTATTATATCCAGAAATAAAGTAAAATTAATTATATAACATGTCATAGGTCAGTATATACATCACATAAAATTAGTGGTGAATATAGAATGTATCTCAAAGATAGGAAAAGTGAGATGAAATTCCCCTACCTTAAGTCTTGAATTCCTTTGTACACATTAAATACTCCCATATAATAAATATAAGTTTATTATAAATATAAAAGTTGACCATATTAATATATATAATACCATATATTATTTAATTATGTTTTTTTATTTCTCACTTATTAATAATTCCATGTTAAAGTTAAGTTTCGTGTAATAACTGATTTGTTCTTCATACATGTTTTGACTTTTTATCCTTGATCCTATTTCATAGATCGTGATTTAATAATATCTAGTATGATAACCACAATATATATATATATATATTCAGTATATATATATTCAGGGTGATTTATAAAAGTTAGATGTAGAAAATAAAATACACCGTTAATGGAGACAGTATGCCACACATACACATGAACACTATTTTCATTTTATTATCATATTAAATGAAAGAAAATAATATGATATATTATCATTAAATAATTATTTTTATATTAAATATATCATATATATTCATAAAATTCATCCTTATTACAATCCTTGGGAAATATAGATGAAAAGAGAATCACATCGCATTGTGGAGATGGTAAGCCATACGTACGCACGAGTGATGTTATCATTTCCAATATTATATAATAAAAAGGTAGATATGATATTTTCATTAAATAAGTATAATTATGTTATAAATATAATATATAAACATTAAACCCATCATAATTCTAACTCATAAAATATGGTTATGGAAAATGAATTGTCTCGCTACGTGGAGACGGTAAGTCGTACGTACGAACAAGCGATACTTTCACTTTTTGTTCGATGGGAAAAGGGTTGTATAATGGGAGTTTTCATAATCATAATAACTTTTAATAATATTTAGGATTATGAAGTTATTATTTATGATATATATCAAATATTTATAGGAGTTATAAAAGAGTAGAAAAAGAGAGTGATCAGTTAGAGCGATTACTTCTTCTTTTAAATGACTCAATTGGATCTCTTATAAAGGAATTTAAAGTTAGTCCTTTGGGAATACCAGCAATTATAAAATTCGGATGGGGAAATTTAGAATAGAAATGGTCAGGGTATGGCCAGTTGTGAAGGCTAAAAGTGATGTGAAGAAGTGAGGGATGAGGTTTCCTTTTACAATTAAGGTGGGGGAACTTTTGGAATTTTAAAAAAATTAATTTATAATAAATTCAATATCAATAAAAATACCTCCAAAATGAAATGGATTTGATGTTAAGATGAGATAAAATTTTAATCTCATCAACCAATATATTTTTGAAAAATCTTGGCATTTTTTATACCTTATCATTTTGATTAACCCTTAGTTGACATATTTTAATTTTAACCAAAGTAACAAAATTTTCAATATTAAAAGGTTGTAATTTTAACTTATGTGGTGTCAATTAGACCATAAATGAGAAATTTATGACATATTGGACCATATTATAATTATTATTTTATTTTTAAATTTCTTTTTATTATTATTTAAATAATTTAATAAAACATTATTTTGATAAAATATCATTGTGTCAATTTTAAAACGATCCATTACTTATCTTTTAAAAACATCATAAAAACATGATATATTCTATAAAAATACATTAACTTATCCATAAAATGCCAAATTAATCCTGTAAATTATTATATAACATAAATCACATCAAATTATAGTTATTTTAACATTTTGAATACCATTTATTAGATATTTCCATTACTTAAACAATTACTGCATCATCATTATATATGTCTTTAATGAAATTATTTATTTCCTAAAAATTTAAAATAAATTTACATGATAAATGAAAACATTTTATATTTAAAATTACTATTTATATTCAAACATATCGCCTATATGACCCCATTTTAAAATTTTTATAGTTAATAAAAACATGAGTATGACATCATTTAACTTTTTTTTAAATAAAATATAATAAATGTCATACTCTCATCCAGGTGGCTTAAAAAGGTTATAATTTTATCCCAATGAAGATTTTGGTAAAAACCACTCATAAAATAAAATTAGGACAAGTGTTAGTGAAATTTTCTAATACTTATAATATTAGTTTTTATTCTTAATTACCCAATTTACCTTTTACCATGTTAATAAAAAAATTACTAAAGTTACCATTCATAATGCCAAAAAAAAGAAAATTATTTACATAATTTAAACCCACTGATCCCAAATATGGAATCCATTTTTAAAAATTTAAAATATATAATTTTTAGTAATTAATTTAAAATTAATCCCATTTACAGGGTGAGAAAACGAGTTATTAAAGTTAAAACATGAAAAATATTGAAATGTTTTAATATCTAAGTTCAATGTAAAATTGTTGAAAATAACCTAAATTAGATTAACTGATAATTTTTTTTATCTAATTATAATTTAAAAACAATAAAAAATAAAATTTAACACTATAAATTATTTCGATGAAAAAAGATTTCTTCAATTGAAATTTAGTATTGTTTACTATTCATAAAAACATTAAACTAATCAAAAAATACTAAAAATTAAATAAAATTAAATTTTTATATTCAAATTTAAAAGAAGAAGCATATCTCATCATTTCATTATTCCTTGATCAATTTCCACTTAATCTCTAATTTCAATAAATGAAAGTGAATATTTCATTCCTATAGCATTAGAAGATCATGGGATCCATAGAATGATAGGTTATTCCACATGTCTTAACATCACAACAAAAATCTTATCACATGTTATCCAATTTGCATAAATCCTCATATATAGAGTTAATAATTTAATCTATAAAACCTCATTTTAAGTTTAATATAAAACTTTTCAAAAATGGCTAACCTTATAACACTTTCAAAAGGAGAAATTACAAAATTTTAGAAATAAGGTCACTAAATTTCTCAAAAAGATATTAACATTGATCCCCCATATATCATAAAGTTTCTCTTATTTGTCACATACCAAACATGTAAAAAACGTCTTGTTGTATTGTCTTGAAATATGGTAATTACCATAAATACTTATTGAAAACATGAATTCTTTCTTAATACAATTATTATTGTACATATTCATTAGGTCCAAAAATTTCATAACTCCATCTTTGATAGCTTGAACCACTTTTTCAAAAAACCCTTAATCAATTCAAAGGTAATCAGTACTGTCCAATTTACTTATTCATATCCAACATATCATTATTTGAAAATAATTATATCAAAATTAGGTACATATTAGGGGTCATATTTCCCTTAATATCATGTTTTCAATGAATATCACCTTTCCATTAAATCAGTTTTTTATGTTTTTAGAACCACTCAACACATCCTTTTTAATCCTAAATGAAAAACTTATATTTCATGATTCATATAACATAATCTTCGAATTCCAAAACAAGTACACTTCAATCATCCAACATTATTCTCAAACCATTACTCAAGCTTCATCATCTTAGTCTTTCCTCAGATATGAAATATGAATCGTGTATTAAGGTTCCTCAACCTCAATATAATCACACTTTTTATGATTAACCAAGAAAATACTGTTACAACAAACCATACATTTCACATTTCATTTTCAGTATCTTTATCCTCAGTAGTATAACCAATACTCATACAACATTTATAATTCTCATCATAGGATTTCCACTTTGGACATAAATTTTCATAATTCCCATTCTTTCCACATTTGAATAATTCAATGTTAAACCCGTTCCTTATAGTTACTTCTAATGACTAAGACCAGAAAGCATAGTGTGAGAAACACTTATCATAGAATAAAAACACATAATCATGAAAAATTAATTATAGGATGCCTAAATCATGAAACCTACATTTAAATCTATAACACCATATTCTTATACTTAGATACATCACTAGACATATCCTTATAAATATCGCTAGGGATATCACTAAAATTTTCTCATCCTAGTTTCCAAAGGTTGAGTAAACCTTTCCTCTGATACCAACTATAATGACCCAGTATTATCATATGTGATGGACATTACTTCATTATTGTGGAAAATTTCACACATTACACAAAAACACACCCAAATACTGTATTAGTTTAGTGACTTTGGAAACTTATAATACAAACTTCTAGATTGGTGAAATATCTTTATTATTTTCCACAAAAATATTCTCATTTATCATTCCAACTTAAAACCTTTCTTTATAAACTAGGGAAAAGAAATATATGAAATGGGTAAGCTCAGATGCTCAGTAAGGGTCAAAAAATAGATATGTAATCATAAGAATAATGATATAAGAACATGATAATAACATTAGAATATAATACCTTGTATATATAAGATCATAAACATGGATCATGTCATAAATATTGGTAGTTTATAAGGCATGAATCATAAGGAAATCAAAGAAAATGATCCATGAGAGTATAAAAATGGAATAAGAAATGGAAATTGTGGCATACACTTATTCTTAGAATATATTATGTCAATTATTCCTACCAATAAATTCATATTATGTTAGTATTGGGTTAATCACCCGTGTAACTACTCCATGCTTGGGATGACCTCCCATGTACCTTTTAGTTTTTAGATTAGGATGACCTCCCATGTACCCTCTTGTAGCAGGTTTAGGATGACCTCCTAGGTACCCTTTTGTATTTGGATTAGGATGACCTCCCGTGTACCCTTTTGTTGCAGGATTAGGATGACCTATCATGTACCCTCTTATTACAGGATTAGGATGACCTCCCATGATCCCTTTTGAGGTTATAGAAAATTTATCATTGCCCAATGAACTGGAGGGAGATATAGGTACAATCCATCACATAATAAAAATAATACATATGTGTGACATAAGAACATAAATAATTCATCATATTAGAACCTATGGAATGAAATGTGTTTCATAAACATCATTAAATAATAACATAACACATGGAAAAGAATTGTATTTCATAAATATTATTACATCATAAACATAAACCATTATTATAAAGAATAATTATGGTATCATTAAATAATATCCAAATTAAAAGTCAAGGAACATAAAATAATATTATATTTGATGGAAAATAATTTTGAGGGATCACTTGAAAGAAATTCTTGAGGAAAATATCTTTTCTGCTTTGAAAACGTTTTCTTTTTTTAAAATTCCATGCAATTTTAAAAGAAAACATTTTATTTTAAAATAACCATGTAATATTGTAAGGTAATATTCAATTAAATAATTCACCATGAAAGAGGAAAAATGAATTCATGCTTTATAAGTTAAGAAAAATTTCTACTCATACTTTTTATGGAAAAGTCACAAAGTACCTCATTTAGAAAACAATAAAAGATTCCTTTAAAACCTTTTATTAAAGAGTCAAAATGGGAAAAAATTAATTTTAAAATATATAAGAGAATAATAAAACATTTTTTGAAAACATTTTTTGAAAACATGGACATGAATGATAAATATTCCCCAAAGGAGACTTAAAATGAAACAATCCCAAATATTGAAGAGATTGTGAAATAAATACTCATCAATTTATAATTAGTAAATCATATGCCTCAGGAAATAAAGAAAATTATAAGGATTTGAAAATATAATAATATTCTGGATAAGACTCATAAAATACATTCATGGGTAGTATATACACCACATACAAAAACAAGTGGGGAATATTGAATAAAGTGAGACTTGAAATCCCCTTACTACTTGAATAACTTTTTAATCCTGAGATCCATGAAAGAATAAAATAAATTTGAACTTATAATATCATTAAATTAAGTAAAATTAATGATATAACATGTCATAGTCCAGTATACACACCACATAAAATGAGTGGTGAATATGGTATTGTTGAGTCAATAAGGTTTTCCTTATGACTTTTCCATTCCTTCTTGTTTTGAAAATCACAAACACCTTATCTTTAAGGAAAATCGCTTTTGTAAGGAAAAATGCTTTCTTTAAGGAAAATCGCTTTTGTAAGGAAAAATGCTTTCTTAAGGAAAATTGCTTTTATAAGGAAAAATGATTTCTTAAGGAAAATCGCTTTTATAAGAAAAATTTATCCTTATCATATTTTCATTAATATTTTTCTTAAGTATGAAATTCGGATTCACTTTCTCGGATTCATTAAAACTGATAAAAAGCATTCTGTTTTTAGGATTCGGTTCTGGACAAGAACTATAAGGAAGTTTCATTCCGAATTCCGGATATGAATTCTGACTTAGTTCTATTCCAGATTCAGGATACGAATTCTGAAGAAGAATTCTCATTACGAATTCTAATGAAGAAATCCCATTCCCAATTCTCATTACGAATTCTGAAGAAGAATTCTCATTACGAATTCCAATGAATAATTCTCATTACGAATTCCAATTAAGAATTCTCATTACGAATTCTAATGAAGAAGTCTCATTCCGAATTCTCATTACGAATTCTGATAAAGAATTCTCATTACGAATTCTGATGATGAATTCTCATTACGAATTCTGTTGACGAATTCTCATTACGAATTCTGAAGAAGAATTCTCATTACGAATTCCAATGAAGAATTATCATTACGAATTCCAATTAAGAATTCTCATTACGAATTCTAATGATGAAATCTCATTCCGAATTCTCATTACGAATTCTGATAAAGAATTCTCATTACGAATTCTGATGACGAATTCTCATTACGAATTCTGTTGACGAATTCTCATTACGAATTCTGATGACGAATTCTCATTACGAATTCTGTTGACGAATTCTCATTACGAATTCTGATGACGAATTCTCATTACGAATTCTAATGATGAATTCTCATTACGATTTCTGATGACGAATTCCTATTCCGAATTCCTACTCCGAATTCTCATTCCGAATTCTCCTATTAAACAGAATCTGATTATCATTGTTTTATACACTCTGAATTTATTCACTCCGAACCTTCACTCCGAAATTTCTATTCTGAACTTTTATGTTAGAGTTTAAAACGATGTCGTACTTTCTGTTACACTTGTTTTGTTATAAAACGATGTCGTCCATTTTGTTATAAACTAACCGTTGTCTAAGTGACACGTGTACAGGTCCCTCCGACCTTTAAGGGAAATATGACCGTTGGAGAAGGAGCCGACCTTACCTATAAATAAGAGCTCATTTGAAAAAGCTCGCAACGGATGGATGAACAATTTGGATTTTGTGCATACATGCTGTTGAAGTGATTTCTAGAGAGAGAGTCTCTTATTAACTCTCAAAGCTTCGTGCGACTCCGAATGTTGGTGATTACATTCGAGGGTTTCCGGGGATAGGAAGACAGAGGTGCTGACTACCTTAAAGATCGAGGGCTTTCTTGCTGAGAAAGACAGAGGTGCCGACTACCTTAAAGATCGAGGGCTTTCTTGCTGAGAAAGACAGAGGTGCCGAATACCTTAAAGATCGAGGGCTTTCTTGCTGAGAAAGACAGAGGTGCCGACTACCTTAAAGTTCGAGGACTTCCTTGCTGAGAAAGACAGAGGTTGCCAACTACCTTGAAGTTGAGGGCTTGCGGGGATAGCAAGACAGAGACTACGATCTTCGTATCGAGGGCTTACCCTGGTGTGGGTAAGACAGACTTGCTTGAAAGTATAAATCAAGGGACCTTTATCCAAGGTTGTTGGATACCCTTCTCTTTGGGTTAAAAGACTATTATCTTGTTACTAGTAGTTTTACTACTTGTCTTTATTCCGCTGCAATTTTGTATCTTAAGGAAAGTATAACTTTCTTATACTTCCTTACTTACTCTGATTAGTTTAGATTCTATACGCTTTAAGGTAGAATCTTATATTGTAACTTTTGTTAAGTTTCAATTTCCGGAACCATATTTCCGGAACCTACTTTTGGAATCCCTTTCCAAGTTCAGTTCGGTGTTAGAGGTGTTGTGAATTTACTTAGTTTAACTTTGTTAAACTTAGCCCTTTCATTTTCTTAAGGAAACTCTAGTTATTCATAACTAACTTTAAAGGTTCCAAAGGAATTTTTAAAGTATACAATTCACCCCCCCTCTTGTATATTGAGCATCTCATATTATATTTCGATCCTACAATTGGTATCAGAGGTTGGAAACCTCTTACTCTATACCATTCTTACATTTGGTATCAGAGCCAAGGTTACTGAAATACTTGTACTCACATACAAGTTTTTCTTGCTCACTTTTCTATTCCGAACTTTGTCATTCCGATATATCCATTCCGAACTTTTCTCATTCCGAACTTTTTGATTACGAACTTTTGCTACTAACTAGTTTGTGTGCAAAGTTATTTTTAGTATGGCAGGAATTAATGTTGGTTCGATTGACAATCTGAATCTTACAAGGCCACCAATCTTCGATGGTAATGACTATGAATACTGGAGAGATCGTATGAAGACTTTTGTTATCAATACTGGTGTAGACAACTTTGTGATGCTTACTGGTGATTATAAAATTCCTAACAAGGAAGTCAGAACCTTTACTAACCAGGAAAAGCAAGAATATCAACTCAATTATAAGGTACGCAATACTTTATTATGTTCAATGACTAGAAATATATATAGCCAAATTTCTTCTTGTGAAGCAGCTAACTGTATATGGAAGAAGTTAGAGGTTACACACTTTGGGACTTCTAAAGTGATTGAGACTAGAATAGCTATGCTTAGAGCTGAATATCATGGCTTCAATTTTCCTTATGGAGAACCTATTTGTAAAGTTCAACAAAGATTTATGACTATCGTCAACAGTCTACAATCTATGGGAGAGAAAGGTTTAGATGATGAAGCTCTTGTGGACAAGATTATTGACATTATGCCCAATGAGTGGGAATCCAAGAGAACAGCTATAGATGAGAACAGGAAGGTTACTCAAATTACTCTTGATGAATTATTTGGAACTCTTCTACAACATGAGACCAGAATGAAGAGAGATGCTGACAACATCAAGAAGAAGAATGGAAATGGTACTGTTGCTTTTACTACAACTTCGAATCAGATGAAAGCTAAGACTCCTGAGAGAGTAACCAGATCCAAATCGAAGAAAGTCATTTTCCAATCCGAATCTAGTGAGAGTGAAGTTTCAGAAAATGAATTAGCCAATCTTGCTCGAAGGATGAACAAGATATCTGGACAGAGATACTTTCAATCCAAGTATAAGAAGAAGGATAGGAAAGATAAGAAAGATGGAGAAGTAACTTGTTATGAATGTAAAAGAGCTGGACATATTAGACCAGATTGCCCTATGCTCAAAAAGAAAGAAAGGAAGGAAAGACATTCAGACAAGAACAGGAAGAAGTATTACAAAGCCAAAGCTAAGAAAGTTCTGAAAGCTAATGACACCTGGAGTGCCAGTGGTGGTGACTCTTCAGATGAATCTTCTGAATATGAATCTTCAGGACAGAAGAATCTTGGTCTTATAGCCAGATTACCTATTGATAATCATTGTCTTATGGCTAAGGTACGAAATGCTGAATCATTGACCAATGTTTCTTTAAATCCTAATGATAGTAAGTATTATAACTCTTCTGATGAAGAATCATCTTCTGATGAGGAAAATACTTTACCTACTTATGAAGAAGTCTCTAGGTTTGCTGAACTTCTTGAGATTGAGAATTCCAAACTCAACAAGAAACTTGAAAAGGCAAATTCTAGGAATTCTATTCTTACTAAAGAGATATCAGATCTTTCTAAAGATCTTGATAAGAAAAATGCTGATTTTGAAAATATTTCAAAAAATCTTGAGGAAGTAAGTTCTGAGAAGAATAAACTTTCTAAAGAATTAGAAAAAGTAATTTCTAAGAAAAATATTTTCGAGCCTAACTCTAGTTTCAAAACTAATGATTTTGAGGATAAAAACTTGGTTGTAAAACTCAAGTCCGAAATTTTTTCCTTAAAGAAGTGTTTATCAAACTTTACCCATGGTAAGGAAAATTTTGATAAGATGTATTCTCAAATACGACCTTTAAGAAATAAATCCGGATTTGGTTATACCCATGCAAAACCTATTTTCAGCAACAATTATTTTGTTCCTCAAAGTGCCCCATTTTGTACTAAGTGTCAATGTGGTGGTCACTGGGCAAGAAATTGTTTCTTAAACAAAACCCAATCCTTAGGTTTTCATAAAGCTTATTTTTCTAAGAAAATGTGGGTACCAAAAATTTTATTGTCTGGAAATCTCGGATCCAAACAAGTTTGGATTCCGAAAATCTAACTTCGTTCTTAATTTCAGGAAAATAAAGAAAGTTCCAGCAACAATATTTGGTACATGGATAGTGGATGTTCCCGACACATGACTGGTAACAAAAGATTTTTTGAAAAGATTATCAAAACCAAAGGAGACATTATTCTTCAGTTTATCGGAACGCAAGATCAACTTGCTGATATTTTCACAAAATCTTTACCTTCTGATAGATTTGAATATATTAAACAGAAGTTAGGAATGATAACCGTAAGGTAATCTTCCTTAATTAACTTTCTGTTGGAAAAATCTCCTTACAGTAATAAACTCCTTTTCATAGGGGGAGTACATTTGTTTGTTTATTTAACAAAGTTTTTCAAAATTTGTTTTCAAATTTTTCGGAACGAAAATTTCCGGAATGGAACTTCCGGAACTACCATTTTCCAGAATGGATATTTTCGTACAGAATACTTCTGGAATGAAAGTATTCGTATTGAAAATTTCCGGAATGGACAACTTTCGTACTGAGACTTTCATAACCAAATTTTCGTACCAAGTTAAGCTTTTCGTATTAAGTTTTTCGTATTGATTTTTTCGTATTAAGTTTTTCATATTTACTTTTTCGTATTGATTTTTTTCGTATTAAGGTTTTCGTATTTATTTTTTCGTATTGAATTTTTCGTAGTCGTCTTTATATTACCCATTACGAATAACTTTCCTAAGCTAATCCGAAAGGTATGATTTCCTTACTGAAGTTTTCGTAATCATATTTTACTTGCTGGCAGTTTCTTATATTATGTTTTTGGATTATAGTTTTCTTAAATCTTTGTTTTAATAAAACCTCAAAAAAATCGGATTCAAGCTTTCAACCGTTAGATCAGATCTCAGATCATTCTAAACCGTTAGATCAACCGAGGAAGTTGAACCGTCATCCCAATGCCTATATAAAGGGGACCCTATTTTCTCGTCCCACATCGATTTCAAGCTTTTGCGTGCTGAAGCTCTGACTCTCTGATTTAAGGCCATTCCGAACTTCAGTCTTCTCTGTTCCGAATTTCTCAAAGGACTTCAGATCCGAATGTCTGCAGAGTTAGCTTCTCAAGAAATGTCTTCAACCAAGCCCATTTCTTAGTGGTTAGTCTACAGAGAACGGTTAGTTCATCCGAATTTCTTCAGCAACTATGATTCTATCATTTCGAAGAATATCAAGCTGAATGGCTGGGAAGGTGTTGCGGTATCAAAAACCGGCAACCAAGATGAAGTCTACTCTGACTTGCTTGTTGAGTTTTATGAGTCAGTTGCTTTCTTCATGGAAGATAATAGAGAGAAGTTTTCCTTCAAATCGTATGGCAAGACATATAAGCTATCTTACACCAAGGCTGCAAGATTGGTAGGGTTAAATTATGAAGGTGAAGCTGAGTTTATCTCGCACGTTCTGCCAGACTCCTTGGGTAGTTTCAACAAGGAGAAAGCCTTAGAAATTCTCGGATTGGATGATGACAAGGCTCCGAAAATAGCAACTCTTTCTACAAACTTCCAGATTCTGGAGTTATGGGTGCAAGGGCTTATTGTACCGAGAAAAGGAGATAAGGATAGCCTGAAGAAGAGTGAGATATATATCTTAGATTTCCTGATAAATCTAAGAAAGTTCAACCTGATGAAGCATATTCTTCTCAACATTGATAATTTGAAGAAGGGGAATCTGAGAGCTCAGATAGTGATGTACCCGGCAATATTGTCGAAGCTGATAGTTCGGTGCCTAGAATCCTTCAAGGTTGCTTGCAGTTCTAAGCCGAAAGTTTGCAAGATCATGTTGCTCAGTGATGCAACTCTTAAAAGGATGAATATAGCTTTTGACAAGAAGTCTGGGATGTTTATTGATCTTCCTCCTCAAGTAGAAGTGACTCCGAAAGTGGCTGATCCGGAATCATCCAAGCCGGTAAGGAAGAGGAAGCTGAAAGAAGTGGTTGTCGATGCTGAGGAACCCAAGTCTAAGGAAGTCCATTCCGCACCTCCTAAGCTTAAGAAGAAGAAGACATATACTGATGAGGTCGCAGCGAAGTGGAGAGCTGACAAGGAAAAGAGGAAGGAAGGAGATCCGCAGTTCGGATTGGATCCTGCAGAGGCTAAAGCTCTGAAAGAAAAGGCTGCTGATGAGCTCGAGAAGCAAGTTAAGGAAAAGAAGCTGAAAAAGAAGTTGTCAGAAGCTGAGGCTGTGCAAGCGTTGTTGAAGTTTAATGAAATGGTTTCAGCAACCATTCCCGTTCCGAGATCTTTTTCTCTGGAATCTCTACCTGAGACTCCAGGAAGAAATCTTGTAACTCCGGAAGAGGCTGTTGCTACTGAGGAAGTAGAGCTAGTGGAAGAGGTTGAAGAAGCGGCTGAAGGAAGTGGTGAGACAGGAGATGTGCTCAAACAAGTAGATGAATATAAGGGAACTCCTTCGGATCACCTCTCGCTCCGAACATCTGAAGCTCAATCTTCAAAGCTTGCTACTCCTGCAATGGAAGAAGAAAAGGGAGAAGAAGAAGTTACTTGTCAAGAACATATTTTACTTGATGCTGCTCAGATGGGAAACGTGGAAGCCAATGTTCAAGAAGTTGCTGTTGAGGAAGATAAAATTGTTCAAGTCTCTAATAGTGAGAACAGATCTCCGGAACAGGTTTCAATTCCGGAAAAAGATAAGGGAAAGCAAATTCTTGCTGATACCCCGAGTTCAGAAAAGAGTATGAGGAAGGAAGCTGGTAGTTCTTCTAAGAGGAAGTTGGAGCTTATTGAGGAAGAAAATTCTCCTAGCAAGATTTCTGATTCGGAGTCATCATCGTTGGGGCACGATTTTGTTGTTCAGTCCTTGAAGAAGTTGGTGGGAACCATTCCGACCTTCTCCAGTATAGACTCTAGATGCCAGATGCTTCAACATACGATGAATCAGAAAACCGACTCCGTATCCATGGTTATGGATAAATGTGTTGAGATAGAAGCCCAGTTCAAAAATTTCTTTATTGGTTACGAAGCCCATAAAAGATCTTGCAAAAGGATGACTAGCTGGTTGAAGAAGAATGTGGAAGAGATGAGGCTGCTGGATGAGTTTCAGGAGAATGTTAAGGATGCTTTTCAAACCGAGGACAAGAAGTTTCATGATATGACTGCATCATTCGATGAGAAATTGACAGAGGAAAAGAACATTCGGAGTCAGGAAGTAAGAGATCTGAATGGAAAGCTCAATTCTGTTTCTCAGAATTGGAAATCTGAAAGAGATCATCGGATCAATTTTCTAGAAAGGATAAAGTCTCAGGAAGAGAAAATGGAAGCTCAGGAAGAAAAGTTGAAGGCTCAGGAAGAAATCATTGAAGCTCAGTCAGCAAGAATAGTTGCCTTAGAAAAGCAAGCAGAGGATGATCATAAGGACCTCAAGAAGATCAAGACAATTCTCAAGGGGCTCATGTCGAAGGAGAAAGATCCGAAATGACCAATCCGATCTTTTTGTTGTAATCTGTTTTTGTTGCTGACATTTCAAATATAATGAAAATTGTGCTTGTTGTTTCTATTGCTGTCGTTACTAATCTTTTCAGGTACTTTGTTATTTTTTTCCATTCCCTCCAATTCTTTTTGAAAATCACAAAGGGGGAGAAGGAAAAGATCCTTAAGAAAAAGAGGAAATCTAATAAGAGTTTTTCAAAGGGGGAGAAAGGAAAATACCCAAGGAAAAAGAACTCTAATAAGAGTTTGTTTAAGGGGGAGTTTTTCTTAAAGAAACATCACTCCGGAAATATGAATACGATCCTTAGAGTTTCAAAGCCTAAGGGGGAGTTAGTCGTATTCATCTATATTCTTAAACCAAGGGAGATAAGCTTTAATATGTTTCTTTCTTCTTAGAATAGCTTTTTCGTAAGGATGTTTGTGCTTTCCAAAAAGGGGGAGATTGTTGAGTCAATAAGGTTTTCCTTATGACTTTTCCATTCCTTCTTGTTTTGAAAATCACAAACACCTTATCTTTAAGGAAAATTGCTTTTGTAAGGAAAAATGCTTTCTTTAAGGAAAATCGCTTTTGTAAGGAAAAATGCTTTCTTAAGGAAAATTGCTTTTATAAGGAAAAATGATTTCTTAAGGAAAATCGCTTTTATAAGAAAAATTTATCCGTATCATATTTTCATTAATATTTTTCTTAAGTATGAAATTCGGATTCACTTTCTCAGATTCATTAAAACTGATAAAAAGCATTCTGTTTTTAGGATTCAGTTCTGGACAAGAACTATAAGGAAGTTTCATTCCGAATTCCGGATATGAATTCTGACTTAGTTCTATTCCAGATTCAGGATACGAATTCTGAAGAAGAATTCTCATTACAAATTCTAATGAAGAAATCCCATTCCGAATTCTCATTACGAATTCTGAAGAAGAATTCTCATTACAAATTCCAATGAAGAATTCTCATTATGAATTCCAATTAAGAATTCTCATTACGAATTCTAATGAAGAAGTCTCATTCCGAATTCTCATTACGAATTCTGATAAAGAATTCTCATTACGAATTCTGATGACGAATTCTCATTACGAATTCTGTTGACGAATTCTCATTACGAATTCTGAAGAAGAATTCTCATTACGAATTCCAATGAAGAATTCTCATTACGAATTCCAATTAAGAATTCTCATTACGAATTCTAATGAAGAAATCTCATTCCGAATTCTCATTACGAATTCTGATAAAGAATTCTCATTACGAATTCTGATGAAAAATTCTCATTACGAATTCTGTTGACGAATTCTCATTACGAATTCTGATGACGAATTCTCATTATGAATTCTGTTGACGAATTCTCATTACGAATTCTGATGACGAATTCTCATTACGAATTCTAATGATGAATTCTCATTACGATTTCTGATGACGAATTCCTATTCCGAATTCCTACTCCGAATTCTCATTCCTAATTCTCCTATTAAACAGAATCTGATTATCATTGTTTTATACACTCTGAATTTATTCACTCCGAACCTTCACTCCGAAATTTCTATTCCGAACTTTTATGTTAGAGTTTAAAATGATGTCGTACTTTCTGTTACACTTGTTTTGTTATAAAACGATGTCGTCCATTTTGTTATAAACTAACCGTTGTCTAAGTGACACGTGTACAGGTCCCTCCGAACTTTAAGGGAAATATGACCGTTGGAGAAGGAGCCGACCTTACCTATAAATAGGAGCTCATTTGAAAAAGCTCGCAACGGATGGATGAACAATTTGGATTTTGTACATACATGCTGTTGAAGTGATTTCTAGAGAGAGAGTCTCTTATTAACTCTCAAAGCTTCGTGCGACTCCGAATGTTGGTGATTACATTCGAGGGCTTCCGGGGATAGGAAGACAGAGGTGCCGACTACCTTAAAGATCGAGGGCTTTCTTGCTGAGAAAGACAGAGGTGCCGACTACCTTAAAGATCGAGGGCTTTCTTGCTGAGAAAGACAGAGGTGCCGACTACCTTAAAGATCGAGGGCTTTCTTGCTGAGAAAGACAGAGGTGCCGACTACCTTAAAGTTCGAGGACTTCCTTGCTGAGAAAGACAGAGGTTGCCAACTACCTTGAAGTTGAGGGCTTGCGGGGATAGCAAGACAGAGACTACGATCTTCGTATCGAGGGCTTACCCTGGTGTGGGTAAGACAGACTTGCTTGAAAGTATAAATCAAGGGACCTTTATCCAAGGTTGTTGGATACCCTTCTCTTTGGGTTAAAAGACTATTATCTTGTTACTAGTATTTTTACTACTTGTCTTTATTCCGCTGCAATTTTGTATCTTAAGGAAAGTATAACTTTCTTATACTTCCTTACTTACTCTGATTAGTTTAGATTCTATACGCTTTAATGTAGAATCTTATATTGTAACTTTTGTTAAGTTTCAATTTCCAGAACCATATTTCCGGAACCTACTTTTGGAATCCCTTTCCAAGTTCAGTTCGGTGTTAGAGGTGTTGTGAATTTGCTTAGTTTAACTTTGTTAAACTTAGCCCTTTCCTTTTCTTAAGGAAACTCTAGTTATTCATAACTAACTTTAAAGGTTCCAAAGGAATTTTTAAAGTATACAATTCACCCCCTCTTGTATATTGAGCATCTCATATTATATTTCGATCCTACAGGTATGTATCTCAAAAATAGGAAAAGTGAGATGAGATTACCTTACCTTAAGTCTTGAATTCCTTAATACATGTTAAAACCTTTTATATAATAAATATAAGTTTATTATAAATTTACCAATGAACCATATTCAAATATATAATACCATATATTATTTACTTATGATTTTTTATTTCTATCTTATTAACAATTCAATGTTAATGTTATGTTTCAGGTAATAACTGCTTTTTTTTCGAGCATGTTTTGAAATTTTATCCTTGGTACTATTTAGTAGATCATGATTTCATAATCTCAAGCATGAAAAACATGATATATCTATATATATTCAGTATATATGTATTTATGATGACTCAAGAAAGTTATAGGTAGAAAATAAAATACACTGTTTATGGAGACGGTAGGTCATACGTACGCATGAATGCTGTTTTCATTTTCTTATCATATAAAAATAAAGAAAATAATATGATATATTATCATTAAATAATCATTTTTTATATTATATATATCATATATATTCATAAAATTCATCCTTATTACCCTCCTTGTGAAATATAAATGAAAAACGAATCACATTGCATTGTGGAGATGGTAATCCATATGTACGCCCGAGCGATATTATCATTTATAAAAAATATTAAATGATAAAAAGGTTGATATGATATAAAAATTAAATAATTATAATTATTTAAAAAATATAATATATAAACATTAAACCCATCATACTTCCCAGTCATAAAATATGGTGATGGAAAATGAATTGTATCGCTAAGTGGAGACAGTAAGCCATACGTATATGTGGGAGATACTTTAAATTATTATTCGATGGGAAAAGGGATGTATAATGATGTTTTCATAATCATAATAAAATTTAAGAATATTTAGGATTATGAATTTATTATTTTATTATATATATCAAATATTTATAGGTTGTATAGAATAGTAGAAAAAGAGAGTGATCAGTTAGATCAATTTCCTTTTCTTCGAAACATCTCCATTAGATCTCCTCTAAAGGAATTTAGAGTTGGTACTTTAGGAAGAACATAACCAAAATAATGTGGCTAGGTAAATGGATAAGATAAATGGTCAGGGGATGTATGAGCTTGAAGGCTCAAATTGATGTGAAGAAGTTAAGAAGGAGGTTCCCTTTTATAATTCAGATTGGGGCACTTTTGGAATTTCAAAAATATTAATTTATAATAAATTAAATATCAATAAAAATACCTATAAAAGACCATGGAATAGAATATAAGATGATACAATGTTTTATTCTCATCAACCAATATATTTTTGACAAATATTGGTATTTTTTTAAGCCTTATCATTTTGATAAACCTTTAGTTAACCTATTTCAATTTTAACTGAAGAAAAGGTTGTAATTTTAAATTATGTGGTGTCAATTAGAGAATAAATGATCAATTTATAAAATATTAGACCATATTATAATTATTTTTTATTTTTAAACATGTTTTATTACTTTTTAAATAATTTAATAAAATATTATTTTGATAAAATATCATTAGTGTCAATTTTGACACTATTCATTACTTGTGTTTTAAAAATATCATAACAACATGATATATTCAAAACAAATATATTAAATTATCCCTAAAATGTAAAATTACTCCATAAAATGTGTGGATGAAATTAATTATATCAAATTATATTTATTTTAATATTTTTTATATCATTTATTAGTTATTTTCATAACTTAAATAATTACTACATCATCATTATATAAGCCTTTAAGGAAATTATTTATTTCCTTAAAGTTTAAAATAAATTACCATGATGAATAAAAAAATTAGATTTAAAATGAAAATTTATAAGTGAAAATATTTCCTATATTACCCTATATTAAAATTTTTATATTTAAAAAAACATGAGTATGACATATTCAACTTTTATTTAAATAAAATATAATAAATGTCATAGTCTCATCAAAGTGGTTTAAAATGGTTATAATTTTTCTCCAAGGATGATTTTAGTAGAAAAACACTCATTAAATGAAATTAGGACAAGTTCTATGGTAATTTACTAATATTTATAATATTAGTTTTTACTATTAATTACCCGATTTACCTTTTACCGTGTTAATAAAAATTTTACTAATGTTACTATTCATAATGCCCAAAAATAAAATAAAATTATTTAAATAATTTGGATCCATTGATTATAAATATGGAATCAATTTTTCAAATTCAAAACACAAAAGTTTTAGTAATTAATTTAAAATTAATCTCATTGACGGGCTGAGAAAATGAGTTATTAAAGTTAAAACATGCAAAATATTGAAACGTTTTTGTATCTAAGTTTAGTGTAAAATTGATTCCAATGAAATAAATTATATTAAATGAAATAAAATTATCTAATTATACTTGAAAACTAATAAAAAAATATTATTTAACACTATAAATATTTTTATGAAAAAAGTTTTTTTTAATTGAAATTTATTACTTTTTACTATTAATTAAAACATGGAACTTATTAGAAAAATAGAAACAATTTAAACAAAGTAAATTTTTTATATTCTGATTTAAAATAAAAAATTTATTTTTTTCAATATAATACATAAAATTTTAAAAAATTATATTTAGAATGGGTTTTCCATTTAAAAGTGGTAAAATTACCTTTTAGAAAAATATAGGTTTTTATGCCTAAAATTGGGGGTTTTATTATCTTATGAGAATAAAATATATTAGATGAATATAAAAGATATTTGATTGAATATATAAAATATAAATTTCATTAATATCATTCAATAATTGTAATTATATTTATTTATTAATACAAAATGACTTTAAGAGCATAAAAATAAAAATATTTCCTTTATATTCAATTCCTATATATTTTTATTTCTAATTAATTGGTAACCAATGAATTCATCTTATAAATAATATATTTTCATAAAGTTATTTGATAATATTCATAACCACTAATTTAATGGCTAGGTTATATATTATTATAATAATATTTTAATAATATACTATTGTTCGGTAAAACTCGATCTTGCATGTAACACAATCTACCAAAAGAACTCAACATTATCTATAACACAAGACAAACATAGTGTTACATGTACCATAAGCTAAACCAACTATTTCATGTAGCACAATCTTAACTTGGTGTTGTGTATAACACAATAATTACTTGATTCTTTCATATAACACAAGTTATATTTAGTGTTGTGTGAAGTGAAAAATATCAAAAATACTAAATAAATTTGGAAAAATTATTTCACAAAATCTCGAGATGTTATAAGGTGTGACTAGAATAAGGGTAGAGTCCCATTTCCATACACATTATAAGTGTATATTAGCCTTTCCCAGTAATGTTTAAGGGTAGAAAGAGAAACCTAATGGTACCTGTAGCACTGTGTAAGGGTAGATTCATTTTTATAATGGCTATGTAAGTGTATCTAGAGAACTGTGTAAGGGTACTGGTAGCCGCGTAAGGGTAATAAATGACCTATGTATGGGTAGCTGGAGTTGAATAAGGGTAACCTAGGGTTTATGAAAGGGTACCCTAGATTTTCTAAAGTATTTGTAAGGGTACTTTTCACCATGTATGGGTAAAAGAATTTCACACTTACACAAAAAATACTCCATACAAAAGGGTAATTATTTTTACCACATTTTATGAATGTTTCTCTTCTTCTTCCAACATCATGACCTGAAAACCTATTTTTAACGACTTTAAAAGCCTAAAATTTTGGAAATAAAAACTATGGATTATTTATGGTACATGATTAATGTTATTAAAGATTATATAAAATCCACATTTAAGAATTAATTTAAATAAAAAATAAAATTATAATATTCAGTTGGTGGTCTTTAATTTTATGGACCTGTTCAAAGATGGCCTTCTTAAAAATATCATAACACTTATTAACTTCATTTTTGGTTTACCTATTGAGTTTGAGTAGCCATAGATTCTTTATTATTTTTTTTTAAAGTTTTCCTTGAGTGATTCAAGTTCTTCTTCCAGTTTCCATGCATGACTAAACCTCTTTCTCTTATATTTTTGAGAGAAAAAGTCTTTAAGGAGAAAATTCTAGGTATTCTTTATGTGCATTTCTAAATCCATTTTTATCAATTTTTTAGAAATTATGGGAAAAATAACTCTAAAATGATAATAATCTTGAAATTATTAAAGTATTATAAATAAATTATTATCTTAGTGTTTTTAGGATTATCCTATAAAGGGAAATAATTATCATATGTGAAATCATCTTTCCAAGTTTTCTAAAAAACAAGAATCTCTTCTTAAAATGATAATAATCCAATATTATAAAAAAGATAAATAAGAATTATTATTCTATATCTTGGACTGTTCTTGTGATAGATATTGTTATCAACTATAGTATTGATATTAATCTATAAAAAATAGTCTAGAATTACCAAAAAAGATAATTTGTAATTATCATGATTATTCTGGATTATCCAGGAGTGAGAATGATATTATCACTTATAAGTTTTTATTTCTATTTGAAATAAAATGATATAATTTATTCTAGGAATTGTTTAATAATCTTGAACATTGATGTGTTGACAACTATGATAATAAGGCCTAATAGGAGGTTTTCTTGGCTATGTAGATTTCCACTCCAGTTTTTGAACCACACATGTAGTTTATCCTTTACATTGACATCAAAAAACATGAGTTAGAATGTTACTTTCCATGTTGAGGTCATGTTTATGATTTTTATCATGATATAATGATGTGTGTTGATGTTATTTGGATATTATGAGTTTGATCATATGTGTGTGTGTTTGGATTTATTCACACTGATGATATGTTATGTATAGCTTGAGATGATACCATTATTTACTTATGTTATATTTTGGTATATTCTATGTTGTTCTTGTTCTGTACATGGAACCGAAGTGACAGGTTAACATGTTATGGATTGGTAGCTTAAGATTAGAAGTGTGGTTAGACACTTCATATGATATGATTATAGAACTGAGATAGATAATGGTGTGTGATATACTAGAATGGCTTCACCTAGGGGTATAGTGATCATATGTGACAAGAACTGTGTGGAAAAAGTAGGGAACAGTGGCCTATATGACCTGAATTGAGAGATAGTGATAGTGTATGATGGTCCAGTGTGATATGACTTAGAGGCCCAGAGCTTGTATTACTATTGAGTAGCTTTGAGGCTATCTCCTTTATTTATGACATATCCATGACCATTCCAATATCTTTCGGTAAGGAGTCGAGGTAGGTAAAACTAGGGTTTCTTGTGTCTTGGTTAGCGCATGAATGGTTGATATTATTTTTTACTTTTTGTGTATTTATTTATTATCATTTTACTCACTCTTATGCATGTTAAAACATATTAAGGATTCATTTGTGGTGTCCTACTAGGTTTCATACTCACACTCTACATGGGAATCTCGATTCATGTGTAGATTTCATGTATAGGGATTTAAGAAATGGAAAGGGGTTCATGGAAGATGGTTGATCCATGGAGAATGGAGTTGGAGGTGGGACTAGGATATACTATAAGAATTACGATAGTTTTTTTTCATTTATTTTCCTCTTGTACCTTATACTATTGTTTGGATTTCCACCTTAGTAGGTTATTTATTTTCTATTTGACATGTTTAATCTTCTTATTATTTAGTTTCTTCATAATTAATCAGATAGTAAATTATATTGTTTTTATTATTATTAATCTATTAAATGATACTGAGGGTATAGTCACCCAATTAATGTACTTAGACCCTCACTACTAGTCAGAAGCCTCTTGCATATGGGTAGAGACACATTATATTATGTGGAATTCTATCTCAAATTTGGTGATTTGGATTGGGATATTACAAAATGGTATCAGAGTAGTTTCTTCTACACCTTTTGGACTAACCTAGGACATGGTAGCAATGAGATAGCTATATGGATCTTGGGTAAGGGAGTTTCCATGTGTCTGTCACTACAAATGTGTAACCAACCTCCATGTTTATATTGATATTATTGTTGTTACTATTTTATAAGGTTTTGGGTGTATTAATTTACCATGATTAGGCATGTAGGTTCACATTCCATATATATACCTGTTGTTGTAATGTATGGTAGTTTCTTAATAAAACTCCTTGAATTGTGCTATCTGTTCAGGATAGATTCACTATTGTGTGATATATCTATTTTCCCTTTCTATTGGGATATATATCTATTGGAATTTATTATTTGAACTAAGCTTGATATTATATTTTAGTATATATATTATTGTGACTAATGTGTAGGGATGGAAACCTTGGTTAGTGATAGGAGGTCTATACCTTAGGTTATGGGAATACTCCTATGAGAACCTTGAGTGATCCTATAAATTTTATAGGATATGTTTAATTTCCTAATGTTACTTCATGTTAAAAAAAATGCTACCCCAGATACATTTGATGGGACCACCAACTGTGGGATCTTAGGACACTCTTGTGCCACCACCCATGGTGCTAGAGGATGTACCCGTGAAAACTCTTGTACTGACATTGGTGATTCAGGATGAAAAGCCCATTCGACTAGGACCCTTTTGGAATTTTCCTATCCAAGGAGGAACTGTTCATAAGACCATGATTGATCATACTTGGTATTTCCATCTCTCTCATCCTTTGTAATTATAGGATACCAGTGGCCCGTAGGATGTCAAGGATTTTCTAGACTTTATCAAGATAATTTTTGAGTTGTTCTAGACTCTTGTGGAGGTGAAAGTGATTCAGTAAACTTTAAATTCCAAGGATCGGCTAGAAGATAGTGGACTACCAAGCGTCAAGCTGGGAGATGAGAGGGTCTTACTTAGGTAACCTTCAATGAGCTATTTCTCAAGCAATAATTTCCTAACATGATGAAGCTGGGCTGTTCCCAATAATTCATGGAGATTATTCAGGTAATAATAATAGTGTTTTCTATCTTGACATACTTAGCATAACTTATTCTCTTTTATCCTCTCTTGGATAGAGATGAGTCATAAAAGGCTAGGAAGTTTGAGATTTGGATTCAACTCTAATTGAGACACCAGGTTAAAAACGTTATCCTTCTGACTTATAATCAGGTGACTCAAAAGGCCTTAGTGATTGAAAAGGCTTTATATAAGGACAAATATGAATGTATTTTTCTAATATTTTAGTATAAATCATAGTGATTCTTCTATTTGTAGGAAGAGGAAGGTGGATGATTCATTTCAATATTGTGGAAGATAGTCATATCTGAGTAGAGGCTCTTTAGTACCTCCAATGGGGGTAGAAGGACCTCAGTGTTACAACTATGGGAATTGGGGAATTATCATACTTAATTCCCAAAACCTCATATCAAGTTTAATCAATATAGTAAGATAATATATCTTCAACGATTCTTCTTGAAGGAATCATAAAATAGGACCCATGGTGGTTCAAGAAAGACTCAGGAATTGATTCATGGGATAGTTTGGGGTCATTAGTAGCTGGCCTAAACAATAAAGAATCAATAAATTAAATCTTATTAGGGATATATATGTAGAGATGAGTAATTCCATGTCTTTACAGTGGATCCAATTCTACCATCTACTATTTGAGGTATAGTTTTTATCACACCTACTTTATGTATTATATTATTTGATACTGGTGCTTCCAATTCCATTATATCTCACTAGTTATTATTGGACTTAACTTACTACTCAATTTATCCTTTGAGTTATTTATCTTGATACACAATTGGGAAGTAAAGTAAACCATATTTATTTATTCCCAAAATATCCTATACTTATCACCGACTATGTACATCTATGGGACTTCATGATACTATTGATGATGAGAATTGATGTGATTCTCCATTTGGACTGGAAAAACAACTTCCAAGTTCACATTAATTGACATTAGAATCAGATGATTTATAATTCACTAAAGGGATAGAGGTACATAATAACTGTAGAATATGAATTGGGAGTCGGTAGAGTTAGATAATAATTAAGACAACTCAGTATGATCACAACATAGATAGTGGTATTGTCTCTTTCAGTAGAATTAGTAATAACCCCTAGACTCTTCCTGCAGTCATGGATTTCTATCAAGATGTATTTTTGGATGAATTCACATGGATTCATCATTATAGAGGAATTTAATTTGATATAGATATTATTCCATGTGTGAAGCCCATTTTAATAATCCAGTATCATATAGATCCCACTAATATAAAATATCTTAAGGTGTATATTGAAGATTTAGATAAGAAGTGATTCATCGTGAAAAACACTTCACTATGGGGTTAACCTGTATTTTTCATCAAAAAGTTGGACGGTATAATTTGAATCTAATTTGATTATTGAATGTTAAAATAGGTAATGGAGAGAACATATATCCTTTTCCTAGGATAGATGAACTTTTTGATCAATTACTAGGTGCCTAATGGTTCTCTAATATTGATCATTGATCAGGTTAATATCAATTATGTTTTAGAGAGGATGAAATTCAGATGATGATGTTTTAGAGTAGGTATGGGTTATATGAGTACTTAGTTATTTTTTTGGATTAAAAAATGAGTAGATAGTGTTAATGGATCTCGTGAATAGGATCTTCCACCCATAACTAGACTCATTCATCATGGTGTTTGTTCATGACATCCTTGAATGCTACTAGATTCCAGAGAATCATGCCATACATCTTGAGATAGAATTGAGTATACTTAGAGCGTATAAGATTTAATCCATGATATCTAAGTGAGACTTATGAATTTAGGAGGTGAAACTATTTGGTTATGTGGTATCTGAGATAAGTATTTACATGGACCTAGAGAAAGAGAAGGCTATCATGTACTTGGAATGTGTTTGCGATCAGGAGATTTCTGGGCATAGTAAGGTTTTATCAACAATTTATACAAGACTTATCCTGACTACCATCACCTATGACCTTTTGTAAGAAGAATGGAGTGAAGTTATAATGTTCAGACCAGTGTGAAGAGGTGTTTCATGAGATTAAGAGGAGGTTGAATATAGCTCCAGTTATGATAATCCCTGAGCTTATAATAAGATATACAATGTACTGTTATGAACAAGGAATTGTTATAGGAGTAGTACTAATGTAAAGGGAGTATGTAGTTTCTCATGGGTCACTTAAGATAATACCCTAGTAGTGTAACTACACTAATCATGTATTGGAGCTTATAGTTATGATCCAGGCTCTAAAGTGTTAGTGACACTATCTCTTTAGTGAGAGGTTAGTTATCTAAATTAGCCACAAGATCCTCCGTTACATATTTACACAGTAGGACCTGAACCCATAGTATAGAAACTAGGTAGAGTATCTATAGATGTTTAACTTCAAGTTGTATTATGCACTTGGTTAGAGAAATGTTTTTGTCGATGCTATTATCCGTAAGATACAGGTATCTCAGGAGTTCGGTGAGCAGCCTTAAGAGGAGCAGTGACACTTGATGAGCTTGTTAGATGACTGGGGGATGGATGCTTCTGAGGACAAGGGATGAATGAATTTTTCTACCTTGGTGATCACATCTTCTCTAGTATATTAGGTAAATGAAGTATGTGAGTCAGACCCAGAGTGTGTTGTGATGCAGGAAAAACTAGCTAGGGTAACCAAATACCTAGGTGGTTGTTGGGTGATGATGATGTGATCCCTATGCATGAGAGAATATCAGTCCCTACTTTCATTAGATAGGGTTTGATGAGGGAATTACACACCTCTAGATTGGAGTTATATCTTGGTGTGAAAAATATGTACCATGACTTCACATGATAGTTATAGTGGCCATGGATAATGAGGGACATTGTAGGGTCTATTTATCAATGGCTTACCCACCAGTGGGAAAAGGAAAAGAATATGTATCCTAGGGGTTTTATCAAGTAACATAAAAATCCAATGTAGAATTGGGATGATATCATAATGTATTTTGTGATGGGGTGGCCAAGGAACCTGAGGAACCAAGTTGCAATCTGGTTGATTGTCGATCTACTAATGAATGTTTCTCACTTCTTACCGATCATAGATACTCACTTATTAAATGATCTAGGAAAGTTTTATTTCCATGAGATCATATGATTACATGAAGTTTCACTGATCATTATATCATATAAAGATATTCATTTCACAACACATTTTTAGTAAGGATTACAGAAGGCCCTAGGGACTTAGTTGAAGTTAAGCACAATGTACCATCCTCATAAAGATAGATAGTATGAGAAGATGATTTTTATACTAAATGATATTTTTTTAATTTTGATCTAGACTTTGGTGGAGCTTGGAATGATCACCTGACCTTTCTGGATTTCACTTACAAAAATAGTTTTTAGTCTTATATTCATATGGAAATGTTTGAGGTTTTCCATGGAAGGCCATGCCACTCACCATTGTGTTGACATGAGGTGGGTGAGAAAATAGTTATTGGGTATAGTTTAGTTCAGTAGACCTCAAAGAGGGTGCAGTTGATCAGAAAGCAGTTGGTGACCACTTACAGTAGGAAGTGATTGTATACATACTATAGGAGATGACCCTTGGAGTTTTTAGTTGGAGATTGGGTTTTCTTTCAACTATCACCTCAGTTAGGGAATATTCATTTTCGAAATTAGTGGAAACTATCACCACAGTCTGTTAGACCCTTCATGATCACCTAATTCCTTGGGATAGTGTGATATATTCTATAACTTCCCCAACTTTATCGAGGATTTCATGATGTGTTCCACATTTTCTAGCTTTAGTGGTACATGCTCAATTGTACACATGTTATAGACTATAAGGACTTTGATATGGTGCTAGATGCATCTAATAAAGAGCATCCAGTGTTGATTATATACTGGAGTGAGAAGGTTTTGTGGGGGAATATTGTTCTATTTTTCCCAATCCTATAATATTATGGAAAGTTCTAGGAGGAGATGTGGGAGTGAGAGCCTGATGTTCAAGATTGGTGGCTGAAGTTATTCGAGAAAGGCTGCTAGAGATACTTTCTAGGGATGATAAGTCATCATAAGGAGAGAATTAAAATATTATCATTTTTTAATTTTTCATAAAACCCTTGTTTTTAAATTATTTATAAGTCCTATAATTTGATTTGTTTTATAAAAAGTACCCTTACTTGTGGTTTAAAGGTGTAATGTAAAGGAAATCCTTGATTTTCAAGGGTTAATTAAGGGTAAAGAGTCTTTTACGTAATCTATGTAAGGTTAGAGTCCCTAATCTATGGTTTATGTAAGGGTGAAACCCTTTTCATAAGGGTTACATAAGGGTAAGTGGGATGTCCAACCCTCTGTATAAGGGTAAGTGTAACTTGAGTAAGGGTAGAGGCCTATTTCTAGGTAGTGTATAAGGGTAGAGTGTCAATTCCCATCACTACATAAGGGCTAAAAGATCTATATATAATTATCTAGAGTGATTTATAAGGATGGATAAATTTTTATAAAGGATATGTAAGGGTACCTAGTGTGTTTTGTAATGGAACTAACAAATATGTAACGGTAAAACCTGCACTGTGTAAGGGTAGCTTGTGTTACGTTAGGGTAACCTAGAGTTTTCTTAAGGGTACCCTGGCCATTCCAAAGCCTACATAAGGATACCTTCCATCTTGTAAGGGTAATAACAAGTTACCCTTATTCAAAAAAACACTCCATATACAAGGGTAATGATTTTTACCCATTTTTCGAATTTTCACTTCTTATTCCCCCAGTGTGACCCATCAAAATATTTTTATGACTTTTAAATCCTAAAATCACATGAATCAATAATTTGAATTTTTTAAGTCTCATGATTTATATTATTAATTATTGTAAATGCTTCTCATTTAATTTTTTTAATGACAAATTATATTTTGATATTTAGTTAGTGGTACTTAATATTTAGAACTTGTACATGGCTAGCCTTGATAAAAACATCAGAAACATTGTCGTATTCATTATTAGTTGAAATATTGAGTCTAAAAAGACAAATATAATTTATGAGAGATTTGTAAAGTCCTTATAAAGTTATTTAAGTTCTTATTATATTTTCTAGTCGTGGATAAACCTCTCCCTTCTTTATTCCTGAGAGTAGTGTTCTTTAGGGAGAAAATTCCATGTATTCTTTGGGTGAATTTCCAAATCATGTTCTTCCTAAGTTTCTTGAAATTATGGAAAAATAATTCTGAATGGATAATAATCTAAAAATTATCAAATAATGGTAAATAAATTATTAACTTAGGTTTTCCAGGATTATTTTGTATAGAGAAATAATTATCATATGTGAAATTGGATTTCCATGTTTTCTGGAAAACTATAATTTCCTATTAAAATGATAATAACTTGAAATTAATGAAAATAATAATAATAATTATTCTTTTCCATATCAAACTTTTCTTGGGAGAGATATTTATATCACATATGATATTTATTTTATTCTCTAAGAAATATTCTATAATTATTATGGAGGATAATTTGGAATTATCATGATTATTTTGGATTATCCAAGAGGGAGAATGATATTATCACTTGAAAGTTTTTTTTCTTTTTGAAATAAAATGAGAATTTTTTTCTAGTAATCTTTGAAGAATCTTGAATGTTTACATGTTAAAAACTATAATAATAAGGCCTAATAGAAGCAATTTTTGGATGTATAGGTTTCTAATCTTGATTTTGAACCACACAAAATGGTTTAACCTTGAATTGAAAATAAAAAAATCCAAGTCAAGAAGTTCCTTACCATTTTTGGGCCATGTTTATGATTGTTATCATGATATAATGATGTTTGTTGATATTATTAGGCTATTATGAGTTTGATCACATGTTTGCGTTTTTGGATTTGTTCACACTCAAGATATGATATGTGTTCCTTGAGATAATACCATTGTTTCCTTATGTCATATTTTTTTATATTTTATGATCTTGTTGTTTTTTTCATGGTAACAAAGTGACATGTGGACCCTTCATGGATCTGTAGCCCTAAACGGGGAGCATGTTTGGATACTACATGTGATTTGATGACAGGTATGAGATAGATGATGAGGTGTGATGACCTAGTGTGTCCTGACCTAGGGTCATGGAAATCATATGTTCTCAAACCCACGTGGTATTAATGGTGCATGATGTTCTATGAGACTTGAAATGATAGATAGAGACATGGTATAATGGCTTAGTATGGTCTAACCTGGATGTAACACCCCTAGTTTTTATAAATTATTTTTTTTAGGATTAATTAAATATATTTAATATCTTGTATTGCATGGACCACCAAGTTAATCTTGTGTTAAATTAAACACCTAGTTAATCTTTTACTAAACAAAACATTGGGTTAGCTTGTGTTACACATGATACTGAGTTTTAACAAAACCATGATATATTATTAATACAGTTATTTAAACACGAAGGTTATAACATATATGATAAACATAGTGATATGAATAGTTATAACTAATTTTTAAATATTAATTATAATTTTTTTATATAATGTAAACATATTGATTAAAAAAATACTTAATTTTTGATAAATTCTTTATATGTTTAAAAAAGGATATTTTTTCAAAAACCTTATTTTTTATTTCTTTTTGTGAACATTAATAAAATTAATTTTTAAAAATTTTATAAAATTAATTTAATAAAATAAAATTAATTTTTAAAATCATCATGTAAAAATTATCTTATGGTGAATTTTTGGAATTTTTCTAAAAAGTTTCATTTTTTGATGAATAGTAAAAATTACTAAATTTTAATTGAAAAATGACTTTTCATATAATTTATTTATAAAGTTAAATTATATTTTAAATTGGTTTTAAAGTAAACTTAGTTCATTTATATAACAAATAAATCAATTTTGGTTATTTTAATCAATTTCATATTGAACTTTGTTATAAAAAGTTTGTAAACTTTTCACATTTTCTCTTGAAAAACCTGTTTCTTTGTCGTGCCTATTGTATTAATATTAAATTAAATTTTTTCACTTCTGTGAATGGAATTTGGAAAAATTAATTAAATATATTTAATAATGATAATTTATATTATCTAAAATATTAAACTTAATTTTTGACCAAAATGAATCGTAAAAACAATAAAAATTATTTACTGCAGTTAAGGTAATAATGTGTTTTCTAGGGGTTAAACAAAAATAATAATGGTTAAAAATAACCCAAAACATTTAAAAAATTAATTTTATGTCTATATTTATATCTTATACATTCTAAGATCAATAATGGTGCATTATTGGAGCCTTGGGACAAGAAAACAATGTGGGTGGAATTATTTCTTTCAAAAAATTACAAGTGTGCCACTCACCTCACTTATAAAAGGAAACAAACTCTACTATATTATTCTCACCTTCAAACCATTTTTAATCATCCAAGAACTTCCTAAATCCATTAAAAACTTCCCTTCTCTCATCCTAGAATCCTTATTTGGGACATAAATCAAGCCTAGGAAGGCTTTTAGAGAAAATGTAAAGAGGATACCTGAAGAAGAGGTAACATTCATCAACAAATTTTTTTGTTTTATTTATTATTACACCCCATTAAATTATTATTATAACTTTATGATATAATAAAATTAGTATCTTATATATAATTATACTTTTTTTATATTAATTTCATGTCCTACAACCATCTCCACTTCCATCGATTGTGTTACGAAATCATCATTCGCGTGTACGGAGGACTACAACATCGCGAACCGATGTCATTCATTTTTCCATTACAACCTCTCATGGTTGGTTATAAAGGTGGATTAAATGATTATATATGATATTTATTATATTATTATAATTTTTTAATTATTATATCCCACATACCTTCATACTCTCCATTTTATGGGAATACGATAACATCGCTCGTGTGTACGAAGGACTACCACCTCCCAAAGCAATGTGATTCATTCACTCTTTATATGGAAAGTATTAAGGTTGGTTTTAATGAAAATATGTAAACAATTTGTCATAATAATAATAATTTAATTATAATATATCATTTAACTTTGTTTATTTCAATCCAATAAGAAAATTGAAACAACGTTCATGCGTACGTATAATCTACAATCTCCGTGAATGTCGTATTTCATTTTATATCACTAAATTTTATAGATTAATATAAATAAATATATAAATATATATATTTTATTAATATCATGGTTAAAATTCTAGATATGATGAAATAATGATCAAATTAAGAGGACCAAAAATAGAAAATCAAAACAAATATAAAAAACAAAGCGGTCATTACCCAAAATGTAACTCTAGAATATAATTGTTAATTATCAGGTAATAAAATTTCATAAGAAAATAATATATGGTATGATGTATATAAATATTTTACTTTAATATATTTATAATAAGCTTATATTTATTATACAAGATATTTGAATGTGTACGACGGAAGTCAAGACTTAAGATATTTTTGTATCAATTTTTACTTTTGTGAGACACATGACATATTCACCGCATGTTTCTTTTATGTGGTGTATATAATAACCATGAATGTATTTTGTGATTATTATCCTCAAAATTATGCAGATTTACATATCCATTTTATTTTCTCTCTTTCATGAGTTTTATAATTCAAAATTTACCAAAGAGGTAATGTATTTTTGTCTCAATTTTCCATTTTGAGATGTACATTATGTTATGAACCTATATTATTTCATGAGGTGTATATAGAGCCCCTTTGAGATGAAAAAATCATGTATTTGTTTATACTCATGATATTTTAAGTTCAATTTTGTGTTATTACTTCATGGTGAATATTATTCAAAGTTACCAAAGTGGTAATGATTTTATGTTACAATCTCATCATTTATTAGAATCATTTATGATTATGTCTACAATGAGAATATATTATGAACCACCTCTCAAAAAACTCAGGAATTTAATTCTCCTATGGTTATTTATGATATTTTCAAGTAATATTACATTTTTTTTCCAATCTTTGGTAGTTAAAATAATTGAGAAAATTCTTTTAATAAAATATGACATTATTTATCTCTACGGTCAGAAAACTATTTTCTTCCAAAACTATGTTTTCAAAAAAAATTCAAAAAAGTTTTGATATTACACTATAGTTATTAAAATAATATTTTACCCATGTTTGACTATTTAAATTTTTTTCAATGGAATCTTTATGTTCTTTACTAAACAATGCTTTTTTAGATTTTACTGAAAATGTGAAAGGAGTCTTTGTTTTGACATATAGGACATTAATGAAATTTCTTATCATCATGGACATTATTTTCTTTGAAGCTTCATTTATAAAATTTAAAGGTTATTTTCAAATATTTTTTTTTTCAATTTTTTTTAAAAGTTCTTTTTGAAATCATAAATGATATTTTCCTCAAGAAACATTTTAAATGATAAATAAAAACCATTTTCCATCTAAGACAACATCTTTTGATGTTACCTATTCCTTACTGGGGATACTATCCAAGGATATAGTTCTTGTTATTTATTTGAATGGTTTATGTTTATGATTCCATGATGTTTATGAAAACCATCTCTCTTCAACATGTTATACCATGAAAAAATTATTATGAAACATGCTTCTTTTTCTATGGGTTATGCGATGATGAAATGATTAAATGATCATGAAACCTATCTCTTTTTTACAGGTTAGGATATGATAAAATTTTTACAAAAACAATTTAATTTTATGGGTTTTGATATTATGAAGTTTGTATGATCATGTCACACACATAAATATGGTTTTAATTATGAGATGATTGGGACCTATATCTTCCTCCAATGAATTGGATAAATATTTTTATCTCATGAGATAAATAAGAATAGAATGGGGAGTAAACCTAGTTCCGTAAGGGAATTCATCCTCTATGATGGTCTTGGGAGTGAACTATAACTTCTATAATGGTTTTGGGAGTGAACCCATTCCACTATTATATCCTTTCCAATGAACCTTGACTAATGTGGAAATTATTTTTTATACTTACGTATATGCCAAAAATCTATGTCTTATTCCAATTTTATTCTCTCATGGATCATGTTCTTTGATTCCCTTATGATTCATGTATTATGAACTATTAGTATTTATTCCATGATTCAAGATTATGATCTTTTATATGAAAGGTATGGTTTTCAAATGTTATGATCATGTTCTCATATAGTTATTTTTATGTTATGATTATGTATCTCCCATATTTACCCTTACCGAGCATATGGTATCACCCTTTCTTATGTTTCCTTTCTTGAGGTTATAAAGAAATGTATTACATAGGATATGTATAAAAATGGTTCTTATTATAATCCCTCCTCAGTGACACCTTTTTCTTCTACACCTTAGTCTTCTCCATCTCAGATCAGTGGCATACCCTCTCCTTAACACTTATGTTCGGCATGCTCATGGTGTATGATCCCTCTTTCAGTATCAACATCATGCGGATTTGTGGGATCATCCAATCAATTACGATCACCGTTGTTGGCTCGTATTCTTTCCCCATATTCTGATCTGGCTAGGGTTTCCATCGGCGGCACGGTGAAGGTCCAGTGGTCGGGTACCAGCTGCAGCTGTCTGAGGGATGCAGCCTCATTTCTGCATCAGCTATGGGTGCATTGGGAGGTTTGTAGTGGTCTTTGAGTGTGTTATTGAAGTTGGAGACGAGATTGTCGTCCTATATTTTGGCACCACCATTCTTCTTTGGGTGGCTGCCAATTTGGTGAGGTTTTTTCATTTCTTGTTTTTGATTCAATATGGTTTTGGATGATTTGTAGTGCTTGTGATTCCATCTTTGCGGTTATGTTTCTACGATGTTATGTGTGAATTATTGTGATCTGAGGAGGCAAGGTTGAGTTGGATGATGATTCAGATCGATCTAGTTGTCGTTCCCTTGTGTTTTTTTATGTTCTTGTTTTGGATGTGTATGTTATACATCTTTCGATTGATGTTACTATTTTGGTGGATTGTCTTCAGTGGTAAAGATGCGAAGGTATTTTGGGGATGGTGGTCTTGATAATTTTTCAGGGTTTCACCGTTCCATGGATTCAAATCAATGGAGTTGATTTTAAAAGTGAGTAAATTGAGCAAGAATTTCATTTTGAACCTATTTTTCTATAACAGAATGGTGTAGGGTATCATCTCGCACTAGTTTTTGGATGGTAGACATTCTATAAAGAAATTCTTTATAAGAGGATCAGATTAGGTTCTTTCACTATGCATTACTATTTAGATTTGGATGTTTGAGAGGGTATGTCTTAGCCATTGGTACTAGGCCCATGCATTTCTGCACATGACAACTTGATGAATAGTCATGCAATGGTGGAGGTTTTCCATAATGATATTGTTGTTAAGAAGGGGTATTTATAAATAGTATTGTTCTGGGTTGTGGCCTAAGATTTTTGTTGATGCCTATATGTTCTTTAAGTCATGTGAGGCTTCCCCCCTTTATCCTTAAAAGGGGTTTTATCCAAAAAAATAAAAAATAAAAATTTAGGCCTTCGGGGCATTCAGTTAGTCAAATGCACTCAACTATTATGGTTCTTAGGCACGCGTTTGAGTAATGTAATGAATATTCATTAAAAATGATGTAATATATCTTTATAATAATCTTTGGTCAATATAGTTGGTATCATAGGATATGTTTTTTCACCTTTTGAAACTCATATAAGAAAACCTTAGTGAGATCCCTACGGAAAATTCTAAGGATAAGTATAAGGATGAGTCAAAGTGTAGGAAAATCTCCTGGAATTTTGGTAAAGGTTATAGTGAGTGGTTTCTAAAAAATTACATCTCTATTTGGATACTAAAAGTGTATGTGGCCCTAGAATAGAGGTACCTAGGTGAAATAACTCAAAAAGGGTGTATTGAGCTAGAATCAATCGGTACCTGGTGCATGATAATAGACCGTACTTCACTCCTGGTTTGACACTCTTGTGGGACATGATTTAGAAATTATCAAACTCTTTATGAACCATCATAAATGATTTAAATATATGATGACCATGAATGAACTAGGATAAACATAAGGTTCCATATATTAAATAATGTTTCATTCATTAAAAACCCTATATGTTTTTCTATGATTATGTGGTTCCCCAAAATGATTATTGTTTCTTAGACTATTTTTTGGTCTTAGTAAATGAATGGAACCTGTAAGGACCATGTTAATGATGAGTGTTATGGATAATGAAATTATTTTCCTCCCAATAATCCAAACATTATGGTAGTTGTAATGAAAAATCCCATTGCTATGCTCACATAAATTTCTCATGCTATGAATCATGATGTACTTCCAAATGAACAAAGGAGGTAACAAAATGCTATTGATTTCTTAATGGGGAAACTGATACCTTCTTTTAGTGGGTCTTTTGATCCAATAGTTTCTAAAAAATGGATTAACACCACTGAAAAGATATTCTACACTCTTTAGTGTTCAGAACTTGAAAAATTCATTTTGGTTGTCTATTGTTTGGAAGATGAAGCAAATCAATAGTGGGATCTTATCAATAATACAAGGTAATAAGATCAAACTAAATCCATGGATTGGGAAGAGTTAAAAAACTTATTTTTTTAATCAGTACTTTCCTTGAATTCTTCATATGAAGACAGGGAAAGAGTTCCTTGAGATAAAGTAAAAGGACTATTAATCTATTAGTACCTATGTGGAAAATTTTACAAGACTTGTGAGGTACACTTCTGGTGTTTTTATCAAACCTAAAATTAAGGTTAATCGATTCTTTGGTGGATTAAAACCAAGTATCTAAGGGGTGTTATCTGTAACAGAGTTTAGTTTCTATGAATAATTTTTTTGTTATACTATGAAGGTGGAAATTAAAGTTGGAGTTACATTTCAATCTCATGGTTTTGATAAAAAGATAAAAATGGGATTCAAAGGAAAATCTAAGAACCATGGAGAGAAGAAGATGATATTTCATTTATGTTCAAAGTGTGGGAATAATCATGGAGGATATTTTCTTAAGGGGACTAGTAAATGTTTTAAGTGTGTAAGGGAAGGTCATCAGACAATTTATTACCAAAGTTGTGGGAAGAAGTTAGCTATTGATGCAAATTGAGAGAAATATATAGAGAATGCACCACCCACACTCCAGTGTTTCAAATATAAGGAGTATGAGAATTATGCTAACCAATACCCAAATATAAAGTTTAATAAAAATGATTGACATTATAAACATCTTAATTCCAGATATAAAGGGAAATATCAGGTGATAACTATTTCTAATGAGGGGTGCGATAATGATATGGTGAAAGGTACACTTACCATCCACTCTAAAACTTCTAATATCATATTTGACTCTAAATCTACCCATTATTTCATATCTAAATAATTTAATAAGGGTATAAAGATGACAACCAAATAATTAGATATATAATTATAAGTGAAACCCCCTAATGGTATGATGATCTCATCTCAAGTATATGATACCTCTATAGTTGATGTTAGTGGGAATATGCTTCCTGAAAATCTGGTCATTATTCCTCTGCTTGAATTTGATGTTATCTTGGGCATGGATTGGATTTATCTACCTAAGTACCACATCAATTTTCTATTAATGGAAGTAAAATTTGATATTCCAAACCAACCTATGATCTTATATAAATTTGACAGTAATTAAAAACTTATGATAGAGATCACATCCATTTTATGGGTCTTAATTACCATTCAGAAGAGGTGTTTATCTTAGATGGTTGGGGAGAAAATTGACATCAATGATATGCCTATTCTGTATAAATTTTTTGATGTCTTTCCATAATAATTTCCTTATATTCCACCAAAACATGAAGTTGAGTTCTCAATAGAAATCATACATGGTGCCACACTGATTTCAAAGAATCCCTATAGAATGGACTTGATTGAGTTGCAGGAATTAAATAATAAACTCTAGGAAAACCTTGATAAGGGATTCATTCCACCAAGTGTGTAGCCTTGGGGTTCAAAAGTTATTTTTGTTAAAAAGAAATATTAATCAATGATACTCTATATTAATTATTGAGTGTTAAACAAGATCAAAATTAATAAAAACTATCCTCTTCCCCATATTGATGACTTTTTTGATCAACTTCATAGAGATCAATACTATTCCATGATTTACCTTCATTATAGATATCATCAATTGAGGTTCAAGAAGAAGGATATACCCAAGACAACATTAAATACAAAATATGGACACTATGAAAATATAATGTTTCCATTCAGTGTTACTAATGACTTCACTATCTTCATGGATTTAATGAATATAGTCTATATATACTACCTTGATCAGTTTGTGGTAGTATTTATAGAAGATATTTTTATTTATTCAAAATGAAAGGAAGAGTATGAAGACCCCTTTAGAATTGAAATAAATACCCTAAGGAAGGATAAACTATATGAAAAAAATTCAATGTGAGGGTTTTGGAAATAAAAGGATTCATTTTTGGATCATATAATCTCAAGAGAGGGTATGTTAGTAGAGCCATCAAAGATGGAGGCTATTGAATGTTGTCCCAAAACCAACTAAAGTGACTAAGATAAATTATTTTCTTAGTTTAACTGGATATTATTGATTGTTTTTGGTGAATTTATCATGAATATATAATCCTATTACTAAATAAACTCATAAAGGATCCATGTTACTTTAGACATATGAATGTGTGGAAAATCTCAAGGAACTGAAGATAAGACTAGTCAGTGCACCTATGCTTACATTAAACTATAGTGAAGAAGGGTTTTTAATCTATAGTGATTCATCCAAAAAGGGATTGGGATGTTTTATTATGCATAATAACATGGTTATAGATTATGCATCATAGAAATCAAAGATCAATGAGAAAAATTACCGAACTCATGATTTAGAGTTAGATGGGGTAGTTTTTTGCAGCAAAGATATGAAGACATTATATTTATGAAGAAAATTGAGATATATATATTGATTAAAAAAGGTTAAAGCATATATTTACATAAGAGGATTTGAATATTCACCAAATAAGATGGCTAAAACCGATTAAAGATTATGACTGCTCAATACATTACCACCCTGGAGAAGTGAACAAGGTGGCCAATTCTTTGAGTCCAAAGGATAATGATAAATCATCCATGATTAGGATTTCAAAAGATACAATATTTATGGATTTTCAATGGATGGATCTAGAAATCTTGAATAAAGGGGTAAAACCTTATCATGATCAATTGAATGTTCAACTATTTATCCTAGTGAAGATTAAAGAGGAATCTAAGGAAGATGTAGAGTAGAAAAAGAAGGTTAAAAATATTAATGAGTTTTAACCTTGATAATGATGAAATGATAAGGTTCATAAACCATGCATGTATTCCATCCATACCATATTTGAAGAAATAGTTATTAGAGGAAGATCATAGTTATCCAATCTCTATTCATATGGGAAGTATGAGGATGTATATAGATTTGAAAGATTATTTTCAGTGGGATTTATAAAGAGAGATATCACAATGTTTGTATCTCGATGATTGCTATGTCAGAAAGTTAAGGATGAAAGAAAAAAGTATAAGGGATGTTACATCCATTACCCATACCAAAAATGTAAATGGAAAAACATTACCATGGGTTTTATCATTTAACTCCCCAAAATATCTAAAAGGTATAATACTATATGGGTTGTAGTTGACCACCTTACTAAGTCAGTACACTTCATATCTATTAGAGAAGACTTCCCTCTGGATCATATTTCTAGTATATACATTAAGAAAGTGGTAAGGTTGCGTGGATTATAATGTTTCATTATGTCTGTTCAGGATATGAGGTTTACCTCAAAGTTCTGGTGAATTATTCAATAAACTCTTCAAACGTAGTTGAGTTTCAGTATTTCATATCATCCTTAGATATACGGTGAGTCTAACAGAACAATTAAAACCCTTAAGGATATGTTGAGATCACATTATTTGTATTTCAAATATATTTGGTATAAACACCTTCCTCTAGTTGATTTTTATTATAAAAATAGATTTCACTCAATCATTTAGATGGCTCCTTTTGAATCCAATTATGGAAATGAATTTAGAACTCCAATTTTCTTGAATGAAGATGGATAAATAAAGCTATTGGGACATGAGATAAGTAATAAAATGACAGAGAAGGTCATAGGTATTCAAAAACACATCAAATAAGGTTTTATTCGGTAGAAAGGTTATGTTGATAATCATAGGTGCGATCTATAATTTGAATTTTATGATAAAGTGTTTCTAAGAATTTATCAATGTAATAAGGTTATGAGATTCGAGAATAAAGGGAAACAAAGTCCTAGGTATATCAGTCCCTTTAAAATTATTAAGATCATTAGGATGACATCTTATAGTCTAGATATTCTATAAAACCTTTATAAAGTCCATAATGTGTTCCATATATATCTCCTAAGTAAGTATATACCCGGACCTTTACATGTACTAAACTCAAAGGTCCTACCACTGGGGAAGGATCATTTTTATGAGGAATAGTCGATAGAGATTCTGGATCATACATGGAAAGTTCTAAAAAACAAGACCACTCACCCGGTCAAAGTTTTGTGGTGAAATAACTAATTTAAAGAATACATGTGGGAACCTGATGACATGATGAGCTAGAATTATCTTCATTTGTTTGTATCTGAGTGATGAATTTTGAGGGAGAAATTCATTTTAAGGGGGGTAGAATGTAACACCCTGAGTTTTTATGAATTATTATTTTTTGGAAAAAATTAAATTTATCTAATAGCTTGAATTAAACGTAACACCAAGTTAATCTTGCATTACACACAACAACAAGTAAATCCTACTCTACATGCAATACTGGGTAAGCATACGTTACACATGACACTGAGTTTTAACCATACCACGATAAATTATAAATATAGTTATTTAAACATGATCATTATAACCAAGAAATTAAACATAGAGATATGAATAGTAATAAATAATTTTTAAATATTAATTATAATAGTTTTATATAATGGAAATATATTGATAAAAAATTAATTAATTTTTGTTCGTCTTTATATGTTTCGAAAATACTATTTTTCCCAAAAAAATATTTTATTTTTTTGTGAACATTATAAAATTTAATTTTTTCATTGTTATAAAATTAATTATATAAAATAAACTTAATTTTTGAAATTATCATGTAAAACTTATCTTAGGGTTCTTTTTTAGGATTTTTCTGAAAAGTTTCATTTTTTTAATGACTAGTGAAAATACAGAATTTTAATTGAAAAATTCCATTTAGTTTAATTTATTTATAAAGATAATTATATTTTAAATTGGTTTTAAAGTAAAATTAGTTCAATTATACATATAATAATCTAATTTATGTCATTGGAATCAATTTCATATTGAATTTTTATATAAAAACATTGTTAACTTTTGAAATTTTCTCTTCAAAAACCCACTTTCTCATAATGTATGTGGGATGAATTTTAAATTAAAATTTTCCACTTATGTGATTGGAATTTTAAAAAAATGGATTCTATATTTTCAATTCAAATAATTTATATTATCTAATCATTTCAACTTAATTTTTGACCAAAATTAATAAAAAAACAGTAAAAATTATTTATCACGGTTATGATAAAAATGGGTTTATCATGGGGTTAAACTAAATACACAAGGATTAAAAATAACAAAAAACTTTTAAGAAACCCATTTTATGGGAATATTTTGGCCTTATATATTCTATTCTTGGTAATGGTCTATTATTGGTGTGTTCTACCTCCAATGTTGCATGTTTTGGGTGATGGTGAAACGGTCTGATGAGGATCATCACTCTTCCCTTTTTTCAGAGACAGTTTCCTATCAAGTTCCCCATTTCTTTTGTTTTGACCTATTCTGCATCATTATCCTTTAAAGAAGGTTGGATTAACCCTGTGGGGACTGGGCAATTCACCCCTTTCATATTGCAAAGGAGATTCCATAGTCAGTCGGTCCCAGCGGGTGATTGCGTGGGGTCAAGTACTTGTGAAATCGGTCCTCCTTGAATATAAATTGCTCAGATGGTCTCCAAAAGGTTTATTTGTGGAGCCAAAAACTCCCAATTAACCTAGTATCTATGATTCATGGACCTTATTTTCGAAGGAAGGCGCTCGTTGATTGATTATTTAGCCAACAACACTTGAGGACTCCATTCTTTGAGAGGATGGGAAGTCAACCTCACCGCACCCTTTTGAGGGAGGATTATTACATGTTACGAGACTATCTTATAGATTTAAGTCATGTTCATATGTTCATGAATACTTGGTTTATTCCTGAAGATTGTTTCCACAGGATACCCTTGGTTTGCAGGATCATTGTAGGCATGCATATATTTGATGTTATAGAGGTACCACTGACTTGTGCCATACAATAAAGTGCTCTAGAGTTTATTGTTATCCAGGTGGAGTGGAAGGTGACTTTTTGTTGGGTTCAGACCCATAATATGGGTTTCCTACATATCCTTGGGAGAGGAAGCAGAACCCAGGTAGTTCGGATGTGTTTGGGTGAACCCTTTATGGGACGACACCCTTTTGAGATCGGGCCTTCGAGTAGGCATCCTACGTATCCTGGTTTAAGAAGGAATTAGAGTTCTCATAGTTCAAAATGTACTGGGTCTTTTGCATGGAAGCTTTCCATTTGAGGGGGCATGATTGGGTAAACCCTTTTGGATGGGTACCCTTTTGAGCTCAGTCCTTCGGGTAGGTGTCCTACGTATCCTGGTTTGAAAAGGAATCAAAGTTATCGTAGTTTAGAAGAGCGTGTGATTTGTAATCGTTACAAAACTATAAGCCCACGTGAGTCATGATCAGTGTGAGAAACAAGAGGATGCGATAGATCCAACCAACCACATTCTTCCTATCCTGTTAGTGGGAGAGGGAGAGCCTACTGCAGAAGATTCTGGGGTGACCGTGGGCAAGGGCGCAGAGCGATGAACCTTTCCATGTGAGGTGACATTAAAGGTCATGTATGCTGACCTCAGAAGATTTGGGACTTACCTCAGTAGGAGGGCCCCAAAATACATTCTAGGAAGGGGAGGAATTTCTTCCTTATCAAAAGGATAAGAGAACATAACTCCCTCGACTGATCACTATTCCTTATTGAATGGAAAATAAAGTGATCACCCTTAATCCCTTTAATAGGGAGGTTCACGTCGACATCCCAAGGTTGGACTCCGGGTTACCATGGGAAGGTAGATCCATAGGAATTCCCGATTCCTGAAGTGTTGTGGGGAGAGCCTTCATGACTCCACTTACCATGGGTATGTAGACTCAAAGGGGAGCATTGATGCACCCGATGGTCTGATCATACGGGTCGGGTGGCTTTGGAGGAGGATTTTTCCTGATTCTGAAGGAATAGTTCTTGGAGGGACCATGGAGGACTGGACAATAGTGGAGGGGTGAGGTTGGAACCAGAGGAAACAATACCCAAAAATACCCCATTCCATATACTTATTTCTTATGTGAAATGGAGGAGGCTTCACATACCATAGTGGTATGTGGGCAGAGGGTCCGTCTGTGTATCGATGCAGTACACATTCATGGGTGTAGTCCACCGTGTACTATAGTAGTACGTGGCCCATCACGCCGCTTTGGGTTCCATCCGTGTACTGATGTAGTATGCGGTGCTGGGTTCATTCTGCGTAGCAATACTCTACATAGAGCACCATATTGAAGGAGGGTCTGGGGGATTATCGTTGGCAGGAAGTTCATCCTCAAGAAGTATATAGTTCGCAGTTTCACCATTTCTGTTTGCGGTTCTATTATTATTATTCAGTTCCTCCGTTTTATAGTTCGTGGCCAGTTGTAACTACCGAGATTGTGGTTCGCAATTCAGCCTACTCCGATGAATCAAGACTAAAGACAAAATCTTCTCCGAACTCTTTATTCAAACCTCTGAGTCCCCTTAAATATTTCTTCATCTAGTTCGTCATCCTAGTCCTTCACATCCCCTCTCAATTCATTATGTGCTCCTTTTATAGGGCATCAGAGTAATCATATCTATGGGAATGTGGCACCATTTTCAGAGGCCGATGAAGAGATATCCTGACTCATGGAAGAATCAGTCAACTCGGGTTTTTGAGGCTATAGTTCATGATAATAGTTTGTGGAACCCTATTGGTTTGCTTTGTCCGAGAACTGATGAGTTCACAAGATGGTACACAGATGGCCTTCGTGCACATGATTCCTTTGGCGACACGGTTCGCTATTGGCTGGGTTCTCTGGCCATTTCTCTATGGGCCAGCGCCTTGCGAATCATTCTGCATACCTGGTGGTTCGCGATCTAGATGGTCCGTGAACCTTTCTCGGTGATGGTATGTGGGCCACTTGAAATTCTTTGAAAATGTGAACTCCTTCAAGTGTCTTCTGAAATTTGCAACTCAATTTGAGTCCATTCACCCTGCTAGACTTTTAGAAGTACTTTCTTCCTTCTGCAAAGTGATTTTGGGTGTATTTTCTTCCCGTAGAATAATTTTCAGGACCCCACAAATTCCCCCCATCTGAATGGGGTCCTTACAGAATGAAAAGGGGACTATTCTGATATAGAAGTAATCCTAAACTGAAATGGTTCGTGGTAGAATAGATGGGCCTAGTAGGAGGGGACTAAACCTTTATATAGGGGCCCATGTCATTTATATTTTATTGTTTCTCACGGAAAAAAGTTCTCTTGACTCCCTTGGCTTCCTCTGCATTTGTGTACCATACTCTTGTGAAAATCCTGTTCGTGAATTGCTTCATACTTTCCGCGAACCGATCTTTTCACCATTTTTCTATCCGCATACAATATTTTGGGTTTTACGAATGGTGTTGTAGAAATTTAAAATTAAAATTCGGATTCCACATAGGATAATGTTACACTACTTGTGTGTCCACATTCTGAGCTTGATCCGAAGAACCAAACTTTAAGAATTGATAATCCTAACTTTAACTTTAATCTGAAACTTCTGAACCTGAGATTAATCAAGGCCTAGGTTTATAGTATCCACCTTCTGTGAACCTTTTTGTTCTCTGTCCAATGATCCATGGGACAAATCCTCATGGATGGTTCACATACCATGGTTGTACGCGGTGAAATGTATCCACGTACCGTAGCTATAGGTGGGGTTGCTTCCGCACATTATGCAGTACGCAGAATGTGCCTACCACGTACCATTTCGAGGAACAGTTTGTGGAGACTTATACAGATATATTTTAAGTCCTTTATCCAATCTTCCACAACCTTTATCCAATAATTTTTGTTGGACTGAATTCTTATCAGCTTCTGGATCTTCCTGTACAGGCTACAATGGCTGCTTCACAGGCTGTGATAAAATCGTCGAAGATAAGGGCGACCGTGGTGGGTATTTTGAGGATCATCTTCGAGCCTACATTATTCCTCATGATAGATTGTAAAATTATTTCTTTATGCCAGATCTCTTAACTTATACGCTATCTATACAGTTTCCACATTATAGCATTGGTCTCCCTGACGACGTTCCTCTACCGTTAGCTGACCCTGTTACCCCTTTCATCCTTTTAGAGGCACCACAAGGACATGATCACACCAAAATTTCCACTGTAGGAGAAGTTATCACCACTCTGATTTAGGAGGACATCTTCATGATAGGAGGCTCGACATGGACTCAGGAAAACTGTGGGTGTTGCGATGCTGTCCGAAGACTACGTGCTCGAGAGTACCCATACATTATCAACATCTACCAAGAAAATCCTAATGGTGGTTGGAGTACCAAGTGGGATCTGCAGGACAGATGATGTTTCTCTGATGAATGGACCTGGGCATTCTGGGTAGATGAGACCTCTTTGGAGTCCCCTGACCATTTGAAGGTGGTGGGATTGTATTAGGCAGCATGTGTTTCTTAGTTTCCAGTCTTCTCCCCAGGATAAATCCTTCCCGAGCTGCTGAGCTTCTAGTGTTCAAGCACCAACACCTTCCACTTATTTCATGGGGAAGTGGGAATCCACTTATGGGATATCCACTAGCTTTGAGGACTCCCTATCCTTGGAGAAATGTATGATGATTTTCTCCCTGCATTCACTACATGGAATGACACTGACCATGTATCCGCTTTAAAAAATAGTTTATTGGTCATGGCAAATGGATTACTTGATCATCCCCTCCAGGATCGCTCTCTTATCCCATTCAAGGAATGGATAGGGTTATTCTTGCAGGAGAATGGAGCCAATATGAGGGATCTCCACAATCAAACTCACCCATCCCATCCATCCTGCTAGATTCCAGGGTCATATTGTGCTACCCTTGAAGCGGGACGATATACCACATGAGGATATGAGCTTCAACCAGACGTATCACCTACGCTTAGATTAGCATGTTTCTTTTCCATGTTTTTAGCAGATGGATTTTTCCATCCCACGACATCTATACCATGGTTCGGGACAATACTTTGATGATGGAGGTAACGTTGTCAGAGGGTCAAACTATTAAATTGGACCTTCCAACTCTTGCTCAGATTTATGAGTTTTTGGGACAAATACATGAAGGAAGGCCGCCACACCATCTCAGTAGGTAGTTTTAATTTCTGTATGGGTGGATGGTAGAACACTTCCCCTGTTTTGAATATTTTCATACTAAAAAGGTTCCCCATTTTGACTTTCAACCCTCCCTTCTCAACATTTTCTCTATTTTTTCTAATACCCTAAATGTTATTGATGCAGTAGGGCTATTGAATGATGCTTCTCGTTTCTCGTTTGCACCGCATCCTACCCCTCATGGATCATTAAGATGTGTCAAGGATGGTTCTTTAAATGAATTCTTATACCTCATCACACTTAGGGATGGGATGCTCACTGATCGTATAGATCAAGTAGTCATTTGTGAGCCATACCTCCCTTACTGGTTTTCGAGGAAATTTGGATGTCTTCAAAAAACTGTGATGCTTTTGGCAGTTCGATTTAGAGGAGAGTATCATCCTGTAGTTCTTCACCAATTATGACTTATGATGATTAATAAAGGTTAATCTATGGAAGTTATCATTCCAAACACAATTGGATGCACCTTTCTGTCGCTAGATTATTCCCAACTGTGGGCGGATTGTTACCCCAACAAGATGCTGAGAAAACCAGTTCGGTGGTTGCAGAAACCTTTAACCATTCCCTGCCCCATACTTACCCCAATGAAGATGACACACATTCTTTCTACTATGAAGAGCATGACAACTACACCTTATACTTCTGTCCCTACAACATCCACAATGGATACACCACATGTTCATGTCCTTGTGGTAAGAAGACGATTGGTTCACCATCAGAAGCATCTGGGAGGGGCTTCTGCAGTACAAACTATCTCAGTGGGGAGTGATTCAGAATACTCACCTATTGCAGATACTACCCAAGACCTAATGAGGCCGACACTAGCAGAGTATCACCAGTCACCCCGGAATCTGTGGCTAGTCCTCCGCATCCAGCTCTAGCGGTTGAACCATCTAAGGTAAAAGAGATCCATCCCATATTGGGTGACCTGTATTAGGTCCCTTATCACTCCTATTATGACACTTCCTGTTTATAGACACATTTTATAGGAGGAGGATCAAGGTACTTTTGCCATAGGGAGGCACTAGGTAGTGCCAAAGAAGACATGGGGCCAGTTATGTGCTCTTGCCACAGAGACACCTATGGCCAATTTTGGTGATGAGACTGAAAATTTTCAATGATTATTCATTGCTCTAGGTTCCAAAGGCTTTGATTATTGACACTTACACATCCTTATCTACCAAATCGTTATTTCCCGAGAATACCTTTCCTCTTGCAAGGACAGGATGGCTAAGTTCAATTCTTCTCATCATCTAGTGAAGACCTTTCTAGATGTTTCGGAAGAATTTGATCATATAACGGTTGAGGAGGTGAAGGATTTTGATTTGGTGGACACCCAAAATAAAGATCTATGGGAATGAGAGGCCCACACAGAAAGGTTTAGGGATCAACTAGATTATTCACGTGCTAACTATAAAGCCATCCAAAGAAAGGGTGGGACCTTAAAGTCATTTTGGAGTGGGTGCGTCTGATATTCAAGGTTGAAACGGAGAAGAGAGCTTCTTTGGAGAAAAATATTGATGGCCTATAGCAATAACTTTCCATACTTTTGGAAAAGTAGAGTTGATCCTTGTTTTAGTTTTGTCCCAAATCATGATATGTAATCTTCCCCATTTTTTGATAGGTCGAAGAGACTCTAAATTGGGGATGATCCTCTATTTTAGTTGAACTCAATGAAACTAGTTTTCCTTTAAATACTTTTTCTTTTCCTTTTCATGTCATTTCAATTGATCATAATTAATCATATAAACATCATTTCAATCAGGTATTAATTTTAAACCATGATTTGAAACCAGTTAACTGAAATAATCAACTTGTGCTCTAATTTTTTTTCTGATCCACGAGGCTCAACAAGCATAGTTCGACTATTGTTGAGGTTTTATGGAACACCTCATAAACTTTTATGTCATTTCCATTATCACCCTAATTTTTTCCTAAGACTGTTTGACATGGGATTAGCGGTTATAAATTAACTTTTTCTTAGGCCGCCCTTTGTGGATTTTTAACCGAACAAGATTTACACCTTTTTAACGACTCAATGGTTTTTTTAACGAACCAATACTTGACTTTTATATAGAGGTGCCTTCTGTAGATTTTACCTCCTGAAAGTATGGCATTTTTTCTCTTGTAGTTCATAGTCCTTCCAATCAAACTTATTACTAGTGTTTTAGGTCAAACAACTTTGACCAAACTTAAAGGCACAGGGCCCTGACTTAGGATTGTTAGCCGGTAATGTTCTAATATCCTTCAGACATAGATTAAGGATTTTATTGACCCTATATTTGTGATTTTGGACATACATGAGGCTTAGAATCCATTTTAGGCGTACATAGGTAGTAAAGGACTCTCCCGGGGAAGAATTTCCCTTTGATTGATGGCCGTTATATAGGTGACATATGCAGAGACACTGAGGAATGATGTTAATAGTCATTTAAAGGTTTCTGTAGGACACTAGCCTTCCATCTCTGATGGACTGGTATGGTTATTAAACATTTTGGATTTATTTTGATGTTGGGAGCCATAGTGGGTGGCTGGCCTGAGTAGTGGTGTCTGAAAATATTAGGGAAATTTATATCAAATTTTAGTAGGAAACTGTTCACACACAGTTATTACTTACATGAGAGAGTGATGGTGAATGGTCAGTTCGATTATAAGTCTTTTTTATGTCAGGCGCATTTGGAAAGAGGAAGGTATGCAATTCGTTATCTAGAAGCTTTCCAAATCTGGGGGTGTGATAGGAAATGAATGTCATTTGAGCATACAGAGATTGGGAATGACTCTCCAGAGAATGAATTTTCCTTTTATTGACAGCCATTTTTGTGGGAAACATATGCAGATCCTCCAGGGCATGATGTGCATAGTCAAACAAAGGTGTCCACAGGACACTGGCCTTCCATCTCTAATGGCTATGAGGAACTTTCTGGATACATGTGACCTTCAACAAGGGGTGAACCTGAACATGAAAAGGGGCATTTTAACAGAAATTTTTGGAGGGAAACCAAGAAATGAGTGGGGGCACTCTTCTTTTGCATGAGGATCAACTTCACACATACTGATGGGATATCCTTAGAAACCTCAAAAGGGACCAGAGATTAATCAGGCCCACATGTTCTGATATATCCAGGATATGTGTAGGGAGGAAAATATAAACCATGAATTTGAGGGCCCTTGAATCAGGAGGGATAGAATGAGGCTTGGAATCCATTGGGCATACTAATATAGGAGAGGAATCTCCTAAGGACATATTTTCCTTTGATTGACATCCATTTTTGTGGGCAACATATACAGATCCACCGGGGCTTGATGTGAATAGTCAAGTGAAGGTGTCCTTAGGATACTGGCCTTCCATTATAGATTACCTTGGAGGGTTAAAGGGATTCAAGATCACTCAAAGCATGGAGTTTGAGGTACAGAAGAAGTGTATTCAGACATATTTGGGACATTTGTGCTGCAATTTACTCATGGAATTAGGTATCCCTTACGCGGATCTGACTCACAAGTGGGGTGAGGCATTCATCCCATATTTGGTGTACTTGGTCATTTAACATTACATGTCCAGGACGTGGAGTTCCTCCCAGGGGACGGAATAGTGACATTCCTTTTAGGGTTGTGCTGTTAGGACCAAATTCCTTGGCTATTTTTCCATAACGTCACCGTGGATCTCTCGCTACGATCCCTAATATCACGTGAGATATTCTCGGTGTGAGAAACAAGGGATCATGAGGATTGATGGTCATTAACTAAGAATAGAAAAATCAACATTAGAGGGAACTTTAGGCTTAAACCATTTCTATGCAGTTTAACGTCATACAATAATGAAAATTTTGGCATCGCTGTTTAATGTCATACGGTGAGGATATGATGTTGTGTAGTTTAAAGTCATGCAGTGAGGATGATTATGCTATCATAAAGATATTTAATAGTTTTGTGTTAATATCAATTAGGATGTTCTGTCATTCCTTAGACATGAGTGATGATAGAATGTGTAAACCATAGTCCTAGGGGTTACTTGAATCAGGGGGGTGACATGGGTCTTGGAAGCCATTGGGCATAATGATATACGAGAGGACTCTCCTGGGGATGAATTTTCCTTTGATTGACGGCCATTTTTATGGGAAAAATATGCAAATCAACCAGGACATGATGTGCATAGTCAAAAAAGGTGTCCATAGGACACTAGCCTTCCATCTCAGATGGCTATGAATGATTATGGGGATCCATGTTTTCCCGGGGTATGGAGTTTGAAAAATAGAAAATATGTGTCTGGGAATGGAGGGAGTATCCAGATCATGATTACAAATGAACTATTGGAACATCCACATAGATCTGACTCATATGTATAGGGAGAATCATGATCTTTTGACTTCTCATGAGTGAGGGTCATGTGTGAGATCTCGTGAAATTGAGAATTGGGCCACACATAACACTTGAAGAATTTCACATTTTATTATCATTGGATTAGTAACTTTCATAGACTCCCCATTCAAGTATGACCTATTCATGAGTAAAGGGGAATTTTTTTATGGTGGTGGCTGGGCCGTGATGTCAAATTTGGGAATCACTACATATCCTACATGGGAAGGAATCAAGCCATACATAGTTCTAAACATCCCTTATACCGATATGGCTCAGTCCATGTGTGAGGACATGTGAGGGAATTTTTTTGATGATGGATGGGCTAGGATGCCAAATTCAGGTGTCACTACGTATCCCTCAAGGGTAGTAATCAAGCCATACATAGTTCTGAATGTTCCCTATACCATTCTGGCTCGGACATGGGGGTGGGAACATGTTTTTTTTCGCAATGGGTGATGGGTCTACCATACTTATCTACAACTTTTTTGCATAAGAGAATACTTACCACTGATCCTAAGGTCATGTGAGTTATAATCGATGCGAGAAACAAGGGGTAAACATAAGGTTTCCTTCGAAAGTGTTGGGAGGTAGAGGATATGATGGAGGAATTTTTTGTGGGGGTTGGTCCAAGATCGAGGATCGAGGCGTTGTTACATATCCTATGAGGGTAGGAATCAATCCATACATAGTTTTGTGAGAGATCATACAGTTTATTGTCATGCAATTAGAATGCTTTGTGGAATATAGTTTAACGTCTTATAGTGAGGACATAAGTCACAGTCTAATGTCATGTTTTAGGGATGAATTCCTTATAGATTAACATCAAGTGGAAAGGAAAATGACTCATAGTTTTAGGTCATAGAGTTTGGACCATGACATGGGGGTATTATTATTCATATTTTATGGTCTTAGAGTTCGGACCATGGCATCATGGTATTATTATTCATAGTTTAAGGTCTTAGACATTGGACCATGGCTTCACTTTATTTTTACTCACAGTTTAAGGTATTAGAGTTCAGACCATGGCTTCATGGTATTATTACTCATAGTTTAAGGTCTTAGAGTTTGGACCATGGCTAATACCGTACATTTTATTTTCATATTGGTCAGGACAACAACTCATATTTTAGGGTCATAGATATTGAACCAAAGCTGGGCATACTACTATGCGAAATACTTCTTCAAGAACTTTGTGTTTGTGGGAGCCGTGATGAGCCATCCATCCATTGATGTTAAGGCGTATGCTCCATTGGAATAGACCCTATGTATGGCATATGGTCCCTCCCAATTTGGTTCAAGATTTGGGGGCTTATTCCTGAGTATCATCGGGGTTCTGAGGACTAACACCATTTTTCCTTTGAGGAAAGATCGAAGGTGAACCTTTTTATTGAAGGATCATGAAATCCTATTTTGGTAGATTTTCAAATGGTGTAAAGTGTGAAGACTTTTTTCATCTAGTTTCTCCAACTCATCAAATCTTCTGTAGGATTTCTCTTCTATAGAAAGTTGATTGAAAATTTCCACATGAAGTGATGGCACTTAGATTTCGATAGGTAAAACCGCCTATGTCCTGAATACTAGTGAGTATGGGGTTTCTTAGGTGGCGATGTTGGTCGTGGTTTGGTAAGCCCATAGAACATTAAGAAGATTTTATGGCCACAATTTCTTATCCTTATCAACCATATTTTGGATTATGTTGGATAGGGTTTTGTTGAATGCCTCTACCTACCCATTGGCCACCGTGTGGTAGCGGGATGAACAGTTGGCTTTGATTTTATACTCCTAGTATAACTTGTCCAACTCAACATAGAAGAAGCTGGTGCTGTTGTCTGTCAGTATTTTAGGGGGGGCACCAAATCTGGTAATGATGTTGTCCTTCAAAAAGATAATGATGTTTTTTCCCCAACTTCTTTAAGGAGTATGGATTCAACACATTTGGAAAAGAAGTCAGTCACTGTGAGTATGAACTTGAATTGTCTCGTTGTAGAGGGGGGATATGGTCCCACAACATCCATCCCCCAGGAAGAAAATGGCCAGGAGTACTTAGTTTTATGAAGTAACTCTGGGGGTTGGTGTATAAAATTGGCATGAACATGGAAGGAATGACACCTCTTAGAGAATATGGCACAATCCTATATTATAGTGGGCCAGTACTACCCAAACCTTCATATTTGGCGATAGATCTTGGCTGCTGATTGATGTTCTCCACAAGTTCTGACTTGCACTTATTTCATAATGGAATCATCCTCTTCTCCATCGATGCACCTGAGAAGAACTTTTTCAAGGCCCCATTTGTAGAGAACCTCTTCTTGGTTTACCCCATTGTACAAGACAATGCTAAATTCCCATATTCGGACATGTTCCCTTCCATCCCTATCTGATGGGAGTTCCCCCTTTTGAAGGTAATTTTCAATGGGTGTTATCCAGCTGTTGGTGTGATCATAAGGCTCAGAGATGGGGATAATTTCATCGATTTTCTCCGTACTGCCCTGGATAAATGGAAAGACCTTCTAATGGTGGGAAATGATAATGACCATTTTATCCTAGTCTGGACCGGCCAAGGCTATAATTACTTTTTCCAATGTGTCGGCTTGGGAATTTTGTGACCGGGGGACGTAAGTCAACGTTGGTTCTGATGGCAATTCTGCCATCATTTCATGAACATGGTTCATCAAGGGAACCAATACTTCTTTCTTAATGGCATAGTCACCACTTCCTAGTTTGATGAATAGATCTGAATCACCCTTTATTTTTAAGTGCTTGTCTTGCACATGAAGTGCTAGTTCCAGGCCTGAAATGAGGTCCTGATATTCTACTTCATTATTTTTTCACCCTTCTAAAAGTAGGAAAGAGTAAGGAAAGACTGAATTTTCATGGGATACGAGTATGATTCCCAAACCCACTTTTTTGATCTTGGGATCCTCATGTATTTTCCCTTATGGTCTTCAAGAAGCACCATCAAAGTACATTTCCCTTGTCCGAGGGTACTCCAAGATGGAAAACACTTCTTTACCTAGAAGTTCAACATCAAACATTGTTGTTTCCTTCAAGGGGTGCTCGGATAGGAAGTCTGATAATGCCTAGAATTTTATGGCCTTTTCGGGTATGTTATGTATGAAAAATTGTTGTAGGATGACCACACATCATGAAAGTCATCCATTTAGCATGGTACAGTTGAGGATATATTTGAGCGGGTTGCAGCGGGAGACCAATTGGACCTCATGGTGTTGTAGGTAATGCCTGAGCTTCTGAACCATGAAGATTAGGGCTAGAAAGTTCTTTTCAATTTTTAAATACTGAGTTTCAGAATAAATCATCATTCAGATGAGGTAATAGAGGCTGTTCTCACTGCCGTCATCATTCTTCTGCGTGAGGAAGCTGCCAAATGACCGTTCCAGGGAGGTTACGTACAAAATGAGCGGTCTCCCCTAAAATGGAGGCATCAGTACCGACGGGCATATGAGATATCTTTTGAGATTGTCAAACACTTCTTGGGAATCATTATCCCACTCATACATAACTCATTTCTTCATGAGTTTGGTGAAAGGTTAGAATTTACCAGCTTAGTTGTCTATAAAGTGCCGAATGTAGGATAGGTTCCCCTAGAGACCTCTCAACACAGTGAGGTTGCAAGGTGGGGACATGCCAAGGATGGATTTTTTCTTCTCAAGGTTGAATTCAATGCCATAATGACATATGATGAAGCTGAGTAATTTTATATAGGTAACGCAAAAGGCACACTTTAGGGGATTCCTCTTTAAACTATGATGTCACAATTTGTTGAAGACAATTTCAAGATTGGAAAGGTGGTTTGAGAGTTGTCATGATTTAACCACCAGATCATCAACATAACACTCGATATATTTTCTCAAGAAGGTATTGAAGACAAGATGCATGGAGTGATGATATGTGGTGCCAGAATTATTTAGACCAAAGGGCATCACATTATAATAGAATACTCCATGATGGGCCCTAAAATAGGTAGCTTCTTCATCTCCTCAGGCCATACAAATTTGGTTGTATCAAAAATAGCCATCCATGAAAAAGAGAGCCTCATATCTGGTATTTGAATTGATCAACAATTCTATGATCGCGACCGAGAAGTCGTCTTTTGGGAAGTGCCAATTAAGGGCCCTAAAGTCAATGAAGATTCTAATTTATCAATTCTTATTTTTGACAGGGACTATGTTTTCTATCTAGATCGGATATTGGACCCCCCGTATGAAGTTTTATTTGACCAGCTTGTTAACTTTTGCCTCTTTTTTGAAAGCATGCATCAGGTGGGTCATTCTGGATGTCTTTTTATAGCCCCAATGGTCTTCTAGTAAGCCCATATGATGAGTGGGGACCTCAAGATCAAGGTTGGGAATTTTAGTGTAGTTCCAAGAAAACACATCTCAATTCTTCTTTAGAAATGAAGTATATGCCTCCTGCTCCTCGACAGGCATAGCCACACTGATCAGAGTGGGCCGCAGGTCATTTTCGGTGCCCATGTTTATCTCTTTAAGTTCATCGATTATGATGGAAAAACAATATTTGAATTTAGGAGGGGAACCTTTGAGGCATTCTTTCTCTTCTTATTCTTCATAATATTCATCTTCTTCCTCTTCTGATGGAGAGAGTATTTTTGAGACAAACTCTTCAATGTTGGGAGAGAAAACATCTTTTGACTTACTGAGTGAGGTGGGGGTAGTTTGAGGTCCCGTGGATGGGCCAGGAGCATCTTTGATAGGGATTTTCATGATATTATGAGATTCATCCCACTTTTCTGTGTCTTTGGACTTGGTGGCTGTGACATAGATCATACATATAATTGAGTCTACATTCGAACTTTCACTTATGCATTTGACTTGGTTGATGACTGATACATACTCTTCCCCAAGCTGTTGGAGGGGTTAATGGGAGCCATTTCCAATCCATTCGGGGAAGTAATCCAATCAATGTCATTGGACAAAGGATTTTTTTCTTCTGATTCATAGAACCTTGTGTCGATATAAAATGACTCACAAGACTCAAAAAAGTATTTATCGGCTTACAATGTCCCATTTTTTCAGTTAGTGAAATGTTTTACATAGTGATGGTATGATGACGGAATTGCAGCGTGCTGATGCAACAAAGGCCACACTAGCAGGACGTTGAAGGCCATACTTTTCCGTACTACCAAGAACTCAGAATCTGATATGAGGTATCCAAGATGAGTTTTAAGATTGATATGTCCAAATAGTTTGTACTTGCTTTTGTCATATCCCAACAGAGTTTTAGTATAGGGTGTCAACCTATCTTCACCACAGCCCAACCGACAATGTGTTCACAGTAGAAGGAGGATAACTCCAGAGCCGTTGTCGATGAAGATCCTCCTAACATCAATTACATTTATCTTTATGAACAGACATAAGGGTTTGATGTGCCCTTTCATGATGGAATATTCATCCCTATCTTCTTCTGATTGTGCCATTTGACGGGGCGGTGCCCATTGTAATGTTTTGCGGGGTGGTGCCTGTTGTGCCAAGTCTATTAGAATGAAGTCTGGAAGTGTCAGTACTGACTTCGGCTTTTGTGTCAGCTCATATTCTTGCTCCTACTTTATATCTTTCTAGGATTTAGAGGTCTGCAGGGCTGAGAAGGATGGCTGTGTTGTATTATGTGATTTTGGGGGCACAATTGGTTGTTTAAACTGTGACTGGAGGATTCCATTAACTCGGTTGACGATATTTTGGGTCATCCAATTTTCAAACCTTTTCTCCTTCTTACTGGCTACTATTTTCCATTCCTTTTCCTCTCTTGAGTCTGAGGTGGAAAGATAAACCACTTGTGCTGGTGGCGGGCCCAACTTGACTTTCCCAAAATCCACCATCTTTTTTAGGTGATATTTGAAAAAAAGCATTCCTAGATGGTATTTCCCAGTATTCAGTGGTAGATATAGTAATTTGGATGATCGTTGAGACCCACTTCATCGGATCTCTTTGTCTCTGGTAGTGAGAGAAAATTTCAATTCGTGGCAGCTGTGAAATAGCTGTGGACCTGGTCATCTCGAAACGAGTAAAATTTATTTCTTCATTCTTAGAACTGATTTCTTTTATCACCTCTTCGCTCATCTTTGTAAGGTGGGGGTGGTTTTTGGCATCCAGGGGGTCTTTCACAGTTCAGTGGGGGCCTCGCAACTGGATTTGTTGTTGGGGGTGGCTTAAGCGTGACAGAAGCCACTTCAGCTTTTCTTTTTCATTTCTTAGGGGCTGATGGGGACACTTGGGACATGAGGTTGGTCTGTTGCAAGGAGTATTCTATCCTTTTGGATATGGTAGAGAAATCTATGAACCCACTTGTGGACTTCATTAGGATAAGCAGTGTTGCATTCCATCCTGAAGGTTATCAATGCACATGGAGAGAATTTCATCAAGGGAAGTGACCGGTTCAGGGAATAAGTTAGGCCTTTCCATCTGGAAATGAATTCCAAGAATCTTTCATTCTCTTGCTACATGTAGTTCATGAGATCACTGAATGTTGTCTTACGCAGCGTTGAACTAAACTAGAAGAGAAACTGTCACTGGAGGTCCTCCCAGCCTGTGATTGAGTTAGCTGGCATGCTAGTATACCATACAAAAGTCGATCCCTATAGGGTTCGTACAAAGAACCTGAGTTTTACTACTTCTTGCTGATCTAGAGTTCCCATAATGGGGTCACAATAAGAGGTTTAGTGCATTAAATGATGTTATGGGTCCCCCAAACCATTGAATATAGGTAATACGAGGTTTTCTAGGTTTGGCAGTGGCAGAACATTGCTTACCCAATTAGGGTAGGGTTTGAGCTCTGGCTTTATTGAAGCACATCACCCCTCTATGGATTCTAGTTGAGCTGTTAATTGATAAATGGTGTTCAAGAGCCCTTGATTCATGTCCTTCTAGGCTTGATCTTGGTATGGTGCGACAGTGGTCAAGACTGAGCATGCCGACACTTCTGTTATTTGAGGTGGATACATAGATAGGGGTATCCTGTGTGGGTTTACCTAAATATAATTTGGTTTCCTTCCTAGTGGGGGAAGTATTTATGTCTTTTAAGGACCGAGTTTAAGTAGGTTTTTGGTTATGATTCTGGATAATATGGACCTCCAAGCTTGGATTTATTCACTGGGATGAGTGCATGTGGTAAGGGAACCCCTTTTGGGGGCACTTACTGACGTTCCACAGGGGTAACACATCTGGAAAGGTAGCTCCCTCAACATAGCTCATCATTAATTCACCCAAGATTTTATTTCTTCCTCCTGCTTAGCAATCCTTTCCTTGAGAGTGTGGGATGCATTTCCAGGGGTAGGAGAAGGTGTGTCATAGATGACCTTGTATTTATTATTCTTCTTTTTGGGGTTTCATGCGGGCAGTAATGTCAGACTAACTGAGGGGGAGCCCGGATTTAGGACCACTCTATGGTTCCGCATATGCACACCATTAGTTTTGATGTGGGATGCCTATGGTAGGGAACCATCTTCCTTCTCATCTTCCCTATATGAATCATTTCCTATGAGATATGTGGGGTTGACGTTTACCAATTTCATGGAGGCATAACTCATTGTGGATGGTGTACCCAACTCCGAATGGTAGGAAGGTTTTCTGCATCATTTGTTGGACTTTCTCCTTCCATTCTGTGCTATTCTTCAGGTTTCTTAGCGAAGATTGACCTGAAGGGAGCCTTGTTCTGACCTCATAACACACATTTAGCTCGAAGGGTGTGAACCACAAGAAAGGGTGGAATGTGTGACTTCTTTTTCAAGCGTTCTTCTCACACTGTAGAAGATTGACATCCACTATGCGGGGATTTGAGGTTAAAATGCCCCCAGCCCTGTGATCTGGGGTTGTTCTCGTTCTTCTGTTGATGCACTATGTCTTGGATTTTTGGTATTACAGGGGAACTTTGATTTAAAAATTCCCTCATCCCTATGGGATAGGGTTGTTCCTATATTGTGGCGGAAACTACCTCTATTTCTACCTTTTCAATTTCATGTACTTCTATGTGGGTGTGAGCTGAGTATGGCATTGGGCCTGCACTGAGTCTATGGTCTTTTGGAGACATGAGCACTAATTTCTGGTTGGCTTCCCTTATGCGGGAAGCCTACTGAATGTTATTGGTTTATGGAATCAAAATTTTTTCAATGGATTGATCTTTTCGGTCCTGACTCTTTTGAGACTTACTCCAGGCCAATTTTTATTGAGTATCCCATCTTTCCTGAGCAGGGGTTTCACTTGATCGCTACCTTTGGGTGATGACATTGAAAGATTTAATTTTCGATGGGGTTCGCTGGACAGGATGAGGGGTAAAGTGTAGAGATCCATGTTCTCCCCATCCTCGAATGTGAACTTTAGCCGGGGCATCGCCAATAAGGTGAAACAAATTTTTCAGTGCATGGAGGTAATTTAGTTAAAGGTTTTTATTTTTTCCTTTCTGATTATGGATACCGTGCAGATGGGAGAGATTCTAGGTTGATTAGATAGTGAAACTTCCCAATCCTGTTGACATGGTCTGTATACCCTTCGTAGGGTTGGAATTTTTCTTTCAAATAATGAAGATTCATCCATATACTAAGGAGAATTTCTTGTGTGCATTCCCCAGAAAACTCTCCTGGTATGTCGAAGTGAGAAGTGGTCGTAGTAAAATACATCACTGGTATATTATCCTTATATATTTTTCTTCTCACAAGCAACATATATTTCTATTGTTCTTTCGGAGGCTCCTCTACTTGATATGAAAATCTTGACTACTTATTAATAATTTCGTTCCAAGTGGTCGGGATACTGGGAGACTCATCGATATGTGAACAGAATGAGTGTGGCTCGGAAGATGGGCATGGCCCCAGGCTATCCTCTGATTGAGAATGAATATCACTCGTTATAGACAGAGTGCCCGATGTGTCTGACTCTATCTCTCCGACCACCTCAACATAGGAGGGCTTTCTCATATTTGTTTCGAATAGGGGAGGACCTTCTTGCCAGTATAAATTTTGGTTGTGGGGAGGACCTTAGAAATTAGTGTTGTAATGGAGAGGGATACTATTGCAAATTTATGCCCAATTGTGGGGAATGTATTTACGATGTATACCCTGGGGAGGACCTTTAGGGTGGGATACAATGAGGGGAGGCCCTTCTTGCTGCTGATGTCATTGAGGGGAGGATCTTCTCGATGACTGATGTGATGATGAGGACTACTATCATGGCTTGATACCTAGCTACATGGATAATTTCTACAGTGTACATCATGGGAAGGGCCTTCAAGGTGTACTGCAATGAGGGGAGGACCTTCTCATTACTTGACATTACTATGGGGAGGGCCTTCATAACAACTGTAATTGTGGGGAGGGCCTTCACAATGACTGTCATTATGGCATGGACTACCATTGTGATTTGATATCTGAATTCATAGAGAATCATATCTTCCACATATACCATTGGGAGGACCATCAGGGCAGATGATAGTAATGGGAGGACCTTTTTTCATTCTGATCTTCAGGGGGCTACCTCGACGCGCATCTGGAGATAAACTATCATGATTGATCATTCTTGGCCCACGGAGTGAGCCCTCATGGGTACTCTAGGGAGGACCTTCAGATCTTCAGATAACGAAATTGTGGGGAGGACCTTTGTAACTTCTACTGCCACTTCCATAATTTGGTAATGTACTAATAGGGTCTTGGACCTTTATTGATATTTGTTTGAGGGAATCAAGAACCATGACTTCCAATAGAGCAAGATCATGTATGTGCTCTTCATTTTTCGGTTTCCTTTGAAACATTTTATCTTTGAGCACTCTTTTGTGGGTAGTTGGGGCAATCTGTTGTTGGTAATGGCCTTCATATATGGGTCCCTGTCTTATTGGGTCCCATGATGTTGTCAGTATATGCTGACGAACATCTTGAGTTTTGGCAGGAATATATGCCTACGCTGGAGCAGCCACCACATTGGACCAACACCCCCAGTTGGAATGGGTGTTTTTTCTCAATCCGATTGTCCTTATATCATGGTATATTTCTATCGACACTCCTAAACTAGAGAAGTTATGCATAACTACTCTAGAGTGACTAACTCATTTTGCGAGTGAGTCTTTCCATTCGAGGAAATTGGATCATGGGCCCAATTTCTCGCCTTTTTCTCCAATGTAATAATTTCTTAGCATGTTTGGATGATATGGTATGGGATCGATGTTTGATCTTATATCATTTACAGGATGTGATGAGATACATCTTTTGCTAGAATGGGTGTGAAGGCCTATTCTGATGTCAGAGCAGAAGTTTGTGCCTACTCTGATCCTCTATGAGTTTCCAGTAGATACTGGAAGTTCTTCTATGCCAGGATAGAGTAACAAGTCTGCCACCAGTTGGCTTCTATGGTTGCCACTGTATTTGACTGGTGGTATTTATATTTATGCGTAGGGGTTTTCATTTTCTCTTTTGCCTTTGTATTTGTCTCACACTCTTTATATGAATCTACAAGAATTTGACTCTACTCATATTTTCTTGCCGCCCTATTTGGATGGATGGCTTGATAAGAATCAATAGGTATTTCTGACTGTGTGTATCCCGTTGATTCCCTATTTATATGGCAGTCTTGAAACGAATTAGCATGTATTTGTGCCTACTTATAGTTATTTTTTTCCCTATTTGGTTAACGGGCTTGTTGTGCATTAACAGATATCTACATCTTCCTATAGTTTGACTCTCTGTCTACATGGAGGGACCATAGAGCTATAGTAGGAATGTGCATGTGATTGTATTGCACCACCATATTTATATGGTGGGATTGAGTGGAGGGGGCATAGTCATATGTTTGCCCGTTGAATGCCACCGCGTTAGTATGACAGAGTTTCTCTTCTAGAACTCGGGTGATAGCATGGTCCTGATTATATATTCGCCACTCTTGGCGGGCAGAACGAGGGGCCCGGGTATCCTAGACTTTAGCAGGTTCCCTTGGCATAATGCCCTCTTCGGCGGGAGGAGGTCTGGTCATTCGGTGTCAGCAGAAACATTCTCTACCGTGGGCCCATTAGTAGCACCCCTGTGTAGTTGAGATAAAGTTGTCGACATTGACTTCATTTGTCTCCCTAAGATAAGGGAGGTACTCGTTGTCACGTTATGGGGACATGCTTCAGAAATGGTTTGAGACGACCACCAAGGCCACCTTGTTCTGGGGTGCCGACCATGGCTGAGGAGGCATCTGACAAACCTTTGCGGACTAGTGGTCTTGTCTTACAGCCTTCAGCATGGGGAGAGTACCATTTCGGTGGTACTCTCTGATCGGTGTGTTGGATACCTAGCGTTGAAGACGTTGGGTAGGTGAGGTCGTCCTTCTCTTCTTTCGGGCCTCGGCCACCTATGGGATCGCTAATATATGTGTCTACATCGGTCTTCAGGATGTCATTTGGATCTAATGTTTCTCTATGGGAGCCCGCGACATTAATATATGACATACAGAGAAAAAAACTCGTCAAAGTATCATTCTTTTAAACATGTCGATATATGACGATTAATCTTGCCCCCTTCCCTCTTTATTCTATTGTGGGGTGAAGGAGCTTGAGTGGGGTAAGACCACCCACCTTGGTTAAGGATTCACGTTTGGTTCACCATTTTTTTCTGCCTCCGAGGTGGCACGTTTCATGCGTACTGGGGTGAACAAAATGGGCTGATGCACAATATCCTATTGTCTTTTATCATTGGGGTAGAACCTCCACCTTGGTTAAGGATTCACATCGGGTTCACCATTTTTGTTCCGCCTATAAGGTGGAACACTTTATGAATACTGGGGGGAACAAAATGGGAAGAGTACATATCATGATTTGGGAAGAAACTACAACGAGGCTCAGCTCTCCCTTTCCAGAAGGATGGAAAGTGATTGCCGCGAGCCATCAATAGTTTGCTCCAAAGAAGCTCTATCATCCGTTTCATCCTCAACCATCAGACGCACTCACTCCAAAACGAATTTAAGGTCCCACCCTTTATTCCATATGGCTTCATAGTTGGCATGTGAAGAGGCAAGTTGATCCCTCAACCTTGTTGCACGAGCCTCAAAATAATGCGACTCACATGACTCAAATGGGAGTTTATCGGCGTGCAATGTACGTTTTTCCACTTTAATGCAATATTTGATGCACAGATGGTATGATGATGGAATTATAGTGTGATGATGAAGCCAAGTCCTCCATAGTAGGATGTTAAAGGCCGTACTTTTCCGTACTACCAGAAACTCAAAATCCAATATGAGGTCTCCGAGCCAAGTTTTAAGTTTGGTTCATCCCAATGGTTTCTCCTCACTTTTTTGATATACCTACAGAGTTTTAGTGTACGGTGTAAATCTATCTTCATCATAGCCCAGCTGAAAAAGTGTTCGCAGCTGGAGGAGGTTAACTCCAGAGCTTTTTGTCGATGAAGATCCTCCAGACATTAATTCAATTTATCTTGGCAGACAAATATAAGGGTTTGATGTTACCTTGCATGATGGTTTATTCATACCTATCTATGAAGGAGATGACGATGTGAAACTCTTTGAGACTGGTCTCCATCTGATAGACTTCGGTTGCTGCTACTTCATCCTCAAACTCCTAGGGACTTATTAAGGCTTCGATGAGTGCCTCCCAAAGATCTGTAGATAGAATTAACACATCCAAGATTGACAGTTTTGCTGGTACTGAAGCCAGCTACTTTAAAATATCATATTTATTCTCTAAAGGTCAGTGATTCCTAGCTCAGGGTTTCCCTTTCACAGAAACATTAGGGCTTTGGTCTTTGGACGTAGATGTTTTGGCCTCTATGACCGGGGCCATTGGTGTTGCGGTCCTTTCCATGTTTGTCCAAACTAGGCCACCCGTATGCCTTGGGTGATTTGATATTTGGTATTCCCCTGATGTATATTCCAATATAACTAGTCTTGTATTTCTTCCAATGGGGGTGGAGGATCATTCTGGTTCTTGTTGTGTCTTCCATAGGGTCCTTCCACGAGTTTCCATGATGTTAACGGTTTGAGTTATGGCGTGGCCAGGAATTTGACTCCTGCCACGATTGTGCCTTCCAGGAAACCTCCGGCCTCTGTGGTCTCTTCCTCTGGCTCTCCAGTTGGGTGTGGGGAATTTGGGTTCATGGCCATAGTCTCTATTTGAGAAGGGGTCCATCAAGTGACTAACATTAATGGAACTGAAGATTAGTTCTTGACCAGACAATGTTTCTTTCTGACTGTCTCCTTCTGATTGTGTCGTTTGACAGGGTGGTTCCTATTGTACCATTTGGGGGGGGGGTGCCCGTTGTGACAAGTCTGTTGGCATGAAGTCCGAAAGTGTCAGTACTGAATTTGTCTTTGGTTTCAACTCATCTTCTTTATCCAGATTTCTTCCCTTCAAGCCTTTAGAGGACTGCATGGCCAAGGAGGATGGATGTGTTGTATTAAGAGCTTTTGAGGGAATAGTTGGTTGTTATAACTATGCCTGGAGGATTCCATGAACTCAGTTGATGGTATTTCAGGTCATCCAATTTTAAAACCTTTTTTGCTTCTTACTAGTGACTATTTTACATTCCTTTTCCTATCTTGAGTCTGATGTGGAAACAAACACAACTTGTGCTGGTGGTGGGCCCAACTTGAATTTCCTATAATCCACCATATTTTGTAGGAGATCATTGAAAATGAAGTATTCCTAGATGGTATGTCCTAGTATTCAATGGTAGAGACAGTAATTTGGACGATTGTCGAGACCCACTTCATCCGCTCTGTTTGGCTCAGGTAGCTAGAGAAAATTGAAATTCATGGAGGATATGAAATAGCAATAGACCTGGTTGTCTCGGAATGAGTAAAAAATATTTCTTCATTCTTCAAACTGATTTATTTTATTACCTCATCGATCATCTTACTGAGGTGGGTGTGTTTGTTGTCATCTAGGGAGTCCTGCACAGTTTAGTGGGGGCCTCACAACTGGAGCTGGTGCCGGGGGTGGCTTAAGCATGATAGAATCCACTTCATCTTTTCTCATTATTTTCCTAGGGTATTATGGGGACACTTGGGACTTAATATTGGTCCGTTTCTAAGAGTATTCTATCCTTTTGGAAATGGAAGAAAAATATCTAAACGCACTTGTGTACTTCACCGGGATGAGCGGTGTTCGCAATTCATCCTGAAGGGTATCAATGAACCTGATGAGCATTTCATCTTGGGGAAGCGACCAGTTCATGGAATAAGTCAGGACATTCCATCCGACAATGAAGTCTGAGACTCTTTCATTCTCTCTCTACATGAAGTTCATGAGATCACTGACCGTTGTCTTAGGTAGCGTTAAACTGAACTGGAAGAGAAACTATTGCTGGAGGTCCTCCCATCCTCTGATTGAGTTAGCTAGTAGGCTAGTATAACAAATAAAAGTCGAGCCTTGAAGGGTTCATACGAAGCACCTGAGTTTTAATACATCTTGTTGTTCCAGAGTGCTCATCATGGGGTAATAATAAGAGGCTTAGTGCATTAAATGTTGTTCATGGTCCCCTAATCCATTGAATACTAGAAATAAGGGGTTTTTAAAGTTTGGCGGTGGCAGAACATTACTTACCCAATCAGGGCAGGGTTTGTGCTCTGGCTGTATCTGAGCACGTCACCCCTTCATGGATTCTAGTCGAGTTGTTAATTTCTCGACGGTGTTAAAGATCCCTTGATGCATATCCTACCAGGATTGATCTTGGGCTGGTGTAGTAGTGACCAAGACTGGGCGTGGCAGCGCTATTGGAATTTGGGGTGGATACCCATTCGGGGGTATCCTTTTTGGGTTTACCTGAATATATTCTAGCTACCTTCCCAGTGGGGGAAATTCTTTATGTCCTTATGGGGATAGGTTTAAGTAGTTTTTTGGTCTTGATTTTGGATTTGATGGTACTCTAAGCATTGATTCATTCACCGGGATGAGTGCATGTTGAAAGGGAATCCCTTCTGGGGGCACCTGCTGACGTTCTGCAGGGGGAACACATCAGGCGAGGTAGCTCCCTTGACGTAGCTGAGCATTAATTATCCTAAGATATTTCATTTCTTCCTCCTTCTTAGAGAACCTTTCCTATAGAGTGAGGAATGCATTTCCAAGGGGAGGAGAAGGTGTTTCATAGACAACCTTGGTTTTATTCTTCTCCTTGTTGGGGTATCGTGCGGGCGGTAATGACTGATTAACTAAGGGGGTGCCCAAATTTAGGACCGATCTCTGGTTCTGGGTATGCACAACATCAGGATTGGTGTGGGATGCTTCTGGTAGGGAACCATCTTCTTTTACGTCCTCTCCCTCTATGTCATTTCCTTTGAGATCTATAGGTTTAATGTTTACCACGTTCACTGAGGCATACCGCATTGTGGGTGGTGTACCCAGTTCCGAATTATTGAAAGGATTTATGCATCCTTTGTTGGACTTTATCCTTCCATTCTATGGTATTCTTCATATTTCATGGTAAAGATTTACCCGAAGGGAGCCCTAGACTAACCTCATAAAATGCCTTTTTCTCGGATGGTACGAACCATGAGAAGGGGTGGAATGAGTGACTCCTCTGTCCATTGTTCTTCCTAGATGGTTGAAGACAGATGTCCACTATGTAGGGATTTGAGGTAAAAATGCCCCAGCCCTATGGGATGGGGTTGTTCCCTTTCTTCCGTTGATGCGCTACGACCTGGATTTGTTGGTGTTATGGGGGGAATTTTGATTTAAAAATGCCCCCAACCCTGTGGGATGGGGTTGTTCCTACATTGATGTGGTAGCTGCCACTATTTCCACCATTTAAATTTCACGTAATCCTACGTGGGTGTGAGCTGAGAATGGAATTGATCTTACATGGAGGCTATGGTCTTTTAAATACCTGATAACTGCTTGCTATTTGGATTACCTTAAGTGGTAATCCATTTGGATATTCTTGGTTCCTTGACTCATAATATTTTCAATGGATTGATCTCTTCGGTCCTAACACTTTTGAGACTTACCCCGGGTCAGTTTTTGTTGAGTATACCATCTTTACTGAGTAGGGGTTTCACTTGATTGATTCCTTTGGGTGATTACATTGCATGAAGTCATTTACAATGGGGCCTGCTGGACAGGATGAGGGGTGAAGTGTAGAGATCCATGTTATCACCATCCCTGAATGTGAACTCTAGTTGGGGCATTTCCAATGAGTCAATGCTACTTGTGCAGTGCATGGAGGCAATCTAATTCAAGATTTTTCTTTCCCCTTTCTGATTGTGGCTGCCATGCGGGAGGGAGAGCTTCCAGGTCTATTAGACAGTGAATCTCTCCTATCATGTTGACATGGTCCACATACCCTTCGTAAAATAGGAAGTTTTCTTTCATCTTATGAAGAATCATCCATAAATTGAGGTCAATGTCATGCGTACATTCCCCAGAAAACTCTCCTGGCATGTCGAAGTGAGAAGTGGTTGTAGGCCAATACATCACTGGTATATTATCCTTATCTAGTTGTCTTCTCACAAGAAAAATATCCTACTGTTGTTCTTATGGAGGCTCCTATACTTGATATTCCCATATTAACTACTTCTTAATAATTTTGTTCGAAGAAACCAGGCTGGTGGGAGCCTCTTCGTTATGTGAACAACGTGGGGGTGGCTCAGAAGATGAGCATGGACTTGGGCCATCCTCCAATTGAGAAAGAATATCACTCGTTATAGACGGAGTTACCGATGTGTTTGACTCCATATTTGTGAGCACCTCAGCATAGAAGGGATTTCTCATATTTGTTCTGGCAAGGGGAGAACCTTCTTGATGATATTAATTTTAGTTGCGGGGAGGACCTTCACAATTGGTGCTTCACTGGTGAGGGATACTATTTCAACTTGATTCCCAACCACAAGAAATGTTTTAAAGAGTATACCCTGGGGAGGACCTTCAGGGCGAGCTACAGTGAGGGGAGGAACTTCTTGCTGCTTGATTTTACTGAGGGGAGGACCTTCTCGATGACTAATTTGATGGTGAGGACTACTATCATGGCTTGATACCTTGATTCAGGGAGAATTTATGTGGTGAACATCTTGGGGAGGGTCTTCAGGATGTACTGCAATGAGGTTAGGACCTTATCGTTACTTGAAATTACTATGGGGATGACCTTCACAACAACTGCCATTGCGGGGAGGGCCTTTTCAATGTCTTCCATTATGGAGAGGAATACCATCATGACTTGATACCTAGATACAGGGAGAATTTCTACCATGAACATCATGGGGTGGGCCTTCAAGATTTAATGTAGTGAGGGGAGGACCTTATAGTTTCTTGATGTTACTATAGGGAGGGCCTTCACAACAACTACCATTGTGGGGAGGGCCTTTTCAATGACTGTCATTATGGAGAGGACTACCATCATGAATTGATGTCTGACTATAGGGAGAAGCATATCTGCAGAGTATACCCTATGGAGGATCATCAGGGCAAATGAAAATAGGGGGAGGACCTTCTTATCGTCTGATCTTCAGGTCGAGGGGAGGGATACCCCAACACGCATCAAGAGATAGGATCTCATGATCGATCATTCATGGACCACAGAGTGAGCCCTTGTGGGTGCTCTGTGGAGGACCTTCAGAGCTACTGGTAGTGACATTGCGAAGAGGACCTTCACAACTGCTACTACCACTTCCATAATTTGTTAATAGACTGGAAGGGTTTTAAGCCTTTATTGATATATGTATAAGGGTATAAAAACCCCCAAATTCTAGTAGAGTAGGATCCCATATGCGTTCTTCATTTTATTGTTTCCTTTGGCGCATTTTTTCTTTGAGCGCTCTCTTGTGCGTAATCAGAGAAATCTACTATTGGTAATAGACTTCATATATGGGTCCTTGTCTTGTTGGGTCCTATGATGTCATCAGGATTTACGGACGGGTATCTTGAGTTTTGGCAGGAATACATGCCTGCCCTGGAGAAGCCACCACATTGGACCGACGTCCCCCAGCAGGAACAAGTATTTTTTCCTAATCCGATTGTCTGTGTATTACAGGATATTGCCATCGACCCTCATAGATTGGAGTAGGGATTCATAACTACTCCGAAGTGACTAACTCATTTTGCGAGTGAGTCATTTGGTTTGAGGACACTAGGTCATGGGCCCGATTTCTCCCATTTGTAACCGATGAAATAATGTCTTGTCATGTTTGGATGATATGGTCTGGGATCGACATCTGATCTTCCATAATTTCCAGGATGTGATAAGATACATATTTGGCCGGAACGGGTATGAAGGCCCATTCCGATATTGGAGTAGGAGTTTGTGCCTGATTCAGTCCTCCATGAGTTTCTAGTAGATACTAGTAGTTCCCCTATGTTGGGACAGAGGAACGAGTATTCAAGTGGTTTTATTATCCAGTTTCCACTATATTTTACTGGTGATCTTTATATTCATGAGTGGGGATTTTCATCTTCCTGCTTGCCGCTGAATTTGGATCACGGTATTTTTATGCATCCATAAGAATTTTACTCTACTCATATTTTCTTTCCACACTATTAGGATGGAAGGATTGATACACATCAAGAGGTATTTGTTCCTGTGCATAGCTGGTTTCCGCCCTATTTGGTTGACAGGGTTGAAATGCATCAGCAGGTATTTGTGCCTGCGTATAGCTAGTTGCTGCCCTATTTGGTTAGCGGGCTTGTTGTGAATCGGAAGATATATGCATCTGCCTGTAGTGTACCACTCTGTCTACTTGGTGGGAATGGAAATCACTAACAGGAATGTTCATGTGCTCATCTTGTGCACCATATTTCTGTGGTGGGCTTGAGTGGAGGGGGCAGAGTCGTATGTCTGCCTGTGGAATGCCACCTTGTTAGTACAGAAGAGTTTCTCCTTAGAGACTAGGGTTATAGCATGGTCCTGATTATATATTCATCTCCCTTGGTAGGCAGCCTGTGGGTCTGGGTCTTCTGGACTTTAGCAGGTGCCATCGGCATAAGGTCCTCTTCGGCGGGAGGAGGTCTGGTCGTCCGGTGTCGGCGGTGACGATCTTTGGTAGGGACCTATGTATAGGAACCCTATGCAGTTCAGATGAAGTTTGCAGCATTTAATTCATCTGCCTCCCCAAGATAAGGGAGGTTCTTGTTGTCACATTCTGGGGACATGCTCCTGAAATGGTTTGAGATGACCACCGGCACTGCCTTGAGTCGGGGTGCTGGTCGTGGCTAAGGAGGCAGCTGGAGGACCTTTGCAGACTAGAGGGCTTGTCTCGTGGCCTCTAGCGTGGGGAGAGTACCATTTCAGTGTTACTCCCTTATCCGTGTGTTGGATTCATAGCATTGAAGATGTTGGGTAGGATAGGGGGTCCTGCTCTTCATTTGGGCCCTAACCGCCTGTGGGATCACTGATGTGTGTATCTTCATCGGTCTTCGGGATGTCATTTGGATTGAAGGTTTCTCTATGGGAACCTGTGACATACATATATGAAATATAGACCACAAAACCTCGTCAAAGTAGAATTATTTTAAAAAAGTGCATATCTGACGATTTAGCTTGGACCCCTTCCCTCTTTATTCTATTGTGGGGAGAAGGGGCTTGAGTGGGGTAAGACTGCCACCATGGTTAAGGATCCACGTCAAGTTCACCATTTTTGTTCTGCCTCTGAGGTGGTGTATTTCACGTGTACCAGGGAAAACAAAATGGGTCAACCTGCAATGTCTTTTTTTCTTTTATCAGTGGGGTAGAGCCACCACCTTGGTTAAGGATTCAAGTTGGGTTCACCATTTTTGTTCTGCCACCAAGGTGGTGCATTTAGAGTGATGGTGAAATGGTCCGACAAGGATCATCACCCGTCCCTTTTTTCAGAGATAGTTTCCAGAAAAATTCACCATTTCATTTATTTCGACCCATTCTGAATCATTATCCTTTAAAAGAAGGTTGGATTAACCCCAATGGGTTGGGCAATTCACCCATTTCACATTGGGAAAGATATTCCACAGTTAGATAGTCCCAGCGGGTGATTGCGTGGGGTCAAGTACTTGTTTAATAGGTCCTCCTCTGATACAACTTCCTCCGATGGTCTCCAACGGGTTTATTCATGGATCCTGAAACACCCAACGACCCTCGTATCCATGATTCATGGACCTACTTTCCAAAGGTAGTCACTCATCAATTGATGATTCAGTCAACGACACTTGAGGACTCTATTGGTCAAGAGGATGGGAAGTCAGGCTCACCTCACCCCTCTAGGGGAAGATTATTGTCGGTTTTGGGACTCTCTTATAGATTTAAGTCGTGTTCATATGTTCATGAATATTTGGTTCATTCCCGAAGAGTGTGTCCACGGGGTACCCTTGGTTTTTAGGATCATCGTAGAACTATATAGATTTGATGCTACGAAGGTGAGGTTGACTTGAGCCATACAATAAGGCGCTCTGGAGCTTATCATCATCTATGGGGGACAGAAGGTGAATTGACATTGGGATCAGACCCATAATATGGGTTTCCTATATATCCTCAAGAGAGTAATTAGAACCCACATAGTTCATAATTATGTGGGGCTTACATATGGAAGCTTCCCATTTAAGGAGACATGATTGGGTGGAACCTTTACGGGAGGGCACCCTTTTGAGCTCGGGTAATCACGCAGGTGTCCCATGTATCCTATTTTGATCAAGAATCATAGTTCTTGTAGTTTAGATGTGCATGGGTGAACCCTTTATGGGAGGGAACCCTTTTGAGCTTGGGCATTTGAGTAGGCATCCTATGTATCCTAGTTTGATCAGGAATTAGAGTTCTCGTAGTTCAGATTTATGTGGATGTTGTAATTAGCACAAATATCTAAGCCCACGTGAGTCATAATCAGTGTGAGAAACAAGATGATGTGATAGATCCAACTAACCACATGCTTCCTCTCCTGTTGGTGGGAGAGTGAGAGCCTATGGTGGAAGAGGCCAAGGCGACCATGGGTGAGGGTGAAGAGTGATGAACCTTTCCATATGAAGCGACATTAAAGGTCATGCAACCCGACCTCAGAGGATTGGGGACTTACCTTAGTAGGAGGTCCCCATAATACGTTCTGGGAAGGGGATGAGTTTTATCCTCGTCAAAAGGAGAAGTGAACATAACTCCCTCGACTGATCACTATTCCTTATTGAATGTAAAATAAAGTGATCACCCTTAATACCTATAATGGGGAGGTTCACATCAGCATCCCAAGGTTTTAATCTATATTACCATGGGAATATAGACCCACAGGAATTCTTGAAGCCTGAATTGTTGTGGGGAGAGCCTTTGTGACTCCGCTTACAATGGGTATGTATACTTAAAGGGGCGCGTTGATGCACCCGATGGTCTAATCATACGGGTCCAGTGTCTTTAGAGGAGGATTTTTCCTAATGTCAGAGGACTGGTTTGTGGAGGGACCATGGTGGACTAGATGGTAGTGGAGGGGTGAGGTTGGAACTAGAGGAAACAATACCCAAAAATACCCCATTCCGCGTACTGGTTTCTTATGCAGGATGGGGGAGACTCTTCATACCGTAGTGGTATGCGGGTAGAGGGGTCGCCCACATACTAATGTGGTACATAGGCTTGGGTATATTCAACCATGTATCATATTGGTACGTGGCCCATCACACTGCTTTGGGTTCCATCCGTGTACTAATGTAGTACGCAACGCCGAGTTTAGTCCGTATAGCGACACACTACGCGGAGCACCATATTGAAGGAGGGTCCGGGGGATTATTGTTTGTGGGAAGTTCATCCACGAGAAGTAAATGGATCGCAGTTTCACTATTTAGGTTTTTAGTTCTATTATTATTATTCAGTTCCCCCGTTTTATGGTTTGCGACTAGTTGTACCTATGGGGAGTGTGGTTCGCAATTCGGGCTTCGCCGATAAATCAAGACAGAAGCTGGAATCTTCTATGAACTCTTTCTTCCAACCTTTAAGTTCCCTTAAAGCTTTTTTCATCCATCTATTCATCCTCGTCATCTCCAGACGTGTTCCTTTTATGCCCCTTTAATAGATCATCAGGGCAATCATATCTATGGGCATGCGACACCATTTGCGGAGGCCCATAAGGAGATATCTTGACCTGCATAAGACTCAATAAACCGGGTTTTGGGGAGGTGGGGTATTCCATCAGCTTCTCCTCATCCATGAACCACACCGTTCATTGGGATGGTGTGCATGTAGTACCTCTGTCAGACTCTCACCAGTGAAAAAAGTTCGCGGTGGCTTCAGTTCACTTGTGGAAATTCACCGCGAACAACTTCACTCGCTAGCCAATGCCTCGCAGGCCAGCGCATCAGAAGACTTTCACGTACCGAATGGTTCACAATTTATGCCTTACATGAACCTTTCCAAGTAATAAGTACATGGACAAGCTATATTCCTTTGCAAAATTTTATTCCTTCACATTTATCTTCATTTTTTCAATCAAACATGTATCCATCTTCTTTACCAAACTTTGGGAGTATTTTCCTCCCCTTTGTTAAATTTTCGGGACCCTACAAACAGAAGGTGACTTGTCATTGGGATCAGACCCATAATATGGGTTTTCTACATATCCTTGAGAGAGGAATCATATCCCATGTAGTTCAAAATTATGTGGGGCTTATGCATGGAAGTTTCCCATTTAAGGAGACATGATTGGGTGGACCCTTTATGGGAGGGCACCCTTTTGAGGTTGGGCCTTCAGGTAGGAATCATATATATCCTGGTTTGATTAGGAATCATATTTATTGTAGTTTATATGTTCTTGGGTGAACCCTTTATGGGAGGGCACCCTTTTGAACTTGGGCCTTTGAGTAGGCGTCCTACATATGCTGGTTTGATAAGGAATCAGAGTTCTTGTAGTTCAGATGTTCTTGGGTGATCCCTTTATGGGAGGTAACCCATTTGAGCTTGGGCCTTTGGATAGGCATCCTACATATCCTAGTTTGACCAAGAATCAGAGTTCTCCTAGTTCAGAATTTGATGGGAATTATGCATGGAAGCTTCCCATTTGAGAGGGAATAATTGGGTAAACCCTTTTGGATGGGTACCCTTTTGAGCTCGGGCCTTCGGGTAGGTGTCCTACATATCTTGTTTTGACCAGGAATCAAAGTTATCATAGTTAAAAATAGAGTTTATATTTTAATCATCACAAACCTCTAATCCCATGTGAGTCATGCTCAGTGTTAGAAACAAGAGGATGAAAGAGATCTAACCAACCACACGCTTCCTCTCCTATTGGTAGGAGAGGGAGGGCCTACATCGGAAGAGGTCGGGGTGACTGTGGGTGAGGGTGCGAAGCAATGAACCTTTCCATGTGAAGTGACATTAGAGGTCATGAAACCCGACCTTGGAAGATTGGGGACTTACCTCAGTTGGAGGGCCTCAGAATATGTTCTGGGAAGGGGAGGAGTTTCATCCTTGTGAAAAGGAGAAGCGAACTTAACTCCCTCAACAGATCACTATTTCTTATTGAGTGGAAAAGTATGTGATTACCCATAATACCTAGAACGTGGAGGTTCACGTCGGCATCCTAAGGAAGGACTCCAGGTTACCATGGGAATGTAGACCCATAGGCATTCTCGAATCCTGGACCATTGTGTGGAGAGCCTTCGTGACTCTGCTTACCATGGGTATGTAGAATCAAAGGGGCGCACTGATTCAATCGATGGTCTGATTATATTGGTCTGGTGGATTTTGAGGAGGCTTTGGTCTAATGCTAGAGGACTTGTTTGTAGAGGGACCATGGAGGACTAGACATCAGTGGAGGAATGAGGTTGGAACTGGAGGAAACAATACCCAAAATACCCCATTCTGCATACTGATTTCTTATGCGGAATGGGGGAGGCTCTGCATACCATAGTGGTGTGCTGGAATATGGGCCATCCAGGTAGAAATGCGGTATGCGGTCATGGGTATAGTCCACCATGTACCATTGTGGTATGCATCCCATAAAACTGCTTCGGGTTCCATCCGTATACTGATGCAGTATACAGTGCCGGGTTCAGTCCGCGTAGTGATACACTATGCGGAACACCATATTGAAGGAGGGTCTGGGGGATTATCATTATCAGGAAGTTCATACATGAGAAGTATATGGTTCTTGGTTTTACAATTTATGTTCATGGTTCTATTATTATTATTCAGTTCCACCATTTTATGGTTCGCGGCCGACTGTACCTTCGAGGAGTGTGGTTCTCAATTAGGGCTTAGCTGATGAATCAAGACTAAAGTCGGAATATTCTCTGAAATATTTCTTACAACCTATGATCCCCATCAATATTTCTTCATTCATCTCGTCATCCTCGTCATCCTCCTCCCCTATAAATTAATTATGTTCTCCTTTTATAGAGCATCATGGAAATCGTATCTATGGGAATGCGACACCATTTGCGGAGGCCGATGAATAGATATCCTAACGCACAGAAGACTTGGTCAACTGGGCTTTGCGGAGGCTATGGTTTGTGATAATGGTTTTCATAACCCTTCATGTTTTCTTCTTCTATGAACTGATGACTTTGTGGGACGGTACACAGATGGCCTTTGTGCGCACGATTCCTTCGGTGATGCGGTTCGCGGCCAGCTGCGTTCGCTGGCCATCACTCTGTGGGCCAGTGCCTCGTAGATCATTCCACATGCCTATTGGTTCATGATTTAGGAGGTCCATGAACCTTTCGCAGTGATGGTATGTGGGACACTTGATTTTTTTTGAAAACTTTAATTACATCAAGTTTCTTCTGAAATTTGCAAGTCAATTTGAGTCCATTCACCTTTCTAGACTTGTAAGAGTACTTGATTCTTTCTAAAAAGTGATTTTGGGAGTATTTTCTTCCCTTGGTGGAATTTTCAGGACCCTAAATGGTGCCTTGTGACATTAAACAAATGTGGGTGAAATTATTTCTTTCAAAAAATTATATTTGTGCTACTCACCGCGCTTATAAAATGCCACCTCAAATCCCATGTTATTCACACCTTAAAACCATTTTGGTTCAGGAAATACCTACCAAAATATCTTCCCAAACTCCCTAATAACATCCTAGAAGCCTTATTTTTAGCATAAATACAACCTAGGAAGGATTTTGGTGCAAACCTAAGGAGGATACCTGAAGAAGTGGTAACGTTCATCAACAATAATTTTTGTTTTATTTCTTCAACCACCTCATTAAATTATTATTATACCATGATGATATAATAAACTCAATATCTTACATAAAATTATATGATTTTATGTAAATGGAATGACCTACAACCATCTCCATTTCCATCAAATGGGTTATGAAATTGTCATTCGTGTCTATGATGGACTACCACCTCACGGACCAATGTCATTCGTTTTTCCATTACCACCTCTCAAAATTAGTTATGCATATAAATTAAATTTTAATATATTATATTTATGATATTATTATAATTTTTTAATTATTACATCACACATAACTTCATACTCTCTATTATTTGGGAATATGATAACATTGCTCATGTGTACGGTGGACTACCGCCTCGCGAAGCGATGCGATTCATTTATGCTATTCATGGAAGGTATTAATGATAAATTTAATGAAAACATGTGATATATATGAAAAAAATTATTTTTAATGATAATATATCATCTAAATTTCTTTCTTTCAATTCTATATGAAAATGGAAACAACGTTCATGTGTACGTATGGACTATTGTCTCCATGAACAATGTATTTCATTTTCTATCACTAAATTTTATGGATAACTATAAATAAATATATAATGAATACATATTATATTTATATAATGGTTAAAATTATTGAGATTATTAAATCATGATCAAAGTAAGGGGGACCAAAAATAAAAATAAAAAAATATACAAAAAACAAAGCGATTATTACCTGAAATGTAACTTTAACATAGTATTGTTAATAAATGGGTAATAAAAGGTCATAAGAAAATAATATATGGTATGATATATATAAATATTGTTATATAATATATTTATAATAATATTATAATTATTATATTGGAATTATGAACTCGTATAAAGGAAGTCAAGACCTAAAGTAAGAGATTTATGTCTCACTTTTTACTTTTGTAAGACACATTCCATATTCACCCCTATTTATTTTATGTGGTGTATATAATTTTCCTGAATGTATTATGTGGTTATTATCATGAAAATTATTTTTATTTATATATTCATTTCATGATCTCTCTTTCATGGGGTTTATAGTTCAAAAGTTACCAAAGTAGTAAGGGATTTTTGTCTCAATTTGCCTTCATTGAGATGTATATTATGTTATGAAATTATATTCTTTCACGAGGTGTATATAAAACTCATTTGACATATAATATCATTATTTTTTATCCTAATTATATTTTAAGTTCCATTTTATGTTATTCCTTCATGGGGCTTATGATTCAAAGTTACCAAATTGATAATGATTTTATGTTATAATTTCATCGCTTATTAGGACTGTTGACGATTATATTTCCGATGATAAAATATTACAATCCAACTATCAAGAAACTTATAAATTTTCTTCTACTATAGTTAATCATGAAATTTTTAAGTAATAATTCCATTTCGCAATTTTTTACTTAAAATAATTTAGAAACTATTTTGAAGAAATTTCGACATTATTTATCTCTTTGGTCAAAAATCCATTTTATTCCAAAATAATTTTTTAAAAAACTAATGTTTTAAAAATTGTTTTAATATTATCCTATATTTATTAAAGACATTTTTACCCATTTTTTTTTTTTTATTTTTTTTGAAATAAATATTCATGTCCTTTTCTAAACAATTCCCGTTTGGATTTAACTGAAAATGTGAATGGAATATTGGTTTTAAAGTTTATGACATGAATAAAACTTCCCTTCATCATGACCATTATTTCATTTGAAGGTTACTTTATATTTTTTCAAGGTTATTTTCAAAGTAAAATATTTTCAAAATGTTTTATGATTTAAAAGGTTTTTCTTAAAGAATAAAGGTTATTTTCCTCAATAAATTTTCTAAATGATTGATTTAAATCATTTTCCATCTAATATGAAATCCATTTATGTTTCATATACCTTAAAATTGATATGATACAAGGATATAATTCTTATTATTTATCTAAATTATTTATTTTTATGATGGAATTATGTTTATAAAACCCATTTATCTTCCACGAGTTATACCGTGATAAAATTATTATTAAGCCCACTTTTATTTTCCCGAGTTATGCTATGATGAAATGATGAAATTATTATGAAACCTATCACTTTTATATAGGTTATGATATTATTAAATTTTTATGAAACACATTTCATTTCCTGGGTTATTATATTATGAATGTTTTATGATCTTATAGAACACATAAATATGGTTTTCATTATGATATAAGAGGGACCTATATCTCCCTCCAATGCATTGGGTAATGATTTAAATCTGATGAGATAGACATGACTAGAATGGGGAGTGAACCCGGTTCAGTAAGGGTCTTTGTCCACTATGATAGTATAGGAAGAGAACCTTGACTAATATGATGTTTTGGGTAGTAAAACCATTCCACTATAATTGACTTTTCAATGATCCTTGACTAATATGGAAATGATTTTTATTCTCATGTGTATACCAAAAATCCAAGTCTTATGCTAGTGTTATGATCTCATGGCTCATGTTCTTTGATTACTAATGATTGATGTCTAATGAACTGCCAATATTTATTCCATGACTCAAGAATATGGTTTTTGATATGTAGGGTATGGTTTTCTAATGTTATTCTCATGTTCTCATACCCTTATGATCATGTTATTCTTACTTATCTACATTTCTTACCCTTACCGAGCATCTGAGCTCACCCTTTATTATTTTCCCATTCCCCAGGTTATGAAGAAATGTATTACCTATGATATATCTAAGAAGAGTGATATTTATGAATATCATTGTGGGAGATAATGTAGTTTACCTATGTAATATTTGTTTATGTTTCCAAGTTTCCAAATAAACTAAACTCATATGGTCCTTAGAAATGTGTTTATGTAATGTAATGAATATTAATAAAAAATGATGCAATATCTATGTATGATAATCCTAGGTCTCTATACTAGAGGACTCAGTCCTGTATATCTATTGAGGATATTTTAGGATGGATCCTTCATTTGTGACATATTCGAATACTTTGATATCTTATGTCTTGGAACTGAGGTAGGTACAACTAGAGATTATGGTGACTTTGTTAATACATGAATTCTTGGTATGATTTTTTACTAGTTTTCACATTTTTTTATTATAATGTTACACACTCTTATACATGTGTACATGTGTCATGAATTTATTGGTGGCGTCAAACTGAGTTTTATACTCACACCCTACAAAGACATCTCATGCATGTATAAATTAAATATATTATTATCCAAGAATGGGAAGAGGGATTATGTTAGATGGTTGAGCCATTAATCATGGATCTGGAGGTAATACTGGGATAGACTCTAAGAATTACCATAGTTTCATGTATTTATTTACCTACTGCACTTTATACTATGTTTTGGATATCTACTTTGGGAGCCCATTTGTTATCTATATGACATGTGTACTCTTTTGATTTTTTTAGTTTCTACATGGTTACTCTAATGGTATGTTATACAATTTATTATTATTATTTTTCTATGACATGATACTGAGGGTATAGTCTTCCTATTGATGAGCATATACCCTCTATGCTAGTCAATAACCTCTTCCGCATGGGGAGGCACACATGAGGTCATGTGGTACTCTAGCTAGGACCTATTAGTTCTAGTCAAGATGTTACAATACAATAGAGAGTGTAAGTCCATGAATCCTTACCACCTCCATTATACATTTCTTGGTGAGTTGGTCAAGTGGGAAATCTTCCTTGATGTGAATAAAATGTACTGACTTTATATGGTGATCGTCTATTACCCAAATGGAATTATAAACTTTAGATATCCTAGGGAGTCCTGTGATGAAATCTATGGTGATGTTTTTCCATTTTTCATACTAGTATCGGTATTGGTTTCAACATATCCTTATATTTTTTTCATTAATCCTTAACTTGTTTGAATACCAAGCATCAAGATATGTATTTTGTAATTTTTATCTTCATGCTATTCCACTAGAAATTTATCTTTATATCTTTATAAATCTTCATGATTTTGGGATAAGTAGAGAAGGATAATATATGATCATTTACCAAAACTTCCCTCTCCAGTTATGATTTTTATGTGACAATATCTTGGATCTAAATAGTATAAATTATTATTTATCCAAGTTGAACTCCATAATACTCATTGCCTTTTTCTATAGATAAACATTATCTCTCTATGCTTCTTTAATATTATTTTGAATGGATGGTTGAGTATTAATTTTGGAAATATAATATTTCTCAAATTCCCTTATTATTTCAAGATTTATCCATTGAAAATCCATGAATATTGGGTCTTTTTAAATCCTTATCATGGATAGGGTATCATGTTCTTTTCTTCTCATAACATCATCTATCTTATTTGCCTTCCCTCGGTGGTAATTTATTGAGTAGTCATAATATTTTATCAATTCAAACCATTTACATTGGTGAATTTTCAACTCATTTTTTAATATATATCTCAAGATATTATGGTCATTATATATATCACACATTTAACTGTAGAGTTAATGTAACCAAATATTTAATTCAATGATCACTGCTACTAACTCCAATACATGCGTTGGGTAATTCTACTCACGAGTCTTTAATTTTCATGAGGCATAAATGATTACCTTATCATTATGCATGAGGATGCATCCCAAGACCTTTAAAGAAGAATCACTATATATTATAAAACCTTATCCATTTCAAGTTAAGGTAAGTAAAAGTGTATTGACTAACCTATTATTTAGTTTTTTAAACTTTATTCAGATTCTATTGTCCAAAGAAACTTGGCTTCCTTCTATGTTAACTTAGTTATTGGATTCGATATCCATGTTAAATTTCCAAAAAATCATTGATAGTATCCATCTAACATGATGACTATGGATCTAAGTTACTATAGTCTATCTGGTCCATTGTTCAATAACTTCTATCTTTGAATGATCTATGGATATTCTGTTACTTGTGATTATATGTACCAATAATGATACTTTATGAAAAAATAATTCACACTTTATAAACTTGTATTACAGTTTCTCCTTTATTAAGGCCTTCTACACAATCCACAAATGATCTTCAAACTTTTCAATTCTCTTAGAATAGAATACATTCTATAAAGATAACCAAACATTAATCAAGGTATTCTAAAAATATTTCATTCATTAAATCTATGAAGATAACGGGAGAATTCATAATTCCAAATGAAATCACTATACATCCATAGTTTCCATATCTTGTAAAGAGATATATATTGGAAATACCCTCCCTTTTAACCATTAACAAATGATATCCAGATCAAAATTCAACCTTTCATAAGTATTGAGCTCCTATAAGTTAATCAAAGAGATCATCAATACAAGGATAATGATACTTGTTCTTGATCATGATTTTTTTAAGTTCATGATAATAAATGAAAATTCATATTGAACTATACTTTTTTTTGAAAAAGGGAACTGATACACCCCATAGAGAAGCACTATAGTATATAAAACCCTTTTCTAGATTCTCTTACAGTTTCTTATTTATTTCTTCTAACTCAATAGGGTCCATTCTATATGGAATATTTGAGATAGGCATAAATCCATGTATGATTTTAGTTGAAAACTCAACCTCACACTTTTGGGAAGACTATAAAGTTCATCCATAAATACATAATTTTATTCCCATAAAATAGGCACATAACCAATGTTTAATTCATCCCCAATAATTTGAGATATAAGTCCCTCATTACTAGGTATCATGAGAGGTATTACTAAATTTTATTCCAAATAGAATTCATGATCATCCCTAAATTGAAATTTGACAATAGGATGATTTAGAATATGAAATGATATTTCTGTATCCATACAATTGATATGTAAATTATTCTTAGAAATCTAATACATACCAAATATTATGTCAAATTCAGACAAGAGAATAAGAACTAGATCTGCAAGAAGAATCTTCCCACAAAATTCTATTAAGGAAGTGTTATGTATATTTGACATGAAAATTATGTTACTAGGTGTTTTTAGAGATAGTTTAATATCCAATGATTGATGTGGTGAATCAATATTCCGAGAAAACTTGCATGATATGAAAAAATTCATAGAACTAGAATCAAATAATGCATTCACGTATCTATATTATATAATTATTGTACCTTGAATCACTTCATTATCATGTTCTGCCTTAGTGGTAGTGATAATATACACTATTACTTCCTCCCTCATTTTAGGAGGTTTCTAAAGATTATTCTTATTAGTTATGATGCTAGGGAATTGATTTTCACAATTCCCAAACTCCTTGCATTTGAATAATTAAAGCGTGGGAGGAAAATTAGTTGTGAAATTATTTTCCTCTATCAAATTTACTATACTCTTTATACCTTTTCAAGAATCAATATCTTTATAGCTAATCATACCACACTTGAAACACTTCCCTATCCCTTGGAGGTAGTTACCCGGGTGCTTCCTCTCACATTTTTTATATATAGGTAGTTGAAATTTCTTTCCCCTAGGTGACTTTTCATCATATCTTCCATGATTATTTAATTTTATTTTTATATCTCTATAAAAATGAGAGTATCTAGTTTCTATCAATACTTTTATCACACATCATACAATCTCTTTTTGTAGCTTCTAAATTCTCTTATGGATAAGGCCTTTTAAGGACCTGGATTTAATCCAGTAAATAAATGATTAATTTTACTCTCAAGATTAGAGATAGAACAAGAGTAAAACCTTGAAATCATCTTGTTTTTTTCTTCATATGTTCTAATGGATTCATCATACTTTTTTAAACTCCATTAATTATCTCTCCATCATCATGTGAAGAGTATAGGAAAAATACATGGTGAAGAATAATTTTATAAACTCCTCCCATTACATAGAGTCTACAACCTTCTTTTTCATTGTATTATCAATGAGTGTCCACTATTATTCAATCTCACTTTCTAGATGATAAAAAACTAGGACAAACTTCTCATGTTATTTTCATTATAGAAAGAAAAATATCTTCCCCATCGTATTAATCCATTGATTAGAAATAAGAGGATTAGAAGAGCTACTAAATGAGGATAATAATTTTCACAGGAAAGAATAGATTTAAATAGGATCCTTACTTGGTGCGTTTGAGAGCTCAATATAGTTTTTATTATTATTCATGGTTTGGGAGAGTACAGCCAGAACCAAAAAAATACTATGTACACCTTTTCCCATCACATTTGGTTACTCATTTGAAAAATCATCACATTTCCCATCACACACATCATTTATCTGATTTATCCTTACTTTATATATTTCTTAAAAAAGATATGTTAGAGATAATAATACTTGAGCTAAAAAGGAAAACTATTAACATAAAAGGGATAAATCATAAATGAAACATGCACCATAACTTATATATTTTCAAGTCTCAATATAAGTTATTTATTTTCTATATCCTATTAGGTTCTCTAATCATAACATAAAAATGTATTGAAATAATTCATAAGGGTTCATAAGGAGAGAGTTAATTTCCAAAGCATATCCCTCAGGAGTGTCTAGATAGGTGTACAATCTTAGGGAAACCCATCATGAACTGAGCAAAGATCAAGTTGATAGATGACCATCCTTTTTAGGGTGATTACCCCCAGGTGAATCTATGACACAACCATATACACTTTCCAATATTCATATAGTGATATAATTTCTCATATTCTACAAAAAATATAATTTACCTAAATGTTAGGGTGTCATCCTATACTTGGACTTATTCCTTAGAATTATTCCTAGGGTTTTAACTAAATTTATCTCATCTTAATCCCTAAAATAACTAAACTATTACTATTAAATAAACAAATATTTCCCTAATACCAACTATAAAAACCCAAGATAAACATATATTTATTTTACATCATTTCCATAAGATAAACATTACAACTAATAAATCATCTCACAATTATAAGAAATGAATGTTTAGTATCTTTGAGGACAAACTACATAAAAAACTTATTCTATAACATTTATAAGAATTCCTCAATAATTCAGCCACACTATAATCACTTTTATACTTCCCATAAGTTTTAATTATCTTTATAACCTAGGGAATATAAACATTAGAAAAGGGGTGGTCTCAAATGCTTCGTAAGGGGAAAACATATCAATATTTAATCAAAGGGTTAGTTCATAAGCATATGAGAAAACATAAATAGAGATATTTTTTATTAAAAATAACATGAAATAATAAGATATATCCATAAATCATTATAGGGGAGATTAAAATCTCAAATGAATAAACATATACCATAAAGGAGTAGAATTATGAGATAATAAACATGATCCATAGGGTATAATCATAGGAATATGGTATGGAAATTTAACATTCCCTTGAGACATAACATAAAATAAAATTTGGAACATATATATACACATGGTATCATCATTTTGTGATAATATCCAAGAATTACCATACTTTATGTTGTGGGTATAATCTAAGATGGATCACCCTTTAATTTGTGAGAATAAACAAGAAATCCCATGATATATTATCTCATAAGATAAAAAACATTAACCAATTCATTGGAGGGTGATATAAGACCCCATCCATAATATATATATATTTATATATTCCATATGATATTAATTATTCAACCTATCAAGAAAAACCATGGGAAGAAAATGGGTTTCATATTAGTTTCAAATGGTATCACAAAAAAAGATATCAAAAGTTGATCAATTGATTCCAAAATTTAAATCACCCCAAATGAGTATTTCATAAAATAATTTAAAAGGTGATCTATAAAAAATAACTCCATATGAGATATATTTTCAAATAGTAAAATGGAAGATAAACCATGAAATGGAGCTTTTAAAAAGCATTTCTTAACTATAAAGATCTGTATCTCCACACGTAGTTAAAATCTTGGGAAATTTGAAAATTTTGTTCCCAAAAGTTATTAATGGAAAAAATGTTAAATTATTATATAATATGACCTCATATAATTTTTAAGACCACTTTGGTGGTCCCAAAATAGTGTGTTTACCCAAGGACAAGAGCTTTGTTGAAATCTGAGTTGTTCGATTTTTCATAGAATATTTAATAATTAATTAATTAATACAAATTTATTATTGTGTGTTTGTTAGGGGATATATTTTAAATGGACGATCATATTGAGATTCCATATATATAGTTGATTCTATAATGTATCGTTTTTCCTAGGTGAGGAATAACCTTGTGTTGGGCACTGAGGCTAGGCCTAAGCCCCATTTATATTCTTTTCCTTCTTCTTTTTTATTCTTTTATCTTTTCTCATTTTTTTATTTATTATCATAAAAATTTTATTATCTTATAATCCCATGGAGATTCCCCCCATTAACATCTTTGGATAAGATAATTAGAGAAGAATAGGGAAACGGAGGAGGTGGCGCCGCTCATGGAGCTCCGTTTGAGGTATATTGAGGATCGACGAGTGTGTGGTGAAGAATTGGATTGAAGCCTTTGAGGTTTCCAATATAATTTAGGAATATTTTATGTTTTTCACTATAAATCAACATCATTTAAGAATTTTTATGTTTTAAAGACTTGTATGGGTTTTTGGGGACCTCGTGTGGTTCGATCAGGGGCGTTTGGGGAGAAATTGGGTGTTTTGGTCCATTTTGGGGTTTTAAAATTGAAAAAACCTATTCATATGGATTTTATTTTAGAGAACACATGTATTGTGTCCTTCCTATATGGGGAATATGATGTTTTATTAACTACACACATGTAGTGGGGGTTAACGTTGTATAGTGGAGACTCAGGGCGTGTCAGGGGCACATGGCCATGTAGGGTACATGACCAGAACCTGTGTGATTTTCATAACTAGTGGCCATATACAACACTTGGACAGACCCTATGTGGGGGTACATGGCCATGTACACAACAGGGGACCTTGTGTGGTGTACATGTAGTGTAGTCCGGTGATGTACACATTGATTGGTGGATGAGGTACACAGGCAAGTACCCATGTGAGGGTATATTACATGAACAGGGCTTACATGCCATGTAATTTGGAAAATCACATCCCGGGTGGCCCAAGGAACATGAACATGGAGGACCTCTGTGGATACATGGTGTGTACTTTTTCCTACCTTAACCGTTTTTCTTATTTTTCACCCCATAGTATTAATTGGACCAGTGAGTAATAAATTTGGGTAATTTTTCAAATTAGATCATGATTTTGGAATCCTTTCATCATTTAGAGGCTATATAGATGGTTTTTTGGATGGTTTAGAATTTTTAGGAGGATTTATTTGAGTTTTGGTTTTAGAATACTTCTAGGGTTTGGGTTGTGAGTTGCGAGGTCCAAGTGAGTGTTGTGAGTTTTTCAGTTGATGTGGATTGTAAATTCCAAGACAGTGTTGTTTGAGGTTCTTTCTAATTGATCCCATAAGGTGGAATTAAGGTGCATCTCTGAGGAGATATTGTTTTCTCCCTCTGTGGTGGGACCAGTTTCTTAAGGTTTGAGAAGTTGAGTTTGATATCCTAGGTTTGAGGTCCAGAGTTGTTAGAGACTTCAGGATGGGTTGACTCTGTAGGATGGTAGTTATGATCGAGTCCTATTGAGTTATTGAGATGAGTCTGAGGGACTCTTGAGGATTCCCTTATGGGTGATTTGGTACCCGTGGATGGGTTTTTTACTGGGGATGTTGTCTATGGTTTCTCTTTCATGGGATTTTCTTATAGGTTTGTCTTGTATTGAGGAGCCCATATAGAGGGTCTTTCCTTTGAGGTGGTCATGAAGATCTTTAAGAATTCCCCAATTGGAGGGATTGAGATTTTGGATTCCTTTTGGGAATTCTGTTGATCGAGGATCAGTTGGAGGCCATTGAGGGTTGTTTGGGATGTTTCTGTACTGGGAGTGTCTTGTGATTTTGGATGAGATAGAGGAACCCCTTGTAGGTTTTATTATTCCGATTGTGTCCTTGTGGAAATTTTCTTTATGTTTCTATGAGCATGTCCTAGGATCTTTGGTGTAGCGAGATATTCACTATTAGGATGTTTCTTTATGATTTGTCCCTAGGGACCATGGGCGCCCTGAGATTTGGTTTTTCTTTGAGTGGGTCATTATGAGCCCATGGTGGCTGTTTTTTGGATGATGAGTTATAGGGTTCTAAGAGAGTCCCCATTCATTGTTGGATGAGATTAGAACTGCTAGTTAAGTTGTTTGGATAGTGGGTTCAAGTTTGGATCATCCCAAGTTTAGTTGGCCTTTGTACATGATGTTTGAGGATGTTTCTAATCAGGATTTTTGTTTGAGGAGAAGACCATTGGGATATATTAGACCAATCATTAACATTGAGTTTTGATAAGGTTTTATCCTCTACTGGTTTGATGTGGTTAGATGGGATTAGGGAGTCAATGGAAAATATGGATGAGTGAACCCACTTTAGATTGAATGTGTTCCCTGGATAGAGGTTATATTTCCTACGAATATTGTAACACTCTCCGTTTGGTTTATGGAGCCCTTGTGTAGTGTATCCATCTGGTCTATATGGACGAAGTCCATAAAGAAGTGTATCTGATGGGTCTATAGTAGATCCCAAGTTGTTCTATAAGACTTTTGGGACATGAAGGATCTCAGGCATGTAGAGGTGATATTATGTCACCAGTTCAAATCGTTCTATTAGAGTCATAGATCTCGGTAGATTAATTTCATTATATGGATTCCAATGATTATGATCTGGAATCTAAAATTCATTATTTTTATGTTTATAAATATTATAACATAATATAGATATGGTAGATGCATTATTTTTCATGTAGCTAGGTGAGCCATGTGATATAAATCCTCTGGCAGGGGCCAAATCGGGGGTAGACTTACCTCAAGTGTGATACTAGAACCCATAGTTGTATGTTTTCCTTTTTTAACCCACATTTTTATGCGGTTATTCTTTTTATTTCAGAAATTATTAGTTTTAACTAGGTTGGGAATATCATGTGTGTATTCACTTATTATCATAGTAGATTATAGGTTCACCATTAGGGTTGACCTACAGATATTTATTTCTAACACCCAGTATGTGCACCTCAATTTGTGTGCATACCTAATTTTTTACTTTCAAGTAAAAGAACAAGTTATGCAGTGGATGGGGAAAGGAACATTGTTTCTTGATCATTCATAGCTACTCATGTGGAGTCTCAAGATTGGTCTAGTGTAGCTTGAGCATTGTTGGAGACCATGTCTATGTTTTGGATCAATGTTGGCAGTAGATCCTGATGTATTTATTTTTAGTTTATTTTTTTTTATATATGTGGTTTTCCGTTGAGAAATCACCTATTATATGTTTTTCATGCTGGAGTCAGTAGAACTGTATGCTACATTCCATTTATTATAACATGCATTTGTTTCAGTTTATTTATTATGCATACTTTGATTTTTATCCCTTTTGATGTTTTGGTTATTTATGAGGTTATTTCATTCTGACCATATGGTATAGTCTCCCCAATGCATCTTTTAGACCCTATATACTAGCCAAAAACCTCTAGCATTCAGGGAGGAGCTCTTTAGGATTTGTGGTGATCCAGATCAGGTGACATGTCAGGTCAACCCGAGATAGTTCATTACAATATGGTATTAAAAATAATTAGTCTTTTGATTTGGGGATTAAGTAGATAGGTGGTTTAGGTTTTTTTGGAACTTGTGATGGATATTGGATTGGTGTTTCACAAACACCTTTTTTGATAGGAAGTCCAAGTTTTTTGAGCATGGGATTACTGTTATTAGTTTTTTTATTAGTTGTGTGATTTCATTTAGTGTGATACACTTGAGTTTTTTGATTTATATTATATTCTAGTTTTTGGATCTTGGAAAAAGGGAAAATATTCCAATGTTCATGCATAATTCTATGCATGTAATATTCACATGAAATGTGACTATATATAGTGTTTTTTTCGATGATATAGGTTCGATTGTTTAATGTTTTAGTAACTACTTATATGGTGTCTTATCATATATGTACTTGGTGGAATTATGCTCAATAGAACCATATTTATATAGCTTCTTCTGATGACTGGTCAGGTGGATCTTGTGACAATATCTTTTTCGATGTTAGAGATGCATTCCACTTCATTGAGAGATACATGGAAGCCCCTATGGGTCAGTAATGGCCCTTGGATGACCTATTGGTGTATCGATGGGGGCAAATACACCTGAGATATGTTTCATTGGGCTTGATTTTACCTTAGGCAGTGGTTCCCTTGAAGTCCTAGGTTCATGTTTCTTGGGAGGGGACTATTTTATCAATGTGTTCTTTGATAGGTCTTGCAGTGGGGCCAGTGTTCCTAATATCATCGATGTCTTGGTTGGGCATGACTGTTCTTCTTTGGTGGTGTCATTTAGGTTTTATTTCACTAGGATGTAGTTAGGAATGATGATTTATGGTGGAAAATAAGTGTAGTACTTGGTGTTCTCTCTGTATTGTGGCTAGCATGATAGGGAGGGTTTAGTTGGATCCATGATCCTGCTAGTTTTAGTTTCACAATTATTAGCGTAGTGGAAGAATGATTGGATGCTTTTTGTTCTATATTTATTATAGAGTGTAGGGTGGTCATGTGGTTTATCTTGTAATGATGGAGATTCCTTAATTATGAAGAGGAGTTTTTAGGGTGGTTCGGTTTGTTAGAACTGACATGTATGAGGAGTATGGTTTTTAGTTTTGGGTATGTTATCCTTATTTTATTAGGAATTGGTCCATATGATCATGATTACTAATGCTCATTTGGGAATGTTTTTAGGAAATCCTTATAGTGAAGAGTGAAACATAGGATATTGGAGGTCATGAGCCTCATTTAATTGTTTTTTCTGAGTACGGAGGTTGCAGGTTTTGTGCTGCTGCTTAGGTGGGAGTGGAATACCCAAGTCTATCCATTGCGCTTCATGATGGAAATAGTATGGCATGTGTAGTTTTTAGTTTGGGTAGTGGATTGATGATGAGGATACTCATATAGTGAGGAGCATCATATCGATCACTCTTTAATGTCTCTAATGTTGGAAGAGAGTTGGGGATACTGTAAGACAGATCATCAGATGATCAATATAGAATTAGTTGTGATGGTTATTGGTTAGAAGAATATATGTTGGTTGACCATATAGGGTTCTTAGGGGTGAAGAGTATTTGGGGTTGAGAGTTTGTAATGATCCAAGTCTTCATAGTTTATGAAAAGTAGGGGAAATTTGAAACTTTTATTCCTGGAAGTGTTCCAGTGAAAAAATCATAAATTATTCTATATAATCATCTCAAATAATTTTTCTGACCACTCTATTAGTTCCAAAATAGGGTGTTTACCCTAGTACAGATTTTTGGTGAAAATATGAGCCATTCAAATTTTCATGGAATATTTAATATTTAATTAATTAAATATTAATTTATTCATGCAGGTTCATTTGGTGATATCCATTAAATGGAAAAGTTTATTCAAATTTCCACTCCTCATTTGAGTCTAGAATGAGGGGTTTTTCCTAGGTGTGGCATAACCATACACCGGGCACTGATTCCAAGTATGGGCCCCTTTTCTTTTCATTTCTTTTTTATTTTTTTATTCTTTTTCCTTTTCTTCTTTATTTATTCATCTAAACCAATTTGTAATGTCGTGTATACCCATAAAGATTCCTAATTTAGGTTCCTCATTTGAGAGAGGGAGATAGAAAGAAGAGGGAGAGGGAAATAAGAGGGAGAGGGAGAAGGTGTCTCTACCCAGGGATCTCGTATGGAGGTAGATCGAGGCATGGAAGGTGCGTGACATAAATTTGGTGTGAATCTTTGCTGGTTTATACCTAAAGGTTGGTCCATTTTATGTTTTCCACTATAAATCAATATAGTTTATGTTTTTTAAGTTTTAAAGCCTTCTATGGGTTTTGGGTGACCGTATGTGTGTTGATTTGTGGATTTTGAGAAGAAATTGCGAAATTCGGGCTATTTTGGGTGTCGTATGTGTGAGAAAACCCATGTGCATGGATGTTTAGAGAACACATTCCATGTTTTCTTCCTCTTTAGGTAAGATGAAGTTTTTGAGACTATATTCTATGTACTAGGGGTATATTCTAGTAGTGGTGACTTAGGGTGTTCCAAGGGCACATGGCCTTGTAGGGTACACAAACAGAACCCATGCTAGATACATGTCTAGTGGCCATGTACTATGCCTGGCCAGTCCCTATATGGGGGTACATGTATGGACACATGACTAGGGAACCCATGTGGGTTACATTCCATGTATGGTAGGTACATGTTGTGTAGTCTTTAGTTGTACATGCCAATTCAGGGTTGAGGTACATGGGAAGGTATCCATGTGAGGGTATAAACTATGTATAGGGATTACACACCATGTACATTGGAAAATTACACATTGAGTGGCATGAGGTACATGTCCATAGAGGACCTCTATAGGTACATGCTGTGTACCAAAAGTACACACCATGTAATTTTTCATTCATTGGATTATTTTTTTTATTTTTTACCTAGATATTGAATTAGACTTGTTAGTTGTCCATTATGAGTGTTTTACACAAAAATTACGATGGTGGAATCCTTTCACCATTTACAGGATTTCTAGATGGTGTTTTTGATGGATGAGATTTTTTAGGTGTATTTCTTCAAGGTTTTGTTTTAGAATCCTCCTAGGGGTTAGGTTGTGAGATGTAAAGTCCAGGTGAGGTTTGCGAGCTAGTTAGTTGTCATAGACTGTAGATTGCAGGTTAGTGTTGTTCGAGGTTATTTAATATAGATCACAAAAGATGATATTGAGATGTATATTTGAGGATATATTTGTTTTTACGTGTGTGATGGGACCAGTTTCTTGAGATTAGAGTAGTTGAGGTTGAGATCATAGGTTTTAGGACCAATGTTGTTGGATCCTTCAGGCTAGGTTGACACTATGTGATGGTAGTTACAATCGGGTGTCATTGATTCATTAAGACGAGTCTAAGGAACTCTTAAGGGTTCCCTTGTGGGTAGTTTGGTACCCATGGATGGGTTGTTTTATGGAACGGTTAGATGAGAGTTTTCTTGCATGGTATATTCCCTAAGGTTTGGATTGTACTATGGAAACCTTGTGGAGGGTCCTTCCATTAAGTTGGTCATGAGGACCATTGATAATTCCCCTCTTGGCAGTCTTCTTCTTTTGGATACCTTTTGGAAATGTTATTGATTTAGGATCAGTTGGAGTCCATTGAGAACTGTTTTCGATGTTTCTGCACTGGGAATGTCCCATGATTTTGGATAATCCAGAGGAACCCCCCATAGGCCATCCTACTCATATTATGGTTTTTTTTTCATTTCTGGTTGTTTCTAAGGGCATGGAATGAGAGATTGGGTGTATAAGGGTAGTCCTTTATTGTAAATCACTTTATTTTGTGACCCAAAAAATCATGGGAACCTCAAGTTTTGGTTTTCCTCTAAGGTGGGCCTTTGAGAGCCTGTGGTGTCTACTTATTGGATTATAAGATCCACAGTGCTAAGAGAGGCCTTGTTCTTTGTTGGTCAAGTGTCTATCAACACTAAGAGTTCATCTGTTTGGATGGTGGTTTCTAGGATTGATCATCTCATGTTCTACTTTCCATTGTATTTGAAATTTGAGGTTGTTTATATCAATGAATTTAGTTTTAAGAGGATACCCTTGGGATATATTGGACTTATCATTTTACCTAAGTTGTGATATAGTTGTCTCCTATGTTGGTTGGTCCTGATTAGATATGATTTGGGAGCTAGTGGATATTATTTTTGATTACACCCCCTCTAGATTGATTTTTCTCCCTGGATAGAGGGTATAGTATCCATGGATGTTGTAGTGATCTTGATTTGGTTTATAGAGCCCTTATGTAGTGTATATATTTGGTTCATGTGGATGGATCCCATATAGTGGTGTATATGATGTGTCTATGGTGAAGCCTGAGTTTTTCTATAGGAGTTCTAGGACATGAAGGATCTTAGACATGTGTATGTGAGATTTTTTCCCCAGTTTAGATCATTCAATCAAGTTACTAAAGTCTAGTATATGTATTTCTTTATGTGGATGCCTATGGTAATTATATGAGGTTGAAAATTCATTCTTGTTGCGTTTAGACATATTGGAGGTCTTGTGTGGATCTAGAAGAAGCTTCAGTTTCCATGTGGCTGGGTGAGCCACATTCTACAAATCCTCTGGTGGGGGCCAGATTATGGTAAAATTACCTCAGGTGTCAAATTAAAACCCAAAATTGGCTTTTTCTTTATTTTTTAGTCCATTATTATGCAGTTGTTATTTTTATGCTAGATGTTATTATTTTCGACTAGACTAGACATATCATGTGTGAATGCACTTGTTATGAAAACAGATAAATGGTTCACTGTTGGGGGTGGCCTACTAAGATTTATTTCTCAATCCTTATACATGAACCTCGCTGTTCATGTAGACTTTCTGTCTGCTTTCATGTTGGTGCAAAATTTTCATGGTGTATAGGGCTGAGGTCCAGTGTTACTTGATCGATTGGAGCCACTTGTGTGGAGTCTTAGGATCAGGCTGGTGTATCTTGAGCATCTTAGAGACCTAGTATGTGCTTTGGATCTATATAGGAAATAGAGCCTAACATATTAATTTTTATTTTCATTATTTTTTATAGGTGTTTGTCCTGGTGGAAAATAATTTGTTGTTTTTCTTCATGCTGGAGTATTTAGGACTTTATTCCACATTCATTTATTATAACATGCTTTTTTTTCAATTTATTTATTATGTGTACTCTGATGTTTATCCCTAGGGATGTTTTGGTAATTTCTATTATTATCCCACTCTGATCAAAGGTTATAGTCTTCCCACTAAATATTTTAAACCCTATCTACTATTCAGAACCCTGTAGCATTCAAGAAGGAACGCTTGAGTCCTTATGGTGATCCAGATTGGGAGATGTGTCAAGCCAATATAGGCTGATTCATTACATTAAAATTTTGGTATAGAGATAAAAATTTTAATCACTTTAAAATGTCATTATCAGAAATTTAACATTATTTTATAAAACATCACTTTAAAATAAATCCAAATAATTTATTATTTTAAAGGACATGCATGTTTTACATAGGAAATGTGGAGTAGAAGATAAAAATAGACATGAATGGGAAACCCTTTTTAATGTTTTGAAAAATAATTTATTCAAACCTACATCACAAATATAGTGATAAATCATTCATTTGAAATTACTCAAAATAATTCTTACTTGTATTTCAAAACAAGAATATGAGACAATCAATAGGAAGTGTAAATATAGATGTTGAAGAAAAAAGATCATTTGAAAATAATGGGAATTATTCTAAAAAATAGAATCTTTTATGAAGAATTAAGTTCATCAATGTAATTAACTAGAAAAAGATTAAATGAAATACAATATCATCATAAATCATATTAAAATTCTCTTGTAATAACCATAGTCAATAAAGAATCATTATGACTCAAGAAAATAAGTTGAGTAAAAAAACCCTTACCTTAATTCTCGACTTTCACTAAAGAACTTGAATCTCCTATATAACCAAATAAATATCTTAATAAACTATTTAATAACCTTATTTATAGCTATAACCTTTTATTAACTTCATTTATAATTAATCTCTACATGTATATTAGTTACTTATTCTCTATTTTCAATATTGGGTGTGAGTAATCTTGATCGTTTTGAAGTAGTTTCATAATAGCATTGTTGTTATTCATTATTCTACCAAAGTTCATCATTCCCAGATCATTCAAGGTACTATAATTGATTATTTATACTTATTTATAATTTTATAATTTTACTCTGTTATTTTTGGTTATGATCCTTAAAGATGAAATTGATTATGTGCATGTTTCAATGATTTTTAATGAAAGAAGATTGGTATATTAAATAACAATTTTAATATTAGTTTTACCATTCCAAAAACAAAATAAAATCCTTATTTAATTATATATTTAATATATTATTAGTAAATAATTTCTCATATTCATCATGATATTATTTTATATCATTTTTCAAGTAGGTGGTTAGACCCATCCAAACATGAACATACCATAATTAATGGATGAGTATTGCTATGAAAGTGGTTTATTTTTTGTATAATATCATTAATATAAAATAATAATTATATTATTTAGATATTTTTAGGTTTTTAATAAAATTTTAATTTATTTTAATAAATAATAAATAAATTATATAAAAAATGTGATACGTTACTTCTTGGAGGTGGTAGTCCGCACAAGCACACAAATGACGTTTTCATTTTTCTTAATAGAAAAGAAGAAATGTTAATAATGATTGTTAACATAGAATAATAAAATTTAGTATAAAAAAAATAATGATTTCATTATAAAATAATGATAAAATTAATTTTTGAAAATTAATCTATAAAATAAAAATATATGGAAATATTTGTACTTACGTTGAGAACTTGATCTTTCGATTAGAGGACTCCCTAAAAATGACAGGATTAGGAAAAATTCTTATGAATATAAGCTAAATAAATTAGAAATTTATTTTAAGTAAATTAAAAGGGGTATATTATCAATATGAAACTAAAATTTAGAGTGGTAGTTAATGGGTGGTGATAGACTCCTTTTATAAGTGGTGAGAATGACATTATTGTTAAAAATTCATCTTAATAAAAAGAGAGCACATTTTTCACATGTCAAGAAGAATAAAAAATGGAAAAAAATGTATTAAAGATATTTTTTTTCAATACACACCTCAAAAAATAATCCAAAATCATGTTTTTAAATGTTAATCCTTTTACCCCCTTTGTTAACCATTTTTAGCTTTTTGGCTTTTACTGTGGTAAGTGGTTTTTACCTAAGTAATTCATTTCTATTCCAAAAAATAAATAATGCCTATTAAATAATATGGAAATTATAATTTCAAATTCAAAATTCATTTTATTATATTAAATTTCTAAAATTGGAATAAATTAATTTTAAAATAATAAATTTATAATTTATTAAAAACAATTTAAGATAATAGTGAAACTTATGTTCTAAAATATCATACATAATTTTGTAAACTAAAATCAATATTTTTAAATTTAAAAAATATCTTATAAAATAATTAGTTTTATATATAAAATTGTTTCATAAATTTACATGTCATACTTATATACTAAAAATTCCATAAATGTCATGATATTTTTAAAAATGACATTTTTCACTATTCACATAAAATCAATCATTTTAGAAAAATCCAAAAAATTCATCCTAAGATAATTTTTTTTGATAAGTCTAAAAATTATGTTCAGTTTTTTAAATTCAAATTTTAAAATATGCCAATTTTTGTTTTAAATAAAATTATAAAATAGAATAATAAAATTGTTTTTGTATGAAAATTACTTTTTAAAATATTAACTGTTTTTATTCTTATTTCCTATCAATTACTTGTTATGTTGGTGTTAATATTTGTTTATATATATATCAAAATTATATTTAACAATATGGTAACCTCTATATATTCCCACCAATTCTATGACTAATTTATGATTGTTATATTTAAAAGGTTACATGGTTCGTTTAGATTCACTGTTGTGTATGAAATAAACTACTATACACAATGCTTATTTAAGGGGAAATATAAATTAAAATCATGGGTAGTTACAATTAATGTGTTATTTTTTTTGGAACTGTATAAACCATATTTAAACTCACATTAAATTAAGTATAATATGTGAGGTGAAGGTTTTTGTGATGTTTGATTGTGATTAGAGGTGATGGAGAAATCTCTTAGAATATTTGGTTGAAGATGGATTAAATCTAGAATTTCCACATTGGAGCCCAATGTTTGACAAATTTATAAACCCTATTATGTTTGTAAAGTTTCCAGAATTTTTATTTTAGTAATCCTTAATCTTTTGAAGGTTCATCTCAGTTATAAAGAAGACTTCATAAGGTACACCCTAGTATTGTATTTTTAAGGGTACACCTTGAAGCTGATTTTGGAATATGGATAAAAACCTTGTAGGGTATATATTTTTCATGAGGTAACTTAATTGAGGATATATATCATAATAAGGTAGAAAGGAGATTTATATGGTACCTTTATAAGTTATAATGTAATTTCAAAAGGTACACCAAACATCATAGGGTACCTTCATAAGGTAATGTTAATACCTCATAAGGTATATGAACTTTATGATTGGATATTTTTAAGGTACACTAGAGGGAAGAGATAATTCATAGGATATAATAAAACCCATTATGGACCTTCATAAGGTACAATTCTAAAAAAATTATCATATGTTAAGAAGGCATAAGCCCTTTTCACTTCTTAGAGTATATAGACTTCATATAGTATAACAACTCACCAATATTTTGAGGAAAATGAAAAAATATAGAATTAATATTTTGAAGTAAAAAAATTACTCCAAACAATGATTAAGATATTCAATCATGTTTTAAAAATCACAAAATGGCTATTGTGATTCATATAAATGGGGAATAATGTTATCAATATGAATAATATAGTTACGTCGAATAAGAAGAAGTAATTAATGTTGTAACTTCTTAGTCATACTGTAACCAATTCCACAATACCTCAGTGACATAGAGTTAAGTTTGAAAATAAGAAGAGGGAGCAGAAAAAAGAAGAATAAGTTAAAATATAGTTTAAGGAAGTTACTCATTTGAATTTTAATTTCAAATTAAAATTTGAATGTGCCTTTTTTATGGAGGTGGTGTGTGATATAATTTTATATATATTGTGAATGAAAGAAGGTGTATGTGAAATATCAAGAAGACTCATATCTATAGATTTAATGGTAATTTTTTTGAGATAAAAACTAAGAATAAAATGTTAAGATGTTCTCATAGTGATAAGGAAAGAAAATTTTAATAGTAAATGTCATAGAAGAAGAAGAATCATCACTACATCAACTCTTTGGAATTCCAATTATATTAAGGGATTTATTATTATTGAAAATTAATCATTTATAATTACAATATTTTTGGAAGCAATCTATAATATTTGGGGAGATATAACTCAATTATGAGGATATAATATACCTATTGTAATTATATGTTGATACGAGTGGGTTGTATGGTGTCATTGAAATCCAGATCATGCTAATAATTATACTTTCATTTTGAAAGGTGAACCTTGTATTTATGTTGTTCCCTTCATGTGTGTGTGTTTGGAAGTGGTTTAAATTAACATTAGTATTTGGGGATATTTTTTTTCAATAAGGAAACTTAAAATGAATTTAAATAATTTATTCACACACTCTTAATTATTTCCATTGATTTGTTGTTTCATTTTCAGGTATTAGATCAAATATACCCAACTGATGATTAATTTTGTATTTCATTGACAACTAGAATTCCTATTTGTCAAATTAACTAGAAGTAATCTGTTGTACATTCTCAAATATTATCATACAACTCTAATTTCTACCCTGACCAATTTTACTGGTTCCATTTGATATTATCCCTCTTTTATATTTGAATATAATTATCAAAAATACATACATATTATAGTACATGTGATAAATTCAAATAATTTATGTTTATGGAATTTTATTTTTCAAAATAATCTCCTCATGTGCTTTTAGACATAAACTTAGATAGATTTCATGCCATGTGATAGTGGAAACAATTCAGTCTTGAATTGTTCCTTCATATATATTTTCAATAACTTTCCAAATTATGTTCTATGATGATATATAAGAAACCCCACCGATATATTTATATATATATAATTCCCTAGAAGTTTGGATAAAACTTTAATTCATTAATTGAGAAATATATTTTCTATTGTATTAACAAACTATGAGGCTTAATATCTATTTTTTATATGTTATAAATTTATTTATATTGAAAAATTATAGTTCTACCACTAATACCTTATAGACACATGGCTCTCTTTAATTCAAAATGAAACCAAAATCTATTTTGGCTTCATAAAATGAATATTATATAATCACTTTTCTTACTTCAATCTATAAAACAATTTATTTGACTCACATACCTTGTTTTATTTCGTTAGTGTCACCAAACCTACACATCATAAATACACCATTCATAGGGTTTCTATTATGGAAGGAGGTTTTGAGATATAATTGAATAATACATTGATTATACAGGGTTTCTATGAAAATTATAATTCTAACGGGTTTTAAAATATAGTATGGTGTAAAGTTTTTTTCATAGACTCTATTAAGATGTATCTTGAAAGATTCTGTAACCAACCAAGAATTATTGGTAACATATTGTGCTATCGATGTAAATTTTATTCTTGAATACCCATAAAAAAATTTACATCAATGGAAGAAACAACCCAGATATAAAACTATACTTTTGTATAATGAATCTATATCTAAATTTTTATAAAATTTCTAATCATTACTATTTTTCATTTATTACTTAATTTTAGGATTAAATATTCTTATCAAATGACATATCTCTCATCTAAGTGAATATAAAACCATATATTTAGTTTTAAATTTCCTATATAGTATTTTTATTTTGAATATCACCTCCCGCTTAAACTTATGTATTTTGGTTTTCCTATGTCAACTCATCTTCATCTGAATCCTTGAATTTATTGAAGTCTATCTACTTCCCACTATCTTAAAATATATGTTATTTCTTCTTATATAATTATAGTTTATCTGGACTAATAACTTTATATCATAGGGATAATAATATCCTAATCATATTTTGGACAATATATTGATATGCACTTAATGTTTTCCTTGATGTAAGTTTATTTACTAATATTAGATTTAACAAATGATTCTCATCAAACACATGAATCTATTACATAATGTATTACCTTCATATTGTAACTTATGTGATATCCCTTAGTCAATATATTTGAAATATGGTTAATTATTATGCCTTTATTTGTGAAACATTTCTCAAAAAGAAATATAGAAGACTTTCATTATTTATAAGACTCCTAATTAATCCTCCCTGTACTAACATAACCTATTTGATGTGTATAAAGTAATTTGAGTTTAATAATAGCTCCAATTTATATTTAAATAATCGATGAGTAAATGGTTAATATATTTTATAACTATACCACCTGGAGGATCTTATATGTTTTACCAGGTGTATTCATTAATTCCATTTTACATTCCTAAAATATCTTAAGGGAATCTCATGGAGAATATAAATTTACCATTATTTTATCCATATAATTGTTCACATGTATCTCTCCAAAATAAGTCTTCAATATTTGTGGATATAACTCTATATCTAAAGGTTTTTTTTATAAAAAAAAATATGTAAATATGTCAATACCTAATAGTTTTAGATCAAATGATCCCAAACACCCTTTTTTATATTCTTGATAATTACTTTCAGTTTTACTTAATCAATAATTTTATTCCCAAAAATGGGTATGAGTATTAAATTTTATATCCATTACTGATTTTTGATATTGGATATCAATGATTCAAGTATGAAAAAACTATTAAATGTTATATACTATAAAAAGAATTATTTCAAATATGAAATAATGTCTCATCATTCCTAAACTATACACTAAAATAAATTTTTTGGTATCACTCAATATAGAATATTAGTTTCTTGAGAATCAATCCACTTAAAAATATAAATTCATGTGCTTATTTTTGCTGAATTTGAAATCACCCTACTTTACCTACATTGTGAATTAACATTACTTCTTATATTCTTTTTGAACTTCCTTGGTTCCTATATTTGAATAAAAATACAGGAGCAACATATTTCATTTAATACATAAGAATTAAAACAAAAATATTATTTATAATGATTAATATACATAATGTAGAAGCATATACTTGATTCTTTTTCAATTCATTGTAGTTCCTCTTTTAGTGTACTTTCTTTCAACAAGTGAACCAGATGGTATCCTATTCATTTCCCTCTATTTGAACCTTATTCCTCTTTGAAAGAAATTGTAAGGACTTTATTGAACTTGACCTTTTCATGGTCTTTTCAACATTTGTTTCAATCCATTCACCATAAGGGGTGAGAAACCATATTATAAAAAATCCTTATCTTTCCGGTGATTAATTGTCAAAATATTCCCAAGTGGATTCTACACACTATTAATTATGTAATTCTTAATGAATAAGGAGAAACTTGGTGGTAAAGATGATAATATGAGATCAATGGATAATTTTTTATCCATACATAAGCCCAAATTTTCTAACTAATCAATGTAATTAAACTTATTAAAGTCAATATTACTATCTAGGTACTTTTATTCTAGTTCAAACTTGTATAGCGTAGTGATACTCTCATTTATCATACGTCTCTCTCTATCTCCTTTTCAAGTTCTTGGAGATGATTTATCGGGGTCTATAAATCCATTTCATTGTATTGCATCTTGATCTCTCCAAACATAGCCGATAACCTTCTTGTAATTAAAATTTGAATCATCTTACATGTATACCTTATGGGTATCCCTTTCACCATTGCACGCTCATTTTTGTTGCTAAAAAATAATAGGGGATTATACCATATAATATTACTTTTCCCATAGTAGTGTGCTGTATAAAAGACTGTACCACTCTTGGAAATTTTCATGAGTGAAACCATGTTCTTTTTTTCTAGAAATTATCAATAATGAACTGATCCAAGTTGATTTGGAACGTCACCCTACCAAGTGTACTATGAGTCCCAAAGGGGATTAATGATCCCCATAGTCTTGAAACTAGTGATTGGGTATCAAGAATACACACTTGGTTATTATTTTACCCTCTTATAACAATATAAACAAGCTGTGGAAGATATCAAGAATTTGACATGACCCATCCATATTTTAGATTCCCATGCATATAAATAAAAAAATTCAAGATCATAAAGCTATTAAAACAGGACATAAAAAAATAAAAATTCATAATGAGATATATTAAATTCAATTGAAAATTCTCATTTTAAATATGGATAATGAAAAAACTAAACATCACAACAATAAATAAACAAAATGATCAATAATTATGATGGAAGTAGAATACAAGAATTATATATGTTTGAGGTAGCCAATACACACATAACCTAAAATAAAATAGAAACCCAAATTTGATACAATATCACCTTTAAGTGATCCATTATCTTCTCACCAAATACATACACTTCCAAAAAAGAACACAAATGAACCATGATGAATGTGATCAAATACTAGGTACTAGATAGAAAACATAAGCTCTGTACACATACACACCAGTCTATATGTACTGCGTGAGCCAAACATTCCTAGTATGATTTCACCAAAGATTATATGTATTTCCTTTCATAATAAATTACATAATGGATATTTTAAAAATAATTTATAAAAGTATGTTTTTATATGAGTAAGCACAAAGATAATAAGTATCAAATTTTATTCACTTTCTTTCAAAACAATGTTAAAGAATTTTTAGAAAATAAAACTAGTCCTTTAAAACATAAAACCAAAATTTTCAACCAAGAATAAAATCAATACTTTCCTATAAAACTATTTCAAATCATAAAAAAAGAGGACTTTAAATTCATGAGAAAAACCAATTCTTTTAAAAAATATTTCTCAAATGAAATTAAAAAAAACATCGCATTAACTTTAAATCACTCCATATAAACCTTTTTTAAAATCCATTTAAAAGAAAACCAAAATAACCAATGAATTAGATTAGAAACACAATAAGGCACCAATGTACCAATTAAGTATAAGAAAAGGGAAAATAAAAAATAATCCAAGGAATGATTCAATATAGCCTATCAAGAGTTAGGGGATACAAACAAGCCACGTACTAATATCCCCTAAATAATACACAATTGGAACCAAGGATCATGGAAAATCCCTAGAAATCAAGTGACATGATCTTGAAAATTCCAACTGTAAACCTCAGTTGACCTAAAAGAGCTCATCTACAATCCCGATAGTCTAAATTGGACTATCCAGAATATATAATCCATCCTGGGAGTACTCAGCTACCATGATCCTTAATCCATCCTGGTAGCACTCAAATTTCTTGGGATATAACCCTCTAGATGGATCAAAATCTAAAATGGTTCACTAGGTTGTTTGAAAACAAATTAATGGACATCCAGGTCATCTACAAAATTCCAAACATCACCATGAAATTTATCAAATGAGGTGAGAAAAAAACTAACCAATAAATCATCCTATAAGTCAATAATAAATAATTTGAGATTTACCTTGTCTTACCTACAAAACCCTATCAATAAACAAATCATTTTTTAAAAATTTCACAAGGAAAAATATATAAAATTACTGATAGGGTATCAATCCACATTAAACACAATAAATATAAGGGGATTGACTTAGGGTCTCCATTTATTTTAAATAAGTCATATATAATTTTTGAAATAACCCTTTCAAGATAAGATTGGAATTCCAAGACATTATACACCACTTGAAACCCCATTTAAAAAAACTTTTAAAAATTAATCCTAAAAAAGGATTTAAAATTCACTTGGGAATCAATACATATCATAGAAACCACTTTTAAACCACCACAACACTACCGAGTCTTAAAAGTAATTCCCCATAATCCAAGAACACCCCATCTTAAAAATGTTTCCACTAAAAAATTAAACATATATTTAAAATAAAAACCTTTATCAATACCCCTTTAAAATCACCAACATTCCATTAAAAACCCATTTAGACATTTTATCAAACACTTGGAGTGCATAAACACCCAATTTAAAAGGAATATTAAAAGTTTCATTAAAATTTACACCATTCCAAGTATAACGAACCATTTTAAATATATTTTCCACCACCTCATGGGTATATATATATGTATACTTCTAAATTAATGTAAATTTAAAACATATAATCATATCATTGTATGTAATATAAAGGAATGAAATAGAAACACCTACCTCTTTCAAAAATAAACAACTCACAATGTGTCACCTTTGATGGAGTATCTCAACCAAGAAAGGAAGAGCATTCTGAAAACCTTAAACACACGAAATACCAAAATTAGAACATCCCTAAAACTAATCATGAACTAACAGCCCCTAGGGTTCAGGGAAGAAGACCCAAACCAAGGGAAATTGTATAAGGAAGTAGATAAAAGAAGGAAAATATAATAGAGGGATATTACATCAAGAAATACTTTTGAAATCAAAGTTGTAAGGCTTGGAATTAAAGAAGGGAGAAATGGGGATCTACTTTTTCACAACTAAGGATTGGTTTAATGAGAGGGGAGAATTGGGGAATCCAAAATCCTTAAAAATCTATGAGAATAAAATTGGAATTTCACTTTTAAGTGAATCTGGGAAGGCCATACATTTAGGTCATGTAGTTAGATAAACCAAATGGGATCCACTAGATTGTACCCCCAAAACTCCTATGTTTTGGATGCATGGTTTACTCTAATAATAAACCAACCACTCAGGCCACATATATGCACAAAACTATGTCACATAGTTTCCCATAACACCAATAACGATTTGATAATCCATATGAAAACCATAAAAATTTTCACTATTAAAAACTACAGCACTAGGCATGATTTCTTCATAGAGTTACCCCTAACCATGCATTGATATTGATATAGAGGAAAAATATTAAAAATTAAAATTTCAAATGTGATAATTACAAATTTTAATTACCACAAAATCATATAAAATATACTGTATTAGTGACACATAGGTGTCAAAATTATCCCCACAAAGACACTTTATTCCCCCGAAAAAGTAACAGTCCAAGGTAAAAGGAAACAGAAGGATAAATCTAAAAAATAGATTGAATAAATTCTAAGAATTACCCCTTAAAACGATTCCCCAAAACATCAGGAAAAAACATCAACAACATCAAATAACCTCAAGCAAGATCCAATCCATAACCATCTAACACAAAGCTCTAGGAAGTCATAGACCAAACATAACCCACCGAAGCATTTAAAATATATCTAAAATAGTTAATCAATAGAAATACTCTTCTATAAATATATCATGACTAAAACAACCATGATTCTATGAATAATACAAGGTAGCCATAAAATCCACCAACCATAACCAACTACTAAGAAACCAACTCAAATTCAATAAATTAAACATAATTATAAAATATTATATAGAGGACCAAAAGATAAAGTCACTAAATCCATCACATCTTAAGAAAATCATAGAAAACATTAATAAAAAAATGTTTGGTCAAGAAACAACATGGTTCTAACCTCGAACCATTAAACTCCATCAGAGGGTAACTCATGGGCACACTCATGAAACACTGGATCAAAATTATCCTAATTACTAGTTTCAGCCCGGTAGCTTTCATAGTCTAATATAAAACAAGTACACACCCTAATTACCCATTCACCCCATGCATGTACCCTATGTTCTCTATTTCCAAACCATCCAACCAGATCTGATTGCACGGTCCATTTCATTTAAAATGAAAAGGAACACAATCAGATGATGATACATGATCATTTTAGAATAAAAAATTCTCATAGAAGAACAACCATAGGATTCCCATGGAATACATCAAATTAAATCCACCTAAAAACCACAAATTCTCCAATCCATTGAGAAAGATTTCAAGATATATCATCACCCAAATTAACCCTTAAACCTAATACTCTAGTTAAACTAAGATACTCTCAAACACCGATAGACTGATCCATACAGATTCAACCATCCAACCAAGTCCCACTGGCCTAGCCTACTCAACTCAACCTATACGGTTCCAAAATAAATCCACCTGAAAAATACTACCTTGAAAAGTTCCAAGTTCAGCAATACACTATAAAGGGGAGTATACCACACTTTTAACTCCATTAAAAGTCTAATAAGTGTCAATAATAGGAAAGGTATCACTACTAAAGATAAGAATCATATACTTACTCAAAAACTTTATGGTAGGATTACTCTAAATCACATGAATCATGAACGTAACACTTTCATGACTCCTAAATCACATAAATAGTCCCAAAATCAATCAAGGGACAAATCAAAAGGAACACATTTACTAAAAAAAGAATAATTATTTAAAAAAAATAATATTTTTAAACCACATACCCTATGAAAAGAGTCTTAAAGACTCATTTTAAAAGCAACCACACTTTTAAAAATAGGCCAACCATTTAAAATCCCACCTTGTTTTATAAAACCAAAGTAATTCACTTCAAAATTTCAAATAAAAGTCAAAATTTTACCCTATGAATTCAAAAAATTCATATAAAAATCTATTTTCCTTATCAAAAAAATTCACTGCCTTAAAACTATTTAAAAATTACCCACCATTCAGACACCCATCAGGGGTAGACTTTTATAAACAAATCACCCCAAATATGGTTCCAAAACCAATTATTTAAAACCAATACTTTCCATGATATTCAAATTTATTTTAAAACATTAATAGATATCATTTTAAAATAAACCCTTCTTGAAAAAACCTTCCAAGAGAGTCAAAATATCTTGGACTTAAACCACTAAACTGATTAAAAAACACTCTCCAAATTCCATGAAAAAATTTCCACTTCTAAAAACGTTATTCCAGAACCAAATATGTCCTATATAAAATCCCCATGGACTCATTTTAGGCCAATTGTTTTTCAATGACATAAAATTTTCACAAAAAAAAAATCAGTTTCAAAATATTAATATACCCAAATCATATCACAAAAATTGAACCAAATTGTACATCAATATATCACATGATGGCACTTGATTTTTGACTATTACCAAAACAACTCAAAGAAATATAAGAATCAAGATGAATAAATAAAAAAACGAATTGTTTTGTTTTATTATGATTTACTTGATGCATGGTTCTAAAAACCATGTTCCAATCATGATACAGTTTCAAAAGTATCTTCATTAGTTAATTTATTAGTTATTTTATGGGTTTCTAGACCATGCAAGACAACTACATGCCTCAAAATAACTTTTCATTTTCATTATAAGATTCCAAGAATAAACCCTGATTAAAATCATATAATTACAATTAGATTCAAAATACCATCATCATATATTTTAATCAAACTAGAATAAAAAATTGAAAACCAAATTCCAACTACCATAGGAAACTCAAGGCCTAGGGAGAGAAATAGACTAATAAAATCTTCTCGTACTTGCCTCTTGAGTTTAAACCATTATATCTATATACTACTAGAAATAATAAATATAAATTGATTTCTTAAAGAACCTATTCCCTCTTTATAACCTAGTGTCTATTTAAAACCTAGGATTTGATACCATTTTTAATGAACCAACCTAATATAACATGAAATTTATCCAAGCCCGAACTTCCACTAGGCCAAAAGGGAATTCCATATCCCCATGGGATAACAAATTGTACATGGGTATCAATAATACACACTTGGGAGTGTATAAAAATATATAAAATAAATGGAAAATACTAAGAATACTGCAAGACCCATATATATTTTGGATGCCCATGCATATAAATAAATATATATACAAGGTCATAAAGAATTACAAACATAGAATAATCAAAATAAAAATCTACAACGTGTAATAATAAATAAAAGTGACTATTCCCATTCACAATATGAATAAAGAAAATAACTGAAATTAAAAAAAACTAACAAATAACATGCACAACTTATATAGTGGGAACATAATAGAAGAACTAAACCCGAAAAAGTTGGATGATACAAAATTGATCCAAAATAAAATAGAAACCCAAATCACTATAACATCACCTCCAAATGAACTATTGTTCACTCATAACAACAAGGACCATATAAAAATGTACCCAAAAGAACCATAAAAACGATTCAAATAATAGATACTTGATATAAAATATACGAGGTGTATACACACACACACACACACACTGGTGTATATATAGGGTGTGATCCAAACATGACAATAATATTTAACTAAGGATTATATGAAGTTACTTTAACAATAAATTCCATAAATTATAGTATGAATATAATTTATAAAAATAGGTTTTTCACATGGGAGACCATAAGAAGAAAAATTATCACATTTTATTCACTTTCTTTCCAAACTAGCTTAAATCCTTTCTAGAAAATAAAATAAGTACATTCCAACTTAACACCAAAAATTAAAATGAAGATCAAATTCTATAATTTCCATTAAAACTCATTAAAATCCCAATAAAAAGGTGGGATAATAAATTTATGAGAAAAAACGATTCATTTTATTTATATTTTCAAAATTATTTCTCAAATTTCATTTACAAAACGACCATCACATTACAAATAAATAACATTATCCAAACCATTTTGTAAATCCATTTAAAGGCAAACCAAAATCACCATTTAAGTAGAGTAAAAACACATGTTTTCACTAATGTACCAATGGAGTATATATATCTGATGAAGTGTTAGGGGATATAAATAATTCAAATAATGGGATCCTTTAAATAATCCTCAATAGAAACTAAGAATCATGGATTACTCTTTATGAATCAAGTAACACGATCCGAAGCTTATATACTAGAACCCTAGATCGGCCAAAAAGAACCCGCCTACAAAACTAGTAGTCTAAATTGTACTATTCGGAATCTATAATCCATATCAAGAGTTCTTAGCTACCACATTACATTATTTATCTTGGGATCACTCACCATATGTGGGCCATAATACACAAGCCAAAGAACAATTTTAATTGAGACCCTAGAAAGCTCTAAAAATAAACCACTAGAACAGTCATCTGAGTTATCTACTAATTTCCTTGGATACCCATAGCATTAATAAAAATAAGTGAGCAAAAAACTGAGCATGGAATCATCAAATAAGTCATGAATAAAGAATTTTTGATATCCCTTATCTCACCTCTATCTCCTTCTCAAGGAGCATACCTTTATTAAAACATTGATAAGGAAATAGTATATAATATTACTTGTGTGGTTTCAATCTATATGAAACATGAAAAATATAGGGGGATCAATTGAAAATATCACTTTATTTTAAATAAATCTTTTATAAACATCCAAATAGGCCTTTCAAGACATTTTTGGGATACCAAGCTATTATACACCACTTAAAACCTCATTTTACAACACCCTTTAAAAACTGAACCATGAAAACATGATTTGAAATACATTTGGGAATAAACCCCTATCATATAAATCACCTCAAAATCACCACAATAATACCAATTCTTAAAATCAATTTCCTATGGAAAAATCACACCCTATCTTCAAAATAATCATTTATAACATTAAACATTTATTTAAAATAGAAACATGTGTGAAAACCCTTTTAAAATAACTAATTTTACACTAAATAACTAATTGGATATTTTATCAAACATATATATTTCATAAATACCATATTTAAAATGAATAATAAAATTTTCATTTAAATTCCTACCATTCCAAGTGTGAAGAACCATTGAAATAAAATTTTCCACCCCAGAATGGGTATATATATAAGTATAATTTGGAATGAGAAGAAACTTAAAACATCCAATAATCTCATGGTATATAATATAAGGTAATGATATATAAAACCCTATCTCTTTCAAGAATAAACAAGTCAAAATTTGTCTCATTTGATAGAGAAGATCAACTAAGAAAAGAGTAACCCTCCAAAATCCTTAATCACCCAAAATTCAGAAACTAGAGTCATCCCCAAACCATAATTGTTGCCCAACAACCCATAGGTTTAATTGAAAAAGTATCAAACCCAGATAAATGGGTGTAAGGAATGGTAGAATGAATGATAAGAGAGGGGGTAGGGGTGGGGGTGTTGGAGAGATCCCTTCACAAGTTCAGTGCTCGACTGAATGATATGGGAGAAGAGAGGAGGACCAAAGCCTTAAGACTAGATGGGGGAATGTTCAAAATTTCACTTTTTTGGAATTTGGGAATGCTTCTTGGTTAGGATGAACAATTAGGAAAGCTATGTGACAACTGTGTGAGAGCCACTAGATGTAACCCCCACACCTTGAACAGTTTGGTCATATTGTTTCCTCTAACCATGAACTAACCACATAGGTCACCTATACACACAAAACTAAGCTACATGGTTTAACCTAACACACTGAATTATTTGATAAATGGTTAAACAACCATTAAAAACTCTAGTATAAAGTTTTTTATCATTATACATGGTTGTTTTCATTTTTTCTCCAAAATATGAATCAACCATGTGATAGAGAGAAAATATCAAAATTTCATGCCCAAAAATTCAAAAAATTCAAATTATACCAAAATAATATAATATATAACATAAAAGTGAAACAAGTATGTCACATGATCACAATATTTCCATTCTTTTACTTTAAAATTTATACAATACATAAAAGTATATTTTTGTAATTTATCTTGATTACCAAGTGTGACATAGTAAATTAAATTTATTTGGATCCCAATATTTGATCAACGCACAATAACCCTCACCTTTATATTTATAATATTATATTTCATGGATATTTTAGTTCAGAGGATCCATATTCCCATTCTTATAATTCATACTTTGGCATGAAAAATTACTCAAATATATTTAGCTAAGTGGTATTATATACAAATTTAACTCATAGTTCCTTTATCTGTTGAGTGAACTCCTCAATCCTAAAATACTATACTCAAATTTCATTAAAACATGAGTTCAAGTTACACCAAGTGTTTCTTAGACAATTAATCCTTGATGATAACTAGGTTAAGTCAACCCAAAACTTTATCTAGAACCCCCAATAGTAAAATTAATATGACTATATCTATAAAAGTACCTCAAACTATGGTCTTATTCTAAATCAAGATATGGATGGTGATATTTGACTTAATATTTTATTTAAGGGGTTTTTTTATTTATCTTTACACATAAATATTATTTATTTTATCCTTAACATTCTTGTTAATATTACGTGGATTTTAAATAATTAATTAACCATGGATGAAGATATAATTTGTGCATAATAACTTTATTTTATTTCATCTTGCATGCTTTTTATTTATTTACTCTATGTAATAATGATTAGTCATAAAATAAACATGCATCATATAAATAAATAACCATGTACTAAAAAATAAAATAACCAAGTGATTTGTCGGTGAGATTTTAACTAATAATTTGTTTATCAAGTGGAAGATAAACCAAACATAACCCTAGGGAAAAACTCCTCAATATGATATCTGACTTGAATTGCAATATTCATCCTTTAACCTAAATATCACCTTTGTTGGTTTCACCTCAACTCATGTCCTGAGCCATCTCCTTTCATTGGGAGCTCCATCCATTATAATTTCTTTCTCACTCATAGGTAAGGGGAACCTAGGGGTTATGTTACATAAATAATCCTTGGACACCTAGGCCTATACATAATAAAATAGTAATAAATGGTAAACATATCATAATAATTAATTTAATAATAAATTTATCATAAAAACCCATTTAATAAATAATTATATTAAATAGAAACTTAATAGATACAAAGGAAAAACAATATTATGATCATTCATAAAATGAAATGACTATAGATTAAAATTTCTATCATTCATTTCAATTCATTATTTATTAAGTAAAATTTATCAAAGTAATAAATTAATAATCTTATTAGTTAATTTATTATTTATTATAATTATTAGTCTAAACCATCCTTGAGATTCCCATCCTCTGTAATTTTAAATAAATTACATAAATAAATTTTAATTTAAAATTAATTAGTGTATGAAGTGTTATTGAGAAAATACAACATGCATCCTTCTGTATATGATTAAACCTATTTATGGAGTTTAATACTTACATGACATGTGTTTATACTCGACATGGCGTGTGAATAATGTCATGTATATTCCTTTTCACATACTATGTACTCACATGAAATGTGTTCCCACATGTCACATTGTTTTATGGGGCAAGTTATGTAGTCTACACGAAATGTATAACCACACGACATTACATGAATATAATATTTTTTTACTACTAGAAATGTTCATGACACTTTCTAGTTGTTTAGTCCTATGCTGGTGGAGATATTCATCATTTTTCATACACTAGGGAGGGGCACCTCATGTTGTTAGTCCGAGTTTTATTTTCTACGATCTTCGTGTCATGTATGTTTTAAGTCCATGATGGCTATCTAGGTTTTGCCCTTATTCCCTTAAAAGAGGGTCTAATGTTATAATAAATTATTTTTAAGGCCTTCAAGCTATTGGATGGAAGTACACAATGTGTATTATGACCATACACATCATGTATTTTTATAATAATACAGATATAAATTAAACAAATTATGTTGACATGACCAACCAAAAATCACCCAATGTGTATTCTAATGTGTAATTACCTTTTACATGGTGCGTATAGCTATATACATGTCATGTAATTTGGACTAGAATTTAATTATCAATGTATTTGAATCATATGACATGATTTTATATTGTGTTTCTCAACTAATTAAGTTTTAATGGGAATAAGTCACTCTTTAATTATCTAATGATTCAATTTGAGTTTTTAGAAAATGAATGAGTCTTGGTTACTAGAAGATAATTATGACTATTATTTGAATCTTGAAAGAGATTTGTCCGAAGTTACAATTGAATACATAAAAGGGAGAAATAGGGACAAGGTGATGTTTTTATAGTAGCAATAAACACTGTCTAGCTAGTACAGATCCACCAACTAGTCGGTGGTGTATATAGTAGCTCTACCATCCTCTAGGAGTCCACAAGGAAACATCCTAAGCTAGTTAAGTGCTAGGTGCCTTGCTGGCTACCTAGTGGGATCATACAACTAGTAGTTTTCTTCATTCTAGAACCTTTTAAGGAGCTTTAAATGATGGTTAAAAGAATTATTTTAGTTTAATAAAGACCGGGTTTTACCTAAGAAATATTTGGAATCTATAAAGGCTATAAATATATCCCTTGGGAGGCTTAGAAACCTACCTTCTCAACCAAATTACAGCTCCCAAGTGCTACAATATTTAAATTACTCTAATTATCCAAATTTATCTCAATTATAATATTGTTTTTACTTTATAAATCTTTTAATATATCTTTTACATCTTTCTAATTCTCTCATAGTGACTATTATTATCAAATTGAGAGAATTGATACTATGATTAAATGAGACTTCTTTTATAAATCCTCTATTTTATCCTTGTTATATTTTGGTGATCACTTAATTTTAACATGATGGACTCAAATTTATTTCTCACACCCATGATGAAAATATCAGGTATGCTTTTTTTTAATTTTGGCAATTATTTTATTAAATAGATTTTCTGAGTATTTTTCTTCAAAAAATGATTTTTTTTGGGAAGATAGAGGGTAGAGTACATTTGGAACATTGTTAAGAGAAAATTTACCCAAAACCTAGAAAACTATGCAGTTTGGATAGTGGAACTTGAATTCCCACACAGGTAGAAGCACATTTTTGAAGCCATGCATTCTAAATCATGCAACCTCCATCTATTGATATGGAGGCACATGCATGGTTGGTTCACAGTTTAGTAAATCGTATAACCAAACCATGTGGCCTTACCACTTTAAAAAAGTGGTTTTCTAATTATACCCCTCAATTATTTAAGCCTATTTATCCTTAATTTCATCTCCCATTTGACACCCAAATTCCTATGAATTCCTCCCATATTCTCCACCCCCATGGCTCTATTTCTTAGGTGATTTGATCTTTGATATTCAATGAAACTCCAATTAAGTGTCACATTTCTTATCCTCTTCACCTCTTCTCCCTTATATCTTTATTTTCCTTCTATTTGATTGTTTTCTTGAACAATGGTTATTCTTATCCAAATTTTTTGGATTTGGATTTGATGGTGGTGATGTGTTCTTGCTTCTTTATGATATCCACACTTCTTGGATTGCGATTTACAACTAGTCAGTTGTGATTTAAAAGGAAAAGGTTGGTGGTCCAGTTTTTTAATATTATTTGATGTTTTAAATGTCAATTCATCTATTTATAATGTGTTTTATAAATTGTATTGTTTGTTAAAATGTGTGATTTTGAAGTCATTACTATGTGTGAGTATTTTTAAATGTTTTTTACCCTATGGAAATGGTTGGAAATAGCGTGATTTTGAATTTGATGAGTTGGTTTGTGATGAAAGGTAATTTATATGGTTTTAAAATGCAATAAATCTCTCGAAAACCCTATGAACCTAGGAGGATGGACTAATTACTAGTATACTGGGTGAGATAGAAGGGCCTTAGGTCGGACTCCCTAGTATGATTATGCCACAACACTAACTAAAAAATATGATGATAGTATGGGTACCTCTAGAAATTGTGCTTCATCCTATCTAGTGGATTTTCTATGAGGAGAGTTATTTCTATGATCAATCACTGAGGGTAAGAGGATCATAGGACCCTAATAACCTATCTTTATAGGGTTTTCCATGTTTCTTATGATATGTTTTACCTACTTTCTGTTATTATTGCATATTTCAGGTAAAAGAAATTCCATGTTTGGTGGTGAAGGTTACTCTTACAAGTGATATATTTTATGTAAGGTGTTGATAGTGATGCCATGTTGAGTATTAGATCTCATTCCACATGGAGTCTTGTGTTTCTTTTTCTAGTTCCCTCCTCATTTATGGTTCATCTAGTTTTTAGTTATAAATGTAAAATTGAGACTTGTATAAGTTATTTTATGCAGCTCCTAAAATGGATGATAATCATGATACTTTATAAAATTTTTTAAAATAAATTTTATTTATATGTCTATTATTATTAATATGGTAATATTATTCCCAAAGGAGTTCTTTGATGCTCAGGAACTAGTTTCCATCCTATAGGGATCAGGAATTCCCTTCAGGCCTTGCCATGGGTTAGGTCGGGTGTTAGTTTAGGATAGTATCCCAGACTAAAAAAATGAAAAAATAGTATTAGAGCGTGGTTTTACCTTTCTTTGGGACTTTTTATTTAGAAAATTATAGATAGATAGGATCTATTCACATCATAGCCCAAGGTTCTGGTTGTGAGTGGGGTGTCTATCTAACACACCTCATGATAGGCCTTGGGTTACTATGGGATATTGGGGATATAGTTAACTCCTCCTTAGGGTGTAATACATAGGATATAGGCTAGGAATGAACACCAAGGTATGGTGGAGTGGTTTGATTTGTTGTTTGAGTTCTTATGGTTTAGTTGTGATTTTGTTGAGAATTTTATTATTTAGTTTATTAATTATCCAAGGTTTGATGTATCAATGGTTTCTTCCTTGTTTTTTTTGAGTTTTTTAGTGTCATTACTCCTTGAAGACATCCTGTAAATCCATAAAAGGAGTACATATAGATTTATTTGTCACTAGTTGATCATAGATTAGTATAGGTAGTGGTTTAGACTATTTAAGCCCTATATCAGGGAATGAGCACTGATCCTGTTTAGGTTAAGGATGTGGAATGAGGATTATAATAAGATTTGTCTTAGGAGTTTCTCTAACATAATTCCCCTTTATTATAGGGAATCATGGACCCTAGGAAAAAGAATATTTAGAGGAGAATATTGAGATGAAATTTTAGTTCTTTAAAAATCTTGGATCCATTAAGGTAATGTGTTAAAAAAATTTGTTGGAAATACTCACTCTCATTTGGTGGGATTAAGTAGTTTATAAGTGTAAAAAAGAGAATATGGGATGGAAGGACTTCAATGAAATCTTCTACGGGCAGTTGTTTCACTAGTAGTTTAGCCCTCGCCTTGTCCTGAAAGATTCTAGGCCTCTATCATGGATAAAATTCAATGATGGAATATGCCAACCTTTTCATAAATCTGGTCCACTTTACTTCTGATTTAGTTAATAATGGAAATATGAAAGCCCACTAGTTAGAAATGGGGTTGTATCTGTACATTCAATCTCAAGTATTCTTATTTAAGTTGAAGACCTAAGATGAGGTGGTTGAACAAGCTCTGATGGTAGAGATTGACTAGGATGGTATGTCGGTTCTGTCAAGGATTATTCCAAGACTAAGCTAGTGTGGGATTGGATATTATTAAGAGAATATGATACTTGATGAATTTGGGAATAATGGTTTTAGTAGTTCCAGATATCCACCCCAATATCCATTGTAAGTAGTTTTAGGTGGTTGATCTATTATGTGTCATCAGTGTGAGAAATATGGGAATATTAAGACTGTATTTATAGTGCCACCTAGACCATTCTACCAGTGTGGATACATGGTCCACCTGTAATGGTTTTGTAAGAGTGTTTATCTATCTTAGTGTAGTGTAGGCTCTACTATTATAAGGGTAACAAACACTCCATCTGATGCATCAAGAGCTATGGGGTCTCATTCAAGTGGAGATGGAGGCAATGCTGGATCCTATTATGGGAAGAGCCATCTTAAGTAAGAGACGCATGTCATTAGTCAATGATAGGAAGAGATCTAATTTACTAATTTGTATGATATGGATTAGGAACCAATAGAATCATGTATAGAACCTGTGATAGTTTGAGGTACTATACTTGTTGCATCATCTATAGTAATTTTTTATTTGATATAGGTGATTATCCTTCATTCATATTCAATCAACTCATGGAATTATTGATACTTTTGACTGAGCTTATCTCTTAAGACATGGAGTTGGTCACACCTCTTGGTAAGAGGAATGATAAGTGTTTCCAATGACTTTATTTCATTGTATCCCTATCATTTTTGAGATGAAATTCCTTTTTTTTCTTACAAATTAAAATCATTGATGTGATCCTATAGATGGATTTGATTATGTTCATCAAGGACCACATTGATTTCTATCATCATTGGGTGACCTTTACTACCCCAGATAGGAGAACTCAAAATTTTTAATGGGATTGGTAGTTGTAGTTAGGATGAGATAGACCTAAACTTTTGAAGATAGGAATTATTACTTATCAGGTTCATTAAATCTTGTTGGATGATAACGGGGAAGGCATGGAGAGTCTGTTTCTCTCTATGGAAGATTATTTTTTAGAGGTGTTCCTAAAGGATTTGTTAGGTTTACCTCATAAATGGGATGTGGAGTTCACCATCGATTTGGAACTAAGGACATATCTGATAACACTTACTTCATATCATATGACCCCCTTAGATTTTAATTTGTTAAATATATGGTTGGATGATTTATAATCCAAATGTTTATTTCCCCCAAGCATATATCCTTGGGCTACTCAAGTGTTTTTTACTAAGAAAGTTGATTGATCCCTTAAACTATGTATTAACTATCGGAAGTTGAATCAGGTCATAATCAAGAAAAAATACATGTAACCCCACATTAATGGTCTCTTTGACTAATTTAAAGAGGGAATATGTTTTCCAAAGAATAAACTATATGTAGGGTATCACCATGTTAGGGCATGAGAAGTGAATATTCCCAATACCACTTTCCAAAGAAGTTATAACCGTTTTAAGTACTAGTTAATACATATGGATTGATGAATGATACTATATATTTCATGGATATAGTAAACCTATTGTTCTATAGATACCTCAATTCCTTTTTTTCATGGTGTTTATGGATGAAATATTTCTTTACCTAGGATTAGAAGAATAGAATGGTCATATTTTGAGAATTATTCTAGAAACACTGAAATAGGGCCATATTTATTCTAAACTATTGAAGTTTAATTTCTAGATTTTGGAATTTAGGTTTCTGGGACATGTGATCTTGGAACATGGGGTTTTAGTTAACCAAAATATGGACAAAGTAGTGATTTTATTGGAAGAACCAAGGAATGTTTTCATGATAAAAAGTTTTCTATTACTATTAATGTACTAAAGGAAGTTCATTAGGGTCTTATATCGACTTGAATCATCCATGATAGCCCTCAACTTAAAAGAGGTGAAGTTATTATGGAGTCTATAATGTCAACCATATTTTGAGTAGAATAAGAGGTGGCTGTCCACAAAACCTATCTTGATCTTACCAGAGGATGGACAGAGATATGAGGTCTACTATGATGCTTCAAGTATGGGTTTTAGCTATGTGCTTATGTATGGATAGCATGTGGTGGTGTATGGATCTCATTAACTTTGACCACATGATAAGAATTTACCAAACCACAACCTCGAGCTTCAGGTTGTGATGATTTCCATTAAATTCTAGCATCACTATCTTTTCAAGGATAATTTTATTGCCTATTCAGACCCTAAAAGCCACAGTTATATCATCTCCTAAAAATAGTTGAACCTGAGAAAAAAATGATGGGTTGAGTACGTTTAGGGGTTTGACTTTGATATTGTGTACACCCTAGGTAAGGGAAATGTGACTGACGATGTCCTAAGTATAAATTTTCTAACCCAGGATATTAAAGAGTCTAGTATTAAATGGTATTTGTTGGATATTCTTACTCGAAAGTGGGGGGGACCTTACACTGAGGTTTGCTAGACCTTTTTACATCACTATGAGGATTGGTAAGGTGGAATACCACTTAGAATTTCCTTCCTATTTGACATCGATTCATGATGTTTTCCATGTATCTCAGTTGAAATTGTATAATATGGACCCTTTTAATGTGTTAAGCATGGAATAGATTGAGTTGGAACCTAATCTATTAGTAACGAAACACTAGATTTGGATTTTGGGTTCCCAGGTGAAAGTGCCTCAAGGGAAATTTATTCCTCTAATTTTGGTCCTGTGGCAGCACATGAATAATGAGAATGATATGTGGGAGAATAATTCATGGATAAAAGAGTAGTATCCTCAATTATTCTTTGATCAGAATATGGGTTGACTCTTTGAGGGTGGAATGTTCTATAGTGGGGAGAATTATTTCACCTATAGTGAAATTTTTAGGTATGTTTTATTTATTTTTGGTCCTTTTATTCGATAGCTTTTATGAGTGTTTTTTTGTAAAATGGAAATTTTTTGTGATACAAATGGTGGATCCTGGTTGGAATATAGTTAGGAGAATCTATGAACTATCACTAACAAACCGTGCTTCATGGATAGTGGAAGTAGAATTCCTACATGGTTAGGTTCATGGTTTACAAAGTTGTGTAATCAAACCATGTTTCCTACCCAGTTAAAAAAAGATATTTTTCAATTTTCCCCCTCCCTGATTTAACCCTTCTAACTCCTCATATCCTCTCCCATTTGACTCCCATATACCAATGTTTTTATCCCCTATTCTCCACCTCCCCCATGAATCCATTTATTGGGTGATTTGAGCTTGGTTATTCAATGGAACTCCATGTAAGCATCTTCTATCTTCTCCTCTTAGCCCCTTCTCCCTTATCTATTGAGTTTACTTCTCCCTAGTGGTCTTATTAGCCTATATTTTTTATAATAAAAATTTATTGTCTTGGGTTTTGATGTTTATGGTGTTTTCTTGGTTATATAGGATCTTCACACCCTTTTTATTATAGTCTCCAACTTGTTGGTGGTTGTTTCAAAGGAAAATGTAGACGGTTCCGTGTTGTGCTATTATTTGATGTTATAAATGTAACATACTCTATTTCTAAATGTGTTTTATAAATCATTTTCTGTGTGAATATGGGTGATATAAAAGATGTTGGTGTGTGGAAGGATATTTAAATGTTTTATCCCCTATGGAAATGGTTGGAAACAATGTGCATTGGCATGTGATGAGTTGGTTTATGATGAAATGGGTCTGGATGGTTTGAAAATGAAATATATAACTTGGAAACCCTGAGTACCTAGGTGGGTGGACTAAGGACTAGTACTCTAGGATAGCTGGAAGGACCTTTTTAATGACCCAAACTTTTATTAATGAAAATTTCCCTTGATCTAATTAAATGCCTTGTTATGTAAAATAGTTATATAAAACATATTCACTTCCATGGTTTTATGTTTTTGTATTTAAAATACCATTAATAATTTTTACCATTGCTAATATAGATATTGAACAATGATCACATGATTAGAATAAATATAGGCCTTTAACAAATCCAATTTACTCAGAAAAATAAAGCGATGGTCTCATCCAGTAGAATTACTCCATAAAAATCCCATTTTTCAAATCTTTAAAAGGAGGTAGCATCACCTGGCTTCGCTCTTGACCAATCCCAACCTGAGATTCAACACGTTAATCTTGAATGAAACTGCCTATGAGAGAAGAGAAAGTTAATAGAGATTACTACCCGAGCGATGTTATCTGAGCTGCCCCAAGGGTCTGTCACCATCACACACCTTAACCTTAAGGTATTATGAGGGTGTTATAATGGGTTATGTAACAATACCCTAGCACTATGATTATGTGCTTTATTTTTTGTATAAATAATATACATTCATTCTATTATTGTTACTTTGTAAATGGGTTTTAAATCAAAAATAGTATGTTTAGTTAATATTCCATTAAGAAATCTATTTTTAGGAATTAAATAATATTTCAATAAAATCTAATTATTAAATTACTTTTATTAAATATAAATTATCATATAATTTTTTATGAATAAAATTGTAATTTTTATTAAGGTTTGAAAGCTGTTTTTGTCAAAACCCGTGAATTTTTGATAAATGTCAATTTTTATTTGAAAAGTAAAAATTTACATATTTATAAAATTATTTAGATAAAATTAATATCATTTTTGGATTCAGGATGTTGAAATTATCTAATGGTGAATGTTTCATAATTTTCTGAGACAGTCGAATTTTGGGGTAAAAATTAAATACCATTTAAATATATAATATGTTTTATGACATCATAATGATCCAATAGTGATATAATAAAATAATATAAAATGTTTTTTCAGACAATATATTTTTTATCTTAAAAATAATGTGATTTTATATTTTTTTGATTTATTTTACAATGCCTTAGTGGACCCTCCAAGACTTATAAAAAATTTCAATATTTTAAAATGATTTCCTTGAGAGTGTGACTCACCTCCAAATAAAGAAGCCTAATATTTTAATAATTTATGAAATTATAAATATAAAATAATGTTTTCTACTCCACTTTGGAAAAAAACATGGGCAAAAACGAAGCTATTGTTTGTGGTTTTGATTAGTTTAATGTGTAGTGTCCAAAACCAAAATTATAAAGAATTCCTTCTCCTTTCCTATATAAACCCACTCAATATCCCATTCCACTTCACTCAAACCATTTATATATTTACCAAAATCTTCCCTCCTATCTCTATAATCCACCCAAGACACCCCAACCTCCCAATAAGACTCTCTCAAGCCTCTCTTAAGCCTTTGGGATCACACTTCCAAGCAAGGGATCCTCACTTTCCCTCCTTCATTATTTATGTCCAAGTTTATTTATATTGTTATTCCATTTTATTTTCAATTAAAAATGTTTTGTTATGATTTTTCACCTCCATTATACTACCCTACATATTTTTTAATTATGACATACCCATTTATCTTTCATTAATGCCTCCCATGTACACCCGTTACCATGCTGAGATTCTGTAAGGGATTTCTCTCTCTCCTACTTTACTTTCAAGAAATTATTTTATTTTATGCATATAAATTCCATTACATATGTTGGGATATTATGTTCCATGACCCTATTACTATCCATTTCATGTATAAATTATTAGATACCCCTTTATCTCACATCAACACATTTTACGATTTCTATTTGACGTTGTTATGCTATTGAAGTTACATCAAAATTTCCATGCCAAAATCATCATGTAAGTAAATACCATACCCATTTCTCTATCAAGGGTATTCTACTTTATGCATATTTACTTTTTGATTGAGGACTTACATTTATGTATTCCACATCTCTTATTCTTGTAATAAATTATGATGTTTAATGAATGCATGTTGTATGATCTATGTGGCACACTTATGCTTGAAATAATGTGATTAAGAAGGGTGAGCTCTGATAGCGCTCCAATGAATTGGATAAAGATTATTATTAGGATACATCAAGTTCAATGAGGGTTTACTCATTCTCCAGGTGAAATGTGCCTTGGCTCATGCTAATATCATGTTGTATGTCGTCGCCACATTTTTATGTTATGATAATCATGCTATATCATTCCTTTATATTCATGTTTCTATTGTAATCCATAGATATGACTATTTCATAACATGTACTATATTCTTCAGGGTATGACTTGTTTAATCCCTTTATAGTATTTATATCTCACCATTTTTTATGCATTTCCTCAGGTTATCCCATGAAATGCTAATTACGAAAGAATATTGTGGTCATGTAAAAGAAGTTTTCTATAAAGATGTTGTATTTTATGTTCTAAGTTGTTATGTAATGTTCCTAATTTCCCAAGACACTATAAATATCTATCCATGATGTTTTATTAACTAAAGGTTAATGTAATAAATCATGTTTAAGTGTGTATTAATGAGTAGGATTTTTATAGTTGGTATCAGAGGATAGGTTTAGTTATTTTTGGGATTATGATTAGAAAACCCTTGTGAAATCCTAAGAGACAAGACTAAGTATAATAAAAACATCCCTAAATTTTGGTGAGTATAGATTAAGTGATTTATTAAGAAAATACATCCATATCTAGATACAAACATGTAGAGGTGGATCTTTCATAGATGTATCTAGGTGTAAAACCCGAAAACACTTCTTTGAGCTAGACTCAAATGGGAACTGGTGCATGAAAATAGGCCTTGATACACTCTTGGTTCGACACTCTGAGGGGATATGATTTGTTAAATTCATAACCTTAATATGAACCATTATTAAGGGAATAAAAATATTCCCCTAAGAATATATGTTGGGAAGTAGATCATGGATAACATAGATTGAATCTTATAAATTTACAAGTTAAGGAAGTAGATATAATTTATAAGCTATACCTTTATGTCATTGGATTCCCATTATGTGTTACCCATAACAATTCTTTTATTCTAGACAATGGTCAGTAATAGGAGGACTCAATCTAACAACTGATGTGAAGATCATTGTGATGACTGTTCTAATGAGACGCCCAATCCGATGGGAGTGGGAATCACAAACTTTGTCATGATACTCTCTCAGTTAACTCATGTTTTGAATAGAAACATGGATTAAGAGGAACATCCAACCCCCCTAAGAAAGCAAAAGTTGCAATCTATAGCTTCACGAGACAAAGGCATACTACTTTTAATGGATCATCTGATCCTTCAAACACTGAACAATGGATCAACTCTATTGAGAAGATCTTCTCCATCCTTTAATATTCCAAAGAAGTGAAATTTCTTCTGGAATATTATCATATGGATGGTGAATATGATAAATAGTTGACATTGATAAAAAATAATAAGCTTGAGGAAGAGATCAAGGAATTGGAATAGAAGGATTTACGGGAAACATTTTTCGATAAATATTTTACTTGATCCCTCTGAATTTAAATGGAAAGGGAATTACTTTCCCTCAAGAAAAAATATTAGGAATCCATCAGAGTGTATGAGGAAAACTTCATAAGGCTGTCACGATATGCCTCTATCTTTTTTGTTACCCCTGAATGCAAGGTTGACCACTTTGTGGGATAATACCTAGCCTACAGAAATCCCTAGCGATCTGTGATTTCTATAGCTATGAGGAAATAGTATGATGTGCCCTCAAAGTCAAAAAATGGAGATCAGTGAATCTCAGGGGTATCATGGGGATAAGAAGCGGAAAGTGGAATTTAATTCTGGTGGTCTGATGGATAAATATTACAGTTCTAAGAAATTCCATAACCCCACTTTCCAATGGTTCGGAAAGATGCACCTTAGAAATTTCATGAAGGGGACGAAGAAATTCTTTAGGTGTGGAAGAGAAGGGCACATGGCCATTAAGTGCTGACAATAAAAACCCACTATTGCGATAGAGGAGAGGAATGCTATGTTTGACCCTCAACACATTGTTCATTGCTTCAACTGCAAAGAACTAGGGCACTTTTCCAACCATTTTCCTAAGACAAGGGTTTTCGAAGGCAACCAACAACTTCCAAGGCAGCAAGGGCGAGCTTTTTCCATCACTACCACTAAAGAAAATCCTGAAAATGAAATGGAGACTCGTATGCGAGCTATTCATTCAATAATAGTGAACATACTTTTTTATTCTAGTTCTACACATTCTTTTATATCTGAAAAGTTTAGTAGAATTATCCCAACATGATTACAAATCATGGAAGTAGAGATATCGTTGAGAACATAAAATGGGAAAATCATTTTATCCCATGAATATAACTCCTAACCTGTCATAATTCTTGGATTGAACTTCCCGGAGAACCCCATCATACTCCCTCTAGTGGAATTTGATGCAATTATTGAAATGGATTGGATTTCCCTATATAGAACCAACATAAATTTCCGTGAGAGGGAAATCAATCTTCATATGGAGAATTGACCCATGATTATATGCAATTTCAAGGAGGAGGATGAATCTTCTTTAGCACAATCATATCAAGGGTGGATATTACTGACCTATGATCATGCGTATCTTGATTAGATGATTGTGTCTAAGGAAGCGGCCATACTTGAAGATATACCTATTATGAGGGAATTCACTGAAGTGTTTCACGAGGAATTGCCTGGTCTTCCTCCTAGAAGAGATGTTGAATTATCGATTGATCTTATACCTGGGGAGCTTCAAATATCCAAGAATCTATATAGAATGACTGTTGTGGAGCTTGAGGAGCAAAAAAACAACTATAGGAGAATTTGGATCAAGGGTTTATATGCCCAAGTGCTTCACCATGGGGTTCACTAGTCCTCTTCATCAAGAATAATGATAGGTCAATGAGACTTTTCATTGATTATTGTGAGCTCAAAAAAATTACAATAAAGAAGTAGTATCCTCTGCCACGAATTTATGACTTGTTCGATAAGCTATGTGGATCACAATACTTCTCCAAGGTGGATCTATGGTCGAGATATTACCAAGTAAGGGTGAAGAAAGAGGATATCCCCAAGACTGCTTTTTGTAAAAGGTACGTGCACTATGAATTCATAGTAATGCCGTTCGGACTCACTAATGCTCCAGCAATATTCATGGACTTGATGAAAGGATTATTTAGATATTACCTCAAAAAATTTGTGGTAGTATTTATAGACGATATTTTAATATACTCCAAAACTAAGAAGGAGCATGTGGAGCATCTAAGACCTATACTATAGACCCGATGAAAGGAGAAACTCTTCGCCTAGTACAACAAGTGTGAGTTCTAGTTGAAGAAAGTCTCATTCTTGGGTCATATCATCACTAGAAATGGGATATCTATGGATTCCTCCAACACAAATGCAATTGAGGGATGGAAGAGGCCAACATCTGTGATGGATATCCATAGCTTCCTTGGGTTAGAAAGATATTATCACCAATTTGTGGGAAAATTATCACAATTTTCAAACCCTATTACCATGATAAATCAGAAGGGAGTCATGTTTTCTTGGAGTGATGAATGAGAAGAGAGATACAAAGAGTTGAAAATGAGTCTTATCACTATGCCCATACTCACACTACCCACAAGTGGAGAACTTTATGTGGTATTTAGTGATACTTAGAAGAAGGGACCGAGATGTGTGTTGATGCAAAATGAAAAATTCATTACCTATGCTTCAAGGAAATTGAAATTTCATGAGAAAAACTATCCAACACATGATCTAAAGTTATCTGCAGTAATCTTCTCTTTAAAAATTTGGGGACATTACCTTTTTGGGGAGAAGTGTGACATATATGTGGATCACAAAAGTCTCAAGTATATATTCACACAGAAATAGTTGAATATGTACCAACGAAGATGGTTAGAACTGATCAAAACTGTTACTTCTCAATCCATTACCACCCTGGGAAAGCGAACAAGGTGGAAAATGTTCTAAGAATAAAGGACCCAACAATTTTATCATTGATGAGAATTAAAAAGGATATAATATTCTTATATTTGATGAATATAGACATGGAAATCATAAATAACATAACATCATCAATCCTTTCACAAATGATTGCTCAACTGTCTCTTTTAGAAAGGTTAAAGGATGCTCAAAAGGATGATGTAGGAATTCAGGAGAAAGTGGAAACTATCAGAAAAGGGAAATCCTCAGAGTTTAATGTTAATGAAGAAATAATTTTGATATTTGGGTCGAGACTACATGTTCCATCAAGTCTGGAGATAAATAAATAACTTTTAGATGATGCATATAGTTAGAATTTCTCTATTCACCCAGGAAACACAAAGATGTATCAAGATATCCAAGAGCATTATTGGTGGGATAAGAAAGGAGATTGTTGAGTATAAATCAAAGTGCCAGGTGTGTCAGAAAGAGAAGGATGAGAAGCAGATGTCTAAGGGGATGATGTAAGCATTAACCATACCAACATTGAAATGGGAGAACATCACCATGGACTTTGTCATATGACTTCCAAAGACATCCAAAGAAAACAATGCTATCTGGGTTGTTGTGGATCATCTTACAAAGAATGCACACTTCATTACAATTTGAGTGGATTTATCATTGGATAAACTTGAATGTAAGTGGTAAGAATTCATGGAGTACCACTATCTATTATATCCCATCGAGATCCAAGATTCACCTCTAAGTTCTAGAAGATTCTCCAACATGCTCTGAATACTGAGCTGAACTTCAGTACGGATTATCATCCTCAAACTGATGGCCAATCTAAGAAAACTTTCCAAACAGATGAGGAAATGTTGAGATAATTTTTAATGTACTTCAAAGGAGGATGGGATCATCATCTTCCTTTGGTTGAGTTATCTTACAATAACAGTTTCCACTCAAGCATCCAAATGGATCCTTATGAATCCCTTTATAGGAAGAGGTGCAGAACACCGACATGTTGGGATGAAGTTGGGGAGAAAAAATTCCTAGGTCCAAAAATGGTTTAAGAAATGGTGGAGAAGGTTAAGACTATCTAGTATCATATTAAAGCTGCTCAGAGTTGAAAAAAGAGCTATAATGACAAATTTCGATGATACCTAGAGTTTGATGTTGGAGACATGGTATTCCTGCACATATCACTGCGGAAGAGAGTTATGAGATTTGGGAAGAAGGTAAATCTTAGACCAAGGTACATTAGACTTTTTTGAGATCCTTGATCACATTGGAGCAGTTTTCTATCAAATAGAACTCCCACAAAACCTATATCAAGTACATGATTTATTCCATGTATCACTCTTGAGGATGTAAATACCCGACCCATCACATGTACTCAATCTAGATGCGGTAGCATTGGAGAATTTCCTCTCCTATGAAGAAAAGCTCGTGAAGATCTTAGATTTCAAGACAAAAGTTCTACTTAATAAGAAAATTACACTCATCAAGGTGTTGTGGTGAAAGCACAATTTTGAAGAAGAAACATGCGAATCGGAGGAAGTGATGAAGCAGAGTTATTCTCATCTATTTTAAATTGGGAAAAAGAAAATTCGATGGTGAAATTTATTAATGGGGGAAGATTGTAACGACACAAACATTTATTAATGAAAACTCATCTTGATCTAATTAAATGTATTATTATATAAAATGGTTATATAAAACATATGAAATTACATGGTTCTATGTTTTTGGATTTTAAAATACCATTAATAATTGTTACCGCTACTAATATATCTGTTGAACAGTGATGACATGATTAGTATAAATAATGGGATTTAAAAAATATAATTTACTCAGACAAAGGAAGTGATGGCCTTATCCAGAATAATTTCCCCATACAAAGCCCATTTTTTGGAGCTTGTAAAGGAGGTAGTGTCACTAGGAAATTCAATTGACCAAGCCCAAGCTGAGCATTAACACATTAAGCTTGAACTGAACCACCTACGGAAGAAGTGGAAGTTAACTGAGATTACCACCCGAGCGATGTTATCTAAGACACCCCAAGAGTTTTTCACCATCGAATACCTTACCCTTAGGTCTTGTGAAGGAGTTATAAGGGGTTATGTAACAATACCATATCACTATGATTATGTGTTTTATTTTTTTTGTATAAATAATATTCATTCATTCTATTACTATTACTTTGCAAAGGGTTTTTAAATCACAAATAGTATTTTTAGTTAATATTCAATTAAGAAATATATTTTTATGAATTAAATAATATTTTAATAAAATATTATTACTAAATTACTTTTATTAAATATAAATTATCGTATAATTATTTATGAATATAATTGTAATTTTTATTAAGGTTTGAAAGCTGTTTTTGTCAAAACCTGTGAATTGTTGATAAATGTCAGTTTTTATTTTAAAGTAAAAATTTACATATTTAAAAAATTATTTAGATAAAAGGAATATCATTTTTTTATTCCATACATCGAAATTATCAAATGGTGAATTTTACATAATTTTCCGAGACATTCAAATTTTTGGGTAAAAATTAAATACTGTTTAAATATATAAAGTGTTTTTTGACATCATAATGACCCAATAGTGATGTAATAAAATACTATAAAAGGTATTTTGGCCAATATATGTTTTAAATTTTAAATAATGTGATTTTATATTTTTCTGATTTATTTTACAATGACTTAGTGGACCCTCCAAGACATAGAAAACATTTTAACATTTTAAAATGATTTCCTTAAGAGTGTGACTCACCTCCACATAAGAAAGCCTAATATTTTAATAATTTCATAAATTAGACTTATAAAATAATGTTTTACACCCCAATTTGTAAAAAAACATGGGAAAAACCCATGGGTTGGTTTTTTTATTAGTTTAATGTGTAGTGTCCAAAACATAAATAATAAAGAATCCCCTCACCTTTCTTATATAAACCCCCTCAATCTCCCATTAATCTTTACTCAAACCATTTTAAGCCAACCAACATCTTCCCTCATCTCTCTATAATCCTCCCAAGGTTCCCCAAGCTCCCATGAAGCCTCTATCAAGCCTCTCCCAAGTTTTTGGGATCACACTTCCAAGTAAGGGATCCTTACTTTCCTTCCTTCCTTATTTATGTCCATGTTTCCTTATATTGTTATGCACTTTTATTTTCAATTAATAATGTTGAGGTATGATTTATAACATCCCCTATACTTCAAACCTTATGTTTTAGTGATGATATACCCCTTTCTCTCTCATTAATTCCTCCCATATACACCCATTACCATGCTGAAATTCTGTAAGGGATTTCTCTCTCCTCATTTACTTTCTAGAAATTATTTTATTTTATGGATATAAATTCAATTACATATGTTGGGATATTATATTCCATGACACCCTTACTATTCATTTCATGTATAAATTATGAGAGACCCATTTCCCTCTTATCAACCAATTTTATGATTTCAATTTGATGTTGTTATGATGCCGAAGTTACACCAAAATTTCCATGCCAAAATCATAGTGTAAGTGAATATCATACCCATTTCTATATCAAGGGTATTCACCTTTATATAGAAGTGATTGTCGATTTAGGACTTACATTTATGTATTCCACATCTCTTATTTTTGGAATAAATTATGATGTTTAATGAATCCAATTTGTATGATCTATGTGGCACACTTATGCATGAAATGAAATGATTAACAAGGGTACACCCTGATAGCTATCCAATGCATTGGTAAAGATTAGTATCATGATGCATTATGTACAATGCAGTTTTACTCATTCTAATTAAAGTGAAATGAGGGTTTACTCACGCTAATTCAAGTAAAATTAGGGCTTACTCATACTTCATGTGCAATGAGCCTTGGCTCACGCTAATATCTTGTTGTATGTTGTTGCGGCATTTCCATGTTGTGATAATCATGCTATATCATGAATTTATGTTAATGTTTCTATTATTCTCCATTTATATTCCTGTGGCCTAAAATGCACTGTATTATTCATGTTATTCCTTTTTTACTCCCTTACCGGGCTTATAGATCACCCTTTTTTATGCATGTCCTCAAGTTATCCCATGCAATTCTAAGTAAGAAGGAATTTTGTGGTCATGTAAAAGAATTTTTCAATAAAGATGTTGTATTTTATGTTATATGTTTTTATTTAATGTTCATAATTTCCCAAGACATGAGACCTATCGATCCTCAGAGTTGTCTTAAGTGAAATTTTATGTAATAAATAATGTTTAAGTGTGTATTAAAGTGTAGGGTTGTTATAACCTTGGCCTGGTATACCTAGAAATATTATGCCACAATACTAACTAAACAATAATATGATATTGTGGGTAATGTTAGTACTTTGGATTCAACATATTTATAAGTTTTCGTATGAGGAGAGTTATTTCTGTGATCCATCATTGAGGTAATGTGGATTATAGGACCCTAATAACCCAATTTATTAGAGATTTCCTATGGTTCTTATACTGTGTTTTAACTACATTCAGTTATTCTTAATTATTTCACTTTACTTTTAAAAACTAAATCATATTTTAAAAGTATACTATTTTATTTCTTTCAAAATAGCACTTTTATTTTCATTATAATGGATATTCATTAAAAACTTGGTGGGATCCAACTGGGAAAGTGAGCTCACACCAAACATAAAACCAATGGGTGTATGTAGACCTTGTTCTGTCTAATCCTTATAAAGGAAAGACCATGTTTAGTGGTTGTGTTTACTCTAGTTAGGTACATATTTTATGGAAGGTTCTGAGGGTGGTGACACAGTGGGTATTCATCCTCATGCCACATAGAGTCTTGTGTTCCTTTTGTTGGTTCCCTCCCCCATTTTGGTTCCTTCTATTTTTAGTTATGTATTTAAACTTGAGACATGTATACATCATTTTATATAGCTCATGAATTGGATGATAGCCATGATGAATTATGTAATTTTTGTTATGCTATTTTATTTGGATTTTGTTTATTATTTACATTATAAAATAATTCCCAAAGGAGTTCTTTGATTCCTAGACACTAGTTTCCTGCCCATGGAGGTCGATAACGCCCTTTAGGCCATTCCATGGTCCTAGTCGAGTATCTATTTAGGATTTATACACATAAAAGTTTGTGGAATTCTTTCCAAAATCACTAAAAGAAAAATATTTCTTATCTTTGAGGTTTCAATATATAACCATTAAAAATATATGGTTGATTGTATTTAGATTTCTATATATAACCTATTAAAAATAAAGGGTGTTCTAATATCGTGGATACCATTAAAGAAAATTTACTAATGGAATAAACCCTCAAGAAAATGGGGTGTGGTATGTAGGGGTTCATCAAAGAATTTTATCCAAACTCTTTTATCAAATCATGTGCTTTATTTTATCCTTTATCGCTTTATATTTTTTTTAGTTTTTCACTTATTATTGCATATATTGATAAACTTAGTCATTCAATTTATGAATTGATAATTATTATATGTTTTTGATTTAATAAATATATATAGTTATTACATTACATTTTATCTTTTATTTTACTTGTATACATTTTTATTTTTAAATTATATAGATTTTTTTAATTATCAATAAAATTTTAAAATGAAGTTCTTACTCTAAGAATTTATTTATTTATTTGTTTTTTAAAGGGAAATCCACCCGCTTATTTCTATTTTACCATAATATGACCTACATTTTATATCAAAGGGATATTGAATTGTTTTTGACTTATTTATTTATTTTCATCTCTTTTAAAGATTATTTTTTAAAAAATCTTTAATTTCTTTTTTCAAGAACCATTATTTTATATAAATGGATTTTTATACCTATGGTTCTCCTATTAAAAACTATATGGGTTGTGATACCTTTTTTGATTGTAAAAATTATGTTTAGTAAAAGAAACATATGTGTACCTTTGATATATCTATTAGTTTCCTCATATGGAATATAGTTATTCATGGTTATACTCATACTATTGAAAAAGAATAAAAAAGGATTCCTGATAACTTTTTTTCATTTGAATTATATTATAATTCTATGAAGTCCTTACATTGAGGTTTAGAACAAAATGAATTTAATCAAATTTATACATGAAAAATGAATCATGGAATCTGGAAACTCTTAGCAGTAAATCATTAAGAATTGAAAAAAATAAAGATTCTAGATTAGATATGTTTAGAAAAGACTGTGAGAGTTTTTCTATGTATCTTAGAAAATATTTTATTGAAATTTTTACATGATTCACTAACATTGGTATTGGTAAAACGGGTCTTTGTGATAATAATTCTATAGAAATATTAGTCAAAAAAATATTTTGTGTTTTATCAAGTAACTTGGAACCCAAATTGAGCATGATCCAGAAAACAAAATATATAAAGAACATGGAATTTGAGGAGATCATCCAATCTCTCATGACATATGAGATAACTATGAAAAGACAAGCCAAAAAGTAGTAATAGGAGGTAAAATAATCTAAAAAGGAAATTTATTTGAAATAACTAAATGATGAAACATTATAAAGAAAAATAATTATTGATAATCTTTCCATGAATATAAATAATTACATGAAAAAGAAAATATATTTTCACTAATTCAAAAAGGAAAATCAAGAAATAGAAGTTACTTGATTTTGTTGTAACAACAAGGGTCACATCAAGCTAGATTTTACCTTGACAAAGAATAATCCTAATGATAAAAACCATGTAAAAATGTAATAAATGTTTCTACTTGGAGTGATAATGAGAATTCATTTTCATCATTATAATCAAGTGATGAAAGTGCTAAATTCCTTATAGCCGATATCTAAGTATGTAATAGGGTAAATTCTACATGTTGCAATTTTTATCTTATACTTATTTATCCTCTTATTTATGTTATTAAGATATTATATATGCAAGAGATCAAATCCATAATGGGTTTTGGGAATTTTATTTAAAATTAAAATAATTAATAATTATAATCTAGTTTTTTTGAAAGAGATTGACTTTAAGAAGAAAAAGATGACTTGGTTTTAAAACTAAAATAAAAACCAGATGTTGAGAATATGGAATATAAAATAAAAGAGATTTAAAATAATATTTCTCATTTCAACCATAATGATCAATATATAAATATAATTTTGGGATCTTAGTGTGTTGTTAAAAGTAATTATAGAATCAGTTTTTCAGAACAATGTTTTTTTTCCAAAAATTCTAAAAACAATAATTTTTAGAGGTAATATTCCAAGATAATGTTTTAATTATTTTAATAAATTTGGAAATTATATCTATGAATGAAATTAAAAATTATATACATGATAGAAAAAAATTAATTCATCTTTCATCTCAAATTTTTAATGGGAAAACATTTTATAAAAAAAATTAGATTCCAAACTCTTTATTATCTAACCTAAGTGTAACCAATATATCATCACCCAAACATTAATATCTTAATATTTTGTAGGAAAAACGTATTTATTGAAAAAAATAATCTAATTGGAATATGAATAGTGGGCGCTCGATGAATATGTGAGGAAATACTTATAGATTTAATCATCTTGAAAACATTGATGGAGGACATGTCACATTTGGAGTTGATTCAAAAAGTAAAATCACTAGTATTTGTTCAATTAGTTTCCCAAATATACATTATTTAAATAATTTTTATTTTTTAATGGATTGGAGCATAACTTACTAATCATTAGTCAATTATGTGGTGGAATCCTTAAAATTACTTTTGAAAATAATTCTTGTAAAATTTTTAATTCCAACGGGAAAATGTTATTTTTATTATCTCATTTTCAAAATGATTATCTAATAGATTTAAATGTTTTAAGTCAAAATTTTAATTGTATAACTATAAGAGATATTTAATATTTTATTTTGTATTGAATCCTATTTCATTATAACATTCCCTCTCTTTTTAAGATCAATCAGAATCGATTAGTATGCTATTTACCAAAGTTGTTTTTAAAAGATAACTTAGTTTGTAAACCATTCCAACATGGAAAGAAACAAAAATCATCCTTAAAAGCTAAAAATTAAGTTTAATCCTGTAAATAATTAGAACTAGTTCACCTTGACCTTTTTGGACCAACTCATTATTCTAGTATTAGAGGTAAATCTTACACCCCTTTAATTATAGATGATTATAAAATATTTACTTGTTTCTTCTTCTTAGATCATAAAAATTAGGCTTATAGAGTCCCTATAAAATTTTACATGAATTTTTAAAATGAAAAATGATATAAACTCTTATCTCTTAAAAGTGACCATGGTGTATAAATTTATTACATATACATTGATGAGTTTTGTGCTTATCAAGGTTATCATAATTCCTTCTCATCTTCTAGAAAACCTCAATAAAATGGGGTTATTAAAAGATGAAATAGGACCCTAAAAGAAATTTCTAGGAATTTATTTAGTGAATTTAATCTAACTCACTAATTTTATGCTGAGGCATTCAATATCATTTCCGATATCCTTAGACATGTTCTCATAAGAAATATCTTTAGAAAAACTCTTAATAAACAATGGAAATGAAAAATTCCTAAAGTTATATTCTTTATTGTTTTCGGTTGTAAATTATTTATCAATAATACTAAGTATAATATAGGAAAGTTTGACCCCAAAATAGGTAAAGTAATCTTTCTTGGGTACTAAAACTCAAGTAAATCCTAACAAGTCTTAAATAAGAGGACCAAGACTATAGAAGAGTCAATTAACATAAAATTTGATGAGAGTCTTCCTAAACCTCATCCTCAAATTGATGATGATGTTGAACAAGCTAGTTTTACATTAACTGAAGCTATATATTCTAAATAAATTAAATATATTAACAAACCCCATTCTACTTATTTTTTAAATAATGGGTTAAATACAAATATAATCTTCTCAGATAATATTTTTAATATAATGGGATGAACCAATGCTCATCCAATTATTTCCACCAAGTGGGTTTTTAGAAACAAACTTGACAGAAAAGGGAATATCACCCCTAAAAAGGATAGAATTATTGATAAAGGAAATAATGAAGAAGAAATTATTGATTATGGTGAAACATTTACCCATATTTCATGACTATAATCCATTATAATATTTTTGGAATTTACTGCTCAGTTCAATTTCAAAAAAATTCAAATGTATTCCAAAGGTGATTTTCAAAAAAAAATTATTTATAAAAATGTTTTTTTGGATCAAGAACCCAGTTTTAAAAATCCTAAATTTTAAAATAATGTTTCAAAGTTAGCCAAAGATCATTATTGTTTAAAATCATCCCCTAGGGATTGGTATGAAAGGTTAACAAGATTACTTTCATCAAAAAAATTTATAATTATAAAATTCAATTCCTATCTTTTTTAAAAAACATTTATAATGATTTATTAATTTTTTAAATTTATATTGATGATGTTATTTTTATATCAATTAAATAATCTATTTTTAATTAATTTTTAAATTTAATTAATAATGATTTTGAAATTAGTTTTATGGGAGAACTTGAATTCTTCATAGGTTTTCAAATTTCCAAAAATTCGGATGGAACTTTTTTAAACCAAAGTATATACACTAATGAACTTTTAAAGAAGTTTTACATGGATCAAGATAAACAAATTAGTATACTCATGAGTATAACATGTAAGATAATTTTTGATAAATCTGGTATACTTTTTGACAACAATTTTTATTGAAGTATTATTGGAATTATACTTTAACTTACCATGACTTAGTCAGAAATCATTTTTAACATATGTTTTTGTGTTTTATTTCCATAAAATATAATTTAATCTCATTTGAAAGATATTAAAATAATTTTTATATATTTTAAAGTAACAGAAAATCATGGATTATTTTATCCAAAGGAAACTAATTTTGTACTTACTTATTTTTTTGATGATGATTTTGGAGGATGGTAACTTGATAGGAAAATTACTAGTGGGACTTTACAAAAACTGTAAAATGACATATCTCGTGGAGTAATAAGAAGAAAAACTTTGTTTCTCTTTATATAGTGGAAGTAGAATACATAGTCGCTGGGAATATGTTTCCTAAATTATATGTGTGAAACATAGTCTCTTAGACTTTGGGATAACATATGATCACATCCCTATAAAATGTGACATCACAAGTATGATTAGTATCTCTAAAAATCCTTTCAGACACTCTCACACTAAGAAAATTGACCCTAGATACCACTTTCTTAGAGATCACTTTCAAAAAGGTGATATCATCTTTAACTTTTTTTTAATAAACCTTAAAATTGATGATATCTTCACTAAAACCCTTACTCTTTACAACTTTTACTTTATTAAAGGTGATTTTTCTATGATTATCTTATGATTATTATATCTTATCTTTGGAAATATTGAGAATTTTTCCAATATGATTTTCATGTTTTTAAGTTGTTTTAATTTTTTTTTAATTTTTTTTCATAATTTTCATAATCTTGGTAAAGTAAAATGAGTGTGATACTCTAAGAACAAATAATCCTTTTTTGGATATAAATAAGTGTATGTGGTACTGACATAGATTCACATAGAGGTTATTAACTCAAAAAGGGCTAGTTTGAATTTTTATCCAATCTTTACCCTAGGAATGAGTAGTGGTCCATTACTACACACTTGGTTTGACACTTCTAGGGAGTTTATATGGTTTATTAATATAATATTTTCTAAAATTTAATGAACAAATGTATTTTGTACACATTTCTGTATTAATATTTTATTTATTATTTTTTAAAGGGTCCTCATATTTGAAATTCATTATTTAGGGGGGGGGGTAATCTGGTTAATACTGAAATATTATTAGAAGATACATCCTTTTCAAAAAAAATCAAAATTTTATTTAACTCCTAAGATTTTTCAATTTTTTTTCTTCTTAAAATTTGAATTTATATCTTGACCATTTTTTTTATAAAATTTTTTTTTTCTCTTATCATGAGTTTTTATAAAAAAATATATCTTTATAATTTTTTATTTTTTTCGAATTTTCAATTTTTTTCCTACATTGAAAGATCATTAATAATGATAAAAATAGTTTTAAATTTTCATTTATCTTATTTTCTTTATCCCCATCTATGAATTATTTTTTGATAATCTCAACAAGCAAGAAATATAGTAAAGTTAATTTTAAGAAATTAGATATAGGTAATTACAGGGGAATTTCTTATTATAGAGAGAAAATGATGTTTTTTTAAATTTATAGGGAAAAATATTTTTATAAATTTTTTTATGATATATTTTTTATATTCTTGTTATACTCTTTTTATATTCAAGTTTTTTATCATTAAAAAGTCGGAAATTATTGTTCATATCACCTTGTTAAGTTATAATGATCACAAAAAAATCTTTAAGGTATCTAATAATTTCATTTGAGTTGTTGGAAAATGAAAATATCTTATTCATTGGAAGATATAATTATGAAATGTTTTTAGCAACATTGAAAGATCATTGTTGTAAATTCCAATTAAATATATAAAAGGGAGCTAGAGGACTATGGTAATGTTTGGAAAACCACAGGTATCACCGACTAACTAGTGCAGAGCCATCAACTAAATTTGGGTGTGGATAATAGTTCCCCCATCCTCTAAGAGTCCAGCAGTTAACCAGTGGAGGAAAATTGGTCAGCCAATTGAATCATACTAAGTTATTGAAGTTCCAGGTATCTCAACAAATATCTAGTGGGATAGTTTATCCAGCCAGTGTATTTATTACAAAACCTTCTAGGGAGCATTAAATAATGGAAAAATCATCAAATTGGTTCATTAAAGAATTAAATTAACCCAATAATTATCAAATATTTATGAAGTATATATATATCCCTTCGGAGGATTAGTAACAAACATTCTCAACTAATTAACAACATCCAAGTGATATGATCTACAAATTGCTCTCATTCTCAAAAGTTTTATCAATTCATATTTTCTGATTACTTTGTAAATCTTTCCATCACTCTTATACATATTTCCCATTCTACCATAATTATTACTCTTATCTAGTTGAGATAATCGAGAATGTGCCAAAATGAGATTTCTTCTATCAGTCCTATCTTCATTATATCCTTCTTCTATTTCAATACTCACTACCTTTTATGTTAAGGGACTTAGGTTTCTTCCCAAAAACTAATAAAAGAAAATGGATTACTTCCCTTTTATGTTTATATCTAAAACCATTAAAAATATAGGGTCAATTGTATTATGGTATCTTACTAAAACATGTTAAAAACCAAGGGAGTTCTTCTATCTTATCTACCATATCATATAAAAGAATAATACAATAAAACCTCAAGCAATTGGGTTAGGATAAAAAAGAGTTCATCAAATAAATTTAACTAAAATCCTTTATCAAATAATTTTCATTATTTTATGTTTTCCATATTTATATTTTTATTAATTTTATGATTATTATTTCATAAATCGATATTCATAAACATTAAATTTATGAATCACTCAATATTATATGCTTCTACATTTATGAACATATATAGTTATTCCACTGTGCTTTCTCTTTTTATTTTAAAAGTATATATTTTTCTTTTTAAAGTATAAAAAGGATTTAATTATCATTAAACTTATAAAAATAGTTTTTTTTTGGATTTAAGAATTTAATTACTACTTTTTTAAATAGAAATTTACCCCCACACCTCTTTCCATTTTATACAACTATGACCTACACTATCTTGATTTATACCTTGCATGAGTTAGACTGAGTTACACAACATATACAACCATATAAATGATTTGTAATTAATTTTTGGACACCCATGCTACAGACATAGAGACTTCGCATATAATATGTGTGGATTATCAAGTGTTACATGATGTGTACAACTAGATACACATTTTGTACTTCACATGATACCATATATTCTAAATTGCAGAGAATACATGTTGTGTATTAATTACACACCACATAATTTTACCACATAACTATTATAATTTCCATGGGGTAACAACCATGTGGTGTTACACATATTATAAACCAAAAACATTCCATATACCCCTGTTAAACCCTATGGTAACTGGATATCAATACGCAATGTGTAATTACACTACATATTTACCCCCATATGGTGTTCCATGATTTACATGGCTTTCACTTGTGTGGTTGACCAAGAGTACATGGTGTACAACTTCATTTACATTCCATGTATTCATATCCTATAAAAAACATCCTTCACGCATTCAGATGAGATATTTGAGCATATTTTATCTATTATTATCCTATTGTTGGTTATATGAAATCAAAAAAATATGATATATTGAATCTCATTTTAAATAATAAAAAACTAGAAATGATATATTGAAAACAAAACTATAAATCAATCAACCAACTAATGAATAATTATAAATTTTAATGTGGCTGATCTGATACCACTTGAAGGTTTTGGGGAAGAGTGAAAGAGTTTGGGCTTTTTCCCAATAATTTTTTTCATTGGTTTCAATGATAAAATCTATTAATATTGACAAAGAAACCATAGAATATTCATAGAGAGGATCTTTTCAAATTTAATTTAAAATAAGAATATCTTGAATTGATAATTCTTCTTATTTTTAAATCGTTCTGATAGAATCACTTATTGAATCATATTTTCAAGGAATAATCCAAACTAGATATTATTTATTAATATCCACATGTGTTACTCAATATTGTAATGTCATAGTTGGTATTATTGGAGCTAGTGTTGAGGAACCAAGTGCCTTGCATCATTAACTATTGATTGCAATAAATAATATTTTGGTCTTGAAATAGTTTTCTTTGGTTCTCTAAATCATAAAAGGGGGGATAAGGATTTATATATATGTTCTCAAGAGAGTTCTTGGGAGGTTATCTCAATAAAGATAGAATTATCTTGAGATAATTCATTGTGAACAACAATTCTCACACCCCCTGAAAATTATATAAATTTGACTATATACTATTGGTTAAAAAATTAGTAATTGTGCAAGGTACCTTTATTTAGTTGTTTATTATAAGTAAACCCCATTTAAAATAGTAATAATATTATTAATATATTCTCTTAACATGCGCTAAACTCAAAGATTAATATATCGTTTTTATGAGGCCCTTAACTCGGCTCAGTTACCCTCCTCAACATTTATCAAAACTTTAATAATAAATATTTATTTAAATAAATCAATATCAATAAATTATTCATTAAATAATTAAATAAATATTATATCCACTAAACTTGTGAATAAATTTTTATTTTTTAATATTCAAAAAACTAATTGAATATTTATATTAATCAATCCATTAAACTTCTAAATATATAGAATTTTGTTTATTTATTTTTGAACAAAAAAAGAGATAAATAAATATTATATTTACTAACTCATATATAATATTTATTTAACATTGAAATAAAATATATTTTAAACTTGAATATACAGTGATTGAATTTATATGATCAATAATACTTGATAAATTATTAAACCACAAGTTAGGAATAATATTTATTCTTACTAATAAATTTAAATAGCACAAGAACCTCAACCCAGTTGGTGAGGACTCGCTAGGTGCATCCAAGAGACCTGAGATCAAATCTGAGTGGAGGAATATTTCCGGGTTACTATAGGAGTGTTGTAGCAGGCACTATTCGGTACTGTAGCAACCAAAACTATTCATCCATATGGGCCTCAAGGCCACCGGTTTGGTTCTTGGGTCCTACAAGGCTTTGGGGCCGGCCAAGGCCTTCGGAACAGTTGATTTTCAAGGCCTTAGGGCCACCCCAAGGCCTTCGGGCCACATGAATGCAGGCCCCAGACATACTACAAAAAAAGAGCATCCCCAGATGAGGATTCAGAGCAGGTGCACTCACCAGAGCAGAGCCAAATGGATTGTCAGAATGAGAGGGTATGGCTATGCCATCGGTCCAGCCTGTGCTTGCACGGGAAGCCTAGCCAGACGGTCATGCAAAGGTGGAGATCTACTATCATGATACAGATGCTAGGGAGGGGCAGTTCCTTGTAGATAGTCTTGTTGAATTCCATAAGACCTTCGGGTCATGTAATCTCCTAAGCCTACGGGCCATGTAATCTTTGAGCCTACGGGCCTTGTAAGGGTTCCCCCTCATCCCTTAAAAGGGTGGTTATCAAAAATCAATAAAAATGAAGGCCTTCGGTCCATTCAGGCTAATAAATTTAAATAGAATTGAATTGTGATTTTAGATACACTTAGTTTGCGACCCTTTAGGATTCTTCTCAGTGGAATTATATGAGTTAACTTAAATTCCAATGTTAGAATCTAGAAACACATCAAGTCACCCATAGAGAAATAAGTTGATGCCACAATGAAAACAACCCTCTACAGATTTGTATTGAGTAATATAATATCTTTGTCTAAATATCTCATCAAGAAGGTTTCATACTTGTGTCATAAACCTATATGCCTGATTTATCTTTCTTTTACTACATTAAATTAACTCAAGGATGAACTACCATTTTAATGGATTTATTAATATAGTTCTATTTCATTCAAATAGATAAATATATCATATTTTATTAACTCAAAAAGAAAAAATTATTTCTTGAGTTATTCAATTAATGTCATATCACTTATGACACACCCAACATATCCTACGTCTCCAAGAGAATATTTCACTATATTTTTCATAAATACCTCAAATTAAACAATTCATGATAGACACTAATATTAATCTAAAGTCTAAGGACTAATACACACATTCACATAATATCCAATGACGCATATAACATGTGAAATTCCTATCAGTGGGTCTATCCTCATAAAATTATATCATGGAGGTTAGAAAGTGATAACTTCATGAGAATAAGTCTCAATGTATTATAATCTTCCAACATCTAATATTAAAATATCATATGTGTCCCTTTAGACTGATGTAATCTAGATTATATAAAATATGTTAAAAAAATATTGTTATTACATTTCATGTTTCTCATTATAGTGGGGAATTCTAATAAAATGTTGATATGAAAAAGACGTTAAGTAAATTATCAAATTAATGTTATATAGATGAAAAATCCTTACATGATAATATATTTATTAATATCCAGGTCATTGAACATTCTAGTATTCAAATGTAAAAAGTCAGTTGATTCTAGGGAACTAACACCAAAAAATTGGAATCTACATTTTATAACACGATTCTATGATTTCAATCAGATGGAAAGGCTTTAACAACATTTATATATTTCTTAGGTTATTTTAATAATTAAATTAATTATTAAAAGTGGTAAGTAAGCTCAAAATAGTAACTCTAAGCATGAAACCTCAAATCATGTAAACTATAAAATAAATATATTTTAGTGTGTGTACATTACACTGATGAGATTCCACAACCATCCTCAACATATTCTTGATAAATATCACAAAAGTGATATCCAAATGATATCCGTCCACTGTATTGTTTCTATAGGTAGGATGAAATTCCCATAGCATGGGTGGGACTGTCCTCTATCACACTAAATGCTAGTGCATCTTGAAAAAAATAATAGGTGGAATAAGAAAGATACAATCATGAGATAATTCTAGTTGATAAAACCTATAACTATGTCATAGTGAAATAAAATTTTATGGCCTCTTAGGATACTATGATTTATCAATTAATTATCTCATAAATTATGAAACATAAGAGTTATGCATTCAGTTTAATTTTTTTGTAACCCTTTTATATTATGAATATCCCATGAATTTCATTTAATGAAACACTTATTATTAATGATATACCATGTACGTAAAACATGAACATTAACCTTTAACATTAAACTATCATTATAAGGTATTTTATTCAATATGTATTCCAAGGGTATACGATATGCATTTTGTTTAATTATATTGTACACTAGAATATTCGTCAAATAATCCCAACCTACATCATATGTATGTATGGTTTTAAATAATAACACTATCAAGTTTAACAATATATTTTACACAATTATCTATCAGACATAATTGGTTCTCATTTTTGTGTTAATTTTGGCCGTGTACACCACATTGTTTTTTGAATATTTTTTATAATTTTCCTAAAAACTTTCCTTGAAGTGACCCCACTTCATACTCACAAAGGTGATTCTAAAAACATAAATTAATTTTTAAAATCATTAAAATCGCATTATTAACATCTTTTTTAAGTAATTTTTCATCTTAATAATTGGAATAAACGAGTACTTAATCATTCACTATAAATTAGTTTTCCCTTTGAAACTAGGTCCTGAGATCTTTAGTCGATTAGGTAGGGTTATCTTCATAATGAACTTATTTAACATACCTTACACCCATTATACCTTACTATATAGTTAGAACATTCATAAAGGTATCTATAATATTGATTTTTTATATGATATAATCAATCATAATAATCCCACTAGAGGTAAATAGTTTGATAAAGTCATTCCATTAATGTATATGTCAATATTTTGAATTTAACATGACATTACTTACCCTTCCAATAACTTCTTAACCATTACAAAGAATACACACAACAAGAATAAGTATTTGACATCTTGGAATTTCATTCAAGAAGTTTCAAATACATTTAAATTCAACTCTAGCTACGTCTTAGGAAATAAACTACACCTCTATACTAGATCATGTAATTCATGTTTGATTGGATGATTTCAAAGATACAGATCCACTACTATGTTTTAACACATTACTACTAGTGGATGTGAATACTTTAAAGATAGTAATCTAATTTTCATCACTATAGACTTTATGTAACATAAGATACTTTTTATAGTTCAATTCAAAAGTTATTAGTATACTTTAAATATCTCCAAAATCATTTCAAAAACCATCAAATAGAGATTATTTGGATTGATAGTAAATTGAAATTTCTTATTTCTAAAAAAATACATGTCTAGTGTATTATAATTAATGAAATGCATAATATTGAAAATAATAAGACCATATTATAACTGATATTTACATTCACCCAATAATACTCAATAAGGATACAGTACATGGCTCATGGTCTTAGTACCTCCAACATTACTAGAAACAAAAATATAAAAATGAAGTTTATCAACTTACATATTTAAATGGTAGTAAAAAACTTGATAAAACAATTCTATATAACCATTAAGGAATAGTTTATTTAACAGTTATAAAATAGATATTAGTGGTGGTAATGATAATTATTTGAGGGAACAATTAATTAGAAAATATTTTTAATAATAGGATAAAATAAAAAAATATATAATTTGCATATTCTTAATTTTTTATTTTTTAAAAAATATGTAAAATATATTTTTTTCAATAAATTTCATATGTTAATGTATATTTTAGAAAAAAATGGTTTCTTTCATATAATAAAATAATTTCTCTAATTAATTTTTGAAAAATGAAATCCTGAAATATTTTCCAAAACTAAATACATCCTTATATTCATTTTTTCTGAAAATATGAAAATTATGGGAAAAAACAATAATTATTTATTTTCTTAAATATTTAAAACATTTTATAAAATATTTTTTGAATAATATAATAAAATAAAAATATAAAGATATTTAATGAACTAAAAAATATCCTCAACATTTTATTATTAATCTTCTAAAAACTTAGGCTACACTAGTTATTTAAGTCTATTAGTATAGACTAGGAAACTGTTGGTATAGCCTATAAAAATAGTTTCCCAAACATTTTGACCTATTACTTTTAGGACAGGGTTATACCAATGGTTTTTGGAAATCATTGGTATAGTGGAGCTATACCAATGATTCATGGAACCATTCATATAACTATTCTATTCCAATATATGCTATACCAACGATTCATGAAATAGTTTGTATAGATGTTTTATACTAATAGGTTTTTTAAAACTATTAGTATAGAAGGGATATTCTAATAGTTCCACAAACCATTTGTATAGACTTTATACCAAGAAGTAACCATTTTTTCTTGCCCTTACCCCTTGTAAGTAACCAACAAACAAAACTTCGAATAAAATCTGACCAATATATCAATTCGAGTCACAATATGCATTAAAAATAGGAAACATATTATAAATTATAGATTAAACTAGTTAATAACTTTAAAACCAAGTGATTACACAAATATACAATCTTTTTTAGTCATAAGACATTATCCATATGATTATAAGTATCATAAATATGAAATAAAAAATGGTTCATGTCAATATATTTCTCCAAAAAATCCTCATTATGGACACCACTATGATATTGTACATTAATACCATCATACTCATCAAAAAACTCATTAAAAGAATGATTTTCCTAAATCTTCATCACCATTGGCACTCAGAAGGTTATTACCATGATCACCACTTGGATAATCATCTATATTTCCCAGTGGATCATGAAATGAGAACGTCTTTGATGATAATAAAAAACATATTAAAAATAAAACGCTTGAGAATAAAATGAATTCATCATGACTAAAAATAATAGATTTTTAGTCATTTATTTTAACACCCAGCTGCTGTAATTTTAGCATCCATATTTCAAAATTTAATAATAGCCTTCAATCATTCAGAACTAAAAAACTAGAAATTTTTAAGGAAGGATATAATAATGGGAATAAAAGTCCTAAAAATGATTTTTAGTTAGTAATTTTAACACCTAGATTCCAGAATATAACACCCATTATGAAATATAGATTAAAAATAAAACAGCTGAAAATTAATATAGAAAATATTATAAAAATAAATCATTGGAAAATAAGATGAAGTTTGCACCACTATATAAATTATCATCTTAGGATGGGTATGTATTTAGTCATTATTATGGGTAGAGTTTTTTTATCCAATGAAATTAATACTAAATGAATGATATGACCACATTAAAATAGATAATATACTATATATGTGTTCCTATTTCTTAGAAATTGAGTTAACGTGTTTTTTGTTTTTAATTTTTTTATGGGGGTTAAATTTAGTTTAAAACTGTTATTGTATATAGAATAATTAAAATGATATTTTGTTTTATGAATAATCTTGGATAAATTCTATTTAAATCCTAAATAATTAAAAACATCCCCAAATTAAGGTTCTGTATAGGATAAATACCATAATAATGTTCTAATATTACTTAATTGATCACATAGTCTACCATTCCATTTCTAGATGAAATAGAGTTCTCATGTATGATTATGTGTTGAGAGGTTAAAAGGTGGTTTCAAAAATTATTTTTATTTTAGATAAATAAATTTATAAATATATGAACTCAAACCAAATAAATAGTTCATCTAATGGTAGTTTGGAGTAGAACCACATCAAATAGTCAACACAACTTATATATATATCTTTAGTAAATTCTTTAGGAAAATTAATATGAGATAAATAATTATATTGGAGTATTAATATATAAAATAAAATAACCAAAATAAAATATAAAATGATAGATATTCCTATGAGATAAGGAAATATTAAAAAAGTTAGTGTTCTAGGGTTGTGAATCAATTATGGATCAATCTAATTTTTAGTACACATATGTGTTAAATTGAATAATTTAGATATAATTTATATGTTTAATAGTAGTTATATATGAAATATTCAAAGTTGATAACCCTATACTATGTTGTATTAACTAATGGACCTAATGTATGGTAAGTCATATTATTACTTAATAATTATTGATAATTTTATATCTAAATAAATACATGAAAGAGTTAAAAATAGAGAATAGGGGGAAATTATATCCTGGTGTAATTCATGACTTGTTTGGATTGTTAATTTTAGATATAATCCTATTTGATTTATAAACAATTTTTTGTTCCATAAAAATAGGAGGTTGATGCTATATTAAATAGGGAAAACAAATTTAACCACACCTTTTTGAAGGTCATAATTAATGGAGGTGATACACTATGTCTCGAGATTAATAGGAAAAACCATGGTATATTTTATAGTTGAATTTGATTATAAAATAGTCCATTTATGAAACTCCCTAAAAAATGAAAAGTCATTTCATTTCATCCATTTCAAGGATAAATTGCGTAAATTATTAATGCAATAAGACAAGGAATCATAGTCTCTGAATTTTATTCCTTACGTGTTGAATAGGAAAACAAAAATGAATACATTTTAATTAATAAAAATAAATTTTGTTAAATTATATAGATGAAAATATATTGTGATCAATAAAGTTTTATTTGAGAAATATACGAATAATCATGTAATTTTCAGATATTTAAGATGCAATTAATCTCTATGTTTCGATGATGGTGAAAATTTTATGACATGATTCATATATTTATAGATTTAATTTCTTATTTGTCTTGTATATGGAAACATGGAGGATGTAATTGGGTCTTTCCACTCCATTTTAAGGTGATTTTTAATGGGTATTTTAACATCATTGAAATGTATAAATAATGGTATGTGTTTATTTATATTTGACAAATGATATAGAGATATTTCAAATTCTTTATATATGCAGTAATGTTGTCAAACTAGAAATATAGGAAGAGATAAGTAGAGAAAGGTGGATTTTTATAAGTCATAAATAAGTTGAATACTGATATAATGGGTATTTACTATTTCATAAAGTCTAAATAAGATGAGGATAATATTTCACCTTCATATTATTTATTTTACATTTCTTATCTTATTTAGGTAACTTATTGAAAAAGTAGTGAGCATACTTTTATATGGATTCATTTCATGGTTAGTTTTGTTAACCTATAGGGATAATGTGTCTTATATTAACTCTTGTAAATAAGTTTTGATCACTTGATATAGGTGAGACGATGAGTGAATAATTTTGGTTCATTGAACTAGCTTATTCATTGAAGGTGAACTAATTAAATTCATTGTGTTTATATTGTTACTTATTTATTTATAGTTAATGGTGATAATGATAGAACCAAAATTTCTAGCTTTCCATATAAGTAATATATTAGTTGGTAATTATGATAAAAGAAATAAATTTTTTATATAAATTAATTCACCCATATATTTGGGTATTTCCCTTATGTGTCTAACAACTAGTATCAAAGTGTGGGGATTTTTTTTTTCGATTTTAGAATTTTGAAACTCTAACTAATCACATATTCATACCAATTTTTAGAAAATAGTATTTATATTTAAGTAAAATCAGAATTGTTTTTATTCTACTCAACATGGATATAAAATTCGTACAATTATTTGCAATAAATATAGGTTATATGATTAGAGGATATCTACTTGAAATATATCACAAGTAGTGGGATTCAGATGTAAATGGTATGAATTCCTTCAGTGGTGAATTTTCATACACAATATAATCATATTTTATAGAATGTAAATCCTTAAAAACCATATGGTAGATATTTTTGCAAATCTAGGAAAATGATTCCAAAATTAAGAAGGCAATACTCTTTGTTAGTTGGGATAAAACTGAATATCTAAAAATTATTCAGACCGAATTGTTTGATACATTCTTTGATTAGGTTATAGAAATTTATGGATACATGATAGGTATATGTGTTTTCAGTGAATATGTGAGAATCATCATACAAATTCTATAAAGATTCCATAAACATGTCAATCTAAATATTTTCATCATTGAAGAAAGGTATATCAGATTGGTTTCTAATAAAGATCATCAAATAACACTTGTGTAATATGAGATGAGGATGAATGAGAATACTCCTATCATGGGAAATAAGGAAAAGTATATGGATTTTAAATATATGAAATATCTCTTCATGGAAAATGGTATAAATAAAAAAATGTATATGTGATGATGGAATTCTTCTCCGTTAATAAAAAAGGCGGATAATAATGATTTTTAAAATAATGAAATTGATGATAATAAATATAAAAATATTAATTCCATGGTTTTATTTATCAACTAATCTAAAGATAAATTGGTTTATAATTAAGATAATGATGATAAATAAAGATGATTTAAATTTCAAACAATGTTATAAGAATCCTTGGATGAGATTATTATTCAAAGTAAACATGAAAATAGGTTAATTTTGTTTCTAAATATTTTATTTTTTATATACAATAAAAAATTAAAGATTGATAGTCTAAATTAATAATATAAATGTATTAAATATAAAAAATTTAAATATTTTGATAATATATTTTTGATCAGTCTCCAAGATAAATAATAAGATATAATAATTGAATTATTGAACTCTATGGAAAATGAAAAGAAAAAATAGCGTGGAAGTTTAATCTAATATGGTTAATGCAAGAATAAAGTTACAATATCATGTGAGACTCTAAAAATATGTGAAAACCAAAAAATATAAAATTTTTGGAGTTTATCCAATGATAAATCCAAATATATATATATATAATATTCAAGGATTTTTTATGAATTCTTATAGGTAAACTATCATATATTTAAGGAAATGTTTTTTTGGGATATAGTGTAATTTTAAGTAACAGAGAAGCTAAGGCAAAAATTTAGGTGGTTATAGTAAAAATGAATATTGAGTTCAATGAACATAAAATGATGAAAATACCATAAAATAAGTATCACAATAAATCACCAAAAATTAGGTGTTTTTAAATTTATGTTTTGGTAACTCAATTTTACTATGTTTCATTATAAATTAAAATAAATTTTAAAAATTTAATTAAATAAAAATGAGAGTTACATATTTATTCATTTATGAAGGAATTTATTTCATGGTTAGTGTTATTTATGTTTGGTGTATATTATTGTTCATCATGGTGAAAGATAATCACATCCATGAAAAAAATAGATCCCACTCAAATAAGAGAAAAACATTAATACATACTTTTAGTGATTTTATGGAAGGAAAAATAACCATTAATATGTGTGTGTATAATAAGAACAAGCCAAAAGAATTTTTTGGATTTGGGTTTTCAAGAACCTTGCGTGCATTTTTCTTTTAAAAATTAGTTTAGTGAATTTTTAAGAAAAAAAACTATCACATTAAAAAAAGTAGACTCAATACATTAATATCACCATTTCATCAAAAAAAATATAAAAATTTAATCTTTAAGAAAAACATAATTAAATTATTTCAATCAATCATGGTTAATGGAATTAATGGGGGTATGTACAACTTCTTATCAAAAATGATGAATACAACAATGCCTAGTGTTATTCCACTAAGAGGAACAATTAATAGTCCTTGGTTAATATTTATGAACTCTAAAAATAAAAATCCCCAATTAAATTCATGCAATAAGAAATACTAGGCCACCATTTCTATATAGGGAATAAAAATTAAAATATAAGTGAATAAAAGAATATAGAATAAGATAGTAACCAACATATCTTGAGGATTCCACAGAAAAATCATTGTAAACATGACTAAGAATTGATGAAGATCAATGGGAGTCGAAGGAGTGGGAGAAACTGTCCATATGGGAAGTAAAAAATTGGGTTGGTAATATAGGGTTTACATGCCCACTATAGAAGGATCACTACAAAAACGGTTTTAAAAATAGGTGGGGCATGTTATCCTTATACTGATAGTTTAGAAAACTATTGGTGTAAGTTTATTTCCATATCCCAAATTTAAATTAGTGTTAATTTTTAGAAATTTATAATGATAATTATTTCTTTGGGTACAAGATAGAATTATAAAAAACACATAAAATGAAAAAAAATAAAAAATATGTAATGGAAATCATAATAATTGTTTTATAAACTAAACCCCCACGTAAACTTAATGTTTATCAACAAAAAAATAAAAACTAGGACTATAAGTATCTTGGTGATTTTTAAAATTATTATTACAATTTCAAATGAAATATAAAAAATTATAATGTAATCTTAGAACTGTAAGTATGATTTTTTTAATAATTGTTCTTCAACCTCTTCAATGTCCTCATTGGTGAAAAACATTTGAATTAATTTCTATTCTTCATATGATTGTGGTATTTTCTCCATGAATTCTTAAAGGGTGGGTTTCATCATCATAATTTGTTCCTTCGCCTCTTCAATATACCTTTGGTTCTTAGTGTATATGGAAAATATTGTGTTGGAATCCTCATATCTGTAAGCTATCCTCTAAAAATTTCAAATGAGAAAAAAAGGTTCAAAACATTCTGATAGAGTTGAAACTTTATATCAGCAACCAAACTATGTAACTAGATTCTAGAATCATTATTCTGAATTTCCTCACACAACCAAAAAAAAATTCCACATGAAAATAAATAGAAATAAAAAACAAGAAAGAAAATATCAACAACATAGAATTTATTATGTTTAGACTTAGTCTTACTCAATGGGAGGAAAAAATACAAACTTTGGATTATGAGATAAAATATTTGAGTTACATGATTCCTAAATACTAAAAATTTAGTTAGAAATATAACAATATTATGACTAAATAATACTAAAGTAAAAGTGAACCCACACATATATTTATAGATGAGTCCATCCAGTACTTCCAGTTCCAATACCCAATGATATTTTTGGAGGACCACTGCTCAATCAAGGAAACTGTCAGCGGACCAAAATTTGCATTGCTTTAACATTCAACTTTTAGTGTACTTGCTTTATAACTCATCCTTCAATTTTGAAATATAATACCCATTCCATCTAATTATAGGCCTTTTCGATATACTACACCCTAGAACTTGTTTCATAACTTCTGAATTTACTCTTTTCAAAAGTTTTTGACCCTTATAAAAAATAGCATATTCACATACAATCCTAATTATCTCATACTTGAAGAATATTTTTCCAGGAATCAAAAAATTCATTGTATCACTTCCATTCTCACTTTCTCCCTTTTTGTAGTGGGACCATGTGAAGGAACCCAAGAACATATGGAAGTGTAAAAAATGGTATTTAAAATTTTTAGTCTATATCCATTCCATAACACTGGATTCAACGAATAGATACCCATATTCTTCCATGGATCACATGAGAATAAATTTAATTATGAAAAACACTAATTAAAACTTACCTCAATCATTCATCAAATGTAAATGTGATCTCCTCGATGTTAGTGTGTCATAGCTCAAAGAATCTAAGAATGGATCTATTAACATCATACACGCATGCACTATAACACCTGAAATGTTTTCCTTAAATTACTAGGTGATAGAGTGGGATATATAAGTTATCTATGATAGTTGGAAATAAAATTTTAGTAAAGGAATAATTACATTGATACTTTGTGAAGATTGAATCCAATGGGAGGAGAATATGGTTAGGAGCCTAGTTACTCACACCCAAACTCATATAAAATGAATACATGATTTTATTAACCACACAACCAACACGTCTAGATATTCTATAGTGATGCACTACACCATACATTAGGCCATATTCATGCCCACATCATTTTCCTTGTTTAAAACTGATTGGTCCCTCGAGAAGTTATTTCTAGTTACTTGGGTGCCTATCTCCTAATACCTATACAGGGCCCCCAGACCCCCAATTTTGAAACTATGTGGGACTTATTGTGAAGTAACATGGATTGAGAGAGAAGGATAATCTCCAAAAATATCTGAGCCTAAGAAATCTATGACTATCTCCTCCAAGCTCACCATTAGGTGAGTTTTGGACTCCAATTTAATGGTAAAAGGAAGTAAGTAAAGGGTATTCTCAACTTTTAATGACTATAACCTTATAAATATCACTTTACCTAGGCCATAAAAAAGACCAAGTAAAATTAAATCATTCAAAAAGTGAACATATGATACCAAGATGCACTATCCAGACACCCTATGCATCCCAAAAGGGGCATGCCCGGTGTGTTTTTAAATGTTCTTTCATAGATTTCAGAGGATACCCAACTTAATTCCATTCTACCAGGTATTTAATTTAAAATGGTGGCCAACCTCTGATCCATCCTTAACATAGTGCATATGTTTTTCCATGTAACATATCTATTTTTTCCATGTAAATATTGTGACTATATCTAATAATATTTTTGGAGCCAAGAACTGAGACAACATGAGATTCAAAGGCCCAGTAATACTAAAAATGATTTAATAAAAATATTAATATATTAATATCACACACACACACACATGCAGTTTTCCTAAAATAGTGGAATAAATCCTTAATGGGGACCTATATGAGAAACATGGGATTGTCCTTGTGTTTGGAATGTGGGTTTTACCCTAGGTTCAATATAACATATGGTGGGGTCTATAATTTTGTAAAATTGTTATTGTAGACACAAATGATAAAATAAATAAATTCATTATTTTTATCAAAGTGGCCTATTCAAATCCTTATTTAAACACACTTATGAAAAAATCCTAGGGTTTTCTGTATAACGCTGAGGATTGAGAGAGAGTGAATTGGAAGAAGTCTTGGTGAACAACGATGATGGATTAAGGATCATTTTCACCAATATAGTTTTAGGATTTCACCAATGATGATGAAAAATATTCATTATTCATATGAATTCGATCCAACCCAAGGAAGAGTGTTGCTTTGAATGGTATATTTATGTGTTGATTATCCCATGGTGAATTTGAATCAACTCTTACAACAGTTTTATTTCTGGATCGATCGTGCGTACGGGTTTGGGTTTATTTCTTCCTAGGATTTTGTGGAATTGATTTGTTTATTGTTATTACAATTAATTATTTATTTTAAGGGAATAAAATCTATGAACATATTAACATGACTGAGTTCCATTCCACATTTGTGGTTTGTGAATTTCTCCCCCATTTCTTCACATGATTCATCACTGGTATTTCCTTCCATGATGGTTTGTTAAAATACCCAATATTCAATAATTGTAGGATCGTTATTTAAATAAACAAATAGATAATGTTGTTGTGGTTATAGATCAAGGTTTTTATTAAAGTGAGATGATGGTGGGGGATTATTAGAGGTGGATTGGGACCAGATAAGGTCTTTCCCAATTCATGTTTGGATGAGTGATGATGATATGATTCTAGGGTGTTGTTTCCTAATTGGATTTGACATTTGTATTCTGATTAGTGGAAATAGAAAGTTCATCCAACCCCCAAATCCAAGATATCTATGTGTGATTTATAGTGATGATGATAGAATTGGAATATGCATAAAGAACCATGTGATTATGAAAAATCCCACATTAAAAAGTATTCACCTGAAGAGCACACGTTGTGTGGGGTACCTGGATGCGGCGCTAGGATTTACCATAAAATAAAACATCCCAAGCCATGTGACATGTGTCACATGCCATGTAACATGATGCTAGTGACTCTATGTGTATAAAAGAGGATAAGTGGTCATGAACATGGCCCAGAACATGGTCATTGGTAGAATACATGGGCATGACACGATACTCAGACCTGACCCAATACACAGGCATGCCAATAGAACATAGGAAAAGCCTGAATTACATGGTCATGACTAAATGTACACAGGCATGGTTTATAAAAAAACTGATTTCTAGTGTGACCTCTACATATTGTGTACCCCTCAAGGAAACAACATTTATATGGATGTTTAAATACCAGTGATATGGAGAGACATCGGAAGACCCGAGGTAGACGAGACATTCCATATACCCCCTTTACAAACCATATACATTTTCCAAGGAACTATGAGGCCCTTAGTTTCTTTAGTATAGACTCGGTTTAGTTTATTAATATCCTTTGGTCCATCCCTATGTGTTTATAGTGTTGAATTATATCCTCAATATTGGATTTTGATCCCCTATATGAGTTCTATTTTAAATAGAGTTTGTGGTGTCCCTCTGTGTGACTTGGGGTGGGATTATGTGTCATATGTTTCTTAAATGGGGTTTTTGGCATCAGTGTGACCACCATACATAGGGAATATATCCCCTATATAACAGCATAATATATTAGGGTTGGTGGTTTCCCTATTAGTCCTGGGTGTGATCCCCTATTTAGGAAGTGTGATCTTTGAAGATATGATGAGTACATCTTGGCTAGGCCAGACAAGCATGACCTCTTTGATGAGTTTTTTAGTGACATGATGAATCATAGAGAAATCCTTACTATATGAGCATTACCTTGAAGCCTTATGCAAAATCCTATAGCTTATAGTATTGGTTGAGACCTCTTGATATTGTTTTTGGTTACAAGTATATATGGATATTCTCTATTTATCATTATATCTCATATCTTTATTAACATGCCCATGTAATGATGATATTGTATTCTGATAATTTCCTCTGAGGCTGCACATTGTCTCTCTGTCTGGTGGAAACACACTGCTTGTTCCCCCACATTCCCACTTTCTAAAGGTGGGTGAATTCCATCACTTTAATTGGTGATATAAGCTCCTTGATCAAAAAAGGTTATTGTTATATAAGTTTCTCCTTCTAAGGATTCAACCTTGGATCTCGTATCTTAGTACATATATCTCTCATAGATTTAAGTCAATTTTGTAAAACTTATTCCCAATGCTATGTCATATTGGAAACCGATTAGTTATACTACTTCTGTATCAGTAAGGTAGAAAACATTGGTTAGAGTAGATAGTAACATTGGTAATGTCTGGTAATTTCTATACATTTGGATTTTGGGTAACCTATAAAGTCTTCTCCTTTTGAATTTGGAGGAATCTCATATGAGGTATCTTAGGCATGGAACCTAAGGCATCCCGCGCCATCCACAAGTTATTTGTCACGAGGGGCCTATGTTTTATAAGGAATTTTACCTCATACATCCCATGGTTATTATATGGGGTATAGATTATGGATCAGTTCACAGGTTCAATATCTTATGGGGATAGTTGGGTCATAGGTTTAATGTATTTTGGGGATAGGTGGGTCACATGTTTAACATATTTTAGGGACAAGTGAGTCATAGATTTAAAATCTTGTGGGGATAGGTGGGTTACATGTTTAATGACATGTGGGGATTGGTGTGTGAAAGGTTTAACATCCTGTACGGGCATATGGGTCAAAGGTTTAACATTCTATGGGGATAGATGGATCATACATTTAACATATTGTGGGTATAAGAGGGTCATAGGTTTAACATCTTGTGGGGATAGGGGGATCATAGGTTTAATGTATTATAGGGATTGGTGGACCACTAGTTTAATGTCTTATAGGGACAAGTGGGTTACATGTTTAATGTCTTGTGGAGATAGGTGGGTCATAGGTTTAACATCCTATGGGGAAAAGTGGGTCATAGTTTTAATGTATTTTGGGGAAAGGCGGGTCAAAGTTTTAACGTCTTGTGTGGATAGGTGGGTCCTATATATAATGTATTGTGGGGATATATTGGTGGTTAAGTGTGTCACCAGGGTGGAATATTTCACACTTTGGATTTGGTGGGGTGTTGGAGAATCATGATTGAACCTTAGGGAGGTACCCTTGATGTGTTTTTATATCAGGTTTGAACATTAGGTAGGTTTTCTATATACCCTATTTGTGAATCAGGGATCAAAACCCATGTAGTTTAATGCCACAGTTTAAGGTTGTCTGATAGGACCGGTCCATAATGTTTAACATCATGCAGTAACGACACTCGTGTCATGAAAGGAGAAATAATGAGGGATAATATGAGGCTTATGTGTGAAATATTCTTGGGGGTGGTGGCTGAAGGGTGACATCCCATGGAATGGGAGGAGTGGCATCCTATGATGATCATACATGGGGAATCCCATGCTCATCACATGAGGTAAGGATACAATTAAAAGTTATGTGTTGAGGATGTTTTTAAACAGTTTAACCACACATGACTAGGACATGGGGCTATGTATTTTTACATCATACAGCTTAGAAGATGGTGGGTCTATACCCGAAGAAACCATTTCAAGGTATTATTAGAATATACCACAAAATTAATCTCTATAAGGAATGGTTGGAAGTTCCCATGATGATTCCACCTTTTAGGATTATGAGTCTATTTTACTAGGGAAAAAGAGTGTGACCAGGAACCCTCATCGTGGTATGTCCGGTTTGGACCAACAGTTGATTGTGGGGAATTTACCTCATGCAAAATTATTAACAGTGGGTTATTATTGTATCTATTTAATAGAAATTCCCAATAGTTACCCCTTCTGTAACTAGGTACAAAACTACTTTCCAAAGGTAGGCATTCACCTTTGATTTCAGGTATTATGGATCTTGGATACTTGCATTAGTTTGGAGGATAGTAGGTTGGGATCATCTCACCCTTTTGAGGGGAATTATTACCTACTCCAAGACTCTCTTATAGATTTAAGATATTTTCGTGAATCTATTCCTAATCCTAATATGGGACAATTTACCCTAATAATACAATCATGGGTTAAGTCTCTCTTTGTAAAAAATATAGGGATCTCATATGTGAATAGATGAAATTGGGGTAACCTTGAAGATCCATCTATATGTATCCAAGGTTCTTCATCGGTTTCTGAGTAATGAATAGATGCTTATATACTAAAGCCATATAATCATGAGCTTTATAATTTTCTATAATGTAGGGGGGAAGTAAATATTTTGAGGTGGGGATTGATTCATTATGAGGTGGCCTATGTATCCTATTTATTACATGAATCAAACCCCAAATAGTTTGTTAAACCCATGAATTTTAACATCATATGAAAAGGAAATGTGTGTGGGCACTTAAGTACTAGGTATTCAAGATCAGGTCTCGGGGAGACATCCTACGTATCCCAGATATAGGGAGAATTAGAGTTTTCATAGTTTATTTGGTTTCTTAGTCCATTGGAAGATGAGGTAGAATGATCATCCCATGGGAATGATTAGGTCCTTATGGTTGAGGTGTTGGAGACATGGAAGTAAATATACAGAAGTGGGTGCCTATTTGATCTTGGGCCTTAGAAAGGTGTATTACATATCGTAGTTATTGAAGGAATCATAATTTTCATAGTTCATTCATGCCCATTGGACTGAACCCAAGGTAGATTCCCTCATATGGGGGAGTTTTATATCTTTCCACTTATCAGGGCTTATATATTGGCATTTCCATGGTTTGTGGGGATTCATGATGCGAGTTATATGACTGTTGCAACTCTATAAGCCCATGTGATCTATGCTCAATTTGGGAAACAAGGGATAATAAGTAATCATTATTACTTCATATGAATGCATGGATTATGAGATGATACTATGATTGGTATGTTCAATATGAATCTTGGGCCTCAGTGAGGCATCCTACGTATCCTGCTATGGTAGGAATCAGATTCATCATAGTTCAGCTAATTTCTGAGTCCACTGATGAACGAGTTAGAGTGATCAACCCATGGGAATGATTGGGTACTGATGACTCAAAAATAAGAGACATGGAGGGACCCGCACTAAGGTGGATTCCCATCTGAGTTTTGGCTCAGGATTTTGGAAGGCGTCCTACGTATCCTGGCTAAGTAAGAATCAGAGTCATCATAGATCATTTGATCAGGACTTACACATTTAGATTCCCTTTGAAAGATTAATATAAAGCTCTAACCTCAAGGGGGTGTCCCGTGTATCCTAGTTGTGGTAGGAATCAGATTCATCATAGTTACCATTATTAGATCTTACACACTGACATTTTCCTAGTATTTGGGACATATCATATTATGTCACTGATTAGGGATTACACTCTGAGGTTTCCCTTATAATCGGGGCTTACACAACAAGTATGGACAAGGCCATAAAACGTTGGCATGCCCTTATCTTGGTAAAGGATTATTATCAAGATGATATGATCATTGTAACTCCCTAAGCCCATGTGATCTATTCTTGATGTCAGAAACAAGGGATATAAAATGATCAATTCCACTGCTTATGGGTGTAGGAATTATGTACTAAGACCCAAATTTGGATGGTTAATATATATCTTGGGTATTGGAGAGGTATCTTACATATCCGGGTTATAGTAGTAATCAGAGTCATCATAGTTTCGTTGTCTAGGGATTACACACTAAAATTTCCCTTATGACCTGACCTTCTTATCGTCCGACATGTGTTGATTATCAACTTGACATTCCCTGATTTCCTACTTGAAATGTTGGAGAGTGTCAACATGACATTTCCAAAGACAATTATAAAATACAGTTGACTTTTCCAAGGTAATTAGCATAATATGGATAGAATATCCAAAGGTTGTCGCATGATCATGGATGACTTGTCTAGAGGACATCACAAGACCTGTATGGTTGGTCCTGGGAGGCATCGCATGACCTTGCTGATTTTTCTAGAAGGAGTCCCATGATCCAACTAACTTTCCCCAGGTTTCATCACAAGATATTGCTGGAATACATGGAGTTCATCACAATAGTCAATGTTACATGTCTTAGAGGGTGTCACATGTCTTGGTGAACTTATCTGGAGGGTATCATGAGACATTACTGTCTTTTTAATAGGGCACTTTGAGAGATAGTTGACATGCCCAGGTGCTACCATGAGACTCAACTGACATGAGTAGGTTTTGTTATATGATTCAAGAAACATATCTTAAAGACATCACAAGTTTTGTATGGTGAGTCTTAAAGTCTCTGTGAGACTAAGGTGGCATGGCCAGGGGTTCCATGCGACTTTATTTGACACATCCCCAAGGACTTCACATTATCCAAATAGTCTTCCAAAGGGACTTCGTGAGATATCAGAAACATACCCTAGTGCCATCATGTGTCCCGTATGGTTCACAGGAAGCACATGAGGATCAACATATATGTTCTTGGTGTAAATATCCCACATTTTGTCTTTGTTTTAGCCTTTATATCATGAATTCCTTATATTTTTTTTATTTTCATCTTATTTTATGTCTTGTGTGATCTAACAGGTTTTCAGGATGTCCTTCACATGTCTTTCTATAGGTCCTTCTCCTGATCTATAGTGATCATATGATGTACTTATGCACATTTCATGGTTGTTCCGCCTGTTTTTCATTATCTTACCTATGGAGGATCTTTCTAGTCATGAGATCGACCACTTTGAGAAATATGCTCTGGTGCTTGCATGAAAAAGGGATAAATTCTCATCTGGAGAATCATCCTCTTGGTTGTAGTTTCTAGCTATGCATTTTTTATACTGGGGTGGGGGATTTATAGGCCTTTACACCACATTTTTCACTGATTTGTGAAACACATATTGTGTGTATGCATGATGGAGTTGGTGAAGCATTTGGCGTCATGCATCCTCGCGATTCTCTATCATGGATCTCTCTGGGGTCGCTGCCAGATTTTCAACAACGGTGGGCCAATCCCATCAAATCCTCTATTACTATATTATCACCAATTAATGAGGAATTGATGAATCATGAAATCATTCTGAAGTACTTCTATATTTTCTTATTAACATGTCGAAGTGCCATCACAAGATCAGGACTCCAGTCAAAAAATGTTGTCGTGATATTAGGTGACTTGTATGGGAATTTCTGTGAGATAGGGATGGCTTGTCTAAGGGCCTTTATGAGATCAATCCAACTTGTTTATGGGTCTTGTGAGACCATTTTATGGGCATCCTTAGCACATCATAAGACTTTACGACTTTGAGAAGCTCCCACCTCCTTTTCTTTTTATTCCCTTTGTTTATTTTTACAAATTTCTGGATTCATGTGATATTTCCTGAGTAATGTAAAAGAATAATATTCTACATATTGGTGATGTTTATTATGAACAATAAAGTATATATGAAGATGTGTGATAATTTCATGGAAAAATCCATCCATATCTTCTTAGGGATCCAAAGAGGGAGTGAGAGGTTTCTTAGACATACTTGTGGATCTTAAAGGGATGAGGATGTCATGATGGTGGTACTTCCTGGGGTGAGATGAACATATTTCTAGGGTATCTCTTTTTCTTTTGGATCACTAGGGGCATGTATCATGATGTTTATGACCGCAAGTGGATCCCTACTCCCCTTTTATTTCCTTTTTTTTTATTTTAAAAAGGCTCAAGGGTCTTGTGAGTTTACTTGAATATTATTAAGGACATACATTCTCTCCATCGGAGATCCATCATGTGAGATTTATGAATATAAGAGGCCTCCTCCTATTTTTGAAGGATTTTCAACTGGGTTTTCAAGTGCTTTCCAGTTGAAAAACCATGTGACCTTGGGGATCTCACCTAACTGTCAGCACCAGATCACTGGTTTTCTAGCATACCTTCATGAGAGAAGAAGTACATATTGAAGGGATTTTGAGGGATCCTTCATAGGATATGAACTACACATGGTTCCTTCCCTTGACCTTATGATGGTCATGAGATTGTGTATCTCTTAGATTCTCACACGAACCGTGAGTCTCATCCATCTTATCCTTTGATTTTGTGAGGAAAATAATACCCATATCTATATATTTCTTCCATTTTGAATTTAATAATTCTCATTTAGGAGGCGTCAACAAATTCCCCTCCACTAGACAGGAATCCATAGGGAAAAGGGCTCAATTCTAAGGAAAGTTAATGCCTTCCCGAGTCTTTTTCATTGTCTCAAATCATTGTTTTGGGCGATGACTGTTCTATAGGGAGACTCATGGTATTCCATGATATTCCCTATATATAGGGGTAGAGATCCATTCATTTCACCAGGTACTCATTCCTCTAGAGTTTTATCTCTATACTTATGTCACATTCCATTTTCACAATACCCTTATGAAAGACCCAATTGCAGGACCTCACCACAAGCCTACTTCCGCAAGGATTTTTCCACAAGATTACTCTTGCTCTGGTTCCCATTTGAACCATTTACGAACTATATTTCAGTAACTGTTTCAACTTTGTCTATGAATATTTTGATTGTCTTGAGGATTTCATGGGGTCTTATAACTTGATCATATGATTAATTGAATATCATGAGACTTATGTGACCATGTCTAGGTCACATGATCACAATTCTCTAAGGGTTTATGAAATTTCCTAATGCCTTGTGGGGTTATCCAACCCGCAAGATCTTAGTGAGTAAGGTGATTCAAAATTTCCTTATGTGATTCACAAATCCCTTAATGATTCCTATGATACACATGATGCTTAAAATTTATTATGTATTTTCTTTGATAAGATTTTAATTTTATCTATCTAACATATGCCACATACTCCTATTCATATGGATTTTTATTCTCACCAAAGTTCCTCATCTATGACCAATAAAAGGGACGCGATTTACAGAAATTGAAATGTTGACCCCTGATATCATGTGTATTCTAATAACAATATTCTGAATAGGTTCCTCTTATATAAGCTTCATAATTATCCTTTATCTCACTGAATTCCTTTATACAGGTTTAGTTTGCTGAAATATGTTGTTATCCCTTGCTCGGACACCAATCTTGCATCTCATTGCATGTCAACTTCCTCTCAAAGCATTCAAATTAAAATTTTTAAGGAAGTATATCTAGTCATAGTTCAACCCTAGAGTTTGTCTTATATAATGGAAAAATCTCCTTTGGGTCCAGATGGCTGTGAGTTTTCTCATCAGTCTAACTATCAGAACTACTAGAGTATATTTTCTTCCTTTTTGAACAATCTTGGAAGCAGATGGAGCTTGAAATGGGATCTCCATCTTGGTGGTAATTTTTATGATGAATGGGAATGGCCATTCTAGGTCATTAAAAGTGGAATAGAATTGGATGATTATTTATATAGAGTCCATATTCATAAATCCATGTTGATTTACCAATTCATTTTCTACCACCAACCCAATTTTCTTCTAGAAATGATCTAGAATTGGTACCCTGGTACAAATATATTCCATTTTTTGAATATTCAAGTGGTAATAATACTATGAGACATCTACCAAATTTGGATGGGATTCCCACTCTCGAAAAGATGTATGATGATTTCCTCCATGCTATGGATTTTGGGATGACCCCTTACAGAATCTAGTTTTGGCGAAGGAAATACTTACCATTATGAAGGAGAAACTGAGGAAGGAGATGATGAATCACTAGCTCATCTCTTACAAGTATTATATCAATATTTTTCTTTACTACTTCGGGGCCATGAAAACTTCCACATGACCCCATTAGTTCCCTTCCTAGCAGTTCCGCGATAGTGCTGTGTTGTATTGGGCCATCTCAGAAGGTGGGCACTATATGCCCCCATCATGAAAAACAACTGGGTACAATTGATCAATGGAGTGTTCTGAGACACCTCCATGATTTTCATAACTTTAATGGAGTGATTTCCCATGGTTCTCTAATGTACATATTCTCCATGGGAATGTTACTGAAATATTGGGTTTGACCATGCCCGTGTTGTCCCTTGTATCCTCAGTTAAGCGTATGCAGCCTCTTGTTCCATAGTTATGTGTAAGAAAATAATATTCTAACACAAATTCATCATAAAATAAGGAGTTTTATAAGTGTATCACATTGAAAGAACCAAAGATGATCTCTTCATAGGATGATGTTCCCATTTGGTGGGGTAGTTCCCATTCTGAGAAAGATATGAGGAAGAATTTTACAAGAGTGTGGGACTTCATTCGAGAAGAGTGTGAATCTTCCTCTTCTATTTCTTCCTAATTTCGGTGGTAACACCCAACTTTGGGAGGCATTTATGATGTGACCTCCCCAGGCGGTGGAGCTATTGAAGGTCTACAAAGTTGTGCTCTCAAGGTGGCATGGAATCAGTCAACTGTTTTTTGAGTCATCTAGTTTTAGAACATATGTACAAACTTCGATGAGACTTTATGACCACCATAATATTCTTCTAACTATGAAATGGTTATGTCGGCCACCTTTTTTGAAGATTTATCTAATACCACTTGTCCAAAATCGACCATACCATTAAGGATGTCTTTGAAGATGAAGTAGTCTTAGATATTCTGGCCCAACCATCTATGGAAAGGGTAGTAGTCGAGATGGTCAGTGAGGTTGAACCCATTAGGATTATGAAGATATGGAATCCTAAGTAGGTTATTATCCATGGATTATTTAAAATAACTAGGGAATTTTTAATTTTAGAAGGAGTATACTTTATTCATCTGTTCCTCAAATCTCAGGAAACCTTGATTTTTCTATGTTTCTAGTTTAGGGAGATTCTCTGGTTGTTTCCACTCAATGGGATGAGCTAGGTAGTTTGGAAACTACCTAGGTTCCTAGATGGGCACCACTACTAGCTTGAGAGTGATATTTGTAGCTTCTTCTTTGACTAGAATTATCCCCTAGGATGAGGGAATGAGCCAAGATTTGGATTAGGTTTGCTGTATAGATTCTTTGAGATGTTATTCCATTTCTATGAACTCAAAAAACCCACCTAGATACTTAATTATGATCAGAGGTGTCTACAGATCATCCTAGATATTTTTATCACAAAGCTCCGGTAATTATTCCTGTGAGAGAGGGACGTTTAGTGAATAGTTTAATCCCTTTCACCTAGCTATGAAGGCAAACACCCTCTCATTCTCACATTACTTGAAGCTTGTTTGGTTGAAAATTATTTACTTCCTCAGCATGAAGTTAAACTAATAATAGAATTGATGGTCATGGTCTTCCCATTATACAACATATCCTATTAGTAAAATGTTGTACCAAACAAATACCGACCCTATTAGAGTCTACACAAAACACCTTATATTTTTTTCCTCTTATTGATCTCGATATCCCATCATCAGATCTCATTGGGATAAAATGTGTGTGAGATACTGTTTAGGATCACCTTCACCATCAAAGGTAAGGAAATTAGGATTTACGAAGTTGGGTGGAGGCAAATATATGACTTCCTCTCAGAATTCCTAGGTGAACGTCACCCTTCCAGGGATTCCATTCAAGTAGACAGGGACTCGATGATGTTAAGAAGATCTGAGGGCACTGTTGTCGGGTCCATATCCCATCTATAGGGAGTTGGTGGGTCTTAATGAGGTTGTCCCAATGTCATCTCCCACTGATTCTTGACTCCTCCTAGGACTGAATGATTACCCTGGCGAGGGAGAGGATGTCTCCAGAATGGAGCGAATTCGTGATCCTTTTCGACTTCCCCATCTATGTAGACCAGCTACCTAGATTTTGATCCATTCGGATGCTCAAATTCCACATTTACTGGAAGATCATATCTCATGGGAGGAGGGATATTTTCCTTAGCCAGAAGATGATACCCAGTTGGGATATTTCCCCAAGTAACTCTTCATTGAGTTTTCAGAGAGTTTGTATTTCACTCTCATATTGTGATAGTTGTTCCTCCATGGGAGGAACCTTAACTCTACTGAGTGGTGATTGGGATGTAAAAACACCTTTCCCTTTTTCTTTGATAGTGTTCCCCTATGGAGGTGGAAACACATTATTTGGAGGTTCTTGATTTTGGAGCCTTTTCTGGTTCTGTGTACGTGCAGCCTCAGTTGGTGCATCCAAATCACCATCCTCCCAGGGAATGTTTTTCATGTTGTGGACCTATGAATTTTTATATTGATCTAAAATGTCTTCCATATCAACTGGGACAAAATTCAAAGAGGAATATATGGAAAAGGGGGTTATACCATTTATTTCAACACAAAAGCATGATTCCAAACTGCCTTTATCAGGAAAGTTATTTGAACCCTTGGCCATATTGGGTCATTTATTTTTGTGACCCCGATGAGGTATGATCACATTTTTTCATATGATCCTCTCATATTGGTCTATTAATAGTGACCTTGAGTGAGTTTTCAGTTGTGGTTACCGAATGGGCCACGAACAATAGAAGTTTGTCTTACGGTGGGAGGAATAGGTGCGATGCAAACTATTGATCTTGTACTCGCAACCTGGAGAAGACTAATTCCCTATATGACGATTATTATGGTGAAAATTCCCCTAGACATATGGGGTGGGGGTTATTCGGGGTACAATTGGCATTAATTGGTCATGTTGTTGAAGAACCAATGATTATAGTTGGGGATTTGATGATTCCCAGGATAGACATTGAGATATAGATTCTCCCAGCCAAATGGGATGGGGGTGATATGGAATCACTATTGATATCCCCAGGACCATCTCAAAAGGTGGTGAACCTAGAGATGGTGATTGTGTTATAAATTCCCTCAGCCTAGTGGGATGCGGTTTGTTTGCAACAACTGAGGAAATGTCTTGAATATTATCAGGAATTAAAGATCCAAGGGGTGTAGGTGGTGGTAGATATTCCCTTGGCATGGTTGGATGGTTTCACTTTTGGTTGGATACTATGGAAATCAATACTACTTCCCATTTTATATGGCACAATTGTGCTCATTTAGGAGTTGGGTGCGATGGTATCCCATGATGAGAACCATTATTTATAGTAAGTTTTTCAGATTATTGGAAATTTGGTATCAGTGTCTGGAATGAATTATCATTTCTTATTGGGGACCAGTTTGAAGTCATTTTGGATATACTATCCCTTTTGTTTTTAATCTATAGTAATTATTGATTTAGGGGAATTTTTCTATAGTGACCAACTGGCCTGAGCGTTATCTGGTCCTCTGATTTAGTTGGAGGCTATAACATTACAAGACACTGGGTTTTAAGGGTTCTATTTTTACAGTGTTGAAGAAAAGTGTAATTCTCCATACTCTCCCCATCCTCAAATATAGATGCATGGTGTGGCTTCAGAGTTCATTTGTAGGAGGGTTTTGATGAAATGTTGGAAAGTGTGTTGAAAATTTGTAGTGTGGTTTTCTGATTTTTAGATCCTGGACTATAGAGATAACATCCAGTTCTAGCTGACAATAGAGTATCAATATTTTCTAATGGTGTCATTCATATCTAGGATAATATATATGTCGACAATTTATTCACTGATGAGTATCCCATATATTTTGGTGTAGATAAATTATGTAATTTTTTTTATCTCATCTAGGATCTCATAGAAAAAATTGGGAAGGGGATAGAACATGATGGGGAGTTTTTTTTGGATAAATCTATCCATATGTAAATGATTTCCTCCTCTTTATAAGACTAACATGTCTACACCCAGTCATACCATAGAATATGTTTTTAAGGGTCTATTGTTGACTGGAGTGGAGTTATGTTGGAAGTTGATGGGGAACCATATGTAGTTGACCCCTATGTTTTCAGAACCTCTCTATACAAAGGACTTTGAGTTCTGAACACCTCTATATATAGAGGTGTCTAAGAAAGGTAATGATTTCCTTGTTCACGGGAGATATCATCATGGGGAGGTTGACCATGGTGGATGTCAGGAGTAGAGTCCCTATGATCTATATCCACACTACTACGAGGAGGATTATTGTGATAATAATTGTCTTCTGCTTCAGTTGAAGATTTAACAGACCCTTTTGGTATTTGGAATGTGTCACGAATAACCTCAAGGACACTAGCATAGCGAAAATTATTAATATGGGACACATTTTGTGTTGTGGTCGGAATATGCCGACTGACCTTTTGGAATTATGCAGGGATATGAGCCTAAGGTATAACAATTTCTAGTACTTTCTTATAATAATTTGGTGTTGTGGGAATATGCTTCCACTTTTGAGAAGCTGTTGGAGTTTTTCATTGAGTTGTCTCATTATTGATAGGAACATGAGCCTTTATTGAGACATGTTTCCTTCTCAATTGGTGAGACTTGGTCAGAACACGATTATTATCCTGATCCTAAGCCATTGTAATATGTTGCTGGTCTTTCTTGGTAGGGATATAACCCTTCCTGGAGGCATGTGATGCTCTCACCTAGTGAGCTCTAGTTGGAACAAGAATATGACCATAGTCTGCTTATGAATTCACCACCAAAATATGATGATGGATCTCTAGAATGGGAGATGGGATATAAGCCTCCTCTTGTATTTCCTAAAAATGATATTGGTTAATTTTTTCATCAGCGGAAGTAGGAACACATGCCTAGATTTCGTGATCCGTTGGAATATGCCAAATAGATTCACTGATAAGAATATGATCTTTTCCTGAGGCTTGTGTCATTCTCACTTGGTTATCCTCATCTAGAACGAGGATATATGTCTGATCCTGGGCATTTGGAGTATACTTATGAACTAATTCTATAGGAATATGAGCATATTCTGAGGCTTTCAACCCTCTCACTTGGTAATCCCTGACTATAATGTTGATATGAGCTCGATCCTGGGGCTTTGGAATATGCCCCCGGACTTCTTCAACAGGCATGTTCCCCTATCTCAAGGCATGTACCTCTTTCCCTTGGTGAACCCCAGTTGGAATGGGAATAAAAACCTGGTTCGATGCCTCATCATTTATCCAAATATACTAATAATCCTCTTAGATAGGAGCAAGAATGTGTGCTTTCTCCAGATTAGAGACTTGTTCGTAGTGATCAGAGTTTTGAGTTGTTCTAGATGTAGGGATAGAGAAATGCACTTTCACATGCATATGAACTAGTGTTGGAATATTCTTATAGAGTTATTTAGTTGGTGCCAAAATATATTGTGATTTTAGTAAAGTGTGTGAAGGGATATAAGCCCACATTTTTTTTGTATTTATTTTGTACTGAAATATGTATTCAATTGAAGTGGGGATATGCACCCACGTTTTTCCTCCTTTTGAAACCAGAATATGATGATGAGATTCATATATGAGGGTTGGGATATGGTCCTCCGCAATGTCTACTATGGGAATATTCCCACAGACTTGTTCTGAGTGAGTAGGGATATGAGCCTAGTTTCTGGTTGTTGCTGGAATATGTCAGTAGGCATCATCAGTAGGAGTGGGGATATGTTCCCTCTCCCGGATATCAAGAACCATCCTTGTCAAATTATCCTTCCTTATTACCCATGCCTGGGCATCATAGGTGGTAGTGTGTTGGATGGTACCCTCATAAGGTGATTAGTGGGTACCAGTGGGATGATGCTGGTGATGAAAGTTTTTAGGTTCCCTCCTTGATGGAACCTAAACTGGATATGATTCATATTTGGATTCCTATTCCACCTTCATTAGATTTTGAAGGTGACAATTGTTTCACTTCAGGAATATGTTTCTAAAGTGGTTGGTTTTGGTGACGGGGGCCACTAGGTTATCTGTAACATTCTCTGGATGATGTGGAATTTCCAATTTCTATACTTGTAGACCTTCATGGGTGGCTTCCAGGGTCAGGATCATACCACGTCAATGGTACTCCCAAACCATTGTGTTTTCCAACTAGAAATGGAGATATCTAGTAGGTGATATCATTTTGTGACCCCCAGGGGTTACAACCATATGTGATTTACTATATAGATTATTGGATTAAGAATACTTTGTCTCAAATTGGTAATTTGTTAAAGAGAGATGTATCTAGATTCATAGAAAAAATAGATAACTCGGTCACCAATTAGTGAAATATCATAGTCATGATATTCTCAATCATATATGCATGTTTAACATGTTTGTTCTCTTATTCTCGATTCATCCATTTTTCTCATGTGGAATTTTCAACACAAGGATAGACTTATTTCATGAAAACTATGGTTAAAAATAATCAGCTATAAGATCGTGCTGGTCTTGCTACTTTTTTTGTAGGGTATGAAAAATAAAGTTTCCTGATGTATGATTAACATGTTATTTTATTTTTTGGGAGTCAGACGTCAGATTCACCATTTTTGTTTGGCATATAGTGTGAAAACAAAATGTTTCTATGGATAATAACCTGATCATTTTTTATTTAAGAGATTATTGTCAAGTTCACCATTTTTATTTGTGTATAATGTGAAAACACAATTTCCCAATGGATAATAACCCTTTTATTTTTTTATTAGAGAGATTCATGTCGGGCTCACCCTTTTTGGTTTGTTGGGTAAAATGAGTGTAACCTGGAACCCTCATCAAGGGAGGTCCTATTTTGCTTGATGGTTTATTGTGGGGGTTTACCTTGTTCATAATTATTATCATCGAGTTTCCATTGTCTCTCTTTAATGGAAACTCCCTAAAATTTACCTATTTGTAACTATGTACAAACCCGCTTTCCAACGGCGGGTGGACACATAGGTTTTCAAGCCCGATGGAACTTGGGGACTCAAATTAGTTGATGGGATGGTAGGTCAAGATCATAACACCCTTTTAGGGGGAATTATTTCCTACTTTAGGACTCTCTTATAGATTTAAGATATTTTCGTGAATCTATTCCTAATCTTGATATGTGACTAGTTACCCTAACAAGACAATAATGGGTTAAGTCTCTATTTTTTCAAAAAAAAGTGGATATCATTTATGAATAGAGAAAAGGGGGTTACCTTAAAAACCAATCTTTATGTATCCTAGGTTCTTAATCCATTTCCCAGTAATGAACAACTTCTTATATGCTGAATCCATATAACCAGAAGATTTGGAATTTCTTGTCGTGCAGGGAGACAATTGATATTTAGAGGTGGGGATTCAGCCATTATGAGGCATCCAAAATATCATAGTTATTTTAAGAATCAAAACCCACATAGTTCATTAAAACTATGTAGTTTAATGTCGTTCGGAAAGTACATGTGTGTGGGCTCTTAGGAACTAGGTATTTAAGCTCAGGCCTTGGGGAGGCATCCTATATATCTTGGCTATAGAGAGAATCAGTGTTATCATAGTTAATTTTGTTTCTCGATCCAATGTAGGATAAGGTAGAATTATTATCCCATGGAAATGACTGGGTCTTGATGGTTTTTTAGTTGGAGACATATGAGGTCTTATGCTAAAGTGGGTGCTTATATGTGCTCAAGATTTAGAAAGGCATCATACATATCCTAGTGATTGTAAAAATAAAAGTTATCATACTTCATTAATTCGATTGGTATTGACTCTAAGTTATATTTCTTCATACAATGGAGGTTTATATCATTCCACTTATTGAGGATTACATACTGGCATTTCCCTGGCATGTGGAGATTCATTATATGAGTGATATGACTATTGAAACTCCCTAAGATTATGTGAGCTATGGTCGGTGTGGGAAATAAGGGATAGAAATTAATTTGTCTCAATCCATATAGATGTGGGGATTATACACTTAGATAACCCTTGGGATGTTAAATATAGAGCTCCAGCATCAGGGATGTGACCTACGTATCCTGGTTATGGTAGTAATCAGATTCATCATAGTTCAACTAATTTATCAATCTAGTGATGGATGAGTTAGAGTGATCAAACCATTGGAATGGTTGTTTCTAGATTGTTTAAATTTCAGAGGCATGGTGAGACCCACACCAAGGTGGATGATCATTTGAGTTCAGGCTCGACCCTTTTGGAAGACGAACAACATATCCTGGTTATGGCAGAACCAGATTCCTCACAATTCAGTTGATCGGGGCTTATACACTGACATTGCGCTTGGAAGATTAATGTGGAGCTTGAACCTTGTGAATGTGTCCTATGTATCCTAGTTATAGTAGGAATCCGAGTCATCATAGTTACCTTGATCATGGATTACACATCGACATTTCCCTTGTATTCGGGACATATCATATCATGCCGTTGATTGAGGATTACACTCTAAGCTTTCTCTTATAACTAGGGATTACACACCAAAGATGTAAAATGTTATTAAACCCTGGGATTCCCTTGTCTTAGAAGAGGCTTATGATGTAGATGATATGATCATTATAGCTCCCTAAGACCACGTGAGAAATTCTTGGTGTGAGAAACAAGTGATGAAAAATGACCAATTACACTACTTATGGATGAGGGGATTATGTACTGAGACAACCCTTTGGATGGTTAATATGGACATCATTCCTTGGAGATGTTTCCTGCATATCCTGGTTATAGAAGGAATCAGAGTCCTCATAGTTCCCTATTTTGGGTCTTGCAAATTGTTGTTTCTCTAAGGACTTGGCCTACTTGCTGCCTGACATGAGTTGATTGTCTTCTTGACATGCCTTTATTATCTACTTGAAATGTATGAGAGTGTCTTACTAACATGTCCAAATACAATCGTATGATCTATTTGACTTTTCTGGGTGACTTCGCATAATCTGGATGGCATATCCAAAGGTTGTCCTATGATCAAGGCTGAATCATCCAGAGGACATCGCAAGACCTAGATGGTTGGTCATGGGAGCCATTGTATGACCTAGCTGATTTTTCTTGAGGGTTTCACATGATTTAACTAACTTTACCGAGGTTTCATTGAAATAACTAGTTGGAAAACATGGAGGGTGTTATGGGAGTCAATGAAATACGTCTCATAGGGTGTCACATGTATTTGAGGACTTATCTGGAGGGCATCATGAGACCTCTCTATCTTGACTGGAGGGCGTCGTGATAGCTAGTTGACATGCCCAGGTGATACCGTGTTACTTAGATGACATGAGCAGGTGCTGTTATATGAGTCAAGAAACATGTCTAAAGGACATTTCAAGGTTTTTATGGAGACCCTGGAGGGATTCAAAAGGCTAATGTGGCATGCCCATGGGGTTCCATGTGACTTACTTCGACACATCTCAGAGGACCTCACATGATCCAAATATTATTCCAAAAGGATGTCACGAGATCTAGGCAACATTACCTGGTGGTTTCATGTTCCCTGGATGGTTCACGTGATGCATGTGAGGATCAAAATATATGTTCTTGGAATAAGTATCCAATCTTTAGTATTTTTTATCCTTTGTATTGAAAATTACTTATAATTTTTTAGTGTTAGCCTATTTTAAGTCTTGTGAGATCTATAAGGTTTGCGTGATGTCCTTTTCATGTCCTTCTAGAGGTCCTTCGCGTGATCTATAGTGAACACCTGAAGTACTTACATAAAATGCATGGTTACTTAGATTGTTATTTGGTATCTCACCTTATGTGGAGCTTTATGGTTGCAAGATCCACAACTTTGAGAAATCCTCTTTGGTGATTTAATGAAATACGGCCAACTTATCTTTGGAGAATCATCCTCAAGGTCATAATAGGTCGACATGAATTGTTCATGATGGGCTGGGGAATTTATATTTCTCACCACCCTAGTTGTTCACCACATTATGTAGGGCATATCATGCAGATCCTTGCTAGAGTCGGTGGAGGCTTTGGTATCATGCGTCCTCACAAAACTCTACAATGGATCTCTCTGGGGTCGTTGCTTGATTTTTGGCGATCGTGAACTCATCATGTCAGTGCCTCCATTACTAGTTTATCACTAATTAATGGGGAATTTTTGAATCATGTGGGAATGATAAATGACTTATTTATTTTCATATTTACATGTCTATGTGCCTTTTTGAGATCAATACACCTGTCAAAAATCTTTGGCATGATCTCAAGTGAGTTGTCTTAGACTTTCCATAAGACAAGGATGGATTGTCTCAGATCCTTCATGGGATCAGGTCAACTTGTGAAGGGGTATCACAATACCATGATGTTGACATCCTTCATTCATAATAATATTTTTATGACCATGACATACCCCTACTTTTCTTTTTATTCCCTTTGTTTATTTTTACAAAGGGCATGATTCATGCGAGATTTCATGAGAAATTTCAAAGATAAATACTCTACATCTTGGTGAGACATCACATGGCCAATAAAGGTTCTATGGATATGAATATTCATTTAATGGATAAATCCATCCATTTTTTCTTAGGGAGTTAGGGAGTTTGAGGTTTCTTAGACATACATGAGGCTCTTCATGGGATAAAGATGGCATGTCGACAGTCTTTTTTGAGATGAGACAGACATGTCATTAGGGTCTCCCGGTGTATTGTGGATTTCTAGGGGCATGTCGTGTGACATTTATGACTGTGAGTTCCTCCCACCTCATCCCCTTTTATTTCCATTGTTTTATTTTACAAAGTCTTGGGGTCTTTTGAGTTTTATTGAATTTTGTTGAGGAAAACCATTCTCTCCATCAGAGATCCATTCCAGAATCTTTACGACCATAAGAAGCCTCCACATTTTGGAAATTTTCCTCCTATTTTGAATGATTTTCAGATCATCTGTAAGGGTATTTTCGGTTGAAAAATTATGTGACCTAGGGGAGATCATCTAGCTACCACCGCGCAAACACTTGTTGTCTGAGGAGCCTCCATGAGAGTGAAAGTACTTATCGATGGGACTTCTTAGGATCCTTCACAGGCTATGCGATGCACATGTTTCCTTCACATGACCTTATCATGGTCACACAATTGCACGTCTCTTAAAGTATCACGTGATCCATGAGTCTTAGCCTCTTTATCCTTTCATTTATTTTGTGGGTAAAATAATAATCATATTCATGTATTTCATCCTTTGTGAATTTTCTGATGTTCATTTGGTCAGCGCCAACATCATCTACTTCTCATGCACCTTTGGGTGGGTCTTGGTGTAAACATTTCTATAGAGAATTGGAAATCATGGATCCCAATTTTACGGTGATTATGTTTAGGAGAAAAATACATTAGGGTATCTATTATTAGGAGAAAATGGTAAGGAAATGATCAAGGCCATGCTTGAAGCAATGTGGGAAAAGAGAAGGGTTTATGAAACTAGATGAATGTGAATTTGGGTTGTGGGTGAATCAGTTTTGGATAAGTACAAGGGCCCTAGGTACTCAATTTTTTTGGAAGTGTTTTGCCTAAAAGGAGGAACCATAGAGAGTTCTAGGGGATCATTTTAATGAATTTTGGGTCTTTGAAAAAGTTGAGGGCTTCATGAAGGACATGTGTCTCATAAAATAACATGTTTCATGAAATAGGGTGACCCTTCCTCATAGTGAATTCTTGGTTACCATAGGGTTGGTTTCATGAAGGATAATTATCTTGTTAAACCACAATAGATTCAAGGATATTTATTATTATAAAAATTCAATGGAAATTCATGAAAAAAATATCTACCATGGGTTCAGGTTCTCAAAAACACATGGGATGTGGATTTATGAAAGATGGTTGCGTTTATAAATCCATATCCTATCTCACTCATGAAGGTTTTTAGTTTTGAGAATTTAGAGCTTTTCTCCAAATCTAAATGGTTACATACCCCTTAAAGAATTCAGACATGGGAGGTATTTACAGACCTAGTGGAGGATTGGGAATAAATTTCATGAAAGATGGGGGATTTCATGAAATATTGTGAGTTTCATTATGGAATGGTGTTCTAGGAATAGACATAAATTACATAGAGGTTACCACCTCCAGCTTTATGTGGCCGGGTCACTTCCTCGAACCGGAGTTACACTACATAGAGGTTACTGCCCAAGATTTGCATGGATGGGTTACTTATTTGAATTGGAGTTATGGTGTTCATAGGTTACTACCTCAAAATCCCTGTGTTTTTGTGACTTTCGTGAGCTATGGTCGTTCGCAATAGTTTAGACCTTCGTGAACCCAACCCCTTAAGTGGTTTTTTGTCCATTTAGCCTGAATTTATTTAAACTGATCATTCTTTCCTTGACCTCTCTAGTGACATGTGTATTTTAGCATCAACCCCCCACCCTTATAATTTAATTCAATGAGGGAGTGGAGGGTCATATTATATAGGAAAACCATAGAAAATTGGTAATTGTAAATCCCTATTAATGAAACTCATTTTGACCCTATACCTATAAATATGGGTGAGGGTCCCTAAGGGGACCGTGATATTTTCATGAAAGATAGAACAATTCTCTATTTTCACTAAACTTAAGACTTTCATGAGTTATTTGGGGTCTTGATCCCCATTTATCATGAAGAATTAATCTTCTGGGAATTGCAAATTTGTGAATAGATTTTAGAGAAGTTGTGAACTTTCTTAAACTCGACCTTTTTGAACTGAACTTTTCAAACTAGTCCTCAAAATTATTTAGTCTTAAGGAAAAATGGTCTTTGTAGGTGTTAAAGCTTTAACTGACTGAGCAATAGAGATAGATGGAAACATCATGATTGGGGATAGATTTTGGAGTGAGTTGAATCATGATATGCTCATTATATTACTGATAGAGGATCAATAAGAATACCCATTGTGCAAGAGGCTTCTTCTGTATTGTTTTGGAATGAGGGACGATGTGTTTATCCCTAATTCCCATTAGGATGTGCTCACATACTGGTTTAAGAGAATACCTGGGTAGTATCAATGGCATAGGGTTATTGGAGGTCACATTATGAAGGATCACATGTATCTTACCACTAATACCCTATAGAACCATGAGAAAAACATCAATATGGAGGTTTTGGATGAAGAGGCATCTCCCCATCAATACAAGAGAATCCTTAAGGTAGGTTTGATGGACCATCTCAAAGGGTGTATAAAATATTAGGACATGCGCCAAGGTGGTAACTTTATGGATGAATGAGATTTGGAATATCGGGTATTTCAGTAATATCATGAATTTTAGGTAAATTTGACGTAGTTTGGAATTTATGAGTTGGAATGGGCCTCACAGTTCCATGATTACTACCACCGGGACATCATGCTAAAGCTATTGAGTAGGTTGTCAATGAAGACCAAAATGTTTTACCTACATCATGTGGATGTTAAAAATAGTTTATATGAAATCTACCACATCATAGGGATTCCCATCAAATGGGATATGTCTGAGGAGTATCTTCTGGATGAGGGAAAGGAAGATGCGAGGGGCAGGCTATTCCCAACCCCCCCCCCCCCCCAAAAAAAATTTATTAGAAAAAAGACGCAGTAGACAAGAGAGGGGAGGGGTCAAACGACCCACATCCAAAAACCCTTAAACACCCCAAAACCAGAAAAGAAACCCAAATAAGTCAAGAACCAAAAACAAACCCTAGCAAAAAAACACACAAAAGCCAAGAAGCAACCATCACCATCATCTAGAATTCACCAGCATCTAGCAGCTCACAGCCAAGAAATGACCAGTATCCAAACTCACAAAATCCAGCATCCAACACCTTCTCACCAAAAAGATCCAACACCATCAACATAGAACCATCAGCACCAAAGTCATAAGTCTCACCTTCATCACTTAGAAGAGAAGAAGAAGCCCTTAACAAACACCAGAAGAAACAATCACCTTCAATCCAATCATCTTTTAGCAACTCACACCTAGTAGCACACCCAGAAACACATCCACATAACCCAAAGGCAGAACAACATCCAGTACCACTTAACAGAACCAATAACCAACATCCACATCAAATCAAAACCAAACCAGCTAAAAAACAGAAGAACATAGTCCAAAGTAAAAGCTATAACACAACACTTAACATGCCCTTCATCAACATCTTGAGGAACAACCAGCAACCATGCCCAGAATCCAACCACATCACCCAAAGCAGCATCCAGCGCCACTCATCAGAACCAAAATACAACATCTGCAACGAATCAAAACCAACCCATCCACATAACAAAAGACCATAGTCCAACATAGAATCCATAGTGCAACATAACGTAACGAGCCCTTTAGCAACAACATGAAAGAGATCTGAAAGGGAGAAACCAGAAATTCGAACCTTCATCTTCTGCACAAAATGCTGCCAAGACAATCTCATCCGTACCTCCAGCAGCCTCTGAGTAGAACCCAAAGACTCACCTTGACTTCCCACAAGAAACCTGAATCTGAGAAGTGCAAGAAGATGCAGAACTGTTTGCATCTTTTCTCACTGTGTCTACCATAACCCGTCTTGAAGCCAGAAGAACCACAAAGACCATTCACGACTCAGATCAAGAAGCACGAGTCCGAGCACAGGACCACACACACCACCTCCAAGGAGTCACAAATCCAACCGCACCCACAAATCACCAAAATGAAGCCTGATACCTCCCAAATATGGAACCATCCACCTCACTGGTGACCGGTATGGGCCCATCCAAACCCTCCAGGTCGTTTTGCTACACCATCGACGAGAGCCGAAGCACCAAACGCTATGGGAGCCGAACATCCCAGACCGAGCCCAGACCTGACAAACAGATCTGAATTCTTAGACAAGCACGCCACTGCCCAGATGTCGGGATGCCCGACGCACCCATATTCCACCTTCTCAATACTAGAGAGACCATCACAACCTTAGATCTGGAGCTGGCTTTGAGAGTCCCTTTTTCATTGACTGAGAAGGGACCGAACAAACCTTCCAGACCATCCCACCACCTCACTGATGAGAGAATCTGCATCCAAGCCACATGATCTACTGAGACCGTGCCCAAACCACCGAGAGATCACCGCCACCGCCAAGGAGAAGTGGAGGTTCATCTAGGGAAGGGGGAATAAGTGAGGAGAATCATGAAGGGAGACCAGGAGACTCGACCACCATCTCCATCTTCTGGATGAGGAATTCTAGGATGACTAGGAGAAGAGGCCAGTGATCAAAAGGGTATTTATGTGCTCAGTGCATGGGGAGAGTGACTAAAAACCTAGGATGATGGACATAACTTTAAAGTAAAGGTTTGGTTTTTTTTAATGAACCTGTGGAAATACTACCAGGGAGGCCATGTCAATATAAAAATAAAATTCAACTAGGAAATGAGCAATGGTATTGGATAATCCTAAAGGTGAGTGAATGGTGGCTGTGGGGATACTATGTGAAGCCTGAGGATCCCATGGTCAAACTAGAAAGAATTACTATCATGTAGATCAGTGGGTGGATGATCCCAATTCAGAATGCACACATGGGGGCGAGGTTGAACATTCTTATCATGGAAGTGATGCTTGTAGTGGGGAAACACATCAACCTAGCCATCTTTGTCTTGGAAAAGTTGTAAAAAAGTATTGTTCCACATCAGCTAGGGGACAACCCCCCTCCATCAGTGTGGGATCTCCCATTTTCGGTATGGATGGATTTATATACACATGGGGGGATATGAGTATTTGAACCCCATATCCCCTCCGGGTAATAACTTCCATTCATCAATCATCAACATCTTAGGGAGTTAGTCTCTCCACTTCTGTTCGATTGAAAAGCTAGGAAGGATCAGGATGGACATGATACAGAGGATTTGGATGGAAGGAAACTTCATTTTTCATATGTTTACCCTCCTCACACACATGGTTTTTGATGATGGAATGGGGACCATTGAGTAGTGATCACACCTCTTGGACTTTTTGGGAAAGGTATTAAGGGCTAGAGTAGACTGGAAGGTGATTTGAGATCCGCACACCCCATATCGTTTCAAGAACCTATTCTGGTGCCTCCAGAGGCTCACCTTGAAGGTATACATGAGGCTACATACTAATATCCACCAATAAGTTCTCATGAAAATATGGTACATGTTTTCAAATGAAGATATCATGGGAGAAAATTAGGTACAATTGCTCACCACTGATTATAGGATCATAAATAAATTTGCAGTGAGATGGGAGAGCACATATCATGGGGACATGTTGAGGTGACAAGCCACTTAGGATAAAGAGAAAGGAGGGGCCCCACTATTGTGGGGTAGAGAGAGAGAATCGGGTAGGTCATGCTAAGGAGGATGATCTAGACTAGTAGGTAGAGCAACGACAACAACTCCAGCCATGCTTGGTTCTGCATAGGCGGATGATTCGGGGAGGGGAGAAACAAATGGCTCAAATCTCATGGGTAAGCGGCTTTGGAGGAATGTAAAACCTATAGAGTAGTTTCAAGGGAACATTTACAAGGTCTAGGGAAGTGATTTAACCACCCAAATTTCCCTATTGATGATATTTTCCCTAAATTCTAAGAGAGTTGGGGAATCTATAGAAAAATCACCACTCTTCATGAGATATTGTAGTGTCTCAACTATAAGGGGATATACCATATCAGGTTGGGTCATGCATGTGAAAGTGTACATGTCCCCCCGATCCAGGGAGGTATAATACATGCCATATTCTGAATATTTTTTCCACTCTCATGGAATTATACATCCTCTGACCGGTTGAGTGAAGGTGTTTTTAGGCATGATTTCTCCCCCAAATCTCTCGACAAGTGAGATAGTTACGCAAACACCTCTGTAAGTGGGTTTGGGGGAGGATTCTAGGGAAGAGATGCCTATCAAGACTCCCTTAGCTATGAATATTATAACACCCAAATATTTTATGGTATATCTCTATTAAATTTAGCATATTTGATAGCTAACACTACATACACTACTGAGTTTAAAATAACCATGATATACTATTAAATTTTAACATAACCTTTGGAATAGTGACGTGACCATTATAATTTGTAATCTGGACATTAAAATAATAACCTCACCTATGAAATTATAAATAAAATTTAGGTATCTCATAAATTAAAATTTTATATATTTTTATAAGGGAATAAGTAAATAAATGTTTTAAAAATGATAAATTAAGTATTGGTATTTTTATAAAGCATAAATGTTTATTTACAATTTTATAATTAATATAATTATTTAAAATAAAATTTATTTTCATAAAATATATTCGTAAATTAATATTTTTTTCATTATAATTACAATATAATTTTATGAAACCATAAGTAATTTTTCAATGTGTCGTAAAATCAGTTATGCTATTAAAATCAATATTTTTCAAATAAATGATGATTTTATTTAAAAATAATTTTTTTCATATTTAGAAAATTATTTTAAAAAATGGTGTCCATTTTTTAAGTCTACACATATAAAAATTGTTAGGTAATTTTTTTTAATTTTTCTAAAATAGTTGAATTTTTGGTGAATAGTGAAATACTGTATTTTCTGATATTTAACATTATAAGTTAATAAATAAATTTTTGAGTCATGGATGATGTAATTAGCCATTATATTGAAATAAAATTATATATTTACTATATTTAGTCATAATAATAAATACTATTGATATTTTTGAGCCAAAATAATAATCTACTGAATACAATAATAAAAAAACACCCCTCTCCTCCACTATAAATACCACCACTATCACCACCCCTTCTCCTCACACCTTCTATGATTTGGATATTTCTTATATTATACCTAATTATTCTCTCAAAAATATTCCCCACATTCTAATAATTCTATTATCAATAAAAGACCAATCCCAAGTGCCTTAAGGAGGTTCTCAAGGAGACTCTGTACAAGAGGTAAAATCCTCTTTTGTTTTCTTTTAATTTCGTTTAATTTATTTTATTTTATTATCCTATCCTTAAATCCTATACCAAAAAATTAATGATTAATAAATTATCTTATATATACTATAATTTAATTTTTCAAACAGAATATCCCTCATCAAACCCCTTTCCCTCTCCCTTTTATTATAAAAATGAAAACATCATTCGTGATATGTCGATTAACCATCATCATAGACGATGCATTTTCATTTTCCATTACCACCTTTAAGTCTGGTCATAAAACCATTATTATGGTTAAATAAGGTTTTATTATACATATTATATTTTATATAATGTTATGGAACTGATTTTTCACTGAAAGTGGCTAATATTCATTGTTAAGATCTTAATATTAATGTATTTAAATGTTCATAAACATCAATTTTAGTCCAATTCAGAAATTGAACTTCATTTCCCATCATTGTGCAATTCATGCTTAAAGTGTCAATTTGGTCCCACTCAATAATTTGCTTGTGGAAATTACAATATTCATCATTTTAATTTTATATTTTGGTATATTATTCATCCCTTTATTTAGAACATTTTTTCTTTTAGGTCTGATGGATGAATCACAAGTGAAGATGGAGATTTTTGCACCTGAAGGCAGAATCTTGGTGGAAAAAGCATAATGGGCCTAAGGCCCATCAAACAAATGTGGGGCCCACAAACTAAGCCCAATGAAGCTCAAATTTATACAGTATAAATATAGAAATATGAGGATCATTTTATTAAACTGTGGCAGGAGCTAATTCTGATGTTGTCATGATGATAAAGGGATCTGAAGTTGAGATTTAAATGGTGGAACTGATATTAATGCACATAAATCCGTCCCACCATTTTGACCATAACTTCCAAACGATTGAGGGAGATTTCCTGAAATTTTACAGCTCATAGAGGAAAGATGGACGAAGATATTTCTCTTCTACAACCCCTCCAGATTCTGCCTTCTTCAACTACAAATTCACAAGTCAATATGGTTGACGAATCTGGACAGTTTTCCGGGTCAAATTCGAAACGTCCATTTCCTTTTAATTATTCACCCTCCTTTTGACTCTATTAATTGTTGGGGGGGGGTGAATTAATTGTTGTGTTATGGACCTAAGGATCCTAATATTTCTATATAAGGAGATAGTGGTGAAGGGAATAGGAGTGGATATTTTTCTTATCATCTTTTGTTGCTTGTTTCATTGTAAGGTTATGCTTCTAAATTTCCTTTGTAATGTTTTCCATTTCCATGTAAGTTTATTTTTTGTATCTTTATGTTCTTAATCAACTTCTTTCTCTTCTATATTTTCCATTTCATTTATTAAAACTTTATTATCACAAAGCATAGTGATATCTCTGTGTTGTTGTGAATTAGTTCACACATTGGTGTGAATTTCATTCACACACACGAATGAGTGCTCATTATTTCCGAGGTTTTAATTTCTTCAATCCAATTCGTTTTAACCATCTTCTGCCCACCATTGAGAGTATACCATCAATGGAGGGATAACCCTTTAATGGGTTGATCTTAGGAGGATGAAAAGGCTGGATTGAATGTTATTTTATGAACGAATTGTTGTTAATTGGATAATTAATTTAAGACATCCATTCTTTAGTTATTTATACTCTTCATATTTACTATGTTTGAGAAAACTAAATTCATTTACTAAATGACCATATACCTCAGAGATATCATGAATTTGCTTCTCTAAGTGTATAGGGGATTAATAATTGTGTTTAGTAAGCACCAAACCAGAAAATGATGAATGTAGTGTTATTTTTGAAGAATGGATTCATCAAGAATTAATAAAACCAAAATTGTATAAAGAAGTAAAATTCATTCAATCCACCCCGAGCACAATCCTAAGATCAACCCATTTTCTTTGAATTGAATTCACTTAGGTTTCTTAGTGTTCTTTAAACCATCCAAAATCAAACACATAGTTGGCTACTTCATAGCCCATCCTTCACCAAATCATAGCGTCTCAAGGTTACTTCTTCGGTCCCTCTGGATTCGACCCCTACATGTACTACATAGACCGCTTTTACCAGTAGGGTAAATTTGGGTGCAACCAAATTTTGGTGCCATTGCTGGGGACCAAGTAAGTCACCTTAGAACATCTTTCTATTCTCCCTCATTTCTCTTTTCTCATCCCCATTTCTCTTCTCTTTTCCCCTTTCTATTTTTTTTGACTCCCGAAAATCACGATTCCAAATTTATAAATGAATCCAATAGAGTATAATCAACAATATCCCTTCAAAAAATTAGGATGGAATCAATTAGAAAATTCACATTGGGAATCACCATCCTTTTTTAATTACTTGGATCAACCTTTTAATGAATACCCCACACCCGATAACATGAACGATATTTGTAATGATGAATGTTTAAAAGATCAATTTCCATACCTATCAAGAATGATTTAAAAGATAAATAATGAGGAAGTCCAAGATGTTCAAACTACTTTCCAACCTAATCCTCAAAAAATCATTGAGAAATTGTGTCAGCAAATGGAGAGAATGACTTCCGAGGTTTCATCCTTAAGAGTAGAACTTACAAGCATTGAAATGGTTGTGGAACCCATTCCCACTGAGGTTGTCTCTTCCTCATCACTAATACAAGAATATTGTCTTCCAAAAACCTCACATGAATTTATTGAAGAAACAACCATTGGATTTGGGATAGTTGAAGATAATAAAGGAATTGTTGATGGGTGCTAAAATCAAGAAGAAATTAATTTTATGGATTCACAAGGGGAAAAGTTGTCTTCATGGATTGAGTATTCGGAATATTGCTCCAACAACAATTTTTAGAATCACCGATCATTGATCCATTGGGAGATATAACGAATATTTTGTCTATACCCACTCATGAAATTCAAATGGAAAATTTTGGGGATGAATAATCATTTAAAAATGAACCAATTCTATCAAATATTTTTAAAGAAGAAACAATTTTTGATTCAAATTATCATTCTTCTTTAGGAAAATTCAATCAAATTGAACTCGATGTTTTAATACTTCCTTACCTACTCAATAATCCATCTATTTATGATAACCAAGACCATTCAATTGTCATAAATTTTCATCAATTATCTCACCAATTAGGAACGAACCTTGAAATATTAGGAAATACTCCAAATAAAACACGATCAACCATTTTAGATATTCCTTGGATTTTACAAATCATTGTAGAAAATAGGATTTCATACGAAACAAATTTCAAAAAAACAATCAATATCAATCTTGTTGAAGTGGAGAAAGATGGGTTAATTAAAATTTCGAAAGATGGAATTGGATAAGTTGGGGGGGTTCAAGTCGTGCTAACGACGTTAAAAAAAAGTGTTGCATGGGAGGCAACCCATTGTTTTCATGTTTTCTAATTATTTTGAATCATTTTCTTTTTCATATTATAAATTACCATAGACTGTTGACCTGTTCTTCTTTTATGAGTAAGGATGGTTATAAAAGGGGAGTTCCATATTCATCCGTGTCACGTGGCGTGATCTCTAAGTAATACCTTACTCAGAAATCTAAAAAGAATACAATCTATCATCAGTTTATTTTGTTTTGTTTTATTTTTATGTTTTTATAGGTTAAAAAAATAAAAGTACATGTCTTAAGTCATAAAGAAAATCCATTCACAACCGTCCAAGCTGCTGAGACTCAAATCCAGGATTGAAGGGATACTGTGGCATGCGCTTTAATCATCAACCACCATGTGACTTCATTCCATTATTATCGTTTTAAATTTCCTCTTTTAACAACTCTCCCATACCCCCTTTTATGTTTTATTTAAACACTGGAGACAGTGTTATTCTATACTGGGGGGAGATGAAACAAAAAATGATTTTTTTATAAGAAAATGCCTAGAAAAAAATTACATTAACCTTGAACATGATAACACAAATTGAAAACACTGAAATTGGATTTCAAATAATTTTTTATGCCTTCATTCTGATTTTAATGCAATTTTAAGTTCATGAGCATAGATTTTGGAAAGTGCTGTTGTCTGATGTGATTTTTCAAAGTTTACATTTTCATCCTCTTAATAAAAATTCCACAAAGCATGTCTACTGGATTTTGGGTGTAAATTTGAGTTCTTGGGTCCCATTCATTATAACATAGGGTTCTGGGGTCACTTTTAGTTTAATTTGAGTATCCAAAAACAAAAAAACAAAAAAAAAACAAAAAAAAAATATGGAAAAAAAATAATGACCACATAGAGAAATGTTTTGTCCAAATGCATGACGTTCAGAACTTGGGGATCATGAATCCATAGTTTTCTTGCCCAGAGTGAGGCTTTATATCTCTATGTAGAGAATGTAATTGACAATATGTGTGGAGTCCGACACTTGGGGATCGCGACTCCATAGTTGTCTTGCCCAGAGTTAGTCTTTTCATATCTATTGTGGTTAAAAAAAATCAAAAAAAATGGATACTCATCTTAAGGTTTAATGTGATTCCCACCTAGTGATTCCATTTTTCCCCCTTGAACAATAAAATGGGCCCCATATCTTTTGTGATGCACACCACTTTATCATGATTAATTGAAATTGGATGAAATGTGGCGATGAATTTGAACAAAGGAATGGGCTTGGGCTTGGGATATGATTATGGATCTAGATTGTTTTAAATTATTTTTATGGGTTCCATAATTTGTTTGGTATGATATATTTGGGTGAGCAATGTGTATTAAAATTTTTTTGGAAAAGTGGATTTGAATTTCATATTTGTAATATATTTTGCTCAGGACTAGAAAAACTCATGTTGGGGGGTGTGATTAGTCACTGAAAGTGGCTAATATTCATTGTTAGGATATTAATATTAATGTGTTTAAATGTTCATAAACATCAATTTTATTCCAATTCAGAAATTGAACTTCATTTCCCATCATTGTGCAATTCATGCTTAAAGTGTCAATTTGGGCCCACTCAATAATTTGCTTGTGGAAATTACAATATTCATAATTTTAATTTGATATTTTGGTATATGATTCATCAATTTATTTGGAACATTTTTTCTTTTAGGTATGATGGATTAATCACAAGTGAAGATAGATATTTTTTCCCTTGAAGGCAGAAACTTGTTGGAAAAAGCATAATGGGCCTAAGGCCCATCAAAAAAATGTGGGGACCACAAAACAAGCCCAATGAATCTCAAATTTATACAGTATAAAGATAAAAATATGAGGATCATTTTATTCAACTATGGCCGAAGCTAATTCTGAAGTTTTCATGATGATAAAGGGATCTGAATTTGATATTTAGATGGTGGACCCAACATTAATGCAAAGAAATCCGTCCCACCATTTCGACCATAACTTCCAAACGGATGAGGGAAATTTCCTGAAATTTTACAACTCATAGAGGACATATGGACGAATATATTTCTCTTCTAAAACCCCTCCAGATTTTTCCTTCTTCAATTACAAATTCACACGTCAATATGGTGGACGAATCTGGACAGTTTTCCGGGTCAAATTCGAAACGTCAATTTCCTTTTGATTATTCACCCTCCTTTTGACTCTATTAATTGTTGGGGGTGAATTAATTGTTTGGGTATGGAACTAAGGATCCTAATATTTTTATATAAGGAGATAGTGGTGAAGGGAATAGGAGTGGATATTTTTCTTATCATCTTCTGTTGCTTGTTTCATTGTAAGGTTATGCTTCCAAATTTCCTTTGTAATGTTTTCCATTTCCATGTAAGTTTATTTTTTGTATATTTATGTTCTTAATAAACTTATTTCTCTTATATATTTTACATTTAATTTATTAAAACTTTATTATCACAATGCAAAGTGATATCTATGTGTTGTTGTGAATTAGTTCACTCATAGGTGTGAATTTCATTCACACACACAGAGGAGTGCTCGTTATTTCCGAGGTTTTAATTTCTTCAATCCAATTATTGTTATCCATATTACTCTCTCCATTGAGTGTATACCATCAATGTAGGGATAACCCTTTAATGGGTTGATCTTAGGAGGATGAAAATGCTATATTGAATGTTATTTTATGAACGAATTTTTGTTAAATGAATAATTAATGTAAGACATCCATTCTTCAGTTATTTATACTCTTCATCATTACTGTGTTTGAGAAAACTAAATTCAATTACTAAATGACCATATACCTCAGATAGATCATGAATTTGGTTCTCTAAGTGTATAGGGGATTAGTAATTGTGTTTAGTAATCACCAAACTAGAAAATAATGAATGTAGTGTTATTTTTGAAGAATGGATTCAACAAGAATTAATAAAACCAAAATTGCTTAAAGAAGTAAAATTCATTCAATCCACCCCAATCATAATCCTAAGATCAACCCATTTTCTTTGAATTTAATTTACTTAGGTTTGTTAGTGTTCTTTAAACCATCCAAAATCAAACCCAAAGTTGGCTACTTCATAGCCCATCCTTCACCAAATCATATCATCTCAAGGTTACTTCTTCGGTCCCTGTGGATTTGACTCCTACATGTACTACATAGACCACTTTTACCAGTAGGGTAAATTTGGGTGCAACCAGGAACCAATATATAAACATGATATTAAATAAAATGATATAAGTTTGCAATGGTCTTAAAAATTTCCAAAATAAATTAAATCATTTTCATTAATGTTTTATCTAATGAATAATTCTCATAAAGTATAACTAAATGATATATAAGATCATTTAAAATTATTCATATTCATTAATAAAATATAATTTTAATTTTTGGGAACAATTCCAATTTTACATGAACTTCCATACTTGCATACAAGAGAACTGGTCATGAAAAACGAAGTAAACGATCACTCTTGGAATGATGAAATTAAATCTTATAATCATCAAAAAGGCCATACATGAACTTAATAAAATTATAATAAATAAAATATTTTTTATAGGTTATTAATTAAGTAATTAATGAATCTAATTTTATTATCCAAGACATTAAGCACAAGTAAAAAATGTTGTCGAACATAAGGTAATGGATTCTCCCCAAACCTCCTTTTTTCATCTGGGTTATGATTTATCTCTATTTACCCCAATGTAATTATAAATTATTTATATTTACTCCCCCTAAATTATATGTGTATATTCAAAATATTTGTACCTAGATCAATTATTCTTTCATTTACATGTAAATACATGTTTTATCATGTTCCGTTTTTAATTACTTCCCATAAGTAAGCCCAATTAAAGGGAACTTCCCAATTTCTTAACCATTTTTAAGTAAAAAAAATAATATATTTTATGCAACAAATATTTTTCTCAAATAAGTATTTTTATCACTAAAAACAATCTTATATCATTTATGGTTTTGTGAAAACAATTTTTCCTTTTTCAGCTTTAAAGACTCATATATTTTCCCTTAAATCTCGTTAAAGTGGATCATTTCTAAAGTTTCTTAAACACTATTTTTATATGTTTTCAATTCAGTTATACATAAATTATGATGTTATATTCATATTTACCTTATTAATTTCCATTTATAATTTAAATCCAATCTTTCATGGACACCATTATGATATTCCGATTTGTTATACCTTATAACATGATTACGATACCCATTTCTATCCATGGGTAACCCTTATATTAATTTCTTATGTTTAATTGAGGTTTATTTATTATGATACCATGTAATATATTCTATTGAATTATTTATGATCATTTTTTATTGGGATGTACTATATTTATATGATTCTTCATATTACTCTGTATAGTTTATGATTATGTTTACTTATTGGGAAAATTATTTAAATTTCATATGATAGTTTCAATATGAATTTATATGTGGATTATGTTTCACCCTTTTCTATGGGGAATGAATTTGAATTAGTAAATGTTGGGCAGGTTCATCTATATCACCTAAATGAATCGATTGGTCTCATGAGACAAACTAGACTGAGTTTTGGCCGAGGCCTTACCCATTTATGTAGACTTCTTGGTCGAGGCCTTGATGGTATATTTTTGATGGTCTGTATTATGAATTCCATCATTACATGATTATTTATTGGTAATCCATGTGATTATTTTAATAGTATAATATCCATGGGTAAGTATCATTTTAATGTGACTATTTAAATGGCGTTATTTGATCATATTTTATTCCTTCCATAATATTCTCAATATTAGGTTTTAATGGCATGATTTTTTATTTATTAACATTGCCTTATTTTTTATGATTATTTATGATATCATCCATTGTATAATTACCCTAACTGAGAATCTAGTCTCACCACTTTCTTATGTTTTGTTTTCCCCCTGGATTCCAAGATGTATATTATGATTGACAAGATGGTATAATCTAGGAGAATAGGGGTGTATCCAATGTGGTAACTATGTAGTATTTCAATTCAAGTTGTAATGTAATGCTTATCATTGTATCTAGTTTTCCTAGTATACTAAACTATTTGGTCCTTTAGGATGAGATTTATATGTTTATTATGACAATGTAATAAATTAATCCCTAAAATCTGGGCTACTGGGGACAGGGTCTTTACAGTTGGTATCAGATGTATTTTAGTGGAAAATTTGAAAACTAGATATAGAAAAACATAGATCAGAGAAATACAACCCTATAACTGACATTGAGAATATTCCCAAAGTAACCATGATTTTTATTTAGAGATGAGTTATTACTAAATATTAAATTTATATTAAGTGTTTTACTATTTTCAGATTATATGTTATGTTTCATAATCGTATGATCTAATCTAGTGTAATCCAATGTTTATAAATGGTGACTAGTGTAATTAATGGAAACCGTATCAACACACATATACCATGTAGTGATTTCCATATTATGTAATATAATGATGTCAGATATGGATATGAACCTGGGGATGAACAACTTATAAATATACTGGGAAAACTGACTCAGGTTATGACCAATAACCTTAATCACATGGAGTATCCTGATCTACAATGCGATGTAACAATGTTAGACCGCTTTATGCGATGACAACCTCCATAATTCAATGAGACTAAAAACCCATTTATAGCTAAGTAAGGGATAAGTTCCTTAGAGAATATATTTCAATTTTTGTGAAGTAATGAAAGGGATAAGTTTATAATGGTATTTTATCATCTTTCGAGATATGATGATCAATAGTGACCATTAATTCAAAACAAAAAAGAGGAGGATCAAATTGTAAACATGGAATGAAAGGATTTTAAGGACATTTTCGTAAAAAAATATTTTCCTAGAGAACAACAAGAAGATATAAAGAGGATATTATTGAGTCTGAGACAAAAGGAAGAAGAAAATGTTTCTAGGTATGAAGCTAACATGACAAAGTTATCCAGAAATGTTGCAGACTAGGTAAGTATTCCAAATAATAAGATTGAACATTTCTTTGAGGGGATTAAACCAATCATTCTAAGGGACCTAGTTTCTCAAACATTCTCATCATATGAGAATATATTATCACATGATATCAATATAGAGAAATAATTCTCTTTATTTTTTGAATTCAAAATGAAGAAATAGAAGAATAGAACGGCAGAAAAAATTATAGATAAATGGATAAAGGGAATGAAGGATTTTCTCACATGTGATAATTGTGTTAGGAAACACCCTAGTACTTTATTGAAGGGAATGAGGGGTTTCTTAAAGTGTGGAGAGAAAGGCTACTAGGATCGTCATTTCAAATGAAATAAATAATCCATCCAATGTTTCAACTGTTAGAAGATGGGGAACTACACAGATGAATGTCCTAAGTGACAAGGGAATATAGCTCAAAAGAAGCAAAGGGATCAAGGTCAAGATTATGATGTTACTATAGTTGAAGTGGAATAACTAAATTTTTTGTGTTTTTGGATTTAAGAATTATGTTGTAAAATTATTTTATAAATGATATTCTGGTTATAATAATAATGATATATATAAGGATTGTACTCTAGTACTTATTCTTTAAAGAATTGAAAGCATGTGAGGAATATCACTAATAATTATGAGAAGTGATTATGTTGTAAGAAGATAAATTGGGAAATATAACCATAAATATGTGATTTATGTTGATATAATAATAAATATATATTTATGGGATATTATTGGTGACCATGATGTTTTTTAGTGATTTGATGGTTTAGGTTATGATGGATTTTTTAGATGTTTGGATTTAAGGAATATATTAAACAACCTGAGATTTTAGTCTTGGAAGCTTGAATATTTCAGAAAGTTTTAAAGGATGTTAATATATTTTTAGTATGTGATAATAAGAGCTAAATTATTTAGGGAAATATTATGTTAATTTGATTTTATAAATTTAGCGACCTTCTAATTTGTTTGGGCTTTGAATTTCAAAAATGTATTTTTAACGAGTCATAAGGTAACTACTTATGGAATAGATTAAGTTTAAATTTTATTAAATTATGATTTATCTTATTGGATAATATGTTATATCCATTTTTCTTTTAGTAAATATTTAATGTCCAAAGGAATCACTTATGGATCATTTGATAAAAGTGCTTCAAGCACACAAAAAAAGTCATCTTGAATATCTATATTTTATTTTAAGAAATGAAGTGAAAATGGATTAAATAACAACCAAATGACGAGATTATTCTTATTACATGGAAATAAATCATGTAATTTTATTTCCTCAAGTTCCTATATATATATTAAAAGTATCACTCAACTCTAGTAAAAGGATTTTGGAACAAAAACGTTATCTATTTACATTACTTACTATGAAATTAATGTTCTTTTAACTGGTCACAAATTTATAGTTTTTTGAAGGTAGAATTTCTAATGACCATTTTCTTTATCATTCTCCATAAGAACGTGATAGTCAGATTTATTTTACATGATCATGTTATCACTCCCCACTAATGTTCACCTATAGGGAAACCTAGTTTTTTTGGTGACCAATGCATTTTCATTCCCCTCTAGTTAAGAGGATGTTTTATTAATCCTGTTGATGATGTGGGATTTCTATAAGGGTATTTTAAAATGACAACTCCATGATTAAAAATCACAAGTTTGAATTGAAAAGATGAAATTTATTGAAGTGTGTAAGAATGTAACACCCCAATATTTTATGTTATGTCTCTTTTAAATTTAACATCTTTTATAACTTATGTTGCATGAAATATCAACCTTAAAAAAACCATGATATACTATTTAATTTTAACATAACCATTGGAATAGTGATGTGACCATTATAAATTGTAATATGGAAATTAGAATAATAAAATAACCTATGTAAGTATAAATACAATTTACATATCTCATAAATAAAAATATATATATTTATATCATGGAATAAGTAAATAAATGTTTTAAAAATGATAAATTAAGTGTTCGTATTTTTCTGAACCGTAACTTTTATTTATAATTTAATAATTAATATAATGATTTAAAATAGAATTTATTTTCATAATATAGATTTAAAAATTAATATTTTTTTTCATTATAATAATAAGATAATTTTATGAGGCCGTAATTAATTTTTCAAAGTGTCGTAAAATCAATTATAATATTAAAATCAGTATTTTTTAATAAATGATGATTTTATTTAAAAATTAAATTTATCATATTTTGAAAACTATTTTCATAAAATGGAATCAATTTTTGAAATATACACATTTAAAAACTGTTTAGGGTGAACTTTTGGTGTTTTTATAAAATAGTTGATTTTTTGTGAATAATGAAATAGGATAATTTACGGCATTTAACATTATAAGTAAATAAATGGATTTTTGAGTCATTGTTGTATCATGGGTGATTTAATTGGACATTATGTTGAACTCAAATGATCTTGTTACTGTATTTAGTCACAATAATCAATACTATTTATATTCTTGAGCCCAAATAGTAAACTAATGAATAAAATGATCAAAAAACACTCATCTCCTCCCCTATAAATACCACCCTCACCACCCCTTATCCCCAACCCTTCTAAGATTTTGTGCTTTCTTATATTCTTCCCAATTACTTCCCAAACCTCTTCCCTACATTACGTACTCTTTGGTCTCACTAAAATACCAATCCCAAGTGCGTTAAGGAGGTTCTCTAAGAGACTATATACAATAGTTAAAATCCTCTTTCGTTTTCTTTTAATTTATTTTAATTTATTTTCATTACTTACCATCTCATTACCTCCTATATCAAAATATGCATGATAAATATATTATCTTATATATACTATAATTTTATTATGTAATAGAATATCCTTAATCAACCCCCTTCTCTTCTCCCTTTTATTCTAAAAATGAAAATATCGTCTGTGATGTGTTGATTTACCACCATCTTGGATGGTGCATTTTCATTTTCCAATAAAACCTTCAAGGTAGGTCATAAAACAATTATTATGGTTAAATCAGATTTTATTATACATATTATATGTTATATAATGTTCTGTATCCAATATATAAATATGATATTAAATAAAATGATATAAGTTCATAATGGTTGTAAAATCCTCCAAAATAAATTAAATCGTTTCCATTGACATTTTATCTAATGAATCATTAGAAAAACATATAATAAAATGAAATATAAGATCATTTAAACTTTTTTAAGTTCTTTAATAGAATATAATTTCAATTCTAGAGACACATTTCTATTTTACATGAAATTCTATACTTGTATACAAGCAAACCAATCATGAAAAACCTAGAAAACAAACACTCCCAGAACGATGCAACCGACTATTATAAATTGTCAGAAAGACCATACATAAACTTAATAAAATTATAATAAATCAAATATATTTTTAATAGGTTGTAAATTAAGTAATTAATGAATATAATTTTGTTTTCTAGGACATTAATCACAAGTTAAAATTTCTTTCAGACATAAGGTAATAGATTTTCCCCAAACTTATATTTTTTCCTTTGAGTTACACTTACTCTCTCATTACCCCAATTTAATTATTAATTATTCTTATTCACACCCCATAAATTATGTGTTTAGGTTAAAAACATATGTTCCTAGAACAATTCTTCTTTATTTTATGGTAAAATTCATGTTTTATAAGGTTCCCTTTTAAATTCCTCCCAACAAGGAAACCCAATTAAAGAGAACTTCCCAATTTATTACCCATTTTAAACTATACTACATAATATGTTTTAATCTCCCAATATTTTTCTAAAATAACTATTTTTATAATGAAAAACAACCTTTTTGGTTTTATGTAAACAATTATTCCTTTTTCAACTTTAAATACTCTTCTATATTTTCCCTTGAACCGCACCGAAGTGGTTCATTTATAAAGTTTCTTAGACAATTTTTTTACTAGTTTTCACTTCAGTTGGACATAAATTATCAGGATATATTCCTATTTTACCATATTAATGTTCATGTATGATTTAAATTTATTCTTTCATGGATACCATTATGATACGCTAATTTCTTATGCCTTATGACATGATAACGATACCCAGTTCTTTCCATGAGTTACCTTTATGTTAATTTCTTTTGTTTAATTGAGGTTGATTTATTATAATACCATATACCATATTTTATTGATTTTTTAATGATCATTTTGACTAGGGATGTACTATATTGACACCATTCACCATATTACACTAGATAGTTTATGATCATGTTTACTAATTGGGTAAATTATTTACCTTTCATATGATAGTTTCAATATGAATGTATATGTTTATTATGTTTCTACCCTTTTATATAATGAATTAATTGGACTTAGTAAGTTTCATTTGGGTCCTATATAGCCTCTTGATACATTGGTAGGTATCATGAGAAAACTAGATCATGTTTTGACTGAGGCCTTACCCATTTTTGTAGACATCTTGGCTGAGGCCTTGATGGTATGTTTAGGATGACCTGCAATACGAATCAACTCATTGTGAGATTATTTATTTATAATCCATGTTATTATTCAACTATTATAATATCCATCGGTAAATATTATTTTCTTGTGATTATTTTCATGGTACTATTTGATCAACTTTTATTCCTACCATATTATGCAAAATATTATGTTTTAATGGCATCTAATTTTAGTTACTCACCTTGACTTATTGTTTATGATTATTTATGATAGCTTCTACTTTTTTCTTTCACTTACTGAGAATCTAAGATCACCCCTTTATTATGTTGTATCTTTACCTAGGATGAAAAGATGTGTATTATGATTGATATGTAGGGATAATCTAAGAGAATAGGGGTGTCTCTAATGGGGTTACAATGTTGTATTTTATTTCAAGTTATAATGTAATGTTTATGTTTGTATCTAGTTTTCCAAAGCTAATAAATAATTCTGTCCTTTAAGATGTGATTTCCATTTATATTATTACAATGTAATAAATTAAGGTTCCATATCTAGGCTACTAGGGTCATGGTATTTTTATATATCCTAATTTTGGTCTTCATAAATCTTAAAATCTTTTGTGTCTTGGATACTACCAAATCCCAAAGATTTCTTCCTAAATCCCTTTTCACCTATGTAAGAATTAGTGAGCATAAAGTAGGGTCGGTTCATGATAAATCTATGATAGGGTATGAGGGAGCCCTAACCCTTGTGGTGGAGGGAACGAGACATCTTTCTGATGTTTTGGTCAAATACGAAAAAATATCAGTTAAAGTGGTACCTACAATTGGGGTTATATTTGAACATACCCAAATGCCACATGGTAACCCTTTTTCCCTATTATGGAGTTTTGGATTCATTCTTGAATTCATGTTTTCCTTTTTTTTCTTCTGGATAGAGTTATAATATTCATCCATGAGGAAACTTCCAACAGTCTGGATGTCATCTATTGGGGGAATTTTATCACCAGAGGGATGACCTGTGAACCTTTCCAAGTTATTGATCAGATTATATCACTCATGTAAGTATTATACCATTATCAATCCCTTTTTTTTATCCCCATAAGTTACACTTGGATAAAAATATACATTAAATTGAATTTAAATCCATGTTTGGGGATCAACTGTTAGTAACAATGCTTGAGTCAACAAAGCCTAAAATTGAGGCTATGACAATGAGTGATGTTGTCCGGGAAGAGATGGCTGGGGAGGTTTTGGTGGATATTTCAACCATGGAGGTCCCACAAGAGGGAGATAATAAGAATAGGGCCTTAATGGATGGGGTTGAAATTATTCTAACAACTCTTATAGTTGAGGGGGCTATGATAACTACACCTACCTAAGAAATTCCATCGGTGGAGTCTTCTGGAATTGAGACCTCAAAGAAGGTGGTCAAGAGTAGTCCATTGATGGAGGTGGTTAAGGAGATTGTGGTGGATGAGTCTGACTCAGAGGTTCCATAAGAGGTGTATGGAGGTCTCATTGTAGGTGAAGGATCTGGCGAGGACATGTTTTCTTTAGTCTTGGGGCTTATCCTGCCTGAGGACTTTCTTGTAAATGGACCAGGCACTAATGTGTTTGAGGTCTTCCCTCTATGTGATCCTATGATTCTTGGGGAATATTTGGATTCCATATTGAATGTTTATGATGAGAACTGAGTTGTTCCACATAATTAACGGAGAATAATTCATAATTTCATCACTCAAACCCCACTAATTTATCTTATAAACTGGGTGCAATCTCTCTATCATTGGTTAGTTAGCAGGGGGACTAGCGGGGTGGATTCTAGTGGCCTCCATACACTAGATTTGGAATTTCTCATTAAAAAGGAACATACTGAGTGGAATAAGTTTGATGTCTCCTATAAAAAGAGGAAGTATTTTGGAACCTAAGGCTATAGGTGGGTGAAAAGAAGATTGTTTTCTGAGAATAGAATGCACAAGATCATGCGACCATCATCAGTACTCAAATGAGGATCATCACCAAATTGAGGGATCAGTTGGAGGTGACTAAGGATAAGGTTTTAATGAAAATTTATTTGGTGGTTGAGTTATAGGAAGAATATAATTGGGTGATAATTAAGGCTGAATAAGTTTTCCCCACCCCCATCGAGGAGGCGGCTGATTTGGTGGAGCAACAGTGGACTTTGGAGGATACTCAATAGAGGCTGGATCATCCAAGTTGTCGATCACTAGGGTTGAGCCTTAGGGAAATTTATTTCACATTGATGTAAATGGGATTCTATAACATATTTATGAACCTCATTACCTTTTTTAATTGTTTGTTTTAAATTCTATGTATGCCCAAATGTGTTTTTTACTACATCTCAATCAGATTAGCAAGAAAACCAACAATGATTCCCTAATCCCATGTGAGTCATGATCGATGTAGTAAAAAAGGGAAAAATATAAGATTGATAATTTATATGAGAGTGATAGAAAAGGGTCAAACACTTAGAGACCAAACTTGTTTACTGACCATTAAGAGTGTCCTGATTGAGAAAATTTTCACTGGAACATAAGACCCTCTATATAGATAAATTTATTTTTTCAAATGTGTACTTGTCCATCAATGGGGTAATTCCATGTTCATTAAATTCCACCTGAAACAAGGGGAGTGAAAATATTGAATCAAGAAACCTAGGATATAGAACATAATGGGGTGATAAAGTGATAGGGGATAGCTGCTGACCGTGTTCGAAACACAGGTCCCACTATCTCTTCATCGAGGATGGAGAAAAATGAGGGTAAACTGTTGACAATGTTTGAAAAATAGGACTTGTCTAAATGTTGTAGAATGTATTTATGATCATGTACCTAGGATGGTAGGTGAACCAGTGTGTCCATGAACTATTTCTATTAGGGATTCCCATTAATACATAAAATATTATGGGTATCCATGTCCACAGAGATGTGAAGCGTGATGATGATCTGGGAGAATGTTCAATGGAGTTCAACACTCTTAGAATTACACCATTGAGGATTTCTTCAAATTTGTTAAGAGTGTCAATATGAAAAAAGTTTGGACTCATATTCCAAGGTGAGAATCATCTTGGATGCTAAGGGAATGAAAAAGTGTACAGGTGCGGTAGGTGACCGACACCTATGGGGGGAAGAGATATTTAGGAAAGGTCCTAAGATGATTTATATTTTTACACAATGTAATGAGGATCGAGGGTATGTGGTTTAATGACATGTAGAAAATATATTGAACATGTATTTTTATGTCTTATGATAGGTATTATGCATCACACAGTTTAATTAAATGTTATTAGACTGTTTACAACACAATTTAGCATTTTGTGACAAGGACATGTGAACCTCCATGAATATATACCATTTAGTCAAGGTAGTGGGATACAAGAATAAGAAATACATGGGTTAAACACCATATAGGAGATCTTGAGTCCAAGGGAGATAATATTTGGCTTTGAATTTTACATGAAATGATGGGTTCAGTGAGAACAACCAGGTTTTTTCTGGGGCCTTAGGTGGGTCCCACTAGTTTTGCACCTTTTCTTATTTAAACCCTTTCTTTTTTCCAGGTCATGAAAGTGAATTTCCAGGTGGGAGTGTGATTTTTTCTTAGGTTTCCCTTATGGGTTTTAAAAGTGACCGATGTATGTTTCTCTTTCATTGGGAATTTTAAGGTTATACCAGTCAGACCAATAATTCACAAATAGTTTAAGGTTAAAATTCTTATACTGGGAGTTCCAAATATTTTAAGGTAATAGTTCTTGGACATGGAGTTGAAAATAGTTTAAGGACATAATGCTTGGATCATATGTTTCAAAAAAAATAAGTTCATAATTCTTAGTGCATGGGGGTGTGTCTCTAGGGAGTGTGTGTGGCATGTAAGAGAGGCCGCCAAACATTAAGAAAGATCCAAGGAGGCCCTTCCACAAAAAACAACCCTAGGATAACATTCACACAATTTAATTTCATGATGCTTGGACCTAGAATTCAAGTCTAATGTCTTAGAGTTTAGACCATTATGTCGCACACATGTGTCCTAAACTCACATAGGGAAATTCTTCCCCAATTATTTATCCCACATGATCCATGCTCGATGTGAGAAACAAGGAGTGGTACAAGGTTCCCATTATTTGAAGCGAGTCTACATAATAAGGAAGAGAAGTGACTAACTGGGGGATGACCCGCAAGGGTATATCATGAATTCCATGAACTAGATATTACAATGGTAATGAAAAATGGGTGGGGAAAAACTATTGATCATGTTTTAAACATAGGTTCTATACCGATGATGGTCGAGGATGGGGTGAAAAAATGTAGGATCGATCATTGAACAAGTTCAAAACATGGTAACCTCAATCTATTAATGATTAGACGTAGATTAATCAACCCAATATGGTAGGTGAGAAAATGTAACCAGTCACTATTGTTGTTAGGGATTCTATTTAGATCAGGAGGCTGATGATGATCCAAATCAAAGAAAGCATGGAGTGTGAACAAGAAATTGGGGAATGTCCCTGAGGGAATGTTGAGTGCCTTGGGGGATTTCCCACAATATGCTCAAATTCACTAGAAAAAATTTGGGTAGGAATGGATCAAGCCTAGAATTGAGGAAGAAGACCCTAAAATGATTTGGTGGTAGGGTTATACCTAAGATAATAGATCTAGGCATCATTACATATCCAATGGTAATGGAAATCAAGAAAAATATCGTTCTAGAACACAACATGGTATGAGGCCAACACTGGTGAGGGAAGGTCCTCTTGATTTATGATGTAATGTAAAATGGAAGGGGGACTTGGTTTTATAAAACACCAAGGGTGAAACAAACTAGGTGAATAAAGGGCTATAGGGGGGATGAATGCACATAGTTTAAGGTTTAAATACTCAGACCTATAGGGGTTAAGGTATTTTGAGGATTCCTGGGCGGTGAAATAGATTTAAACCAAATATGAAGGAGGAAATAGGGTGGTCATGTATTTCATAATAAAATACAAAAAATAGTTCGACATAGTTTAAGGCCATGATTCTTAGACTAAGGGAAGCCCTGAAATAGGTTAGTGTTGAGGCTGGGTCCGGGATGTTGGATCCAGGAATCCCTATGTATCCCACTAGGCATGGGAATAGATCCATATATAGTTTTATAACATATAGTGGTGTAAGGTCAACTCCAGAGGAGTTACGTCTTCTATGGAAAGGATATCAAATAATCTCGTATTTTTTATGTGAGGCATCCTATGATGATTTCATAGGGTAAGGATATAGTTTAACATCGTGTGTTGAGTACATTTTTTTTAATTATACTATATTTTTCTAATGGTGAATCTTAGATTTATTTGGGGTAAGTCGATAGTTTAATGTTGTGAATTGAGGATCTTGGTTTTTATTCATCTCACTTTTTTCATATGAGACATCATAGATATATACAGAGTAAGGCCACATTTTAACATCATGTGATGAGGAGGTTGGTTTTTTTTATCACAAATTTTTCATATGAGGTATCCTAGATTTATGTAGGGTAAGTCTATAGTTTAGTATCATGTTCTTAGTTTGTTGGTATTTATATTTTAGAGTCATATAGATCAGACTATGGCTGCTACTAGTTTAAGGTCATGGAGCTCAGACCAAAATGGATGCTATTAGTTTAAGGTTGTAGATTTAGGACCTTGGTTTCTATAGTTTAAGGTCTCATATCTTTGAACAAAATGTTCACACAAAGTACTAATTAAGGAAAATGTAATTTTAGGGAGGTGTGATAAGCTCTCCATCCATGGTAATTAAAGAGTATTCTCCATTGGAATAGACCTTATGGATAATGTATGGTCTTTCTCATTTCGACTCCAACTTTAGTATATTTTTCTGGGTATCATCCATGTTCTAAAAGATAGTACCATATCACCCTATAGTAAGGGAGGATACATACTATCTTGTTGAAAACTCTCTATATCCTTTTTGGCGCCTCTATAAATTATGCAATTCTTGAATACTATTATCCTTGAGAGATTTCAACTCAGCTAGAAGAACTTACGCCATTCAGTCTAGATTCCATTGTTCATAAAAAACAACTCAAATTCATGGAAACTTAACCTAAATAAGTTAAACAACATATGTTCCATATACAAAAGAGTATGGGGTCACCTGGGGTGATTTCAAATTGTTTATACGATAGGAAAAAATGGGCGTTAGGGATTTTATTATCCAAATATTTTTGTTCTAGACCACTATCTTCTACATGATTTTAGAGAGGGTCTCATTGAATGCCTCAATCTTCACATTTTCATATGAATGTTAGTGGGAAGTATGGTTGGACTAGATGTCATACTTGGTGTATAGTTTATTCATCTCAGCATCCCAAAAGATAGTGCTGTTGTTTATGAGAATAATGTGAGTAACCCCAAACTGATTGATGATGTGGGAGCTCACAAACTTAATCATAGATTGGGTTTTGAATTCTTTGAGTGGAACCACTTATTCCCATTTTGAAAAGAATTATATTGTAGTTAAAATTAACCTGCACTATCATGTCATTGCGGGTGGTTAAGGTATCACTACATCATGTCCCCAAACCGAAAAGGTCCAATAATATTTGGTAGTGTGAAGAAGCTCTGGCATTTTATGCACAAAGTTTAAATGGATATGAAATGAATGAAACTTCCTGGTGAAATCAATGTAGTTAAGAACCATGGTCGAAAAAGAGTAGCTCAACCTATGAATTTGGTGGGAGAGATTCAATATCACCTAGTGAGATCTTCAGGATCCGACAAGGAACTCTTGCATAACTTGTGGTATCTCATCTCCTTGGATGAAACATAGAAGAATTCCATCAAACGCACTCTTGTAGAGGGTTTTCCAAGATTTGGGTCACTTTGGAAGGTAAACTATTATGCACACTGGAGGAATCACTCACGCATAACTCGACCTAGTGGTAGAATTCCATTTTGGAGAGACTCGATGAAGGGAATCATCCAATCTTCCATTTCCTTGATTTTAGAAGAATTTAAGGGTACTCACATAGAAGTATCAGTATCCATATGATATAACTATTGGTTTATTTCATCTGAAGTGGTAGGGTTATGACCCTCTAGTGTGAAATATGAATGACCAGGTCATTCTGAATGGGTTATGAAAGATATGTATCCAGGATATCAAAAGAATCATCTTGACCATTATTCAATCAAGGAACATGGGTCACCTTCTATTGGGAATGGAATTAGTCCACCAACTGATGAGTATATTCTATCAAGGAGAAAATATCTTTCTTTATGATGACATAGACCCCTTTAATCTTTTTGATGACCAACTCAAAGTCCCCCTTCACATGTAAAGAAGGGAAATAAATATTAGGGACCAAATTGAGACATGTAATAAGAGCATAATATTCTACCTCATTAGTAGTGAAACCTTCTGACAATAGGAATGATTATGGAAATATAGAATTTTCTAGAGTGATGAAAACATTCCCCAAGAATACCCTGTTGAACATGGGGTTATTGAGGCTCCTACTGGCCAGACTCCCTGAGGAACCATAAAAATGAATCTACTAACATGGTACAACCTGATCCACAAAGATAATATATTCACTCATAGAATCAGCATCTAGGGGAATTTCTTTGGGGTATGGATGTGTATCCTAGAAGTCTTCTAGTGTTTGGCCTTTAACATCCTTTTATGGGATAAACCTAATGTCAAACTTATAAAGTATTACTTCCAAGTACACCAATCAACCCATCAACACAGGGGGATATTGGATGTACATTAGTGGGTCTAATTGGGACACCATATGTATCTAATAGTGCTTGAAATAATTTTGTAAAATTTTAACTATAAATAATAGTGTGGGGAAACTCTTTTCAATTGGGGAGTATCTGTTCTTCATGTTGAGGAGCATAAAACTGAGATAATATTGTCTATTTTTGCACCCTAATTGTTTTTTAGGCTATAAGGGTGCCAATGGACCATTACAAGGTGGTCACATAATGGACCAAAGGATTTTATGAAATAGGTGGCATTGAAACCAGTGGATTTAGTTTGTACTACTTAATATCCTCAAAGGTAGTCCAGAAATCCTCATCCCACTGGTAAATGAAACCTTTTTCTCATGAGCCTCAAGAAGGGATTACTCTTTCCAGATAGATTTTCAATAAATAAGTGTATGTATTCTAAGTTTACATGGATGCCTTGCATCTATAAATGATTGATTGGAGGAGGTATTTGATTGATATCCTTTATTTTCTTTGGGTTGATCTCGATGCCTCTGTATCTTATGATAAAGCAGAGAAATTTTCTAGAGGTAACCCCAAACAATCACTTCAAAGGGGTTATCATTAAATTTTAGGATCGGAGGAAGCCAAAAAATTTCTCAAGATACGTGAAATGGTCTTGATGCTAGAAGGATTTGACCACAAAATAATCCACATTAAAATCCACCAATTTCCCAAGGAGTAGTTTATAGATAAATGAATTTCCCACTAGTTATTGGATTCATTATTCTTCAAATAGAAAGGAATTACCTAATAGAAAAAGATCTCCTAGGGTGGTTTGAAGGTAGTGGAATCCTAACACTTAGGGTCCATACAAATATGATTATACCCAAAGTATATTTCCACGATGGAGAGGGCCTAGAACCCAGTTGTAGTATCAATCAACAGATCTATCACCAGAAGGTAAAATTCATGCTTTAGAAAATGGAGGCTGAGGTCCCAGAAGCTAATGAAGACTCTAATTTTTCCATTCTTCTTCTTAAATGGGATGATTTTGGCTATCCACTTGGGATATTGAAACTCCTCATAAAAGTTTTTCCTAACTAATAGTGTCAACGTTTTCCTACAATATGGCACTGTGAGATTGGTGAATCTTCTTAGGAGGCTATTTGAACCTGTGGTGAACCATTGGGAGGCCAAAGCGGTGAATAAAAACATAAGGGTTAAACCATGGAATCTTGTTATAGCTATAGTTGAACATGTCATGATGCTAATTTAGGAAGTCCACATATTTCAATTTATCCTATTAGGATATGGATTCAATGAATAGTGTTAGCCTTAGATCTTTCTTAATGTTATGTTTCAATTAGGTCATCTCATCAACATTGGTGGAGACACCCTCTTCAAATATAATAGGGGAATATTCTAAATCTTCTTTCTTCCTATGAGATAGGGGATAAGAGGGAGGAGGTGACTCTTCCAAGATTGATAACCTAGGGGGAGAACTAGTTTCTACTTTGGAAGATACAAAATCCTCGATGAGGGGTTCCTGTTATGTGGACACTATAGTGGAAAAAGTTGTTGATCCAATTACGTACAGTTTCTTGTTGTGTGGCGTACTATTGACATTGAAGAAATGGTGACATGTCAAAATTTATTGAGTCAACCCTGCTTTTGTAACATGTAGGAATGACGTGGATTAGAGGCCATAAGGTGATCTTCTTAGTACATCAATAAAGTATGGTCTTACAGTATTAGGCACGAATATTTGATGTAGGAGTACAATGTAATATATGGTAAATCCTTCTTATTGAGGACTATCAAAAAACCTCCTTGGTCTGATGTTGTGGATTCTAACTAATGAATTGGAAGAAAAAAAATGTCTTTCAAATTTACCCACTGATTTGTTACAGTTTCCATTAAATCATTAGGGGAATTAATATGATCAAACTCATAAATCTATATCTTCTTTCCTTCCCTTTTTAGTAACAAGAATATTGATAATTGGCCTCATAGGAGTCAATGGGGGATGATTCTCCCTAGAGTACCTCTACTCAACCATCAAGGGATTATTTGAGGAATTGGTGTTATGAAGAGGGGACCAATGCATGAAAATGAATCTAGGTCCTTCCTAGAAATGCATTGTAGGAAGTATCCTATAAGGCTACCATAAATTCAGGGTTTGATGTCAGACCATTAATTGAGTATCCAATTGAATCTTTCTATATGATTTTTACTCACTCTTGTCATACCCATGAATTATTAGTGTGGATGGATTCATATATTCTTTTATAAGTCCTGTATTATGGATACTATATACAGGGATAAGATTGATCCATGAAAAATAATCCACTAGGAAGTGGTGGATTTATACTCTATCTAATATGTCCGTGATATGTAGTGGGTGTATGTTCCCCTAAATGGGGAAAACCTAATCTTCTCTAGAAAATAAGATGATTTCTTGGCACTCCTATCATTCAGCCTCTTCAATATAATAAGCCTATCTGGTAGATACCTCATTATATAACTAAATAGGGATTTTCAAGGCTTCAACAAGGGTTTCACACATTTCCTTTGATTGGAAGAGTGTCTCAAGAGTTGAGATCTTAACGGGTATTCTGGTGAGGTGATTCAACACATCATAATTTCATGTAAGGGGCATATTTTTTCTTAAATAGGGTTTTTATTTAGAATGTGGTGCAGTAGATGTTGTTTGGTGGGGCACTGGGGCTTGGATAGTGCTGGCAATATTCTTACACTAGTTATCTTGTCTGCTTTGAATATCTGATGTATGGGCACCATACGGATTTGTTTGGGCCCTGGATGGATGTGTCTGATCATGGTGAATTTGTGGCTAATTCACACAGTCAACTAATATGGTGGAATTTGGAGTCATTCCTGACAAAGCATCATGGGAAGGTTGTACTTATTGACCCCTATGCGATGCCTGTAGCATAGTTTCAGTAGCATGAACAACCTAATTTGAAGTGATAACCTTATTATCCTTCTAGTTTTTATTTATCCTACCTCTACTTCTTCGGCATCAGCCAAAGGTATCTAGGGGGTTCGTAAGGAATTATTCATTATTTAGAATCACATAGTGCTCCACCAATTCAATGGAATTCATAGAGCTATACTCATGTTTCTTATCAGTGGAATACTATAAATTTAGATGTACTATGGGAACATATACTAACTCTAGAGGTATGAAATTTACAAGGGTGTGGATTTGTTTTGGAACTGGTGGGGGACTTTGATTCTTCTTATGTCGTAGATGTTGATTATTCTGAGACTTGGGAGTTTGCGGTGAAAATGATGATGTAGTGGTCAAAGGTGGAGTGAAAACTATAGGAGGTTATGGATTTATCAATCAGGAAAATATGATAACATGGGTGAGAGAGACTGCTCTACAGGACAACTAGTCATTTTACATCTATTTTACATGGATGGGGATATGTTTCCACTCACTAGAGCCTTCGCTGTCACTATCATGGTTAGCGAATACATGTTCCACCTATGTCAACATGTCAAAATATTTCAATAATCCATGATTTATTTGGTCTTGGAGTGAATTTTTGAATAAAAATAGTTATTTGATGGTGTATCCATGGATCTTGTGATACAAGTAACGATTGGTGCAACCAGTGCGTTTGGCCTCTTGGGGCCTCCTTCATTCTGCCAACTTCAGGATTCCCTTTTCCAAGGTGTGGATGAAATACCTTGAGACATGTTAATCCTTGAAGGATTTGGTATTTTTTCATTCGATGAAAGTCACTCTAGGATCCTTACCCTCACATGGGTCCGAGACTATATTATCTAAATGAGGCGGTTGTTCTTGGCAAGTCTGTTCCTGGTGGTACTGCACATAGTGAGGTTGGTGAGGTTTTTATGGTACAAGGGACAATAAGTGAAATAGTTTTGGAAAATCTATCTGTATAGAAGTGTCCATATATACATTTACAAGCTTTCATATGGGAATTTTAAGGGGAAATTGGCTTGACCAATGTTTGGTACGCTACAAGGTTTCTTCCAAACACTGGGATTTTCAGAGAACTCCCAAAATATGCTTGGGTAGTTTTGGGAGATAATGACAGGGACCAGCTCATATATAATGTTCTACACACAAATTGTCAGAAATTATTCCTAGGAAAGTGTCATGCTGAGTGAATAAGTGAGTCCCTTACATCAGGTGATGAAATTAGTAACTCACTCATCGGGCCTCTATTTTTATTTGAAGAGGTTACTAATGCTGGTATTTCATGAGGTGGAGCTAAACTGGTAAATGAACTCTCTACAGAGATCATCTCAACCTAAAACAAACCCCATGAAAAGAAAAATTTACCATAAAAACATAGTATTTCTAGAGTCTAGATAAATAATCAGAGTTTAGAGACTTCTTGTTGTTTTGGAGTACCCAACATTGGGATGTATGTTGAGGAGAAGTGGTCCCAATGTTATAGTGGATCACCAATCCCATTGAACATGGTGAATTTGGGATTTCCAAATTCTGGTTCTTCTCAAACAAGTTTCTCCCATGTTGGGTATGACTTTCCTTCTAGTGTAATTTCCACCTGTCATGTTTCTAGAACATTAAGATAGGAAATGAGACCATCTATAACATCTTCCTGGTGAGGATTTATTGTCACCAATGCATTGAAAAGATCATCGACTTGAGAATTAGTGCATCCTTGATCCTGAGGTGGATAATAAAATTTCTTAGGTGGGGGTGGGGAACCAATATCTTAGTTATTTTCTATTATCCCTGGTTTCTTCCTTGACTGGGTTCATGTGAACACCAAGTTAAAATTGAGGCACCTAATTAAGGGGGACTAGGTGCCCCACTAGAGGAGTGAGGGTGTCCCTATTAGAAATGTCAGGGTCGAGAAACTTCTCGGTAATAAGCTCAGCAGTGACACTTTTATATTACTCAATCTCCTAAAGTAAGGTGGCTATCCTGGGGTTTGACTTAATTTTTGGTGTAACCTCATATGGGTTGATGGGATTAGAATTCCCCTTACCTTTGTTGACATATCGATGAGCATGTGGTAAAAACTCATTTGGGGGACTCTCGAGGCCCAACGCCTATCTCTAAAGATGAGTATGAGGACCCTTTATGGGGTCTAATTTGTATTTAACTTCCCCTTAGGCTGAGTTCTTCCCATCATGACACGTTTAAATGGTTCATATTACCAGGTTCTACAGAGGGTCAATGATGATGACATTCACTATGGAAGTGGCTGGGGAACATTCATCATGAGCTGGAAGGATGGATGGATAGTCCTGCTATTGTTGTGGAATGAGGCTAAAGTAGAGAGAAACATATTTCCCCCATCCTCTAATATTTGTGTGTTATGATGAATCATCCTTGACTCATCAATGAATATAATGGCTCTTGATGGTATTATATCGGAAGGTCTAGCAGTACCCATATGCTTTTGCGCACTGAGATACTTGGAGTACTTCAATGTTTACCCTTCCACACTATTTTTATATTAAATAAAGATTATCATGGTAGTAGTGTTTTGGATTAGTGGTAAGCACCCCTTAATTCTACATGAAAAACAGGGGTTTAAAACCCATTGGGAGCAGGTACTGTAGCAATATTGTAGCAGCGGTAGGGTACTGTAGCTGTGGCGGGTAATGTAGTAGTGTGGGTATTGTAGCAGTACTATTCACAGAATGGGCCTTGGGCCAAAATAATGGGTCTATGGGCCATGTAATGGGATAAATACACATTGGGCCTTCAGGCTATGTAATGGGTCTCTCTCTACCCAGTTAAAGAGGTATTTGGTTTTCTTTAATAATAAATGAGGCTTCGGCCCCAACCTTTAAAAAAAAGATAATCATGGATTCCCATATAATCCATTCAGAGATCTTGTGTAACACCCCGAGCTTCCACGATACGCTTCTCATTCAATAATGCAATAGCTTGTATTGTACGCAACTTCGAGTTCTAACACACCGTGACTAATCAAAGTAGCCGTTATGAATAGTAATACCCACTTTTTAAAATTATAGAAATTTTATATTTAGAAATGTACTTCATTTTTTTATTCGTAATATCGAAATTATCCTAAGTTGAATTTTTTGTAATTTGCTGAGAACTTCCATTTTTTTATGAATAGTGAAGAATACTTAAAAACAACTTTTTTAATCAAAATAATTCATAGTGATAAATTATACAATTGAGTGGTTTTAAACTATAATTAGAATATATTTTTACCAATTTATCCAATTGTTTTCATTATAATTAATTTCACTTTGAAATTAGACATAAACAATTGTCAATCTTTTGATATATATTGTTTCTTAAAAACACTCTATTTGTTTTGACAGTAGGAATTAATTATAAAATTAATTAATTAAAATTATATGTTTGGAATTTTGTAAAATAGACATCATTTTTGAATTTGGAATATCAATTATAGCTTAGGGTTAAATTTTGGCATTGTTCTGAAAACATCAATTTTTGATGAATAGTGAAACCACTAAGTGGTAGTTAAATAACTGTTTTTTCATTTAAATGAAATATTACCACTTCTATGATTTGATTTTCAAAAATCCGACATACATGGTTTTCATTAGGAAGTAAAATGTGGTTCAATGGGATTAAAATAATTTTTTGGTGAATAGTAACTTTTAAGTTTAATTAATCGCGATTAAAGGTAATTAGTGAAATTTAAGGTAAAAATGATATTATAAAAATATAAAAATACCTTTAAACTTGTCCTACCCCTATTGGATGTGTCATGGACGACAAATAAAATCCATGGGTCAACTTGGGGACCCCATGGAGCCACTTTGGTAGGAAAATGACATAAATAACTTTTTATTTAAAGTTAAAATAAAAATGTCAAAAACATAAGTTGTTTTACTAAAACAATTTTTAAATGGGGTTATAAAAGTCATATTTTTGAATATAAATATTAATTAGAAAGATAAAAAGATTTACTACATCATGATAGTTTTTTTTATAATTTTTAGACATTAAATAGATTAAATTATTTATGACACCATGATGATGCAGCGATTATCTCATTAATTAACGATTTTAATAAAATGGAAGGATAATGTAAAATATAAGCATTACACTTGTCCAAAGACTATTGGATGGGAATATTTCGAACCCTTATCACCTTAAACTCGAAATATATAAGTGTGGGACCTTTAGAATCCGAAAAGCATTGTATAATAAAGTAACATTTCATTACTTTCCAAGAGTGCCCCTCCTCTCCACTTATAAAAGGCCCCCACCACTACCACCTTACTCACACTTTCAAAGCCTTTTGGATCGGTCAACCTCTTCCCAAATACTCTCCCAACTTCCCTCCCTTACTCCTAGATGCCTCACTTTGGGCATAATTTTTCCCAAGGAAGCCTTTGTGTCAAATCAAAAGAGTTACCCGATTTTAAGGTAATGTCTTCTCTTATGTTATTTTGTTTTATTTTGCTTATCCAACCCCCTAAACTATTTTTATTAATTTTTTTTGTAACAAAACCAGTATAATCAATATACTAGGATGTTGTTATAAGAAGTATTCGAGCTACACTTACACACACCTACATCTAATGGTTAAAGAACATACTATTTCTGTGGATGGCGAATTTCTGCCTCACAAAACGACGATTGTTCAACACTAATATAACACCTTCAAAGGTGGACATTAAGATGTCACTATATTTATATATGATATATAATATGTTTATGTTTTACTTAATTTTCTGTATTTTTCATTTATGGCATACCTTTATTGTTTCCATTATGGGTAAACGCGATATTTTCATTTTAGGAAGTGCGGACTACCGCCCCCTCAAAGTGATTTGAATCGTTAATGTCATATGTGTGATGTATAAAGGATGGAGTAAATGATATTATATATGATATTATACTGGGATTATAATTTAACTTTATATCATTATTATTTCATTAAATGTGAAAAAGAAATGAAAGTAGCGTTCATGCGTACGTACGACTTACTGTCTCCATGAACGGTGCATTTCAGTTCTTACCTCTAAACGTTATGGAATATTATAAATGCATGTATATACTAGATATATATGAGATATATGATATCTATATCATGAATATAATTCTGGATATAATGAATATTTCACCACATGAACAACTTGTAATTATAAGAAGTTTATTTTTGACTCAAAGATCGATAAAACGACCGTTATTAACTTAAATAATTACATAATGGTAATAAGTGATATAAAAGGAATAAAAAACTTGAAAAAGATTATTAAGTAATTATAAATTAACTCTAGTTTATTATTCAGGAGGTTAAAGAACGGTCGAGTCATGACAGGACGCAAGGTAAGGGAATTTCTTAACCCACTTTCTATTCTTTGGGTTAATCTCCTACTTTCAAATTATGTCATGATATTATTATATCCTATCTTGTATTTGTAATTTAATTATGTTTACTTATATTGAATACACATAATGTATCTATTTTATTTAAAAAATGATCTTTGTAAGGTACTTTGTCTCAATCTCCATTCATTGAGGCATATTTTGTTTTATACACAAATTTCTTTTATATGGTGTATAAACCCGTTTAACTTTTACGTTTATTCAAAAGGAATATTTTTATACGAAGTGTTTTACTAAATGACAAAAAGTAATGTTTTTCTTGTCATATGTATGCGGCGACAACGACTTTTCCGCCACCGTAACTATTATTTGAGTTTTGGCTTCCTCTACAAGCCATAATTTTTTTTAAATGAAAAATAAATACCAAGTTTTAATTTTCTTTTATTTTGGTATTGAAAATGGTTTTGATAAGGTTTTTATTATATCAATGTGTTGTATTGATATCTTGTGATTGAAATGTGTAAATGTTATGTTTCCTTTATGCACGTTTTATGTGATACGATTATGTTATGGTTTATGATATGTTTAAACCTGTTCATATGAGGAATGCATTGGACTTAATAAGTGACGGGTGTAGCCCGCTATAGCTCCTCGATGCATCAGTAGGTCTCATGAGACAAACTAGTGTCTTGGAACGAGGCCTTGACAAAATCTTATTTGTGGTCTTGGCATGAGGCCTTGACTACATGGTTATGATAGTCTGGAATTATGCATTCCATCATTATGAAAGGGGTTATTTATATTGCATGGGATTATTCGACTAGTAGAATATCCATGTGAGTAAGTAAATGACATTATTTAATTTTATTTTTTCCATATTATTCTGATGTTCTAGTTTAAAAAGGCTTTTGTTTTAGTTATACATTACCTTAAATGTTAAGGTTTATTTATGAAAGCTTATGCAATATTGTTATCCTTATTGAGCATCTGAGCTCACCCCTTTCAATGTTTTAATATTTTCCAGGATGTGAAGAAGGATTTTATGAATGACCTGCAGGGATAGTCAAAAGAGGATATGAGTGTGGGCTATGGAGACTTTGTTATTGTAGTTTTTCACTTTATGATGTAATGTAACATTTATGAATGTATCTAGTATTTCCAAGGCTACTAAACTAATCGGTCTTTCGAGACTTGATCTTTTGTGATCATGCCAATGTTACGCAATAATGCACCGACTCTGGGTAACTGGGGTTGGGGCGTTACAGTTGGTATCAGAGGCAGTTTAGTACTAACCTTGGAAGCTAGATTTAGATAAACTCTGATTAGAGCACATAGCCCGAAGATAGACTTTAAGGATTAGTATAGAAGAACTTTCTAGAATTTTGGTATTATAGAGATTTTGTGAGTTTTCCGAGAAATACATACCTGTCTGGATACGGGCAGGTAGAGGAGGCTCTGGAATAGATGTAACTAGGGGACAAACCTGAAAACACCACTTTGAGCTAGACTCGAACGGGAACTGGTGCACGACAACGGGCCTTGCTGCACTCTTGGTTACGACACTCCCGGGGGATATTCTTTGGATAATTATCATTTTCTTTACAAACCACTATGAAGGGTTATGAGTATATACTTCCTCAAAGAAAACATTTTTATGGTTATGGATTATATCCATAAATAGTTCAATTTATGTAAAGTATTTTACAAGTATGGAATTATGTATTTTGATTCATAAACTAATCTAGTTTATGCCATTGTTTTGAAATGGCGCCTAGTGGAAGGAATGGAAACCGTATCAATGCACGCACTCCGTGTAGGGATTGACCTCCTGATCAAGATAATTATTGTGGAGCTGGAGATACAACTGGTGTTGATCAACTTATTACCATACTGGGACAACTCACTCGGGTTATGAATAATAACCTTACTCGTATGGAGCACCCTGATCCGCAACATGGAGGATCAATGTTAGACCGCTTCATGAGGCAAAAACCACCAACATTTAATAGGGGTACAAATCCATTAGTAGCTGAGAAATGGATAAACTCCGTAGAGAAAATATTCCACGCCTTGGGGAGTAGAGAAAGGGAGAAGGTTGTCATGGCAGTCTACCGCCTCACTGGAGATGGCAATCAATGGTGGTCGCTGATTCAAAATAAAAAGGAAGATGAAGAAGTATCAAGTATGGAATGGAGAGAGTTCAAAGATCTTTTATTAGAAAAATACTTTCCTTGTGACCATCAAGAAGATATGGAAAGACAATTTCTGAGTTTGAGACAAAAGGAGGATGAGAATGTCGCAAAGTATGAGGCCAACTTTACAAGGTTAGCGAGGTATGCTGCATATTATATATGTAACCCAAGAAGTAAGATTGATAGTTTCTTTGATGGTTTAAAACCATTTCTACATCGAGCTTTAGTATCAAAATCTTTCTCAACATACGAAGATATAGTCTCATGTTCTATCAAGACAGAAAAGGAATTCTCTAAGTCTTATGACAAAAAAGTAAAGCAAGATAAGAAGAGAACGGTGGAACAAGAGACGGATAAAGGGAAAAAGGGAAAGAAGGATTTTCCATTATGTGATAATTGTGGGAAGAATCACCCCGTTGCTTACCTAAAAGGAATGAGATTTTGTTATAAATGTAGAGAAAAAGGTCACCAGGCTCGTGATTGCAAGGGAAAGAAAGAGGCTATCAATGTTGAATGATACAATTGTAGGGAAATGGGTCATTATTAAAATGAATGACCTAAGCGTTAGGGAAACTTACCTCAGAAAAGGCCAAGGGATCAAGGACAATCTTATGCTGTTACTATAGTGGAAGCAGAATAATTAATGTATTGGTGCTTTTGGACTCAAGGATTATATTTTGGTTATAAGAATAATGTGATATATATAAGGATTGTACTGCAGTACTTGTTCTTTTCATTAAGGTTTTAATATGATGAAGTTAATAATATTTTTGTATGTGACAATAAGAGAAACATTACCTTGTTTGAGGAATCGGATGATACAATTGATTTTGGAATTTAGAGACCTTTTAGAGAAAGTCTGGATGGAGGTATTCTGGATAACTATAAAGGTTGGAATGGATTCAGTTGAACTTTGGATAATATTGTTTCAAGTTAAAACATTTATGAAGATTATTTTTGGAATATTATAATACTATAGTTTTAGGAAAAGGAAAACCTGCAGGGTGGGGCATAACCCGTCACGTCAGACAAAGCTGCAGGAATCGAACCCACAACCATAGTGCGACAGGCCTTTATTACCTACCACTAGCCTACATGAAGTCCCTGGTTATTACAAAATAGTTTTACTAATCTAAATGGTATGTGTTAATACTTGGAACCTTATACAATTAGGATAAATAGAATATTTTTGAGTTCTATTACCTTTTAGAGTGAAAGATGGGTTTGTGGTAAAAATTTATTAAAGAATGAAAGTCTATATAACAAGTATGTTTATTCCCTTACATTCTTAGTAAATCTCCTAAATAAATTCCTCAACTTTATAAAAGGTAACTTAAAACAAAAACGTTGCCGATTAACATTTCCAACTGAGGATTCAATGACCGTTTAACCAATCACAAGTTTGTGATTTTATTATGGATAACTTTATCCTAATACAGTGTTCTAAAACTCTCCATCAGACCTTGATGGTTTGTTTTTCTTCCATATCCATATTTTCATAGAATCCTAGTATGGGATATCTTGGGTGACCTTTGTACTTCTCTTTCTTTCTTTTAATGTTATATTTTTATTAACCTTATTTACGATGTGGGTTTTCCACATAGGTATTTTCTATTTTCAACCTTTTATTTTCAAAGAAAAATATCAAATTGTGAGGGCAAAATTTATTGAAGGAGGGGAGAATGTAACACCCCGAGTTTCCACGATACGCTTCTCATTCAATAATGCAATAGCTTGCATTGTACGCAACTTCGAGTTCTAACACACCGCGACTAATCAAAGTAGTCGTTATGAATAATAATACCCACTTTTTAAAATTATAGAAATTTTATATTTCAAAATGGACTTCATTTTTGTATTCTTAATATCGAAATTATCCTAAGTTGAATTTTTTGAAATTTTCTGAGAACTTCCATTTTTTATGAATAGTGAAGAATACTTAAAAACAACATTTTTAATAAAAATAATTTATTGTGATAAATTATACTATTGAGTGGTTTTAAACTATAATTAGAATATATTTTTACCATTTTATCCAATGGTGTTCATTATAATTAATTTCACTTTGAAATTAGAGATAAACAATTGTCAATCTTTTGATATATATTATTTCTTAAAAACACGCTATTTGTTGTGACAATGGGAATTAATTATAAAATTAATTAATGAAACTTATATGTTTGGAATTTTTTAAAATAGATATCATTTTTTAATTTGGAATATCAATTATAGCTTAGGGTGAAATTTTGGCATTGTTCTGAAAAAACTTCAATTTTTGATGAATAGTGAAACCACTAAGTGGTAGTTAAATAACCGATTTTTCTTTTAAATGAAATATTACCACTTCTGTGATTTGATTTTCAAAAATCCGACATACATGGTTGTCATTAAAAAGTAAAATGTGGTTCAATGGGATTAAAATAATATTTTGGTGAATAGTAACTTTTAAGTTTAATTAATCACGATTAAAGGTAATTAGTGAAATTTAAGGTAAAAATGATATTATAAAAATATGAAAATACCTTTACACTTGTCCTACCCCTATTGGATGTGTCATTTCCGACCAATACAATCCATGGGTCAACTTGGGGACCCCATGGAGCCACTTTGGAAGGAAAATGACATAAATAACTTTTTATTTAAAGTTAAAATAAAAATGTCACAAACATAAGTTGTTTTACTAAAACATATTTTAAATGGGGTTATATAAGTCGTATATTTGACTATAAATATTAATTAGAAATCTAAAAAGATTTTATACATCATGATATTTTTTTTATAATTTTTAGACATTAAATAGATTAAATTATTTATGACACCATGATGATGCAGCAATTACCTCATTAATTAACGATTTTAATAAAATGGAAGGATAATGTAAAATCTAAGCATTACACATGTCCAAAGAATATTGGATAGGAATATTTCGAACTGTTATCACCTTATCCTCGAATTATATAAGTGTGGGACCTTTAGAATATGAAAATCATTGTATAATAAAGTAACATTTCATTACTTTCCAAGAGTACCCCTCCTCTCCACTTATAAAAGGCCCCCACCACTACCACCTTACTCACACTTTCAAAGCCTTTTGGCTTGGCCAAACTCTACCTGAATACTCTCCCAAATTCGCTCCCTTACTCCTAGAGGCCTCAATTTGGGCAGAATTCTTTCCAAGGAAGCCTTTGGCTCAAATCAAAAGAGTTACCCGATTTTAAGGTAATGTCTTCTCTTATGTTATTTTGTTTTATTTTTCTTATCCAACCCCCTAAACTATTTTTATTCATTTATTTTGTAACAACACCAATATACTCAATATAATAGTATGTTTTTATAAGAATTATTCGAGCTAAACTTACACACACCTACATCTAATGGTTAAAGAACATACTGTTTCTGTGGATGGCGAATTTCTGCCTCACGAAACGATGATTGTTCAACACTCATATAACACATTCAAAGGTCGCCATTAATATGTCAATCTATTTATATATGATATATGATATGTTTATGTTTTACTTAAGGTTCTGTATTTTTCATTTATGGAATACCTTTATTGTTTCCATTATGGTTAAACGCGATATTTTCATTTTAGAAAGTGCGGACTACCTCCCCCTCAAAGTGATTTGAATCGTTAATTCCATATGTGGGATGTATAAAGGATGTAGTAAATGATATTATATATGATATTATACTGGAATTATAATATACCTTTATATCATTATGATTTCATTAAATGCGAAAAAGAAATGAAAGTAGCGTTCATGCGTACGTACGGCTTACCGTCTCCATGAACGGTGCATTTCATTTCTTACCTCTAAACGTTATGGAATATTATAAATGCATGTATATACTGGATATGTAATGACCCAAAGTTTCATTAATGGAAAATCCCTCTTGATCCAGTTAAATGTTTCTTTATGAAAAAAATGTTTTTATAAGATGTCAACTTCTTTAGTTTTATGTTAAGATTTGTGACCGTTACTTTTTAGCCGTTGAACAGTGATCATCTTGTTGGGCGGAGAGTGATGGCAAGAGGGGGGGTGAATTTCCTTTTAAAAAAAATAATTAATAATTTAAAAACAAAGTTAAAAGTGCAGCGGAAATAAAAGAGGCAAGACACAAAACTTGATAACAGAGTTCGGCTTAAACCAAAGCCTACGTCTCCGCTCCCAACTCAACCGTTGAGAGATTTACTACCGCTTTCTTTTTAATGGTTTTAGCAAGAAACCCACTAGACTTTAAGGTAGTCTAGAACCTATTACAGATTGCTTTTAATGGTTGAGCAAGAACCCACTAGCCTTCTTACAGGTGAAGGCTAGCTCACCTATGACTCAAGCCTTTTTAAAGGGAAGGCTTGACTAACCTCTTCACACCTTGAAGGTGGTGTGAAAACCCAAACAAAAAGGAAGATGAGAGAAAGAGGGGTTTGTAGGCACAAACCCAAATTGATGCTCAAAAAGATAAATAATGAAAAACCTTAAGAGGAGAAGTCTTGGGCACCAATGGATTGATTGGTGATGATGAAGAGCGCTCCCAAGCTTCTTTGATGGTGCTCCTTGGTTGTGGAAATGAGTTGGAGCAAATGGGGATCCTTGAAGGAATGCGCCGGAGGTTCGCCAAATGATCGAAAAATGTTCCCGTGGGCTACCGTACGTTTCCGGGGCTTCCTAGTCCTTTATTTATAGAGGGGGAACGCTCAAATGGCCTTTGGGGGTCTTCGGAGCCATTGGGAGTCAAGTGGACAAGTCTGGTCAAAGCCCAATGGCTAGTTTGACTGGCTCCACCGGCTGACCGGTGCTTGGCCACCGGTTGGCCGGTGCTTTGGAAAATGGAGAGGCCTTCTGCCCAGGCGCCACCGGATGGCCGGTGAGGAGGCCACCGGTTGGCCGGTGCTGAGACAGTAGCAAACTCTTCTGTCTGGGTTCCACCGGCTGGCCGGTGATGGGACACCGGTTGGCCGGTGGTCTGGACAGAGGGGAGGCCTTCTGTCAAGACTCTACCGGCTGGCCGGTGGTCATCCACCGGTTGGCCGGTGGACTGAAATCAGTCCACTTTTGCTTTCATGGATTCATCTTTCTTAGCCCAATTCCTTGGCAACCTTAAATCATTCCTATCATCCAAAAACACTTAAAACAAGATTAGATAAATAAGAGAGTGATTGTGATCATGAAAATTAAACCACGAGGGGTACGAGAGGTACAACACATCTGAGTAGTATAAATATAAGGCTTTAACGAAACCATTTCTACTCAGACAAAGGAAGCGATGGGCTCATCCAGTAGAATTTCCCCTTACGAAGCCCATTTGTCGGAGCTCGGAAAAGAGGTGGCGTCTTTGGGCTTTGCCCTTGACCAAGCCCAAGCTGAGCTTCATCAAGTCAAGCTCGAACGTGATCGTCTACGGGAAAAATGGAAGTTGATAGAGATTACCACTCGAGCGATGTTATCCGAGCAACCCCAAGAGTCTGTCACCATCGCACACCTTACCCTTAGGTCTTATGTGGCTATTTTAAGGGGTTATGTAACAAATAAGTAGCACCATGTTCATGTACATTATTTTTTGTATATAATAATGAATATAATTTTTTTGATACATTGTAATTAGTTTTTAAAGTACAAATGGTGTTTTTAGTTATTATTTAATTAAGAATTATATTTTATTAAATTAAAGGATTTTTGAATTAAATAATATTTTAATAAAATATTATTATTAATTTTAAATTAATTTTTATGAAATATAAATTATCTTATAATTTTATGAATGCAATTAAAATTTTTATTAAGGTTTGAAAGCCATTTCTGTCAAAACCGGTGAATTTTTTATAAATATCGGTTTTTATTTTAAAAGTGAAAATTCACATATTTAGAAAATTATTTAGATAAAATAAATATTATTTTTGGAATCAGGACATCGAAATTATCCAACGGTGAATTTTTCATAATTTTCTGAGACAGTCAAATTTTTGGGTAAAAATTAAATAGCATTTAAATATATAATGTGTTTTATGACATCATAATGACCCAATGGTGATGTAATAAAATACCATAATCCTTATGTTCGGCCAATATGTGTTTTATCATTAAAATAATGAGGTTTTGGGTTTGTTTGACTTACTTTTCAAAGCATTAATGGAGCCCTCAAGACTTATTCAACACTTTTCCTTTTTAAATTAATTTCCATGGGAGTGTGACTCACCTCCACATAAGCAACCCTAATTTTTTAATAAGTTCGGACCTTGGACTTGTAAAATATTGTTTTCCTCTTTCCTTTTCCAGAAACCATGGGCAAATACCATGGGATGGTTTGTGGTTTGGACTATTTTAATATAAGGGGTCCCAAACCTAAATAATAAAGAATTCTCTCACCTTTCCTATATAAACCCACCCAAGATCCAACTTCCTCCTCACTCAAAGCCCTTGAAGTTCGTCCAACCTCTGCCCTACTCTCTCTAGAATCCTCTCAAGGTGCCCCAAGCTCCCAAGAAGCCTCTCACAAGCCTCTCTCTAGCCTTTGGAAGCACACTTCCAAGTAAGGGTTTTTTCTTCCTTTCTCATTTTTGTCAATTTTCTTTAAGTTGTTTTGACCTTTTAATTTCAATTATGAATGTTGGGGTATGGTTTAGAACCTCCCAAATACTGCCCTCTTATTTTTTGAATGATGGGAGAACCCTTTCTCTCTCATTAAAAGCCTCCCATGTACACCCGTTACTATGCCGAAATTCCGAAAGGAACTTCTCTCTCTTCTTTTACATTCAAGCAATACCTTTGTATCATGAATTTAAATTCCATTTCAATTGTTGGGACATGTATATATATGACATCCTTACTTTCCATTACATGTAAATATGATTAGGAACCACTTTCTCTCTCATCAACCTTTTTTATGAATTCTTATGTCACGCCGTTACGCTGCCGAAATCGCACCGATTTTCTAAGCCAATGTCTTTGTGTAGTGAATACCATGCCCATTTCTCCATCAAGGGTATTAACCTTTTTGCACATTTACATATTGATTATAAAGTTTCATGTATTAATTCCACATTCCTTTATCGTGGAATAAATGATTATGTTTTATGAATCCATGTTTTATGATCCATGTGGCACACTTATGCATGAAATGAAATGTTTAAGAAGGGTGCGCCCTTTATAGCGCTCCAATACATTGGGTAAAGTATAGTATCATGATACGTCATGTGCAATGAGTGTTTACTCATGCTAATTCAAGTTCAACGAGGGTTTACTCGTGCTTCAAGTGCAATGAGGGTTTACTCATGCTCCATGTGCAATGAGCCTTGGCTCATGCTAATTCAATGTTAAGTGTTGTTGCCACATTTCCATGTTATGATTATCATGCTTTATCATGACTTTATGTTCATGTTTCTATTATTCTCTATTGATATGCCCATTGCCTAACATGTATTTTACTCCTCATGTTATTCATTGTTTACTCCCTTACTGGGCTTTATAGCTCACTCTTTTCTTATGCATGTCCTCAGGTTATCCCATGCAATGCTAAGTACGAAAGAATGTAGTGGTCATGTAAAGGAAGTTTTCAATAAAGATGTTGTATTTCAAGTTTAAAGTTTTTATGTAATGATCCTAAGCCCCAAAGACACTAAACCTCTCGATCTTCTTTGTTGGATCAAGTGAAGTTTTATGTAATAAAGCATGTTTAAGTTGTAATAAAAAGCAGGGTTGTCATAGTTGGTATCAAAGGATAGGTTTAGTTATTTTTGGGATTAGGAAACCCTAGTAAAGCCTTATATACAAGACTAAGCATAATAAAAACATCCCTAAGTTTTGGTAAATACTAAGTAAGTGGTTTATCAAACAAATACATCCCTGTCTGGATACGAGCAGGTAGAGGCGGCTCTGGCACAGATGTATCCTAGGGGTAAAACCCGAAAACACCGCTTTGAGCTAGACTCGAACGGGAACTGGTGCATGACAACGGGCATTGCTGCCCTCTTGGTTAGGACACTCCCGGGGGATATGTTTTGATAAATTCACAATCTTAGTATGAACCCTTATTAAGGAAAAAATGCCCCTAAGAATATATGTTAGAAGGAAGATCATGAAAAGCCTGGATTGAATCCTATAGACTCATGAGTTAAAGAGATTAAAGTTTATTTATAAGTCATCAACTTTTGTCTTTGGATTACCCTTTATGTGTTACCCCTAACTTTCCTTTTATTGCAGCCAATGGCCGGTAATAGGAGAACTCGGGCTAACAACCGTTGTGAAGATCAGTGTGATGATTGTACTTATGAGATGCCCAATCCAATGGGAGCGGGAATAGCGAACTTTGTCACGCTTCTCTCTCAGCTAACTCAAGTTTTGAATAGAAACACTGGTCAAGAGGAACGTTCCACCCCCCCTAAGAAATAACAAGTTGCTATTGAAATCTTCATGAGACAAAGGCCTCCTACTTTTAGTGGATCATCCGATCCCACGATCGCTGAACAATGGATCAACTCCATTGAAAAGATATTCTCCATCCTCCAATGCTCTGAAAAAGAGAAGGTTCTCCTGGCGGCTTATCATATGGAGGGTGAAGCTGATCAATGGTGGACATTGATCAAAAATACGAAGCCTGAGGAGGAGATCGAGGATTTGGAATGGAAGGTATTCCGGAAGATGTTTTTCAATAAATATTTTCCACGCACCCTCCATCTTAAGATGGAAAGGGACTTCCTTTCCCTCAAACAGAAAGATGAAGAATCTGTGGGAGCGTACGAGGCAAACTTCACAAGGCTTGCACGATACGCTTCCGGCTTTGTCGTTACCCCTGAGTGCAAGGTTGACCGCTTCTTTGGTGGGCTGAAGCCTAGCTTGCGGAAATCATTAGCGATCCGTGACTTCGACAGCTATGAGGAAATTGTCCGATGTGCCCTCAAGGTTGAAATGGAGATCGGAGAATCACATGGGTATCATGGGGACAAGAAGCGTAAGGTGGACTTCAATGCTGGTGGTCCGATGGATAAATCCAACAGCGCTAAGAAATTCCATCACCCCACTTGCCAAAAGTGTGGAAAGAAGCACCCTGGAAATTGCCTTAGGGGGACAAGAAAATGCTTCAAGTGTGGAAGAGAAGGGCACCTAGCTGTTAACTGTCAGCAAGATGGACCCGCGACTGCGACAGAGGAGAGGAACGCTCCGTTCGAACCTCAACGCGTTGTTCAATGCTTCAAATGCAAAGAACCGGGTCATTTTGCGAATCAGTGCCCTAATCCAAGGGTTATCGGAGGCAATCAACATCCTCCAAGACAGTAAGGAAGAGCTTTTTCCATCACTTCTGCCGAAGTGAACCTCAGCAATGAAGTGGTGACAGGTACGCTAGTTATTCATTCAAGAATAACGAACGTACTTTTTGATTCAGGTTCTACGCATTCTTTTATATCTCAAAAGTTTAGTAGAACAATCCCTGCACCACCACAAATCATGGAAGTAAAGATGTCGGTGAGTACGAAAAATGGGGAAATCATTGCATCCCATGAGTATAAGTCCTCCCCTGTTATAATATGTGGATTGAATTTCCCAGCGAACCTCGTCATACTCCCTTTGGTGGAATTTGATGCAATTCTTGGCATGGATTGGCTTTCCTTAAATAGAGCCAACATAAATTGTTGGGAGAGGGAAATCACACTCCATATAGAGAATCAACCCCCGATTCTTTACAAGTGTCAGGAGGAAGATGAATCTCCTTTAGCTCCATCATCTCAAGCATGGATATTACTGCCTTATGAGCATGCATATCTGGCTCAGATGATTAAGTCCAAGGAAGAAACCACCCTTGAAGAAATGCCTATTGTGAGGGAATTCGCTGAAGTACTTACCGAGGAACTTCCTGGTCTTCCTCCAAGAAGGGATGATGAGTTCTCAATTGAACTTATACCTGGGGCGCTACCAATATCCAAGACTCCATATAGAATGGCTGTTGTTGAGTTGAAGAGCTGAAGAAACAACTACAGGAGAATCTGGATAAAGGGTTTATACGCCCAAGTGCATCACCATGGGGTGCACCAGTCCTCTTCGTCAAGAAGAAGGATGGGTCAATGCGGCTTTGCATCGATTATCGTGAACTTAACAAAATCACGATAAAGAACAAGTATCATCTCCCAAGAATCGATGACTTGTTTGATCAGCTGCGTGGAGCACAATACTTCTCCAAGGTCGACTTGCGGTCAGGATATTATCAAGTAAGGGTGAAGAAGGAAGATATCCCCAAGACTACTTTTCGTACAAGGTACGAGAAATATGAATTCATAGTAATGCCTTTCGGACTCACCAATGCTCCAGCAATATTCATGGACTTGATGATTAGAGTATTTAGAGATTACCTAGACAAATTTGTGGTAGTCTTTATAGATGGTATTCTAATATACTCCAAAACCAAGGAGGACCATGAAGAGCATTTAAAAACTGTACTAAAGACTTTACGCAAGGAGAAGCTCTATGCAAAGTACAACAAGTGTGAGTTTTGGTTGAAGGAAGTCTCATTCTTGGGTCATATCATCACAAGCAATGGGATATCTGTGGACCCCTCCAAAACAGATGCAATTGAGGGATGGATGAGGCCAACATCGGTAACTGATATCCGTAGCTTCTTGGGGTTAGCTGGATATTATCGACGATTTGTGAGAAATTTCTCACGATTGTCCAACCCTCTTACCAAGCTAACTAGAAAGGGAGTAAAGTTTTCTTGAAGTGATGAATGTGGAGAAAGCTTCAAGGAGTTGAAAAGGAGGCTTATCACTACACCCATTCTCACTTTACCCACAAGTGGGGAGCTTTTTGTTGTATTCAGTGATGCTTCGAAGAAGGGCTTAGGATGTGTGCTGATGCAGAATGATAAAGTGATATCCTATGCCTCAAGGCAGTTGAAAATCCATGAGCAAAACTATCCAATGCATGATCTGGAGTTGGCGGCGGTGATCTTTGCCTTGAAAATCTGGCGGCATTATCTCTATGGAGAGAAAGGTGAGATATATACTGACCACAAGAGTCTTAAATATATATTCACACAGAAAGAGCTTAGTATGCGCCAGAGAATATGGATAGAGCTCATCAAGGATTATGACTGTTCAATACATTACCACCCTGGGAAGGCGAACAAGGTGGCAGATGCCCTAAGTAGAAAGGATCCAGCAATTCTATCAATGATGAGAATTGAGAAGGATCCAATCTTCTTAGACTTGATGAAGATGGACGTGGGAATCATAAAGAAGGGAACATCATCAATCCTTTCACAAAAGATTGCTCAACCATCTCTTTTGGAAAGGTTAAAGGATGCCCAAAAGGATGATGCGGGAATCCAAGAAAAAGTGGAAGCTATAAAAAAGGGAAAATCTTCAGAGATTAATGTTAATGAAGAAGGAATTGTGCGGTTTGGGAAAAGACTATGTGTTCCATAAAGTTTAGAGCTGAAGAAGGAACTTTTGGATGATGCACATAGTTCAAATTTCTCTATTCACCCAGGAACACAAAGATGTATCGAGATCTCCGAGAAAACTTTTGGTGGGATAATATGAAGAAGGAGATCGCTGAATATACATCAAAGTGCCTGGTGTGTCAGCAAGTGAAGGCAGAGAGGCAGAAGTCTAAGGGGATGATGCAACCATTGACCATACCAAAATGGAAATGGGAGAACATCACCATGGACTTTGTCACCGGACTTCCAAGGACATCCAAAGGCAACAATGCAATCTGGGTTGTTGTGGATCGTCTTACAAAGACTGCACACTTCATTGCTATTCGAGAGGATTTCTCTTTGGATCAACTGGCACGGATATATATCAGGGAAGTGGTACGGTTTTATGGAGTACCACTATCTATTGTGTCTGACCGAGATCCAAGATTTACCTCTAAGTTTTGGAAGAGTCTTCAACATGCTCTGAATACTGAACTAAACTTCAGTACGGCCTATCATCCTCAAACTGATGGCCAATCCGAGCGGACTATCCAAACACTTGAGGATATGTTGAGAGCGTGCTCAATGGACTTTAAAGGAGGATGGTATCAACATCTTCCTCTGGTTGAGTTCTATTATAATAATAGTTTCCACTCGATCATCCAAATGGAACCATATGAAGCCCTGTATGGGAAAAGGTTTAGAACACCGGCATGTTGGGATGAGGTCGGTGAACGTAAGCTGCTTGGACCAGAAATGGTCGAAGAAATGGTGGAGAAGGTGAAAACCATTCAGCAGCATATCAAGGCAGCCCAAAGTCGACAGAAGAGTTATGCAGATAATCATCGACGAGACCTTGAGTTTAAAGTCGGAGACATGGTGTTTTTACGTATATCTCCATGGAAGAAGGTCATGAGGTTTGGAAATAAATGGAAGTTAAGTCCAAGGTACATCGGACCATTCGAGATTCTTGATCGTGTTGGGGTTGTGGCCTATCGACTAGCACTTCCACCGACTATGTCCAAGGTGCATGATGTCTTTCATGTATCCCTCTTAGTGAAGTATATACCGGACCCTTCACATGTACTCTCTTCTGAGGTGGTACAATTGGAAGATGATCTTTCTTATGAGGAGCAACTAGTGAAGATCTTAGATCGTAGAGAAAAAGTTCTACGAAATAAGACAATGCCCCTCATCAAGGTGTTGTGGAGAAACCACAAGTTTGAAGAATCAACTTGGGAGTCGGAGGATATGATGAAGCTAAGTTACCCACATTTGTTTTAGTGTGGGAAAAGGAAAATTTCGAGGGCGAAATTTCTTAAGGGGGGAATGTTGTAACGACCCAAAGTTTCATTAATGGAAAATCCCTCTTGATCCAGTTAAATGTTTCTTTATGAAAAAAATGTTTTTATAAGATGTCAACTTCTTTAGTTTTATGTTAAGATTTGTGACCGTTACTTTTTAGCCGTTGAACAGTGATCATCGGAGTAGTATAAATATAACGCTTTAATGAAACCATTTCTACTCAGACAAAGGAAGCGATGGCCTCATCCAGTAGAATTGCCCCTTACGAAGCCCATTTGTCAGAGCTCGGAAAAGAGGTGGCGACTTTGGGCTTTTCCCTTGACCAAGCCCAAGCTGAGCTTCATCAAGTCAAGCTCGAACGTGATCGTCTACGGCAAAAATGGAAGTTGATAGAGATTACCACTTGAGCGATGTTATCCGAGCAACCCCAAGAGTCTATCACCATCGCACACCTTACCCTTAGGTCTTATGCGGCTATTTTAAGGGGTTATGTAACAAATAAGTAGCACCATGGTAATGTACATTATTTTTTGTATATAATAATGAATATAATTTTTTTGATACATTGTAATTAGTTTTTAAAGTACAAATGGTGTTTTTAGTTATTATTTAATTAAGAATTATATTTTATTAAATTAAAGGATTTTTGAATTAAATAATATTTTAATAAAATATTATTATTAATATTAAATTAATTTTTATGAAATATGAATGATCTTATAATTTTATGAATGCAATTAAAATTTTTATTAAGGTTTGAAAGCCATTTCTGTCAAAACCCGTGAATTTTTTATAAATGTCGGTTTTTATTTTAAAAGTGAAAATTCACATATTTAGAAAATTATTTAGATAAAATAAATATTATTTTTGGAATCAGGACGTCGAAATTATCCAACGGTGAATTTTTCATAATTTTCTGAGGCAGTCAAATTTTTGGGTAAAAATTAAATACCATTTAAATATATAATGTGTTTTATGACATCATAATGACCCAATGGTGCTGTAATAAAATACCATAATCCTTATGTTCGGCCAATATGTGTTTTATCATTAAAATAATGAGGTTTTGGGTTTGTTTGACTTACTTTCCAAAGCATTAATGGAGCCCTCAAGACTTATTCAACACTTTGCCTTTTTAAATTAATTTCCATGGGAGTGTGACTCACCTCCACATAAGCAACCCTAATTTTTTAATAATTTAGGACCTCGGACTTGTAAAATATTGTTTTCCTCTTTCCTTTTCTAGAAACCATGGGCAAATACCATGGGATGGTTTGTGGTTTGGACTATTTTAATATAAGGGGTCCCAAACCTAAATAATAAAGAATTCTCTCACCTTTCCTATATAAATCCACCCAAGCTCCCACTTCCTCCTCACTCAAAGCCCTTTAATTTCGTCCAACCTCTGCCCTACTCTATCTAGAATCCTCTCAAGGTGCCCCAAGCTCCCAAGAATCCTCTCACAAGCCTCTCTCTAGCCTTTGGAAGCACACTTCCAAGTAAGGGTTTTTTCTTCCTTTCTCATTTTTGTCAATTTTCTTTAAGTTGTTTTTCCCTTTTAATTTCAATTATTAATGTTGCGGTATGGTTTAGAACCTCCCACATACTGCCCTCTTGTTGTTTGAAAGATGGGAGAACCCTTTCTCTCTCATTAAAAGCCTCCCATGTACACCCGTTACTATGCCGAAATTCCGAAAGGAACTTCTCTCTCTTCTTTTACATTCAAGAAATACTTTTGTATCATGAATTTAAATTCCATTTCAATTGTTGGGACATGTATATATATGACATCCTTACTGTCCATTACATGTAAATATGATGAGGAACCCCTTTATCTCTCATTAACCTTTTTTATGAATTCTTATGTCACGCCGTTACGCTGCCGAAATCGCACCGATTTTCTAAGCCAATGTCTTTGTGTAGTGAATACCATGCCCATTTCTCCATCAAGGGTATTCACCTTTATTCACATTTACATATTGATTATAAAGTTTCATGTATGAATTCCACATTCCTTTATCGTGGAATAAATGATTATGTTTTATGAATCCATGTTTTATGATCCATGTGGCACACTTATGCATGAAATGAAATGTTTAAGAAGGGTGCGCCCTTTATAGTGCTCCAATGCATTGGGTAAAGTATAGTATCATGATACGTCATGTGCATTGAGTGTTTACTCATGATAATTCAAGTGCAACGAGGGTTTACTCATTCTTCAAGTGCAATGAGGGTTTACTCATGCTCCATGTGCAATGAGCCTTGGCTCATGCTAATTCAATGTTAAGTGTTGTTGCCACATTTCCATGTTATGATTATCATGCTTTATCATGCCTTTATGTTCATGTTTCTATTATTCTCTATTGATATGCCCATTTCCTAACATGTATTTCACTCCTCATGTTATTCATTGTTTACTCCCTTACTGGGCTTTATAGCTCACCCTTTTCTTATGCATGTCCTCAGGTTATCCCATGCAATGCTAAGTACGAAAGAATGTAGTGGTCATGTAAAGGAAGTTTTAAATAAAGATGTTGTATTTCAAGTTTAAAGTTTTTATGTAATGATACTAAGCCCCAAAGACACTAAACCTCTTGATCTTCTTTGTTGGATCAAGTGAAGTTTTATGTAATAAAGCATGTTTAAGTTGTAATAAAAAGCAGGGTTGTCATAGGATATATATGAGATATATGATATCTATATCATTAATATAATTCTGGATATAATGGATATTTCACCACATGAACAACTTGTAATTATAAGAAGTTTATTTTTGACTCAAAGATCGACAAAATGACCGTTATTAACTTAAATAATTACATAATGATAATAAGTGATATAAAAGGAATAAAAAACTTGAAAAAGGTTATTAAGCAATTATAAATCAACTCTAGTTTATTATTCAAGAGGTTAAAGAATGGTCGAGTCAAGACAGGACGCAAGGTAAGGGAACTTCTTAACCCAATTTCTATTCTTTGGGTTAATCTCTTACTTTCAAATCATGTCATGATATTATTATATCCTATCTTGTATTTGTAATTTCATTATGTTTACTTATAGTGAATGCACATAATATGTCTATTTTATTTAAAAAATGATCTTTGTAAGGTACTTTGTCTCAATCTCCATTCATTGAGGCATATTTTGTTTTATACACAAATTTCTTTTATACGGTGTATAAACCCCTTTGACTTTTACGTTTATTCAAGAAGAATATTTTTATACAAAGCATTTTTCTAAACGAAAAAAGGAATGTTTTTCTTGTCGTATGTATGCGGCGACAAGGACTTCTCCGCCGCCGTAACCATTATTTGAGTTTCGGTTTCCTCTAAAAGCCATAATTTTTTTTAAATGAAAAATAAATACCAAGTTTTAATTTTCTTTTATTTTGGTATTGAAAATGGTTTTGATAAGGTTTTTATTATATCAATGTGTTGTATCGATATCTTGTGATTGAAATGTGGAAATGTTATGTTTCCTTTATGCACGTTTTATGTGATACGATTATGTTATGGTTTATGATATTTTTAAACCTGTTCATATGAGGAATGCATTGGACTTAATAAGTGACGGGTGGAGCCCGCTATAGCTCCTCGATGCATCGGTAGGTCTCATGAGACAAACTAGTGTTTTGGTACAAGGCCTTGACAAAATCTTATTTGTGGTCTTGGCACGAGGCCTTGACTACGTGGTTATGATAGTCTGGCATTATGCATTCCATGACTATGAAAGTGGTTATTGATATTGCATGGGATTATTCGACTAGTAGAATATCCATGTAAGTAAGTAAATGGCATTATTTAATTTTATTTTTTCCATATTATGCTGAAGTTCAAGTTTAAAAATGCTTTTGTTTTAGTTATACATTGCCTTAAATGTTAATGTTTATTTATGAAATCTTTCGCAATATTTTTATCCTTACTAAGTATCTGAGCTCACCCCTTTCAATGTTTTAATATTTTCCTAGATGTGAAGAAGTATTTTATGAATGACCTGCAGGGATAATCAGAAGAGGATATGAGTGTGGACTATGGAGACTTTTTTATTGTAGTTTTTCACTTTATTATGTAATGTAACATTTATGAATGTATCTAGTGTTTCCAAGGCTACTAAACTAATCGGCCTTTCGAGACTTGATCTTTTGTGATCATGCCAATGTTACGAAATAATGCACCGACTCTAGGTAACTGGGGTCGGGGCGTTACATCTTGGAGGTGGTAGATAATTTCCCAGATACTCTAGAGAAACCATGTGGCCTGGTCCTTGGTGGGGGACTCCAAGATGAAAAAATATAGAGTTACAGGTTTCCTTAATAATATTGGTAGTTGGTTAGTGTCCAAGAGTCTCCACAACTCTTCTTTTCCATTACTAGGGGTGATCCTGCTCATAGTAATCCCATTCTACGATTGGTACATGCTAGAAATTGGTGGTGGTACTGACACATACCTTACTTGCTGGTGATTTATTGGGATATGAGGTTCCACATGGGTGAAATTATTATTTCATATTGGAATGTATCTCAGAGGTGGGGCTAAATTCAATATCATAACCATATATGAAAAGTTATTTTTTATATCCTCATGTGTGAGAGCGACAAAACCCCTTATAGGCTCATCGGGGTGCTCGATATCATTCGAGGGCATTAATCCTGACCCTGACATCTCTATAACTTCTAGTGTAGTGGTGGAGAGGATAGAAAATGACAGAGATGGAGATGGTTTTAGATCAAGTACTTCAAAGGAGTCCAAAGCATCGTCTACCTATAGGTACATGTGAAGGGATTTGGGGATCTTTTGGACCACTTATTCTAGGATTGTAGTCCTCAATTGATGAAATTATCCCCCACCCTGTTAGTGGGGGTGAAGGTTCCCTTATCAATTCATTTATTTCTTTAGAGTCTAAGAGATCAATGGTTACTTGATGATTCTCATGGTTCTGCCTATAAAGGCATGTGACCTCTCCAAGTGTAATCTATTGAGGTTCTATTGGGTTCCCCACATGTATTTTGTGACCTTTTTCGTAGTCATGAACCCCATAGAGGGTGTTTTCCCTCATACCCTAGGATGGTTCTTTAGATAAAAGATTATTTTTTACATGGGGAGGACCTACACATTGGATAGTGGTTGTGTAGGTAGGACCTACATGATAGTTGTTGGTGGTGTGGGTAAGAAATCTGTACTGGTATTCTTTATCATAGGATGGTCCATAATGGATGCCGATGGAGCCGATGACTGAGAGGGCCAACCTGAATTGTCTGAGAGGCATCTAAGGTGTTGTCCTCTAGAGGGAAAATACATATCCCTATTCACATATTACGAGAATGTGATGGGATACACCAGTGGCAGAAAGGGCCACTGGAGCTTTATAATAGGACTCCTATTAGGAAATGATCAGGTAATACCCCTCGTATCAACATCAAGTGTTTTAGATTGGGGCCAGTGGAGTGGGGATGGGGTCAACCCCCTCATCGACCTATAGAACCAACCATTGTTGATACTGACACAACCTAGTAGGAAACATCCTAGGTAGATCCTATGTAGTGGATGCAATGGGTATGACTCAAACATACCTTACCTCCTTGAAATGAGGGAGTAAGATGTCAGAGTATTCTAGGGAGAGGATCCCAAAGTAGTTTTAATTTTTAATGGGTGGTGGTTTCCCCAATCCAACCCTCAAGGGAGATGGTGTTGGTGAGGTGTCGATGCTTTGAGATCCTAGGGGGCCATATACCTTGTGGGAATGACCCCGTATTGTTCATATTGAAGAACAAGGGAGTCAATTACCCTTATCTGGATGATCATTGAGGGTGATATGGGGTGTGGGCACCAATACCTAAAGATGTGATGACCGTCCCGTTGGGGACATAATCAGGTGGTATTACAACACCTATATTCCCCATGCCCCTAATCCTATTAGTGTTAGCTCACCGATCTCTTGTAGGCTATGTCTAGAAAAGTATATAGAATTAGCCATCAGTATAGATCTGATGAAGGTGATTCCCAATACCCCCAACATCATCCACTCTTTATGAAATAGATGAGGTATCCATGTTGATGTTTTCATAGAACAATGATTCCCAAATTTATCTTCCCAATGTTTCAAGAGAGTTTTATGTTGGACCCACCATTTTTATGGTGGGACCTGGAAATAAATATCTAAATATAAAGACATAAAAACTTTATATTTCCCCAATTTTATTGATCCCCATAGTTGAAGGAGAATATTTTCAAGTCAGATTCACCATTTTTGTTTTCCAACACTTTCTTCTGGGGCTTCACACTGTCTCTCTATTTAGTTGTAATGCACAGCTTGTTACCCCACATCCTCGCTTTCCAAAGGCAGGTATATTTCACCACATTAATTGATGATGTCAAATCTTGATCAAAATAGGATGATGGATGTTAGTTCCTCCTTTTATGGATTCCACATTGGATATCATCTATTAGGTTGGGTATCCCTCATATATTTAATTCATTTTCCTGAAACTCATTCCTAGTTCCATATCAAAGTGGATAGTGGTTAATTACACTGCTTATATCACAACATGGTAGAAACCTTTGGTTAGAGTAAATAGTAATTTTGGGCATATATGGGTATTTCTAGATGATGGGTTTGTTGTGAACCTATAAATTATTCTCCTTTTGAAATCAGAGGAATCTTAGGCACAAAACATAAGGCATCACGTGTTGTCCATGAGGTAGTTGGTTCCAGGGGTATAAGAATTTCGAGGCTTTTTACCTCAAGAATACTATGTTTATTATATGGGGTAGAAATTCAGGATTAGGTCATAGGTTTAGCATCTTTTGGGTACAGGTGAGTCGCATGTTTAATGCCTTGTGGGGATAGGTGGGTCACAAGATTAACTTCTGGTGGGGACAATTGGGTCACATGTTTATCATTTTGTAGGGATAGGTGGGTCGCTTGTTTAATGTCTTGTGGGTACATTTGGTTCATAGGTTTAATATATTATAGGTAAATGTGGGTTATAGGTTTAACATTTTTTAAGGATAGTTTGTTCAATGGTTTAATGCCTTGTAAGGATAAGTGGGTCACATATTTAACATATCATGGGTACAAGTGGTTCACAGGTTTAATGACTTGTGGGTATAGGTGGGATGAAGGGTTAATGTCTTATAGGGATAGGTGGGTCATAAGTTTAACATATTGTGGGGACAAGTTGGTCAATGGTTGAACATCTTGTGGATATTGGTTGGTTATATGTCTAACATGTTATAGGGACAACCATGTCATAGATTTAACATATTGTGGGGATAGGTGGGTGGTTGGGTGTGTCCCCACGAGGGAATATTTCATACTTTGGATTTGGTGGAGTGTTGGGTAATCAACATTAAACCTCAAGGAGGTTCACAAAATATGTTTTTATATCACAATTGAACTATAGGGAGGTTTCCTATGTACCCTATTTTGGTAATAGAGATCAAAACCCATGTAGTTTGATTCCATAGTTTAAGGTCATGTTATAGGACTAGTCCATGTAGTTTAACATAATGTGGTAATGATTCTCATGTCATGAAAGGAGAGTTGATGGTGGATAGAGTGGGATTTTTCAAGAAAGCTTCCTGAGGTTTTTGGCTAAATGGTGAAATCCCATAGAAGGGGTTGTGCGACTTTCCATGATGATCATACATAGGGCATTCATTTATCATTGTATGAGGTAAGGATATAATTTAACATCTTATTCTGAGGTCATTGTCAAGAAGTTTAACTTTATACAACCAGGATGTTGGGCTATACAATTTTAGGTCACATATATCGAATGTTCATGGGTATATATATAGGGAAACCATTTCAAGGTAGTAGAGGAAAATCTAACTAAATACCTATCTAATTGGAAAGGTTTTCAGTTCCCTATGATGATGCCACCTTTAGGTATTATGTGACTATTTATCATGTGCCTCTGTATGGGGAATGGTTCAAACAATATCGTGGATGTTTGGAAATCATGTGTCCCAATATTAGGGTGCCTATGCTTAGGAGAAAAATAAATTAGGGTACCTATTCTTAGGATCAAAAGGTAGGGGAATGGTCAAAAATATTCTTGAAGAAAAGGGAAAGAGATAAGGGTTTATGAAACTGGATAAATTAGAATTCTAGGGTGCGGGTGAACCAATTTTGAGTAGGTATAGGGGCCCTGGGGAATTGACTTTTTCGAAAGGGTGTTGAATGAAATGAGGCACCAAAGAGAGGCATAGAGGATGGGTTTTATGAAGTCAGTGCTTCATTAAATTTAAGGTATTTACAAAGGATAGGGGTCTCATGAAAGATAATGTTTTTTGAAATAGGGTGACCTTTCCTTGGATGGAATTATTAGTTCCCATACGATTCATTTCACGAAGGATAATTATCCCAAAAAATCCCAAGAGCCACAAAGGGATTTCTTTTTTATGCGAAGTCAATGGAACTTCATGAAAGGTATCTCTAATATGGGTTTAGGTTCTCAAAAAACCAAAAAAAGGTGACTACATGAAATATGGTTGCCTTTAGAAATCCATCCTTCCTCTATCTCATGAATGTTTTGAATTTTGTTAATTCATAGTTTTTCTCGGAGTCTAAAAGGTCGCATCCCCACTAAAAATTGGACATAGGGGGTATATATAGGACTAGTATAGGTGAGGGAATAAAATTCATGAAATATGGAGTGTTTCATGGAATATTATGAGTTTTGAAATGGAATGGTGTACCGAAAACAGGAATATGTTCCACAGAAGTTACCGTCTCTAACTCCACGCTGCTGGGTGAATTTCCTGAACCTGAGTTACGCTACGCATAGTTTACCATATGAATATATGCATGACTGGGTGACTTTTTTGTAACAAATTTATTCTTTGTGGAGGTTACTGCCTCAATATCCAAGTGGAATGGTGAATTCCATGAGCAATGGTCGTTCTCAAAGGTTTAGAACTTCATGAACCCAACCCCTTAAGTGGATTTTTTTCCATTTTAGCTTGAATTTTCATTGAACAACCATGACTTCCTAAACCTCTCCCATGAATCACATATTTTTATGTTAATATATATGAATACTCTTGATTCATTATATTTGTTTATTTAGGGGGGGCTACTTAGTATTTTTATACTCACACGTATATGGGATATTCCTGCACATGTCATGTTTTATTCCAACAATAATCCATTTTTCAGAGTTATGAGAGTACTAGGAATAGGTGGATCTTAGTATTAATCCTGAAAGATCGAGATTATTACCAATGTTTTATTTGATAGTAGTCCCCTCCTTCTTAGCTGGTTGGACACTTTTTCACTTTTGGGAGGGATTGTATTTGGAAACTTTATCGATTTCAATACTTTTATCATACTCTGGTCATGGGATTATAGATGTATACATGCATTGGTATCAGTTTCACCTTACATTCACAATTGTTTGACCTTGTAAACATGTTCATGCATACATGTACTTAGGATAATATCTCTCATGTGTGATATATTCCTACTCAATGTTGGTTTCTAGCCCTTAACCTATTGGAGGTGGTATTGGGGTTGTCAAACTTGGCTTATCACCAACCAAGAAGGCCCCAGTGGGATGGGTCATGAGAGAGTGGCATTAGAGCATAGTTTTACCTTTGGGATAGTGTTTTGAGATTTTATTATAGAGTTAAGGTTTAGTTTGGAATTCATGGAAACAATGATAAAGTGTACTGAGTTTGGATTTTAGGCTATGAAATCTAGTGTTAGTGTGGTGACTAACTTATCTATTCATGAAGAATATGATAACTTGATTATTGACTCAATATATATTGACACTAGTTATAGGAAGAAATATTGGTACATGAATCACATATGAATATGATGTGGTTTCTATATCATTCTTAAGTCATCTCCCCAGATATACTCATGAACATGTTTCATATTATTTATTTCAAGATGGCTTTGTGAAGACATCCAGTTAGGATTCTATAGCATGATTATGAGGACAATCCTCCAAGTAAAGATACTTCAATATAGGGGCCTGTATAGGAGGTGGTACATCAGGGTGGTTTTCCTAGGTTCCAAAATCTGTTGAGAAGATGATTGCACTGATAGTATCAGCCAAGGATGTGTGTAGGCTGAGCACACTCCATGAGTTTCAGAGGAAATTACCTCCTAGGTTTTATGGTGAGCCACAACTATAGGCAACTGAGGACTGGATTTAGGTGGTTAATTAAGTTTTTCACCTTTTTAGGACACCTAAAAATTTGATGCTGGTCATAGCGATGAGTCTTTTTCAGGGATTTTATAGGTGATGATAGAGTCTGGCAACTCTATCACATGATGAGACATCTCTTCCCTGGTAAAATTTTGTGAATCTCTTTAGAGAGAAGTTTTATTCATCCAAATTGTAATTTTTGCAACTTCAGGAGATTATGCAGTTGTAACATGGCAGTATGAGTTTGATAGAGTATTCAACAAGCTTTGCCGACCTTTCATGATACTCTCTAGATATGGTTCAATATCTGTTCTTTAGATAAAGGAATTTTAAGTGGGTATTACTTTAAGATATCATGGATAGAGTGATATCTTTTTCCATTCCGACCTATGATGGAGTTCATGGGAGATCCTTACTAGTGTATATCTTCCTTATAGAGAAAACACTAATAGTAGGTATTGGTGGTGGGAATGTAAGATTTGAGAACTTGGGAGATATTTTCTGAAAAAAATCACATGTATATGGGATTGTGATACACTTAAAGAGACAATATTAGGATAGATTATCAACGATTTAGGGCTCTCAGGATGACTCAAGTCAACCTAGAGAGATTAATTTCCTCTCTATCGATGGTTGGAGACATCTTGCTCGTGATTTTTTGAAATGCCACACAACTGATAAAGCGACGGTTGATGGGACACCCCTGTAGAGATAGTTTTAGGAGAAGGGAGGTTCGCAAGGTGGTATATGTGGAATATGAGTATGGAGAGTAGCTAAAGGTGCTATGTGTTTTGACTTATTTCCACCATCACCCTCATGTGGCCCGTGCCAGGTTTCAGGAGCTAGTCATTTGGTAAGAAAACAATGTAGTCAGTGGAGGCCTAAGACCCATAGTATCTAGAGAAGAATTGATGTATGATCTATGTATGATCTAGTTTAGATGTAGTACTAATAGAAATAGTATAAAGCCACTCTTTTTTTCCATTTATCTAGTTTGATACTTTGAGATTCCAGTTAAACCCTTGGATCGACCCTTATGCTAAGAGACACCAACCATAGGAAACTTAGTGATCAAAAACTTCTACATATAGTATGAATTTACTCTTAAAGGTAATATATTCTTATGGGATATCTTTTTAGTGGTGATAAGGACTTTCCTTATTATCTTAGGTATGGAATAGTTATCTATAGTTTATGCCTAGATTGACTATATCAGGTGGAGGATGTGATGTATCCATGGTGAAAGATCAAGGTTTTCCTTCATGGGTGAGAAGAAAACCTAGGAAGAACATGATGGGGCCATTCGAAAGAGGATACAATTTATTACTCACCAATTGGATAATATTACCATTGGAGTAGTGGATGCTATTAGCTTTTGGCTTCCTGAAGTGCTGGTAGAGTATGAGGATGTAATTCCTGAGTACTTTATGGGATTACCTCCACACCAATAGATAGTATTAAACATAGATTTTGACCTGAGGATAGACCTGATATATATGAAATCATATCGGATGGCTCCCATAATAATTCATGAGTTGAGGGCACAATTAGAGTATTTATAGAGGAATGGATTTTTCAGACCCAATGTTCCCCCTAGGAAACCCCAGTGTTGTTCACCAAGAATGAGGATGGGATCTTGAGGTTGTGTTTGGATTATTGGACCCTAAACCAGGTGAATTTTAATAACAAGTATCCACTATTGAGGATAGATGACCTCTTCAATCAGTTGAGAGGGGAGAGATGATTCTCGAAGATTGACCTTAGATCAGGCTTTCACTAGCTTTCAGTACGGGATGAGGATATACTGAAGACAAAATTTATATGTTCAGAAGACATTATGAGTACTTGTTTATTCATTTTGGCATGAAAAATTTCCCATCAATGTTGATGAGACTCAGGACTTTGATAATCCAGCCTTTCTTAGACCATTAGTAGTGGTCTTCATTGATGATATCCTAGAGTAATTTGTTTTCAAGGAGAAGCATGCGAGACACTTAAGGATGGTATTGGACATAATCTAAGAGCACTAGATTTATTGGAAGCTCTTGAAGTGTTAGGCCTGGATTCAATAGTTCCACTTTATGGGACATGTCATCTCTCTAGAGGGTGTAGTGGTGACTCGAAAAAGGTTGAGGAGGTGTTAGCTTGGTAACCACCCAAGATCATGATGGTGGTGTGAATATTACTTGGTTTGGAAGGCTATTATAGGATATTAATTCTTGATTTCTCTAGGCTATAGACACCTTTTACTTATTTGACCAAAAAAGGAAATCCCTTTGTTATATAGAGAGGTTCCATTAAGCTTTCAAGCTGCTGCAGAAGAGGTTGAAAAGAACTCCCATCATGAGATTTCTAGTGGAGGGTGTTGAGTATGTAGTTTTCTTAAATGCCTTAGGTATCATACTTGGTTGTGTTCTAATACATTATAAGGACATGATTTCCTATGGCTCTTTGTAGTTGAGACCACATGAGAATAACATTGTAACCCATGATATAGAGTTGTAGAAGTAGTCATCATACTGAATATGTGGTGAAACGTTGGGTTAGTGCTTTATTTTCTATTCTGGCCATAATAGTATTAAGTATATCTTCTCTTAGAAGGATCCTTACTTGAGATAGAGGCAATAGATATAGTTCCTATAGGATAATTACGTTGATGTAGTCTATACTTCTCAGAAGGGGGATGTAGTGGTAGATGCTCTTAATAGGAGATCTTATTATCATTTGTTGAAAGAGGTTCTAGACTAGTTAAACTCATTTCAAATTTCCTTAGTGGAAAAGGATGATGCAACATATTTACAGCTGATAGTTATTACCTCACCAATTCTATAACATGTTATTATGGATCAGCATGGAAATAACAACTATGAGACTTGACATGTTCAGATATTCACTAAAGTGGGAGAACATTTTCCTTTTCCGATGACATATGATGGTGATAGTGACCTTACATGAGGTGGTTCTGAGAGAGTTTAATACATCCCATTTAGTTGTACCTCCAAGTGTAGTGAATATGTACTAGTACTTCTGATGTCAATTCTGGTGTCTAGGTATGAAATAGTGTATATAAGTGTTTGTCTCTTGATTCCTCAATTGTTAGCAGGTGAAGAATAAACACTATGTCCTAGTGGGTTTAGATCAAACCTTTGAGGAACCATAGTATAAGTGGGATGGGATATCTATAGACTTCATGATGGGGATTTCACAGATGTCTATAGGACTTGATTCTATTTAGGTGATCGCAGACTGACTTACTAAGTTTTCCTGCATCCGAACTATTTGAGAGAAAAGTTCAGTAGAGATATTGGGACACATTTACTTATAGTAAATAGTTAAAATAAAATGATTTCCCTTGATGATCATTTCATATCATGATTCTTGCTTCACGCCATAGTTGTGAAGAGAATTAAATGATCCCTTTGGGACTCAATTGTGTCTGAGCATCCCCAAACTAATGGCTAGACTGAGAATACCATTCATGTTCTGTAGGACATGCATCAATATTTCGTGTTACACTTTTTTCATAGTTGGGAGGATCACCTACCCTTGTAAGAGTTTGTGTAAAAAACAGATACCATCGCAACATCTATAAGGTACAATTAGAGTATTTTTTTAGGTGGCCCTATTTATTCCCACTACGTTGGATTGATATAGGAGATTCAACACTCATGAACCCAGAGTTGGTGCAATCTATGAAAGAGAAGGTGAAGATCATCCTGGAGTAGATGAAGATTGCATAAATCTGTCAGAATTCTTATACATACTGATGTTGGAGGCCATTAGAGTTTGAGAAGGGAGACCATATTTTCCTGAGGGTCTCACCTCAACATGGGTTGTAGATATTTGGTCAAGACGGAAATCTATCTCTTAGATTCATTTTCCCTTTCTAGATATTGCATAGTTTCAGTGAGGTGGTATCCTGCTTGAATGTACCGCCACAGTTAGACTCTATAATCATCATCTTCCAAGAATTAGATATGAATAGGTACTTGTATGACCTTTCGTATGTTATCAACTAGGGAAATCTAGGCATCGAGTATAGAGAAACCACTATTGAGTACTATGTGGAGATCAAGGATCAGAAAGAGAAGATACTCCATGGGAGAGAAATTTCTTTGGTGCGTGTCTGATGAGAGTATGAGAATATTCAAGAGAGCTTCTGAGAGGGGGAGACCTAGATGCAAGCTCAATACCAACAAATTTTTGTGTATCCATTTTCACTTTTCAAGTCAAAAATCCCTAAGGTTGCGTGAATATAACATTTTTTTCTATTCAATAATTTGGAATATATATAACAATATTTTTAAATTCAGGCACTGAGACAATGCGATATTTCGAGACCTGATGAGCTCAGAAATGATTTAATAAAAATATTAAATATATTAAAAGAATGTATGCATGGTTTTCCTAAAATAATGGAATAAATCCCAAATGGGGTCCCAAATGAGAAATCTAAGACTGTTGTTGAGTCCATAATGTGGGTTTTACCCTAGACTTGGAATAAGCTATAGTGGTATCAATCAGTTTTATAAAAGTGTTATCGCATGTGTAAACGATGAAATTTATTTATTTATTTATTATTTTTACCATAAAGACCTAACCCTCTGGATGAGGATGATTTTTAATGAACTTTTCCACATAATTTTTTTAATTTATTTTATTATAAATATCAAAATAATTTATTTCAATGAATAATTAACAAATGTTCTTCTTTTTATACGATATTAATAAAATTATGTTTTCTTTAAAATATGTATTTTAATGTTTTTAGTCATTTTTTATTAGTTTTAAAATTAAATTCCTCATTCTATTTTACCTTTCATTTTTTATTCTTTGGCTTTATTTAATTTTTTTTTATTTTTAATTCTTTTAATTTTTTATTTTTCTTATATGGTTTTTTTTTCAAAATAACGATTTCATTTATTACTTATTTAATTAATTATTTATTTAATTGTTTTTCAAGTTAATAATTCTTAATTTGAGTAATTAATCTTTTTTATTTATATTTCTTTTTTAATTAATTAATTTTTCTTTTTATTTTTAATAATTTAATAATTTAATAAATTTACCCGAATGGCCTGAAGGCCTTCATTGTTATTGATTTTTGATGACACCCTTTCAAGAGATGAGGGGGAACCCTTATAAGGCCTGTAGGATTAGAAATTACATGGTCTATGGGCTTAAGAGACATTAAATGACTCGAAGGTCTTAGGGAATTGAACCAGACTATAACTATAAGGAATTGCCCCTCCCCAGCATCTGCATCATGATGGTAGCTCTCCACCTTCACATGGACATCCGGCTAAGATTCCCGTGCAAGCATAGGATGGTCCCGATGGTGTACCCATACCCTCTAATTCTTCCAAATCCATTGGTTCTTCTCTTGTGAGTGCGTCTGGTTTGAATCATCCTCCGGGGATACTCCTTTTTGTAGAGTCTATCTGGGGTTGATCATGTGTCCCGAAATCCTTAAGGTGGCCCGAAGGCCTTAAAAGTATCCCAAAAGCATTACTGACCCAAATGCCTGGGTGTCCCGAAGGACTTAAGAACTCTAAGCCCAAACCGGTGGCACAAGCTGAATAGTTTCTGTTGCTACAGTATCTCCACAATACTACTACAGTACCATAAAATTATGCCTCTGTCTGGTTTCAAACTTGAGTCTCATGAATGCACATAAGGATACCTCACGAAGTGGGATGAGGGTCATTCTTTTAATTTCATAATAAATAACTTCACAATGTTTAATTTTTTAATTATTTATTTATTTTAGTTCAATTAAATTTCAAAATATTAATTATAATTTCTTTTTGATACTCTATTATTTAATTTTTAATTTGTTGAATTTGATTTTTTAATTGAAATTTGTAAAATAAATAAATAAATTTAGTTTGTTTTTAGGTGTTGTGCTACCCATACTACACCAGGGTGAACCCACATCTAACCACCAGCCACCACACGCTAGAAGGATGAAGTCACCGCCAGCACTGCCAAGTGGTGGCTCCTAAGCCAGCCTCCACCCACCGTCAGAATTTTCCAACCGTGACTCATGCTCCCATCTATTGGCCATCCCAATGGTGACTCCCCCCACCTTCACCCATCGTCAACAGAACACACCCAGACCCACCCCCAATAGTTCTTCCTAAGTCACTGCCAACCCTCATATGTAATGGTGGCACATTGAGTCACCGCCACATCTCCACCTAATAGTGGCTTCTCCACTACCTCAGTCATTGCCACCTCCCCTGTATCCTCAACCCTCTTCCAACACAAGAATATCACAAGAGCAACTCAATAATTTCACAATATAAGGTTGAATAAATTCATCCACAATAGATAAAACTAGAATCCCCCAAAATCAAAAAATCCAAAAAAAAGGTCCGAACACCACAACAACAACAATAAGAACTGATTTTTTAGATTTATCAAGTTTGGTGCAAATCAAACATGAAATATGATTGAATAAAATGAAATGAGCCACCTCTACTAAATCTAAGCATCATTGGAAGAAACCACTGCAATCACTAACCCACTGACGAACCAGATATGAAAACCTTTTGTCGATTGAAAAAGAACTGAACCCTCACATGAGCACCGCATGAACCAAAAAGATCCATTGATAGAAGAAGTCGGATGTTGTGAGGAAAAATCCAAACCACCCATTGGTCGAGTGAAAAACCATCGATGCCACTAGTACCATCCCAACCCCCTTCTCTCTCCCCCCATTATGCACACAGAACCTAATCCCCCTGTGCGCGAATAGAACTTCTTCCCAACATTCTCCTCTATGCTCCCCCAACTTCATTCTTCTCTTTTTTATTTATATAATATATAATAACATATAATTATAATTATGATATAATATATATAATACTATTAATATAATAATAATAATAATAATATTTTAAAAATATATACTAATAGGTTAATAGTAATAATAAGTATATATAAATATATATATTTATGTACATGTTTAGTAATTATAATTAAATTAAGTAATCTATTTATAAAATTGTTAATATAAATAAATAAATAGTATATATATATAATAATTTTAGTAATAATTATAATAGGTATATATTTGTATATATATTAATAAGTATACTTGTTTATAATTTTTTTTATATTTCTATAATTTATGATATTAATATATATATATATATATATTAATAATAATTATAGTAACTTTTTTTAGCATTGTTTTTGATTTTTTTTCTATTGTTTGGTACATGAGTATATGAATATGAGAGGTGTTCAAAGGAAATGAGATTATGGGAAAGTGTGAGGGGATACATAGGTCATTGCAAGAGGTTTATTATGTTTACTGGGAGTTTACTAAAGGTTGATGATGAGAGCATCAAGGGATGCCACGTGGATTTATTGCATGTTAGTTAGTTTTACCACTACATTTTTTTCGAATAAGATGATCTCTCTTCTCTATTTTCTATAACTCCAGACACATGAACTATCTCACTACTTATATATAGGCACCCTGCTCTTTATCCTTCATCATTTTCACTAGGTTTTTTGTTTCTGTTCTATAAATTACGTCATTCTATTTCTATTTTATAATTACATTTGTGATGTTTGTCCATTATTCATGTTGTGATCTCAAATATATAGTAATGGAGATCTAATTTGCGATTCCATATTCAGGTAGTGAAACTTGATGCTACCTAAAGATTTGATTGTCATTGTGATCATCATATTCTTCTTTGCCTTAGCATATTGTGACTATGAGTTAGGGTGAGAGAGAGTAAAATCTTTAACATTAATAGTTTTCTACTATATTACCTCATTTATTTTCTTCTTCATTTTTGATTTTCTTGAACTGAGATTATTATTTGTGTTGTGTAATCATATGATCTTACTAGGATCATTCTACCTTATGGGACTTCATGGATAGTATGAATCTATTGAGTGGTTCACTTTTCAGTTTGGAGGAATGCTTGAGCACTGAATAAATTATATGTTTGAGTGTGCGTTATTTAGGTGATAGAGGTGTGTGATTCGAGCCGTCGTTTATGCATCAAGTGAGTTGAGAGTTATTTATTTAATTCTCAAGTATATTTATGATAGGGAGTCGAGGATAGATCAACTGGGGTCTAGAACTATTCTTGTTGACTTTTTTCTAGTATTCCTATTTCCTTAGTGCTTATTCTATTTCATGCTGTTTCATCACCTGCACTATGATTTTCGTCACTATTTAACTATTTTGATTTACTTATTTTTAAATGTATGAAAACACAAAAATATTTTAAAAAATACCACTAGAGAACTCAACACCTCTTCATTGAGAGAAACCTAGAGTTTATCCATTGTGCTATATCTTGGGTCTTATATATGTCTCTTTTTACCATACTTGTGATAAGGATGATGTTAAATTTTGGTTGCATCTCTGAGGAAGCAACTTTTTCCTTGTTTTTTTTCAATTTTTCATTAATAAAAATAAAACAAATAAGGAAAAAACCCAAAAAAACTAAAGAATGATGAGAGCACCCCAATCCTTAGAAGATTTTATTGGGTTTATCACATATAGAATTAGGGAATAGTCAATGTTTTTCATCTAGATGATTTTGAAGTACTAATTAAAGAATTTAACGGGGAAATGAGACCAAAAAACTTATAATCCTTAGTTAAGGAACATAAATAATTTTCTCACATTTTCCTTGAGTTCTATGTCAGAGATCTAGAGTTACCCACTTTAAAAATTGTACTAGCGCTGAATTCAAGGATACAGATGAAAGATCTAAATTCTAAGGATGTTTTCAAGGACTATAAGGAGATGGAACATATAGATTGGGAATATTCTAGAAAACTTTTTAATGATAATTATTTTCATGGTATTCATTTTTAATGATTTTTGGTCATGGTAACTCTTCTAATGTTTTTTTTAATGTTTGAATAGATTAATCAAGCATAGGTCATTATATCATTTTCCATAGAGGACCCTATACCATAGGTCATATGTTATGAGGAAATTCTTGAGGATGTTTACTATATCACTCCTACCCCAAAAATGCCCCCATGTTTAGTGTTCAGTTAGGAGGAAAAACAAGTTGCACTACTTCAGCGAGATGAAAATTATTTAGAAGAATATTTATTCATTTTTTACTTTTATTTCATTGATACAAAATTATTTTTTTTTTCAAATTTTAGGTATTTAGGATAAAATCCATATTTTTGATTTTCTGGAGAGTCCTGAGGAACATGAGGTTGCATCTACTAAGTAATTATTGAAACTTTTATTGGTTGTTGAAAATAATAGTTTGGGAGATTCTATTGAATTTGAGTTGCTGGAGTTATGAATAGGACTAGAATTCAATGATGACACATTAATTTTTTTCAAGGAATAATTTTTTGACTAGATTGAACCAGAGGAAAAGTTACATCCAAGAGTTTCATTACCACAACTTTTGCACCATCACCTTCAAGTCGAAGGAAGAAAATACCCCTAATTTTTTCCTTCTATCAATTAAAAGGATACACTCAACTGATAAAGAGATGGACTTTAATGAATCTATCCAAGGGGTATTAAAAAAATTAAAATTCATTACAACTAGAATGAATAGACCATGGTGTTTCCTAAGCAAGAAGCCACATCCCCCATTAGAATGGGGTTGATCCACTGACTGTCCAACTATGGATAGTCAAAATATAGCACCCCTTGGTGGGTTATTCTAATATTATCACTTTTAGTTTCATGTTTTAATTTATTTATGATTTCTGTTTAATTTGTGGGGTTACTCTTAGTTGGATAATGATTAGGTAGAAAATTCCATGTGGCGGTCAGTCAAGGAAAACCTGAATCTTTACACTATAGATCACTAGATTAAACTCCCTATGTCTACCGTGGGTTGATTTAATTTTTATCTTAATCTGAGTAAATTTATTAATAATTTTTTTACATCTTATAGTAACTTTAATGAAGAAAATAAGGATCTTGCAAAAAGTAAACAACTGGGATACATGCATGAACTTAAAGGTTCCAAAAATTCTACACTAGGGGAGTGATTGGTTTAATTTTATCATTTAAATTAATTCACACTACATGTTTATAGGGACTAATTGTGGGATAATTTCCCATTTTAAGATTAAATTTGAAAATATTTTCTACAAGGTGTTAGCTTATTAAAATATAGAGATTTGAAATTTTAGTTCATTTGTTGTGAAACCTTGATGCACCTACTATTTTCCTTTTCCTTAAACTACTACTTTGAAACATTGGTAATCATTATACCATTTTAATTACATTGAAAAAAATCCTTCATCAATTTATAACAATTAAGATCATAAACATTTTAAAAAAATAACACTTGATTGTTTGGTGGTGGCTGGTGGGGTCTCTTTAGAATTGTTTTTTTATTTCCCCTTTTTTTATGTGGAAAACAACATTGAACTTCCCTGTTACCCCTTAAAAATATTTTTCTGCTAAATTTACTTTTTTTGGGATGAAACTTACTTCTAATTTTATATTTTACAATGGTTACATTGTTGAGTTTTAAGTGTGGGGGAGAGAGGAATTTCTATTCTAAATTTTTCTTAAATTCTAGGGACATCAAACCCTTAATTTTTTTTTAGCAAAAAAGTTAAAATGTTTCAAAATGTTTCATTTTTTTAAAACTATAGGGTCTTTTGGATTCTTTATACACATCAATTATTTGCTTCATAGAGGACAATAACTTTCTAGTAGTTAAGGGTTTTACTGATTCTAAAATTGTTAGGGATGTATGATTTCTAAGTGGAGTTGCAAAATATTTTTATGAATATTTTTTTTGGAAATGAATAAGAGAGTAATGTATCATACATATTTTTTAAAATATGATAATAACATTAGGAAACTAGAAATTTTAAATTGAACCTAGGAGTCTCATCTTTTGAAAATAAAAACAATAATCACTTTAGGGAGCCAACTCAAATGGAAATACTAGAATTCCTTTAAAACTAGAGTAAAATGGAAAAATGAGATCCCACAGTAAACATATGAGGCTATAGAATGTGGGTGTGTGTGTTATCCCTTTAATAATTATTAAATAAGTGAATCTATATAGTAATTTACTCACATACATATCTGGGTAGAATAAAAAAAATAAAGTCCCTATCCAAAAAAAATGAGTACATTATGGTGAGGGGAATTTTGAACCCAGGTGAAGAAGGGGATAATTGACCTGTATAAAGATCATTTAAGTTGTATCAATGACGAATTAAAAAAGAGAATTTTTTTTGAACCTAATGAAGGTGAAAATTGAAGGTTCCTTTTGTTAGGGTTTTAATTCCACTTGATCAAAACTGTCCTCAATGTTAAAATTGGAACATGAATTGTAATTGAAGTTTCACATTATGTAAATTCATATAGGATTCATGACATTTTCAATGATGGATGAGTGGGTGTTCCATTTATTTCTAGTGTGTGTTTGAATCTAGGTAGGGCCTTCTGGGAACACATTCATTGAACAACCAAACCTCTGGTTTTGTGACTCTATTTTTAAAAATATAAACATGATCATTTTGAATTGACTTTTAAAATAATTTATTATATTTTATAAATAAAAAGTCATGCATTTGTCTGAGGAAAAACAATTATTTATTTGAGGGGAAGTTTGATGTGGATACTTCTTAATGCACATGAACATATAATTTTTTGGACTTTATTATATTATGAATTTCAAAATATTGTATTTTAATTAATAATTATCAATTTTGGTCTTTTTTACATTATTAATAAAAGAATGAACTTTAACATAGAATATTATAAAATTAGTTTCATCATTTATACATAAAAACCTATCTGTACAATAATTTTATTAAATCTACATAATATACTTATATCTCTCTCATCTTTTATTGAATCTAATTCATTATATACTATCTATTATTTAATATCATATTCTATATCTTTTAATCTTCATTAATCTATCAATTCATTACATTCACATATTATTTTGGATGGGAGGAAATGAGATAGGAGTGGAGAGCGGAGGTGGTGCTGGAGTAGGAGAACGACGAGGACGAACTGCCGACGCTTAGAATGGAGAAGGAATCAACATTAACAAATAATATTTCTCTTGATATATTATTTCTTACCAGTTCTTATATCTTCTAAATGTATTTAATGAATATATTATCATTTTATGATCAAATATTGAGAGTGTAAACATATTTAGGGTTTTAAGATTGTAATGAAATGGAATTCTTCATCTTCTTAACTCTAGATTTCCTCTTTATCTTAGTGTATTTTTTGTTCAATGTTTTCATTTTTTATCTTATTGAGAATCAATTTTACACTATTCCATGAACCAACGGGTGATAGTAGTAGATACTTTTCCTTTTTTCATCAACAAGAGTACCAAAAATTGGAAAATTTTTATGATACTCATCTCCATTAAAGAACTAACCTTATCCTTAGTTTTGATTGATAAATATTTCTAAGGAGAATTAACTAGATTGTGTTAAGAATTTAGAAATAATTATACACTGATTACGCATTTTCTTCAGCATTGACATTGAAATGATAACTTGAAGTTTGAGAAGAAAATAACTTTTATCAGTGTAATGAAATTTAATTCCCTAATTCCTTATGATAATTTCATCACTTCCTATTGTTCCATATTTTTCATCATTTTTTTATCCACTATTTCATTTTATTTTATTTTGTTTTGAAATTGTGTTGTTTTGTATTTTTTTTGGTCACATAACTTTTTTCCTTCCCTATAGAAATTGATACTCATAATTACCACTTTTCTAACTATTTATAGGTTTTAAAAATATTTAATTTGAAATGTTCTCAATGACAAATATACTGAGTTATTCACTTGGGGACTTCTTGGATGGGATGAATATGTGGAGTGGTTCACTTTGCAGTTGGGAGGAATGATAAATCACTAAATAAATTCTATGTTTGAATGTTCAATATTTAGGTGAGAGAGGTGTGTGATCCAAGATTTCGGTCATGAATTGAGTGTTTTGAGAGTATTTTATTTAATTATTAATTAGATATATGATATTTATTTGAGGTTGGATCAACCTAGGTCTAGAACTATTCTTGGTGACTTTGTTTTCTGTACTCCAGTTTCCTTAGTGCGTCTTTTGTTTCATCACTGTTTCATCACCTAAACTATGATTTTCATCACAGTTTTAGTATTTTGATTTAATGATTTAATAATATAGAAAAACTGATATTTTAAAATATCTCTAGGGAACTCGACACTTCTTTCTTGAGAGCGACCTATAGGTTATCCACTGTGTTATATCTTGTGTCTTATAATTGTATATTTGTTTGTCATCATGGAAAGGACAACCTCACCTATACAAATTTAAACAAGATTATGATCAATTACTATGCTTAGCTGCATAACCATAATGATTTAGAGAGATAACTAGAGGAATTATTAGAGAATTATGACAATGAATCGAGGATTGTTTTCACCAACACAGTTTGAGGATCTCACCTATGACGATAATGCAAATTAAATATTTTTCAGTAATCGATCCTACTCAAAGAAGGGTTTTGTTTTCTATTGTTTATTTTCCCATTATATATCCCATTAATAACATGAATCAATTATTCCAACATTTTTATTCATAGTCCTATTATTATTGTAGGTTCTGGTTTGTTTGTTCTTTGGATTCAAGGGAACTAATTTGTTTATTGTTATTACTCTTCTTTAATCATTCTAACGACAAATAATAGATTATTACATGAATTAGGATGATGATATTTCCTTATTTTTGGTTTTTTTATTTCTCCAATTTTTTCAAAATTCATTAATGATATTTCCTTGGTTAGAGGTTCATCAAAATACCCAATATTCGATCATTGCATGAACATTCTTATGCAAAATAGATTGATACGTGGGTGTGGTTCAAGATTGATGTTATGGACAAGGTGTGATGATGATGGTGGATGGTCAAAGGTGTATTGGGATCATATAAGTGTTTTTTAGATTCATGGTTCGATGTGTGATGACAAAATGATGCTAAAGTGGTGTTTTCCAATCAGATTTGATTGTAGGATTCTAGATAACAGTGATAACAAGGAATGCCAACCCCTAGATCCTCAACATTCAAGCATGATTTATGGATGTGGTGATGGAATTGGAGGATGAATTAAGAATTGTCGGATTCTAGAAAATCATACATTACACGGTGTATACTTGAAGAACACATGACGTGTGGGGTCCCTTTCAGAAACACTAGGGGTTCCTAGGAAATAAACTATCACACACCATGTGACATTTTTCGCACATTGTGTAAACTAGTGCTTGAAGATCAGTGTATATACCAAAGGATACATGGGAATAGAAACATACAAGAACATGGGAATGGGTATAGTTCACGGGCATGATCAGATAGGGACCAGTAAATGGGCAGGACCAGAGTACACGAGCTAGGCCCGGAGTACACAGGCAATACTAGATGTCCACGAGCATGGGTTGGATGTATGCTGAGTTCTATATTGACCTCTATATGTTTTTTGACACTCAAGTACATGACATATATATAGAGGTTCACATTATGTGTGAGATGATGAGACATGAGAAGACCTGGGGAAGAAGAGACACGCCATGTACCCCATGTACACATTGGGTACTTTTTCTAGGGAAATGTGAGGCCCTCCATTTCTTCTCTATAGAACAAGTTTTATTGAGTGATATACCTTAGTATATACCAATGTGGGTATAGTGTGGAATTATGTCCTTGACATAGGATTTTGATCCCCTATAGGAGTTTTGTTTCAGACAGAGTTTGTGGTATCCCTCCATGAGGCCCAGGTTAGGATCCTCTGTTATATATTTTTAAGTTGGGGCTCATGGTATCAACGTGACAACCATGCCTAGGGTGTTCATCCCCTATCTAGAAGTTTGATCCAATATGGTTTGTGTCATCCCCCAGTATTCTTGGTTGTGATCCGCTATCTGTAAAGCTTGATCTTCAAAGATCTAACGAGTACATATTTGTGTGGCCAAACAAGCACAACCTCTCATATGAGTGTCATCAGTGACAGTATGGATTGTAGAGTGATACCTCCTAGATATCATTAACTTGAAGCCTCGAGTATAATTCTATGGCTGGAATTATTGGTTGATATATTTTGATACAGGTTTTATGTGATGATTATATCTGGGTTTTCTCTGTTTATCATTATTTCTCATATCTTGATTAACATACCAATGTATTTATGATATGACTAATCTTCATGATTTTATGTTTGGTTATTTTTGGGGCATCCTACTAGGTACTTATATACTCACCCCTATATGATATATTCCAACACATGTCATGTTTTATGTAGATGACATGCCATTTGACGGAGTCTGGGGAGGACTGGGCACTTGCAGACCTTAGTATTAGGCTAGACAAACCAAGGTTCTTATTAGTGTTGAATTTGATAATAGGACCCTCCTTCTAAGTAGGTTGAAATCTTTTCAGTTTTGGTTGGTCTTGTATTTGGACCCTTTTCACTTTTAGTACTTTTTTTATACTCAGGTTGTGGGATTATATATGTATGAATGCATTGGTATCCATTTCACCTTACTTTCATCATTGTATGAGCTTGGAAATGTGTGCATGCATATAGGTACTTAGGATAATGACTACCATGTGTGGGATATACCTACTTGGAACTGTTCTATATCCCATGACCTATTGGATGTCATCTTGGGGTTGTCACTATAAAATCCAAATATTTTAAAAGGAATTAATATGCATGAAAACATATAATATATGCAACAACGAGCTTAAACAAACACTAAAATATTATTATTTAAATGTGTCTATTATAACATAAACATTAAATTTGTGGGTATGAATATGAATAAATGATTTATGAAATAAATAAAAAGTAATGAATTGATATATATATATATATTAATATGTTCCTAGAAAATAATCACATAATTTTTAGTAAAGTCATTTTATTCTTCAAGAATTCTTTTTCTTCAAAAATGAGTTTTTATTATTTTTATGTGGGAATATTATAATTAATTTATGGAAGTTTTATAAAATTTATTTGAAAAATTGAAATTTATTTTTGAATTATTAATATAAAAAATTACTCTATGGTTAAATTTTAGTAATTTTCACAATAAGTAAAATTTTAAGTGAATAGTAAAAAAAATACAGATTTTATGAAATACAGAATCTTTCGTGATATCATCAAAAAAATATCTATGATATAAAAATTTATTAAAATTAAGGAAATAATAAGGTATGATAATATAATACAAATATCATACTAAAATAATTCAGAACATTTTACTTAAAAATTTACTTCATGATAAATATGAAAATCATTTTTAGTGTCGACACAATGCTTACATAGCACTGGAAAAATAAAATTCAGTTCTTTGTAGCTAATAATTGAGTGGTAGAAAGTATTTAAAAACACTTTTATTAAATTTAATTATTAAATTATTATTTGGACTAATAATTTCATATTTTAGAGTTAGATTACATGAATATTATCAGAATGATTGTGCAATGCTTTCACACAACTGGAAATGTCAAATTACAAATTAAGTAAGTTGTCTTGACATGGATATAAGTAAATATAAATAACAAATGAATATAAAGGAATATATTGTGACTAATTTATTTATTTTTATGATAATAATTTTTTTAATTTTAATATATGATATAATTACTTTATATTCTTATACAACACTTACACAATTCTTGTGGAAGCAGAAGAAAAATCAATAAAATGATTTTTAAAAACAATAAAATTAAAATGATAAGAACCATTAAGTGACCTAAAAACTTGAATAAATATTATTTGTTGAGTATATATCAAACATAATTATAAAATCATCAAATTTATGACCATTTGGATCCACATGGATGAGATTATGACCTGTATTGTATTTTATTTAATGAAAATTCAAACATACCACACTCTTGTTTTTAATAAGTGTAATATTTTAGCATGGTGTTATCATAATGATTTGTTAAAATATAAATAGTATTTATAAAGGAAATTTTTTTTCTACATAATGTTATTTTATTTTTAATTTTTATTTAATAAATAATTAACTTAAAGTTTTACACAACGTTGATGCACTAATTATTTAATTAATGGAATAATCAAATAAATGATAATAACAATATTAAAAGTAAAAATATTTGAGATATTTAAGGTGATAAATGAATTATATACATTAATATAAAATTATTAGGATATAATAAAATATATTTTTAGAATTTTAATTGTTTTCTTGATGTTTTTAATGTCAAAGTAATGAATAGTTTCAAATTTGACAATAAATATATTTTATTAAATTATTTAAAAATCAAAAAAACCATAAAAAATAGTAAATGGGACAATATAAGGACTAAAATGTCTCTCTATATTAATTTATATTCCATTTGAAATCATTAGAATATATAATAGTCTTATTATTTTATAAGATTTTGTGAAATTCCAAAAGTGCCCCTCACCTCAATTATAAAAGTGAACCCCTTCCTTCACTTCTTTACACCACTTTGAGCCATATTTATTAACCAAAATATACCTATTTGTCTTATTAACATACTTATTTAATCTCTTTTGGTTATGTCCCTTCCAAAATACCTAACCTATGTTCCTTAATAGAAATTATAAAGGAGATCCTTTGTAGAATAGGTAATCTTCTTTTCCGACTCGTTCAAATTTATTTATTCTCATTCCTCCTTTAAATATTTTATAACCCTAAAAAAATAAAAAATCTAGTATCATATATATACTGATATGTTATTAAAATTATTATACAACCATATTCCATCTTTTATTAATCTTATAAAAAATGAAAGCACGACATGTGCATACGTATGACTTACCGTCTCCACATAGTAGTGCAATTAATTTTTCATTACAAATTTACATGGATGTTTTTAATGATATAAATAATGGATATATATGATATTTATGACAATATATTGATTTATTTTAATTAATATATCATCAATTTCTCTACCCATTCACCATTAAGGTAATGATACCATCGCTCATGCTTACGTACGACCTACCATCTCCACGAAGCGATGAAACTCATTTTCCATATCAAACATTAGATATTGGTTATAAAAATTAAATAAATAATTAAATATAAAACTTATATCATTAATTAAATTATGGAGATAATGAATATAAATAATATGAACATGAATTGGATCTTATGTGACAAAACATGAATGAGAAAAAATGAAGTAGTTAACACCCATAACAATGGTAATAATGAAATATTATTAATGACCAGGTGGTAAGAGGTTATATATGGATTATATATGATATAATAAATATGAATATGGTTATGGTATAACTTAATAACATGATATAAACCATTATGAATGAGGTTAAGGCATGTTCAACTAAAGGAAAGTGTAATGTAAGGGATCTTTCTGAACCTCCATATTTCTTTTTGGTTACACTTTCTCTCTCTTTGACTCAATTTATCTCTTACTTTTCTTGTATAATTATCCTATATTCTATGTATATGTACCATAAATATTAATTTATCTCAATTCATCTTCCTTTTATTTGGAATTACATGTTTTAAATGATCCCTTCTTAATTCCTCTCGACAAGCAAGCCCAATTAAAAGAGACTTCTCTATTTCTTACCCATTTTAAAGAGCACTCCATAAACTATTTTAAGCCACCAAAATTTTCATAAAATATATCATTTTATCATGATTAAAATTAGTTTATTTCTTTTTTATGGAAATAAATATACCTTTATCCTCTTTTAAGAATCTTTATTCTTTTCCCAAAAACAATGCTTAAGTGGAACATTTCCAAAGTCACCTAGCCACTCTTATTAATGTTTTAACTTTAGTTGGAATTAAATATTCCTGATATATTATTAAATTTCCTGTATGAATGTCCAAGAATAATATAAATCCATTATTTCATGGATAACACTATGATACACCCTTTATTTTTTCTTTATGGCATGATTACAAAACCCATTTCTTTACATGGGAAACCTTATGATTAATCCTTATATTTGATTTCTTTATGTGGAACAAATATTCATGCAAAGGTTGTTAAGGGTGCACCAATATAGAGATCCAAATCATTGGGTAATGTTTTAGTCTCATGAGACATTATGTATGGGATTAGGGAATAACCTAATCCATTATGAGACTATGTCCACTATGTGATATATTCTTAATAGTTTACCTTGTCCCATGTTTATGTCATGGTATATGTTTCCATCACATTAATATTTTTACATGATCATATGATTCCATGTTCTACATGATATGTCTCCATGTGTTTATTTAATATCCATTCCTTTTATGTTATCATTTTATGCCTTCTGACTCAGGTGCTATTATTTATTTCCATGTTTATTCCCTTACTAGTACTTTTTAGCTCACGACTTTGTCTATGAATTACCTTGGTTATCCTATGAAGTTGTACAAGATCAAAGAGAGTTAGGATATCCTTATGTTTATGAATTAAAAGCTGTTTTATAATAGTTTCAAGATTTTTTATGTACCGAGTCATCCAAAGAGGCTAGATTTTTCAATCCTTCATATGTATTTAATGGATAATTATACCTAAAATCATGTAATAATATGTGTAAAAGTCTTGGTTCACTATATTTGGAATCAAAGTTTAGTTTAGTTATTTTAGGGGATTAGGACTATAAAACATTAGTTAGGACCCTAAGGATAATTCTCTCTTCATGGATAACCTAAACTTAAACTCAGGTAATAACAAGTTAGGATATACTTTTAATTAATAATTTTATGATTATATGCTAATAGTTTAATTCTTATATTTTCATTAGATAAGTATTCAAGCCCCATTAATTTTATTTTCTTCTTACTTTTAGTTAATTAATGGAAATAGGGGAAACTGTTCTAAAAATGTGATAGGAAATTTGATCATTACCCTAATGAGATTCCAAACCTTATGGAAATGATATATTATAATGTCATGACAGTACTAGATCAACTGGCTCAAGTTATGAATAATAACTTGAATCACGTGGAATTACCTCCTTCTCTTAATAAAGATCAATTTGTTGTAAAACCGTTTATGCGAAAAATGCTTCATACGTTTAGTGGATCTTCTGATCCACTTATCATAAAAAATGGATTAAATCCATTGAGAAGATATTCCCTATCCTCCAATTCTCAGAAGAAGATAATGTCATGGTGGTGGTCTATCATTTAGATTGGGAAGTTGATCATTGGTGTAAACTGATCAAAAACACTAACTCTAAAGGGGAAATTGATTCCATGGAATGAGAAGGATTCAAGATTTTTTTTTCAATAAATATTTTCTCTGAAATCTCCATATTAAGATGGAGGGAGAGTTCCTTGGACTAAATAAAAATGAAAATGAGTCTCTCAGATCATATGAGGAAAGCATTATAAAGCTTGAACAATATTACTCTGGCTTCTTCATGAACACTAAAATAAAGGCGGGACACTTATTTAGTGGATCAAATATGAGTCTATGAAATTACTTGGTGATTTGAGACTTTGATAGCTATGAAGAGATTGTCTATTGTGACCTTAAGGTTGAGATGGAAATTGGAGAATCTTAGTGGCCTTGTGAGATCAGAGATAAAAAGGGGTAAATGTAGTTTAACATGGGAGGATCCAAAAATAAATCCCATGGAGTAAATAAAAACCAACATATGACATGTCAAAAATGTTGGAAGAAGAATCCTTGGAACTATCTAAAAATAAAAAATATATGCTTTAAATATATAAAAAGGGGAACCATGATAGTATTTTCTAAAAGGATATCAGGGATCCCACTAATGAAGAGGAATAAAGGAAGGTTTAAATCAACACTCTGCCTATAGTAATGTGATTCAACTATAAGAAACATGGGAATTATGTGATCTAGTTCCTTAATATAAGGGGTTTCAGTGATAATGTGTAACAACCCATGCTTCCATGCTGTGTTTCCCTTTGAATAAAAAAATAGCTTGTTTTGTACGCAATATTGAGTTCTAGCACACCATGACCAATCAAACTAGCCATTTTGAATAGTAATACCCACCTTTTGAAACTCAATAAATTTTATTTTTCAAAATGGACTTCATTTTTGGATTCGGGATATCAAAATTATCTTAGAGTGATTTTTTTGTATTTTTTTGAAAACTTTCAATTTTTGATGAATAGTTAAAAACACTACGTTATTTTTTAAAACCGACTTTTTATTTAAATAATTAATTATTTTATTTTAATTTATTTTAGGTAAAAATAGATACATAATAACCAAATATTTTCAATTTAATTCATTGGAGTCATTTTATAAAAATATTAGATATATAAAATTTTATTGAACTTTTTACTGTCTTTTACCAACCTTCTAGGCACATTAGAAAATTTGCATAAAATGAAATTTTACCCCTTATGTGAATTAAATTTCAAAAATCTGAGGGATACAGTTGATATCAGTAAGTAAAATGTGTTTTAATAAGATGAAAATAATTTTTGGTGAATAGTAACTTTTGACTTTTATTTATCACGGTTAAAAGTAAATAGGGTAATTAAATGTAAAAATGATATTATTATTACCCTAACACATTTTCTAATTCTATTTTATATGTGTATTTTTACCAAAATAAACCATAGGAATAAAATATGATCCTTTTGGTCCACTTGGATTAGATTAAGACATTTATTATTATTTTATTTAAAGAAGAGTTAAAAGTGTTAAATTCAAAATTTTATAATGAAAACGTTTTTAATATATGGCTATATCTAAGATAAATTAGACTATAAATATTCATTTGAAAGATAAAAATATTTTATACATAATTTTAATTTATTTATAATTTTTATCAACTAAATAACTTAAATTTATTTTTGACACAATGATGATGCAGTGATTACCTTTTTAATGAAAGGTTAAAATAGTTAATGTTATAAATATTAAAATAAATATAAATTGAAACTTTTGATGCATTAAACTAATTTTATTGATTAATATGACATTTTAGGTTTGCTTAAATGAATTTTATTTTGAAGTAATCATGCTATTATGACTTCCACAAAAATCAATTACTAAATAGTATCAAAATTGACAAAAATGAGTCTTAAAAAAATACTATATTATTAAATGATATAATAGTCCTAAAAAAATACATTTTTGTCAAAGGACTTAAATAATAATAGATATATCATTAATTAACCACTTGGGGTTCTCTTGGAATTTTATGGTAAGATTATTAATCATATAATATAAGAATATAAGAATACATGATAAAAGGTAAACTATTTAATTAAGAGTTAAATCTAAAAAATAAGGTTAATATGATGACCTAAACAAGTATAAAACCTATTGGTTGAGCTTTTTTTGACCCATACTTACCTTATCATATAAATAAATAATTTTGGATCCATTATAAATCTAATATTATTGTAAAATAAAATAATATTTCAAGCGTTTTCTAAAGTGATTAGCACCACTCTTATAAAAGGGTACTTCCCATTCTCTCAAAATCACACCTCCAAAGCCATTTGTCTCGGCCAAAACCTACCCAAATATCCTACCAACTACCATACCTTAGACCTATAGGAATTAATTTTATTAGAAATCCAACCTAAGGATCCCTTTTGATCAAATCAAAAGGAAACGCCCGAAGAAGAGGTAGTAATTTCACCACCTCTTTCAACGTTCTTTTCTTCTTCCACTTCCTCTTTATTTGTTATTCCCATACCAAAATAATAAATCCATTACCTTATACATACTGTGATGTTATTATAAATATGGTACAATGTTATTCATTATTCTATCCATCCCATGAATGACAAGTCACCAATGGTGCGTATGTACGACTTACCGTCTCCACGTTGTGGTGTAGTTTGTTATTCAAACACTTCATTATTTGGATGGGTATAATATTGAGTATAATTAATGTAAATAATAAATATAACATGTTAAGAATTATGTATATATGATATACCATCCAATTACATATGATTTCACATTTAATAGAATGATATTGTTTCTCTTTCATACGTACGGATTACCATCTCCATGAACACGATGAGATTTATTCCCCATCGTAATAATTCAAGAATAATTTTTATTTTATGATTAAAAATAATGTTTAAGAACATAATATAATTATTTATGTGAATAAAATATGTCCTATCCATAACAAACATGGCTTATATAACCAATTATATAATGGAAACCTAATCAGTTAACACCCGAAACGATGAAACTACTGAAATATTATTAAAAAGGAAATATTAGAAGATCATATATGATATCATATTTATGTATGTGGTTCTTGTATATTCTAATAAAAATTATTTAACTATTATACCAGAGGTTAACTTACCCTAGACCAAGTAAAATTACAAGGTAAGGTTTAATTCTACAATCTCTTCATTATTCGAGGTTTTTTATACGTGAGTATCTACTGGGACTTCTTTATCATCCACATCCATGTTTTTTAAAAATGTATTTCAATTTTTTTTAATATTTTCCATAATATGGTTTAAATTCATTTATACAGTTTTTTTTTGAATTTTTATAATTTTTTTAAAGGAATCCTTCCGTCGTTTTCCAAACAAGGTACTTTATGACCTTTTCGACGAATTAAGGTAAGAATGTTTTTTTAACTTATACGGTGGGTGCAGATATTTTCCACTGTTATAACACCTCCTAATCTCCCCTTAAAAACTTATAAGAATATTTTCAAAATAAATGTTTTCTTCTATAATTATGTGACTTTTAAATTATTTTAAAATAAAAAGAGACATTTCTCTCAAATAGTTTTGATTTCATCTATGTCAACATCCTTGGATGGATTTTACACTTTTTTGAAGTTGATTTATTGTGATACAAATCATCCATATTTTGTTAAAGGTTTTGTGATATGTTTGACTATGGATATGTTATTTTTATACAATTCATAGTTTATGGTTACATTATTAACATTTCGTATAATAGTTTTAATATGAATATTTATGTTATGTTTCAACCTTTTCATATGAGGAATGCATTATACCTAGTAAGTGACGGGTGGATCCCGCTATAGCTCCTTGATGCATCGGTAGGTCTTATTAGACAAAATAGTGTCTTGGTACAAGTCCTTGACAAAATCTTATTTTTAGTCTTGGAACGGGGCGTTGACTATGTGGTTATGATGTCTGGAATTATGCAATCCATCATTATGAGATTGGCTATTGATATTGCATACGATTATTCGACTAGTAGAATATCCATGTTAATAAGTAAATGGAATTATTTTATTTATATTTTCCATATTACGCTGAAGTTTAAGTTTAAAAGGCTTTTGTTTTTGTCTTATACAATGCCTTAAATGTTTATGCTTATTTATGAAAGTTTCCGCTATATTGTTATCCTTAATGAGCGCCTAATCTCACCCCATTCTATGTTTTATTTTTCCCAAGATGTGAAGAAGTATATTATGTCTGACCTACAGGGATAGTCTAAGGGATATAAATGTGTTCAAATGAGACAATGTTGTCATTCTTTTTCAATTTATAATGTAATTTAAAACTTATGTTTGTATCTAGTACTTCTAAGGATACTAAACTGGTCGGTCTTTTGGGACATGACTCCTTGTATCATGCCAATGTTATGTAATAATGCACCGAATCTGGGTAACTGGGGTCGGGGAGTTACAGTTGGTATCAGAGGAAGTTTAGTACAAACCATGGATGCTAGATTTAGAAAAACACTGATTAGAGAACATTACCCTAAGATAGACTTTGAGGATTGGTATAGAAGAAATTACTAGAATTTTGGTAATATAGAGATTTTGTGTATTTTAAAATCAATAAAATCCTATTTGGATACAAGAAGGTAGAGGAGGATCTGTCATAGATGTACCTAGGAGTGAAAACTCTAACATGGAGTTTCGGGCTTGACCTGGGTTATCCTAGTACACGACAACGGGCCTTGATGCACTCTTGGTTACGACACTCTCGGGTGATATTCTTAGGATAATTCACATTTTCTCTACAAACCATTATAAAAGATTTATGAGTATATACCCCATAAAAGATTTTTTTTATGATTATAGATGATATACATAAATAATTAAATTTATATTAAGTGTTTTTCAAGTTTGGAATTATGTATTTTGATTCATAAAATAATCTAGTGTATGCCATTGTTTAGAAATGATGCCTAGTAGAAGGAATGAAAACAGTATCAACGCACGTATTCCATGTAGGGGTTTCCCTCCTACTCAAGATAATTACAGTGGAGCTCGTGATGTAACTTGTACTGATCAGCTTATCACAATACTAGGACAACTCACTAAGGTTATGAATAATAACCTTACCCGTATAGAGCACTCTGATCCACAACGTGAAGGATCAATGTTAAACCACTTCATGAGGAAAAAACCACCAACATTATATTGGACTACAAATCCATTTTTACCGAAGTAATGGATAAGTTACTTAGAGAAACTATTTCAGGCTTTGGGGAGTAGCAAAAGGGAAAAAGTCGTCATGGAAGTTTATCACCTCATGGGAGATGCAGATCAATGATGGTCATTAATTCAATACAAAAATAAGGATGGAGTATAAAATATGGAATGAATGGAGTTTAAAGATATTTTCTTAGAAAAATACTTTTATCTTGACCATCGAGTTGATATGGAAAGACAATTTCTTATTTTATGGAAAAAGGAGGATTAGAATGACGCAAATTATGAGGCTAACTTTACAAGGTTATCAAGGAATGCAGATGATTATACATATAACATAATGATTAAGATTGATCAATTATTTTATGAGTTAAAACCATTTCTCCATTGAGCATTAGTCTCACAATCCTTCTCATCATACGAAGATATTATCTCATGTGCTATCAAGACAGAAAAGGAATTCTTTAATTCTTACGACTTTAAAGAAAATAAAGAGAAGAAGAGATCTATTGGACACTCTAGAAATGGAAATAAGGGAAGAAGGGAAAAGTTAAATGTCCATCCTATGGTAAATGTGGGAAGAAACACCCTGGTACTTGCCTAATGGGAATGAGATTCTGTTACATGTGTGGTGAAAAAATCCACCAAGCTCATGATTGCAAGGGAAAGAAAGAGGTTGTCAATGTTTAATGCTACAATTATAGAGAAAAGGGAAATTCTGAAAATGAATGTCCTAATATCCAAGGAAAATTACCTCAGAAAATCTCAAGGGAGCAAGGCCAAGATTATGTGATCACTACTTCCAAGGTTGAAGCTCCGAAAGACATGGTGGAAGATAATTTAATGGTTTCCTCAAGTTTAGCCAATGATTTATTTGATTCTGAATCATTTCATTGTTTCATATCTTCCTAGTTTGCTAAAAAAATTAGATATTTCAAATTTGATTTAACAAGAGATTTTTCGGTCAAAACTCCTAAGGGAAGTTTCATTGGAACAAAGTTTTGTGAATCAGTTTCCATTAGGGCATACAAATATTCTTTATCTATTGATCTCATCATCATACCCATGATTGAATTTGATATAATCCACGGAATGGATTGAATTTCGGACCATGATGTAAAAATTTATTGTAAGAATAATGCGGTTACAATTTTCAATGATTATAAGGAGTACCTTATCTTTAGAGCAGAAATTTCACCACCTAATTATTTTCTAGATCCAACCCCAGTAGCTCTACTAAATTCAATTATTGGGGAGGAAGAGAATGAAAAAACTATGGGTGAGGAAAATAATGTTCAAATAGAGGACATACCTATTTTGAAAGAATATTTGATGTGTTTCTAGAGGATTTACCTGGACATCCTACAGAATGAGAAATTGAGTTTTCCATTTATTTAATTCCTAGTTCAAGGCCCATATCGAAGATCGCTTATAGAATGGACATTGTGAAATTAGTGTAACTAAAGAAGAAACTAGAGTAATTGAGTAATAAAGTATTTATTCACCCTTTTGTTTCTCCATGGGGAGGCCCTGTTCTTTTTGTTAAGAAGAAAGATGGATCCATGAGGTTGTGCATTGACTATAGGGAGATCAATGCTATAAAAATAAATAACAAGTATCCCTTACCTCACATTGATTATTTATTCAATCAACTTCATGGAGCTCAATATTTTTCAAAGATTGACCTTTGATCTGGATATCATCAGTTGTGTCTGAAGAAGGAAGAAATTCCAAAAACAGCATTTTGAACCAGGTATAGGCATTACGAGTTTATAGTAATGCCTTTTGGACTCACTAATGCACCCTCTGTTTTCGTGGATCCAATGAACATATTTTTAAAGGAATATCTTGATGACTTTGTAGTTGTATATATGGATGATATTTTGGTTTACTCAAAAAGATATGAAGATCATGAAAATCACTTGCGCACTATTCTAAAAACCCTTAGAAGAAATGAATTATATGGGTAGTTTAGCAAGTGTCAATTCTGGCTTCAGGAGATTTCTTTTCTTGGCCATATTGTCTCTAAGGATGGAATCTCTATTGATCCTTCAAAGATCAAGGCAATCCAAGAATGGCCAACACCAACAAGTATAACTAAGGTACGCAGTTTTATTGGTTTAGCAGGTTATTATCGGCATTTCGTCCATAATTTTTCCTAAATGGATAACCCATTAACCAAGCTCACATGTAAAGGGGTTAAATTTGCTTGAAAAAAAGAGTGTGATGAATGTTTTGAAATCACTAAAGATACTATTAGTCAATTATCCTATCTTGACTCTACTATCAGGGAATGATAAATTTTTTATTTATAGTGATGCATCAAAGAAAGGACTTGGTTGTGTCTTTATGCAGAATGATGGGGTTTTTACCTATGCATCATGACAGCTAAAAATTCATGAGCAAAACTATCCCACTCATGATCTCGAGTTAACAGCTATAATCTTTTCTCTGAAAATTATGGAGACACTATCTCTATGGTAAACATGTGAGATTTATACTAATCACAAGAGGTTGAAGTATATTTTCTCACAAAAAGAACTCAACATGAGGCAAAGGTGATGGCTTGAGCTACTCAAGGATTATGATTTCACTATACACTACCACCCGGGGAAGGAAAATAAGGTGGCAGATGCTTTAAGCAGAAAGGATCATGGAGTTTTGAACAAGATGAGAGTTGAAAGGGATCCTATTTTCATGTATCTAATAAAGATGGATATGTGAATAACCATAGAAGGTGAAACATTAATACGTTTTCAAATGGTTGGAAAACAATCTTTACTAGAAAGGATAAAGTGTTCTCAGACTGATGATGAGGAGTTTAACAAGAAAATTAAAGGTGTGAATGATGGGAGATTGATTGAATTCATATTTGAAAATGAGATTTTGAAATTTGGGAAGAGACTTTGTGTTCCTGACATAACTGATCTAAAAAGGTAATTGCTGGATGATTCTTATGGGTCCAATTTCTCTATACACCCTGGTAGCACTAAGATGTATAATGATTTGAAGGAACATTTTTAGTGGGACAACATGAAGAGATAGATTTATGATTATGTGTCAAGACGTATGGTTTGTCAACAAGTGAAAGCTGGAAGACAATATCCTAGAGGAGTCATGCAACCTCTTCCCATACCTGAGTGGAAATGGGATGACATTATGATGGACTTTGTTATGGGGCTACTAAAGACTCCTTGAAGGAATGATGCAATATGTGTCCTTGTTGATCGTCTTACTAATTTAGCACATTTTATTTCTATAATAGAAGATTTACCACTTGAACATCTAGAAAGACTATATATTAATGATGTTTTTAGACTTCATGGAGTACCCCTATCATTTTTTTCTGATCATAATCCCCATTTTACATCAAGATTATGGAAAAATCATCAGAAGTCATTGGATACTGTACTTCATTTGAGCACTGCCTACCACCCTCAAAATGATGGACAATCAGAACAGAATATTCAAACCTTATAAGACATGTTGAGATCTTTCTAACATGAATTTCAAGGTATGTGGGATCAATATTTACCTATGGTAGAATTTTACTATAACAATAGCTTCCATTCAAGTATTTAGATGAAACCATATAACGAATTATTTAGAAAGATATGTTTCATACCAAATTGTTGGGATGATGTTGGTGAAAGAAAAGTCGTAGGCCCCAAACATGTTGAGGAAACAATAGAAAATGTGATGATTATCCAAACCCACATTAAAGAAGCTCAAAGTAGGCAAAACATTTATGCCAATAACCAATGGAAGGATTTGGAATTTCAAGTAAGAGATCAGATTTTCATGAAAGTATCTCCATGAAAGGGTGTTATATGTTTCGGTAAGAATGGTAAATTATGTCCCAGGTACATCAGACCTTCCAAAATTCTAGAACAAATTGGATTTGTAGCTTATCGTTTGGAAATTCCACCAAGTCTCTCCAAAGTTCATGATGTGTTTCACGTATCGCTGTTGAGAAAATACATGCCTGACCCAATGTATGTACTCACCTATGAAGAAATATACTGGAACCCGACCTGTCTTATTGCAAATATCCAATTAGAATTTTTGATACCAGAGAAAAAGTGTTGAGAAACCGGACGAATCATCCTGTGAAAGTTCAATTGAGAAACCATAAGATGGAAGAGGAAACTTGGGAACCCAAGGAACTTATAATGAAGAACCACCAGAATCTTTTTATATATTAGTATTCTAGAAATTTCAAGGACGAAATTATTTGAAGTAGGGTATAATTTTACACCCCAAGATTCCACGACACGTTTCCCTTTGAATAATACAATAGCGTGTGATGTACGCAACTTCGAGTTCTATCACACCACAACCAATCAAACTAGCTGTTACAAATAGTAATACCCACTTTTTTAAACTTTATAAATTTTATATTTCAAAATTGACTTCATTTTTGGATTCGGAATATCAAAATTATCTTAGGGTGAATTTTTAGTATTTTTTCTGAAAACTTTCAATTTTTGATGAATAGTGGAAAACACTACGTTATTTTTAAAACAGACTTTTTTATTTAAAAAATTATTTATTTTATTTAAATTTATTTTAGGTAAAAATATATACCTAATACCTATATATGTTCAATTTAATTCATTGGATTCATTTTATAAAAATATTAGATATATAAAATTTCATTGAACTTTTTACTGTCTTTTACCCACCTTCTAGGCACGTTAGCAAATTTTTATAAAACGTAATTTTACCACTTTTGTGAATTTAATTTCAAAAATACAAGATACATGTTTGATATCAGTAAGTAAAATGTTGTTCAATAAGATGTAAATAATTTTTGGTAAATAGTAACTTTGGAATTTTATTTACCACAGTTAAAAGTAAATAGGGTAATTAAAGGTAAAAATGATATTATTATTACCCTAACACATGTAATAATTCTATTAGACAAGTTTATTTATACCAAAATAAACCTTAGGAATAAAATATGACCCTTTTTTCTACTTTTATTAGATTAGGACATTTATTATTATTTTATTTAAAGAAGAGGTAATAGTGTTAAATTCAAATTTTCATAACTAAAACCTTTTTAATAAAGGGTTATAAATAATATAAATTCAAATATGAATATTAATTATAAATATAATAATATTTCATAAATAAAGGTATTTTATTTATAATTTTTAGACATTATATAGTTAAATTTATTTATGACACAATGATGATGCAGTAATTACCTCTTTATTTAAAGGTTAAAATAATTGATGTTATAAATATCCAAATAAATGTAAATTGAGACTGTTGATGCATTAACCAAATTTTATAGATTAATATGACATGTTAGGTTTGATTCAATGGATTTTTTTGAGTAATCATACAGTTATGACTTCCACAAAAATCAATTACTAAATAGTGTCAAAATTGATATAAATGAGTTTTTAAAACAAATACTATATTATTAAATGATATAATAGTACTAAAAATATACAGTTCGGCCAAAGGACTTATATAATAATATATATATCATTAATGAACCACTTAGGGTTCTATTTTTATTTTACAGTCATATTAATAACCAGATAATATAATATTACAAGAATGCATGGTAAAAGTTAAACTATTCAACTAAGAGTTAAATCTAAAAGATAAGATTAATATGGTGACCCAAACCTATCTATAATCTATTGGTTGAGAGGATTTTGACCCATCCATTCCTTATCCTCTAAATAAATCATTTCATAGCCATTATAAACCGAATATTATTGTATAATAAAATAATATGTCAAGCTTTTCCTAAAATGACCCTCACCTATCTTTTAAAACGGTACTTACCATTATCTCAAAATAACACCTCCAAAGCCATTTTTTTCAGCCAAACCCTGCCTAAATATCCTCATAACTACCCTCCCTTCTACCTATAGGCCTTAATTTTATCAAAAAGCCAACTTAAATAGCTCTTTTGATCAAATGAATAAGAAACACCCGAAGAAGAGGTAATAATTTCACCACCTCTTTCAAAGTTCTTTTCTTCTTCCACGTAGTCTTTATTTGTTATTCCCATAAAAAAATAATAAATCCAGTACCTTATACATAATTTTATGTTATTATAAATATGTTACAACAATATTAATTATTTTATCCATTCTATGAATATCAAGTCAGCAAACGTGCGTACGTACGACTTACCGTCTCCATGTCGTGGTGTAATTTGTTATTCAAACACTTCATTTTTTGGATGTGTATAATAATGAGTATAACTGATGTAAATAATAAATATAATATGTTACGTATTATTTATATATGATATACCATCCAATTAGATATGATTTCACCATCAATAGAATGGTATAGTCGCTCGTGCGTACGTACGGATTACCGTCTCCATCGACCCGATGAGATTCATTCCCCATCATAACCATTCAAGAATAATTTTCATTTTATGATTAAATATAATTATTAAGAACTTAATATAATTATGGATATGAATCAAATACATCCAATCCATAAAAAACATGGTTTATGTAACCAATCATATAAAGGAAACCAAATCAGTTAACACCCGAAACGATGATACAACTGAAATATTTTTAACAAAGCAATATTAGAAGATAATATATGATATCATATTTATGAATGTGTTTCTTGTATAATATAATAACAATTATTTAACTATTATACAGGAGGTTAACGTACCCTCTACCAAGGAAAATTACGAGCTAATGGTTAATTATACAATCTCTTTATTATCCGAGATTTTTTATACGTGAGTATCTACTGGGAGTTCATTACCGTCCACATCCGTGTTTCTTAAAAATGTATTTCAATACATTTTTAATATTTCCAATAATTTGGTTTAAATTCATTTATACTCTTTTTTAAATTTTTATAAAATGTTTTGAAAGGAATTTTTCCATCTTTTTCCAAACAAGGTACTTTATGACCTTTTCAACGAATGAACGTAAGAATGTTTTTTAACTTACATGGAGGGTGCAGCTATTTTCTGCCATTATAACACCTCCGTATATCCACTTACAAGATTTTAAGAATATTTTCAAAATAATTTTTTTCTTCTATAATATGTGACTTTTAAATGATTTCAAAATAGTAAGAGATATTTCTCTCAAATAGTATTGATTTCATCTATGTCAACATCCTTTGATGGATTTTACACTTGTTTGAAGTTTATTTATTATGATACAAATATTCCACATTAAATGGATGGTTTTGTGATATGTTTCACTATGGATGTGTTATTTTTACACCATTCATGGTTTATAGTTAAAGTATTAACATTTCGTATGATAGTTTTAATATGAATGCTTATGTTATGTTTCAAACTTTTCATATGAGGAATGCATTGGACTTAGTAAGTGATGGGTGGAGCCCGCTATAGCTCCTCGATGCATCGGTATGTCTCATGAGACAAAATAGTGTCTTGGCACAAGGTCTTTCAAAAATATTATTTTTAGTCTTGGCATGAGGCCTTGACTATGTGGTTATGATGTCCGACATTATGCATTCCATCATTATGAAATTGGCTGTTGATATTGAATGTGATTATTCGACTAGTAGAATATCCATGTGGATAAGTAAATGGAATTATTTGATTTATCTTTTCCATATTATGCTGAATTTTAGGTTTATAAGGATTTTTTTAGTCTTATACATTGACTTAAATGTTTTTTATTATTTATGAAAGTTTCCGCTATAATGTTATCCTTACTGAGCACCTGAGCTCACCCCTTTCTATGTTTTATTTTTTCCAAGATGAAAATAAGTATATTATGACTGACCTGTAGGGATAGTCTAAGGGATATGAATGTGTTCAAAGGAGAAAATGTTGTTGTTGTTTTTCATTTTATAGTGTAATGTAAAACTTATGTCTGTATCTAGTACTTACAAGGATACTAAAATGATTGGTCTTTAGAGACATGATTCCATGTATCATGACAATGTTATGTAACAATGCACCGACATTGGGTAATTGGGGTCGGGGCATTACATAATCAATGAAAAAAACCTCCAAGGTATCATGAAATGGAATAAGATATCACTACTATTGAGGTGGATCCAAAAAATGATGTGGTGTAAGGTATGATGGTCATTCAATCAAGAATAGAAAACATACTTTTTGATTTTGGTTTTACATAATCTTTCATGTCTTTCATGTTCAGTAGAACTATTCAAACACCACTTCAAAATATGAAAGTTGAGCTATCTGTGAGAAGAGATAAAGGGATAATTATTTCATATAATGTATATAACTCCTCCTCGGTTAATGTTTTTGGACCGAACCACCAATGAAATACCATTTTACTTACTTTTGTGGAGTTGGATTCAATATTGGGAATGGATTTTCTATCTTTATAAAAATCCAACATCAACTGTCAAGAGAGGCATATTACTCTTCAAACTTGAGGCATCCTCTAATTATGTACAAGTGTAATGAGGAGGATGGATCTTCTTTTAAATCATCAAATCAAGTGTGGTTATTAATTCCTTATGAGGAATAATATCTATCACAAATTATTGAGGAAAAGGAGAGGCTTATTCTAGAAGACATGCCCATTGTGATGGAATACACCATATGTTCTCGGGAGAATTGCCCAGTATTCATCCTGACCAAGAGTTTGAGTTCTCAATATAACTTTTACCAACATATCTTCCTTGTTCAAATAATTATTATTGGATGTCCACCATTGATTTGGAATAATTAAAGAGTCAGTTACAAGAGAATCTCGACAAGGGTTTCATATGCCTGAGTGCTTCACCATAGGGTGCATTGGTCCTCTTCATCAAGAAGAAGGATATATTAGTGTGCCTATACATTTACTATCATGTGCTCAAAAAAAATAATGATAAATAACAAGTATCCCCTCTCATAGATAGATGACTTGTTCGATCAATAACGTGGGGCCAAATATTTCTCTATGGTGGAACTTTGGTCGGGATATCACCAATTAACGGTGAAAAAGGAATATATTCCAAAAATTTATTTTCAAATGAGATATTTACACTATGAATTTATAGTGATTATATTTGACTCACTAACACTCTAGAAGTATTTATGGTCATAATGAATAGAGTCTTTAGATATTATCTCAAAAAATTTGTGGTAGCCTTTATAGATTATATTCTAATATACTCCACGAGCAAGGATGGGCATGAGGAGAATTTTAATACTATGATAAAGAGTTTGTGGAGGGAGAAAATATATGAAAAGTATAGTAAATATGAGTTCTGGATGGAGGATGAATCCTTATTGGGGAATTTTATCACCAGAAAAGGGATATCTATGGACCCTTCTAAGACAAAGGCAACTGAGGAGTGGCACAAAACAACATCTGTAACAAATATCCGTAGTTTCCATAGTCAATCTGGTTATTACTAATGATTTGTGAGGAAATTATCCTGAATATAAAGCCCAATTATCAAGATTAATTGTAAGTTCTTAATATTTTCCTAGACCATTTAATGTGAAGACTATTTCAAAGAGTTGAGAAAAGGCTTATCACTGCACCAATACTAACACTACCCACAAGTGGGGAACTATTTGTGGTATAGAATGACGCATCAAAGAAGGGATTGGAATGTTTACTAATTAAAAACAAAAAATGAATTTCATATGCCCCAAGGCATCTGAAACTTAATGAGAAAAACAATCCTATGCACGATTTGGCGTTGGAGGATATGATCTTTACATTGAAAATCTTGTGGAATTATCTATATGGGGAGAAGTGTGAGATATATATTGATCACAAGAGCCTCAAATATATATTCTCATAGAATTATCTTAATATAAAATATAAAAAATAGTTATATATCATCAACGATTGAGAAATACTCAATCCACTACCACCCTAGAAGAGAAAATAAAGTGGTACATGCTCTAAGTAGAAAGGATCCAACAACATTATCAATAATGAGAATTGAGAAGCATCCAATCTTCTTGTAATTAAAATGGATGAACATAGGAATCATAAGGAAAAGAAAATCATCATTCATTTATTAAATTATTTCTCAACCATCCCTTATGGAGAAGATAAATAATACTTAAATTAATTATGTGTAAATTTAGAAGAAGGTGGAATCTATCAGAGATACGAAATCCTAAAAGTTCAAAATTGATTAGGAATAAGTAATAATATTTGGGTCACGACTATAAATTCTATAAAATCATGAGGTAAAGAGGGAGATTTTGAATTATTCACATAGATCAACCTTCTCCATCCACCCAGGGAGCAAAATTTTGTATCAATATCTCTAAGATAACTATTGGTGGGACAATATAAGAAAAGAGATAGATGAATATCCATCGAAGTTCCTGGTATGTTAGTAAGTAAAGGCTAAAAGGAAAAATTAAAAGGGAATGATGAAACAATTACCTATACCTATATGGAAATGGGAACAATCACTATAAAATTTGTCACTATACTTCCAAAGACATCTATAGGAAATAATTCTATGTGGGTTGTTGTGGATCATCTTATAAAGATAGATCAATTTATTACAATATGAGAGGAGTTATCCCTCTATCAACTTGCACATATATACATTAGGCAAGTAGTGAGGATATATAGAGTACCATTATTGATTTTATCCAATCAGTATATGATATTTACCGACTTTTTATGTAAAAGTTTCCAATATTCCCTAAACATTGAGCTAAACATCGGTACGAATTATCACCCTCACACTGATGGCCAGTCTGAGTGAACCATTCATCTACATGAATATATGTTGATATCATTACCAATGGACTTCAATGGAAGATGGGATTAACATATTCCACTATTCAAGTTCTCTTAAAACAAAAGTTTCCACTCAATAATCCAAATGGGTCTATATGAATCCCTTTATGGGAAGAGAAGTAGTACACTAGTATTCTAGGATGAACTTGGTAAACGTAAGCTAATAAGACCTAAAATGGTCAAGGAAATGGTTAAAAGGTGATGAATATTCAACAACACATCAGGGAAACCCAAATTTGATAGAAGAGATATGCAGACAATCATTAATTAGGCTTAGAGATTGATGTTGTAGATAAGGTATTCCTATACATATCTCTATGGAAGAGAGTCCGAGATTTGGGAAGAAGGGATAGGTAGGTCCAAGGTACATCATCCCCTTTGATATTATTTGTTGCATCAGAGATGTGGAATATCGATTAGAACATCCACCAACCATGTCTCATGTACATAATTTATTCTACATATCCCACTTGATGAATTACATACTAGATCCCTCACATGTACGGAATTCAGTGGTGACATAGCTGGAAAATGATCTCTCTTATGAGGATCATCAAGTGAAGATCTTGGACTATAGAGATAATGTTCTATGCAACAAGACCACTAACATGGTTAAAGTACTATAGAGAAATCACCAATATAAAGAGGCAACATGGGAACCAGAGGAAATGATAAAGGAGAAGTACAGGGTGAAATTTCATAAGGGGGAAGAATGTAATTGTTGTTTCCCACCAAATGAGAATTGAAAAATCTAAATGGTAAGAAATACCCAAATCATGGGTATTATTTCGTTAAAAATTTAAAGGAATAAGAAGGTAGATAAAACTCATGGATCACATAAAATCCAATGAACACACGATTGTATGACCTTCGAAAGATTATGAAAATAGGTCATACGTAGTGCATGACCTGCTTCAGATCATATTGAACCCCTTTAAAAATCCCTTTATCCTTGAGAAAGAATCCAATATGTTCACTAATCAAATGTTGGTGTCCATGTGCAGTCTATGCAGGCTCCTGCAGCTCTCATCTGTCTGGGAACATGCTCTCCAACCAAATCAGAAGGCTGGGTTACTACTGACAAACCATGATACATGACTGTGTGGAATTCACCAAGAAATTTCATGTATTCCATGTATATGAAAACTTCATCCATCAAACCTCCAAATTAATACATATAGAAAATTATTCTTTTCCATTTTCCATATGAGGAACAGATGTTGTGGGACCATATCTCATGGACACATCCATATAGTTTAAGTACAACCTTACTGCTACCAACTTATTTTACAAGTGTTTGATGAAATAAACCTCAAGGAAGTTGCAATGAAGAATATTATCAAATTCATGAAGTCTCATATCATCAACACATTCAGATTCCCCCACACAATATTAACGGAAAATGACACAAACTTTTTTCAGTAGAGTTTACGAAATTGTACCATGAGTAAAACATCGAGTCCAATCACTCATCCCACTACCATGCAACAAGAAATGGATAGATAGAGGCCCTAAAAAAGATTTAGTTGGATATACTCCAGAAGATGGTGAATAAATAAAAGTAGTACTCACCAGAAAAACTCTTCCATGCTTTATAGTCATACCATACCACCACAAATACTACTACACAAGTAACACCATATTCATTGGTGTATGTGATTGAGGTGATGTTTCTCATAGAATTCCATCTACCCTCTCCTTGAATATCCATTTTAAAACAACTATCAGATAATGAGAAATTAAAAAAATAGTCGAATGAATTGGAGTGGCTTGATGAGAACAAGTTTTGTACGTTACAAAACCTCAATGTTCGTCAGAATTGGATCATATGGCCCTTCAATAAAAAGGTTTTTCTATGTTCTTTCCTTTAAGGAGAACTAGTATTGGCTATTATAACCCCAATGAAACCATGAAAAAAACCTCCAAAGACAGAACCCAAAAGGGCAGGGCCTTGTATCATATATAAGGTCTATTGAAATGAAGGTTACATACTATCCACAATAGATGTAGAGCATGTTACACCACAAACCAATGTGAGGTTTCTTAAGAAATACTTTCAATATCTTCCATCAAGCATCTATCATCATGGAAACATGATGTTAAATTGTATGGAGAACATCTTGGTTGCATGGCGTTCAACTACAAAACCATGTCATGACCACATGATAGTAAACTGTATAGATCCCATCCTAGAAGTAAGGTGATGTACTAAACAACATCATTCACCCTTACCACAAGATCTTAAACTATACAACTGGTTTCCTCACCGGATGACACTAAATTACATGATTTCCTCATCTTCACAACATGAAATAATACTGTATGGATCCCCAATATTCCTCTTCTACTATATAAAGTCACTTACATCCTTACCACATGATGTGAAACTGCACAACTATTATCTTTTCCACATGACACTAAACTAAAAGGGTTTTAAAGAACCACATGCTTTATTCTAAATATAATGTGATTTATAGGGACACCTAGATCCTATATATTGTCCCAAAAACTGCATAATAAAAAATTCCCCTATCCATTCTCATATTTCTTCCATGATGTGAGGAACCTTTTCTATCCCCTATTTCTCACACCGAGCATAGCTCACATGAGCTTTGGAATTCTGGTAGGGTCTTCTGCACATGATCAAGACATACCATCTCATGACAGGGTAATCATATTACTAGATGCAATACCTTAAAAGAAACACCATTATTCTTAACCACATGATATTAAACTTCATGTTTGATGTCCCTTGCATGACATAAAACTACACATTACTAAGGACCTCCATCGAGAAGACCACTACCCTTGGTGCTAGTCTCCCCCACACCTCCATTAAAGAACTACATATGACTAAAAACCATTTTTTTATTCATTTTTAGAAAGCCAGTTTAAAAGTTACCGGTACCCATTACAAACATTAAACCAAGCAGAACCATAATCCATCAAAAACCTAAAAATTTAAAATTCAAATTTCAAAACCTAACATCATCAATCCCAAATCTCTTGACAGATACTTCGTACGCACACGTCCACCTCACACACCGCCACCTCTAACCAAGCATCTACCTATCGATCGTCCACCAGAATAGGTTTCCAGCTAGACCAACCACTGGGAAGCATCGCCGTACCATGCCACAAATCACCAGGAACAAAGATCCAAACGAAGAAATACACCAAACAGGCTATGAAATCCACAAACACAACAATACCATGAAACCACACATCGAAGAACAGCTCCTCGAACCTCTCATACCAATCCAAAAATTCCAAAACAAAACCCCCTCCCTGTAGTGATGCCTAGGTCACCAATATTGGGCCCATACACAGTAAATAAACATAAACCCCCTCCCTGTATACATGTCAGACCTGTACAAGGAGATTTATTTCTTAAAAATGATATATGAATTGATTCCTATCATAACATGACATGTAGTTTCACCGATATATCATGTCTTGGGTCCATCCAAACTGTTCCATTTTAACATCAGGGATCCTATGTCCATTCCATATAATGTTAAATTGCTTGGTTCCTTAAGAACTACTTGCATCTTGATTCCGGTCATCATATGATGCATAGTGACACCCAGATCCCCAATCTTGGGTCCATTTACAATAATCAATAGGAATAATTCCCCATATACATATGGCCCATACCTATATAGAGAGTTTCCATTTCAAGAACTACATGTTTCTTGATTCTTGTCATCACATGATACATAGTGACGCCTGAATATCCAATCTTAGGTCCAACTACAATAATCAATGGAAACAATTACCCCCTCTAAGTACGGTTCAAACCTATGTATATAATTAACCTTTCAAGAACTACGTGTGGATTGAATCATGTCATCATAGGATAAGTAGTGACACCTAGATCTCCAATCCTAGGTCCAGCTAAAAAAATCAACAGGAACAATACCCCTACGTATGGGTCAGACCTATGTAGAGTGTTTAGAATTCAAGAACTATGTGTGGATGGATTTCTATCATTACAGGGATATATAGTGAAACTATGATCTATAATCCAGGGTCCAACTATAACATTCAATAAGTATAATTCCCCCCTCTATTTAAGGGTTATACCTATGTATAGAATTTCTCATTGATGAATTATGTGTGGCTTGATTCATGTCATCACAGGATATGTAGTGATTCCCAGATCTCAAATATTGGGTTTACCTGCAACATATAAAATAAAAAAATAAACCCCTAATTGAATAAGGGATGGACCTATGTAGTAAATTTCATAGCAGCAAGACATTAAACTGCATGAAAAAAACAACATATACCTATTTTCAAAACGGGGTCGAGTCATCAAATCTGATTTTCCCTACAAAAAAGTTAGAACTATGTATAGCTTTCTTGAGCACATGATAAAACTACCCAAGAAGGGCTTTAGAGCATGTCTATCCACCAAATAATCCTATGCATGGATAAAATATTCTCTGTATATCTATATTCCCCATACTAGTTAAAATTTCCCTCAAGGACAACTTTCTTAACATTTCACTTCAGTTCCCACATCCTTACCACATGATGTTAAACTACAAGGAAGGGAATGTGTCCCCACTAAATGACATAAAAAGGTGAAAACCATCACCCATTATCATTATTTATAAAAGGAACATAATATCTTGACACCAATATACCAGAGTATGAGGTTCTTTCTTAATATTTTAATCCCCTCAGCCTATGACTCACTATTCATGTTTTGATCACCTTGGATAACCCCAAACCTTTCATGACCCTTAGAAGGGAAAATAAATCTCTCCTTTTTAACACGATATCAATTCATAAGGGCTCAGAACTACCAACCAGAGACTTCTTGGAGCTATATAAAGAGATTTTTGATCCATGTGATCCTAACATCACTATGGTAGAACTCAACACCTTAGAGTGTTCTAGTCTATTCCTGATATGACTTCCTTATATCATTACACATGCCCCGATAACATTGATCCATGATTTATAACATTTTCATATCCTACTCAGAAATATGTTGGAAAACTCTTGACACTAGGTATCCTAATTGGTATCTTGTGTAAAATTTCCCTCATATTAGTTCAATTCATTTCATGACCTAAAAATATATGAACTTTTGTCAAAGTTTTATGAGCATAAAATCTATCCTTTGATGGTTGAAATAAAAATACCTTAAACTGCTAGATAAATAGGCACAACACTTATCACGTTGAAAACACATATTAAGTGAAGGATAAGAAAAATTCAAGTCTTTTATTCTCAAATAACCTCATCTACAAAGTTTAGGAAACATTTAGGTCATAAATAAATGAGGTATAAAGCTCATAGGGTCTTACTTATGGTCGTAGTAAAAGTCGAGTCATGCTCGCTGGATCCTCCGGTGTAGGAAAAAGTTATAGTAATTGTGTTCTAAATCTCATAACCATGATTATGAGGTCACTAGATAAAGAAACAATATTTAGGGTACTCAGACCATTTTTGGAAATTATGTTTTCTATAAATCATACTTCATTATTTGAGCACCTCGAATCACTACCAACATTCCATGGCCCTTGGAAAAAGATAATCGGGTTTAGTAGACCCTTTTTTTGACACATAAGGTCTTAGACATACCAACCAGAGGAATATACTCCTTATAGGAGAGGAACTATTATCCTTCTGATCCATGGTAACACCATAGAAGAACCCATTACCTCATGGTTTTATGGGTCCTCCCCGACATGTTTTCCTTATTCCATGTTCCTTGACTCAAACTTTTGGGTTATAAATTACATAACCCATATTCCAAATATCCCATAGGACCTAAAACTCTTAGTATTTCTCCCTAAACCAATATTACCCAAATAAATCATCAATAAAACTTGTAAAATAGTGTAGAATCCTTTGTTTGACCATGCTACTGACGGATAAGGGCTTTGAATTCCCTGTCAGAGGTAAATCCTCATTATAGGAAAGTATCTCTAATACTTGTGATACCTGACAACATAAAAGAGAAACTTAGCAACACAGAGTGTTTTGGTCATCCCTAACATATCTGAACCATATTTTATATTCACCAATTAAGTCTTAGAATCAAGGCATTAAATTGTATAATATTCAAAGTCCTAGAATCAAGAGTTGAAACTGCACAATATTTGAAATCTTGGATTTAAGACTTTAAAGTGAATAGTATTTTATGTCATGGGAGAAAGGATTTAAACAACAAAACATATCTACATCCTTATCACATGAAATTAAACTTCATGGAAAATTTATTCACTACATGACTTTAAAATACATGGAGAATTGTACTTCACAAATGGTACATTACCAGTAATAGAATTTCTAAGATAAAGGACCCTAAAACTAAAATAATAAATGGTCCGAGTTAAAAGACCCTAAAAATAAAACAACATATGTAATGAGATAAAATAACCTAAACCAAAGAAATAGAATTCCTGATCTAAAAGACCCTAAACTACAACAATATATGTTTTGAGCTAGAAGAACTTAACCTAAATCACATTAATGATTTATTTTTCAAAAATGAAAAAGGTGAAAAGCATATCAGGTTGAAAACCATTAAGATGAAGGCCTAAGAAAAAACCAAGTCCATTCCCTCCAAGCCATCCCCTATTTGAAGATTAGGAAAAAATTAGGGAAATATAAATTAAGATATATAAAGATTTTGGGGACCTCCATATGACCTCAACAAAAATCAATATAAGCTCAAAAAGTCCATTGGATTTTGAAAAAGATAGGTAATAATACCTCTGAGAGTTACATTCTACCCTAATTACCCTTTTGTGAATTGCTTAGTCTCAAGATAACTATAGAAGGTACATCAATGAAAAATCTCATGTTGGAGGGAATTCATGAGAATTTCTTAATAAAAATATGTTATATTCAAATATAGGATTTCATGTTTACTTGATATTATGAATAGGGTGGGTATCGCACAAGAGCCTCCGTCCAGTTGGTGAGGACTCACTAGGTGCATCCAAGAGACCCGAGATCAAATCCGGGTGGAGGCATATTTCCGGGGGTATTGTAGCAGTAATGTAGCAGTACTGTAGCAGACACTGTTCGGTATTCGGACCACCAGTTTGGTCATCGGGTCCTGCAAGGCTCTCGGGCCACCCATGGCCTTCGGGCCAGTTGATTCTCAAGGCCTTCGGGCCACCTTAAGGCCTTTGTGCCACCCCAAGGCCTTCGGGCCACATAAATGTAGGCTCTAAACACACTACAAAAAAGGATCAGTCCCAGAAGAGGATTCAGAGCAGGTGCACTCACCATAGCAGAGCCAAATGGATTGTTAGAATGAGAGGGTATGGCTATGCCATCGGTACCAGCCTATGATTGCATGGGAAGCCTAGCCAGATGGTCATGCAAAGGTGGAGAGCTACTATTAGGATGTAGATGCTAGGGAGGGGCAGTTCCTTATAGATAGTCTGGTTGAATTTCCTAAGACCTTCGGGTCATGTAATATCCTAAGCCTACGGGCCATGTAATCTCTGAGCCTATGGGACTTGTAATGGTTCCCCCTCATCCCTTGAGGGGGGGGGGGTTATCAAAAATCAATAAAAATGAAGGCCTTCGGGCCATTCTGGAAATAGGGTGGGTATCGTTGATGATTCATACAACATCAGATCAATAAGATATCATTCAGATCATAAATAAAATAATATTAGACAACGACATAAAAATATTAACAGATATATTCATTGATAGCATGGAGAAGGAGGAATCTCTACATATCAGAGTCTCCCCCATGAATATAAAAGTAAAGGGAAAATCATGAAATTGGAAGACCATAATAGAATCTTTTTTGGTGGAATATTTCAGCTTTGCATACATTTTCTTTGAGGAGGCAATGGATTGGTGAAATTTATTAATAGATTTAGTTTATTCCTCCCAAACTCACTATAACTCCTCTTCCCTACTAACAAAGTCAAGCCTGGCCTTCTTCACCATTTCAAAGTGTCAATGTGGCTCTAGTATATATTTCTATGTTATCTGAAGTGAATGATGAAATGGGGTTAGCTCTATATTAATATGTCAAATTACTGAATAGAGACGGTCAATTTCAACCTTTCCAGCACTGACTACCTCTTAGTGAGAAGCTGCCTCCACTGGATGTTGAGAAGCTTTATTTACAGCCTTATCCCAAATTTTATTTACTAAATAGGAAGCCTTAGATACTACAACCCTTATTTCAAGGTCCCCCTATTTCTCCCTTAAAGAGACCACCTTTTTCACCTAAGTACAATGAGTGGTATAATAAAATCCCTGATAGCCGAGGGTGATAAATGTGAATCAAAGTTGACCCAGATGGTCCTTTATCTCTTCTAATGGGTTATCAAAAACCAAGGTCCAGATCTCCCTCTATACATTTCGCCACATCAACTGATAATGTGATGTAGACTCCAAACCATGGCCTAATCCCATATTGGTAATTGGAACATATTTCGGGACTAAGTCACCAAGAGAGAGGGTTGTGATCATGGTATTCGATGTATTAGGAAGGAAGACGACATCTAAATTGGTCAGATCAATTAGAGGAATCCCCAAGGAATCAAGTTCTAGAACCTCCGAGATTTAAGGATAAGGAACCACAAAAAGGGACACAAAGGATTATTAGTCAAATGATAAATGATAAGATATCACTAGGTAACCAATGGATAAGACTGATGTTAGAAACATGCATTTCATGGTTGTATTGCTGGTAACATCCATTACCCCGACCCCATCCTCTAGTGAATAGGTGACACCCTCATGTGACAAGAATATTCATATCACCTCCAATTATTTCCAAGAAGATTTTATTTTATCACAAACCTCGAGGGATATAATAGAAAAAGACAATGTTTGGAAAAATGAAACAAAGTGAAAAAAGTGAATGTTTCTGAAGAAGTATTCACCTTGTCTGAAACACACCTCCATAAAGTTTAAATCAGTAGAAGAATAGATACATATATCAGTGTCCTCCAAAAGTGAATTATATTGAATTGGATCAAATGGAATGACTTCTAAAACATATGTAGTGGGAAACAAGATTAATTGGGCTGTCACATCAGCAATATCTACCACTTGATGGGCTGATCTCGATATCAAATGTTTTGTTAAAGAAATTGAATTCTAACCCTCATACTTAGAGGTATATACATGCTTATCCAAGAGGGATTTATGGGTACCTATATATTTTTGAAAAATTAGAACGTGTTATGGGAATATTCCAGAACAAGGAAAGAGTGTGATGTTACACTTGAGGATTCTAGGGGAGAAGAATACAAAAATTCAGAATGTTTTATTTCCCTTTCCCCTCTAGGGTAGAATATGTAGAAGGAATCGATGCTGAGAGCATTAAGTAAGGCCCACATAAGGTGATGATTCCAAGGTATTCACTCCAAGAACAATAATCGCTACCCTCATCAGCGGCAATTAACCTAAGGTTCCCTCTTCATCAGTCCCCCAATCACTACTCAACTCAGTTCAAACAGCCATACCCCAAGGAGTGTATACTGGGGATAGAAGGATTGGATGGTCTTTTATGGTATCCTACTATATAAAAAAATGATGTTTCTGTAGTTTCAGTAATACCAAGAACCTTTGAGCCTGGCTACAAGATTAGCCTTACCGATGCCTTGATAATAGGATTTACATGTTCATTTAGGAAAACCTTCAGCGTGCCTTGGACCACCATGTACTGAAATAAAGGGGAATAAAAAACCCGACCCTTGATGATTTCTAACATTATGTCATTGTATCAAAGGAAATCATTGACCTCCACAAGTCAGTATTTAAAAGTAATACCTAGGGGGATGTGTTATGAGTGAATCCTTCCAAAGGTATTTATACGAGGTGTATTATTCCGCAAAGCTCAGATTTCTAGTTTAGTGCTCCCCAAGTTGTCCAATATTAAAATTTTACATGAAATAATAATGCTGGCATAACTTAACTCACCGGATCCACACCCACTATTCTCATGCTAGTTGGAACTTCTTCTAGAAATGATATAAATGGTAAATGCCTCACTTCCTTACACGGTGCTTATAGGGATATTGGTCCTCTCAAAACCAACCATTTAATGTGACTTGGATTGGATTTTATAGGTGGTGTTAATAGGGTATCTTTTCATACAAGTGTGGATAATTTCCCATTGGGATATGTGGGATCCAAATCTCATCATATCATCGGTATAAACCAATATTCGTGTCATGGGGAGGTAGTTTTATCTCATCCTGAATATTCTCCCTAGTAAACATAATACAAAACTGGAAAGACACCATCAAATTGTCCTTGGATCAAACATTAATAGGAGTAGGACACTTCTACTGAACACAAAAGAACTGATGAAAAAATTGAAAAGGTGAAAACAATTCATAGAAGAGGTCACTATCATTGGGAGCGGATAGTATTCCCTCATAATGTGACATCATATAGAACCCGACCTCAAGGATAGATCCACCATTTTAAACTATACTACCAATAGGAAATGTACTATATGGTTGGAAGGAGGAGCAGTCATGACGACTCATGAAGGCCCTATCCTCCAAATACTTTATTGTAATGGGCCTTACACCACTGGTTCACTATATTTTTTTTGAAATGTATATTAGAGATTTTATAGATTCTTAGGTACTCATAACCTCTTAAATTAACCCCCATAAAACCCTATAAAATCTTAAAGGGGACCAAGATTCCATGAGGGTATTTTCCCCAATAAATATGGTGGAGAAGGTGATAAAGTTTTTCCACCACAAGGATTGATAACCTGATATAGTGACCTCCTTCCATAGAAGTCTCTACAATGAAAGTAGAGACCCTAACTCCAACATTTTTCTTTTTTAGTAGTAAGTACCCACTCTGGTAGATATCAATAAAATTGACCATTTAAATGGTATAGTCAACATCGAAGACAAACTTCCATCCCCAGTTATTAAATATACCTTCTTCAACTATATAAAAATAATTGCCCTCTACACCGTTGGATTCCTTCATAGGGTATACCTTGGGATTCTTGGATTTTGGATCAAAAAATGTCATTCTTGATCAAGAATATTTCCCATTTATCGAACAAGGCATCTGACGTAGGATGCAAGTCCTTTATGAGGGCCTCTTAGGATAACTTGATTAATTATCATGCAAGGAGAGGATTCGTATCTACATTATCCCATGCAGATTGTGGGGGGGGGGGAGGAACTCATCTTATATCTCTCCCAATATGGGTACACCAAAAATCTGATCTATATCCTAGAGACCAATTCCCACCTCACCATGAATTAGATGGAATGTGTTTGTATCAGGAATATAGTGACTGAATAGGTCTGAAATTAGGCCCTTATTACAATATAAATAATTTTATAAGATCTAGATGGACTAATACATCCTGAACTACTTTATCTCTATGAAAAACCTAGAAGAAATATATTGAACCAATAAGGGCCAGCCCAAATTTATTTCACTAATATCCCCTAATTGAATGTCTTATTTGGGAGCCCGCACAGACTTATGGCTAGTGGTAGAATTCCAAAATATTGAATAGCACATGTACATTTGATTTGGGTTTCTTACTGTTCTTGGTGAAGTATATGGGCGTGAACATCAATGTATACCCATTTTCATGCTCCCTCTCAATGAAAAAATGTCCCGCACGAGAGTTGTTCTCCAAAAATGTATTATGGGTTCTTAGAATCCATGAGAGAGGTATGATTTCTGACATTAGTGAAGGAATGGTAGTGTCATTGGTAATAACAAACCCGTAGAGGGGAATAAAGAATAAATGGGGATATTCCCTAAGGCTCACTCTATTCAAGATTATTAAACACATCTGAAATGACCCAACAATATGGAGTCAAGTAGAATCCAAACTTTCTTCAATAGTATCCCCGTGTGTGATTACTTATTTAGCCTCTTTTTGGGAAGGCTTATGAAACTGTGATACGATATAGGACCCATATGCATAAAATCAAGAATCATATGTTAGACAATTGAAAATATCATCAAAAGAATCTCCAGAAGAATATTGCGAATCACATGACCCATAAAGAGGTTCATGATAACATTACCTAATAAATGTATCATGAACCACCCCATGATGATCTCATGGACAACATAAAACCAAAGGATATCTCATGACCGCATGAACAATCATAAGACTCATGGTCGTGTGACCCTGACATGGTCATGTGATTTATATAATAGTTGATTGGTCATGCGGCCGAACCAGCAGACCCTGTGAAACCTTCAATACAATCATAAAACTGTATGAAAAATGTTAATGAAATTACCAAATATAGATTCAAGGTTGATTCGAAAAATTGTTTAGAAAAGAAATCTTGTTTAGTAGTTCTCACAAAACGGTCTTGTTGATGGATCTCATGATCAGTTATTACAGGAGGTCTGTGAAAGGGTCACATAGAGGAGGTTGATAGAAAAATATCTAGAGAGTATGAGTACCCGATGAATGATATTCCCTCTATTCGCTTATTTATATGGTCTTTAATGGAAAACTAAAGTTCTCCTGGATAACCAAATGTCACCAAAGACACTGATTGATAGTATCCAAAAGACACATACAGGCATTTACCTTTCATAGAACTGATCATGTTACCCTCGAAGGATGTCACTCCTTAGGGGTAATTTGTTAATTCCATCTAAATGAGTATTGAAAAATATACCATGAAAGAAATACCTGAAACATGGGTATTATTTTATCTTTAAGAAAATAAAGAATAACATGTCCAAAACTCACAAACCACATAAACCTCCAAAGAACACGCAAACACTTGACTTTCATAAGTCCATGTGAACTATTCATTCGTAGCACATGGCCCGCTTTAGATCACATGGAGTCTTTTAGAAAATCCTATTTTCACTGAAAAAGTTTCCAAGATTTCCACTGATTAGATGAAAATGTCGAAGTGAATATCTCAACAGCACAGAACATGTCAATTGGAAGATTCTTTACAATCATAAAAAATTACTTTTAAAATACAAGGGAAAATATATAGAAGATGAATGCCTTATGTGGTGATAAATCTTCAAGGGACATGCCCATATTATTTTCAATATACTGGGGAAGACTCGGAGAAATGTATATCTTCTCATGCAATAGTCCACTAACATGTCACTATTACCATATGATGGGTCTTAGAAACTTGACTCTATATTTCCACCATCTTCTCCAAAGATAGACAGAAGGGATTGTCCATGACAATTATCGTTTATCACCATATAACCCTTTTTTGGTCACATGACTCATCACTAATGGGGAAAATGATTTTATATAATTGACCTAGCCTTTTACACATATTTTTACATTATTAGAAGAATAATTATCCATCAAATACATACCAAGTATTGTAAATTATAGTGTCTTTGAAAGATTAGATACATAATTAGAAAGAAAGAAACCAAAATAATAACATCATTTATTTAATCTTCATAAAGATATCCTAACACCCTTTGATCCCTTACATCTTCATATGATAACCTAGGTAATACATGAATAGAGGGATGGGCAAAAAATTCCAGAAAGGGAATAAACATAAGAATAAATCAAAACACATGGGTTAGAGGACATAACATGATGACATAAAAGGCATTGAAAATGAATAAACCTATGGAAACATAAAATATAGAACATTAGATAATTTAATAATGGAATCATTGTAATATGTAAGCAACATAAAACATGACATAATCCTGATATAAGGATCATTTTACATGGTGGATTATAAGTCAAGGCTAACCACCAAGATCATTTCACATGTAGCATGAGTCAAGGCTAACCACCAAGGCCGTTGCACATGACGTCTCCCGAGAATAAACATTACCCAATGGATTGGATCACTATCTATAAACACCCTTCATAAAATTTTCATTAATATGTGTTCCACATAAATAATCATACATAAGGAATTAGACATAAACAGAAGGGTTTCCCATAAAAATAATTGAGTATCATAATCATGTCAAAAGGCATATCATAAGGAAATATCATAATGGTATCCATGAAAGAAGGAATTTAAATAAAAAATGATCATTAATAAGGTAAAATAGGCACATATAATGATCGTTTATTTAAAAATTAATTTATAACATATAAAATGTGTGTGTAAGAAAAATTATAAATAAAACATTTTAGTGCAGTTTAAGAAAAATATTAAATATTCTTTAAAACAAAAAAGAAATAAATGTTTTTATATATAGAGAAATGAAACAAGATAGTTTTTTATGATAAAATCAGATATTTTATAATAATAATGGTGGATTAAAATATATAATGTAGTTCACTTGAAAAAGGATAAGAAATTAGGAAGTTTCCTTTAACTGAGCATGCTTATCGGGAAGAATTTAAAAGAGAGCCTTTTTAAAACATGTATATCCCCAAAATAAGGATGAAATGATCTAGATAAATGATTTTGGAACATAAAAATAAATTTATAAGAATTATATAAAAATAAATGAGAGTTGAAATAGGTTAAATATAGGAAAAGTTTAACCTGATAAAAATAGAGGTTCGGAAATAATCCCTTACCTTATGTCCGAAAATGTTCAACACTTGATTTTAATGTCTTGGATAATCAGATTAAACCAAATAATTAATTTATTAATATACATTTATACATTTTTTTCTTATAATAATTTTTTTAAGTTAATTTATGGGTTTTTTGATGAGTTATGAGATTCAATATCATTGTCCATGTGTGTAGGTTTCCTTGGTTTTCATGATCAGTTTACTTGAATATATGTATGGAAAATCGTATAAAATGAGAATGGTTGACCAGAATTTAATTTATATGTTATTAATGAAAATAAATAATACTAAATGGTTATATAAGTCATTTGGTAATTTTTTGTGAGGTTTAATAATTAGATAAGACATTAGTGATAATCATTTATATTATTTTGATGGATTTTCGATCATCACAAACTAGTTTTGTTTTCTTAATTAATATTATTTACTTAAAATGGTTTTAGAAAATTAAATAGGATGTAATAAATATATTATAATATTTTTGGTCCATAAATTTTTTTTTATGACCAACCTTGAAGGAGTTAAAATAAATTGAAAACTTGTGATCCTTGAATGTGATAAATTAACACATCATGGATGATGTTTTCATTTTTAGAATCAAAAGGGGAGGGAAAAGAAATGATGATAAATTATTCCATTAACATGAAAAAATTATAGTATATATAATATAATGGAGTTTTAATGACACTTGTATAAGGGATGATTAGGATAGAGTAATAAAATAAAATTCATTGAAAAGAAATTAAAAGAAAATGACAGAGGATTTTACCTCTTGAATTTCTCCTCATTGAGAACATCCTTAGGGAAGGGTGTTTTGTAATTTTGTTGAGACCATAGGCTTCTAGAAATGTGAGATAGTCTTGGTAAGATGATTTTTCAGAATTTGGATAAGGATCAAATCTTGAAAGGTACGAGGAGAAGTGGTGGTGAGAAGTGATATTTATAGGGGAGGAGAGGGGTGTTTTCACATTATTTTATTTATTAGTTTATTATTTTGGATCAATAATTTGAATAGTGTAATAATTATCACTAAATATATTAAAATAATTAATTATAGTTTGATATTATATACTTACATCATTCATAAATCTTCTATGACTGAATAATTCATGTTTTTATTAAATACTGTAAATTATTGTATTTCACTAATCACCAAAAATTCAACTATTTTTAAAAAATAGAAAAAGTAACCCTCACAATTTTTTGATGTCTAGTATTCAAAAAATGACTAAATTTTATGAAAATAATTTTATTAATATTATAAATTTAATTTTTAATTAAAATAATCATTTATTTGGAAAATACAAATTTTAAAATTATGACTAATTTTATATAACATTAAAAAATATTAATGAAGGTCTCATAAAATTTTATTATTATCATAAGAAAAAAATATTGATTTATGAATACATTTTAGGAAAATAAATTTTCTTTTAAATCGTTATAATAGTTATAAAATTGAAATTAAAATTTTTTGTTTTTTAAAAATATCAACACTTAAATAATAATTTCTAAAAAATTTATTTTTATATAATATGATATATTTATATTATATTTTGATTTATAATATGGATAAATTTTATTTACAATTTCATAGGTGAGTTTACTATTCTATTTTTCAGGTTACTATTCTTAAGGATCACATTACTATTCTAAAGGTCAAGTTACAATTCATTTAGTATAGGTTCCTTAATTTCTAAAAAAACCACCTATTTCATTAACTATTCATTTATAAAGTTTTTTTGTGTGTTATTTATGTGATTTTACATTTTTTATACTATATGAGATAATTATTAGAAGGGAAATTTCATTGATAGAATTTTTGGGTTGTTACGTTTTCCCCCCTTATGAAATTTCACCCATGAATTTTCATTTTACTAACTATGTAGAAAATAGGTGAGGGTACTTATACTTCATTTATTCCTCCAGTTCCCATGTTTCCTCTTTTTACTTATTGATCCTCTATAATACTTTGACCAGGTGAGTAGTCTTGTTGCATAGAACATTATCTCTATGGTCCAAGATCTTCTCTACCAGCTCCTCGTAAGAGAGATCATTCTCTAATAGTACCCCATATTAATTTAGTACATGTGAGGTATCTGGTATGTACTTAATCAATATGGGTACTTGGAATACATCATGTACTTGAGGCATGGTTGGTGAAAGTGATAGTCGATAGGCCACTACACCAACATGATCAATAATCTCAAAGGGTCCGATGTACCTGAGATTTAGCTTTCCATTATTCTCAAATATCATGACACTCTTCCATGGAGATATGTAGAGGAATACCATTTCTCAACCCTTAATCTCAATGTCTCATCAACAATTGTCTACATAACTCTTATGTTGACTTTGGTATTCCCAGATATAATGCTGAATAGTTTTCAGCTTTTCTACCATTTCTTAGACCATTTTAGGTCATAGAAGCTTACGTTCATGAACTTTATCCCTGCATGTTAGTGTTCTATATATTTTCCCATAACAATATTCATATGGATCCATTTGGATTCTTATATGGAAAATATAATTGTAAGAGAACTCAACTAGAGGAAGATATTAGTCCCATCCTCCTTTGAAGTACCTATAACATTCTCTCAATATCTCTTATTATGTCTGAATTATTTTCTCATATTGGATATCAATTTGAGGATAATAGGTTATACTGGAGTTCAATTTTTTGTTTATATCTTGTTAGAGACTTTTCAAGAAATTGGAGGGGAATCTTGAATTTAGATCGAATACAATTTATAGTGATACTATATACAACCTTACCACTACTATAATATTTATACACGCAATTTGATCCATTGGTAAGTGCTCTTGAATTGCGACAAAGTGATCTGTCTTTGTGAGATGATCCACAACAACACATATATCATTGTTTCCTATGGATTTCTTCATAATTCCAATGAAAAAGTCCATGGTGATGTTTTCCCTTTCCATATTAGTATGGGTAATGGTTTCATAAAACCCTTATACTTTGGTCTTTCAACATTCACCTGATGACATACCAGGAACTTTGATGTATATTCAATGATCTTCTTTTTCATATTGTCCCACCAATAGTTTTCTTGGAGATCTCAATACATCTTTATGATCCATGTGCGGATAGAAAAGGTTGATCTATGTGTGTCATTTATAAGCTCTTTCATTATTTATGGATTATATGATACACATATTCATGACCCAAATATCATGACTCCTTCCTCATCCATTTTATACTCAGTGGATTTCCCATTTCTGATAGCTTCCACCTTTTTTTGAATTTCCACATCATTTATCTGTGTTTCCTTTATCTTCTCCATGATGGATGGTTGAGAAAACATTTTAGAATGTATTGATTATATTCCTTCTTTAATAATTCCCATTTCCATCCATTGAAAGTCTAAAAATATTGGATTCTACTCAATTCTCATCATTGATAAAGACACATGATACTTTCTACTTACAGAATCCACCACCTTATTTGCCTCACCATGATGGTAGGGGATTGAGAAATCATAATCATTGATGAGCTATAACCATATCTTTGGGAGAATTTTTATCTATTGTTGAGTGAATATATATTTGATAATCTTGTGATCAATATATATCTCACACTTCTCCCCATGGAGACAATGCCTCCATATTTTCAATGCAAAGATCATAGTTTCCAATTCCAAATCATGTGTGGGATAATTTTTCTCATTAATTTTCAACTACCCTGAGGAATAGGCTATACATTTATCATTTTTCATTAGTACACAGCCAAAGGCCTTCTTTAAATAATGATTGTACACCACAAAGAGTTCCCCACTAGTTAGTAGGGTGAGCATCGATGCAGTGATACTCCTCTTTTTCTACTCTTTAAATCAGTCTTCACATTCACTAGTCCATACAAAATTTTTCCCTTCTAAGTCATCATGGCTAGTGGGTTTTACAATCCTAGTAATTTATTCAAAAATTAACGACAATACATAGTTAAACAAATGGAAACTATGGATCTCTATTATAGATGTTGTCTTAGGACACTCTTCAATTTACATGATCTTGGAAGGGTCCATAGATATTATTTTACTGGTGATTACATGCCCCAATAATGATACTTACCCCATCCAAAAATCACATTGACTATACTTTTCATAAAGTTTATCCCTTCAAAAAAATTTAAAAATAGTAATCAAATGCTCCTCATGTTCCTTATTTCCCTTGAATTATATCGGAATATCATCAAAAAAGATTACCAAAAATATGCTGAGGTAATATCTAAAGACTCTATTCATTAAATCTATGAAAATTTCTTGACCATTAGTGAGTCATACGAGAATCACTTTTAAATCATAGTGTCCATACCTTGTTCGAAAGTTAGCCTTGGGAATATCCCCCCTCTTCACCTTTAATTGGTGATATCCCTACCAAATTTCAACCTTAGAGAAATACTTGGTCCCATGTAGTTGATATAATAATTCATCTATCCATGGTAGGGGATACTAGTTATTGATCATAATTTTTTTGAGATCATGATAATCAATGTAGAGGTTCATTGATAAATCTTTCTTCTTAACAAATAGGGCTGGTCCAACCCATGGTGACGCACCCAAGCATATAAAACCCTTTTCTAGATTCTCTTATAACCAATTATTTAGTTATTACAACTCAATAGTTTCCATTATATAAGGTGTATTTAATATAGAAATAGATCCATGACTAAGTTCAATTGAGATCTCAACATCTCATTTAGGAGGAAGACCAAGTAATTCTTCTAGGATCACATCAGTATAGTCCCTCACAATGGGAATGTAATCAAGAATGATCCTCTATTTTGTCTCAATCATTTCAGCTAGATATGATTTCTCATAAGGAAAAAATATACACAATTGAGAAAATTATTCTAATGGATATGTATCCTTATCCTTACACTTGTAAAAAATTGGAGGATACCTATTGATGTGAAGAGTGATCTCCCTTTCTGACAGTTGATGTTGGCTTTAAATAAATATATCCAATCCATTCCCAATATAGCATCGAACTCCACCAAAGTAAGAAAGACTAGATTTTATAGGAGTTTTAGTCCACAAACACTAATAGAGGATGAGTTATATACTTTGGATAAAATAATTTTCTCATTTCTATTCTCATAGATAACTCAACCTCCATTTTCTTGAGTTGGGGTTTGCATAGTTCTACTAAACTTGCAAGATTTGAAAGAATTAATAGAACTAGAATCAAATAGTATGTTCCCAATTATTGAATGAATAACCAATGTACCTTTCACCACATCATTTTTGAACTCTACCGCAGTAGTAGTGGTTACATATGTACTTGCTTTCTACCTTGGAGGTTGTTGTTATTGATTAAATCTAACAATCCTTGTATTATGGATATGGTTCTTATAATTCCCATATTCATTTTAGTTGAAACACTGTACTATAGGCTAATTATTGATACGAACCTTCTATTATTCTTCCACATTAATGGGATTTCATATCCCTTCTCTAATTATTGGACAGATTACCAAATCTTCCACATTTGAATCATTTCCATGTCCCCTTTAGAAAGTTCCAAGGATGAATCTTCCCACAATTTTGACACGTGGGATATTGGGTTTTCTTTCCATCATGGGATTTATTTGCTGATCCCCCATATTAAACTCCATTTCCATATTTTTATTGCAAGGACCATGAGACCATTTAAAGTATCAAATATTTATTTTAACCTTAAGGGAAAAACAAAATATCTCCTCATAGATATCAAATTAAAGAATCACTAATAATTTTTGTAGACTTTTCTTTAGTCTACTAAAGAAGTGATCCACATTTTTTTCTGTGGTCATGAAAAATCTATAGGCATATCATGCAAGTGTTGTGAAGTTTTCCTCATTGGGCTCAATAGACTCATATTCCCTCTTATTTAGTATGAGGAACTCTTTTTAAATCTTGATATAGAGGGTTCATGGAAAATATTTATTGAAAAATATTTTCAGGAAATATTCCCATTCCATGGAATCAATTTCCTCCTTGGACTTTGTGTTCTTGATCAGTGTCCCCCACTGATTAGCTTCCTCATCAAAACAATATACCACAAACTTAAATTTCTCTTGTTTTTTGCACTGGAAGACAAAAAATATATTCTTAATGGAGCTAATTCATTATTCCAAGATGACTAGATCAAAATATCCAATAAAGATGAGAGGCCTTTGTCACATAAATTATTTGACCACAAGTTTCTCTTTCATTGTAGAACGAGGGAATTCCACATTACTCAAGTTATTATTCATAACTTGAGTTATTTGAGAAAGTACTATCATGATGTTTGGAGCACCCATTCCCATCATATTTGTCATATCATTAGGGAAATCTTCACATTTACTCTCACATTTATTACTGTTAGGAGTTACTCTATTTATATCCATTAACTAAGAAAAAGAAATTTCAATTGGGGGGATTGAATACTTAGTTAATAAGAATAATAAAATAAAAATTTAATCATAAAAGGATAAACTTTTAAATGAAAGAGTATATTCTAACTTGTGATTTCATATTTTTCAATCTAGGTTATCCATGTTGATATAATTATCCCTAGGGTTCTTACTAATGTTCTCTAGTCATAATCTCCAAAAATAACTATGCCATGGATCTAGTACCAAATATAATGGACCTAGAATTTTACATATATTATTTAATTATATTAAGAATAATTAGACTTCAAATAAAAAACCAATAATCATAATGTATAATATATTTTTGAACTTAGATACATAATTAGAAATCCTGATACTGAGATAGAAACATCATTTATTTAATCTTCAAAATGAGCTCCTAACACACTTTGAGCTCTTACGTATTCATAGGATAACCGAGGGAATACATGAAAAAAGGGATGATCTAAAAGGCATAGTAAGGGGATAAACATAAGAATAAAGCATAGAATATGGGTTAGAAGGTATAGCATAATGACATAAAAATCCATAGAATATGAATAATCATATGGAAGCATAACATATAGAACATGATATAATTTAATAATGGAATAATAGTAATGTGGACACAACATTAAACATGAAATAAGCATGAGTCAAGTATAATTGCACATAGAGGATCATAAGTCAAAGCTAACCACCAAGATCACTGCACATGAAGCATGAGTCAAGGCTAACCACCAAGATTGTTTCTCATGATGTATAATGATAATAAACACTACCCAATTCACTGGAGTGACATCTAATAACACCCATGATATCATTTTCCTGAATATGCGTTCTACATAAAGAATCAGGAATCAAACATAAACATAAGGGTTACCATGGAAATAATTGGGTATCATAGTCATGTCAAAAGGAATATCAAAAGGGAAAATCATAATGGTGTCAATGAAAGATTGGTTTTAAATAATACATGGAAATTAATAAGTTAAAATAGTGATTTGCAATGATATGTGTTTTTAAACGAAATCTAAATCACATAAATAGGGTGTTTAATAATAAGTATAAATAAAACATTTTAGTGAGGTTTATGGAAAATATTAAAGATTCATTGAAACAGAAAAGGATTTTTTTTAATAAATCCATAAATGAACCAAGATATTTTTCCATGATAAAATTTGTGATTTTATAATAATTATGGTGGCTTAAAAAATATTATGGAGTGCACTTGACAATGGGTATGAAATCAAGAAGTTCCCTTTAATTGGGTTTTCTTATCATGAAGAATTGAGAAGTGAAACTTTTTAAAACATGTACATCCTAGAAAGAAGGATGAAATAATCTAGGTACATGAGTTTGGAACATATAATTTTTTTTATAATAATTATAAAAAAATAAATAAGAGTTACATTAGGGTAAAGAGAGAGAAATTGTAACCTGAGGAAAAATGGAGGTTTGAAAAAAATCCATTATCTTATGTCCAAAAGTGTTCTGCACTTGGTCTTATTGCACTGGATAATCATATTAAATCCATTAATTAATTAATTAAAAAAAGTTTTTTTAATTTTTTTAATTTTTTTAGTTATAATTTTATTAATATAATTTATGTCCTTTTTTATGGGTTATGATATTCTTTTTCATTTTTCGAGAGCATTGGTTTCCTTGGTTTTCTTGATCTGTTTACATGTATACATGTAGTGAAAATTATGTAAAATGAGAATGGTTGTCCAAAATTGAAGTTATATTTTTAATGAAAATAAATAATATTAAATGGTTATATAATTAATCTGTTAAATTTGGTTGAGGATGAATCATTATATTAGATCTTAGTTATAATCATTTTGATTATTTTGGTGGTTTTTCGATCATCAACAACTAGTTTTGTTTAATTAATTTATATTATGTGTATAAAATGGTTCTAGAACATTAAATAGGATGTAATAAATATATTATAATTTGTTTCAACCATAAAAATGGTTTTATGACCACCGTTGAAGGTGGTAAAGTAAATTGAAAACTCATCATCCTTGAATGTGATAAATTAATGCATCATAGATGATGTTTTCATTTTTAGAACCAAAAAAGGGAGGGGAAATATATGATGATAAATTAATAAAATAACATGATAGAAATATATTATATTTAAGATATTTTTTTTTCATTCCACTTAAATAAGAGGAGATGAGTATAGAATAATAAAATAAAAAATGAAAAGAAATTAAAATAAAATGAAAGAGGACTTTACCTCTCAAATTTATCCACCTTGAGAAACTCCTCTGAAAAAAGGTTTCTTATCCTTTTTTGAGAACAAAGGATCTTAGAAATGGGTTAGTGTATTGAGAAGAAGATTGAAAAAAATTGGACAAGGATCAAAGCTTTAAAGGTGTGTGGATAAGAGGTGGCAAGGGTTGAAATTTATAGGGGAGGAGAGATGTGTTTTCTCATTATTCTATTCATTAGTTTATCATTTTGGACAAAGAATATGAATATTTTGACCACTATCACTAAATATATTAATATAATTATATATAGTTCATTATTAAGGGCTTAAATAAGCCATAAATAATTTATGACTCAATAATTAATGTTTTTGTTAAAAATCGTAAATTACCATATTTTATTATTCACAAAAATCCAACTATTTAGAAAAACCCCAAAAATTCACCCAAACCATTTTTTATGTGTAGAATTTAAAAATAGACTACATTTTATGAAAATAATCTTATAAATATGATAAATTTCATTTTTAATTAAAATCATCATTTATTTGGAAAATTCCAATTTTAAAATTATAACGGATTTTATAACACATTAGAAAATTAATAAAGGTCTCATAAAATTATTTTATATTCAAAAGAAAAAATATTGATTTATTAATTCATTTTTTAAAATAAATTTTCTTTTAAATCATTATATTAATTATTAAATTTAAAATAAACATTTGTGTTCTACAAAAATATCAACAATTAAATAATAATTTATAAAAAAAATATTTACTTATACTATGATGTAATTATATCATATTTTATTTTATAAGATGTATAGATTTCATTTACCCTTTCATAGGCTATTTTACTATTCAATTGGTCTTGTTACTATTCTTAAGGGTCAAATTACTATTCTGAAAGTCAAGTTACTATTCTATTGGTATAGGTTCCTTAATTTCTGAAAAGTAATATTATTTCATTCATTATTTATTTATAAAGTTTGTTTTGAGTTATTTATAATATTTTATGTGATTTATACTATATGAAATAATTATCAGAAAGGAAATTTCATTGACATAATTTTGTGTCATTATTGTTTCTTCAACAACACTCATGAAAATTGATGAGATCCCCAACCTTTTTAAAATAAACAAGGAAATAAATGGTGAAATTACAGGAAATTATTGTAGAAAAGGATACATTTATTTTCATGTGAAATGGGTTATACACCCCGAGAAATATCCATTAATCTTGCGGGGCCCCAATTGACATATCAGTGCAATTCCATGGAATCCCTCTTGACAAGAAACTTTTGTCTCACAGATGGCCCCAAACAAGTCATTTTAGATCACATGAAAGCCTTTCAATGGGCGTCCTAATCTCATGAAGGCCCCGAGACATGTCATAATGACATTGTAAAATCCCCTTGGTATGACCACATAGTTAAGAAAGACCCATTTGATTGGACAAAATCCAATAAATGGGAAGTTCATGTGATGGCCTTGTGGTCATTGAAAATCACATAATGCCCCCCAAATAACCCACAACTAGATCATACAAAGTGAATAACAAAAAACCCCTCCATAAAATCCAGCCTAAATATGTAAGATAGGAACCACACAAGGTGGAATATAATCGAGGAGGCAAGGCATATAGATCCCTCCACCTTAACACAAAAAATACATCTATTGACTATGCATTCAGAAATCCTTGACTAACTATATACAAAGTGGAATTCTCAGAGCATCTAGTCACGCGATTGCAAAGGTATTCCAACATGTAAAATTTGGGATATGACCTAAGGGAACAAGTAGCATGCATAGGCACTTCACATTATCACTTGATGGATAATGTGAAGGGCTTATTATGTGTCAGATGGGTTAAGCGATGGAGGTCCCATATATTGGCTAGATCACATGAAACCTAAACAAAATAACTTAGGAAAAATATAAGTCACATATACAATTAATGGTTGGAACAAAGACTAAAATATTGGAGACTAATGAGAAGATATATTCATTGATTTTATGTACTTCAAATGACTCATCCATATCATGATAAACCATTATGACATGTCACCTAAGTCATGCGATGTCCCCTGAACATGACATCGGGATCATACAATGTTCTAAAAACATGTCAAATGAGTCACACGATGCCCTATGAGCATGCAACCTAAATCTCATGAAGCCCTCCAGGATCACCATCCATATCTTGAAATTTCCTCAGACATGTAGCCCAAATTATGTAGAGACACCAATGTATGTTAGCTAGGTCTTGCGAAGTCCTTCAAGATTACTAGCTAGATCTTGCGGCACCCTCCAATCACGTCATATGGGTTTCATGATAACACTAGGAAAATTATGTTAGATCCCATGATGTCCTCTAGATATGTCTTCCTTGATTATGATACATCCTCCAGACATGTCATCTTGGATCAAGCAATTGTCTTCAGAAATGACCAAATATCCTTAGACATGTTAGATCAAAAACCGTGAAAAGATAGTCAGGACTCCCAATGTCCTCTAAACAAGTCAGCTCTGGTAATGTGATGACCACCAAATATGGCATTCAGATTATGTGACATCCCTTGAACAAGTAAAACAGATTATGCAATTTTCTTTGGACATGTCCATGATATAACTTGATATGTCCAAACATCCTCTCACATGTGAGGTAGATAATCAAAGTTGGTTAGGAAAACAATCAAGCGAGTAAGGAAGAAAACTAGGCTAGGTCAAGAAGGTGTCCAATGACATGATAACCTTGTCTAGTACACATATTAGGAAAACTTCAGTGTGTAATCCCCGATTAGTGGCATGATAAGACTTCCCCCATATTAGGAAAACCTTAGTGTGTAAGCCTCGGTCAACAAAACTATGAAAACTCTAATACTTTAGACACCTACAGAAGGCATAAGCTTCATATTAATCATCCAAAGGGAAACCTCAGTGTGTAAGACCAGATAAATTGAACTATAAGATCTCTAATTTCTTCCATAATTAGGATACTTAGGATGCCTTCCCAGGGCCCAAGTTTATATTAATCATCCAAAGGGAGTCCCCAATGTGTAATCCTTGATTAATTGCATGATATGACTTCCCCAATATTAGGGAAACATCAATGTGTAAGCCACATTGGGATGATCTACATGAACTTTTATTACTATAATATTCAGGATACGTAGGGCACCTTATTAAGGCCCAAGCTCAAATGGGAATCCACATTGGTGTAAGTACCCCCCATGTTTCTAACATTCCAACCATAAAGACCTAATATCCCATGGGATGATCATTCTTTATCATCCTTCAGCGGACTAAGAATTTAACTAAACTATGAAAAAATTGATTTCAGATTTAACCAGGATATATAATATGCCTTCCAAAGGCCCGAGATCCATATTAAATACCCTAAGGGTTTTCCCAACCCATAAGCCCTGCATCTATATGTGGTGAGACTGATTAATTTATATCCCTTGTTTATCACAACAAGCATGGATCACATGGGATTATAGAGTTTCAATGGTCATATTATTCCCATAATGCATCTCCACTAGACAGGGTAGTCTTAGTGTGTAATCTCCGATCAGTGGCATGATATTACAAACCCCAAAAATAGGGGATCCACCTAGGGGAAAGTCCTAAGGGAGTGATCAAACTAAGATGACTCGGATTCATGCTATAACTAGGATATGTAAAATTCCTCCTCAAGGATTGAGATTAAATACTTGGTACCTATGTGGCCTCATATATGTCTTTTATACAAGACATTAAACTACACAGGTTTAACAAAGTATGTGTGTTTTGATTACTATTATAAATATGATACATATGACACCTCATAGAGATTCAATCCCATCCTTAGTACATTAACTGCCTCCCTAGATGATAGTAAATTCCAGAGTTCTTGGTTATACATCTTCAGTATATATGAAGATACCATTGATGGGAAATGTATAAAGAACCTCAAATTCATACATATTTACTAATTAAAAGACCTTTATTTACATGTAGAGGGATTCAAAAATTGATCATTTTGGTAGGGTAACTGGTTCTGTATCAGGATTATGAAGAGATTCAAAAATATATCTTAAATCTATAAGAGAGTCTTAGAGTAGGAAAAAATTTCCCCTAAAAGGGTGTGATGAACATGACCTCCCATCCTCTCAACTAACGTGAGTTACTAAGTGCCATGGGGTATGGAACCCCAATTGAACACTATGATTTAGAAAGAAGGTTTGTACCGAGTTATATATTTGGGAACCATTCAGAGTTTCTATGAAAGATAAGAATTATGGTAAACCTGGAATAAATGATTTCACAAGACATTAAACCCCCCAAAATCAACCGTTAGGCCAAACAGAGGTCACCTCAGTAGGTTGTATCTTTTCTGATGAAACCAAAATGGTAAACTTTACGTGAAAAAATTTAACTATGACATCTCCTTCACAAGATAAAAGGAATGACTATGTTTTATTGCATACAAGATACATAATACCAATCTTAAATGATCAAAAAAAATATTATTATTTAAAGGTGACCATAATAAATTAGATGTTAAATTGGCATGTATGATTAGGAATAACTGATTTATTTAATAAATGTAATGAAAAAACTCAATATTGTTATATTATTATGTTTTTAGAAAGTAGTCACACAAGTTTTAGTAATGTCAATATATTCTACAGGAATACATTTTCTTCAAAAATGAGTTTTCTATAATTTATGATTGAAAGTTATAATTAATTTCTAGAAGTTTTAGAAATTTTAATTGATACAATATTCCATATTTCTTAAATTAGAATATCAAAATTAGTATATGTTTAAATTTTTATAAATTTCTGAATAAGTTAATTTTTTGGTGAATAGTAAAAATATAGATTTTATGAAACACAATATCTTTTGTAATATCATCAATGCATGAATATGATATAAATATTTATTAAACTTATATAAAGACTAAATTATGATAATATTATAGTAATATTATACAAAAATAATTCATAACATGTAAATTACAAATTACTTCATGACAAATATGGAAATCATTTTTAGTGTCGACGTATTTCCGGCACAACACAAGAAAAGTAAAAAATCGTTGTCTTATAGATAACATTTGAGAGGTAAAAAGTATTTGAATGAAAACTTGGTTAAATTAAATCTATAAATGATTATGTTTACTGATAATTTATAATTTTGGAATTATATAACAAGAATATTTTCCAAATTATTGTGCAATGCTTGCGCTAGGCTAGAAAAGTCAAATTTACAAATTAAATAAGTGTTCATGACATAGATATAAGAAAATATACATGACGAAAAATATAAATGATTATATTGAGGCTAATTAATTTATTTTTATTTTTTATATATATTATATTTATCTTCTATGCTTATGAAACATGGATGCAGTGTGTGTGCATGCAGAAGAAAAATCAATAAAAATGATTTTTAAAAACTGTAAAATTAAAATGCTAAGAACAATTAAATGATGAAAACACTTGAATAAATATTATTTGAGTATATGAAAACCATAATCATGAAACGGTATAATTTATGACCATTTTTATTTCCTTGGATGAGATTTATGAACATTATAGTATTTTATTTAAGAAAAGTAAAACATATCACACTCTTGGTTTTAATAATTGTAATATTTTAAAATGTTGTTATCTAGATAATATGTTCGACTATAAATTTTATTTTAAAATATAAAATATTTTTCTATATCATGGTAATTTATTTTTAATTATCAATGAATAAATAATTAACATAATTTTTTACACAATTTTGATGTGATAATTATTGAAGTAATGAAATAATAAAAAAATGACATTAAAAATATTAAAAGTAAAATAAATTGAGATATTTAAGGTGATAAATGAATTATATATATTAACATGACATTTTTTAGGATATAATAAAATAGTTTATTTTACTTATTTTATTTATTTTCTTTAAATTAAAATTAATGAATAGTTTTAAAAATTGCAATAATGTCATTTTATTGGATTTATATTAATTAAAATTAATTAAAAATCATAAAAATATTAAATAAGTAGAAAGGGGATAATATAATGTCTAAAATTTCACCCTATATGAATTTATGGGCAATTTGGGATCATTTATATTTCTAATAGTTTTATAATATTTTAATATTTTGAAAAATTACAAAAGTGCCCCTAACAAAAATTATAAAAGGGAACCCCTTCCTTCACTTATTTACTTCACTATTAGCCACCTAGATCAAAAAAATGAAAAAATATTTTTTAAAAATCCTTATTTAAGTTATTATAGTCCTAGACCTTCCAAAATTCCTATGTTATGTCCTTTAAGAGAACTTATAAAGGGGATCCTTCGTTGAAGAGGTAATCATATTTACAAACTCATTCAAATTTATTTAGGATTCTACCTCCTATTAATATGTTATAACTGTCCTAAAATAATAAATAGAGTATAAAATATATACTGAGATGTTATTATCGTTATGATACCATCATATTTCACCTTTTATCCATCCTATGAAAAACGAAAGCACCACACGTTCATACGTAAGACTTACTATCTCCACATAGCGGTATTATTCATTTTTTATCACTAATTTATTTGGATGGATATATTTATGGAAGTAATGGATATATATGAGACTTATGAAACGATATTAATTCATTGAAATTTAAAATATCATCCATTTCTCTACCCTTTCACCCTTAAGGTAATGATACCTTCGCTCATGCATACGTACGACCTATTGTCTCCACAAAGACATGTGAGTCATTTTCCATATACACTTTTTAATAATGGTTATAAAAATGTATTCAATAATTAAATAGGATTATTTTATAATTAATAACATTCTGTTTATGATTAATCTATATCCCATTAAAATGAACTGATGTTTATGTGACAAAACATGAATGGAAAAAATGAAGCAGTTAACACTCAAAAAATGGTAATAATGAGATGTCATTAACAATCAGGTGGTAAGAGGTTATATAAAGATTATATATGATATAACAAATATTAATATGGTTTCGGTATTAATTAATAACATTATTTAAACCATTATACATGAGTTTATTGCATGTCCAACTAAAGGAAAGCATTATTTAAGGGATCTGTCTGAACCCCCATATTTCATTTGGGTTACATTTTCTCCCTCTTTACCTAAATTTATATCTTCATTATTCTTATATAATTCTCTAATATTATATGTATATGTACCATAAATATATAATCATGTCAATTCATCCTTCTTTTATGGAAAAGTACATGTTTTAAAAGGTTCTCTTCTCAATTCCCCTTGATAAGAAAACCTGATTAAAGGGAACTTCTTTGTTTCTTACTCATTTTCAAGTATAACCCACAATATATTTTAAGACAAAATAATTTAATAACTCAATTTATCATGAAATAATGTTTAGTTAATTTCTAGTTTTATGGGAATAAATATACTTTTATCCTCTTTAAAGTCTCCTGATTATTTTACCTAGAACTATACATAAGTGGAACATTTCTAAAGTCACCTTACCACTATTTTTCATGTTTTTACTTCTCTTAGAATTAATTATTAATGATATATTATTATATTTCCTCTATAAATGAATAAGAATAACCCTTTTTATGGAAAACACTATGTTACACCCTTTGTTTATTCCTTATGACATGATTAAAAACCTATTCCTTTCCATGGGTAACCCTTATGATTATTACTCATGTATTATTTCTTTATATGGCACATATATGCAAGTAAATGTATTGATGGGTGAGACCAGAAAGATTTCCAATGAATTGGGTAATTTTTTAGTCTGATGAGATGTTATGTATGAGATGAGGGAGTAATCTTAATATATTATGGGACTCTGTCCACCATGTGATATAGTCTTGACAGTTATCCCTGGATCATGCTTATGTCATGATATATGTTAATGCCATATTTCTATTTTTCCATGTTTATATGATTCAATTTTCAACATTATATGCCTCTATATGTTTATTTAAGATCCATTCCTTTTATGTTATCATGATATGACTTTTTACTCATGTTCTATGATTTATTTTCATGTTTATTCCCCTACTGTTCTTTTTTAGATCACTAATTTTATCTATGTATTCCACAGGTTATCTTATGCAGTTTTTGGATCTCAAATGGAGTTAAGAGATCTTCATAAATATTAACAAAAAAATGTTTTATTCCAGTTTAATGATTTCTATTTATGTAACTAATCTTCTAAAGACACTAGAATTTTTGATCATTAGTTTGTATTTAATGGATAATAATTCCTAAAATAATTTAATAACATGTGTAAAAGGATTAGGTAGATTTAGTCACACTTGAATTATCACCATCTAGGAAGGCCCTTGTGGGTTGGGTCAGAACATCCCAATTGAATAAGTTCATAGGTCTTCCCAATGAGGTCAGATCTAGGTTACATAACTTGGATCATGTTTCACATAGGTCACCTACCCAGGCACCCCTTTATCATAGGTCACCTACCTAGGCACCCATTTCACCTATTTCACCTACCTGGGTTCCTATTAAACTAGGTCACCTATCGGTCACCCATCTACCAAGTCCTCCTCCATGACCTCATGAGATATATAACTAGGTTGTGCATGCTAGAGTTCTCAACATTGATCATGTATTCCTTTAATAAGGGGGGCCATAAATCCCATTAGAGACCCAACCTTGGGTTTTCTCTATAACTGATAGGACCCTTAGGGTTTTAAATATCATGTATTTTGTTGATAATGAGGGCATCACCACTAGGTTTATATTGAAACCCTATATGGATCACGATTCTTATCCTAACTATCCTAAACCAATCTTCATTGCTTCCAAGAATTTGGTCAACTTCCTTGAAGCCATTAAATGATCCAGAGATCTAAAGATATATCATAGTCCTATGATCTGGTATATGTACCAATCCTTTCTCATTGGGTAATAACACCCATGAATCTAATCTTCCTTCCTCAATTATTTACCAATATACAAATGTTTAATGAGAATATATAGGCCTCTAATACAGTTTAATTACCAACCGTTCCTCATTGGATCATATCACTAGTGAGTCCAGTCATCCTTTCTCATCTAATTACCAATAGACATGAGGAAGAGAAACATATACGAGCATCTTACTAGTTATAATCCCCTAACCATTTATTAATTAATTATTTCATCCCTGTCCCCATAGATTAGCCATAAATATCATGCATCTCCTCCTAGGTTTCATCCCAATCCATACTCTCTTCTTTTTAGTTACAAATATATAGGATAAGCGAAAAGGGGTGCTCACATGAAAGTATAAAAAAACCATTATAATGAACCTTTAACATATTAGTTATAACTTCATGTCTTTAAATTTCATATAACATATTCCATTCCATGTGATGTTAAATTTCTCAGAAAACGTACCAAATTCATAACATTAAATGGAACACCATTGATCCTGGATGTTTGACCTTAAAAGGTACATTATTTTTCATAAATATATGGCCGGAAAAGGCACCCTGATGTTCCTTGACACATGAACTTAAAAGGTACAACATGTCATGTTAAATACAACTAAACTATGTGGGTTATAATTACCTTCATAGGGATATTTTGGATTATTCTAACATGTTTTCGATCCTAATTCCACAACAACCACTACCTCCTTATATAGTGATAAATTTTGGAGTCCCCAGTTGTGTGTATTTAAACAATAGTATAACCAAATTGAATAAGATAAATAAAGAACCTCTAATATATAGAAATTTTCATATCGATTCATGGTAACTATCCATAACTCTCATGACCAAGGGAAGTGGTATTTTTATTTGGAAATATTTCATGAATACAACTTAAATCTATAAGAGAGTATCAAACTCAATAAAATTATTCTTTAAGGGTTGAACCGAACTATCATCCCCATGAATAATGCATAATACAAAGTGTCTCTAGTATGTTCCAAAAATCTCCCACCTTTGTAAATATAGGTCTTCATTGAATCAAAATGACAAGGTCATGAAATGTGAAATGGAATATAAATGGTAAACAAGAAATCAAATAGAGTAATTGTGAAAGAGATCAATTGACCATGAACTTTTTCTTGGTATGATTTACTAATGGGTACTTTGTTTTTAGTTGTTATCCCATAAGATCTTTTGATACATCCAAATGGTATCATCAAATGTACCATTTGAAATTAATCTCTCTATAAAATCTCGTGGTAACCTAAAGTTACTAAAGGTTGTAGAACACAACTAGATGATATAAAATATATACACCTTGACTATAATAAAGGATGGGGCCTCAAATATTAGATTTATGTTTTTTCCAACCTGACACCAATTGTTGAATACCCTAGTATGATAGTATTAACATAATGGCTCCATCCCGACTCTAGTGATATCTTATGAAAGCCTCCAAGATATGAATTCCCATAGGTTATCCTACCAATAAAAGTATATGAAGATTTTTTTTGAATAGTTCCACATCCAACCACTTTTGGATTCTATAACTCAAGAACAAAAAAACTTACCCTCATACCATATGAAGGTAGAGGAGGATTTCGACTATAGCCCCACTGCCACTCATGATTTACATAGGAGGGATTCCTCTAGTCGACTCCATAACTATAGCTACATGTCATTGAACCCCATGGAATAGTCTAAAAATATCAAATCATAGATCACATCCCATGTTTTCTAAACTTGTCCACTTAGGAAGAGGGCCTACTAGGAGAATATGTCTACTGAATTTTAGGAGTAGACATATAGCCCTGTTTTTTCCATGAATTTTGTCGAAATATTTTGACATCAGTTGAGGAGCCTCTTGGGAGGAATCTTACTCATGAAGCTATCTTCTCATTATGTGAAGCCTTTATTATGGTTGAGTTCTCAACCCTATTATCCAATCCTAGAATGTCTATAATAAATGATTTATAATGGAGATATACTATCTAGGAAAAGGTACCTCCCTCGATCGACACTTATATCCTTAAGGATCTTTGGAATATTTTGAATGTGGCTCAAGAATCTATTATCTATTCATCAATAGGATACAAAAACAATGGTTATAGAGGTTATCCCTATGGTATTGTGACACAAAACCTTAGAGGTCCTCTCTAGAGCATTTTTAGTGACGTTCCTCCTTACAGTACTGTACTCAACAACATTAGAGGTCCTCCCTAGAATATCTGCATTATAGGTCCTCCCCAAAACATCTTGATAAAAAAATAAGGAGTTCCTCCCCAAGATATATGCTATGAATATCTTCCATACAACACCCTAATTATCAATACCGAAGGTCCTCCATTTAGTATATTTTATGATGGTCCTCCTAGCAGTACCTTGATCAACAACTCTGGAGGCCCTCCCCCATGTATATTCTATAAATTCACTCATTGAATAACCCTATTCAAAAATATAAAAGGTTATCCATACTATATATATAGATAAGATCCTATTCAATACACCTTGATCAACAACTCTAGAGGTCCTTACTAGAGTACCCATCACAATGATATTCCCTATGAAACTAATTATATTAGTTTTGAAATTAATCCTCATAGTGATAAATAAAATTCCATCATCCATAGAGGTCCTCAACATTTTCAAATTAAACTTAGCATTGGATGTCTTCCCCATAAAACTCACCATGAAGGTACTACCCATAAAAATATGAAGGTTGATCATATAGCTTCTCCTCACGAATCCAATTTTATAGGCACTCCCCTTGATAGAGTACTAAGTTAGAGTGACGGTATTTCCCATAATGGAGAATAATGAATCATCCATGTATTACCTATACATGATAGTAACTCTTAAACCCCTCCTCATAATGACATAAATTCTCAGCATGCAGTCCTTCCCTATACCAAAGTTACTATGAAGTTTCCCCCATACTGAGAGGCACCCAAGAAACTGACGGTATCTACACTAGGTTCCTTTTTATCAATCAGTGATGTATAATCCTTTTATAAAGGAATCCTAAGGTGATAATCATTATCTATGCCTCCTAGAAAAAATGAACCCTTTGATACAACTGAGAATGTTTTGAATGACCATATTCCTTTTGATAAATTATTAGATAAGTGGCCTTTAGTGTCAAATCAGTTCAAAGAACCCATCACTAGGGATGAAGAGAACTTCATATCCATGTCAATGAATTATACAATAATAGACTACCATTTATGTTCTATCCCGTGTTCACTCCTCAATATGATATTCTATATGCATTGAAAGAAGATTTCATACCCTATAATTATCATAACTTTTGATTGACTCTCTGTAATCTGAAGACGAAATACCCATCTTATAGAAAACCAAGATTATCATACATAGATATTACATATTTGTTATGAATAATAATTACATCACACAAACACATGCCCACATACTATAATGTTTTAGTACCTTTGGAAACTTGGAAACATAAACACTGGTCCATAAGTGAGTTATGTAATCTCCCACAATGTTCTTCATAACTAGAACCCTTCTTAGGCATATCATACATAATAAATTTCGTTATAACATGGGGAAGGAAACATAAGAAAGGGTGTGATCAGATGATCAATAATGGTAAACAAGGAAGATACGTAAGCATAAATTGAGCATAAGGGTATAAGGATGTGACCATAACATTTAAAAACCATGCCCTGCATATCAAAGATCAAAATCACGAATCATGAAATAAATATTGGTAGTTAATAAAATATGACTCATATGATAATCAAAGAATATGACCCCTGAGAGAATAAAATTGGCATAATACATGGAATTTGTGGAATATACATAAGAATAGAAAATTATTTCCATATTAGTCAAGGATCACTTCCAAGGATATCACATTGGAAAGATTTCTCTACCCAAACAATCAAAGTAGTGAAGGTTCACTTACAAGACAATCATAGTGAAAAAATCACCTTACTTAATGGGGTTCACTCCACATTCTATCCCTATATTACTAAATAAGGTTCACTCCCCATTCCAGTCCTATCTATCTTATGAGATATAAATCATTACCCAATGCATTGGAGGGAGATATAGGTCCCCCCATTCACATAATGAAAACAATATTTATGTGTTCCAAAAGATCATAAAACATTAATCATATCATAACCCATGAAATGAAAATGGGTATAATTATAATTTCATCATATCATAAACTATGGAAAAGATAGAAGTTTCATAATCATTTCATCATATCATAACCCATTAAAAGAGGTGGGTTTCATATGCATTTTATCATGGTATTACCTGTGGAATAGAAACAGGCATCATAAAAATTTTTCCATCACAAATATAAACCATTACAAGAATGAATAATAATTTTATAATTGTATAATATCCATAATAAGGCATAAGTAATATCAACAAATGAAATCATAGATTGAAAATGATTTTGATCGATCATTTAAAAAATTTCTTGAGGAAAACATCCTTTATGATTTGAAAACTAATTTCTAAAAAATAAATAATTTTAAAAATAATTTTCTTTAAAAATAACCTTGATAATATATAATGTAACCTTTGAATCAATTATTGTCCATGATGTCACAAAATTCCATTCATGATGTACACATTAAAACGAAGATTCCTTTCACATTTTTAGTAAAACCTAAAGGATTGCTATTTAGAAAATAAAATGAAGATTAAATTATTTAAAAAAAATTAAAACATGGGTAAAAATGTATTTAACAATTAATTGTAATAATAATGAAACATTTTGAAAACATTTTTTAGAAAACATGGTTTTGGAAGAAAACATATTTTCACCCGAAGAGAGAAATAATATCAGATTTCCTTAAAAACATTTTCTCAATTAATTTAAGTACCAAAAAGTGGTAAATGGTAATATTAATTTAAAATACCATGACTAACTAAAGGAGAATAAAATTAATGAGTTTCTTGATATGTGTATCCTAATATTTTATCATCAGAAACATAATCATAAACAATCCCGATAAATGATTAGATTGTAACATAAAATCTTTACCAATTTGGTAACCTTGAATCATAAGAACCATGAAGGAATAAAATTAAATGAAACCTAAAATATTATTATATGAATAAATTAATTATATTACATTTTAAAGGGTTTGTATATACACCTTGTGAAAGAAAATAGGTGCATTATATAACATATGTCTCAAATATGGAAAATTGAGACAAAAATCCATTACCGATTTGGTAACTTTTGATCCATAAACCACATGAAATAGAGATACTAAATTATATATAAAAATAATCATAATTTTATTTATAATTGTCATAAAATAATTTCATGGGAATTATATACACCACAAAAAAGAAATATGAGGTGAATATTGCATGTATCTCACATAAGTAAAAAGTGAGATGAAAATCCCTAACATTAAGTCCTGACTTCCATCATACTCATTAAAAACTACTATATAATAAATAAAAGTTTATTATAAATATATTAAAGAAATATATTCATATATATCAAACCATTTATTATTTAATTATGGAATTTTATTTTCTTTTTATCAACAAATCCATGTTAAAGTTGTGTTTCAGGTAATAACCAATTTATTTTCGTATATTTTTTGATGTGTTATATTTTTTTCATATTACATTAATCATGGTTAAATTATATCAATAAATTAAACCTTGATATAAATATCACATATATTCAGTATATCTGTATTTATATTAATCTATAATATTTATAGATAGGAAATGAAATACACCATTCATGGAGACAGTGGGTCGTAAGTACACATGAATGATGTTTCCATTTTCTTGTCGAACTAGAAGAAATAAAATTAAATGAGATATATATATTATCATTCTAGAATCATTTATATTTCATATATATCATATATTTTTATTAAACACATCCTTAACACCTTCCATGTATTAAGTGAACAAATCACATCGCTTCCCGTGACGATAGTCTTTTGTACACATGAGCAATGCCATCGTATTCCCACAGAATGGAAAGAATGAAGGTATAAATGATATAAAAAAATAATATATAATAAATATAAATATATATATATATATCATTATTTACATCCATTAGAGGTGATAATGTAAAACTAACGGCATCGGTTCGTAAGGTGGTAATCCACCATGCACATGAACGATGATTTCGTAACCCATTTAATGGAAGTGGAGATGGTTGTAGGCAATTGCCTTAACATAGAAAATATAATTATATGAATTATAATATATTTTTTATATAATAATGTTTTAAAAAATAATTTATGGGGGTGGAGTAATAAATAAAATAAAAACACTCGTTGATGAATGTTACCTCTTCTTCAGGTATCCTCCTTAGGTTTGCACTAAAAGCCTTACTAGGATAGATTTATACCAAATATAAGTCTTACAGGATTATGAGAGGGAAGTTTTAAAGTTATTTGTGTAGGTATTGGCCGAACCAAAAGGTTTTAAAGGAGTGAAGAAGAGAGGATAGGGGATGGCCTTTTATAAGTGGGTGAGAGCACACACTTGGTATTTTTGAAAAGAATTGAGTGCTCTGAAAATTTTCATATATAATAAGGGTAAAAATGGGCCATTATAGAACCTTTTAAGTGAAATGGTCTAAATAACGACATAAAATATTTTTTATATAATTTTATAGGTTATTTTTACCATTATCTTTTTATTTTAACCATAGGTAAACCCATTTTAACGTTAACAATGATAATTAATTTTTATTGTATTCACTATTCATTTTGGTAAAAAATTAAGTTGAAATTATTAGATAATATAAATTATTCAAATTAAAAATGTGGAATCTATTTTTTCAAATTCAAATCATAGAAGTGTAAAATTTTAATTTAAAATTAACCCCACAGATGCAATGCGAAACTCAGATCTTAAAGAGAAAATGATCAAAAGTTTACAAATTATTTATATATAATATCTATATGAAATTGATTTCAATGACATTATTTGGATTTAAATATGTATTTTTGAACTAATATTACATTAAATCCAATTTAAAATATAATTTAACTTTATAAAAATATTATACAGAAAGAAAGTTTTCAAATAAAATTCAGTATTTTTTACTATTCATCAAAATAATGAAAATTTTTAGAAAAAACCAAAAAATTCACCCTAAGATAATTTTGACATGATTATGTAAAAAATGAAGTTTTTTTTTCAAATTAATTTTCTAAATGTTTTAAAAATTATTTTTATTATTTTTCATAAAAATAAATAAAAAACTTATTTTGAAAAAATAGTATTTTCGAAACATATAAAGACATTTTTGAAAAATTAAGTTGTTTTTTATAAATATTTTTTATTTATATAAAAAATTATACATAATATTTAAAAATAATTTATTAATATTCATACCTATAGGTTTAATATTTCTGTTATAATGGTCACATTAGAATAATATTAATAATATATCATGGTTTTGTTAAAACACGGTGTTTTGGGTAACTCAAGCTAGACCAATGATTCATGTAGTGAAATATTATCTTGGTGTTCCATGTAGTGAAATATATCAATTAAATATTATTAATTTGAAAAAATTATTTCATAAAAACTCAGGGTGTTACATCTTATCCCCTTAAAATGTATTTTTACCTCAAAATTCATCACTCTGATACAAACAAATAAAGTTACTTCTGCCTCATCATATCCTCAAGTTCCTATATAGCGTCCTAAAATTGGTGGTTTTTTGATAAAACATTTATGAGGTGAGTGGTCTTGTTATGTATAATATTCTCTATATGATCTAGAATCTCCATTGGTTGTTCCTCATAATAAATATCGTTTTCCTATGGTATGACTTATAATTTTAGTACATGTGAAGGTTATGACATGTACTCCCTCAAGAGAGATATGTGGAACACATCATGGATTTGTGATAGGTTCGAAGGAAGTGAAAATCTATAGGATACCATCCCGATATGATTAATAATTTCGAAGGGACCAGTATACCCAGGATTTAGTTTCCCTCTATTCCTAAATATCTTAACGTTCTTCCATGGAGAAATTTTTAGAAACACCTTATCACCAACTTCAAATTCTAGATCGTGTTGTAGATTATCAACATAAATTTTCCAATGACTTTGAGAAAACATGATGTGTTACAGAATTAATTTAAAAATCTATTCAATTTCTTCAGCTATTTTAGTTCCCAATATATTTCTTCATCTAACTTTATTCCAGCATGTTGTATATCTACATTTATTTCCATCGAGGGATTCATAAGGATCCATCTGAATGCTTGAGTGCAAGCTATTTATGTAGGAAATATAAAATAGAGGAATTTATCGATCAAAACAAACATTTAAATCCAAATATAAAGATATCCAAATACCCTCTAGGGTTTGAATTTTTATTTCAGACAGACCATCTATATTAGGATAATATACAGTGCTGAAACTAAACACCGTATCAAGAGCTTACTAAAGACTTAACCCAAACTTTTAAGTAAAACTCTTATCTCGATCAGACATAATGAAATGTTGTACTACATGAAACCTTACCACTTCCTTAATGTATATCCTAGAATGGTAATCCAGATAGAAGTATTCTATGATATAAATGGATTTTGATAACTTAGTAATGATATCAACTACAACCCATATATAATTATGTCCTTTTGATGTTTTGGGGAGTCTAATGACAAAATACAAAGTGATGTTATCCCATTTAAATTTTTTATGGGTAATGGATGAAACAACCCCTTAAAATTTTATCTTTAAACCATAACTTACTAATATACCAAGCAATGAGATACAAACTCTTTGATATCACTCTTCTTTATATCCCACCAGAAGTATTATTTCAAATATCTATACATATTCTTACCTACCAGATGAATATAGAATTAATAACTATGAGATTCCCTTAAAAGATCCTTCTTTAATTCAGTTACGGATAGAACACATACACGGTTCATGAAACTTAGCATTTCATCATGATTATGGTTAAACTTAGAATCATTTTTAAACTTGTTTTATAGCTCTACATCTTCCTCCAAAACATATTTAATCTTAAATTGGATAGTTGGTTGAACATTAAATTGAGGAAGATAAGATTTTCCCCTTACATAAATATCTTTCAATCTATCTTTTTCATGTATAGAAATATTGGATCTTTTGCAATATTCATCAGGTATAAACTATCATGATCTTTTTGACTCAATGAATCAGTCATCCAATTCACTTTCACAGGGTGGTCATGTATTGAGAAATCATAATCATTAATTGTCTTTAACCATCTTCTCGGGTGCATATTCAAATCCGTCTGTATGAATATATAATTTAAAACTTTGTGATATATATATGTCATAATTTTATCCGTAGACAATTCCCCCATATTTTTAATGAAGGAAAATACAAACTAACTCCAAATCAGGAGTTGGTTAATCTTTCTCATGAACCTTCAATTTTCTTGAGGCATAATCTATAACCCTATCATTATTCCTAATAACACAACCTAATCCCTTCTTGTATGCATCACTATAGATTTAAAACCCTTCTCCATTATAGGGTAGTGTAAGCACAGGTTTGCTGACTAAAATTCTACTCAATTCCTTGAAATTTTCCTCAAATTCATTTTTCTAGAGGAACTTGGCTCCCTTCCAAGTTCATATAGCCATAGGATTAGATAATTGTGAGAAATTCACCCAAAACCATCGATAATATCCCGATAAACCAAAAAAAATATGGATCTCAATCACTATGGATTGTCTTGGACAACATTCTATTTCCTCTATCTTTGATGGATCTACTGATATACTATCTCTTGAGATTATATGACATAAAATGAAGCCTTTTATAGCCATAATTCATATTTTTCTAATTTTTCATATATTTTCTCCTTCTTTTGGATTTTTTTTACAATTATTAAGTGGCCTTCATTCCCTTACTTTCTCTTTTAGTAGATTATAATATCATATATAAAGACTACCCAAAACTAATCAAGGTAATCTATTAAGACTTTATTAATTAAAACTATGAATATAACAAAGGAATTAGTATGAGTGAATGAAATCATAGTATAATCATAGTGTCCATGCCCTGTAAAGAATGTTGTCTTGGGTATATCCTCCTTCTTTAACATCAATATATGATATCCAGAATGAAGTTAAATCATAAAAAACTATTTAGCTCCGCACAAGTTATCAAACAAGTCATCAATATAAGGAAGACACTACTAAAAAAATGGGTAAGGGAAGCACCACCTTTTATTTATGCTAAGAGAAAAGTGATGATAGATGAACCATTTATCAGCGCTTTTCTAGCGTTGATAAAGGGGTTCATAATCAGCTCTAGAAAAGCTCCGATAAAGAAGCCCTTTATATGCACTTTTTTCTTAGTCTTTATAAAGAATACTCTTTATAAGCGCTAAAAATCACCGATAAAGAATGCCTTTATCAGCGCTTTTTAGCACAGATAAAGGCATTGTACCATATTTTATAAAATCCAGTGCACAGTATCCTTGGTTTATCGCGCCCTCAATCGTTCACAATGTTGTACCCATGTGACAAATCCCCTTCCCCTGCGATCTTCTCTTTGTCGAAGCTCTGCCGCTATCCCTACTCCTTCTACTCCCACTCAAACCCCTTCCATGGATCCTCATCCCCTCAAACCCTACATCCTCCTCTCTATTGGACTCCCCGCAAACCCTACTCCTCCATTTTTCAATGGTGGTGGCTCCTCCCATGCACCTCCCCCTCGCGGTCACACCTTCCTCTCCCGACGTAGCGCAGAAGGCTCCCTGACTGCTCGATGCTTCTTCTCTCCCTCCATCGCGGGTGCAATCTACTCTAGGTAAGTCTCCGACTTCTCCTTTTATGCTTATTTTTGGTGGATAAGTTTTGTGAGAGTAGTTTTCATTAGGTCACTTTTTGTATTCTTCCCCATGATCACCACCCTTGGATTAGATGCTAACTAACATAGAGTTCTAACAATCTATGTCACGAAATCACACACGTAGTGGATTCTTATACTTGGTTAGTAGATGATTCGAACTAAAGTATGAATTTTTTTATGATTCCCCATGGGTCATTATGATGTCTGGAACTATAATTTATTTTTTACCAAGTGTCATATGTATGATGGTTTTATATTCTCGTGCAACCTCAATTTAGACCTTTTTAAACATGAATATTCCATTAATGTTGAGTGTTTTTCCTAATCTTTCTAGTGGGTGTATCTATACTAGGGAAAGTGGTATTTTTGTAAACCCCTTCATGAAAAAGAAGAGTTTTGATAGTACCCGCCTCATTATTAATTAGTTACACTTTGTGGGTGTCATGTTGTGCTGGTGATTCTGTTTATGGGGAAGGTTCTATTTATGATTATGTTTATGGGGAAGGTTCTACTTTGGGATGGGCCTCATGAGGGTTGTTATATAGGGAGTCTAGAGTGATGGAGAGGTCGATAAAATTGAGTAGGAATTGGATGTGAGCCTTGGACTTGGCTTCAGTTTGGGAGGGATCTCTTTCATAGTGTTTTCTTCAGTTTTTTTCCTCCTCGGCTGTAGCTCTCTAGCCGTTTTCCATATACTCAGTGTTTGTTCTTAGTTTTCTATCATTTATGTAGGTTGTTTTTGACAATTAAAAAAAATTGTGTGACACCATTTATGAAAAATGATTTTTTATAAGTGTTTATAGGTTACATAGTTTATTTTTGACATCACTTATTGAAAAGTGCTCACAACTGATCACAATTTATTGTGTATAAGGTTATGTTTTACTGCACTTCGGGTTCATCTTGAAAAAACATATTTCTAATTATTTAAGTCACTTATCAATTATAATAAATGGTTTTGTATATGTTTTTCCATCTTGGTTGTTGGAAAGGTGATAATCTGGGACATTTTTATGCATTTTTCTTCGGGAATTTAAGCATCTACTTTGGGTTTAGATAGTGGTATGAACATGTGAGTAGTTTTATTTGGGTGGTTAATTCTTTTTAGTATTGTGGGATGTTTCTTGACTTCAATCAATGGTAAATTATACACATATTTCTTTATTTTCAAGGATAATTTAAGTGTGGTGTGAACTTAGTGAACCTCTATGACCAGTTGTTCCTAGGTTCAATTTTAGAAAGTTATTTCTTTAAAATGGGGAGACACCATACACTTCATTGGGTAGATAGTGATTCTTCCATGATACCTATTATGGGTACTAAGATTGTTATTTTGAATGGAGACTGATCTAGTAAAGAACTACCCTTGGTGTGTCAGGCCAAGTGATTTTGGTTAAGTACACCTACATTATGGAGAACCCGATTACGTGATGGGGGATGAATTTATTCTCAAGAGATTGTAAATGTCTTTCACTTGTTTGGATTGTATTTCATCTATTTTTATTAAATCCATTAATTTATGTTGATCAATTCATAGACCGACCTCTAGTGGTTTGGGGGAATTAAACATGTAATACTAAGATTTGTATGGATGTATTAGTGTTATATGATTATTCCTATGGTTTGAGTTGATATCAAAATCATATAAGGTAGTGATCTTCTGGGATGTAGGGTTAGCAGCACCCACCCACAGTAGGTGTGTGATGCAAGTCTCATCTCAGGAGGCACTGTCATTCATAGGTACCTCAAGAATAGCCCAATACTCCAACGAATTTAATATGATTGTGATGGGTAAGGACATATCACATTGCATTTTCTTAACATTCATGCTACAGTCGGAGAGGCAGTTGATGAATAGCCTAGGCAGAGGAAGGAACTGGAGATAAAATCTATGTTCATTATAAATTTCTTGTAGTAATATTAAAAATAGTTACAATAAACTATTTTTCCTAATTTTTTTCAATTATTTTATAGGTATATGGTAGGCTCTATTAATCTCTATTTTATATGGAAGTGTTTCTGTTCCACTATATTTGGAAGACTTGTTTTTTGTATTTGAATCATAAATACTAATATTTGATATTAAAATAGGATGAAGATGAATAAATATTGGATGGATGATAATCATTTGAAAATAGAGTATGAGAATGGAGTGAAAGAGTTCATCATGTTTGCAAAGGATCACACAAAGGATTCTTCTCAAATCATTTGTCTGTGTTTACATTGTCTTTATTCTAGATTAATTACTCTAGAGGAGTTGGAAGAAAATTTGATATGTCATGGAATATATCAGAGTTATAAATGTTAGAATAAACACGGAGAAAAAGAGAATATAGCTACTGGCTAGGATAAAACTACTTTTTATGGATCATCCGATATGAATACAAATATGGATAATAAAGAAGACCATATGAATGATGTGATTACAAATGTCAATGATGATGAAGATCATATTGAGGAAATGATAGGGACAATTTAAGATGAACTCTGTGATTGACCAAAATTGTTTGAGAAGTTAAAGAGCTATGCAATGACACCATTGTATGATTGTTGCCCTAAATATATAACATTGTCAGCTGTACTGATGTTGTATAAATTTAAAGCAGGCAATGGATAGAGTGATGTCAGTTTTACGGAACTACATGCTCTCTTGAATGACATGCTCCTAGAGGATAATGAGCTCCGAAACAGGATGTATGAAGCAAAATGAATGATATACTTGATGGGTATGATTTATGAAAGAATACATGCCTGCCCGAAAGACTATAAACTATTTCTCAAGGAGAACAAATCACTTACAGAATTCCCAATGTGCGGTGTTTCTCGATACAAGAAAGATGGATCCAGTCCTATGAAAGTTGTATGGTACTTTCCAATAATTCCAAGGTTTAGGAATCTATATGGAAGTGAAGAAACTATAAGACAATTGTCATTTCATGCAGATACAAGAAATAAAAATGGTAAAATACGTCACCCAGATGACTCTCCTTAATGGAAGATAATTGATCATGAGTATCCTGAATTTGTAAAAGGGCTGAGAAACCTTCATCTTGCGTTATCTACAGATGGAGTGAATCCTTTTGGTTTTCAAACCAGCACTCACAGTACATGGCTTGTTATGTTGGTAAATTATAACATGCCACCCCAGTTACTCATGAAGAAAAAAGTTATCATGTTATCTATGGTTATATCAGGACCAAAACAACTAGGTAATGATCTTGATGTTTATTTGTCTCATTTGATCGAGGATTTGAAGTTATTGTGGGATTCAGGTGTTATGTTGTATGATGATTATAGAAGTGAATACTTCACGTTGAGAGCGATGTTGTATGGGATGATAAATGATATCACTACTTATGGAAATTATTCAGGCTATAAAATTAAAGGAACTCAATGGTGTCCCGTGTGTGAAGAAGACACAGAATCAATTAGGTTGAAAAATTCATCAAAAACTGTGTTTCTCAGACATCATAAATTTCTACCTCATCAGCATAAGTACCGATCTTGGATGAAATCATTTAGTGGAAGTTCAAAACAACGCACAACACCATCTCCACCAATAGGTGATTAGCTGTTTGAGAAAGTAAAAGATGTGAACACTGTTTTTGGTAAACCATTTTTGAAAAACCTTACGAAAATCAGTTGGAAAAAGAGATCAGTTTCTTTCGAATTACTATACTGAAAATTTTTGTACGTCAGACATTTTTTTGATGTGATTCATGTGGAAAAAAATGTATGTGACATTGTTATCAGATCATTTCTAAATTCCACTAAAAAAATGATGGAATTAAGGCAAGGTTGTACACGGTTGACATGGGAATACGAGAAGAGTTTGCTCCCGTGAAGGGTTAAAATCGAATGTTTCTTCCTCCAGCTGCTTACACTCTTTCCAGGGAGGAGAGATGTTAGTTTTGCAACTTCTTCAATGATGTAAAGGTTCCAGAGGGGTATTATCAAATATAAAGAACATTGTGTCAATGAATGATTTGAAGATAAAAGGTTTGAAATCACATGACCTACCATTTTTTGATGTAAGATTTAATTCTTATAGCTTTACGTTGAATTTTTCCAAAGAATGTTCATCATACATTAACCAAACTTTGTTTCTTTTTCAAAGCTATATATAGTAATGTTTTAGACCCAGTGAAATTTCTAGCTATGGAAAGATAAATTTTCATCATATTATGTGAATTAGAAATGTTCTTCCCGCTAACATTATTTGATATGATGGTTCATTTGATGCTTCACTTGGTGAGAGAGATTCGACTTTGTGGTCCTATTCAATATAGATGGATGTACCCCATTGAACAGTATATGAAGATTTTGAAAAGGTATGTCAAAAATAGATGGTCCAGAGGGTTGTATAGTGGAGAGATATATTGTTGAGGAAGCCATTGAATTTGGTACTGAATACATATCTGATGTAGGAAGCATTGGTCTCTCGAAATCTTGTCACACTGGATGCATTGAGGGTGAGGGAATTTCTAGAAGGAATGTTGTGAAAATAAATATTACAGATCGGGAGCAGGCCCACCTTTCAGTTTTACATAACTATTATGAGGTTGCTCCATATATTGAAACCCACAAAGAAATTCCTAGGCAGTTGAATCCATCGAGGGCTGAAAAATGGATATCAAATACACATAATCACCAGTTTATAGGATGGTTTCAGGACCATATTTTTAAAGAGTTAGATGAAAATATGAATTCAATTTCAGAACGACTTTGATGGCTAGACGCTGAACCAAGTGTGTATGTATTATCATACGATGGTTAGATAATTAATGGTTATACATTCTATACAAATGAACATGATGAATATTGTACCATGTAAAATATTGGAGTTACACTTGTGGCAGAAGCGATGCATGTTTCTGGTAGTAAGGAAATGAATCTAATTTATTAAAATATGTCATACTTTTTCATTATCAAAAAAATATGGGAGTTGGATTATACGACATTCTAATTGCGGATTTTTCAATGAAAATGGGTTGATAACAATAGTGGTGTAAAAATAGATGCATTGGGATTTGTGAAAGTTTATTTTAGTAAAGAAGGGAACAAAGAAGAACCTTTTATAATGGCATTACAAGTAGTACAAGTATTTTATGTTCCAGATCCCGCAAACCGAAAGTGGTCGATTGTTCTGTTATCATCCAAAACTACTGAAGGGTCTGATGAAAATTTCGTTGAGGATGATCCTTTCAATGGTACACCACAATTATTTCGCAGTGGTCCCAATGTAGATTATGTTTTATATGATAGAGGAGACCACAAAGAAGGAATTTGGATAATCGATAGAGGGGTCAAATCTATTCAGGCTTTGAAAAAAAAGAAATATATTTCAATAAACCAGTTATATCTTTCTTGTAATATAGACCTTGTTATCTAATGTTATTTTCTTATCATTACTGAATTTATATAATATAAATTAACTGTTCAACCAATTGTGTAGATAATGACTTCTGCGTGTTCTGGTGCTCCTAACCTCGAGGCTGAACAAGTCTCTCAAGTTGTTGCTGCTGTTGCTACTACTGCTGCTGCTGCGGCTGCTCACAGTGCAGAGCAACAACAAGTTTCTGAACCTATTGTTGATCCTAGTGTTGAGGTCTAACAACCATCAGCACATAACATTTCTATCATTTCATATGAACATATATATGATGTTGATATTGATGAAATGGTCGGGGATGAAGGACTGATGTCATAGAAAACACCGGTACATCATAGTCTGATGGTGTTAGCCAAAGTTATTAAGGCAAAAAGAAAAGGCATATAATTTAATGTCAGATGGAATGCATGAGGCCAACATGTGAATCCCAACAAGGCTATGTTTATTAGTTACATTGGACTTTTCACTCGGCAAAGCATGCCAATTGACATAGATTCATGGAACCATGTTGTGTCCGGGATGAAGGTTGTGATTTGGGAAGAAATTACGGTAACATTATGATATTATTTCTTTAATTTACTTGAAAATAAAATAATGAAACAGTGTCTTACTCTTCTCAATCTCTTGTATAGTACATTAATAATAGATGATTCACATAAGAATTATATACTAAGGCTTTCAGGAAGGTTTCATTGAGGTTTTTGCACTATTTTAACAAAATGTCACTTGAATGATTCCAAAGGTAAAATAAACCTGCACCCACCCCTTGTCTATGCTCACCTGATATCCCAAGAAGCATGAGATGCATTTATTGGCCTCCGTGGGGATGAGAATTTTTTGGTACATTATGGCTGATAATACTTTGTTTGTGGATATGTGTATTCATCACTTTGATTGTCAATATTTCATTTATGAAACAACAAATCAGTACTGAAAATAATGAAGGTACATCAAAACCAACATACCCCTATCGTAAATCAAGGATGGGGTATGCTTCACTAGAAAAGAAAATGGTACGTATTTTAAATTTACCGAAATATTGTCAGGTGCCAAGAAACAACATAATAATTATCTTTCTATATTTATATATAGATTTATGAGTCTAAAACCAAAGAAACGTCCATCCCACATCATGTGATATGGAAGGAGGCACATGCAAATAAGGAAAGGAATCTAGTAGATGAAAAAACACAAAAAGTGTTGGAAATATGTGTAATATGACACGATAACAAGATTTGTTTTAAATTGCTATTACATAAAAATAATAAGTTATTTTCCTATATCTGATAGTCATAAGAATCAGCTACTCCTATAGCAGATGCAAACCTATTATCGCCGACTTTTAAGCGGCCAGAACAATACGGTAATGTTAGAGGTGCGAGGTTTGGGGTGACACCCCGATTATATTATGAGAAAAAAATGGATGATAGAGATGAAAAATGAAATAAATGAGCGAAAGACTAGAAACTCTTGAAGATCGATTTCAATAGCAGGGAGTGTTGCTAGAAAATTTTATAGGTGGGAAGCAAGGAGAAGACACAACTCAGGAACAACCAGTGCGTGAAGATCCCACCCCACCCCCACCAACTTTGAGGCGAGCTATTCCCCTCAAAGAACTGTCTTAGCTGTGGTAATAAATATTCTAAAAATTGTTCCCATGAAATATGAATTAAAAAAACACTAATACCTTTCCTATGCTGATCATCTACAGGGTGAAAATGACTATGATTTATATCTATCAACACCCACATATCACCCTGTAGTGAGGGATACAATGTTCAACATCCCAGAGGACAAGCTGCATAATAGACCAATTATGATGATCATCTGAAAGTGATGATTACTATAGCTCATGAGCCAAATGTAGAGATACCTATTCCACTTGATGATGATGATATTCATACGGTCTAAAAGGCAATTGGTACATTCATTGCATGACCGTCATAACTTGTAAGAGTACATGTGGACAAAAAGGAATTTATTTCCATTTTTTTCAAGCTAAACCTTTGAAAATTAATGAAAAGGGGGTTTGAACCAATGAATGTTATTATTGATGGAGAAAGAGAAGGGGATGACAATAAACGTCGGCTCAAAATCATATAAAGGATCGACCAACATATCCCAAAGTGCTACTGAAAGCATAATAACAACACCTGTTCTCTATCCACATTTAGTAGCATTGAAGACTCATGTGGATACGAAGCAAAGAGGTGGTAGTAGTCATATAGTGGTTTTTGAAAAGAATATATACGGAGAATAAATTCAAGATTTTGTTTCTACTGAAAATGTAAATGAGATCCTTGAATACGGTTGGATAGGATACACAATTGTAAATTTATATAAGAGTTATATTTTCGTGAATTGATTTTCTAAAAGCTCATATAATGTGAAAGTTATGACTAAATGCATTTTATATTATTGACAGACGTATATATGAAAAATAGTTGATGGAATTTTCCCATGAGCCAAAATTCAAACTCGTTAGTCCTCATACCACATTAACACAACTAACGAAATTAGAGCCATAAAAAAGGATGAAATAGTGAACGACTTACTGAAAACATTTGAAAGCAAGATTATGGATGAAAAACTCTTCCTAATACAAACCATATTGTGGTAAAACTATATGATTAAAGCATATCAATTATATTTTTACTTATTTTATTACTTATTCCTTTTTGTGTTTTTAGGAAACATTGGCTGCTAACTACAGTGAACTTGGATACTTCAGAGATTTATTTTCTGGATTTAATGCAAGGATATCTAATAAACTGACCACACATGATGAAGTTTGTGAATCTATAAGACACTACAACCTACGTTTTAGGTCTAAAAATCAAGGAATATAATATATATTATCTTTTACTAAGGATTCTATTATGATAGGGAGGTGTATAATTATCGTCTAAAAAAGGAATGAGGATAGGGGCTAAGCATAAAGAGGCGATCAAGTACTAGGTCTGGACAAATATCAGGGTATATATAATATAACTTCACTATCCAAACACATATCAACACAAGTTACTTATTATCCTAATAATCAATTTTTTTGCAGTTTCCAAAACAAACAAACAATAATGATTGCGGTTATTATGTTTTTAAATTTATGAAAGAGATCATTTTTCATAAACAAACTAGCATCCCTAAAGAGGTATTTTAAAAAACAACTAGTATTTCATTTAAATTATTTATTAATTATTTATTTATATATTTTGCAGTACTACTATGACTGTCGAAAATCCTCATACTCACAATACGATATATATTTATTCAGAAATGAGTGGGCCACATACCTGATAGAATATTGTACACAAATAGCATAAAGATCTTACTTGGGGATGTGTACAATTGGAGGTCATTTTTTAGAGGGGTTAAGGGGATCAAAAAATGAAACATTGTTGTATATAAATGTTTATAGGAAAAATGTAATTTTTATTAAATAAAACATCCTTTACCCAATGAGTCATTTTCCCATTTTAACAGATGAAATGCACCAGAAACATGCAAGATTGATGAACCACTTTTCTTTGGGATTTGGATAATAAAAAATAGTAAAATCTCTAAAATAACTTCATATCTGACGAAATGAATTCATATTGTGTTGATAATTTAGGGGAATGATCCATGGATCATTTGTGACATGTACGAGTCAACCCCGCCTCAATCCGAGGCACGGTGTGGCTAGTATAACTCAAAGCCTCTCTTTTTTTTAAAATGGGAAAAATTTTAAGTGAAAACAACAACTGATGTATGGAAATATGACTAAATGCATTTGGATTGTGTTGATACCTTAGAGGAATGATCCACAAGACATTTTTGACATGTATGAGTCAACCCTACCTCAATAAGAGGCATGGTGTGGGCCAGTATCACCCAAGGTGTCTCTCTTTTGTTTAAAATGGACAGAATTTTAAGTGAAAACAACAACTGACGTACGGAAATCTGACCAAATGCATTCAGATTGCATTGATACTTTAGGGGAACGATCCATGAGTCATTTTTGACGTGTACGAGTCAACCAAGCCTCAATCTAAGTCCTGGTACAGCCGATATCACTCAAAGTGTCTCTCTTTTGTTTAAAATGGACACCCCCAACCCCCTGGATACCCCCAACCCCCTGGACACCCCACCCCTCCTCAACACCACACCACCACCTGGACAACCCCACCCCTGGACACCCCCACCCCCATGGATAGCCACCCCAAACCCCCTTGACACCACCCACCCCCCTTGGACAGCCCCACCAACCCCCTGGACCACCCCCACCCCACCCCCTGGACACCACCCCACCCTCTAGACACCCCAACCCCTCTGGACACCCCCACCCCCTGGAAATCCCACACAACCCTCTGGACACCACCCCACCCCTGGAAACCCCCCACCCCTTGACACCCAGCAAACCCCTGGACGACACCTCCACCCTTCCTAGACACCACCTCACCCCCCATGGATAGCCCACCAACCCCCTGGACTCCCCCCACCCCCTGGACACCACCCCACCCCCTGGACACCCCCACCCCTCTGGACACCCGCACCCCTATAAATCCCCCCAACCCCCTGCACATCACCCCACCCCCTGGACACCCCCATGGATAGGCCCCCCACCCCTGGAAAACCACCACACCCTGGACACCCACCAACCCCCTAGATGGCACCCCACCCCTCTTAGACACCACCCCACCACTTGGACACCCCCACCCCTAGACATCCCCACCCCCTTGGACAACCACCCCACCCCCTGGACACCACCCCACCCCCTTGGAAAACCCCACAAAACCCCCTAGACACCACCCACCCCCTGGACACCCCCACCCCTCTGGACACCCCACCCCTTAGAAAGCCCCCCAACCCCCTGGACACCACCCCACCCCCTGGACACCCCCATGGATAGCCCCCCACCCTGGACAGCCCCCACCCCTAAACACCCCACCCCATGGACACCCACCACCCCCTGGATGAAACCCCCACCCCTCCTAGACACCACCGCACCACCTAGACACCCCCACCCCTAGACACCTCCACCCCCTTGGACAACCACCCCCACCCCCTGGACACCACCCCACCCCCCTTGGACAACCCCACTACCCCCTAGACTGCACCACCCCCTGGACACCACCCCACCCCTGGACACCCCCACCCTCTCGAAAGCCCCCAACACCTTGGACACTACCCCACCAACCTGGACACCCCCATGGATAGCCCCCCACCCCCTGGATGCCCCACCCCTCCTCGACACCACCCCACCACCTGGACACCCCCACCCCACTTGAACAACCCCACCACCATGGAAATCCCCCACCACCTCCCTGGACAGCCCCCACCACCCCCCTTGGACAACCCTATCTCCCCAGACACCCCCATCCCCCCGAACACCCCCACCCCTGGACACCCCCACCCCCTGGAGACCCCCTACCCCCCCTTGGACAGCCACCCCAAGCCCCTGAACAGCCCCCAACCCCTTGAATTCTGAATTAAATTGTTTATATATTTATATAATTTATGAATTATGTGTTAATGGTGTATGGGTATACTTGTTGTATGGGTATACTTTATGAAATTACCTTATGAATTATGTGTAAATTTTGTATGGGTATACTTGTTGATATGCTGATTTTTTTGCAGGTCTTGTTTGCGTGTGCTATTGCATATTTTTATATTACATCAGGTAGGGAATTTATCAGCACCTTTTAATGCTAATAAAGGATCCATTTATCAGTGATCTTTTAGTGCTGATAAAGGTATCCTTTATCAACTGTTTTTTTGCGCTAAAAAGCGTTGATAAAGAGGACCCCCCTTTATCAGTGCTGATATTTATAACACTTTTTTAGCACTGTTAAAACCTATTTTGAGCTCTGATAAAGCCCATTTTTGTAGTAGTGAGATGATACATGTTCTTAGTTGTGATATTTTTCATCTCTTGATAATCACTACATAGTCACATTGATCTATATTTCCTTTTAATTTAAAGAATAGGTGCACCCCTAGGAGACACACTTGGAAAATGAATCCCTTATCAAGGTTTTCTTGGAGTTACTTATTCAATTCCTATAACTCAATCAGGGCCATTCTCTAGGGATTATTTAAAATTTTTATGGAACTAGGTATGAGTTATATTGAGAACTCAACTTCACATTTTTGTGTAATTCTATAAAATTATTTTTAAAATACATCAAAAAATTACTGCACAATAGGAAAATCTTTGATATCATGTTTCTCCCCAACCATCTGAGACAAACACCCCTTTTAATCAGAAATTAAGAACTATACAATGGATGTGATATCCATTGGATGTTCATATATATATATATATATTAAAATTGAGAGAATATCATATATTGGATTATAATATCAAACGTGACATCCATTCCTCAATAATTGATGTGGGATTTATGTAGAGAAAGCCAATCCAAGCCTAAGATGACGTCAAATTCCATCATATGAAGAATGAAAAGATTTACAAGAAAAATATTCCCATAAACATCAACTGGAGAGGAATCATAGATTTGATATGTAATTATCATACCATTAGAGGATTTCACTACTAATTCTACATGTAATCATTTGAGTATAGTCTTCATACGCTCATAAAACTATTTAGATACAAAAGAATGGGTAGATCCATAGTCAAATAATACATTAGTAGTTCTAGAGTGGATGGTAAGTGTACCTTTAACAACCTCATTATCACACCCCTCATTAGAAATAATGATCACTTGATATTTCACATTATCCCTTAGATTAAGAGGTTGATGGAATTGATCATCATCATGAACCTTTAATTTTGGACACTGGTTAATATAATGACCATTCTCCTTACACTTGAACCATTGAAGTGTGGTAGGTGAATTCTATGTAGCTTTCTATCTATTCGTATCATTATCTAACTTCTTCCCATCACATTTGATATCATGAGATTGATGAAATTATAGACTAAACATAAATTATTTTCTAGTCCCCTTAAGAAAAATTCATCTATTCTTCTTCCCACACATTTATCATAAAGGAAAGTGTATCTTCTCCTCTCCACGGTTTTTAGATTTTCTTGTGAACTACACATTCCTCTTTTTATCAAAACAATGTGATTGATAATTAACTCCAACCTTCATTTCCAACTTGACAGAACATATAAAAATCACATCATAGCTAATGAGGTCTCTTATGGCTAACTCCCTTTAGATACTTGGTTTTAACACACTAAATGATTGATTAACCTTTCTTCCTGGTTAGATTAAAATACTAGAACCATACCTTGAATGTCTTGAATCATTTTCCTCATAGGTACTAATAGATTCATCATTTGTTTTCTTTATCTCTTGTAAATCCTTCTCTATATTCATAAGAAGAATATGAGTAATGTAAATATTGAAAAATAAGTTCTTGAACTTATCCCAATCCATGGTGTTAATTTTATATTGTTTCTTCATATTCTTGATAAGAGTCCACAATTTATATGATTCATCTTCCAAATGGTAGAAAACCAAAATTAATTTTTCATGTTATGAACACTCGAGAATAGAAAATATATTTTTAGTGCTACTGATCCATTGTTTAGAAAGTTGTAGGTCAATATTTCCACTAAAGGAAGGTGGATGTTTTCTCATTAAGGAATCGATAGATTATTGTTCCCTATGTTTGTTTGGAAGTACAACATACTTCATATGTTGAGAATGTTTTTTGAGCATAAAAATGTTGTTTTTCATTCTAGTTACCATAATGTGTGCATGCTTAGGAGTACAATAATTACATTGTCCTCCATACATAGCATTAAAATGGTTTTTTCAGGTTATAGCCGTTAACTAAAAAAAACCCATAGAGTAAGAAATAATAGTCATAGTGGGAAACCACACAATCATGAAAACCACTTATAGGATGTCTAAATCATGAAACCTTGTTTTTAATATGTGTCACCATAAAGTTTTACTAGGCCATTCATTGTCATATTCTATTTAAATCTGTCGTGATGGTTCATAATGTTTTTGTGAATTTTCAAAGCATATACCCCTATTGTGTCAAACAAGGTGAATATAAAGGCCCATTGTCATGCACTAGGTGAGTATTGAGTCAAGTTCAATGTGCCCTTTTTTGAATTATTACCTCTAGGATCCTTTGTTCCAGATCCAAATCAACTTATTGTATCCATAAAGGGATTTAATTTCTTGGAAACCACTCACTCTATCCTTTAACAAAATTCTAGGACATTTTCATACACTTTCACTCATCCTTTAATTTATCCTTAGACGTTTACTTAGTGATCACACTAAGGTTTTATCATACAAATTTTAAAATGTTACCTAAACCTATCCTTTGAAACCAGAAATAGTGGCTCATGATTATCATAAAAATATATTACATCATTGTTATGAATATCCATTACATTATACAAACACACTCCTAAGGAAATTTTTGTACCTTTAGAAACATGGAAACATAACCACTAGTCCATAAGTGAGCTACGTCATCTTCCACTATGTTATTAATAACTATCACCCTTCTTAGTCATATCATACATAGTTTATTTCTTCATAACCTGTGGAATTGAAACATAAGAAAGGGTGATCTCAAATTTCTAGTAAGGGTAAACAAGAAAGATACGTAATTATAACATCAGAATAAGGGTATGAGTACATGATCAAGACATTTAAAAACCACACCATGTATGTCAAAGATCATAATATTAAATCATAGAATAAATATTGGAAGATCAAAATACATAAATATTAATATAATCAAATAACATGAGTGATGAGAGCATAAAATGACCATAAGAAATGGAATTTGTGGCATACACATAAGCATAGAAAATCATTTCCATAGTAGTTTGGAATCATTGGAAAGGATATCATATTGGAATGAGTTCACTCCCCAAACCATCATAACAGTCAAGGTTCACTCCTAAAACCATCATAGTGGAAAAATTCCTTTACTAAAATAGGTTCACTCCCCATTATAGACCTGTCTTGATGAATTGGTTTCACTCCCCATTCCACTCCATTATATCTTATGAGATATAAATATTTTACTCAATACATTGGAGGGAGATATTTTTCTACTCTGTCCCATAATGAAAACAATATTTGTCTATTCTACCGTTCATAAATCATTCATCATATAATAAAAAATTAAATGAATATTGGTATCATAAACATGAAATCATATCATAACCTATGGAAAAGAGACAGCTTTCATATTCATTTCATCCTAGCATAACCTGTGAAAAGAATAAAGTCTCATAAGAATTTACTCATATTATCCATGGAATAGAAATTGGTTTCATAAACATCATTCCCTCATAATATTAAAACATTCTAAGAAATAATATGAATGGTATCCTTGGATCATATCCTTAGTAAAAAATAGTTAACATCAATAGATGTAATCTTATATGAAAAATTATTATGATCAATCTTTTAAAATATTTTTTGAGGAAAATATTCCATGCACATTGAAAACAAAATTTTAATGTGTAAATATTTTTAAAATAATTTTATTTTATAATAACCTTGAAAACATATAATTTATGATTTTAATCAATGATATTTCATGATTTTAGAAACTTCTATTCATTCTATACACATTAAATTAAAGATTCCTTTCACATTTTTGGTAAAATCCAAATAGACATTGTTTTTAAAATGAAGAAAAGAATCCTTTTAAATTTTTTAAGAATTAAAAAATGGTTACAAATATCTTTAATAAATTAATTTTAATAATAATAAAACATTTTTGAAAACATTTTTTAGAATTCATGGTTTTGGAAGAAAATGTATTTCCGACCGAAGAGAGAAATAATGTCAAATTTTATTTAAAACATTTTCTCAATTATTTTAAGTATAAAAGAGTGAAAAAATGGTACTATTAATTGAAAATATTTTGAATAAAAATAGTATATAAAAATTCATGAGTTTCTTGAGAGACAAATCATAAGATTTTGTCACTGGATATATAATCATGAAAAATCTCGATAAACAATGAGATTGTAACATAAAATATTTACCACCATGCTAACCTTGAATCGTAAGCGCCATGAATTATTTACATAAAATGAAACTTAAAATATCACGAGGATGATAAAATTAAAGATATTACATGTCATAGGGGATTTATATACATTTCATGAAGGAAAATAGGGTCATAACTTAATGTATGTCTCAAAGAAGGTAAATTGAGACAAAAATACCTTTCCAATTTGGTATCATATGATCCGTAAACCCCATGAAAGAGAGATCCTAAAATGAATATGTAAATAAAAATAATTTTGAGAAGAATAATCATATAATAAATTAATGGTCATTATATACACCACATAAAATAAATAGGTGGTGAATATGGAATGCTTTGTATATAAGTAAAAAGTGAGACAGAGATCCCTTACCTTAAGTCATGACTTCCATCGTACTCATTCAAACCTCCTGTATAATAAATATAATTTTTTTATAATTCCATTATATAAAAAAATTCATATATATATCACACCATATATTATTTTCTTATGTCCTTTTATTACATGTTTATTAATAATTCCATGTTAGAGTCACATTTTAGGTAATAACAACTTTGTTTTTCATATATGTTTTGATTTGTTATATTTTTGGTCTCTTACATTGATCATGGTTAAATAATATAAATAATTTTAAACATGATATAAATATAATTTATATTCAGTATAAATGTATTTATAGTAATCTATAATATTTATATATTGTAAATGAAACACACAATTTATGGAGACGGCATGTCGTACATACACATAAACATTGTTTCCATTTTCTAATCAGATTGAAATAAAGAAAAGTAAATGATATATATTTATTATCATTAAATAATCATTTTTATGTCATATAGATCACATATATTTATTAAACCCATTCGGAATACCTTCCATGTAAATCTCAAATGAATTTCATCACTTTACATGGTGGTAGTCCACCCTACACATGAGCAACGTTCTCGTTTTCCCAAAAATGGAAATCTTGAAGGTATGTGTGATATAAAATTATAAGAACATAATAAATTTAATAAAAATAATATTAAAATAAAAAATACATCAGAAATTTCATCCCTGATATGTGGTAATGGAAAAACGAAAAACATCAGCTCACAAGGCTGTAGTCTGCCATATAGATGAATGATGATTTCATAACCCGTTTTATAGAAGTGGAGATGGTTTTAGGTCATGAAAATAACATAAAAACATCTAATTATATGTATTATACTTAATTTATTATATAATAATGGTATAAATATTATTTGAGGGGATGGAAGAAGAAATAAAACAAAACCACTTGTTGATGAATGTTACCTCTTATTCGGGTATCCTCCTTAGGTTTTCACTAAAATCCTTCATAGGATGACTTTCTACAAAAAATAATTCTTTTGGTATGATGTTAAATATTTTTTTAATTGATTTGGGTAGTTATTTTCCAAAAAATGGTTTGAATTTATCAATAAGAGATGAGAGGGGGTGACCTTTTATAGGTAGGGGAGAGGTCATAATTGGTATTTTTGAAAATAATCGAGTGATCCCACATTTTTTAAATGAAAAAGTGTAAAAAATAGTCAATTGTAGAACCTTATAAGTTTAATGGTATACATATATCAATAAAATAGTTTTTATAAGAGTTTATAGGTTATTTTTACCCTTATCTTTTTAGCTTAACCCCCGATTAACCAATTTTTACCTTAAACACGATAATTAATCTTTACTGTATTCAATATTTATTTTGATCAAAAATTATTTTTAAACTATTTGATAATATAAATTATTATTATTGAAAATATTTTATCCATTTTTCAAAATTAAAATCATATAATTGTAAAATTTTAATTTAAAATTAATCAGGTATATGCAATGAGAAAACGAGGTTTTAAAGAGAAAATGTTCAAAAGTTTACAAAGTTTTTATATATAAATTAAATATGAAGTTGATTCCAATGAAATAAATTGGATTAATAGATGTATAATTGTACTAATATTACTATAAAATGAATTCAAAATATAATTTATCATTATAAATAAAGTAAATGAAAAGGCATATTTCATTTAAAATCCAGTAAATTTCATTATTCATCAAAAAATGATTTTTTTTGGAAAAATCAAAACAATTCATCCTAAGATAATTTTAACACGATGATTGAATTTTTTTTATAATTTTTTTTAAATGTTTCAGAAAATAATTTTATTATTTTTCACAAAAATAAATATTTATTTGAGAAAATAGTATTTTCGAAACATATATAGACTTTATTGAAAAATTAAGTACATTATTATCAATTTTTTTATTTATACAAAACCATTATACATAATATTTAAAAAATATTTATTAATATTCAGACTTGTAGGTTTTACAACTATCTTATAATGGTCACATTAGAATAATATTAATAATATATCATGGTTTTGTTAAAACTCGATGTCGTCTATAATGCAAGAAAACCCAGTGTTGCATGTAGCATAAACTTAACTTGGTGTTGTGTATAGTGCAAGCTATCAATGAAATTTAATTTTTTCAAAAAAATTAATTCATAAAAACTTAGGTTGTTACTCATCTGATGAAGAGTAATTTAACCATCTCAAGATGACAAATGAGCTTTCCCACCAGATTGACCAGGTTGCCTTTTTAGTGTCCCATAACTATAAGTCAAGGAAACAATACATGTGTTCCAAACTTTTCTTCCTAATTAGTATGAAGGTTATGTGCTAGATATTAACTAAAACCCCAATTAATGTGTGTATCAGAGGGTGTGGTGAATACATAGCACTATATTTTATCCTTCTCATTAGACAACAGGGTTCATTAAGGAATGTATTTTTCAATGTTATTTCTTCAGACCAAGTATCGGAATCTGGATTTTCATATGATTTTTGGTCAATCAAATGAATTCCCACCATCTCTAAATCTCAAAAATTATTTATTTAATGGGAGATACCCATCAATAAAGTTCTCTATTATTCTACCAATAAGGTTGAACACACCTCTTGTTTGAGGACAAAACCTAAAATCATAAAACAACCCTCGATAAAGAGTATCTCTCACCTTGGAAAGGAGCTGCATCCATCTCCTTCCAGGATAAAGGGATAAATTTACAAGATTTATATTGAAGCATTTCTGATAGAAGTACTATATTATCCCAATATTATAGGGTTGGGGGGAATTTTTACCACCACATCCCCCCAAACCATTAGATCCATATTGGGGAAAGGCCATGGTGTAAGAGAAAATTCAACCCCAACCCATTGTGATGAGGATATTATTACCTCCCCATACTCTATGATATCCAGTCATTTCTATACTAGTTGTGTCTTTATAGGAAGAACCTTCATGGTTCCTTTTATAACATGATTCATATCCTTCATCAGAACCATACTTAGTGAAGTCCATTGGGGTAATCCCCCAAGATCACATTTCACAACAACTTTTAAAGGATAATTAAGGAAAGTCAGTGAAGACTTATAAGGTACATAAGAAAAAATGGTCTTCCAAGAAGAAAAATATCCATGAAGATTATGATTAGTACCTTGATGAATATTTATAAGATGGTTATTACCCTTACTAATATGTCATTAATGGGGATATGATTCCTACTATGTGATTCATGTCTATGAATTTTATAGAAGGTAATCCACAAATAACACAGAGCATGACACTGATACAAAATAAAACAATGAAAAGGTAACTATTTGAAATGCGTTTCACATTAAAATTCATAAAGAAGGTGTGTATACCCAACATCAGAGGAACACTCATGACTTGGGAGATCCTATAAAAATTCATATACCACCTACTTAACAATATTTATCTAAGGATAAAGGGAATGGTGTGGCTCTATTCATAGACCACCAAGCACTCAAAGAAGTATATGAACTTTAAATTAAAGAAATTATTGAAAAATATGAATTTATGATTAAAAAGTTGAGGTGGATCAATGATGAATTGATCAGATCTGATATACCTAATGTGTGTAACTACCACGATAGGTCCAATATAAATTATTTTGTAAATCACCCTCATTAAGAGGGGGTTACTCAGTGAGATTAGAGTCCTATAATTTATCTAACATGGGTCCTATATAGTTATTATATTTAACATTTTTGGATGCAGTCTATCAAGAATAACCTCTAATGGGGTAGTATCCAGCTCCATTTTAAGCAATCTGTTCCAAAAAGACGCAAGATGGATATCAGTAGTAATAATATGTGATATGATCTTATATTTTTTTAACACTACTTCAAGTAGAGTGTTGACCTAGGATATAGTCCCAATAGATCACATTTACTCCATTAAGTGCTCTACCACTTGAATTTAATCCATGGAGGAGTTATGCACACTTATCCAACTAGAGAGAAAACCATACCCTGAGTGACTAAAAATGAATCCTTCTTTACCAATATTTTGGAATCCCAAATTCCTAATATTAAATGATATGTAATAACAATAGAACCATATCATGGAATTAAAATCATTATGGGGCCCCAAGATAGGAACAACCATGAATTAAGTGGAAATATAACTTAGGTGTTTAGTAAAAATCTAGGAAGGACTAGAAATCAACAGGTAAAATATCCTATAATCTAGATTTTTCTCTAATTGAGAAGATCATTTATTATTTTTTATTTACTAGTTATTATCTATTTTGAGGAAAATGACAGACCTCAGCCTCTCAAATTTCAAATAAAATGAAAATGATATACTCTAAAACATTATCTCAAGTTGGAAATTTATCACCTATTCACTAAATATAGAGAATCCCAAAGATAAAATATAGGTGATATGTATTGAAAATATCCATGAAGAGTCTCAAACAATGATCATTTTGGTTGAGAGTGCTGTTTTTTCACATGCATTGTCGGGTGGGCGGCTCTAAAGAGAGATAGGTGTGCTGGCACCTATCATCCGGTCTTCCATCTACATCTCGGTGTGGATTGGGAGAGTGCTCTGCCGCATTGTGTTTCCAGCATGACACAACTTCTTGGAAGGGGGCAAGACATCTCCTTCGATGGATCTCACCTTGCATAGTCTGATAGAGGGGGTGACGAGGTTCTTTCTGAAGCTTGTTTTTCTGTCTACTTCCTTTTTTGTCTTCAATGATTTATGTTAACCTTTGGGCTTCACTTTCTGGGAATCTCTGCCCTTGTCATGTAATGGGTTGCCTCTTCTGCCAGTCCATTTAAGAGGTTGTTTCTTTCTGGTTCAATAAAGAGGGCTTGACCCTCAACCTTTAAAAAAATAGGTGGTTTCTGATAGTTTATTGTAGCATCATGGAAGTTAGGAGATTCCATTTAGAATTCCATATCCATTTATTTGTTGAAATTTTAAGAAAAATGAAAGAAACCCAGTAGAGTGGTGAATATATACATCATTATAAAACTAGAATTGATTCAACATCCAAACCCTAATATATCTCAATTTTATGCATTATAACATCTTGAATAATAACGGCAGAAAAAACCTCCTAAAGATTGAAATAAAAATAAAAATCACCCAATTTTTGAAGCCAAGAAGAATAGAGTTTATTATTTTTTTTAAAGAAAATGTTTTTTAATTTTTCATTGATTCTGTAGATAAGAACTTGGTTAAAATACTAGATATCAGAAAACCCATGGAATTCAGTCTAAATGATCACCAAGAATACTTTTCCTTTCACTAGATACTAGGGTATAATATCCAAAAAAATTGTCTTCATGGATTTCTCTAGAAGATGATTAACTTTGAGTAGATAAATTTGGGAAAACCCTTAGTCCATGTGATATATGTCTTCACTAACTCATCAAAAGAATAATGATAGTGGAACAGACTTTTGAGCATGAGTATAATTTTTTTTGACTGAATGACTAAGAAATCGTTCAATCATGAGTATTCTATACTCAAGGCATGAATGAATCAATCAGTTGGGTTCCTAATTCCCAATGTATTACCATAGTCAATATCTTCATCATCACATCCTTCCGAGAGTCTATATAATGATATCTGGTGAGTAATGGTAAAGGTATAATATACATTTACATTACCTAAGATGGTCTAGACTCTCCATGTAATGGAACAAACCATATTGGCCAATTACTTTGTGTATTTTTGGAATCATAGGTGTCAGGAGAAGGATGGAGGAGGAAATGTTAGTGGGAACTAGTATTTTATTTGGAAGGAGGGTTTTACATTGTGGCCTTGGGTGTAATGTGTAAAGAGTATTGTTCGATAATAATATGGTTCTATAGTTTGGCATGCCACACTGTAAATGGTTTATCCATGAAATGAAGGGATTTGAAGAAGATTTTAGTAATTTTAAAAAAATATGTTTCATCGAGATGATTCTTATTTATGGTTTTATTCAAACTTATATTTCCATTTCAATTTTATGATCATTAAATGGTGTGTTTAATCATGGCATGAAGTGGTTTTATTAGTTTTTTTAATTATTCAATGAGTATATATCACGACATAACCACTCTTGTCTTGTAATGAGACTTTGGGGTCAATTTTTGGTGGTTCTCATTTGGGGGAACCATTTTAATAGGGAAAATGTGTTTCACTATGACATGGTTTGGTAATAAGTCATGTTTTTTGAGGTCATTACTTCATGAATTGACCAATTTAGTCAAAATCTGACCTCTATCAGTTATATTGAATTAAATTAGGCTAACTGATATTTAAATGGGGTGATAAGGAGGATTTTTTGGTGTGGTTTTTGGAGATTAATTAAATTTAACTCCATCATATCATGGACATTACCTGTTAATCTGTGTGAAATTTTTTAGTGGTAAATATATAAATTCAAATGTCCATCCAAATTATTTTATTTTCCATCATTACTACCTAAACATAAAGAAATTTGAGGAACCTTATTTATGGTATTTTAAGCACACTTGGTTGTCATTAGTATTTGGATTTAATATATCGATTTCTTATGATCTGATCTGAGTCATACCTCTCTAATTCTTGGTTATATCCCTATTTTTTCCTTCATGGTAGTTCATAGAAAAAATTCTTGTTTGATTTGGGGGATAATGAGTTGGGATTTAATTGAGGTTTCTATAATATAGATTGTTAAGGATTCTCTCTTGTGTGTATTACCCTTGTGATCATGTCTACCTTACCTTGTTCTTACCTATAAGTTGTGAAGCTTTAGTTGAGGCCGAGGATTTGAGAATTATCCTTTATTTATGTGTCAATTGTGTAAGTTGCATTCCTTTTTTTTGTGGAAGGTAAGAATTAACGTAATTAATGTAATGAAATTTAATAAAGGGGAATTGAATGGGTATAGTGATTCACTTTGGTTTTATATGATTTTTGATGTTGCTTATGATTTTGGGGTTTTTTATTATTAACAAAGAAAATATATTTTTTGTGAGATATATATAAATGTGTTGTTGGTATTATTAAATTAATGAAATCACCTTTCATAAAAGGTTAATTATATAAAGGTGGTAATCAACTAGTTGTGTGGAATATTAAATTCATGTAATGTTTCTTATGTAAGAGAGATTGAATCAATGTGGAAGTATGCTTTAAAAAGGTAAATGTTTAAGTTCTTGTTACAAATATTGGTAGTCATATGTCTCCAGTATTATTGAAATTATTGTTGTGACTAGTGTGGTTATGGTAGTGTATTTTTATTTCTAGTTTTAGGTGTTGGCATGTGTTGTGCAGTGGGCTCTATGGATGCAATTCCTTAGTTGTAAAAGGAATATGTGGTTATTTATATGGAATGATCACATGGTTTATTATGTTGGAGGGGATTGGTTTTTTGGTGGCGGTTGCTGGACTATGTTATGTGGAAGTTGTGAAGTGATTCACATATGATTGTGGGGATGTGCCATAGTTTCCTGGTGGCAATTTAATGTGGCTAATAATGATATATATATATAGATATATGTTCATGGGAATGATGGTTAGTGTGTGATAGTGGTAATGTGGTGGTTATTGTGGGTGTGGTGGTGTTTTTTGATTTAGACCTTCATGGATGAGATTGTGTGTGACTATTATATGATATATTTTCCTTGTGATTCTATATGCACCCTCATTGAGTAAGATAAACTCATTGACATTCAAGTGTTTTGAGTTCCTAGTGTTTTCCCTAAACATATTGGTTGAAAAGATAATAGATGGATAACTTCCCCGTCTTATATTCTCTCCCTTACAGGTATAGTATGGGCTATGATGGCTCACAGTAGGTATAATAATACAAGATATAATAGCTTAATTTTATGGTATTCGATATACAAGATGACTTTTCTATGTTATTGATAGTAAGATATATGGCAGGGATCATGCATGGTAGGAAGGGGGGGCAAGGTTGATTCCCTTCATATCCATGATACCCTATTTTGTCAAAAATGTGATATGCGATTGAGATATGATATGTGGTGGATATTTATTGATGATGATGTAGTTGAGACATTTGGTAGATATTTTATGATGTTGTGGTTTTTATATGTGGTTTGGTTATGATATGATATATGACGTGTTGATGCATGACTATATAAGGGATTGAGGGCACTAGAATTTTTACTGTCGGGGAGTGAGAGTGAAAAACTAGTGGGGAAGTCGATGTAGGGCAATACATTGATATATTATTATGTTATTATGTTATTATACATGGATTTTATATTGGGTGAGAAAGCCATGGTGAGGCTATGTGATTGTTGACCTAGTAAGTTCTTGTTAGTTATGTTGTTTATTAACTGAAACATTGGTGTGCTTATTCCATATTTTCATGAGAGGTATTGAGGAGGATCCTTAATAGTATATATTTATTTTCACCGATATATATTTATATAACACTACTTTATAATTTTATATATGGGTTAATCTATGGGGGTGGTTCATGAAAAAGTGGTATTAGAGTTATGGATGAGAGATAATACAGAGTTTATAGTTAAGAACTCATTTGGATTACATGGTTTTGGTTTAGATGAAATGTTAAAAAATGATAGAGTGTTTTTTAGGAAAGGATACCAACAAATACATAGGTGATTAAGGTCCCTTATTATAAACATAAGGACCTTAATCTTACTAAACACCCTAGTTGGGATAATTCTAAATGGTGGATATAGATCTAGGGAAGGTACATACATTATAACTATTTCTATGTGTGTTTGAATTAATGGGGTTTTGGGGATATTAAGATTAATCTAATTAAATAATCATTAAATAAATTCGATTCTAATGAGATTAAGAGTTTCCTTTATTGCTTTAAGATATTCCCACCAGCTGTCATCCATGTGTGGTTTAGGTTGGTGAGGTAGAACTGGATGATCTAGATTACCATAGGATAGTTGAACTGAATGAGGAGACCAATTCTCGGAGGAAGACATTGAGTGAGATCCAGAGTCAAGGATTAGAGAAGTATGAGGGGAATATTTGATTTATAGATAAAGTGATGGTTATAAGATCTCAATTTCTCCTTAAGTTTGATCCATGATATGATTGATTAGAAAGTTCCATGGGTTGTTGGTTAGATGAGAGGGGCTATGTGTTAGTTTTTGATCCCATTACTTAGAGAGTTCAAGGAGTAAGAGACTTCATTGGATTAATTTTATAAATAGTTTTGTGAATATTTACTAACATCAGTGATAAGGTAATTGAAGAGGAATAAATTTCTATCCCTTTAGTAGGGGATCCTAAGCATATAGGGACTTGATATTCACTTCATAGACATTCTTCACTCCACCCCTATACATTTTCTAGGTGAGGAGTCTAGGGTGAGGCCCCTTAAGGGGGCACTTCATCCCTTAAATTGGTATGTGGTTACCCAATTTACATTTCCTTCATATTTTTGTGTGTGTATAAGATGTTATAGGTGATCGAGAGGATGCATGTGCATTCATGATTATCTCAGGAGTCAAGACATCAAAAAATGATGATGAGTAGAACTATGGATAGAAAATATTGAATATTGGGACATTTGAGCTTTTGAATAGAAAAGATTATGCCTCAACAACCATCCTCATGCTTCTCTGAAGTTATTAGTTCACATGAATCCACTAATATATAAGGTTCTACATGTTTTTCTTATGGTGGTCATGGTCATCAATGATTATAGTACCCGACCATCCATTCAGGCAAATGTAGTGTGAGTGGATGGTTTCAATTGTAGTTATAACAACCATTTCCTTAGAATCAGTATTAGTAGTAGATAAAATAATATTTTTCAATGACAGGAGATGGATACGGTTAAGGGAAAACACATGATTTCTGTATCACTACAAACATAGGTATGACCATGGCCATAGATGTTATCACCATTAGGTCTAGGGAGGTAAAGGAGTTGGATGTGGATATTTCCACATCATAGAGATATCAATAATATCTGGGTCAAGATTTTATGAGGTACCATATTCTTCTATTGCGTAAGAATATTTTATTTATTTAATTATATATCATTACATTCCTTCATTTACCCCTCATTAGTCCATGTGGGTGGTTATCAGTTTCTTTTTTAAGAGAGTTTAATTATATGAAATGGACGTTTAGAATGCACTGTTCATTGGTGAGGGAGATTATCATATGGGTTGTAGGAATCTAGAGTTACTATTGTCTTAGCTTGTAGTGTTATCTTTGGAATTTTTATAACCTATATGTGATATTTATTTTGGAATAGAGTTGCATCTTGGTGCCTCCACACTCTCAATGGATCCCTATCATATGATACTTTATGAGCTTCCTGAGTTAAGGAATTAGGTTAATGAGTTGATATAGAGATTTTTCATCCAACCTAATGTGTCACCGTGGGGTTCTCTAGTGTTATTCAAAGATAGGTAAGATATTAGTTTAAGGTTGTTCATTGTATATCGATGGTTGAATCAAGTTATGGTTAAGAACCATTATCCCCTTACATGGATAAAAGATTTATTCAGTAAATAAAATGGAGGTAGTTGGTTTTTGAAAAATGATATGTGTTCTGGATATATCATTAGATGATTTCAAATAAGGGGCATATTCTGAATATTACTTATCGGAGTCGATATAGGCACTTTGAATTTTAAATTATACACTTCAGTGTTATGAAGGCCCAAACTATTTTCATGGGAATCAGGAAATCCAAATTTTGTGAGTTACCAGATCATTTCATGGTGGGTTTCATCAATGAAATCTTTATGTACTTGAAATCGAATGTGGGATTTTGTCATTGAGTTTGAAATTACTAGCTTTGGGATTATAGTCACTGATTGTAATTTTGACCTAGGAATTTCATTTTGGTATTTCCTTTATATAATTTTTTATCTATATGACGTTACATGAATTATGGGATTTTGGTTTTCATATATACATTAGTGTTGACTAGTGTTTCTTGTATATTATCCTTGAATTTATGAGAGAAATTCCTTCTATTTTTTATGTTTTATAATCTTGGTGCTATTTTTTTTAACCCATTTCCTTTTGGAGGAGGGATTTGAGGGTCACCCTCATATTCATTTTAGTTTTAAGAGGGGATACTAATGCAGTGGACCATGATAAAGTGATATCAAATTATGAATGAGGAGATTTATATGTTTCAGTAATGTAAGAAAGTGGTTTAGGTTCGTCTGAAGTCTTATACAAATCAAAGGAGGATACCTATGGATTTTGATTCTATATATCATATATCCTAGAGGGTTTCCCATAATTATAGACATCATAATTTTTACCAACGGAGTCCTATTTCCCCCTGGTTTATTGGATCTTTTGTGATATTGGGGCATGTCGATGAGTTAGTATATCAGTGTTAACTTCCCCATAGTTAAATCAGATCCATAGTGTTTTCTTCATGTCACACATTTATTAGTATCTTTATGATTAATTCCATTCTATTGATTGGATAGAGTTGTATATAGAGGATAATACAACATTATTGGATTGGATGGTTGAGATTTAGGATCCTTGAGGGAAGGTGTTTTGTGGTCATTTTATCCATTTGGTTCATGTTTTGCGGAGACATGGTGGTTTAGAGGAATGTGTATGTGGACGTGAATCATAGATTCACACTCAAAATCATGAGATAAATTGAACGTTGTTTAGTTTAATGATTAGATGATTTATTTTTTAGGATTTTTTGAGATTATTAATTTTCTATTCTACTTTACGTGTTGGTGATTGTGTCAATTTTTAACAGGTATCTTCTAGGGAGTGTTGGGCTTAGTGTATATGGGTTTCCGTTATGGTTGTTTTGATTCTTGAGGTTGGGAATATTAGATAGGTATCTAAAATAACTAAATAGACCATCCTAATCAATTACATTTCATATTTTGGGTTTTGGAGGTTCTTGGAGAAGGATAGATGAGGAAAGGTGAGTTAGAGATGAGATTTTATTGGGATTGGTGTGTTTGGAAATGGCCTTAGGTGTTGTGACATGAAAAGGATGGCTAGAGAAGAGGTTGGTTATGGGATTTTTCATTTTTCGAAATTAATGGTTGAATTAGGACATGAATATATTTAGAGAATAATTTTGTAATTATAAAACCTTACTTTTCATTTAAATGAATCATACAAATGGTTTTATATACTCTTATGTTTTCCTTTATCATTTTATGGTAATGGAATGGTGTGTTTAGTCGTAGTTTGAAGTGTATTTATCAATATTTTGAATAATTTCATGAGTAATTATCACAGTGTGTCCACCCATATCATAGTGTGATACCTGGGTTTGGAGTTTTGGTGGTTATACCTTTTTGTGGAACCATTGTGTCATAGATATTTTATTACTCTGTGACATGGTTTAGTGATGAAATATGTTTTTTGAATGGATATTCATCATGGAATAAGTAATTTGATCATATTACGACTCCCATTAATTATATAGAATTTAATATAGTTTAACTAGATTTAAATGAGGTAGATATAGGTGATTCATGATGTAATTTTTGGATATTTTTTCAATTTATTCACATCACAGTGTGACCATTACCCATCACACCATGATGCTACCGTTTACAATAACTTTATAAATTTACTAGCTCATACAAACTATTTTAATTTCCAATATTCCTCTTCTAACCTAAGGAAAATATTATTCTATATTTATAGGATTTTGAGCACAATTTTTTGGATTTATCCCTTAGCTTTGATGGGTCCATTTCTTGTGATCTGAGGCGAGTCTCTCCTCTCTTCTTCTTTATTTTCTCTCTATTTTTCCATAATGGGAGTTTTTGGTAGCTATGTTAGTTTTTTTGGGGGATGTTGAGTCATGTTCTGATGTGGATATTGTGATCTATTTTTTTAAGGATTCTCACTCGAATGTTTTAGACTTGTGATCATATCTTCCTCTTAATTTTATCGTGTTTTAGTTGTAAATATTTAGTTGAGGTCAAAGATTCAATAACTCTCCTTTCTTTATGTGAAAATTGTGGAGGTTGAATAATTTTTTTCTTTGGGAGGACAGTAAGAAATAAATCAATGAAGAAAATAAAATATATTGAAGGATAATTAATGGGGAAGGTTGATTTTCATGGGTTTCAAATGATTCATGATGTTTCTTATGATTTTATGGTTCTTTATTATTTTTTCTGAAATTTATTCTCTATTATAATATATATAGATGTGTGTGTGTGTGTTTCAATGTGTGTTTTTACTATGATTAAATATATGAAATCAGTATACCTAAAAGGTTAATCACGTAAAGATGGCAATGAATTGGTTGTGTGGAATCTAAAATTTAAATATTTTTTCTTGTATAATAGAGATTGGATGTTATATGTTTCCAGTAATCTGTATGTTGTTGTTGTGACTTGTGTGGACGAGGATTTATACTGTTATGGTTAGTTTTGGTTGTTGGAATGTATTGTAAAGTAGGTTCTATGACTACTTTTCCTTAGTTGGCAACAGGAGCTGTGGTTATTGATGTGTAATGATGGAAAGGTTTGTTATGTGGGAGATAAATTTTGTATGGTAATATAGCGTATATTGAACCATGTTAGGTGGTGGTTGTTTTATGATTATGGAGATATGGTATAGATTCTAATTGGAAATAGAATGTGATTGGTAATGAAATATATGGTAACGTGCATGGAATAGAAATTTAATAAAATAATGGATGTTAGGGAAATGGTAAATCTTAAAATAAATGGTAAATGGTTGATATTAACTTGTATGATGGATTATGGATGGGTTTTGATTAAATATACAACTTATTTGAATATAAAATTTAATATTTATAGTAAATAGTAAACTAGGAACAATTAAATAATGTGATTAAATGGTAACATAATGAATTTTGTTATGACTAATTTGTATAGAATGTGGGGAAGGTCTGTGAATTAGTAAGTAGAAGTCATGGTTAGTGTGTGGTAGTGGAAATGTAGTGGCTTTGATGCATGTTTGTAGTGTTCTTTTGGTTAGACCATCAATAGGGGATTGTGCGATTCTATTATATTTTTTATTTATATATTTATTTTTATTTTATATTCACCCAACCTATGTTGGATAACCTCACTAATGCTAAAATGTTTTGGGTTCTGGGTGTTTTCCCTAAACATATGGGTTGGTGAAGGAATGTATGGTTGATTACAGCCTCTTCCTAATTCTCCCTTCCATGTGTAGTATGGTCTATGATATATCATAATAGGTTTAAGAAAATGGGATTTAATGGATTGAAATTATGTTATATCATATTCTGGATAACTTGGTTATGTGATTGAGATAAAAATATATAGTGGGGGTGTCATGCATAGTATATCGACGACATGAGGTTAATGTCCTTCATATTCATGATACCCTAAACTAATGAAAATGTAATATGAGGTTGGGACATGATATGTGGTAGATATTTGTTTATTATTATATGGTTATGATATGTTTTAGATATGAGATGATGAAGTGTCCATGATATGTGGCATGGTTGTGATGTGATATATGATGTATTGCAACTGTGGAATGGATTGTGAGCACCCACTACTACAAACACGGCCTTTATCAGTGCTAGAAAAGCGCTGATAAAGCCAGCGTAGATAAAGGGGGGGGGGGGTCCCCTTTATCAGTGCTCCGAAAAGCGCTGATATAGGACCCCTTTATCAGTGCTAAAAAAAGCACTGATAAAAGGGGTCTTTTATCAGCGCTAAAAAAAGTGCTGATAAAAGTACCCCTTTATCAGTGCTTTTTTTTAGCGCTGATAAAGGGGTCGTATATCAGCGCTCTCGTTTTAGTGCTGATAAAGGACCCTTTTATCAGCGCTTTTAAAAAAGCGCTGATAAAAGTTAAAAAAAATTTAAAAAATACTGCCAATCGGGGGGGGGGGCTTTTATAGCGCTTGAACCCCCCCTTTTACAGCGCTTTTCGGCCCCTATACAACACCCCACGCACCCCACGCACCCCCTCCACCCTTTAACAGCGCTTGCTCCAATATTCCCCATGCGCGCGCACCCCTGCCTCCACCAGGATTTGAACTCGAGACCTCCCCCCTGCGCGCCTAAGCCCTTACCACTACTCTATTTTGATTTGCTTTCCAATTCATGATATCTCTATATATATATTTATATATTTAGTTATATTTATTCGTATAGTAATATATATTTATATTAATATATATATATAGTTATATTATAATATATATAGTAATATTAATATATATATATAGTTGTATTAATATATATCTATATCTATATACATATATATATTTAGTTATATTTATTCGTATAGTAATATATATTTATATTAATATATAGTTATATTAACATATATATAGTTATATTAACATATATATAGTTATATTAACATATATATAGTTATATTAACATATATATAGTTATATTAACATATATATAGTTATATTAACATATATATAGTTATATTAACATATATATAGTTATATTAACATATATATAGTTATATTAACATATATATAGTTATATTAACATATATATAGTTATATTAACATATATATTTATGGTGATATTAATATATATATTTATAGTAATACTAATATATATATATATGTAGTTATATTAATATATATACAGTTATTAGATTAATATATATATAGTTATATTAATATATAGTAGTTATATAAATATTCATTTATTGATATTTTAAATAAAATAGATATTAGATATTATTTAGATAAAGCTAGTATATTTTATATGTAAATATGTTTAATTATTTATTTAAAAAAATTAATTTTTAGGTGTGAATATATAAAAAATATGTACATATAGTTATATATTTGATTATAAATAGCAGTGCATTATAAAAAACGATAATATTTCAAAGACATAATATCAATATGAATGTAATAGCTTGTAATAAATTTAGTCCCCACCAAAAAATCCAATAATACCCCCTTAAACGAGGCTGAAAATCCACAAAATGTTAAAAAATCTGGGTACCCTGACTAAAAACTCAGTTTTGGAGGCCTTCTGGGCCTCTTTTGGCCTCGAAAAACGCTTGACTAGGGTCCACCCGAGTCACAGCGATGTAGAGCTCGTTGCAGGCTTCGATTTGATATGTGGTAGAGCTCAAACGGACACCCGGATCAAAAGTTATGACCGTTTGAAGTTTGAGTTGCGTTTTCAACATATTTTGGATTTTTTTAAATTTTTTTAATTTTTTTAGTCCTCAAATTGTTATTAAATGACTATTACTCCATAATGATTATCAAAATATTAATTAAAAATATTTTTTAATTTTCTAAGAAGTCATTTTCACTAAATATCTTAAATATTAAGTATAATAAGTGTAAATGTACATTTATACTTATCTAAAATATATTTAAAAATTATATATTATATTTATATAACAATATAACTATATTTATATATTAATATATTTTTAATTTTTTTTGAAGCCGACCCTTTATCAGCGCAAAAAAAGCGCTGATAAAGGCCCCCCTTTATCAGCGCTACTAAGCAAGCGCTGATAAAGGGGGGCGCTGCAAAAAACTGTTTTTGTGGTAGTGACCATGAATTTTTTTTTGTTGTGTGAGAGTGAAACACTAGAAGAAAAGTAGTTTAAGGGTACCTATTTGATATATTCTTTTATAATTATGTTATTATACTTGGATGTGATATTGGGTGAGTGAGCCTTGGTGGGGTTGAGTTATTGTCTACCTGCTAGTTTATTGTTGGTTCGAATATTTTTTCATTAAATAATGAGTATAATTATTCTAAATTATAATGAAAGAAATTGAAGATAATCCTACCAAGTATAAATTTATTATCATCCTAATATATTTAAATATATTTTATAGGTTTTTAGGATGTTTTTCATGTGGTGGTGGTTTGTGAAACTTTACACGTATTATCCCCATCTCTGGGAGGAGGGGAACCACCCCACTAAATAGAACCTTCATATAATGACTATTCACAATATGACTCTACTAATTCTATCCACTTGATATATCCATTTTTATTTGATAGTGACTCATATGAATCAAACTTCCCTATCAATAACTAGGGAAGAGTCCATATAGGTAGGGGAAGATGGAGTTGTGGTGGACCCTGATGGCCATGCATCATTTCCAATGATGGTATAAATGTAGCTAAATCCGAAATACATGCACTCTAATGAGCTCAATAGGATATTGATTCAATCTTGAATCCTACAAGGATCATTTTAGACCAACTATTATGGAAGACAAAATAGCAGTTAAAAAATATTATAGTCCACATAGAAACGTGGGGTGTCTTGTTTAGGCCAACTTATATTTGGTGAATATATCCCCTAGTTCTAGCTAAGTAAATGATTTTATATAATAGTTAGTTTTTTAAACAAAGCCTCAAAGTAGAGAACATGCTCATGGAATTAATCATAGGCCTCTGGTCTAAAGGTATGAAAATTTTAATCATCTCACTACTGTCATATCCATGCTCTTAATCAGGGACTCCCTTCAACATTCAACAAAATGCAGGTAATCCCTTTTTAGGTTCTTTCAATCCCTCAATATTTTTATATTGAACCTTATGTAGGGGAGAAATATCAAATAGATACAAAATATATTGAATGAAATATGTATATTTATTTTATGGAACAAGAATTGAAATCTTCCATATATGGGAATATTAGGATCTTGTACATATCTGGAAAGCTCAATGATATCAACATCCATAGATCCCTAACTGATAATGAATCTATGATCAACCAATATCAATCCAAACCATTTTATGTATGATACATAGTGAGGCTGATTTTTCTCCTTCCAATTTTATAATTTAGTGGTATGATAAGAGTAATAAAAATACTCAAGAGTATCAAACTAAGAGACCAATTAATGTGCCTCATTTCTGACTCTGAATACATTATGGCCTATAAAGACAATACTTTCAATTTTTTATTAGTAATTTAAGGGATCTATATGTATGAAATAGTGACCTCATTATACTATCGATGACTAAAATACTCTTTTAATGGGAAATTTTGAGTTATTATATGGTTATAATTTCCCTTTTGATTCCCATGAATATAGTACATATATGGAATGTAATATTAAAGGAAGGGGAATCAACCGATGGTAAATAAAACCACATAGATCAGTACACTTAATCATATTGAAATCAAACCTATCAATTTATGAAGTAAACTTGGTGAAGATTCCAAATTTCCATTCAACCAAATTATGGTGAGAACTATAAATCTTAGAGACCACTAGGTCGTATTGATCGATTATGTGAATCCTCTAATCATTTTCCACTCACATGGTTTTCGAGAAGATGTGTCCATTAGTCGATCACATAAAATATAGAGAAAGTTATTCACACACTCCCTGAGGATCAATCATACACTTGAGAATCTTTAATCAAGTGATAGTCTGAATGATATTCAAACGACACCGTCAAGGCTCTTCGATCGACTAGAATTGAATCCTAGAAGAATATCATGGATTTTTGGGAATAGTTACTCCCATTATCATGGTTTCAGTTACAATAGATAATACCAAACATTAAGAATAAGGATTTCATCCCATAAGAAGTAATAATTATATTAAATCCTCTCCCAGATCCCAATATTCTAATAAAATTTTTACCTTTGACAATAATGAATAGTAGGAGAAATAAATCAAAGATGCTTCTTTGACATTCGAGGAAGGTGTATTGAATACCATTAAATAATTTAGATAAATAAATCTAGTTGAAGAGGAATATCCACATATTATTTTATTTATTACTTCTATTAATCCTATAGAATAGGATAAATACATCTGTTTACTTAATCATAACTAAGTTGTATTTTCATGGAATTACATAGAAATCATTAGGTAGGGTATCGAGGTGGTTACCCTTCATTTGTGTCTACACAAAAACCACCGTGGCTATAAAATTACCCCAATATAGGAATAGATATTTACTTGATACAAATGATATTTAACTCAACCCATAACTACCATTAGAACTCCCCCATAGATGGTGAAGCCCTCAATTATTGCTAATGAGCACCTCAAACTATTATTTCATTCCAACTCGAATGGTGGAAGGTTTTTATGAAATAATATTTTATTTTAGTATTTTTATAGTTTTTATCTTCTTCATGATTGAAATATGATTCTATTAATCATGTTTTACTATATAATAAATCTCACAACTATAACCATGAATAAATAGAAAACATTAATCAAAATTTTGTTTATTTTTATCTTTAAATTATCATTTTCTATCCCATGCGATGATATAACATCCATGCATTAATTTTAATTAAATATCATGATATTTTTCTACTGATTGATCCATTGAGTGTAAGGTGGATCAACGAATACTTTAGGGGAATTCCTAGAGCCATTTTGACTCAAATTACAGTTTCCATCAACACCCATGTATCATCTCTTGTTTTGGTCCATGCTGATTCTCATCTCTAACTACATCATCATGAATGTCTATATTTTTACAATGTTTAATCATGCATGGGTGAGGGGCAACTATATAAGAAGGATTATATTTTTATAACTAAAATATCAATATGTAGGCCCTTATATATTTAAAAATAGATATATTATTCAAAAAGTGTCTAAAAAATAAATTTATAAAAAAATATTACATTTTAATAATAAAATTAAATAACTAAATTTAATAAATAAATAACAAAAAATGCATGGGTTCATCTCAAATGATGATTAATAAACATGAATTAATATTTGATAATAAAAATTAAAGATTCTAAAATTCAACTTTTGGGTATTTTTGTTATGAATTAAAATAACATTTAATCAATTTTAATTTATACAAGATACATCCAATAACCCCCATTTTTCTAATAAATTCCAAGAATTTTTTTTTTAAATTAGATTTACGTGGGTCATTTAGTGGTTGAAAATGGCCAGATAAGGTTCTCTAGGACTGGGGATGGGTTTTTACGCTAAGAAGATTAATTACGACTAGACCCAACATCACTAGAGTACGAACAACCTAAAATAAAATATGTCTAGTGACCAAAGAGGCACCTAATGTGGGTCCTATAATTATTTACCCTCCAGGGATATCTAGGTTACGAGTTACTAGTTTTTTTAATTTGTTTAATGTGTAAGACCCATTTTTCATTCAGGTCCCAATTTGCTGAGCTCTCTTAAATAGTGGGGAATCCATTTAGTCATCGGAAGTGGTTCCTACTGACGAATTTAATTTTTTTTATTCTTCCATGTTAATATAGACTAGATACCTTTACTTACCACCTATTCCCTTCAAGGAAGATACATCCAACATGTATGATCCCTTGCACGACTAGATAATTACTTATATATATATATATATATGCATGTGTGTTTTAATATTTCATTTTAACATTAAAAAATTTATATATATTTTTGGATGACCATTTATCACCCATATGACATCCAATCAATGTGCCATCGGTGGACTTATGACTATATCCAAGACCTCCACGTAGATTCTAGAAAATTGAATTAAAATTTAGACTTAATGTTTTATGCAATCACTCTAATATATATCGATGGAACCTAGGTTCATGCAGAAGTGTAAAAATTGGAATTTATTTTTTTTGGTTTTGATCCATATTGTAACACTATATCCAACATAGAAATGCCTTAATTATTCTAAAAATCCTATGAAAATAAATTTAAGTACGAATAACACTAATAAATTTATACCTAAATCATTCATCAAACACGTATATGGTTCACTCATCATTGACATGTCATATATCAAAGGATCCAAACAAGGATCCCTCAAGACTGTACATACATGAAAAACATCCCCTAAAAAAACAATCTTATATTATTGGGTGTTAGTTTGTAATAACAAATTGATTCACAATGATAATTCAATTGGTGAAAGATCACATGATGGATCCTTGAACTTGGGTTGGTTCATTCTTGATCTTCCCTTCAATTTATATCTCTATAAATTTGATTGAAGATATGAGTGGAGATAAGATCTCAAATTAGTGGAAGTGGTTTTAGGTTCTATTTATGGATTAAAATGAGCTTAAATAGTAAGGTTTAGATTTCCAAAATTGAACTTAAGCCCTTGGATAAGTTAAACCTATTAAACCGGCCTGAAATGATAGAAATGATTTACTAAACATATCATGAATTTATCAAAAATTTCACAATTTAATTATAACATTATTAAAAGATAATTTAGAAATTACATTCCATTAACTCAATATGTTCCTCTCATAATAATTTTAAAAACCTTGAACACATAATGTTCATTATAAAAATCATATTTTCTAATAGTCAATTTGGTAATTAAATAAAATTTGAATACCATGAGAAATAATTTCAAATATTATTATTTATAAAATTTGAATAATATAATTGAATTAATTTAATTATAATTATTCACTCTTGGATGTTATCCAATCCCTGTACATGGGGCCCACAACACCCAAAATTCCAATTCATACGAATTGGAAGAACATGTGGGCATGCATTGTGTGTGACCCTCTAGGAACTTATCTCAATAATATTGAGTCATACTAATAGACCAAGAGCCGTATGAAGCAAGAAATCATGTCTCCTAAAGATATTAGGATAATTCATAGCTAAAAAACATTCTATGAATATGTATTTTGTAATATAATCTCATGTTATCTTGATATCTCATAAATCATGATGCATATTTTGTGTCATCATCTGATAACACTTTATTTATCTCTAATGGTTTTATTGGATGGAATTTCCTTTATCTACCTAGGACATGGATTTATTCATGGAACTACCGTCCTACTCAAGTTTCCAAATAACAACCATACCACTCCAGTTTCCAAAGATATATACTTCCTTTCAGAAGTATAAAACCTTATATTGATCATTCAATCAATTTCATTCCATCAATGACACACCTGATTCAAGATACCTCACCATAACAACATTTTTCATGAGTTTCATCATGTATAAAAGTATGTGATCAAATTATATACAATGATAATGACCTCAATTCAAAATTCTATTACATATTCTTGTATATAGGAACATAAAATGACACCCATAACATGTGGTGTTTCTATTTAAGTGTCAGTCCTCATGATCTCCAATACCCAATATCACTAAGTGTGAATTTCATGAGAATAAGTTACAATGCTTAGTATCCCCTAGTATATGGTAGTAATAAATAATCTATGTCCTTTTCAGTATAATGTATCTATACCATATGAAACATGTTTAAGATTACAATCATAGTATCTTTAGGTTCTCATTATAGATAGGAACTACTATAACCTTTTGATACAGCAAAAAATATAAGGAAATTTCCATGTAAATAATGTATGTATAAATAATAACACTATGAGAGTAAGAATACACCATGTACCACTAATTTTATACATAGTAAGTTAATCAGATTTTTATCTTAAATTGGGTATATAGAACCCACTTTTACAACACTATAGTTCTACACCATGATTCTGGTTGACCAAGCCTTACTTAGGTGAAACATCACCGTTGAATTTCCTAGCTTATGACCGTTACCCACATCTTTATTAGATTTTATAATCTATCAACATTCTATATCTATATAAATCCATCCTCCAATAACTTCCAGATAAAGTGATACTTTATTTGAATATTTTGTTCTGGAGTAAAACATTGGATTCTTTATAATATGAATCACAGCTTGATTTTCTTATGAAAATATTCTATTTTCTATCATTATTTTGAGATCATTTAATAAATCTTTCAGAATGATCAATCACTTCTTATATTTTACGATTTATATGTATTTTTCTTCCATTATGGAAAGTTCAAAAACTAGTATAAGTATTTAAATTTGATTCGCATTCATTCCTCTAAATGTGAACACAAAGTTATCGATACTTTTCCACGCGTCTTCATCTTCTCAAAAAATTAAATTCATAAACCCCTGAAATAGATCATCCATTCCAAAAAATAGTGACATCTCTACCAAACCTTTGAGATTTTTGAGTATCCACTTCACCGGTTTGAAGATCTCTTTTCTCAAATTCACCATAAAACTACTTATTAATTCCATTAAATATGAAATTTCTAGCTCATAGAATCCATTGAATACATAAAGATTATAAGCACTGATTCATAAGGAAAATTTTCTATGTACTCAACCTCATATTTTTCTCTAGACATCTTTTCATTGAATAACTTGAAATTTAAAACAAAGGTAGTAGTTACAAGTTTATATTTACACATTCTTAATCATTACACCACTTTTTGGATATAAATAAACTATTGAAAAAACATAGTTTTTAACTTTAAGTTCCTTATGATTTTCAACCCCAACATACATTTATAGAACCTAGATATTTCTTCTCAAATTTTATTGACAATTCAAGTTGTATCTCCTCAATCCAATCTATCCTTGTACTTGAAAGAATTATATCATATACATAATGATGAAGTGTGATGAAGCTCCCATCACCAAAAACCTTATTGTAACAACAATGATCGGCATTACCCTAGAATAATTTATTATTTTTCATGAAGGTATTGAAATTATGAAACTAATTATTGGGTTTTTATTTCATCCAATAAACCTATATTTGATATGACACAACAATACTTTCATTCGACTTTCCATGAAACCTTTTAGCAGCTCCATGGAGATTTCCTCCTATAATCCACCATGAAAGAAAATGGTCTTCACATCTAATTGATTAAGATATAAACCCTGTATAACATGCATTCATAGAATCATATAAAATGTTGAATTTTTTATAAAGATATAACATATTTATGAGAAATCCTCACCTTCATTAATTTAAATCCCTTCATAATAAGAATTTACTTATACTATTTCTTACCATCAAATTATTATATAAACAGTTAGACCTTATTATTTTTCATCTCTATTTTTTGAGAAATAAATTTTTTTAGTTACCATGTTCTAGACACATGTAAAGAATTAATCTCATTCTTAATTTCTAACTCTGATGATCATAAGTCACTTATACTTTCCACCACTTTTCGGTTTTCAAGACCTCAACTATTTTAAGAATTAATAAGTGCATGTCATTGTTGAACCTCTACACTGGGAGCCTATCCCTGGTAGATATTGATAATAGAACTAAAAATTATACTATTTCTAGAACCACTAACTATAGAATGTCACCTTCCAGAGCTCTACACCAAGATTCTTCAATCCTTAGCTATTATGATACATCTAGTCTTAGAGTTACCAATAAAATCTGACTCCCATTTTCAATTTCACCTTTTAGAGGGGATGGTATATTTAGAGTTGTATTAAATCCTAACATATCCATATTTTATGTAATTATATCCAAATTAACTTTAGAATGTATCAATTATTTATTTTTTCACAACATATACCATGAAATTTTAATCTTTCTAGAGGATCTCATCCTAGAAGAGTACATTCCAACTTTTGATAACATTCCATGTGTCATTATCCCATGGTTCTAACCATCTTCTTCACTGTATGATTCATACTCACCATGAAACCATTCTAATCTAGTGTTTCTGGTAAATTCTTCTCAAAATATATGGATTTCCACCAGTAGAACTGACAAAATACACTACTTCTGTATTCTCGCCTATTTTCAAGAATCAATCATTTCACTTCAGTTTTGATCTCATTTTTTACCATGGATTTCCATATGATGAATGATTTTAAAACCTCAGATTTATTCTTGAGAAATAACACTCACACTTTTCATATTGCATTGTCAATGAAGGTATAATAGTATAGGGAGCCCCATGAGAATGGATTGAAACTATCTTTTATGAATTAGTATAAATAAGATCTATGTTTTGATTCATCAGTGCCTTACCTTTTGTATTGAATGAAACATTATACTTATTTCCGAGGATACACTCTTCACATATTCCATACTCCATGAATATAATTTTTAATGTTCCCTTTGAATCCTTTACTTTCATCCTCTTCTATCCAATGTGTCCATGATGATCAGGGAACAACCTAAAAGATCAATAAATTTATTTTTTACTAAGAATTTATCCTTCCAAAATAATGTTTAAATACATTTTCTCATCCTTTCCAAATTTGGTTATGACTATGGAAACCCTTGTTACTTTAAACACAACATATATAAATATAGAAAAAAATGGCATCATATAGTTATCCAAGATTAGGTTCTTCTGCAATAGTAGTATATGTTTGACACCATGCAACTCCATAAACCATCTATTTGAATATTAGATGAAAACATCAAACTTTCCCATAATCTCAGTAGTTTCATCATCTACAAGTTCAACCCTATAAAATATTTTAGAATCATAGTTCTCTATACCCCTCTCAAATGTATATTTTAAAGAATCCCCATTGTCAATTATCCATGAATTGAGTGGGATTGTGATACTTATCACCAAAATATTATTTTCTTTGAAAATAGGATTTTTGGATGAACTTTTGAAATCATACCTTTAGAAATATACCCTTAACTCCATATTATTTTTATTTAAATACCCCTTATTTACTCAATGATTTTATATAAGCTTGGGTTTAGTCGAAAAAACTTTAATACTCTCTCTTTTATCATTCCATTTATTTTAACATTTATGTGAAATATAATTCCACTAAATTGAATATTAAATAAATTTATGGTATAATCCTAAGGTTTCCATCCTAAAAATTTATATATTAAGAATCAAATATTTAATATCCTAAAACTGCAGGAAAGAATTACCACTAGAATTACACACTATGGTAATCATTGTATCCCATGATTCTGGAAGTGATGAGAGAAGGATCAGCACCCACACCGACCAAGAGAACCTTATGCCTGTTGATTATAAATGACCCCAAATCATATTGATATATAAAATATTAGTTGTAACTAAAATTATTTATGAAATTTTGATGTTAAAATTCACTACATCAAAAAACATTATTTATAGTAGTTAACTTCTCATACATGTTGAAAAGTGTGGTGATAAACTCAACTATGGTATTTACCTCGAGGATACTGAAGGAAATATTACGGTCCATAATTATCTAAATAAATACCAATGACTAATTATATATCATTTTTTTATTCTTAATTTTATATCAGTTCTTATTTTAACCCCTTCAAGGAAACCTCTAGATCTATTTTGAATAGATTTTAATTAATTAATATCCTATAAAATATAAAATACGATACATAAAATTTATCAATATAGATATTACCCCAGTCCAACACTAACCTTTTAGAATCAATGAACTCACACTGAATATGAAAAACATAAAAGATATTAGGAACAACTGGCCATAATTCTCTTAAGATACTAAGAAAAAAATTTATTCTATAAATTGAGATCTAAAATAATAACAGAGGTATGTACATCAATCACTATATAACCAAGATATGATACCACTTATTTTGTTAGAACCCTATGTAATCAATTCTAATGAATATTAAAATATTGAACTATGGTTCATAACTATTAGAATAGATGACACCGGATGTCAGTAATTAAACCCTGGAACCACCTTCCTAAATGTCCATTCTAAATCACATCACAAAACTAGAAAAGAAACTATAATATAAAAAAAATATAAAGAACAATGAAACACATGAATCCTTACAAATATATAATTTACATGGTATATGATTAGTATTACTCTATGAGAGGAAAAATTAAAACCTTTGTATTCTTGGATAAAAAATTTTAGTTGTAATATCCCTAAACAATGTTACTCTACTCAGTAATAGAAGAATAATATAATTGAACTCTATAGAAATTCAATTGGTCCCACCCATATATTTATTGATGAGTCCAGCTGGCTCCTCCAGTTTCATCAGTAACTAATATTTGTGGATGACTACTAATTAATAATGGAAATAATAATTAGTATGAAATTTTCTCTAACTCAAAATTTCTGATTTAGGTAAACAATGATCACTTGAAAAATTATTTTCCACTTTTCATGGACGTCTATAACATGGTTCCCACTTAATCCAGTTCTAAGATTCCTAGTTTCAGTACACCCTACATCCATTCCAAATCAACATCATAAATTTTGAATTTACAACATTAAAAATTTTCCAAAATTTATCTAAACAATAGATTATTTATAGCTAATAATAAAAATATTTTACTTGAATAATATTTTTATAGGATTCAAAATTTCTATAAATCAATTCCTATTTTTTTATCTTCATCCCTTCTCATAGTGGAACCGTGGTCCTCTACTATGTTTCCTATAAACCAATCCCTCATAAAGTGTATCACCACCCTAAAATTTCCTTGATTATGACCTTTATCAACATTTATATCATATTATGACATACATAAACCTTATATAAATCTAAAAATATATCATACAAAAAATTATAGATAAATTCATACTTTATTTAAATATGTTTGTCTTGGTGTAAAGAATTATATTCTTCACAAGTGGAAAAAATATAATTATCAAGGAACATTGTTATATTTTCCTTCATTCTTCAATGATTTTCCAACACTCATTTTAGCCAGATTTAATATTTCATATATTTCATGATTTACACATGATATAATTTTATTTAATATAGTGAAACTTCTTATTTAATTATATATATTTAATTCATAGTCATTCGTCAATAATTCAACACATAGTCAATGGTACTTCTTCATGTGTCCACATCTTCTCCAAAATATGAATATGAAAAACCCTATAATGGATCATTCATTATAAAATAGAGTATAATGTATATTGGAACTTTGAGAAATAATATTATACACTTCACCACTTCCTAGTTCTCCATTTCAAGATTCTCTAGGAACCTGCTGATGTCTCCAACCAAATACACAATTTCCAGCCTCATAAAAATCACATGACATAAACCAAGTTTCCAACTATTAATGCATATGAAACGTTTCCATGTAATCATACTAATCCTATTATCATGATGAATTCTACATTTTTACCTTGAAATTTACACCCATTGAAGTGGTTATAGGCTTTGATTCATGCATTCAAAATATTTCCACTGAATTTTGGATATATTCTGACTGTGATAGAAATACAGTTTTGGACTTTATGTCTATTTTAATTCTAACTCAAAATACCTACTTCTTAAAATAAATATTTTTCATCCGAAACATTCCAAATTATTAATATTTTAGAATTTAAATTTGATCTCTCCTTGGATGTATTTCACTAACCCATTTTCCACCCAAATAGTGCTTAAGGATAGATTACCACTGGGCCTTAGGAATTCCTCTCTGTAAGCCAAAGGCTTCCGACTAAATGTGAGGGTGTAAAGAGGTGAAACTGGAGAGACTATAACTCAGGCCATATGAAACCTCATGCTATAATCAAATAATCAGAATCCAGAAGAAACACTCGAATAAGAACCTTATCCCTTGGACGTCTGCTAAAAAAATCACAATAAGCCTGAAGCCCAATGTCTGAGGCACAACAATTTCTATCCTCTACAAAATTAAAACAATCATCTCAACAGCCAACATCTTGAGGAATGATGATATCCATCCTCCCAAATAATCTTGGCCCAATTGCCTCAATATATGATGATATTTATCCCACAACCGATGGTCTCATCAACATCAACTGCTGGATCCTTACTATCCATGTTGCTTTCAATGGAAAGCACCTCCAACATCACTAATGTTCAATACTATCCTAAGATACAACTAGCAGAGGCCTTTACCCACATGAGTATTCAACACCACCTTATAACATGATTCATATCTATGTGAACATGGGTTCAACAGTGAATCATCCAATCAAAATGAGAGGAAATCATCAAAAAGGTACATAAACCACATCATCCCAGCACCTAGTTCCCCTACAACCACATCACTCAACTAGATAGTCATCAACATCTAATATCACACTAGGTTTGACTGTAACCTGAAAACCTCATTGCCTAAATCTGACAACTGAGTCTCCCAACCCAATGATCAACATCACCTCATATGTATCAGGCCTCACCCAAACTAAAAAATCACATCACCTCAGTCCTGGTGATCATTATCACCTCAAAACATACCAGGCCATTCTTATCACATTCTCATGGAACCATCAAGTTCAAAATATATAATTCAATTTAATTAAAACAAACCACCTTACCTAAAAAAACCAAGTGGTTAAAATCATCTCAATATGATTGTACCATTTTTAGTTAAGTATTATAATTCCCATATATATCTCATGTGGTCAATTTATTAATTGAAAGACAAGAATTAAATTATTGGGGTCTCTCTTAGACAACCCAATGATGTACTCAAGAACACACCCCAAAAACATGAGAAAAATCAAGAAACCACCTACCTTGCATTATTATACATTCTATCATATGATATAGGACTCTAAATTGATCCAAATAAGAAGAAATCAATGTTTTTGATGAATGCCTTGAAAATAGGGTAAAACAGGTTGCATGGATTTAGCACACCGTATGGCGAGAGAAAAGGAGAAACTAATGTAGTAGAACGAAGGTCATACCAATTCTATTCCAACAATACCAACAAATATAGAAATAGATATCGGATGGAGGATGTTTCTTAAATCCTAGAGGATGATGAAAGGGAGAGCTTCCCACAACCTGGAAGAGTTGTACTCGTGAATGGAAGGAGAAATTGGAGAATAAAAAGAAATAGGGGGAAAGGGAAGAAATATAATTTCACACTTTTAAATGAGACACATGATTAGATCAGATGTTTGGGATAAACGTGTGCCAACCGTGTAAACTCTCAATCAAATGATATCTCCCACTTTCACTTATAGGAACATGGTTTACCAAACCATGTGAAGCTTGTGCTGATGCCACTTTCCATGTCACCACCTTGCACGACCATGGTGGACGGTTTCCAAAACCATTCTCAAGGCATATGTATCCCCTATACTAAAAATTTCTAAGGCATCGTATATATATGTTCCTAGTCAGGCATGGGTTTTAAAATAGTACATAGAGTCAAATATGGTCCACATAGTTTTTCATGGGAGGAAACACAGTTTTCCTAAACTATGCACCTTAGTCTTCACACCCTGAAAAATTGGGTTTTTGGCCTCCGATGCACCTGGAACCCACTCGAAACCCTAAGTTACTTTATAAAAATTTAAATACATCTAAAATAATGCATTGGGTCAAAGTAAATTTCATAATTATGTTTCTATGATCAAGAAAATAGTTAGTGTGACCACCGAACTCCAAAAATTCAAACAGGTTGGGGATTTTGACCCGCTCCAAAAACTTGGGTCATTACAGTCTCTCCACCTTAACATAGATCATCCCTGAGCTATAAAACATTACCAAAATATGGTAGTAAACAAAATCATATCATTAAAATCACCCTATTATATGTCAGTTACAAGGGTCATAGGACAACTCTCTTATGGTGCTCCTCATATTAGGAGATTCCTACCCAGGACGCTTCCCAACCAAAATATGAAAATTCTGATGGTCTACTGACCATCCCTTGACTCAAAAGTCCACTATTGACGCATCATCACCCAAAAACCTCATAATGTGGTCAAATTATTCCAGGGTCACACCTAACACTATTTGAGCACTACAAATCATTAGATTCCCACCCTGTGCCCATGTCGTACATGGGACCAAAGTGGTACTGCATCACTTCAGATGCACAAAATCCTACATGTCAACTAATTATCACAATATCCCAGATCATATATGAATATATTTTCCCATATTAAGTGTCCTTATGCCTACACACCTCATATAAGCCACATATCCATTAATGTTCGTAATAATCTTAGTGCCACACACATCATATACCTATATATATCACACATCCGAGCTAATACCTAACTACACTCTAGAACCTAGTTAGTCAAAAATTATATAATGTGCAACTCATGCACCCAAAACAAGATATTCCTACAAAAAATGGGCCATTCCAAAAAAAAGATAGCCAATAATGCCCGTAATCATGACATACCTTTAACTGTAGTCGGATCCCCATCCCACTCTGTATCTGGAAGCTCTACTACGTGCCCTTGTCCTAAAGCCTGACTACCTAAGGCTTGGACTACCTACAAAGATACACTAGATACTAGCCACTGACCCCATTTATAGGTCCCACTATATTTTCCATGGACACCACATGAATCTAAATACCACCTACCAGCTCCTAGAATCACTCCAGGTCTACCCATATCTCTGTCCTAGCTTCTTTGTTGAGACTCATCCCGGCCCCGATTCATGGTATCTGAAGCATCACCACTATAACCACCTGATGCCGTCACCCGACTCAAAATGACCATCCCATAAAGTTTCCATTGACTATAAACATCTAATTTACCTCATATAAGAATTATATTAAATTTAATATGTTCACTTTCACCCTGATAGAATTTTATAAACCATCCTTGAATTGCATCACTCTCATAATGTCATCACCCATCATACTGGGTGCGAAATGAGACAAATCAGTGAATTTAGCAACATAGTTCATGATGAACATGTATTAATTATTTAGGATTAATAACTCCTAATATCTCTCCACCCTCAGCATCTCTGGGATGAAGTGTTTAAAGAACATGGCCTCAAAGTTCTTCCAAGTCATTCCTTCATGTATACCCTCCTGAACTTGTAAGTCTTACCAGATTTTAGCCGGTCCTCTGACCATTTCTGTCACCAGCTTAACCCTATATCCTAGGGGTGTATCAATCTGATCAAGATGTTTTGTACTAACTCTCTCTATTTATCATACATATGTGGTCCACCCTCACCCAAAAATAGTGGTGGTTATTATGATTGAAACTCACAAGTCAAGTATTCCATCAATGAATCAGCTCCCTGATCTCCCCTATAAATCCTTTATATGACACAAACCAAGCTCACCCTGAGCTACTTATCAATCCATGGACCAAAATATACCATATCCTACAGATGAAACTCCTATACTAGAGCCTATACCTATGCATGTACCTATGAAACATGCTTTTATGAAACCTTCACAACATCATTCTAACCCTTAGGGGACTTTTCCCATACATGCTCATGAGAAACCAAACTACCTCCCTCTGGATGCTCCACTATAATTCATCTAGGCGGAATCACATTTAGTAATCATATCATGGTCATAAAACCATAAAAATATATATACATAATATCATAGATATGGAAACATGTAACAAGTAGCGTAATCTCACCACCCATATAGTCCCATACTGCACCCTATCTCATGACATTCGACCAATTAGCCCCTTACCTACCTATATCAGGGTCATGTATCACATGTAAACTGACCTCATGGCCCCTTCCTACCCACATTGGAGTTAGGAATCAAGTATGATTCAAAATAATGTCCCCTAAACTTCCTATAATAGGATCAAATGTCACAAGTAATATAAGGTAACATAGTAAAATTCCACTAAAGAGAAGTTGTGATGAAAAAAATTTCTAGGAATATTTTTTGAAACATTAAACAGCTTACCCCTATCCTCATCCATTATTTCTATTATTAGATAAATAACCACACACATATATCAAATATCACATCCCATATAGACTTTATTAGAAACATTGTTTAGATTTTTTTTGTTGACACTTTAAACAACCCAACCCCTCTTAGTGAAATCTAGGTTGCCGATGATGTTCAGAATAAAAAAAATCAGATGTGTCTAAAATCCTATCACAAAGAATGATTACACCTCAATATCCATACCAGTAAAAGTTAAAAAATCAATATAATAATATATATAACAACCAAGTGTACTACTAGAAGTAGAAATCAAATCAACTATAATGTATAAAAATAAGTACAACAATTTCCCACCCCATGAAACTTGGTCTGTCCCCCATGCATGGTGCTACATACACCCAAACATGAGATTTGTACCCTATTCATTCTACATCATATTCTATGGTCTACCATAACCCCAAATACAAAGAAAATATGAAAATAAAATAATTTTATACCATTATTATTCATCCAAACGCTGTTACTGATTCCCAATCATGAATGCTCTGTTACCATTTATAGCACCCTGGCCCATTTTCCCACCCAAACACTGATTATGAATGAATTAATAGTAGGACTTAGGTGTGAACCCCCATATTCAAAATGGTTATAACTATAAATGAGGGTGTAAGGAGGTGATAATTGGGAGACTATACCCTCATGTGGTGAAAATAATAATGGTCTATGTATAATAAGCAATGAAAGATGACCACCGAACAATGGAAACAATAACAAATAGTGGTGGTAATTATCAACAAGCTCAAACATACCATTTGTAACTACTAAGAAAACATGATTCCATTTGTAAAAGCATGCATACAAGTCATGGTGGGTCATACAAATTAATAAACAACGGGGTCACCCATGACTAACCAACAATTTGTATATATAAGTAAGCGTGATGAAAAAAATAAAGACACGAAACATAAACTATAGATGTTATAGTAACCCAAGGTACTTTCCATACTCCCATAATAATAGGTTTGACATGATCACTAAGGAACAAATCCTCTTCTCGACTACTTACCTGATCACAAGATCATAAAGTCGACACACGTCATGAGATGTCTATGTAGGGTGTGAGAATAAATATCTATAGGCTGCCACCAACATGTTCTTATCTTACATATATGATCAATCATGTGTATCTAAATATAAATAAAATACCGCATACATATCATATGAATAACCTCCATGCCTTGTGCTCAGTAGCCACAAGGAAGTAATTACCTGCTTCAACCATCACTGGTATACCACAAGCCCCAAATTATATATATCGAATACACCAACATGTCATTATATATATAAATATAGTGGCAAGGATCATTAGAATATATGACAAGGCATTACCTGATGAGTAACAAGATGGATATCCCTCATGCACCTTCTATAAAAGTATCACTGATACCTCATGCCACCCAACACCTCATTCCAAAATCAAATAACCGGAGTCCCAAAGGCATGCCCAAACAAGTTCTTGGTCTCTCGGAATTTATCTAGAAAAATAAACATTGGCTCAAAGATCAACGTCTGAGGAACAATGATTTCTATCTTCTAAGTAATAACCACCATCATCTCAATAACTGAAATCCTGAGGAACAAGGATATCCTTCCTCCCAAATAATCTTGGACTAATGACCTCAATATATAGAAAGCCTCATCACTCAATCGATGGTCTCATCACCATCATCCAATGGCTCCTCAACATCCATATGGATTTCAAAAGAAATAAATTTCAACCTCACTGATGGTCAATACCATCAAAAACCACAACAGGGGCCTCCACCCACCAGAGCGGTCAACACCACCTCATCATCTGAGTCCTATCTATGTGCACAAAAAACTAATGTTGTGGCATCCAATAATGGTGATTGGAAATAAAAAACTGGGTACCAAATCCACATCATCCTGGTATCTCATTCCCCGGTTACCATGTCTCTCAAACCAATGGTCATGACCTTCCAATATCACATAGGCGATGCAAGCAGCATGATGACCTCATCTTCTCACTCTGATGACCAAGTCACCCTACCTGGTGATAACAATCACCTCATATGTCTCAGATTTTTCCAAACCTGATGAATAACATTGCCTCATTCTTGGTGATCATCATTACCTCAATACATATCGGGCCTCACCCATCATATTCCCACTGAACCATCACATTCAATATATATAATTTAGTATAATTCAAAGAACCCTCATGGACAAACCTTTCCAAGTAGTCCAAAGCATCTCACTAGGCTTGTACCATTTTTAACCAAGTAGGAGCGTACCCATAGGCATCCCTTGTGGTCAATTTAACTATTAAAAGAAAATAATTAAATTATTATGGTTTCTCTCAGACAACCCAATGGAATTCTCAAGAACACACCCCAAAAACATGAGATAAATCAAATCGAAATCTAGGAAGCAACCACCTCACATAGGTAGATGTTCACTAATTTAATATCATCATATAACTCGATCTAAATCAAAAGAAATTTTAATTTTATATGAACACCCTAAAAATATGGTAAAATTGATCATATATATTTAGAACACCATATAGAGAGATAAAAAGAAAAAATAAAGTAGTAGATCGAAGGTATCACCAAAGCGGTTCCAACGAGACCAACAAAGATCAAAACAGATCTTAGATGGAGGATGTCGCTAAAATCCTATAAGATGAGGAAAGGAAGAGCTTCCCATGTCTTGGAGGATCAACAAATGTGAATGTAAAGAGAAGTGGGAGAAATAAAATAAATAAGGGGAAAGGGTGGAAAAGTCATTTCACACTTTTAAATGAGGTTCATGGTTAGCTCACATGGTTTAGATAATCATAAACCAACCATGGTCACTACCTGTCCAAAGGGATCTCCCCCTCACATAGCTGGGAACACATTTTACCAAACCATGTGCAGCCTGTGATGATTCCAATGTCTAAGTAACCACTCCACACATCCATGGATCATGGTTTCTGAAACTATGTGTAGGCCCTGAAAATCCCCTTTTCTAAAACATGAAGAAACCTTGCATAACAGTGCACCACCTCATGGATGGTTTTTTAAACTATGCATAGAGCCAAAGGAGGGCCACACTTTTTCTCTCAGGTGGTTGTATAGTTTTCCCAAATAGTGCACCTCAGTCTAAGCACCCTGAAAATTTGGGTTTTCAGCCTACGATGCACCTGAAACCCACTAAAAAGCCCAAGGAATTTTCCAAGAATTAAAAACCATCTATAAATAAGGCTTTGGGTTATATTAAATCTTGAAATTACATTTTGAAGATCAGAAAATGAATTATTCTGACTACCATAATCCAAAAATTCAAACGAGTTGAGGATTTCAACCCACTTCAAAAGCCCATGTCATTACATTGGATCTATAAGAACCATATTATCTATATACAGAAGAATTATGATGAATCTTTCATCACAAAATATCTTCTGATAATAGAAATGATTTTCATTTATCTAAAATAATTCATTCTCTATCATAAATATATTGAATTTTTAGTTCTAATTCCTTAGTGTTGATTTCAACCCATATAAACTCTATTTGAGCCAATATAGTATTCCTTTCATTCCTGTTTCCATGAAACCATTCAATTATCCCATAAGTATTTTCCCTCCAATTCACCATGAAGTATTGTGGTCTTCACATCTAACTGACCTAGATGTATACCCTCCTTAACAACTATTCCAAGCACCATTTGAATAATTGATCACTTTACAACCATGGTTTTTTCTAAAGAAATATACAACCTTTATTTATTGAAATACCTTAATAAAAATCTTTTCTATATATTTTATCTTACCATCCACTTATTTTTTTAATTAGTATATCATCTTTTTTATACTTCTCCTTTCCAAATATGAATTTACATTAACACCGATGTTTTAAGAACATTTAAGGAATTCATCTTTTCCTTTATTACTAAATCTCAAAATCTAGAGTCTCATAGAATTTAAATATCTTCCATTCTATCTGGTTCTAAACCATATGTAGGAGGAAATAAATGCATGTCACCTCTGAATCTCTATACTGTGTTCCTAAACCTAATATATTATACATACTAAACTTGTAGATCTACTCCTTTTTTAACCACTAATATCAGAATGTCCCCATTTGGGGATTTTCCCAAAGATTTAATTGTCCCTGAACATTATGATACATCTAGCCTTGCAAAAAACAATGTAATTTTACATCCATACAAAATTTAACCTTTCAAACAATCTAGTATATTTGAAACCATCATACTCTATAAACAAACTAAAATGTTCAAATTACCAACTACATGAACTTTTTCATGTATTGATTTTTTATTTTCCACAGTATATTCAGTGAAGATTCACTACTTATAGAGTATTCCATCATTGAAGTGGACCTTATTTCTTTTGATGACAATCCATAGTCACTATTCTAGAGCTAGTAACCAAAGTATTTATCATCATACCCATTAAAGAAACACACTCAAGAGTTTTCCTCAAGATTGTCCCTTTATTTTCATCGATATATATGTAAGAGATGATACCAAAAGAAATTTCTGATGGAGGTTATCCACCATCCATTCAGAATATATTTATTTAAAAAGTTTATTCCCCCAAAAAGTGTAAAGACTCTAATTCACATGATATTTGGAAAAAATTATAGCCTCTTCCCAAAATTGATTAGAGAAACTAGCATGAAACATCCTGATTATTTCTTTATCATTCAATTTATAATTCATTATCATTGAAACACCATTCTATTTCAGTATTCTTATTATGGTATTCTAAAAAAATATGAATTTTCTCCAATAGAACATTCTAACATCTCTACTTTTGTATCCTCCCCTATTTTCAGAACACCATAATTTCAAAAGAGTTTTAGTATCCCTTTTAATGATCAAACTCCATCCATAAAAGGATAATAAAACCTTGAACTTTTTGATTAAAAAATAACACCCGCACATTGTGTTTTATATCATCAATGAAGATAGAATAGTACAGTTATCCCCCATGAGAGTAAATCAGGGAAGGCTCCCATTCATCTATATAAAACATCTTTTAGTTTTGATTATTTAGTGTTTTACCTTCTATAAATAATGTAACCTTCAAATATTTCAAAGGATACACTCCTCTCTTGTTTCATACTAAGTGCTTATGAGTATTATTATTACCTTTATATATAGGAACTTCATGCTCTTCATAACCATGTGTCTGATATATTCATGGAAGAAACTCATAGATCTATAACTTGATTGTTTGAGATGTATTATTCCTTCCAAATTCCTGGTTAGATAAAATGTAATAACCTAGATATTCTCAGTCTATTACTTTGAATATTTCATGTTTTAGATGTTTCAGTATGAGATTAATAGAAGGGAAGAGAAGTTAGAGATAAAATTTCAGTTTTAAGGGAAGCATTATAGTATGGAACTATACATTTATCCCAGAAGAGTAAGCCGGGGGATATGGTTTTCTATAGTATGGTGTGTCATACCAGGAAGCATTGGGTTATGGAATGGTTTTTGTGTTACGATGCAGGGTCGGAGCCATGATATTTTGGAGTTTTTTTGAGTTGGGAGTATGGTTATGGTGTGATGAACATTAGGTGAAATATTAAGGGTACAAGGATTTTCTTATTTCAGAATTGTCTTTTAGTTTATATAACATGACTAATTTTGTTTAACCTCACATGATTATAGTTTTTGAATGATTGTTTTCATCACAACATGTCATTCATGTGGTGTTTCTAGGTTACCTTATATATGTTAGACGATATGTGGTGTCCCTGGGATTTATCTTACATGATCTTTTGGTTAACCACACATGAGTGGGAATTATGATGTGGTTATACCCGTAGTGATGTAATGTCCTAGTTGAATAATTTCTGGATTCTATCTATTTTGGTTCATTACACCATGATTCCTTTCATTGTTCCATTATTTTTTTTGGGGATCCCCAAGTTTGAGGTGAGAATCCATGGATTGACCATACTTTTTTGGAGGATTATAAATTATGTCATGAAGACAATGGTTTTTTATGACCTTCATTAAATAAATGTTTTTAAGGATGTTTTTATTGCAATATTTTGGGAGATATAATAGGATATCATGATATTATTTTCATAGGTTCATTTTATTTATCCATGTTGCAATGTGATCATGACCTATAACACTATGATTCCATAAATTTACAGTTTTTTATAAATCCATAAGCCCATTAAAATTATTCTTAAATAATTTTATTTCATTTTAACCCCAGTAGACTAGAGGTTCATATTTAGAGATACTCATCCATCCTTTGACTAGTTTTGTCCCTTAGCTTCAGATGATTAATCCTTTGAGATCCAAAGTGAATTACTCTCCACTTATTTTTTTATTCTTATTTTTCATATTGGTAATATCATGGAAGTATTGTTGATTTGTTTCCCATATTTTTTACCATGGTTTTGATGGGTAATTGTCTATAGTAGGCCTTTTTATTAATCCTTTTGTATTGGGTGGTGTTGGATTGTAATTTCTTCATCATCTCATGCAACGACGGTTGACAGTTTGGTATTTGTAAAGCATTTAAGACATCTTATTCTTTATTTATGTGTAAATTATATAAGTACCATGATTGTATTTTCTTTGGGAAGATGGTATTCATTATCCTAATAAAGATAATGAATTGGACTAAAGTAAATTTATTATAATAAAGATATTTTCATGTGCCTTTAATATTTCATGATATTTCTTATTCCTTGATTTCTTAGTTTATAGTTCTATTATGATAATTTTTCTTTTTTATATTATATACCTACTATTTTATTGTAGGAATAACCTTTCATGATGGGTTATCACTTAAATTTGGTAATAAATTCACAATTTTGAAATCTAGAATTTATTATGTTTATGTATGAACATAGAATTTTTATTTAATATTAATTAATGGTTTATATGAAGTTATTTAAAGAAATTTATTTCAACATTTTCCATTATTTGTATTTGTTTGCTTTGTTTTTCTTTTTTTTATTAGAGATTTTCTTCTAGTTGTTATATTTCTTTGGGATGATGTGGTGTGGTTTATTCTTGATACTGATGGATGGGATGTTACATGAATATTGTAGCAGTGTCATGGATGGTCGTGTGGAAGAGAAGTGGTTTTGTGAAAGTGATTTCAATTTTTGAAAAATGTTGTGAGGTGATTTATGTAGTAGTGGGTTTGATAGTTGTGGGTTTGTGTTATATTTTTCTGATAGCATGTAATGTGGTTAAAATTAATGAAATAATTAATGGGGAGATTACATAGAATTGATATGATGAGATATAAATGAATGATTATGGTTTGATTAGTTGTGATTAATAAATATTAGAGGATGAAGTAATTGTGAAATATTAATTACGAGTGGATTGAAATTGGATATGGTTAAATGAAATGGTTAGTGGTTGGAAATAAAGTTGGATTAAATTAATGGAATAATGAATGTGATAGGGATGGTAAGTGTTAATTTTTTAAATCATAATATTGATATGATTAAATAAAAATTATTGATGATTATGATGGTTTTCTTGAGTGGATAAGGAAGGTTTGTTTGTGGTCTAATGATGGAATTGGTTGTTAGTTTGTGGTAGTGACGATATGATTTCCAATATGGGAGTTGATAGTGTTGGTTTGGTTTGGAACCTTAGGTGGGGATTGATTTTTACTAATATATTCATTTTATTTTCTTTTTCATTTCTTATGAACCACTTCTTAATTTAGATAACCTGACCAATTCCCAAATGAAGATAGGGGTTCCCTGTGTTTCCCTATCTTTTAGGTTGTAGTGGGAAGTGATGGATGAATAAATTTTTTTATCCTCTCTCCCTGCATACATAGTGTGGGATGTGATCGATCAAGGTAGGTATATATATATGGGTTTTAATGGATGGTGGTAGGATTATGTATATACTAGCTGATATGATTATATAGTGGTTATGTTGTTGCATAGTGGGGGTCTTCATGGTAGGATTAGGTCATGAAGTTGGTTCCCTTCATGTTAATTATTCCCCTCTATAATGTGAATATGATATATGGTTATGGATATAGTGTGTTTTTTGTCTATTTATATGTGGTTATAGTTGGGATACAGTATTTAGTTCTACTGATATGTGAATATGGAAGGGATGGTAGCATATGATGTATCTAATTTGGGCCAAAGGGAAACAAATCATTAGGGAAGTGTGTGTGGGGTACCATTTGATATATATATTATTTTGATATTATATTACAATACCATGATGAAATACTAAGTGAGTGAGACTTGGTGAGGTTGGTTGATAGTTGACATGGAATATGTTCATGTTAGTTGTTTTATTTATTCATGGAGACATTAGTATGATTCTAACACATTTTTATGAGGTGTATTTAGGGGGATCCTTCCATGTATACTTATATTATCTCACCATTATGTATACATATTTTTTATGTTTCTATAAGGGTGTTAGTAACTAAGTTAGAAATTACTAGCTATAAGCATGATGTTTCTTTTAGATTCATTGTCATATTATTCTTTTTTTTTTGGTTTTTTATTTTGGAGACCTTGGTTATGTGTGATAATTACATAAATTGTGTATTGGGTAGTATTATATATTGTATGGAGTTGATTAGTGGTTAATTTTATATTCCTCAGGTTATGAGGTTAATTCCTCCAATTTATATGTTATTATACCTTCAGTGTTAGTCACCATAACATGTCCTATTGAAGGTGACCTTTAGAGACCACACTCATATTCACTACTATTTTAGGAAGGATTATCAATTGAGGTGGGTAAAGAAAATGTTTTATTAGATATATAGATGAGAGTTTGGATGAAGACTAAAGTTAGTAACTATTAATGACTACATGGGTTTAGTAGGAAAAAAATATCAAATAGAATTTTCTATCAAATGTAGAAATGGACACAAGATAGGACACCATTGATTAGGTTCCCCTGTAATCCAATTTTAGGAACCTAAGCTTATAAAAAACCCAAGGTGAGGTAATACATATTACAAGGTAGTGACCTAGGAGAGGTACCTGCATCATGTTTTATTTTTTCTTTTAGCTAAATTTTCATGATTCTAGGGAAGTTAAAATGAATATTATTGAATTATATTTAATTAATTCCATGTTATTGATATTAGGACTTTAATTTATTTACTTGTAGATATTATTGTAGGTATTCATCCAAATGGCCCCCGGATTAGTGATGTTTAGTGGGATGATCTGGTTTATTGTTGGTGGGTCAAAAAAATTGAGGAGCAGGAGTCTTTGAGAAAGATGTTACATGAGTTCTAGAATCAATGTTTGGAAAAATATTAGGGGAGTGTCTCTGATCAAGAGATGAAACACCAGTTTGGGGAGCTAGAGATCACCTATAGTTTGATCTATGCTAGGAATGATTTTTCAATCACATGTTGTAATGTTAGATATGGTGTAAATTATAAGTCCATTGGACATGATTTGATATAGTGTGATATGTGTGAAGAGGTTTGGAGTCTATTTAGAGTTGAGTTATGTTGTATGGTTATAATCTAGTTGTTATAGGAAAAATTCAAACCATGTGCACATGATTCATGTTGTGATTACCATTACTAGAAAATTATAAAATTCTGATACATATGGGTAATCAAGGGAAATATATGAAGGTACTATAAATCTAAACTGATAGGAAAGGGTTATCTTTGAAGTAACTTCAAGATATAACGAATTCACATCGTGAATGAAGATGCAAGAAATTAGTAATGTACCATATATAAGGATTTTTGTTCATATGTGTGTGTCAGCTGTGAAACATGAGGTTTCTTAGTTTAGTATTTTTGTTTGAAATCCTCTATCATGCCATGATATATCAACCAAACTGAAAAGGAACATAGTTATATTTTAGTGGTACCACCTATTTGGTGATATCCAAATCATGGATGCGAGTCAATCCATAATAGGTCTGGAAATTAACAAATATCTAGATTTTGATCATGTTTTGATATAAAGGTCACAACATGATTAAATAAACCATGGAAAAAAATTCCGGGAATGAAAGTTAAGCTTTGAGCTATGTAGGAACTTAAATCAAGATCATTCCATGAATAAACCTATCACATCATGAAACAAATTGTAGTTGAAGATAAACTAATAAAGGAACAAATCATTCATGTTGTGATGAAAGTTGTTATACATTGATCGCTGGAATTTGGATAATTATAATATCTTTGATGACTTATAATTCTAATGATGTTTTTTTAGCTTTTAAAAAAATCCATTTACAATCTATTTAAAAATCTATGGTAGATATTCATTTCGGAACAATTCAATAGATATATTTGAGGTGAAGGAAGTTGGAAGTTAGTTAAAGACTAAATTTTGAATTTGAATTAAAAAATTATATGGGTATAGTGAAAGAGATAGGAAAAAATATATAATAATAGAAGATATATATATATATATATATAAATGGAATTTAATGTTCCAGGAAGGAAGATAAATAATGGATTCATTGAATATATATAACTCAAGAGTAAATTGTGATTTGATTTCATTACACTGAAGATTAATATTAAAAGTAAAGAGTTTCTATGTATATTAGTTAAAATAAGAAAGTTAGGAACATAGAATTATAGAGAAAACCAAATTTTGGTGGGTGTTATATAATCCATCTTCATTATTATGACTTTCAAGAGTGTGTGAATATTGTATTTTACATAACGCTCTTATAAAATGGTGAGTGGAAAAGAGAAAGAGGCCATGGAACTTGGATGAGAAGTGATGTTTTATTAAATATTGTAATCACAAACCAATTTAAAAATTATTTTTTAGAATATTAATTCATCATTGATCTGTGCTCCTTGGATTTATCCCACTATAGGAGAATCAAGTAAAAATACTATGTTTGTGTTTCTTTTTATTTATGTATTTGGTTAGGTTTGTGTGTGATCTTCGTAATAGATTGAAAGTTTATTTTCAAATTTGGAGACAATTTCTAGTTAAATGTGAGTATTGTCATTAAAAAAATGTGTTCCGAAAACTTTTCTATAGAATCCCTTATACGATTCTCATACATACAATTCAAGTAATCTATGGGGAAATGTATCTCTATACCCAAGGAAGATAAAAAGAGGATATTCATATACCACAAGACTTATCACACACCTAGGAGTGTATACCCTTGAAAATACTTTCCCAGTTCAGATACAAGGTGGTGAGATCTACCCATAGAGATTATTCTATGTATTCCATCCATTGTTGTTGAAAATGAGTATCTAAATCGTAAATCCTACTTTTAAAGTTATTTTGGAAAAAAAATTCCTGTAAAAAATTATATGGGGGAACCTTATATAAATTTTTTTAGTTCACTTAAAATGATTTTATTTGATTATCGTTAGATCCAAAATCGACACTCAGATCAAAAGTTATTTCTATTTGAAGTTTCAAAGTGATTTGGACAAATTCCAGCTTTACACCAAGGTTAAATATTTGTGAATGAACTAATTTAACATACCATATCTCAAAAATGTTCACCCTTCTATACACGAACACACCCTAGTCGATGCACCCTACCTTAAATATGCATGCCCTAGTTCTTTGTTCCCTAGATATGCTCAGCTCTATGTTCCCAGACATACTTGGGAACCTGAGGCAGTTACTTCCGTTGCTAGGATACCTATCCAAGGTTTGCTTATAAAACAACCCTATTCCCTCCCATTTCATGTTGGAAGTGAAATGGGGAAAACCTGAGCAAAAAACATTGATCCATTGCATCCTAGTATTCAAAAAACCCTCTTTAAGGTGATTTTTAAAAATCTAGAGAGAGGGGATATAAAGTCTACAATTATTCCCTCTTAATTAGATTTGTTCCCTAGGTTTCAGACCACCAGTGTACCTGATCACTTGTTCACCAGAGTACCTAATCACTTGTTCATCGATAACTGAGCACCCAACTACCTGGGCACCGAGTCACCAGAGTTCCAAATCACGCATGGTACACCACTTGAGAACTCAAAAAATATGGCACCCAAACACATGCACCCCTGAACATGATCACTGGATAACCTAGGTTCTTAAATACCAAGAAAAAAATTATCCATCTTTATAGTGAATTAACTCAGGTATCCTACTTGGATTCCCAATCTCCCAAGCCTCAACACATGGGAGACTCTTCTCCTAGGCCATCCAATTATGGTTAACCTTTTTCCAATACTATATATTAGGGATAAATTTTTCCCAGGCCACCATACTTGGGAACCAACTCACCTTAGTCCCATACCTAAGTGCCATCCTCACCAAGGTCCTCATACATGATTTCCACTTCTCCCAATTCTCCTACATAGGAATCATTTCATCCTAAACCCATAACTAATGAAACACTTTCCTAGGTCCCCTACATGGGAACCAATTCACCCATGCCACCTACTCAAGAACCTAAACATACCATATATTCCCTTAGTGGAAATACTCTTATTGGTTTTCCAACTTTACATGAGTCAAGATACTCCTCTTGGTTTCCCATAATTATAGAACTTGAGATACTCTTCTCAACACCAAAAAATACCTCCATCTAACTCACTGAAAAAGTCAAATACCTGTTGGAAACACCTTTTTAATACCCACACATATCCCTCATACACTATTGGTAGGAAAAAGGCTTCCCACTAGGTGTAAGCCCTAATCTTTCCAGTCTTTCTTCATTGTATAGTTACCAACATACATGAGGTAGACATAAACATATGAGCCTTCTAATAGGTGTAATCCCGAAATATATATCAAATGGATACCTATACATATGCCTTTTATAGTATATTGTTTTCACCCTTTTCATGGCATTGATATCCTTACCACATGATGTTAAACATCATGGAATGGTCATGACACATGAACCTAAATTGTTCCTCTCAAACTATATGGTATTTGATTTCTATTAACTAGGATATATAAAACACCTCTCTTAGGTTCAATACCAACACCCCCATATATATTATGGGACTCCTACTAGTTGTAATCCCCAACCACTCCACTAGTCCTTCCTCATCTAGTTACCAATAGATAAGAGGTTGATAATCATATAGGGGCCTTCTACTATGTGTGATCCCTAACCATTATAGACCACCCTCATTGTTCAGATACCAATAAAAATAGGTTGTATAATTATATATATGGAGAACCTACTAGGTTTAATCCTATACCATACATTCTTATATCTAGTTTTCAATAAATATGATAAACTAGTAACATATACTCATGCGTAAGTCCCACACAGACCATTTCTAGTCACCATTCAAAAATTAGTATATTCCACATGAACTTTAAAATTATTAGAAGTGGTCTTGATTACATGAACTTTAAAGGATTTTTTTATTTTTAAATTACCTTAAAATGTTCAATGATTCATATTAAGAGACACTGAACTATGTGGGTTCTAACTCCCATAACAAGGATACATAGAAATTAAATTTCATGGACTCGATCTCGACTCAATAAAATCTACCACCTCCATGAATGGTGATAAATTATAGAGAAATAAACTATGTTGATTTAAACAAAAACAACATTAACTAATATGATAATGATGGAGAACCTTTAATAGTTAAAAACATTCACATTGATGCATGGTTTCAATCAATAACTTGTGTAGTGATAACTAGTACCATAATGGGATTTGTGAAGGGTTTAGGAACATGTATTAAATATTTAAGAGGTAATAAAGTATAAAATAATTCACCCATAAAGGGTGTTATTAGCTTAAATTACCATTATCTCGAACACATAAACTACCTCTCTTTGGAAATTAGTTTCATGTCAACTCAAAAGATGTGCATGAAAAGTGCACACTAGAAGGAGAATAAATGATTTGAAATCATTCAAACTTGGATATTTGAGTGATATTAATAATGAAATATAATTCTTCTCATGGAATAGATGATATATTTATGAAATGTTTGAAATGAAATGGTGAACTTGATGAAAATACTTTACCTATGATGGGGATCATTTGACCATGAAATCTTTCCTATGATACTACATTAATAAGATTCTTGTTTTTCCTCCATTCAAGACCTTTATAGAAGTTCCATTTTATCCAAATGGAATCACTAGAAACATAATTGAATTCAATGATCTATTAAAAATATGATCACATATGCAAGGAATTTTAGGCCACTATGAACAACCAACTAACATGCTTGACATATACCTAGGTTACCATAGAGACCGTGTCCTTGGATATCTAATATACACTATTACTAACCTAGTCCCTTCAGTGATAACTGGTTAATGCATTGGTATGGGAATACCATCCCAATAAATCTATCTTGAATTTTGAGGTAGTGCGTGGAAACCTTTAGGTGATCAATCCCCCAGAAACAACCTACCAATAATGAACCATGGAGAACTATATAGACCTTGTGACCACACCCAATAGTTTTAGGATCCTATCCTTAGAGAACAAAAACTCTTACCTTCACTATATCATGGTGGTGGTAGAAGGAATCTACCACATCTATAAAACCACCCAAGAGATTTTTAGTTTTTCTCCTATTCACTATAGTCATCATCACTAATGTTTTATTCCAATTCTATAATAATCTATGGTTGATTCTATGACAACCCCCGATATTCAGACTAGGTAACAGAGAAATAGAGACCATTTAAGATATCCATCCACTAAAACTCCAAGTAAGGTCTATATCCATGATACTAAAAATATCCTTGAGTCCCATAGACCTATCCCAATAGTAGCCCATGGCCAATCCCACACTTCCACTAGAAAGAAGCTTCACAATTTGTTACAGCTAACCTTGGTGATTGAGACATCATAGGGGAAATCCCAACCTATAGTTATAGAGGCATTTTTATCCCCATAATCATCTCTCATATCATTCATTGGGTAGGAACATACCCGAGTCATGAATATACCTACTGTAAGGAAGTATGTGTATCCTGATATAGGTTTCACTTTAGTAAATTTTATCCTTATTGAACAAATTGATACTAAATAACATGATATTTTCAAGTAACACAACAAATAGGTTGTATATTTAGAGACTTACATTTGGAAGGAAAGTGATACAAAGAAAGGAAAAGGTGATAAACCATTCACATCCCACCTACCACCTAAATATAGTGAATATATATAAGTAGAATATAATATTTTTCAATTCAGGTCAATAATAGAACAACTTTAGAAACTCAATGCTAAATTTCTCAATCAAAACATTAGCAATGGGTTTAATTTTTTAGGTCTAGTTCTTACATACTTTAGATGAATATCTTTAACTGTGGGAGATTTGTTGACCCACAAATGAAGAATTGTGCCAACCCATCAACTTTAGATCATATTAATCAACGCATTTGACTCCAAAATATATTGATTATTAATAATTCCTCTCATTGAATTACTAATTTAGGAAGGTTACATGAGTTTGATTCAGAATGTGATGTACACATAATTACTAAGTGCTATTACCATTTCAATGAATTTTTTGGAAGGACAATGTGCACTAGTACAACAAAGGAAGAAAATTTATCCTAAGTGGATGGATTACAATCCTCATACACCTAACTTTAGTAATAGAAACTTCTCAACATTCAATGTAATGGGATATCCAAAACAGTATCTCACCCATTTTTCTTCCCTCTATAGACAAATATTGGGAACCCTAGAACAATAAGATAATAACTAGTTCAGATTTTTCATGTAGACATTAGAAGGGAATATATTTTCGTAGTACAACAAAATCATAACTAGTTCTATTTCAAGATATAAAGATCTCCATAAATAATTCCTCTACCAATTTAGCTCTATTCTAATGAAAAAAAATCCTTTTACTTTAAATTTAAAGTAAAAATATAATGAGATATTTATGGATTTCATTGCAATATGTAAGGGGATAACATATTAATTAGAAACATAACATCACTTGGAACAATTACTAGAGATTCATGTGGAGAACCTCCATGATTAGTTTTCAACTATGATCATCCCCCTAAAATTTCCTAGGCAGTTCCAAGAGTTTGATACATTAAAATAATATATGGATGATACTATACAAAAATCCAAGGAAAGGGATGATCAAGAGACACCACCATGAACAAGAAACGTAGTAAAATCATAAATAGTGTATATCATCGTCAAGCTAAAAAGGATGAGGTTATGTGACTGGGAAATTAGGAAGAATAAAATTTACTCCTTCCAGGATGATTGGGTTCTGAGGTAAATTATCTCTACCTTAGACAGAAACATGATCACATTGATATAAGTCAATAATACAAATGAATTCGTGAATACTGATCACCTAAATTAATTCCCTCACCATTGTTTGATAGTTTACATCATCCCATGAATCCTAAAGGCTTTATTTTTTTATTTTGTGGGTAATCCCATTTTAAATTAGGGTTAAGAGGGAACCCTTTCATGACCTAGAGTTATAGAGGCACAAGTCCTAGTACATGACCCAATGTCCCAGAGGCATAAGGACCAATACATGAACCGAAATCCTAAAGACCCTAACTACATTAAAACTTTCCCTCCCCAGCATCTGCTTCATTTTAGTCACCTATATCTCCACCTTTCATGGTTGATTTACTATAATTTCCTTGTGAAACCCTAGTTGATGATAGTTATGTACCATAAGGAATGGATATCATGACATATGTTTCATCTATTCTCCCTAAAAATAAGGAGAAGAATACAAAAATCACCCATATATGGATACACACGTTTTTGATGAATGGATAATCCAAATATTAATAGATCTTGAACATACCATCAGTGAACGACAAAATAAAACACTATGACCCCAATTCCATTAGTATATCTAATTTCAGTACCTTCTACTTATTATCCAATGATTGAAATCAGTGCAAGAAAGACAAATAGAAGGATGGGTCTCCAAGGATTCCCAAATCAGTATAGAATCATATGGAATTATTTCCCTCAATATTGGGAGAAAAGTAACTATCTCACCAAAAAAGAGAAAGAGCATCATCCCACCAACCAAGATCCTCTTATAATGGTGATCACTAGTTCATCTCAGTCAATTTTATCCGAACTAAGAATGAGAAAAATAATAAAAATAAGTTATATAAAATGAGAGATGATATTTTTATCAATATGGTATCAATTAGGTCTATATATTTTTCACCTATATCTAATGAGTGCCCTCTTAACATGGATGTGGATTGTACACTTATCCCTATTGATTCCTAAAAATGAAATGTTAATAGGGCATGTGTCTGATGTCAGTAGGGGATAAAATCACAAGGTCCCACACCTTGAATCCAATCATTATGCACTCATATTACCATTAGGATATGAAATGTTTTTTTTAATTTTATTTGTCAATCCCATGAGGCTAAAAAATTCATTTATTTTGTAGAACAAATATCTTAGATGGATTGAGAAAATGAAAATATCTATTAAATTATTATGGAAGGGGTTCATGGATGTTTTCCCCATGGGTAAATTACACTATCCCACTATAGAGTTCTTACTTATAGTGAAGTAACCTATCCCATAGATATTTTGGGAATTTTTATATTTTTACCCCCTCACTGGGTAGATTCAAGACATTTTTTTGACCTCAGTAATCACCAAATAAGACCTAGGATAGTTATAGTTCTCTAGTCTAGGGGTCAAACCATCAGTGTCCTAATCTTCAATAAATTCAAAATCTTACCTCAAATCGATCGAGATAATGAAACTATAACCAATATCTAAAATTACACCATTTTCTTATACTGATTAAGGTATATGTGACACATAAGGTAATCCATGTTGTTTTTAGTCTCTTAATTCAAAGAATAGAAATGAATATTCCTTCCAACTGGAGTAATTTTTTGGGTATTTTTCCTTTCTAGTGTAGAATAATTTTATTGAGATCTCAAGGATCAATATACCTGAGGAGAAAGATATTTGATACTTTTCCAATTACTTCTTATACCATCGGTTTTTAGGACATACAATCGAGAGGTTCTTCAACTTTAAGGATTGTCATCAGAAGCTCATAAATAGTGGCTCGATTGAGCTAGAGATTCATAAGATGAATCCGATGTGTACATGAGTATATCTCACTCTATTAAAAGACCATTATTCCTTATATACCACATAAAAGGAAAAAATTCCACTTTTTATTACTTTAAAACTTATTATAAATTATCCTTATCTCTTGAAATTAGACTGGACAATATCCAATTCCTCACTAAATGACTACAAACAACGCAAAATGTTCATATGAATTCAAAATACACAATATATAGTCCACCTCACAAAACATTAAACTATTAAGAGTGGTCTATTCAGAGTGCCCCAATAATTTATGAAGAGATCTATTCTATATAAGCCAGATAAGAAATTCCTCTCCTTATATTAGATCTTTTTCTATATAGGGGTCCATTTTCTTTGCATTGGGGGTCCAATGCTTATGGACAAAATATCCATACCTTGTTTCATGGTTCACATAAAATATTGCTAAAATTTATACTTTATATATGTATTGATTCCTTCAATATCAGAATATATTTTGACTCTTAGATATTTTATCCTAGGGCCAGCCCTAACTTTCGTTTCAACAACTAGTTCTACTCTGGTTTTGAGGCATTAGCTAATTTCCATTAACTTTTCATCCCTATATCCCACTAGAGAATCCATGAATTTCTCTCTTCCTATTTTGTATAGAATCAAGTCCTATATAAATTGATTCTAATATAAGAAATACATTTGGCTAGATTCAAATTGCTATAGGATATTTAGTGATGCTTGGATCACTTATCATAGGAATAACCAAAAATCCTAATCACCCCCACTTCATCTTGGTGGATGATACTTCATTTATTCACATTGATTTCTATCCCCTTTCTTGAAACCAAGAAAATGTTTTCTCATTTTTTGCATGAGTGAAATCTATGTAGATTTCCGTACATGGAGTTACTTGTTGTCAGACCTTAAACTGCATAATGTAAGGTTATTATTACAAGAACATAAACAAAATGGCATATGTTATTATACATATGAACTTAAACTATATGGTATATTTTCTATCTCATATGACCATAAAAAGTTTTGAGTGGTCAATCATAGATGATATTAAACTAAAACCCCCCTTCTTTCTGAGTTATTGAACTAATGAACAAGATTCCCCCATTATATATTGAGTCATCACTCTATTTCATGTGATGTTTAATCTACCATTGTATTCAATCATGGAATATTCCTCTTTCCTAAATAGCCCATCCAGAATATGTCAGTGTAGCTATATATTATTCCAAAACATTTTGGACATCACCTTTTCCGCCCAACCTACTTAATACCTTTGACGTCCAAGTCATCATCACCCATAACATCGAGTCGAGATACTCCACATGGTTTACCCTTTCTTAGGAATTTGTAACAGGATGATTATCTGATTCAAATAGACCCCCATTTGAATGATGAATATTGTAGTTTCCTTTTATCCACTAATTAACCCATATGGAATATTTTTGGTTTTATAGGAAAGGTGTCCTTAATCTCTATGTACTATTTATTGACAATGTAATGGTAGTCCCTTTATTACTAATGTTTGACCTATTCCAACTAGTCATTATTTCATCTTCTCTAACTCGTACATGTGAAGACCTCATTTACTTCATTTTTATTCCATATGTTTAAATGGATTACAGATATCTCTATGTTTTATTCCCTTATGAATCATATATTCTATAAAGGAGGCTCCCAGTCACATGCGCACAAATTTTGTGACACATTGTTCCAATCTTCATGACATAAACTATATAAACCATTGATCCATCATGTATGACCTTAAACTACTTAGAGTGGTATATACCATGTCACTGCAAGATATAAAATTTACACTTATATAATATCTTTATCTGTATAATAAATACTTCCCATATATATAATATCTCTCCCCATTTGAGAGATCTATTGTTTCAGAGATATTATTACTATAGTTACATTTTCCCACCTTGGCATTGTGCTTAAACTAACCTATGAATAAAATAATAACCCCATGTATATAATATATACATGTGGACTGGTTATCATACCAAGGGATATATAGTGATGCCCAAACCAGTTTTCTTTCTCCCAATCACAAATTTATGCAATGTATAAGTCCTCCTGGTGTGTGATCTCCTCATCCATTTTGGGTATTTCTATATCAAAATTTGTTCTAGGAGAACATATATTTGATAAGAACTATGTATGGATTTATTCCTATTACCCTAGGATATATAGTAATGCATGGGTATCCTATTCGAATCCCAGACGAAACTTCCTTTTCAATATATGTATCTACTCTAATGATGAGTCATTTCCTAATTCATGTCAGGAATTTATACTCCTCTCCCACTAGAGTATCCATGAATTTATCTCTTTCTCTCTTGTACATGATCTATACAGATACAAAAATATTCAATATGTAAGAACTATGTACTGGTTGATTCCTGTTAACACATGATACATAGTGATTCCTATAACAATTTCGTGGTCTTAACTATAAATCCCAGTCAAATCCCTAATTTGTCTTGATATTTGGGACCTATATTCCATGTTGGTTTCTCTCTATATAAATTTCGTCGAGATAAGGAAAATTTTTTTCTACACATAATCTATATCGATATAATGTTTCTTTTGTTGAGTTCCTCATGATATGACCCAAAATTTCATGTAATTTGAGTCTTTATTACATAAAATAAACTGCATGACCTATGGTCTACCCTGGAATACCTTATACTACATATAGTAGTTCATTTTCATGAGTTGATGTTCCAATGTGTGATACAAACCTATATAAGGTAACCCTACATATGGTTTCTATCAATTGGCCTATAGTAATATAAAATGACGCCATCCTTAAGGATTATGTAATTGTGATTAGGCATCATGAAACATTAACAATTTTAAATTACACCTAGTTTCAATATTTAATTTATATTTTAAATGATAATTAAATTATTTTTGGAATTTTATAGTTGTTTGAAGAAGGAAGTGTCTTATAATTTGGAATCTAGATGCATGATCTACTTCACAATATGAATTTATATTCACGTTGTGAATGGTAAATTGGTAGAATCCCTAAATCTCTTTTAGGGAATTAAGGGTTTTTGGGTATATTAAAGGGGATATAGTTTGAGTCCATTCATGATGTAAAATGTTATTCCTGGTGTAAACATACATTTTCAGATTTTATGTGTAGTCAACTTGATTTATAGAGAATCAAATATTATTAGATTTCATGAAGTGAATCCATAATTTATACAGTGAATGGAGTATTTTTTAGAAGATTAATTGATTTGGGCCTCATATTTTCTCCATTATCATTCATCATTATTTCCCGAACCCTATACCTTCATTAGATGGTTTTAATGATATAATTCCCTTTGGAGACTAGCTTTAGGGATCTTCAAGTACTGTATCTATAAAATTGGATTCTTCTCCTCATTTAGGCTTAGATTTTTGATGACAATGAATCTTTTACGGTATGTTAAAAATATTCCTACACTTTGGTGTGTATTTCCTCATATATCTTTACCCTAGAGTTCTCACATGATGAAATTCGGGTGGATTTTGGGATCTCTGGATTGAAACTTGACTCAGGTAGTGATTCTTAACATAATAACATCATTGTGCTTGAGGTGGGTGTCCTTAAAATATTGGTAATGGGTAAATATAGTGACATTGATTGTTTGGTGTGTTCACATATCTCCATGAGACCTATGCACAATATGATTCACATGTGGTGATGTGTGTTGGTTGTGCGATTCTTTCTTGATAAGAAATTATTATGAACTACCCTATTGTAGCATTTAGTGTTACTTGTGTAGTTTATGTTTCTCTAAAATTGAACGATCAGGTTTAGTCACATGGTATGGTTTCTCTATTAGATGTGGAGTTCTTACAATGTGATGGATTTCCCCAAAGATGTGAGATTTAGTCATGTGTGGTAATGGATTTATCTATAATTGTGAGATTAGGTTGATGCATGATGTATGGATTTCCCTAGGGATATCATTTAGGTAACATGATTATTTACATTAAAATAGGGAGTGAATACCCCTTCAAGGGGGATGTGGAGAGATGATTAGTTGGTTGAGTACGTCTATATAATGTATGACTTTTCCTCCTGTATGGAGCTGAAGCAGGTAAACCCTATCTTGAAGGACCCAACATATTTGTACACATATAAAATTTCCTATTATTTATTTGTTAATTGATTAGTTTTGTGGAATAAAATTGTGTTTATTGTTCACTTATGTTAAAGACCCATTGTTGGTGATCTACTGAGTTTTATAATCATACCCTACATGGGAGTCATAGTTCATGTATTTACTTTATGATTAGGTATGTAGTAAAGGGAATGTGGCCTGTGGTGGATGGTTGAGCAGGAGTTAAAGGACAATGTGGGGTGATGTTGGGTGGAATTTGGGTTGTAGACATATATTTTTCTTATACCACTCATTTTTTTTTGCCAAATTTCATACTTGAGCCAACATTGTGGAAATCCATATTTAGTTGGATTTTATAGTTTACATGACATATTATTATTGGATTATTTCCTTCACTTATTATTATTGGCATTATTATTTTTGTTTCTTTAATGACATTCTATAATGGTTATCTTATACTGAGGGTATAGTCTACACACGATGCCTCTCCAAACCTCACTGATAGTCGATAGCCTATTATATATAGGTAGGAACATGTGAGGTTATGTGGAAATCCAGTCAAGGCCTAGTGATTTAGGATGGGGTTTTACAAAATGGTATCCGTGATCTCACATGATTCCTCATGGATTTACTTCTTTTTTACTTGATTTCTGACATGGTGGATAGAAGATATGATAGTTTGGACCCAAGAAAAGTAATTATGTCAGTTCCTAACCAACACTATATAATGGATCTTTGAGTTTCCTAGGAAGTGATATTGTTTTCTTTTTATTTATTGTTACCATTGATTTATTCAACATGGGTGACACACATGATGTTTATACTATAATTTGGGGGTTTTGGGGTGTATTCATGCATTATGATTAGGTACGTTGGATTACATGTCACATGTTTTTTTCTTGCATTGGTATGTTATTTATTGTATTTAATTACTTATTCCTAAAAATACACTGATTTTTGTGAATATATGGTCATGAATTACATGTAGATACCAGAGGCTTCAGTTTTTCCATGGGTTTTGTTAAGGGGGATGTACCTTATGCATATTGGTATCCTCTTAGGATAGGTTTCCTATAGGAATTACATGTTTATTCTAAGGAGTGTTTAATTTATCACCCTATGAGGGATATTATTGGAGTTATAGTTTTTTGGGAATTTTAGATATTTTATCCTTGAATATAATTAATGGTACCACATAATAAAGAAAACCAGAAATCCCCCATGAGGGAAAAAACCCCTCTTGCACCACCCACTATATAGGTGGGTATAACTGAGCATGATCATGTATCCACTGTATCGTTTCCATCCATATAATCAACCGAAATTAGACTCTTTTATCTATTTACTACTAAAAGAGTTATATCTCAATGGTGAATGGTCGAATATGCTCATGAATTTCAACTACATCATCTTCTATCCTCCTAGGGAATTAGAGACCCCTAGGATGCTTATGAAAGGATAGAAATCATTGAGAAAATATTCAAATTAGTGGATAATCTAGAGGATAAAAAGTTTAAACATATTGATTTTATGCTCTAGGGACCATCTAGGTAGTGGTCAAGAATGTTGAATCATATTAGAAGACATGATGGTATGATGTGGGAATCTTTCAAGGACCTATTCTTCGAGGAATTCTTCTCTAATACACTGAAACTAGATCATGCTTAGGTTTCCTAGGAATTCAATAGGGGATGATTTAGGTATCTATTTATTCAATATGATTCACCATGATACACTATTTTCCCCTATTTTTGTTGGAAATGAGGAACAAAAGGCTCGGAAATTGAGATTATACTTTGACCTGAGTTGAAACATTAAGACAAAAATCTTGATTTGGTGACTTATTCTGAGGTTATTTATAAGGATCAGATTGTTGAGAAGGTATTGGAGGAATATTGAGATACATGTTGTAATACCTCGAGTCTATATGAGTGTGAAAATTCTTAAGAGAATTAAATTTTTTTTGCTAATGGAAATTTTAATTTTTTTATTAGATATTTGGAACATAATTCCAAGAGTTGGAATGACTTAATATAATGTTTTTAGATGTGGAATAAGGATTGGAAGGTAGATCTGGTGATCAAGTGAGAATCATAATATTTGGGTTATGTCTTAGTAGTTTTTTATGTTTCTTACCAAGGATAATAGTTTCGAGTGCACAATTTTTGGGAAACTGTGTGGCCCCCTAAGCGTGATGAGTTTTTCAAATCAAGTCATTTTGATAATGGATTGCATGAATAGTTATAGAAATATTAAGGGAGATATATATGGTCTTTTGGAGTAATACAGGTAATAATTATTGAGCTTTTAAAGAGCCACACTCATGGTTGGCACACAGTTTCGTGAACCATGTGACCAAACCATTCAAGGTCGAGTGGGTGAGGTAGTGCCATCTAGACTATTAGTGCATAGTTTGAAAATTTTACAGCCAAACCATGTGTCCCAATAAGTTTATATTTTTATTATTTATCTTATATGAGTTAGATAAGGGATACACCATTTTTCCTATCCTCCTCTACACACATGACCTTTCTGACCCATAGACCCATTTAGCCCCTTTATTTGGGGCTGATTTTGAAGCTTTTCTTCAGTGATTTAAGGTGTGTCTCCAACATCATTGGTCTTTAATCTTCTTATGTTCCCTTATTCATAAATTATAGTTTATTGTTGTAGATATTTTATTTTTATTCTACTAAATCATAGTTTAATTAGCAAATAATCAAGGGGATATCGTGTTTCTTGCATAGAGGGAATCCCAAGATGACTTATGCACATCACCACATGTAGTTTCATTAATGTATGTCACCACAATATTTTTTCAATTATTTTGATATTAAATTAAATAAATTAATGTTTTTATCATAATGTTTTAGGTATTTTCTCTGCAATGAGGATGGTGGAATTCCATGGGATGTTATCGAGTGTTTGGTCATGGTACTGATGCAATGATGTCGACTGGAAAGCTTCTAAGAATTTATGTACCTTTAAATTAAAATATAAAATTATATAAAATTGTTGGTAGTTAATTAATTAATTATAACTTGATTTTAATTAATTATTTTTGTGTTTTGGTCATGATATACAACCTAAGGTGTTTTGGAAAATTTTCAGTTGGGATTGGAGAGCCTCGATGGGAGTCATCATATTTATTTAAATAGGGTATCCACTTCGGTTTAAGGTAAGTGGTACTTATACATATAATATTTGGTATTTTTAATTTATTTATACACATTTGGTATGTTTAAAACCTCCAATTTATTTATCATGAATCTTTAAAAAATTTATAAGTTATTTGATAATAACCATATCACGAGATTGAATTGCACAAGTGGCTAAGGGCCCCGATGGACCCTCATCTACCAGAAGGAAATATCATATACCAATAGAAAATTGTATAATTTGAAATGAATTTGTTATATTTTACCTAGTGGTATAATACTTAATGACCTCCAGGTAAATAGGTATGATGACTCAGGATGTGTAGCCCAGGGTCTGTCCATGAGAGATACCCTACAAAAACTAGTGGATAGGTCAGGGGTTCTTGTTGTCTTAGGATACTTAGGAAAGAAAATTGGATTAAGGTCATATCCCTATTATGAATTTACTAAGATTCTAAGAAAAACTAAATGTGACCTAAGGTAAACCTATTAGGCAACCCTATAACTTATGACCCTAGTGATTGGGTGGACTTGGGAATGAGTAGAGATGGTACAAGGTGTCACCTTCAAACCCAAACCGACGGTGTGAGACAAAGGGGATATAAGCTAAGGTGATGGGTTTAGGTGTTCAACCAAACCCTAATTTATTTTTATTATTTCACTTATTTATTCTTGATGTAGATATAAATTCATAAATGTGATACTTGGGACCTGACCTATCGTCCTGAAGGGATGTTATGGTGTTATTAGGGATGCCTAGACATGCTTCCTGGGATCCAAAGTTTGATCCTTATGTGATATTGGTATGATATGACTTTGACATGATGATTTTATCATGGATTTATAGAATTTATTCCTTTTATTTAGCTGTTGAGAAATGTTATAATGATTTGGATATTGGTATTTAACCTTGGGTTTGTAATGGATGCCATGGTTTCCAAAATACTCTAAGATTCCTACTATTTATTGGATCCCACTTCCTGGGATTATAGATTTTATTATGATAAATATTAGTATCATGGGATTCCTGGGTTACCCTTATGGATCTACCCATTGAATCCAGTGACACTATATGTATTTTTTTTGGTATGCACAGGATATGTTGGAACCCACCATTTGGAATAGGGACATGGGTTATATTTTTAATTTTGTGAATTCTTGGGATGCCTGAGAATCATTCCTAATAAATTCATGATACACGGAGTTTGGAGAGATTCCTAGGTCACTTAGTATCTAGATGTTGATCCATTCATGTTGATACATTTTCTATTTGAGCATAAATACTAGGGATTCCAATTTTACACTCAAGAAACCAAGAACTATATGGTTGACATGATATCATGAATTGATCAGAGATACCCCAAAACTAGTCAAGGAAGTTTTTTTTATCAGAGTCATGAGACTGAGGTTCAATATCGATTACAAGTAATAGGGTAGTACTTGGTCCCATTTAGTGGTTATGGTTGGAATATTCATCATGATATATATAGAGACACCCCGACACTAGATTGAGTAGGCAATATGGTGGTAATTTATTTGACTTATTTTATTTATTTATTTTAGTTGAGCATGTCACGTGAATATACACTAAATATAAGGGTTATGTGTAAGAAAATGTTGATGGTTCCCAAAATAGTTATTTAACCACACCCTTCTTATGTGGCCATGGATCTTGGATACCGGAGAAAACTTTCACTTCATATAGGCTCGGGTTGGGAAAAGGCCCATTATGATGTTTTCGATTGAGCTGAGCCATCTCAAGTGGGATTTGAAGACCAAGAATAAGTTTAGGCTCATATATATAGTTGATATTTCAATAGTTTTATTTTATTTTTTATTCAATATTTATGTGTATATATGATTGGATTGTTGGGATATTGTCCTTGTATGTATGTACTAACTTCACATTCCATGTTGGTATTGATTGGGTTGTTTTATTTATCCTACATACTTTGATTCTTATTGTCAGTATATAATAGTTGTATATTTTATCCATTACTATGAACTCTAATTGGGGGGGTATAGTCTTCCCATGGTACTACCTTATACCCCACTTCTAGTTAGCAACCACTAACATACGGGGAGGCATGCTTGAGGACTTGCAGGAGACTAGGTCGGGACACCAATCAAGTGGCCTATAGACTAAGATGTTACACAGTGGTATCAAAGTTATTTTTTGTCATACTGTTTCAGGAATTAGTATACTATATATTTTAGAATGTGTTAGAGAAAATTATGGATACGAGACTAGTGCATTGAGAACACTTTTTCTAATAAAAATTCTAAGTTCTGTGGGTAGAGATTAATGTTCTTCATGTTCAATGTTATAGTTTTAAGTGATTTTTCCTTGATTGATTCACAAGCATGGTTAATTTTCCTGATTTATAATGGATTTTTGGAATATAAACTATTTTAAAGAGTCTAGTGGTTGGATTGAATCTTTTCTTATAGTGGAAAGAGGCATATCAGACAACCTATTTTTCATGTTGGATTCACATGACATAGGCCTTCAAGTGTGTGACATTCACTGATGGATGAGACTTAGTTGTTTAATATTTAAATAACTCTTTATATAATATTATAATATATAAGTTCTTGGTGACATTTTACTCAGTTGTCCTAACTTTTATGTTTATTTTATTTATAGGGTATGTCTTTTGGATCTACGATGTGAGGCATCATGAAGGAGACAATGTCGACCATTAGTGGAGGGACTTCAGGTGACCCTAGTAGTTAATAAAGGAACATGGATCCATATTAGGAAACACTATTGTGTTGATATTATATGTGTTTGGTTATTTAAAGTTCCAGAAACAACCTATATGGTTTTCCCATATAGATTGGTATGAAACTCTACTTAACCAAACAGTGTGATGGTGGTTTTCTTGGTACAAATCATATAGGATGATGCTACTAGGTATTTAAATATTGGATGATGAGGTTATGATTATTGAGTAATGGTATTTTGTAAAACTTCATAGTGAGTATCAGTTCCCTAGTAGGTTGTTGTCTTTGAACGAGGTTTTTGACCGTTGTATGCATGAGACCTAAGAGTAGGATTCAGAATGTGGATGCTATGGTTTACTAAGATAGGAACATGAGGTTTCTCATGAGTTATTATTGTGTGTGACTTGAATTTGGGATAAGTTGGATACCTTAGGGACCCTTGAGATATGAATTAGACCTTTGGGATTTAGTGGATGGTATTATTGAGGGAAACCCATGAGACGGTTTAACCTAGGATGGTAGTTTCCTTAGAGATAGAAGTATATGTAAGTAATTTGAGGACAAGATTGGTGCACATGAGGTTCTACCAGGTATTCAATATAGGCATGGTGATGACTTATTGTTTTGGGGTGATGATCAACATGAGTTTGGATTATTTTGGTTTGATAGTGGTTTCATGTCTATTACTAGTGTGAAACTTTGGCCTATTGAACATTGATGTTCTTTAATAGCATGGTGTGAGCATGGGTGGATGCTTGTGTATGGAACAAAACCGGGTGGAGGCTAAGCATGTTGTTGGCCAAATTAAGTGAAATTTAATGGGGAATGGTCAGTATATATGGCATGTCAAATTATTTTCGAAATTATAAACATAGTAATGTGGAGTCATATTTTGAGATTGGGTGGTATGGGGGAATATTCCTATTACGATTAGAGGAGATTGAGGAGGAAAGTGAAGGTTACACACTATACCCATTTAAATTATAGATTAGTGAGTGACCTAGTGAGAATTAAGGGGGAGTGGATCTTGATGAAATGGTTGTGGGAATATATACTTGGGTTTTTAATTTATCCAAAACTTTTCTAAGTGGTATACGAGACACCAAAATAAGAATATGTGTGGTGGGATGACCAATCCGTATAAATCCCAGTCAAGTATTGAAAGAAGGAGGTGATCATGGATCAGGAGGGGTGACACATTTTTGGTGATGTAACTAATTAAAGTTTCTATAAAGTAGTATTATGATGTATTTATTATGGCGTGGATACCCCATAAGCCTTTGAGGTTGTGACCCTCTTTTCTGAGGATTTTATTGGGTGTCAAGGATACTGTTTTTGTGATCCAGGAATGGGTAATTGTTAATATTTTATAATTTATTCTCTGGTATGGGTAGGATGGTCATAAAACATTATTAATTGGGGTAATATATGGAATTTAGTCAATTTAATCATGACCTTAGTGATGGATTAGTTGTTGGTTTGGCGAGATCAGTCATCAGATGACATTTTGGAATTTGGATGCTGATAAGTAAATGGATTTGGTTTCTTCTGAATACCTTAGTGATTTATTGGTAACAATTCCATTGCACTAACATATTGGATTGGGTGTTTTGGTATTAGGCTCAATATGGTTTTATTATAATATAATTGGGTGTCGTATTAGAGGTGTTTTGACACATGTAGATGTATAAGATGATGGTTTTGGTGGATTAAGGATCAAAATATAGAGATACATTGGAATCCAAGAGTGGACTTTTGTGATCATGCTTGAAAGATCAAGTGATGTCTCTTGTATTAGGGAGACTAGGACCATGTGTTGAGAAATGTATAGTCAGTTGAAACCGAGAATCCTTGAAAAGGGTCATCCAGAGGAGGCCTGATCAGGTTTTTCACATGGATTTAATGTGAAGCACCGAAAACCGGATGAATTATGTTGTATAAGGTCTGGTTAATATTTTTTAGTATTTGGATGAGGAGTTTTTAGGAAAATATGTCTCAACATAGTTTTTACCTTGTTCAATTGGAATTATACTGTTTTAGATTAGAATTGAGAACTGGGAGAAGAGTTCTAATATGTGAATGGGTGTAGTGAGTTGGGGACCACACTGAGTGAATCATTATAATTTGGGATTGTAGTTTCAATAATAAATTCCAAGGGTTGAAGTGACTTATCATCAAAATTGTCTATTATAAGATAAATTCTTATAATTTTCATCACCTAAGACCATATAGTTATTGGAACGGGGACACGTGAGTGTATTAGGATAGACGAGCATCGTGGAGTGTTATTGTAATACTTCAGAGTTGAATTAGAGCATAGGAACATGCGTATGTTAATTTAATTCATTATGTCTTCAGTGGTACTTCATGAGTGTGGGAGGTAATTTAGGAATAGAACACATCAAATTTAGTGTAAATCGGTGACATGGATAGGTTGGGGTGCATGATTTGATGCATTATCAAGGATGATAAGTGTTATAATGAAAAGATTGTAAGACCAAAATTCTGGTACAAGTTTGAAAATTATCAATGGAATTTGAATTTGAGATTAGTGGATGGGTTAATTTTTAAAAGGAGATTTTGAATAGAATTTTGAGATTTAGAATAATATAAATTGATATTAATAGATTTGGAATGAGTATTATAAGTCATCTCAGGTGATAAGGTGGGACTCATGATATTTGGGTTAAGTCTCATTAGTTTTGGAGGTTTTTCCTAGGGAGCATGGTTTAAGGGAATCTATGTGACATCCTATGTGTGAGAAGGTTTTCAATTAAAATCCTTATAAGAATGGATTGTATGAATGGTTAGAGCACACATAAGGTAAAAACATGCAAGGTTTCATTGGTAACTGTGTAGAAACTACAGAGGGGTTAAAAAAAACCAACATGGTTGGTGCATGGTTTGGTGAACCGTTTGACCAAATTGGGTGAGGTGGATAGCTTGAGGTTGTTCCATCCATATGGTTAGCACACAGTTTGGAAAACTGTGAAACCATTAAAAGTGGTGTTTTATGATTTTTTTCTTGTGAGTTTAATGAGGGGATCCCACTTTTCCTCTTATTCTCCTCACATGTGACCTAGAAGAACCTCCCCCATGAATCCCTCTTCATTCTTAATTTGGGGTGGATGTTGTAGCTGTTCTTTAGAAATTTAAGGTGTGACTCCAACTCTGTTGGTCTCATCTATTCTTATCCAACCTTCTTCTTCAATTTTGATTTTCTAGTATTGGGATTTGATGCTCCTCACACCAGAGTATGGCAGAACCAATTTGAGAAACAAGGGGCATTCATGATGCTTGTGTATAGAGCATCTCAAGATGACATCCAAATTTCATTGCATGTTGTTTCGTTGAGGTATGTCTCTATGATGTTTTCAATAGTATTCATAATATATTAAATAAAATTGATGTTTTTATTGTCATATAATGTTAGGTATTTTTATGAAAATGAGTATGGGGCATGTTGCGGCTAGTTAGAGAGTGTTTGGTCATGATTATAGAGTTATTGGGTTTACTAGTGAGATTCTAGGAATTTATTCCGTTTTAAATTAAAATATTAAATTGTATAAATTTTTTAATAGATAATTATTTTATTTTTATTTGATTATTAATAACTAACTTGGTTTTTTAATGTTTAGAAATGTCCCCATGTGTTTTTGATGATGTTCAGTTGGGCTTGGTGAGCCTCAATAGAAGTTGTGAGGCTGGTTTTAAACGTTGAATTACTTCGGTTTAAAGTACGTGGTCCTTATGGATCTTAAATTTGGTATTATAATTTTGTTTATATTCATTTGGTATTCTTGGAATCACCACTTTAGGCAATGGGCCTCTTTGAAATTTTATTATGTTACTAGATAAAAACTAAAGTATGAGATTGAATTACATGGTGCAAGGGCCCCAATAGACCATTTCATACCGGTTGAATATCTTGTCCATCGATGGACTAGGATATAATTTAAAATAGAGATGGTATAGTTTACCTACTTTAAGGAGACTTAGTGACCTCTAGGTAAAGAGGTTTGGTGACTCAGGATGTGTGGTCAAGGGGTTGGACAAGAGAGATACACTATAGAGACTGGCAGAAAGTTTGGGAATTTAAGATGACCAAGGATGAAAAGGTCACAATGATTTTTATAAGTGTACCCTAGTAGGTTCACCTATGACTTGTGACTCAAGAGAGAGGGTGGAATTGGGAATAAGTAGAGATGGTATTGGTTGTCACCTTAGATACTGTACCAACTATGTGCATAGGAGGGGATGCAGACTAAGGTATTGAGTTTAGGAATTCTAAAAACTCCTAACTTTTTCTTATTATTCCACATATTTATTATTTATGAGCTATAGATTCTCAAACTTAATATCTGGGACCCAAAATATGATCATGACAATATGTATTGGTGTTATTAGGGATGACCATACGCTCTTCCTAAGATCTGACTTTTGAACCTTATGTGATATTATTGTGTTATAATTTAGACATGATGATGTTTTAATGTAAGTCCATATGTGATTCATGGAATCTTTCTATTTATCCATTTAATAATGTCTCGGATACCGGGATTTGACCACGATTCTATATGTGGTTCCCTAGACACAACAGGTACCTTGGACGCCTATTATGTCTAGGATCTAGCTATTTAGTCTTGGGGATTTTATTATGATCATTATTATAATCATGGTAAGTATAGGTTACCCCTAAAGATTTAAATATTGGATCTAGTGACACTATATACATCTGTTTGGGATGCCCAACATACCTCGGATCCAATTGCTTGGCATGGTGACATGTGTGATATTTCTGATTCAGTGATTTCATGGGATGACTGGTAATTGGACCTAATCTATTCATGATACTTGATGTTTGGAGATATTTTTAGGTCACATTGTATTTTAATGTTGATATACTATTAATGAGAATTTTTTTGTCCATGTGTACTGAGGATTCCTGAGTTACACCCCAGGATCTGAGATTTATATGGTTTTTGTGATATTGTGATGTGCTCAGAGACACACTAGCATTGAACGAAGAAGGTATGATTAATCAATGTCATGTGATTGAGGATCAAAATTGGTTGTTAATAACTATAGAACTTGGTCCCACTGACTGGTTTTGGTTGGAATGGTCATTATGAGGTGCTCAGAGGCACCACAACATTGGCTGAAGCAGGTAGCATGGTAGTAAATTATTTTGCACTATTTTTTTTTATTTCTTTCAACAGAGCATGTCACATGTATATACAATTCATATACTGGTTATTTATATTCCCATGTTAGTGGTTCCATACTGAGTTATTGTAACACCCCAATATTTTAATATATTATTACCTATAAATAACTCATTGTATCCATATCATTCTCTGCACACAACATCCAACTTAAACGAAACCTTGATATATTTTAATAAAATATAAATGTTCAATTATGACTACTAAAACCAATCCAGTGAATGAGAAGGAATGAATATGAGTGACCAATTTATGAAATATTAATATAAGGAAAATAATGGCTACTTTTAATATAAATGAAATTCAATTGATACAACTAAAATGGATAAATATGATCATTTTATACTTAGAAAAGTATTTTTAGGAATATTTCCTTTCATTGAAATATGAATTTCTATTTATATAAACTTTTTATTAATTATGATAAAATTTATTTGATATGAATAGTTGGTTTATTCTAATTTAAATAGAAAATGATATGAAATACGAATGAAAATGGTTAATATTTTTAAAAAATTGTTTTCCTATAAAAACTATTTGTCATTACATCTCACATTTGTATTCAAAAGTCAAATTTATAAAATTTAGAATTTCAATTTGAAAAAATTAAAATTAATTTTGGATTAAATAGAGTAATACTTTATTAATATGAATTTTTGGTATTTTTTAAATGAATATTTTTATTTGAAAATACTACTGAAAATTAAATTTTCTATTTCCAAAAACTATTTTGGGAAAATTGAGAAACCATTGTTCAGACACAAAAGAAAATAACTGAGCCATTAAAAGGAAATTTAAGACTACCATAATTTGGCTCCCTAAATAGTTTCTAGGATATATTGCATTCCTGAGTTTTTAGTTCATCTGTTAAGAGGTCTTCAAGTCTTAGTGTCAATTTATCCCAAGTCTAAACGTACTCCTCAAGGATGATCTTTCCATTGTTGAATCCCCCAACTAAAATCAACTGTTGTTTGTCAATCCAGTAATACTTTTCCTCATTAAGATTCATCCTCAAAGACCTTCCCATCACTCTAGTATCTTCTTCTTCCGTAGCGTTTTGAAACAAAACTTGTTTAACTGTTTCTTCATCCAAACACATTAGTACATCTAATGGTTGATCAAGAGCATCATCGTCCATCTTCTTGGAGTTTAATTTTTTTGTCTAATGTGTCTCTATGGGAGGTGGAAAATTTGTGTAATCTTTGTTCTCTTTATGGATTCCCTTCCTGTCCCCATCACTAGTCATGCTCCCTTGGGCCTGCTGCCCATCTATAGTGTATCTGCTCGGATCAGTTTGATCCTCCTGTACCAAATATTCATTAGTAAAACCATCAAAATGATTTCTGAGCTCAATATCATACACTTCCTTTCGAGGACCTGATCTTATTGAAATATTAGTGGTCGAAACCTGTCCACTAACTGGTGATCGGACTACCTCTGCATAAGAAATGTCACCATGAGTCATGGGAACTCCCTCATGAGTTTCAACAACAACCTGTTCCATCTCAAAATGGGTACCATTTAATCCAGAATCAGTGCAAACACTCACTGCCTTGCACAGAGAAGTCACTACCACTGGGTGTTTCATACCCTTACAATCTCCGATCAACCTATTGAAAACATCCTTGACCTTGGGCTCAGAAAATAGTGGTATTGACTTCAAAGACTCATAATTCTGGGTGATCCGATTAGGAATTGAAACATCCTGCTTCGTAGGAAGAACCATATTATCAACAATCAGGCCCATAACAATGTCAAAATGGGAATTGCACCAGGTATGTCCCTTCAACATGGAAAGCTGCAAATTCTCATCCATGGCCGCATTATCCTTCTGTAGAGAGACACTAGTACCAGTGGGATCCAAGGTACCCACCGTTTGTTTCTCAGGGGGAACCATTCTACAATCAACCAAATTTGAATATTTTCGAAACAGTGAATGAAAATCCTGTTGAAGATGACCCAATCGACAACACAAAGCATATAAATCATAACATTTCTCAAAAGCCTCCGGTTGTTGGCACTGAAGCTCGTTTCAACCTCAATCTCTACGTCTTCAATAAGGGGATTTGGAGACGTCGACTTGCACACAAATTCAGGGTTCTATAGGATGGAACAAAGTCATTGACCTCTCATCGAAAGCCAAAAACCTTCCAACCATATTTCCTAAAAATTAGTGAATAGCGGGATTTTTTATGGGAAGGGGGAGACTCAGAAAGCTCACCCAAATTTCCACCGAGGGGGAATCCCACTTCCAATGGAAATTGTAGCTCCAGTGAAGAAGAAAGAAACGGTACCCTCCATAACAACGAAGACATTTGGATCGAAATGTGGTGAAATCGTCATTATTGGAGAACCTCAGAGTGAAGTGACGAGGATTCAGGAGCCCGACGATGACATGATCTTGTAGGGTGAAATATTCGTTGACGAAATGGGTGAAACTATCGAGGGATGGGCACCGACGGACGAAACATGCTATTAGAGATAGTTCATGGATATTAGATGCCTCAGAAAACTCTTGGAGGAATAGGGGAAGCTAAGGGGCCCCTTGGTGGTGGTCCGGGACTATTGGGAAAAGATGAATCTGTGGGAAGTTGAGTAGAAGGGATGGATTAGAGAACGACGAGAAAGACACTGTAGATAATTGGAATTTCCAGAGAAGGGTGGGTTGGACGGTCATTGCCGCCACCAAAAGGGGCGAGCCGCCTGCTACTCAGTCCTCCTCTCGAAACACTGGTCCTAACTGAAGGGAGCTCCTTTATTTCAAAATAATGTTTGAACAAATAACATGAATTTTATGACATTATTAGTATATAAGTATGAATCATAAATTCGTGAAATTTTTTCTAAGACAAAAAAATGAATTTTATATGTTACTTTATAATTTTAAAAAATTTTGTTTTAATTTAGAAAACCGTATTTGATATTTTAGAACATGAGTAATATTTTCTCAAAATATATTTTTAATACGTTATAATTTTTTATTTTAATTTTTTTTATCAATTATATAAATAGAATATAATTAAATAGATTTAAAAATTTATAATCAATGTTTTCTAATAATATTATAATCAATACTTTATTTTATTTATAATTTTATGTTACCTTATGTAAAAACTAGTGACTATGAAAAAAGGTAAAATATTAAAAGTAATAATTCAAGGGGTAAAGGGGTTGAAGCGAAATAAAACATGTCTATAATTGAGTTTATGATGTTTTTATAAACCATATATCTTACCCACGAAATTATTTCTTTATTGTGGGTCAGCTCAACAGGTTTAACTTGTTCTCTCTCTATATTAAGTTGAAATATTTACAAAAATTCCATTCTCAGCACTTATAAAAGGGGCTTATCACCACCACTTCAAGGAACCCATAAATTGTTTTCCTTATGAAATTATAAAATTTTTGTTTCCCATATAATTTAAACTCACTATATTTATTTTTTTTCACCATAGATTATCATATTCCACCCATTTCTAAGAGATATTCCAAGAAATTCTCAAAGTGCTCAACATGAGTAATCAATTTTAATAACTTCTTTCTTTTATATTTTTATTTTACAATTATAATGTATAAATCTTTACGAAGTGAAATTATTATTTTATATATTCAAAATTTTATTATGTTATAGGAATAATAATTTATCAACATTTCCATTTTCTATTAAAATAATAAAACCATAATCTATGCATTGTGAGTAATATCGCATCCACAACACAACATATTTTTTTCCTTCACTTCCATAAATGGATAATATAAAAATGGAATTTAATAAATAATTAGTATATTTAAAACACTTTTATTATTTTGAAATAATAAACTATATTTCTTCTTACTCATGTTGTATGGAAAATGAAATCGTCAACCTTGTGTACGTGTGGACTACTGCCGCCATGGAATGATTGATTTTCATTTTTATTTTAATCACCAAATTATATGGATGGTTAGGAGGATGGGATTAAATTACATGTATAATTTTTATGATATCATTAATGTTATGTTATTTTAAATTTGATAACCTTCTAATGATATGACCAATAAATGATTATCGTTAATACAATAATTTAAAATGAGCAAATTGAGGGGAAAATGATATCTTATTTCTCTGTAATGAAATTATATATATTATATTATATTTATAATTACTTTTAATTATGATATATCAAAAAATCAAAAAATCAAAAAAATATTATCATTATTCTTCTATTATAATAATATTACAACTAATACACCACATAATCTTCTATTAATCATAAGAGGTTCATGTTTGGGTCTATTTAATCATCTTCTAAAAACAAAATATGTATTTTTATAATGCATGAATATGATAAATTATTTATTGTTATAATGTTTTATAATTATTTAAATAATATTTTTTTTCATTTGAGAAGGTTATATCAATATTTAACTCATTAATTAAGGAAACACCTTTCGTTCATCAAGAATCACTGAAACAAGATCATCACCAATTTCATCTTCATGGTTCATTAAAAAAATAAAATGAAATGAAATTATAGGTTTATAAGATATATTGAAACATATATACTAGTATTTTATATGATCTATGAATTATGTAATTTAAGAAAATAATATATCCCAAAACCACTTTTATGAAAGTAGTTCAAAGGGATAAAGAATTCTTACACATAGTATTGAAAATAGGTAAAAAAACTAATATATAAATATATAATGACTATAAATGATAATTATAAATTGTTATAGTTTTGATTAAGGTTCTTATGTATTTGTTTAATGAGATTAATTTAATTATTTAGGAAATTTCATTCATGTTTTGAATGAATCAAGACCGAGGTAAGGGTTTTCGTATCTAATTCCTCTATTTGATATACATTTGGTATTATGAACCTAGTTCCATTTATGTGGTATATATAATAATTATTTGAGGTATCATATCCATAATTTTATTTTAATCATGGTATTTTTTGTTAAATTATAATCCCTATCTTTCAAGTGTTTTTGATTAATGTGTTACTCAAGCCGTATGCATTTTCTTAGTCCAAAATTTGATTCATTGAGACATGTTACAAGTTATGCACCATGTTCCCTTTGTATAGTGTTCCTTTTATTTAATTTATTATGAATTTTACATAGCTTATTTACGTATAATTCACTGAATAAATTAATCATAATAATGTTCTTTTATTAAAATGTATTTTGACTCATGTGTTACCCCAGTTGTAAGAGTTTGGTGACTCAGTTTGTATTAAATGATATATGATTATTCGATTGAAAATATTTTATATAAGTTAGGTATAATATTCCTCTAGATTTTATTATATGTTATTCTGTTAATTTTTAAATTCTTACCACATAAAACCCATTTCATGTTTTTCATTATTTATGGAGTATATTTCCCTTAAGGGATTTTGATAACTCACGTATGTTTTTTTTAGTTATACCATTTCATAAAGAACTTCATTCTTAGATTATAAACCTTAATATTTTATTATATGGTACTTTAAAAAACTTTTTGGTAAAATAAATATTTAATAAAAATTAATTTTTTACTTTTCTTATAATGTGAGTTTTTAACAAAGGTATTTTGAAAGTAATAAAAAAGGAATTTTTCCTTTCACTTTAATATGTTTTTGTCTTCGTATCCTCATTTCTACAAAATAAACTTTATGTATTTTTAAGGATTCATTATTAGATATATTTTTTTAAAAGTAAATATTTTCAAAATATTTCATTTCATATTTTCAAAAGTTACCTTTGAATGTGATATGTACTTTTTTAGTCAATTTTGAAAATGTTTTCTAAATGCTCTTTAAAGTTTTGTATTATATTTACCTTATCATTTTTCAAAAGGATTTACCCTAATAGAGTTTATGATTCATGATTTATAATTTAATATATATCTATTATAATTTGGTGGATTTAACTCATTGTATCAACTGATTTTATTCTTGATCCCTTCTTTTGTGATACCGTTCGAAACATTTTTTTGAGGGTGTTTTCTATTTAGGTCAAGAAACATATTTTATTCCTTGTTACACTGGGTTTATGTTCATTTAAAACAACCCACCTTCCTGTTAGGTATTAATTATGATTATGATCATTCTAGTATTGACTTATCCATATACTCATTTCTCCATATGGTGTGAACATCACATATTACATAATTCTAATAGGACGATGTTCACCTAAAAATAATGTAATTATATTGACATGGAGGAATGTATTGGAATTCAGTATGTAGTTATTCCAATATGGATTATTATTAGAAAATTGACTATATTCTACATAACCATCCACCTCATTCCTCTGAATGGGTTATTATTATTTTTCCCTTTTATTTAAATGATGACAAGTATTAGCATTTGTTATATTATTATTCTAATATGAAAGATTATTGGAAAGTTAAATATGTATTGTTTCACCATCCACCTTATTTCTCCGGTTGAGAAATCTTCATGTTATCCCTTTTTCTGACATGAATAAATGTATCATCATTACAAATATTGTTATTCCAATATGGAATATTCTTAGAAAGTTAACTATGTATTGTTTGAACATCGACCTTGTTTCTTTAGATAGGTAATGTTCTTGTTTTCCATTAATTTACATGTAGAAAAGTAATGATATTCTTGTTGATTGTTAACTGATAATGTCTATTTATTATGTATTTACATTCCATGTCATTCATTATATGGATAGCAATGTTTTATGCAGTAAGAGGTTTCTTATAAGAATTATAAGAAAAGTCATGTTGACTCAGATAGTGAATGCATTGGACTATATCAAGTGATGGGTGGATCCCTAAATTATATATCCCCTTGATGCATCAATGGGTCTCATGAGATAAAAAAATTAGGTTTTGATGTATACGTCTCCCCATGACAAGAAAGTGTCATGGAAAAAGTCCATGTAAACATGTTTTTGTTGTCCAACATTATGCAATACATCAATAAGAGATCAATATTATTTATATCCTTAATATAATTTATTTTCATGGATATAGAATACTACCAGTTTTAAGTTGATTATTTATTCATTTTATTTACTTATCCATGCCATAATATTATAGTAATATTTATTTCATGATTTACTTAGTAAAATGTTTTCCATTACAGACCTTTGAGCTCACCCATTCCCATGTTTCCATTTCCCTAGGTTATGAAGAAAATTAGTACAGTTGAAATGTTTATAAGGGCAACATGTGTGAAATAATTTATGGGATATGTTGAATAATTATCCTAAATTAAGATGTTTCATACATAGTGTAAAAATGTATGTTTGATTCAAAAAATATTGGTTTTGTTAGTTAATGTTTTTTAAATAATTTTATAAAGATATAAACTTGGAAATATACTTGAGATATGATATATGTTTTAATATGTTTTTATTTTTTTTAATTAAGGATGATTATATCTATGATTTTATATATGGTATCAAATTAAGTATGCAATAAATGTGTTTATGAAATCAGATCTGGGAGTGTGAGTACAATGCATCACTGTTGGTATAAAATTAATTTTTAAGATAAATTTAGAGGTTTAGATGTTAGTTGAGGATAATTAAAGGGTTGATAAGTTAGGTTTGATCAAAATTTTAAAGGTAAAGAAAACCCTTTGAGATATTATATGATTTAATTCTAAAGCAATAATTCACTTTTTTATTTGGGGGTTTGGATAATTGAACGTCACTTAAAATATCAGGGACATGTATAAGAGAGAATTATATGTATATGATAACCTCATAAATTTTTGGTTAATTCTTGACTATGTGGTTTTCCTATAAATTAGATCCTTTTCTAGATACTGGAAGTGTATAAATCTATAGAATATATGCATGTAGAGGTAATGACGCCAAAAAAGGATTATTTAGAATTGACTAGATATTGACTCTGGTGCATAATAGGATGATGGTCACCTAAAAAGAATGTTATTATATTTACATGGAGAAATTTATTGGAACAATATCACAAAGATGAAGTTGGGAAAATTATGTATCTAGAAACCACTATATATTATAACCAAATAAGGTATAATTTATAAATCATTCAAAATTTTAGTATATTTATATAGGGATGGAAAAAGTGAGTTTATTAGTCATAAATATGTTTGTGTGGTTGGTATCATAATAGGAAGTAATTATTAATACACTTGTCTATTTTAATTTGTAAGGTGATATTTATCAATGATTTTTTGGTATATTTAAAATGTAATTAATCATTATCTAAAATATATAAGGATCACTCTTCTATGGGTTTTAATTAATGGTTTGAAATCATATATTAAATAGTATCAATAACGTTTGGAAATTATTTTAGGGAAATGTTATATTTTTTGAGATAACTATTGAACAACACATGTTAGGGGGATGAATAGGTTTTAGGTTTTGTATATATTTGATTTCAAGATAATAAATAGTTCAGTGGCTTTGAAAATATAAGATATATAATATGAATATCATTGGAATTTATGATAATTCATGATTTTTTTGGCAATGTGTATACAATTTTTTATATTTTGTTATAAATTTACTACTGTGTGAACGTATAAACTAGTGGTTAATACCAATTGAGTGTTAATGATAGAGATAATTTATAAGAGAATTATATAACTTCATTGTGGTTTATTAAATTGTATATTCAAATAGTTTTGTGAATGTTATGCTATTGAGAATATATGATTATGGTGTAAACATACTTTTTTATATTATTTTATGGATTGATAAAGTTGTTTGAAGAATGATAAGTAACATGATATAGCCAATGAGGGTATGGTAGATGTCATATTAGAGGTTATACCCTGAATGATGAATATGTTACTAATATTTCCACATAATTTATTTAGTGAGTAATAAATAAATTTTTTAGGATGAAATCTATTTAGGGGTGGATAATTTAACACCCATATATTTTAATATATGTCTTTTTTTAAATAAATCAATGTGTGAATAGTTCACTCCGCGTGAAACACCAAACTTAAACGAAACCACGCTATATTTAGATAATAATAAATATTTAACTATGACTATTGAAACCTATCCACTGAGTTATAGGGAATGAATAAGAGTAACAACTTTATGAAATATTTATAGAAATAAAATTAATGCTACATTTAATATAAATTAAATTAAAATAATATTGCTATAATGAATAAATACGATCATTTTATACTTCGAATTTTATTTTTATAAATATTTAACTTCTATGCGATATGAATCTATATTTCAAGAGACTTTTCTTAATTATGTTCAAAATTTTTTGATATGAATATTTGGTTAATACTAATTTAATTAGAAAATGGTAGTAAATATGATTATTTTTTCTAATAATCTTTCAAATCTATATTCCTATAGAAAATATTTCCATTATATCTCAACTTTTTATTTAAAATTTAAATTTATAAAATTTATAATTTTAATTTCAAAAAATGAAAATGAATTTTTTTATTTTTCATTGTGATATTTTATTAATATGAATTTTTGAGATTTTTCTAAAAAACATAGTTTTTAGGTGAAAATACCATTTTACAAATTACATGACTTTTATCACATTATTATTATATTAGTATGAATAATAAATTGTTGAAAATTTTTTATAAAACCAAACATGTATTTTTTATGTTACTTTATAATTTTAAAAAAGTGGTTTTTAATTTACAAATCCATATTTTATATTTTCGAACGTAAGTAATATTTTATGAAAATATTGTATTTAATATATTATACACTTTTATTTTAATGATATTTTTTGTCACTTTTATAAATTGAATAAAATGAAATACATTTCATATGTATAATTAGTGGGTTCAAATTATAAAATATATACCACTATATTTTTAAGCATAAAATTAAGGTACATAGGTAAAAACTAGTGACTGTGGTAAAAGTTAAAATGGAAAGAGTAATAATTCTACGGGTAAAGGGATTGAAAAATGGTAAATACATGTCTAGAATAGATTTTATGAGATTTTTATCGACCTGATATCATCGAAACTCAATTATATATCAATTTTTTAGCCACGTGACATTTTTTTACCTTATTCTCTCTTTATATTAAGTGGAAATATTTAAAAATAATAATTCTCGCCACTTATAAAAGGGGCCTATCCCCACCCCTTCAAGACACCACCCCCCTAAAAATTAATTTTCCCACTGAAAACCTACCATTTTAAATTACCATATAATATTCTATCACTCTCTTGGTATTATTTTCATTAAATATTATCCTATTCCATCCATTAATAATGGATCTTCCAAGGAAATCTCAAAGTGCTCAACGTGAGTAATCATTTTTACATAAATTCTTTATTATTTATTCTTTTTATTTTCCAATTATAATTTTACAATACCTATGTAATTAAATGATTATTTTTTAAATAATTAATTTTATTAGGATATTAGTATAATAGTGTAATCACCCTTTCCCTTTCTATTGAAAAAATAAAAACCGTAACTTGTGTATTGTGCAGACTACCACCTATACGACGCAACATGTTCCATTTTATTTAACCACCTTACAAGGATGGTCTAAAATGATAATTTCGTAAAAAAATAATATATTTATTTCATTTTTATGATTCCTAATCAATGAAACATATTACGTTTTCCTCCAATGCTGTGAAAAATGAAACTGTCAGCCATGCATACGTGTGGACTACCGCCTCCATGAAACGATTCATTTTGTTATTCTTTTCTTCAATATTTACATGGATTGTCATGAATATGAGATTAATGTATAAATATAATTTTTTGATATCATAAAAGTTTTTTAATTTCAAATTTGATAAATTACTAATGAAATGATCAACGAACTATTATCACTAATTAAATCGTTTAAAATTAGAGAAGTAAGGGGAAAATTATCTATTCTTTCTATGTAATTTCTTTATATAAATTGTATTCTATTTTTAATTATTTATAAATATATTATATAATATAAATAAACATTAAATAAGATAATAATTATTATTTTTTACAGTGATATTATAATTAATACACCTCAAGATCATCGATTAACCATGGTTGGTTCTTCTTTGGGTTGGTTTTACCACCCACTTGAACAAAAAATTTAATTTATATAATGGGTGAATATAAATAATTAATTATTAATATTATATTATATAAATATTTATATAATTTTATTTTTTTCTATTAATTTTATATCAAAATTGAAATCATTAATTAAGAAAAAATCTTTCATTCATTAAGAATCATCGAAATATGATCATAATAACTTTTATATTCGTTCTTCATAACCAAAACTGAAATGAAATGAAATTATATCTCTATATAATGTTTTGTAAAATATAATACAATATATTAAATTATCCAATAATTATTTAATTTAAGAAAATAATATATACCCACACAAATTTTATGAAACTAGTTTTAAGAGATAATGACCACTTACACCTGACATTGAAAATAGGTAGACAAATAACTAATATATTTTTATATAATGATTATAAATTAGAATTATAAATGTTTATAGTTATGAATAATATTATTTTGTATTTATTTAATTTGAATAATTTATTATTCATTTCATGTGGAGTAAGTGCGTAATGAATCAGGATTGAGGTATGGGTTTGCATTCCAAATTTCTCTCTTTGACATGTTTGGTATTATGAATATAGTTTCATTTATGTGATGTATATACTACCTATTTTAGATATCTTATAAAAAAATTTATATTAATCATGGTATTTTAATTTAAATCATGGTATTTTAATTTTAATTAAATTCCCTCTCTTTCAAGGGGTTTCGATTTAATTGTTACTCAAGTTGTATGGGTTTTCTTATCTCAATTATAATTCATTGAGACATGTTCCATATTATGAACCTTGTTTTATTTGTATGATTTTATATTGATTTAGTATCACATGAATGTTTTATTCCTTATTTACTTTTAATTCATGGTATAAAATAATTCAAATAAATTTACTTTCTCAAAATTTCATTTGACTCAAGTGTTACCCATGTCACAAGTGTTTTAGTGACTCAATTTTCATTCATTCTGTTATGATCATTCACTTGAACATATTTAATATAATATGGTAATATTCTATACTTTTATTTATTATATTTTATTATATCATTTTTTACATTTTTAACACATAAACCCCTTTTGAAATATTTCATGCTTCACAAAGTATATTGCTCGTAAGTGATATTGATAACACAAGTATCTTTTCCTTGGGTTATATTATTTATCCATAAACTTCTTCATTACATGACTAGGTTCTCCTATACTAATATTTTATAATATATTATTTTATAGTACTATTTATGAAAATTATTTTTTAATTAAAATTTTATTTTACACTTCTGACAATGTTATTTTTGAACAATGTTATTTTGAAAATAAAAATAAATATTTCACTTTAATATGTTTTTGTATTACAATCCTCATTTTTCAAAAATATTTTTTATTTTAAATGATATATTATTGGGGATTATTTTTAAAATTTAAACCTGTCAAAATATCTCATTTCAGCTCTTCAATTATTACCTTTGAAAGTGACATGATTTTATTTTATTTTATTTCGATGATAAATATGGTCTTTAAAATCACTTTTATGTTTTCATTTTCATTCCCATTATAATTTTAAAAATGATTTAATATAATAGGGTTTATGTTTCATGATTTATCCTATAATATATATATATATATATATATAATAATTTTGGGTATTTGACTCCAGGTATTAAATGGTTTGATTTTTTATCCCTTCTTTTATGATATTGTTTGAAGAATTATTTTTATGAAGGTGTTTTTCTTAAATTTCAACACACTTCTAGGTATCCTTATTTTACTGGGGTTATGTTCATTCGAATCCATCCACCATACTTATATGGATTTTTTATAATCATGATTATTCTAGTATTGACTTAGCCATATAATCATTTCTCTATATGGAATGAACATCGTAATTTACATAATTATGATTGGATAATATTCACTAAGAAAGATTGTTATTCTATTAACACGGGGAAAGGGAATGAGAGTTTGTATATTTTTATTCCAATACATATGATTATTGAAAATTTGAATATGTATTTCCCAACCATCCAGCTTCTCTCTCCAGATGGGTTATGATCATGTTATCCCTTTTATTGACATGGGGGAAAGTGTATGTGTTCTCTACATTGTTAGTCCAATACTGAATATTATTAGAATGTTAAATATGTATCTTTTGAGAATACCATTTTTTTATATGGATGGTTTATGATCATTCTATCCCTTTTATTAACATTTTTAAATTATTGGTTTTCCTTATATAGTTATTTCAATATGGAAGAGTATTAGTAAGTTGACTATGTATTATTTTACCTTCTTCCTTCTATCATAGTATGGGTTATGATCATATTATCTCTTTATTGAAAAGTTTAAAAGTATCGATATTCTTAATGATTATTCACCGCTAACATATGTTGAATATATTTTTATATTTTATATCTTTCATTATACCAATATCGATGTTTTATTCAATAACGTTGTCTTTAGATAATGTTATGAAAATTCTTGTTGACTTATATTATGAATGAATTATAATTAACTAATTGATGGGTTTGACCCGAAACTATATATCACCTATATATATTGGTAAGTATCATGATATAAAATAGGTTGGGTTTTTGTGCACACCTCTCCCCATTATAGGAAAGTGCCTTGGAGTAAGGATATGAAAACATATTTTTGATGTCTGGAATTATGAATTTCATCAGCATGAGATTGATATTATTCATATCCATCCTTTCATTTATTTTCATGGATATATAATTCTATCTGTTTTAAGTTGATTATAGATTTTTGTTGCTTAATTATTCTTTTCATAATATTTATTCTATGTTTATGTCATGATTTCCTCAGATGTATGCTTTCCCATATTTGGAATTTCTTCTCACCCCTTCTTATGTATAGATTTACCCATGTTATGAAGAAAATTAGTACATAATACATATTTATAAGGATAACACATGTGAAATAACTAACAAGATATGTTAAATATTTATCCATAATTAAGTAGTTTCATATAGTGGGAATAAAATCTATTTGATACAAATAATATGGGGTTTGTTAGTTATTTGTTTCTCCCAATTATCTAATTCTATAAAGTGGAAAATATTTTTTGGATAAAATATATTTTATAATCATTTTTTTTAATTAAGGATGATTATATCCAATATTTTAGAACTATAATAACAATGAGAATGTAATTTAGGTGTTTTTGGAATTCGATCCAAGAGTGCTGATCAGGGGCATCACTTTTAGTATACAAGAAAAGGTTTAGATGTCATGACCTGACCTTAACTAGGGATCGAGCTACAACTAGCCCATTCCTAACTCCATTGGTCAGGGGGAGGCCACAAGCACTGAAAGGTATATACTAAATGGAATGCCTTTTCCAAATGTACATGTATTCACACACCCGACCATCTCAATGAATAAGTTCATAGGAATAATAATAAAAAGATATAATATATATAAAGTAAACCAATCATGCAAAACCTATTGGGTGTATAAGAGTGTGACAATTCAAACTGAAATATATAGGGCAAAATACATTCCCAACTATAAATATGTCATAATCTGACAAAACTAGAAATTAAAATGCTAAGAGAGACCAACTTCTGATATCTAAGATGGTACCACTGTACACGATCCAAAGCACCATGTATCCCAAAGAAACTCTAAAAACTCCATCGAACATTCTATCATCTTCATTAGATAAGAGTCGTGCATACAGATACCATATAGGGTTGATTATATACATACACAGTAGGATTCCCCATATTTGTAAAGTTAAAGAAGTAAGAAACACAATAGTAATAGAATGTAGATAGAAAATAGCTTGCATATCAATACTAATCAAGAGAATGAAATCTCGTCCAAGTACTAGGGGATCAACACGGTTAATATTTTGAGTACACATTGAGTCTTTTCCACCCATATACAAAGAGTAATCTTATCCAACCATGAGAAGATAAAAACAAGAAGCATGTGTCATACCTCATAAATCTTTACTACCCATGGAAGGAGAGTGTATAAATCCAATAGCATGGATATAAGTTTATATATATTCTCATAAAAATGTATCCCAAACAAGAGAGTAATGGGAAATCCATCTCCTAGACTAGTCAGGGAAAAAGAGTCACCAACAATTCTAGAAATCCAACAATAATGCCCAATATCACGTGAATCTTCCCAAAAGAAAATATCCATGTGAAGCCACACATCATCACTATACTTCACAGTTGAAGTAAATAATCTCTAGGTAAAAGACCCATGACCTGGTACAACATGAGGGTTCCACTCTCCGATGGTCAATAGAGGAACTGTTCCTTCACACCACAGGAGGGTTCTATATGGTGGATAGATAAAAGACCCATACCATGTTATAGTAAGAGGGTTCCACACTAATAGTAGATATAGGACCTATGCCTTTCCCAATAAGATGGTTCCACTCTAATGCTATAAAACCCATTAGCAGACTCTATAGTAGGTTTCCACATTCATATTCAATAGAGTACTCATTCCCATCCCAGTTAGAGGGTTCTACTCTGAAATATGGAGGACCAATTCCCTATCCCAGTATGAGGGTTATACTCTGATGGCAGTAAGATAGGAAAACCATGCCCCATTCCAATAAGAGTGTTATACTCTCTAACACTAGATGACTTATTCCCTGACTCTACCGGATGGTTCAACATTGATGTTTGATAGAGGACATATGCCCCTACCCAGCTAGAGGGTTCCACTCTAAAAGCCTCTGGTGATCCTGCAAGATCACTTCCATCAGCGCGCATCACCTAAATAAGTTCCATTATTAGAAAATATCATATCATAAATAAAAATAAAAAATAGAGGGAAACATCATGTTCTACATGAAAAAAAACTCAAGATAGGATACTCTTGGGCCAAAATATGATTCAAAATGAAAGAGATATGAGAGATTAAAGTTCCCTTAAAAAGAGACATGGGGTACATGACGTGTGAGGGGACCCACATGGAATGTGGTCACACTCCATCACCTGGTCGTGTACCTTGAGGTACACAGATTTGAAATCATTTATGGATACATGGCGTGTAGGGGAACTATACAACATTCTCATTCCACTCGAGGTCCTACACATGTTTTTGGAAATGTCTGTGTATCCATCTATATCTATGTACTCATGTTGTGTCTATGTACTTCGGTACACAGCTGTGTACCTTATTGTGTACTCCGGAATGGGTTCATTCCTATGTTACCCGCCACATAACTCATCCATCTAGGAAAATTATATATGGTGTGTATGAGGGATACACACAATGAGATCATTACGATTCTCCAAAACCCTTACAAATTTAGTATAGGGGATACACATCATGTGTTCATTGTGATAAATGGAGTATAGTTTTGTTTTTAATGATTTTTAGATCCTAACTGCATGCTCCATATCTGAACTTTTTTTCTTTGATTTAGATCTCATATCCTTCCGAAATCGAGGGATCTTGATTCGACTAATGATTTCTGCCCTCTGGTGGTTGGAAATCGGTTCTTGATTCATCCTACACGTAACCTGTATACCTCTCATGCCTTTGGTTCTTTTTTCCTTGACAATTTGAATATTTATCATCAAAAATATCACCCATAACACATAATCAAACCATATTTATCCCTAATTCTTCGATCCATCCATTTTAAGTAAATTCATCAAGATTATGGGGGTCCAATTGGGGTCGGTACCACTCGATAATGTTGAACTAGGACTGTGAGGTCCAACCACTGAAGAACGTGAAGAAATTGTATGAGAAAGGCACAGGAAAGATGGTTGATCTGTCATTGTAAATTTTTCTTGGCCAACTATTATGAATGAAGATATCTTGGGTTTGAAACTAGTTGAATAATAAATTAAAATAGTACATATGAGCATGCCGAGATTGAGTAATTGGTGAATATCATAAAAAAGATTAATATTCCAAATAAATTTTATCAAAATGGGGAAATACATGAATTGAATAGTCCTACCTAGACATTGGATCATTCTTTGTTGAAGAAAGCTACCACTAATGAATGAAAGAAGTCATTATGTTCGCTGCATCCTGATCTACTCTTATCCAGAGATTTTTCTTCTTCAGAGGAGATTCTACAGTGGAAGGAGAAAGAACACTTTGTAATCCCCCCAGGGTTTATATGGGTAACCCTTGGATAATATTTATATAATTGTACTTATAGATGTAATCATTTATATTATTTTAATTAATTAATTAAATTAATAATTTAATTAATCCGTTAAATTTACTGCCAATGGATGGCTTATCCAAAGCCTCCATGTCAACTTATTTTAGTTTTATCCTAGGGTAAATATTACGTTCTAGACACAACCATGGTCTCAGATTTCTAATTCAATTTTCCATTTAAGATTTATACCATTTTATTTATGAAACTTTATGTGTATAATATAAAATATATTTAAAATATTTATAAAATTAATTCTGAGAACAACAGACCTTGGAATCGTATTCTGCCTCAGCACCCGACTCTCGAAATGTATGTAGAAATATTTCAAAGTCTTATAAGGAAAAAATGTATCTACATCATTCCCAACTTCAATATTTTAATCCTTAAAAAGAAAAACTAAACAAAAAACCTAGGATACTATGAATTCATCTAGCTCTCCATCTCCCAGGAGCTCTTTTATAGGTTCCCATGATACCACAATACACAGACCAAGGGGATAGTCCACCCATGTAGGGTCCTCTCCTATTGATCCTCAATAAACACTGGGTGATCTCAATGTGTATATTTCACTAGTTGATAACATGCATGGGGTTATGCATGTATCTCCTCATTTGAAACACATGGTAGATGACATCCACCTCCTCCAACTATGGGAGTATGGAAAGGTGATAAGATACCTAACCAAACCTATGAATGTTGTCAAATGACCAAATGATCCTTGGGTTTAGCATTCCTCCCCAACAGAATCAATACAATCTGAGAGAATCTTAGGAAAACATGGTCTCCTTAATCGAACATCAAAGTCCTGTGGATGAAATTGTTATAGTATTTTTACCTACTCTGAGTTTTCTTCATCCATCGATGGATGACCTGGTCCTACTCCGTTGTCACCTACACCAACTTTGGACCCACAAGATATGTCTCTAAAATCTCTATCCAGCACAAGAGTGGCCTTCATGGTCTCATGTACAAGGCCCAAAAAGGTTCCATGTCGATTGTAGAGTAGTATCTTTTATTGTATGAAAACAATAACAAGGGAGAGTGAACCTCCCAGATCCATCTAAAGTATAACACACAGTCACTCAACATATCCTCCAATGCCTGAATAGTGCGATCTATCTTCCCATTGGTCTAGGTGTGAATGGCTATACTCATCATAATATGGGCCCTGAATTCCTCATGCAGGACTCTCAAAAATCATAACCTGAATCATGCATCACGATTGAAGACAATAATCAAGGGAACACCAGGAATGTGAATGATCTCATATACATACATCTACCCCAAACTCTCCACCAAAATCTACTCCATAATAGAAAGAAAGTTCCAAAATTTGTGATTCTTTCAACTATCTCCCAGATGGTGTCATTCCCATTCACTGTCCAAAATGGTCATGTCACAAAGTCCATGGATATGTAATCCCACTTCCACTCTATGATATCAAGAAGTTGTAATAGACCTGCCAGATCCTGGTGCTCAGCCTTCACCTGCTGATAGGTGAGGAACCAATAGATGAACTAAGAAACACTCCATCTCATTCGGGACAAGCAAAACTATCACTGAAGGACATTGTACATCTTCCCCACATCAGGATGTACAACCAAAGAAGAAGTGTTGACCTCTCACATCACCTCATCTCACATCGTGAATGGAACCACTATTCATCCTAGGAAAATGATGACATGATTCCCTCTATTATAATATATATCTGGTAAATCCTAGATGGATATTGTGTCACATAATACCTCACAGTCTATGTATCCTTAATGGAACTCTCTCACATGTTCTAGAAGTTGAGGATTCAACAACATCATCTATAGAAAATGTGTACCCTCCTCCCCCACCAGGGTTAACTGCTAGGAATATAATTTCCGAGAAGCCTCTTTAACCAAGCTATCCTGGGATTCTTGATAAGGACATCTTCTACAACTTTTCCTTTCACCATATTATATACTATTTTGAAGTCATAGTCTTGTGGGAACTCTAAAAATCATCACTATCTAAGATTCAATTCTCTATGCGCGAAGATGTACTTGAGACTCTCATGGTATGAGTAAGCCACAATGTTCTCTCCCTATAGATAGTGTCTCCACATCTTCAGAGAGAATACCATCACTTCTATCTCTAGGTCATGATTTTCATAGTTTTAATTGTGTGGTCTCAACTGCCTTGACATGTATGATATAACTCCCATCTACAGTATCAACACGTAGCTGAGCCCAACTCTTGAGGCATTAGAATACACTACAAACTCCACACCCTACTTCCATAGTCTCCACACAGGATCACTCATCAGCCTCTACCTCAACTCCTCGAAGGACACGTGGCACTATTTAGTCGATGTAAAAGGCTTCCCCTTCCACATCAAGGCTGTAGAAGGGGCTACAATCCTGGATAAGTATTCCACCAAACTTATATAGCATCTTTCCATGATAATAAATATCCACACCTCACACACAATCATGGGTGGATCCTAAGAAATCACTGCATCAATATTCACTGGATCCATAGCTAAACCATTCTTAGAGATGACATTCCGTAGAAAGTGAACCTTATGAATCCAAAAATACTACTTCGATATGGTGCTCTAAAAGAAAATCTAGAACTATATTTAGGTTCTCTTTGTTATCCTCATCTCAAAAAGAGTAGATTAATGTGTTGTTGATGAATAAAACTAAAAATTGGTCCATTTATTGCTGGAAGATCTGTTTCATCATGTAATGACCTGAACTTTTTAATGATATTTATTTATAGAAGTTCTGTGTTATTTTATTTTAAAGTCAACAAAACTATATCCTTTTATTAATGAACTGAGTATAATTAAAATGAGACTGTAGGTTTTTGATAGTTATATGACTGTTGGTCAGTATGACTGTTAGAAACTACACCCTTAACGTTATGATTATTGTTTATAAATACAAATGATCATGGATAATTAATACAAAAAGAAGAGTTGATGACCTCATCCAGTAGACTCGGGACAAACAAATCTCATCTGTCATAGCTTGGGAGGAGGTAGAATCATCGGACTTTGCTATGGACCAATACCAAGCCGAACTCCAACACGTTAAACTTGAACATAATCTCTTACGGGAGAAGTTCAAGATGATAGAAATCACCACTCAATCAATGTTGTCTAAGCTTCCCCAATAGTCTATCACCATTGCACACCTTACTCTTAAGTCCTATACAGGTGTTATAAGGGGATATATATCAAGGACTTAGTTACTTTTTGTAATCATTTTTTATAAATTAAATTTTTATTTCTTGTTATGTTAAAATTTTTGAATTTCAAATATCAAGATAAATATAGGAGTAATTTATAGAAGTTCCATATTATTGATGAATATTGGAAAATAGGTATTTTAAAATATTTTTTGTACTTTAAATAATTAATAATGTGAAATGATTTTCAAAAAATGTTCTTCTATAGTTGTGATCAGTAAGAAATTTGGATTCTAATAAGAAAAAATTAAATTCTAGTGAATTGTAAATAATGAATAGTAATATTAACCTTATGAACAGTATTGTGACCAATGGAATATTAAACTCACTTAAGAATGTATAAATATAATTTAGGCATCTTGATTAGTAATGTGATATAATAACATAAGTAAATATCTCTTTCAAAAATTATTAGTTATATATTAGTATTTTTGGGTAAATAGTATTTTTACATAAAAATTAAATATCTCATAATTAGAAAATTATTTTCATAAAATTTATTTCATTTTTAAATTCTGAGCATAGATATTAGGTTAGGGTGAATTTATGAGATTTTTATAAAATGTTTTTTTTGGTGAATAGTAAAAATACAGTTGTGAGTTTCATTGCGTTTAATGACATCAGTAATGATGTGATAATTCTTCTACACTTGTTTATATTAAGATATGTTATGATGTGTCCCATGTGGAAAATACCATGGGCTAGCCAATGGTTTTGAAAATACCACTTATGAAGTGTCCCTTGGAAATTAAAAAAATATTCCCTCACTTTTGCTACAAATACCTACCCATTCCTTCATTCCATTCATTCTAAATTCCTCCTAAAAAATTATCTAGTATTTTTACCTCCCACGTATTCCTCCCATGGTCCCCTTAAGCCCTTCCCCAAGGTCCCAACCTTAGTGTTTTTTAAGTTACACTTCAAGGTAAGGGAACCTTTCACCCTCCTTTTTTAGTTAAGAATTCCTTCATGTTATGTCTTCTAGTATCCATTTTATTATGTTGGGTTATGTTCTTATATATACTTATTAATGTAAATTTTATGTTCAAATGATGATATAATCTTTCTAGTCTCATCAACTAATTTTTTTCTGAATTTTAAGTGACGCGTTAGGCTGCCGAATTTTCATACAAAAATTCTCAATTTCCCTTTTTTCCATCTATATTTTCTTCTATGTGTTATGTTTTTCAATTTTTCATAAAATTTTATTATTTACAAATTATTATGTCACCATACTGTATTATTTGTCATTTATGGATGGTAGACCCTTGTCCCCTCTCTTTTTAATGTTTTATAAAACCATGTTGTATAGATGTTATGCTACAGAATTTTCGTCTCAAAATCTCTCTCCTTTTCTCAAGAAGTTCTCTTATTTTATTTATGTGAATAACCAAAACTATTTAATTTTTAGGGTTATTCATCAATAAATTAAAATTATATATTTTATTCTGGATTTTACATACATTAAACCCTCATTAATTGTCTATGGGTTATAAATGGCCTAATGATCTTGTTTTTAAGCACATTAAAATGTCACCATTTTGAAATGAAACCAATTTCTTTCATTATTTTGGGTTATTTATGAAATTTGTTATTATAATATATGTGTATCAAATGAAAATAAATAAATATTAATAGTGGTCCCTGATAATGCTTTAATACATTAGGTAAAGAATTAATCTCTAGAGACGACAAGTTTTATGATACGTTGGTGAATAACCTTGGTAATTTTTATGACACTTTGGGGATGGACCTTGGTGATATTATTATGAATGTATAATTAAATATTATAGCCACATTTTAATGTTATTATTCATGTTATTATTTCTATGATATTCCTCATTATCATTTCTTTACAATATCCATCTTTTTCTTATTGACATCGCCCAAGTTCACATGTAAACTGTTTCACTTGTTTTCCTTACTGGGCCTTCTGCTCACCCTTTACTTTTATGTATGCCTCCTGGTTATGATATGAAGTAATTGTACTTAGGATGAACCTATGATGAATCATTTTAAGTAGTTTAGAATAATGTTTTATGTTTTCATGTATTATGTTCCTGATTTCAAAGACATTAGACTTTAAAGATCTTCTGTTTGTAAAATATAATGAAAAGTTATGTAATAAAAAGGTGGGATGCCATAGTTAGTATCAAAGGATTGTATAGTTATTTGTGGAAATTAGGCTATGAATTTTTTTTGGAAGAACCCTATATAATGGTAAAAGAGAAACTTCATGGTATTTTTGGGAAATATTAGGTAAGTGGTTTCCAAAAAAATAAATCCATGTCTTTATATGAACAAGTGGATGAGGATCTGGAACAGATGTAACTAGGTGTGAAAACTCCAACAAAGAGTTTTGGGCTTGACCCAGGGTATCCTGGTAAACAAAAAAAGGCCTTACTGCACTCCTAGTTTGACACTCACAGGGATATTTATGGTTAATCACAATATTTTTATGAATCATTATGAAGGATTTATAGAGAAATGTAATTGTTGTTAATGAATAATATGTTTAAGAAAAAATATTTATGAAAAAAATCATTTATAGTTAAAAGATTCGTAAATTAAATAATTTTCAAACTAAGGATTTATTCGTTTAAAAAATGGCAGGTAATTGGAGGAACCGTTCTAATGGTGACCGTAATAGACCATGTGTTGACGGCCCTCTGATAGAAGACAAAATGAAAATTTTCATGAGAATGATAAACCAACTGACTCAAGATATAGGGAATAACGTGAATCAAGGTGACAGATAGATCTCACTACGAAGGAAACAACATTATGTTGAGTTCTTTATATGTCAATGACCATCAACCTTTAGTGGATCTACCAATCCATTGATTTATGAATAGTGGATCAGCTCTATCAAGAAGATATTTTCTGTGCTTCATTGTTCAGAATAAGATAAGGTCACCCTGGCTGTTTACCGCTTAGAGGGAGAATCTTCTAAGTGGTGGGAACTGATTAAAAACATGAGGCCAAGAGTGGAGGTTGAAGATATGGAGTGGGAAGAGTTTATATAGATATTATTCAATAAGTATTTTTCTCGTTCGATGAGAACAAAAATGGAGAAGGATTTTCTCGAGCTGAAGAAGAAAGAGAATGAATCTTTCTGATGTTATGAGATGAACTTCACAAGAATTTCTCATTACATCTCAAGATTTATCATGTTTCCTAATGGGAAGGTTGATAGATTCTTTGGTGTACTAAGACCTCATATGTGGAATAATCTAGCCAACTGAGACTATGATAGCTATGAGGAGATCATGAGAAGTGCTATAAAAGTTGAACTAGAGTTCTATGAGATGTAGTGGTCTCATAAATCCAATGACAAGAACAGATCAATGGATCCAAGCATAGGGAAGAGCTTTGATCAGGTAATAGGAGGCAAGTAACTGCAAAGTACCACGAGTAATAAATGTGGGAAGAAGCATTCAGGGAACTTCCTGCTCGGGAGCGGAAAGTGATATAAGTGTGGAAGAGACGACCATATCATGCGGAATTTTTGTATTGAGGTGAAGCCTCAAATTACGAACACTAAAAATAAGGGGAAGATGGTGCAGGTCTAACTTAATGATCAATTCTATAAGTGTGGAAAACTTGGGAACTTTTCCAATCACTGTCTAAATCTGAGGGCAGTGTAGGGGAATCACCTTCATCCTCAGTAAAAGGACAAAGGAGAAAGGTTGTGATTTTTCTATTGACATGGCTGATATTGAAGCTCCAAATGATGTGGTGGAAGGTACTATTGTTGTTCTCTCAAAATAGAAAATTCTTTGTTTGATTCAGATTCTACACATTACTTTATTTCCTCCATGTTTACAAGGAATTTAGAATCAACCCCTGAATTGCTAAAAGTAGAGTAATTAGTCGAGACTCCTGGTGGGATTATCCAAGCATCGTAAGTGTTTATAAACTCTAGTATTTACATTAGTGAGAAAAATCATATCATAAATCTAGTAGTCATTCCCATGTTGGAATTCTACATTATACTAGTGATGGACTGGCTCTGAAAGTATAATGCTAAGATCAAATGTTGAAGCAAGGAAATATCAGTAGTTTTGAATGGAAAACCTATAGTTATCTTCCACAGTGATATATCTCAACCTGATATCTGTCTAGAAGATCCTCCTATATCCTTCTATGTGGAGTTAATCAGTGAATAAAAATAAATAAATGAGAGTATAAGGATGAAAAATTCCCCAATGGTCTAGGAATACATAGACCTATTTTCCTGAGGAGTTACCCGGACCTCCCCTAGAAATAGATGTAGAGTTCTCCATTGAAATCGTATCTGGATCTCATCCAATATCAATGACCCTTTATAGGATGGAAAATTTGGAGCTAAAGTAATTAAAAAAGAAACTCCAAGATCTTTTGGAGAAAGGGGTTTATCAAAATGAGTGTGTCTCATTAGGGAGAACCTATTATCTTTGTAAAGAAGAAGGATGGATCAATGTGTCTATGCATTGATTATAGAGAAATGAATGAGATCCTAGTAAATAAAAAATAACCTCTTCCAAGAATTGATGACTTATTTGAACAACTTCATAGGGTACAATTCTTCTCTAAGATTGATCTTTGATCTGGTTATCATCAATTGAGGGTGAAGAAAGAAGATATTCCAAAAACTACTTTATGATCAAGATATGTGCATTATGATTTTGTTGTAATTCCCTTAGTACCAACTAATGAACCTGCTATTTTTATGGATATGTTGAATAGAGTCGTTAAGGACTGCCTTGATAACTTTGTGGTAGTTTTTATTGATAATATTCTGATATATTCAAAAAGTAGAAAGGAGTAGGAGGATCATCTAAGGGTTATTTTGAAAACTCTACAAAAGGAGAGGATATTTGGAAAGTTTAGAAAATGTGAATTTTGGTTATAAAAAGTTTCTTTCTTGGGGAAAATTATAACCAATGAAGGAATCATAGTTGACCATTCAAAGACCAAGGTTGTAAGGGAGTGGCCTTACCCTACAAAAATTACTAAGATTCAAAGTTTCCTTGGATTAGAATGATATTATATGAGCTTTGATAAAAACATTTCACAAATTTCTAATCCATTAACAAGTTTAACTTGAAAAGGTTTCAAGTTCATATGGAAAAAGGAGTGTGAGGAAATTTTCCAAGAGATGAAGAAGAGGTTGGTTACTGCACCTGTGTTAACTCTACCCTCAAGCGGAGAATTATTTGTTATTATTATCGATGCATCTCTGAAAGGTCTGGGGTGCTTCCTCAGGAAAAATTATAAGGTGATTGATTATGGATCTCGACAGTTGAAGAATCATGAGTAGAACTATCCCACACATGATCTTGAGATGGTAGCGGTTGTTTTTTCTCTGAATATATGGAGGCACTATCTTTATGGGGAGTAATGTGATACATACATAGACCATAAATGTTTGAAGTATATTTTCACAAAAAAGTAATTGAACATGAGATAGAGGAGTTGGTTGGAACTTCTTAAAGACTATGATTGTTCAATTCAGTATCACCCCGGAAGGGAAAACAAATTCATTGATGCATTAATCAGGAAAGACCCAGTTGTTCTTTCCATGATGAGGATTAAAAGAGATCTACTAATGAATGACCTAGTAAAGTTGGGCATGGAAATTATTAGGGAATTGACACAATAAAACCTAACCAAAATGATTTATCAATCGTCATTACTATTGATGATCAAGAAAGCTCAGAAATAAGATCCTTTGTTATAGAAGATGTCTGAGGTTGTAAAGGATGGGATGTTTCTTGAGTACAATATTGATCAAGAAGGTGTACTAAAATTTCATACAAGACTATATGTTCCATATATTTTAGAAATAAAGAAGGAGCTAATGGATGAAACTCATAGATTTACTTTATCTATACATCCTGGAAGTATGAAATTGTATAGGGACCTTCCTAATCATTTTTGGTGGGATAATATGAAAAGGGAGATTTCTGACTACACTACAAGGTTCCTGTTATGTCAGTAAGTGAATTCAGAGCAACAACTTACTTAAGGGTCATTAAAACCACAACCCATACCATCATGGATGTGGGAAAATATCACTATAGACTTTTTCACTGGTCTCCTGATAACTTCCAAGGGAAATAATGCGATATGGGTTATAGTGGACTATCTCACCATAATTTCCCATTTTATCTCTACTCTTGATAATTTCTCTCTTGATAAAATTTCCATGATTTATGTGAAGAAACTGGTAAGGCTGCATGGAGTTCCACTTTCTATCGTATCTGATCGTGATCCAAGGTTCACATCAAAAGTCTGGATAAGTCTTCAGCATGATCTGAGTACTGAATTGAATTTCAGTATGGCCTATCACCCCAAAATAATGGCCAATCTGAAAGGACTATACAAGAACTCGAGGACATGTTGAGAACATGATAAATGGAATTTAATGATGGATGGGATCAACAACTACCATTAGATGAGTTCTCTTAGAATAATAGTTTCCATTCAAGAATGAAAATGGCACCCTATGAAGCTCTCCATGGGATGTGATGTAGAAATCCTACTTGTTGGGATGAAGTTGGTGAGAGGAAGCTTTTTGGGCTTGATCTTTTGCAAGAGATAACAGAAAAATTCATTCCATTCAGCAAAACATTAAGGCTACTCAGAGTCGGCAAAAGAGCTATTCCGACAACCATAGAAGGGACTTGGAGTTTGATGCTGGTGAAAAATTCTTTCTTCGAATCTCACCTTGGAAGAGATTAGTGAGGTTTGGGTAGAAAGGGATCCTTAGCCCTAGGTACATTGGTCCCTATGAAATCTTAGATCATGTAGGAGAACTGTCTTATTGGATTGCACTTCCTCAAAATATAGGAAAATTTCATTATGTCTTCCATGTATCCATCTTGATGAAGTACATACCTGACCCTCCACAGGTACTAAATCCGTAGTTGGTACAACTGAAACATGTCCTCTCTTATTTGGAGCATCTGGTTAAGATCTAGGATTGTAGGGAGAAGTTTCTATAAAACAAGACTACCCAACTTGTTAAGGTGTTGTGAAGGAACCACAAATGTGAAGAAGCCATGTGGGAACAGAGGATTCTATGAGGAAGAAGTACCCAAAAATTTTAGCTTTTGAGGGTAAAAGTTGAAATTCTGGGGAAGAAATTTATTAAGGGGGGGTAGAATGTAACGACCCAAACTTTTGAATGATATTTATTTCCTGAATTTGTGTTTAATTTTATTTTGTACTCAAAAATATATATCATTTTATTAATGAACTCAGTTTAATTAAAATGAGACTGTTGTGTTTCAATTGTTATATGACTGTTGGTCAGTATTACTGTAAGAAACTATACTCTTAATGTTATGATTATTGTTTATAAAAACAAATGATCGTGGTTAATTAATATAGAAAGTAGAGACGATGACCCCATCCAATAGACTCGGGCCATACAAAGCCCATTTGTTAGAGCTTGGGAAGGAGGTAACATCACTGGGCTTTGCTCTAGACCAAGCCCAAGGAGAACTCTAACACGTTATGCTTGAAAAGAATTTCTTATGGGAGAAGTTCAAGCTGATAGAAGTCACCACTCGGGCAATGTTGTCTGAGCCTCTCCAAGATTCTATCACAATTTCACACCTTACTCTTAGGTCCTATGCAGGTGTTATAAGGGGATATATAATGATGCCTTAGCTACATAGTATAATCCTTTTGTATAAATAATTTTTTTGTTTCTTATTATAGTAAAATTTATGAATTTCAAATATCAAGATAAATATTGGATAAATTTATAGAAGTTCCATATTATTGATGAAAATTTTAGAAAAGGTATTTTAAAATATTTTTTTATACTTTAAATAATTAATAATGTGAAATGATTTGCAAAAAATGGTCTTCTGCAGTTGTGATCATTAAGAAATTTGGATTCTAATAAGATCAATATATTTTTTGGTGAATATTAAATTATGAATAGTAATATTACCATTATGAATAGTAATCTGACCAATAGAATAATAACCTCACTTAAGAATGTATAAATATAATCTAGGCATCTTGATTGGTAATGTGATATAATAGCATAAGTAAATAACTGTTTGAGAAATTATTAGTTAAGTATTAGTATTTTTTCAGGTAAATAGTGTTTTTACTTAAAAATTAAATATCTCATAATTATAAAATTATTTTCTTAAAATGGAGTTCCTTTTTGAATTCAGATCATTGATATTAGGTTAGAGTGAATTTATGATATTTTTAGAAAATGTTTTTTATTTCGACAAATATTAAAAATACAGTTTTTGAGTTTCGGTGTGTTTAATGACACTAGTAATGATGTAATAATGATGTAATAATTTTGGTATACATGTGTATATTAATATATGTTATGAGGTGTCCCAAGTGTCCAATACCATGGGACAATACCATAGGCAATCCCATGGTTTTGCAAATACCACTTATGAGGTGTCCCTTTGAAATTAATAAAATATTCCCTCACATTTCCTATAAATACCAACACATTTCTTCATAAATTTCCTTAAAAATTACTCCTCAATGAATATATGGTATTTTTACCTCCCATGGAGTCCTCCCAATGTTCCCCCAAGTCCAGTAAGGTCCCAATCTTCGTGTTTTGGAAGTTACTCTTCAAGGTAAGGGAACCTTTCACCCTCCTCTTTTAGTCATGACTTCCTTTATGTTATGTCTTATAGTTTCTATTTTATTATATTTGGATATGTTCTTATATATCCTTATTTATTTTATTTCAAAATTATGAGACACCCTTTCCACTCTCATCAACTGATTTATTTTCCCAGAATTTTAAGTGACGCCTTTAGGCTGCTGAATTTTCATAAGGAAATTCTCAACTTCTCTTTTTCCATCTAAGTTCTCTTCTATGTGGTATATCTTTCAAGTTTCCATACAATGTTCTTATTTACATATTATTCAATCTCCATATTGTATTATGAGTCATTTATGGATGGGAGACCCTTTTCACCTCTATTTTTAATGTTTTCTAAAACCATGTTGTATAGCCGTTATGCTACAAAATTTTAATCTTAAATATCTCTTTTTTTCTCAAGAAATTCTATTATTTTATTTATGTGAATATCTAAACACATTTCATTTGTAGGGGTATTCATAAAGATATAAAACTAATATATTATATTTTGGAATTCACATATAGAAAACCCTCATTCCCTTTCTTTGGGTTATAAATGACATAATGAACTTGTTTCTATGCACTTTTAAAACGTCACGATTTTGAAATGAAACCCATTTCATTCATTCTTTTTGGGTTATTTATGAAATGTTTGATTAAGATATATGTGTCTCACATGAAAATGAAGACATATAAAGGGTGTGAATTTATATATCTCTAATGTATTGGGTAAATAATTAATCTCTAGAGATGAAAAGTTTTATGATACCTTGGTGAATAACCTTGGTAATTTTTATGAAACCTTGAGGATAAACCTTAGTGATATGTTTATGAATGTATAATTAAATTTTTTAGCCACACTTTCAAGTTATGATTCATGTTATTATTGCTATGATATGTGTTGGTTGGAGTGGATACCCAAGAGGGGTGTTAAATTGGGTTCTAATTAAAATTTCTGTTAAAATATTGTCTATTTAAAATCCCCCAGTTTAAAAACAAGTTAAACTGTAGTGAATTTATGAATATTTCAAATGTTCAATTAGATTCTTAAAGATTAATTATTTCTCAGTCAATTTAATCACAAGATTAAACTGGCTTTTGAAGCTAACCTATTGGTTCACAACAAGCATAAACACATGCTTATTTAACTCTCAAAGTAACTTTAAAATAGTTTTATATTTCAAAGTAACAAGAAGAGGAAAATGAATTATATATATATATATGATATAAACTAAAAACACAATAGATATAACAAGAGGTTCAGTCTCAGGCCGAGACTTAGTCCACTCAAATTTATATGAATTTGATCCACACCCTGGATCGGGCTTAACAATAGTTTATGAAACTGTCCAGGCCATGTAGGGAACTCTACCACTGTTCTTCGTGAAAAAAAACAAAGACCAGGCCACACAAGGACCTCTTCCACAATTGACGTGGGTAAACAAGAGTTAAGAGTTTTGGAGTGAAGATTCTGATAACCTCCAGTTCAGTGCAGGAGACAGTGTGTGTGTATGATATACAGAGTACACCACACTGCTCGAAAGTAAATAAACAAATCACTTAGAGAGAACAGATAAGAGTTTAGAAAGATCTAGTGATTATCAATGCAGCTCTAGACTCGTTGGATTCAGCAGAATTGATTCTGAGTCCTTTTCTGGTTTTTCTGTCAAAAAACAGAGTGTCGTAGTTCAGCTTGGGTTCTTGTGTTCTTCATAGGTGTTGGATTGTACTCATGATAGTTCTTTGTAAGTCTTTCAATCTCCCCTTTGTGCTTAGGATTATTCTTCTAGTTTAGCACAGTGCACTCGGGTTTCTTTAGTTGTCGTGCGTATATCAGTTCTTCTCATTGTATATTCACACACATGCTCTCGTGTACTACAGCTCAATCTTCCTTATATTCCACGATCTTTGCCAGTAGGAAATGATTCCCCTTTCCTAGGTACGAGATACGGTTTCCTTAAATACCAACAACTATCATTAAATATCATTAATTGAATTAAAACCATCAAATATGACCGTTAGAATTATTTAAATAATATTGAAAAAAAAGTTAAGAAACGGTGTCACAGTGATTATGTAAATGGTGTCTTCTTCACTGTATATGCTTCATGGTATGTGATTTACTGTGTCTCCATGTCACGGTGTCTAGCCCACGGTGCTTGGGTCACAGTGTGTCCTTCATGGTGTCTGGATCACGGTTTGTTCTTCACGGCGTCTGAGTCACAGTGTCTGGGTGACGGTTTCTTCTTCATGGTGTCTGGGTGACTGTTTTTTCTTCACGGTGTCTAGGTCATGGTTTGTTCTTCACGGTGTCTGGGTGACTGTTTGTTCTTCACGGTGTCTGGGTCACGGTTTGTTCTTCACGGTGTCTGTATACTTAGACAAATATTTGTATTTAGACTTAGACAATAATATGTAGAATATGGATTGAGTTTAACCAGTAGAGAGTAAGAGAACTTGAATCATAAATATAAAGTCTTGAAAATATAAGTAAGATTTGTGATCATGCATAAGACTTGTAAATAATAAAGAGAGTAATTAAAATCAATAAGAATTGCTATCATTAAAACATGATGTGTAGTTATTATTGAGATTGGAGAGCATTAACACAATGGTAAATTAAGATTGAGATTAATTAACAGTAATAGGATTTGTGATCATTAAATCATGATTAAAACATGAGGAGTCCAACAATCTCCCCCTTTTTGATGATCACAAATCATGTATAGGTAAAAATATAAATGAAATGCAACATTAAAGAAAATAACAGACTCAAAAATTAGAATACTAATACTTGTACTTTTACTTGTACTTGTTTCTCCCCCTTTTCGGATTATCATAAAGTAGGGAAAATGAAGTGAAACACTGCATTTGTCATTAAAAAGGTTCAGAATAAAACATACAGGAGAAATAAAAATAGTAAAAAACAAATGACATCCCATCAAAAAGAAAACAGTCCCTAGAGTGTTCAGGGAGCCGCCTTTTCCATGCCTTTATTAGTAGCAGGAGCTGGTGATGATGTAGAGGAAGGCACAGATGTGGTAAAAAAGGAGGGTAAGGGTAGACCTTCAAAAATGGATGGAGCCAAAGTTGGAGCAGTAGAAGATCTAGGTTGTGGTTGGTCAAGAATGACTGGCTAGATCTGAGAAAGAGCTTGGATGACTGTCATGGCAATGGAGGAAAGGGTAGGTAGACCAGGTCTAAGGGGTGCAGCAGCTGGAGCAACTATAGCAGTACTCTGCACATGAATATACAGCTTCAAAAGATTTATGAAATCAGTAATGATTTCACCACCATATTACATAGCCTTTTCAAAATCGTCCTTATTCTCCATAAATTTTTCCAACAATATGGTGAACTTTGTAAGCTTCAGAACTTGAGCTTTAAAATGTTGAGTTACTAGAGGGATTCTCAAATTCTCCACAAGATATCTAAAGTGATTTGTCATATCACTTTTAGAGAAAATACGGTTGAGATAGACATTAATCTTCTTGGTGATCTTATGTTGAGCATCATTGGATATCGTTGAATGAATCCTAACCAAGTCCAATGCTCGATCACTGTTCTTAACCACTTCTGACAAATAAGGCAGATCCAAGCCACTCAGGGCATTCAAAAGTTCTTCCTTGATTATGGATCTCATCAGAGAATCATCCAAAGGAGGAAAAGAAGGATTACCAGAAGTTGGAGAAGCCTTTACAGCTTTGGTTAGAACATTGAGCTGTTTCAGAACTTTTTGCAGGCATCCAGTGTACTCATCTATGAGCTTATTCATATTTTCTACAAGCTCTCTCATGCGTTCTAGCATTTTTGTGTGTCTTGTTACAATCTTCTCATCAAAATACAGTAGATATGGATGCACTTCAGACACAATCTCTCTAGCAAGGGTGGAATCAGTTGGTTTAGGAGAAGTAGCAACATGTATCGAGGTAGAAATAGGAGCAAGCACAGGCTCTGGTCTTAAAGACAGTTCTGATTGCAGGTTTTCCACCAAACCTTTCAAATTTGCAACATCAACACTAAGCAACCTATTTTCAACTCTGACTTCTTGAATCTCATGTATCATCCTCGGTTGAATATGAAAAACAATATTTTCTAGCAGAATTGAGGCATCTTCCACTACGGGAAAAATGGGTATTTGCGACGGGTTATTTGCGACGGGAATAAATCCCGTCGCAAATAGCCCTGTGAAAAACTTATTTGTGACGGGGGTATTTACCCATCGCAAATAAGTTGGCTTTTGCGACGGGATTTCTTTCCCCGTCGCAAAAGAACTGGCGCGCGTTGCACGCCAAATCGCGGGAAAACTATTTGCGACGGGGGAATATTCCCGTCGCAAATAACCGGCGGCGGTAAAAGGTATTTGCGACGGGAATATTCTCCCGTCGCAAATAGTATGTCGGCAGGTGGTTATTTGCGACGGGTCCCATTGCAAATAACTATTTAACCGTTGACCGTAATAAATGTTGGCTAAGGTATTTGCGACGGGAATCCCGTCGCAAATGGACCCGTCACAAATAATCTAACCTATAAATACCCCCATCCGTTTTTTCAAATCATTATCAAACTCCATCTTCTTCTTCTCTCAAAGTTGTATTTCTAAAGTTCATTTTTTCTCCAGTTTAATTTTTTTCTCCGGAGTTGATATTAAAGATTTGAAGAACGATCAGAGCAGATCAATTTTCAAGGTATTTATGTTTATTTTAATTTAATATTTATTTTTATTTTTTATTAGTTTCAATTATTCTTAATTAGTTGTAATTTAATTATGTTTACATTGTTTTGTTACTTAATAAATTTAAATTATTAGTATTGTTCATAGTTAATGGTAATTAGGAATAATTAGTAATAATTTTTAATAATTAAGAATAAATATTAATAATTAATAATAAATACCAATAATTAGGAATAAATAACATTATTACATTATTAGTATATTTTATTATTAATATTAAAATAATATAATTTTTTATATATATACAATTCTCTTTTCATTTGTGTGTTTGCTGTCTTCACATGTATTATTTGTATGTGGAGATAGAAAACGCACAGATGAAAGGAGAATTGTATATAAATTAGAAAATTATATTATTTTAATATTAATAATAAAATATACTAATAATGTTATTATTTGTAATTATTGGTAATTATTCCTAATTATTAGTAATTATTCATTTAATTACTAATAATTAGGAACAATTACCAATAATTATCAATAATTAGGAATAATTAGTAATAATTACCAATAATTAGTAATAATTACCAATAATTAGTAATAATTACCAATAATTAGTAATAATTACCAATAATTAGTAATAATTACCAATAATTAGTAATAATTACCAATAAGTAGTAATAATTATCAATAATTACCAATAATTAGTAATAATTAGTATTAATTACCAATAATTAGTAATAATTACCAATAATTAGTAATAATTACCAATAATTAGTAATAATTACCAATAATTAGTAATAATTACCAATAAGTAGTAATAATTATCAATAATTACCAATAATTAGTAATAATTAGTATTAATTACCAATAATTAGTATTAATTACCAATAATTAGTATTAATTACCAATAATTAGTAATAATTACCAATAATTAGTAATAATTACCAATAATTTGTAATAATTACCAATAATTAGTAATAATTACAATAATTAGTAATAATTACCAATAATTAGTAATAATTAGTAATAATTAGTAATAATTACAAATAATTAGTAATAATTACCAATAATTACCAATAATTACCAATATTTACCAATAATTACCAATATTTACCAATATTTACCAATATTTACCAATATTTACCAATATTTACCAATAATTACCAATAATTAGTAATAATTAGTAATAATTAGTAATAATTACCAATAATTAGAAATAATTAGTAATAATTAGTAAAAATTAGGAATAATTACCAATAATTAGTAATAATTAGTAATAATTAGTAATAATTACCAATAATTAGTAATAATTACCAATAATTAGTAATAATTACCAATAATTAGTAATAATTACTAATAATTAGTAATAATTACCAATAATTAGTAATAATTACCAATAATTACCAATAATTACCAATATTTACCAATAATTACCAATATTTACCAATATTTACAAATAATTACCAATAATTACCAATAATTAGTAATAATTATTAATAATTAGTAATAATTAATAATAATTACCAATAATTAGTAATAATTACCAATAATTAGTAATAATTACCAATAATTAGTAATAATTACCAATAATTAGTAATAATTACCAATAATTAGTAATAATTAACAATAATTACCAATAATTAGTAATAATTAGTAATAATTAGTAATAATTAGTAATAATTAGTATTAATTACCAATAATTAGTATTAATTACCAATAATTAGTAATAATTACCAATAATTAGTAATAATTACCAATAATTAGTAATAATTAGTAACAATTAGCAATAATTACCAATAATTAGTAATAATTACCAATAATTAACAATAATTACCAATAATTACCAATAATTAGTATTAATTACCAATAATTAGTATTTATTACCAATAATTAGTATTTATTACCAATAATTAGTATTAATTACCAATAATTAGTAATAATTACCAATAATTAGAAACAATTACCAATAATTATCAATAATTAGGAATAATTAGTAATAATTACCAATAATTAGTAATAATTACCAATAATTAGTAATAATTACCAATAATTAGTAATAATTACCAATAATTAGTAATAATTACCAATAATTGGTAATAATTACCAATAATTATTAATAATTACCAATAATTAGTAATAATTACCAATAAGTAGTAATAATTATCAATAATTACCAATAAGTAGTAATAATTATCAATAATTACCAATAATTAGTAATAATTAGTATTAATTACCAATAATTAGTATTAATTACCAATAATTAGTATTAATTACCAATAATTAGTATTAATTACCAATAATTAGTAATAGTTACCAATAATTAGTAATAATTAGTAATAATTACCAAACTTGTTAAAACTTATTATACATATGTGGTGAATGGATTTCGATTCCACACACATGCATAGGGGGAATCGAAAAAAACAATGAACAGTGGAGTTAGCTTGAGAGGATCTCATCATCGAGAAAATGAAGTTTACTTTTATGGCATACTTGATGAAATCATTGAAATCTGTTATCTTGGACAACATTATATAACCATGTTCAAATGTCGGTGGTTGGATACAGAGAGAGGCGTGCGTGTTCATCCGACTCATGGAATCATCGATATTAAATGTAAAAGTGTTCTCGCAGTAAATGAACCATTCTTATTGGCTCAACAGGCATATCAAGTTTATTATGCAAAGTACTGTGCAACATCAAGAGACTTGACTGATTGGTGGAGTATAATAAAAATCAAAATTCGAGACAATCAGTTTAGTCAAAGTGAATGTGCTTTCACTGATGTGCAAAGAATTGAAGTTTTTCAAGAGAGTACTCAAAATCAATCTTTTTTACAAAGAGACATGAGTATCGATGACGACACCCCACATTTAAGAGTCGGTGATGATGATGATGTTAATGATGTCACATATGAATTTGAAATGGTAAGAGATGAAGCAACTGTAACTCGAATGGATATCAATGATGTTGAGGAGGAATATGAAGATGACATTGACATATATGAAGATGATGATGAAGATGAACACTGATAGCATTCCATGGTATTTATATACAATCATAATATGTATATATGTATATATAATAGTAATTATCAATTATTTTCTAACATTAACATTTTCTGTTTCAGATGGACGACGCCACATTTCGTGAGTTAGTGGATGCTGACCTGACTTTCGATGCGGATGCGCTGCTAACAGATGACCCTCAGCCTGCAGGCGCTCCAGGGAGTACGCGGAGGGGGCGCGGTCTTGCACGATTGATGATTCCTGACCCCGTCCCCGAGCGACGTCCACGTCTTGGGTTTGATCCACGCACACAGAGGTGTGATAACCTGTGTGATAACCTGTGGATTTGACTAATATTTCATTAATCTATTCACATAATAAATGTTTATTATTTTTTCAGTTTTCCGCATATAGCAGTCAGACAGGGCAGTGCTATTTTGCGCAACTATTTCTCTTAGCCGTGGACCACATGGGAGAAGATTCCCATTGATGTGTAGCAGGCCATGTTCGGCCATTGGTTGGTACGTACGTAAATAAATAATTTTTATTTTGAAAATTATTTCATTTCTAACTTGATATTTTGATTTATTTGTAGGGTTTATGGTATCCGATCAAGGATACCATGCCTGACGCTATCCATGAGGCATGGGAGGTGGCCATTCGTGATCGCCTTCGTCAGTTTTTGCACAATTTAGGAAAAGTTGCGATGAAGAAAGCAGGAGTGTCAGATTTTGAGGAGTCATGTAGAGCACACCGACCAGAGTATATTTCATCCCATGTATGGGATGGATTATGTGCCCACTGGTTGAGTGGTGCCTTTCAGAGGAGATCATCGGTGGGGAGGCAGAATCGGGGGAGACAGGAGGTGACTCATCGAGCTGGGAGTCGTTCTTTCAGTACTCATAGACAGCATCTGGTACGTACATTATTTATAAATATTTTATATAACTATAAATATTAACAGTTTATTTTTTATTCTTATAGGCTGTCGAGCACCCCAATATTACAGAGTACGACGTATATCGGAGGATGTATAGTGATCCTGCTATTGGGGAGCTCAGAGGTGATCGTCAGCATCACATCATGGTCAGTATTATTTGTTTTCAAGTTTAAAAATTAACTGCATATAATATATTCACAATTTTAATTTTAAATTGCAACTATAGGAGTCATATGAGGCCGCAGCGTCACAAGCCCGGCCTGAGAGTCAGGCCAAGTCATCAGATCAGACCACTGCCCATCAGTTTGATGAGGCGGCATGGATGTAGGCCACCCAGTATGCCTTTGAGAAGGGCCGAGTAGTTGGTATCGGCTCTCGACTGACTCCCGGAGATTATTATGGTTGTGCTCCGATGTCGGCGTCCATCTCGAGAGGAGCTCGTGCATCTTCTTCTACTACACAGTATGAGGATCAGTTGCGATCTCAGACTGCACAGATAGAGAGTCTCCGACAGGAGCAGGAGCAGATGCGTCAGCAGCATGAGGAGGAGTGTCGACGCCAGCAGCAGTTGTAGGAGGAGCAGACGAGTTGGTGGCAGCAGCAGCATCAGGAGCAGATGGAGTACATGCACCGACTCACTCATGCTTTAGGGATGGAGTTTCATCCACCACCATCTGTAGATCCCCCACCTCCCCCTCCTTCAGATTAGAGTTTGTATTTATGTTATAAAATTTGGGAAATCAAAATATTTTTTTTTCTATTCTTAGTTTTTGTCTCATTATAAAATATTAATAATATTATATTTTTAAATAACAATATTAATATGAATAATAATATTATTTATATTTTATAATATTAAAATATATATATATATATATTAAAATTTTATAATATTATAATTTAATTATATTTTTTTAATACTTGAATTATTTTAATATTTGAATGTAAAATAATTCTATTATTTTTATATTAATTAAAATAACTTATTAATATTTTTTTTATTTATGAATTATAATTCTAATACTATTATATTAATTAAATCATTTATTAATATTCTATTATTTTTTATTTTTGAATTATAATTCTATTATTATTATATTAATTAAAATAATTTATTATTTTTATTTGTGAATTATAATTCTATTATTATATTAATTAAAATAATTTATTAATAATTTATTTTTTTATTTTTTTTATAGTATTTACGACGGGATGCTATGCCCGTCGCAAATACTAGTATTATTATATGTATTAAAATAATTTATTAATCGTTTTTTTTTTTAAAAAGTTTTTGCGACGGGTCCCGTCGCAAATACTATTTTAAAAGTTTTTTACAAATATACGGAGTACTATTTGCGACGGGGAAAATAACCGTCGCAAAAAAAGGCTTTAGCGACGGGCCCGTCGCAAATAAGTGTTGTTGCGACGCCGTTTTCAGCAACGGGCCATTTGCGACGGGCCCCCGTCGCAAAAAGCCATTTGCGACGGGATCCCATCGCAAATGACCCGTCGCAAATACCTGTTTTTCTAGTAGTGTTCTTGACTTGAGTGATTCACAGGACAAGGTTGAGTGGATAAAATCTTCTCAACACCAGCCAAGATAGTCCCTCCAAAGACTTTCAAATAATCTTTAGTTACAAAATAGTGTTTCTCAAGTAAGAGTGTAGGTAAAGGTAGTAGACTAGGTTCTGGTTGTGGTTCAGAGTCATCTTCAGACTCAGATTCTGATTCAGATTGAGAATGGGGCTCTGGTTCTGGTTCTGGATGAGTTAAACACTTTAGTTGAAACACAGAAGAGAGATCCATTCTAGTTGTAGTCACTTTCTATGACTCATTCACATCATAAAATCTTGGGAAAACATATCGAGTGTACATAGAGTATGAATCATCAGCAGGTTCAGATTCAGATTCAACAGACTTGGCTGGACTTGTCTCAAGGTTTTGAGGTTCATCCCCCTCAAATTGTGCTTCCATTTCAGGGACTATATGCTCAGAAACATGGTCAAGATCCACAATATCATCTCTAATATCTTCAGAAAACTCTTGCCTTTCCAGCTGAAAGGCAATTTCCATCCTCTCTTCAACAGATGGAATTATCTCAGGAACTGACTACTCCACAGGCAGTGCTTCCAGATTGGCTTGGTTTTCAACAGGGAGTTCTTCTACACCAACAGACTCTTCCATGGTTTTTTTGCTCTGATTAAGTTACTATAGAATCTATTACATCCTCAGACTAGATATCCATATTTTCAACTTCTCTAGAAGCAGGAGATTCTTCCTCACTAAGACCAATAGAAGGATCCACAATCCTTTCCTTTTCAACAACAACTTCCTCTCCTTGAGGTATTTCTGCTTCTCCTCTATGTGGCAAATTAGCTACCACTTCCTCTTCTTCTTTAGCATCTAAGTACTCAGCCACTTCATCTAGTTCCAAACCAAGATCAGCTAGGTTCTTATGCCTTCTTGGATAATCAACAAGATTATACTACTTATACAATTGATCATTATCCTCAACCCATTTCTTCGTCTAGGGGTTCCAGCTAATTTTCATCCTTATGATGATAGGCTTGGATAGGAAGAACTCAAAATCCTCTAGCTTTTCTTCATTCGGTCCAACCATTCCTTTGGAAACTAGCATGGAAAAAACCATCCTTGAATAAAACAAGGAGGTGGATTTAGAAGTGACTTTAATCAGCTCACCTATATGGTTAATGACATTCTTGCAAAGATTGATATTATGGATATTCTTCAATAGATAAATCAGGAACACATCCTAATACTTCATTACAGCAAAATCCCCTTTTCTTGGACCAATCAAATTTTGATCAAATTTGAATAGTAGTCTAGTTTCTCTATCTAGCTCTACAGCTATATCCCTTTTCTTTGTGTTATTACAAGTTAAGGTTTCCAAATCATTTTCTAGATCAAAGATGTCAGTTGTTGGAGGAGGGTCTTCTGGTATTCTTCACAATCTCCTTCATGTGGAGTCCTTAGGCATGAAACCCACAGCCTCGAAGTGAAAGAACACTTATGACCATTGATCCAGCTGGTCACCATAATTTTTTCTCCAAAATCAAAGGAAAACGTCACATATTGGTATAATTTAGATACCAATCTTGGGTAAATCGTTCTATCTTGTCTAGAGAACCATTCATTCCATCCTTGTTCTTTTAAGACTTTCAAGACTAACGACTTGCTAGACAGCATCCACTAAGGGAAAATGAGTTTTTCAGGTACAACAGTACGACTTACCAGGTTTGGGTTTAGAGGTCCTTTGGGAGCTATCCTCGGTATTATCTTCTGTTTCTTAGAGCGGCGCTTCTGAGGGGTAGATGAAAACGGACGCTTCATCCTTGGCATCTACTGAAGGTTCGGGCGAGAGAGAAGTAGAGGTTCGCAAGGTAAAGATGGTTTGAGAGAGAGAGAGAAGGAGAGAGTTTGGGTGAGATATCGAGTGAAACCTTTATGTTTTAACATTTGGGAATGTCAATCGTCATAAAAACAAAAACACGAGAAATCAAATATCGGTGAAATAAAAATTACCGCGATACGGGTTAAAAAAAGAGTATAAATAATCTTCACGGTGATACCGTGAGTAGGCATTACAGTGTGATGAAAAATAGTCATCACAGTGAGATAGTTGGTGATCATCACGGTGAGACAGTGACCATTCTGTGCAATCACGGTGAGACAGTGAGTTGACAGACCGTGAGCACAAGGTCTTAACGGTGAGACCGTAAGCATGAAACAGTAACTGTAAAACAGTGAGCATGAAACTGTAAACTAAAATATAGTAAAGTATTAAACATTAAGATCAGTAAGATATCTATTTATGATTAATCATACCAATATCATGTATGATGTAGTCTAATATCTCAAAATTTAATGGTTTAGTGAATATATCAGCAAGTTGATATTCAGTACCAATGAATTCCAAAGTGATATCACCTTTCTGATAATGATCCCTCAAAAAGTGATGTCTTACATCAATATGTTTTGTCCTAGAATGAGAAACATGATTATTTGAAATATTAATAGCACTTGTGTTATCACAATTTATTGGGACATGACTGAATTGATATCCATAGTCTAGTAAAGTGTGTTTCATCCACAAAATTTGTGCACAACAACTTCCAGCAGCTATATATTCAGATTCTGCAGTAGATAATGCAACAGAATTTTGTTTCTTACTACACCATGATACTAGTGACTTGCCTAAAAGGGGACATGTTCCAGAGGTTCTTTTTCTATCTAACTTACATCCAGCAAAATCAGCATCAGAATAACTAACTAATTCAAATGACTGTCCTTTGGGATAGAACAATCCTAAATTGGGAGTATGCTTGAGGTATTTGAAAATTCTCTTCACAACATTTAAATGTGACTATTTAGGGTTTTCTTGAAGACAAGAACACATACACACACTAAAAATAATATCAGGACAACTAGCAGTTAGGTAGAGTAGACTTCAATCATTCCTCTATAAGTGGTTTGATCAACAGATTTACCATCTTCATTATGATCCAACTTACAGGTGGTACTCATGGGAGTGTCACTAAATTTTGTGCTATCCAATCCAAAACATTTTAAAAGATCTCTAGTATATTTAATTTGAGTTAAAGCAATTCCATCATCATTTTGAATGATTTGAAATCCAAGGAAAATTTTGAGTTCACCCATTAAACCCATTTTAAATTCATTTTGCATCATTTTAGAGAAATCAGTACATAATGTAGTTTTTTATGATCCAAAAATAATATCATCTACATAACTTTGTACAACTAAAAAATCATTATAAATACGTTTTATAAAAAGATTAGGATCATCTATACCTTTTGTAAAACCTTTGGGAATTAGAAAAGTACTTAATCTATCATACAAATCTCTTGGAGCTTGCTTTAAACCATATAAAGCTTTTGATAATTTGAAAATATGATTTGGAAAATGGGGGTTTTTAAATCTAGGTGGTTGTTCAACAAAAACATTCTCAGAAATATATCCATTTAAGAAATAATTCTTAACATCTATTTGATATAGTTTGAAATTTAGATGTGCAACATAAGCAAGTAAAATCCTAATAGCTTCTAATCTGGCTATTGGAGGAAAAGTCGCCTCATAGTCAATTCCTTCTTCTTGACTGTAGCCTTGTGCAACTAGCCTAGATTTGTTTCTAAATATGTTTCCAGATTCATCTACTTTATTTCTAAACACCCATTTAGTGCCTATGGTGAAAGTGTCCTTAGGTCTTTCAACAAGATTCCAAACTTTATTTCTTTAAAATTGATTAAGTTCCTCTTGCATAGAAATTACCCAAAATTCATCATTAATAGCATAATAAATGTTTTTAGGTTCAAGCTATGACAAGAAGGCTTGATGTTCAACCTGATTTCTAAGAGAAGATCTAGTCTGTTTCCCCCTATCCATATTTCCTACAACAGTATCTAAAGGATGATTATTTAGAATCCTAGTTGATCTAGTAAAGGTAGGACTAGAAATTTCAGGCTCTTCTCTAGGTTCGAGTTCATTAAAAGCAGATTCTGGAATAAGTACAGAACTGGTTGTCTTTATAGCAAGTTCTTTATATTTGTCATTAAGGTCCAAAACACTCAAATCTTCTTCAAGATTTTCAAGAGAGGTTTTAGGCTCATGTGGATCAGTTTCATCATACTTGATGTGAACATATTCTTCCACACACTTGGTTTTCTTATTGAAAACTCTAAAGGCTTTGCTGGTTATATAATATCCTAAAAAGATTCCTTCATCACTCTTAGAAGAAAACATGTCCAGATTATCCTTTTTATTGAGAATAAATACTTTACAGCCAAAGAATTTAAAGTAACTAACTTTAGGTTTTCTATTGTTCCAAAGTTCATAAGGTGTCTTTTTTAGAACAGGTCTAACTAAGACTCTATTTATGATATAACAAGTTGTATTCACAGCTTCATCCCAAAAGTAAATAGGTAGGTCATATTCATTGAGAATAGTTCTTGCAATTTCTTATAGGGTTCTATTTCTTTTTTCTACTACACAATTCTACTGAGGTGTCTTTGGAGCAGAAAAGTTATGACTATAGCCATTGTGTGAGTAATAGGATTCAAATTCAAGATTTTCAAACTCACGAACATGATCACTTCTTAGAGTTTTAATCATTAGTACACTACGGTTTTCTACAGATTTGGACTATTTAACAATATAATAACAAACTTCACTTTTGTGAGCTAATAAGTATACCCAAGTATATCTAGAAAAGTCATCTATTAAGACATATACATAATGCTTCCCATTTAATCTGGAAATTCTAGATGGTCCAAACAAATCCATGTGAACCAACTCGAGAGGTTGAGAAGTTGAGACTTCTTTATTTGATTTGAAAGAGATTTTGTGTTGCTTTCCCTTTTGACAGGGATTACACACTTTGTCATTTGGAAACTCGTGTTTGGGTAAGTCTCTAACTAAGTTTTTCCTAGTTAGTTTTCTAAGTGAGTGTATATTGCATTGTCCTAATCTTCTATGCCATAACCAAGACTCTTTATTAAAATCATTTAAACAAGTAACATTTTTCTTAGCTAAAGAATTTAAATCAACAACATAAAAATTTTCATTCCTTAAATCAGCTAATACTAAAACATTTTTAGAATTAAAAAAATTACAAGGATCATTTTAAAACTTGACATTAAAACCATCATCACACAATTGAGAAATACTTATCAGATTATATTTCAGTCCATCAACAAATAAAACTTTGGAAATTAAAACTAAATTAGTGTTACCAATTTGGCCTAGGCCGATGATTTTTCCTTTAGAATTATCACCAAAGGTGACATAGCCTCCATCAAACTTTATTAAGCTCTTGAAGCATGAGTAATCCCCAGACATATGTCTTGAACATCCACTATCCAAATACCATGTCTTCTTGTGGGAACTCTTCAAGTAGGTTTCCTACAAAACAGTTTTATATAGAATATGATTTTGGTACCCAGATCTTCTTGGGTCTAGACAGGTTAGCAATCAATGATTTTGGTACCCAAATTTGTCTTATGGGTCTCATATAATTTACAGAATCAAAATATTTTGAGAGATAAACTCTATTTTATTGATAACTATATGAATAACTAGTTGAAGCATATGAATGTCTAGAACTAGAACTAGCAGTATTCTATCCAGATTTAGGAAGAAATCTATTTTTAGTAATCTGTCTCTATCCAGGTTTGTAGACTATTCCAGTAGTGTATTTAGGTGCAACTTGTTTTCCTAGCATTTGAGTTAGAGTGTCCTATCCATTTGTGAATTTATCTAAGTCTTTTCTATGTTTCTCATTAGACATTTTCAGTTCAGTGTTCTCTTTTAACAGTTGAACATTTTTCTCTTTTTCAATAGTAAGTCTAGTTTTAACAGTTGTAGTGAGAGCATGATGTTTCTTCAATGATTTGTATTTATCCTTAAGTTCATTGCGTGGATCTTCCAGCATATTACAATATTCAAGTAATTTAGCTTTAGTCATGTCTTCAGAATCAGAATCAGATTCTGCATCATCTCCAGAATAATATGAATTTAAAATAGGAGTATCTAAGGTTACCTCGGACGTGTTGGTCATAAAACACATGTTGGCACAATTTCTTTTAGAATCATTAGCTTCTGATTCACTTGAGCTGTCTTCTAATGCAATCCACGTTTCTTTCATTGCTTTCTTGTCTTTATTGTCCTTATATTCATGTTTATTTTTGAATTTCATTTTTGGACAGTCTGCTTTTATATGTCCTTTTCTTTTTCACTCGTAGCAAACAAGTTCATCACTTTTACCTAGATTTTTCTAGTCCTTCTTCCAATGTTCCTTATTGTCATACTTTCCCTTGTAATTTGATTTTATGAAAAATTTCTTCTTCCTCTAAAATTTCTTAAACCTTCTGGATATCTGATCCATTTCAGCATCACTATCAGAGTCTGAACTTTCACTTGTTGAACTGTCAGTTTGTATTTGAGCTTTTTCTTTGTCCTTTCTCTTTGAAGTAGTAGTATTAAAATCCACTGATTTACTTTTTGGTTCATCGTCTTCCTCTTTATTCACCTTGAGTTCTTCCTCATACATCATAAGCATACCAATGAGTTCTTTGACAAGTAGAGTAGCAATGTCACATGACTCTCTGATTGAAATAGATGTTCCTCTCCATTGGTCTGGTAGACACCTCAATATCCCCATAATTTGTTCCTTTGCTGGAACAACCTTTTCGAGTGAATTCATTGTATTGAATATCTCATTGAACCTAAGATACATATCAGAAATGGGTTCATCAGTCTTCATTTTTAAATTATCATATTTAATAGTATATGTATTTAATATCATTTCTTTAACATTAGTTGTTCCAACATGAGAAACACCCAAAGTATCCCGAATTTCATAACCAGTTTTGCAAGCAAATATTCTATTAAATTCCTCATCTCCTAATGCACAATACAAATCATTCATAGCTTTACAATTATTATTGTAACCAGTCTTTGTAAGTTCATCCCAAGTAGTTCTTTCAGTTTCTGGAATTTTATATTTTGACTCTATAGCATTCCAAATATCAAAACTGATACTCTCTAAATGAATTTTCATTTTAAGCTTCCACTGGGCATCGTTTGTACCATTGAAGAAAGGTGTCATGTTAGTAGAATCACCCTCTAGTCTATTATCCATATCTAGATTTTAGAAAATAGTTTTAAAGAGATAAAATTTATAACTAACAGAAATTTAAGATCTTGAAAGATGCAACTAAAATCACAGTTGACAAACAAAGTATTTCAAAAATCCCTTAACAAAAACAATCCTCTAATACCAATTGTTGGTCGGAGTGGATACTCCAGAGGGGGGTGAATTGAGTTCCAATTAAAATTTTTGTTAAAATATTGTCTATTTAAAATCCCCCAGTTTAAAAACAAGTTAAACTGTAGTGAATTTATACAGATTGAAAATGTTCAATTAGCTTCTTAAAGATTGATTAGTTCTCATTCAATTTAATCACAATATTAAACTAGATTTTGAAGCTAACCGACTGGTTCAAAAAATTCATAAAAACTTGCTAATTTAACTATCAAAGTAACTTTAAAATAGTTTTATATTTCAAAGTAACAAGCAAAGAAAAATGAATTATATATGTATATATGATATAAACTAAAAACACAACAAATATAAAAAGAGGTTCAGTCTCAAGCCGAGGCTTAGTCCTCTCAAATTTATATGAATTTGATCCACACCCTAGATTGGGGTTAACAATACTTTATGAGACTGTCCAGGCCACACAGGGACCTCTACCACTGTTCTTCGTGGGAAAAAAACAAAGACCAGGCCACACAAGGACCTCTTCTATAGTTGACGTGGGTAAACAAGAGTTAAGAGTTTTTGAGTGAGGATTTTGATATCCTCCAGTTCAGTGCAGGAGACAGTGTGTGTGTAAGATATACGGAGTACACCAAACTTCTTGAAAGTAAATAAAAAAATCACTTAGAGAGAACAAATAAGTGTTTAGAAAGCTCTAGTGATTAGCAATGCAGCTCTGGGCTCATTGGTGCAACAACCCGAAATTTTGAATAAATCTTGTTTCCTAATTTTATGTGTTATTTTATTTTTATACTCAACAAAAATGTTTTATTTGATAACATGAGTATAATTAAAATGATATTGTTGGGTTTTGACTGTTATATGACCATTGGTCAATATAACCACTGGAAACTAAACTTTTTGATTATTGTCTCTAAATACAAGTAATCTTGGTTAATTTATATAGAATGAAGATTAGATGGCCTCACCAAGTAGTCTTGGACCAATCGAAGCCCATCTAACAGAACTTGGGAAGGAGGTAGCACCACTGGGCTTTGCTCTGGACCAAACCCAAGCTGAACTTCATCGTCTAAAGCTAGAACGGGATCGCCTTCGCGAGAAGTTCAAACTGATAGAAATTACTACTCGTGCGATGTTGGCCGAGCCTCCCTCGGATTCTCTCACCTTAGCACACCTTACACTTAGGTCCTATGCTGGTGTGATAAGGGGCTATGTAAGGAGACCGTAACTGCCTTGTGTAATCCTTTGTTTTAAATAAAAATTGGGATTTTTTCTTATGATGATGTTTATGAATTTTCAAATGACCGGATAAATATAGTATGCATATTTTTGATGAATTTTAGAAAAAAGGATATTTTAAAAATGGTTGTGTAAACCTTAAATAATTAAAAATGTGTAATGATTTTCGAAAAACGGTCTTCTACAATTATGTTCAGTACGAAATTTACAGTCTAATAAGATCAACTTAATTTTTGATGAATAGTAAATTATGAATAGTGATTTTATGATTAGGATTAGTAATTTGTCCAAATGGATTAGTAATCTCACTTAAAGAAAGTATTAATATAATCTAGGCACCTTGATTAAGTAATGTGATTCAATAAAATGGTTAAATAACGGTTTCATAAAATATTATTCAAGTATTAGTTTTTTCGGGTGAATAGTGTTTTTTAATTAAAAATTTAATTAAAAATATTTAGATAATTATTTTTATAAAACTGATTTCATTTTTGAACTCAGAGCACCGATATTATGCTATTGTAATTTTTGGGGTTTTTTTCTGAAAAAAATGAATTTTCGGTGAATAGTGTTTTTATTTAAAAATTAAATTAAAAATATTTAGAAAATTATTTTTATAAAATAGAGTTCATATTTGTAATCATAGCGTTGATATTTGGTTAAGGTGAAATTTTTGGATTATTCTGAGAAAGTTGAATTTTCGATGAATAGTGAAAATACAGTTTTTAAGTTACGGGTGTTTAATGACATCATTAAATGATGTATTAAGTTTTTAATCAATATTTTCGAATTATGAATAGTGAGATAAGGTATGAGGTGTCCCAAGTGGCCAATACCATGGGCAAATACAATGGGCAAGCCCATGGTTTTTCCAAAACCACTAATGAGGTGTCCCTTTGCCATTAATGCCTTGTCCCCTCACTTTCCCTATAAATACCAAGCCATACTCTCATCCATTTGACTCCTCACTCTCCCCCAACGAAGTTCTCGTCTCATTACCTCCCAAGGAGTCCTCCCATGGTGCCCCCAAGCCCTCAAGGTCCCAACCTTTGAGTTTTTAGAGTTATGTTTTAAGGTAAGGGATCCGACCTCTCTCTTTCATTTCAAGTAATCTCTTTTATGTCATTCCTTTTATGCTCCATGTTCTTATGTTGGAGTATGTTCTTTTATACTCCTCTTACTACCATTTTCATGTTCATATAATTAGAGATCCCCTCTTTCTCTCATTATTTCGTTTTTTGAAGTTTTAAGTGGCGCCGTTAGGCTGCCAAAATTTTTGTAACGGATTCTTTCTCCCTTCTCATTTTTTCAAGATCTATTTTCATGTAAAGTATTTCATGTTCCTTTTTATTATGTTGGGGTATGATCTCTAAATTTATCATACTGATCTTTTATGATCATATGATGAGAGACCCCATTTGATCGCTTCAATTCAGTATTTTGAAGTTTTACGTGGCGCCGTTAGGCTGCCGAATTTTTAAGTGGTTCTTCACCCTTCTCGTTTTGAAGTTCTACTTTCATGTCAATTCTTTCAAGTTCCTTTTTGTTATGTTGGGGTATGATCTCTATATCTATAATACTGGACTCTTATGTTCATATGATGAGAGACCCCATTTTATCTCTTCAATTCAGTATTTTGAAGTTTTAAGTGGCGCCGTTAGGCTGCCGAATTTTTAAGTGGTTCTTCACCCTTCTCGTTTTGAAGTTCTACATTCATGTCAATTATTTCAAGTTACTTTTTGTTATTTTGGGGAATTATCTCTATATCTATCATACTGAACTCTTATGTTCACATGATGAGAGACCCTATTTGATCTTTTCAAATCATTTTTGTTGAAGTTTAAGTAACGACGTTAGGCTGCCGAACTTTCATTAGAGAAATCTAATTTTTGTCTTCCCTCCATGTTTTTCATTTCAAATGGTATGTCCTTAAACTTTCATTACCATGATCATGTATCCTTATTATTCTGTACATCTACTGTTTTATGTGTCATTTGTGAATGTTTGACTCATTTTACCTCTCTTTTTAATGTCTTCTAAAACCTCGTAACATAGCCGTTATGCTGCAGAATTTCCGTCTCAAAATGTCTCTCTCTTTTTCTAAAGTTCTTTTATATTATTAAGTGACTACTCAAAGATCTTTCTTCTAGAGGGGTATTCACATATATACCAAAATGTTCTATTTTAAATTCTGGTATTTATATACATGAGACCCACCTTCCTTTTCTGTGGGTTTTAAAGTGACGTAACGATCATGTCTTTAAAGCAGTTTTTAAAACGTTGTGATTATGAAATGAAACCCATTTATTTTATGCTATATGGGTTATTTATGAAATGTTTGATGATGATATATGTGGATCACATGATAATAAAGGCAAATTTAAGGGTGCACCCTGATAGCACTCCAATGCATTGGGTAATGATGTAACCACTTGAGATTACAATTTTCACGATACCTTGGTGAATAACCTTTGTAATTTTCAAATGACACCTTGGGGATGGACCTTGGTGATATGTTCATGATTGTCTATGTTAAATGATGTAGCCACATTTTCAAGTTATGAAAAATGTTATTTTTATTATGATATGCCTCCTTATTTCATTCTCATTCCTTAAAGTTCTTTTTCATGACCTTATTGAAGTATCTCAAGTTCACATGTAAAATGTTTCTCTTGTTTTCCTTACTGGGCTTTTTGCTCACCCTTTCTTTTGATGTATGCTCCCAGGTTATGTGATGCAGTAATGAACCTAGGATGAACATGAGGAGAATCCTTTCAAGTGTTTTAGAATAATGTTTTATGTTTTCATGTTTAAAGTTCATGGTTTCCAAGACACTAAACCTTAAAGATCCTCGGTTTTGTAAAATGTAATGAATGTTTATGTGATAAAGAGGCGGGATGCTATAATTGGATTCTGCAGAATTGCTTCTGAGTCCTTCTCTGGTTTTTCTCTTGAAAAACAGAGTGTTGTAGTTCAGCTTGTGTTCTTGTGTTTTTCAGAGGTGTTGGATTGTACTCATGAGAGTTATTTGTAAGTCTTGAAATATCTCATTTGTGCTCAGGATTTCTCTTCTAGTTTAGCATAGTGCAATCAGGTTTTTTGAGTTGTCGTGCGTATGTAAGTTCTTCTTGTTCTATATTCACAAACTTGCTCTCGTGTACTGCATCTCAATATTCCTTATATTCCACTAGCTTTGGCAGTAGGAAATGATTCCCTTTTCGTAGGTACGAGATACAATTTCCTAAATTACCAACGAATATCATTAAATATCATTAATTGCATTAAAACCATCAAATATGACCGTTAGCATTATTTAAATAATATTGAAAAAAAAGATAAGAAACGGTGTCAGAGTGATTATGTAAACAATGTCTTCTTCATGGTATATGCTTCATGGTATGTGATTCACTGTGTCTCCATGTCACGGTGTCTAGCTCCCGGTGTCTGGGTCACGGTGTGTCCTTCACGGTGTCTGGATCACGGTTTGTTCTTCACGGTGTCTGGGTCATGGTGTATGGGTGACAGTTTGTTCTTCACGGTGTCTGTGTGGCTGTTTTTTCTTCACGGTGTCTGGTTCACAGTTTGTTTTTCATGGTGTCTGGGTGACTGTTTGTTCTTCATGGTTTCTGGGTCACGGTTTGTTCTTCACGGTGTCTGTATATGTAGACAAATATCTGTATTTAGACTTAGACAGTAATATACAGAATATGGATTGAGTTTAACTAGTAGAGAGTAAGAGAACTTGAATCATAATTATAAAGGCTTGACAATATAAGTGAGATTTGTGATCATGCATAAGACTTGTAAATAATAAAGATTGTAATTAACATCAATAAGACTTGCTATCATTAAAACATGATGTATAGTTATTATTGAGATTGGAGAGCATTAACACGATGGTCAATTAAGATTGAGATTAATTAACAGTAATTGGATTTGTGATCATTAAAACATGATTAAAACATGATGATTCGAGCAATATGTATCTTCATAATTTATTTATGATATCCCTCGTGTTCTTATTGATATCACTCAAGTTCACATATAAATTGTTTCACTTGTTTTCCTTACTGGTCCTTCTACTCACCCTTTTCTTGGATGTATGTCTCCAGGTTTTGAGATGTAGTAATTGTACTTATAAAGAACCTATGATTAATCCTTGAAACTAGTTTAGAAGAATTTTTATGTTTTCATGTATTTTGTTCCCGATTTCCAATACATTATTCATTAAAGATCTTCTTTTTGTAAAATGTAATAAAAAGTTATGTAATAAAAAGGTGAGATTCCATAGATCAAATATCCAAAAACTAAAACATAATTTTCATTCAGTAGAAGTTTTTAGTGGTAGTTTAATAAACCGCTTCTATTTTTTTAAAATAATTTAGCCATGGTTTATTGAATACTACTGCTAAACATGTTTTCTTTTTTACATACCTGACACTTCACCCCCCGACCCCCGAAACCCCCTCAACCCTGAAGACCCCATGAAGCCCTAGGAGTCCCAAACGTCACCTCCCTTATTGCTAGTCCTGACCCTTTCCACCCCTCAACGTGTCTCTCCACCCTCATTGCGCCTCGCCGCCCATCGCCACCAGTCACTACCTTCGCCACCCCTCGATGCCGGTCTCTATACCATTGTGGTGAGGTTGTGGTATGATCTTGGATTTTTTTCTCTAATGTGGGTTGAATCTTAGTTATTTATTTTAAATCATCATGGTTGTGGTATTATCTTACAATTATAAGTACCCATTGTGGTGCAGTTGTGGTTTTCCACAAGATTTTGGATGTTTCAAGCTTGTGGTAAGTGATTCCATAATTTAACATTATTAAATGAATTTAGTATGCTTTATGTGATTCTTCATTTTGTTTTGTAAATTGTTAGAATGGAGCAAAATATGTTTAAAATGGGTTTTGAGGTGCGTATTGGTTGAAAGATGATTTTGAAAATGACATTGGTTAGGTTTCATGTGTTCATTCTTTTTTATGATTTCTAAATGTGTTCTATTAATTGTGTAAATATTAGTTATTAAAGTTGGATTATTGATTATTTAATTAATGATATTGTGTTTTGTCATGATATTAGGTAATGATGTCTTCTCCACTAGGTTATGGGAATCAATTGTTAATCAATACACCACTATATTAGGGGAAACATTTAGTGATATCGAATCTTCTATGTTATGATTTATTAAAATTATTTCTATGTAAAAAATTTATTCCACACTCGTAAATACCTTCAGTATGATCAATTGATCTTCTTTATAATATTATGTTTCCATAATCCTACACTATGGTATATGTTTGGTCATTGGAGATTACATGTCTTTCTATCATGACATGCTATCAACTCTCATGAATCCATGATATTTTAAATAATTTATTTATTACATGATCATGTTTACCATATAATTATGATACAACCATTAAGGGTATATTGGTATGTTTTTAGCTTACTAATTATTTGATCTTATACAATTATTATGTTTTACATTATAATAGTCAGGGTTTCTAAAACCTTTCCTTTCTGATTTTCCATGGCTTGAAAGTATCGGGGGGGGGGGGGTTCAAAGAAATTTCTACTTGAAATTTATAGATTTTCATACATGGTCCCTTGAACAATAGTGTTATCACTTTACCCTATGTGTGGTTAGTTTTTCCCATGGTTTGGTTGGTCGATTCCTTAGTACAGTTTGTTGGTTCCTTCTAGTGGTCTGTTGGTTCCTTCACGTGGTTGGTTGGTTTCTTCATGCAATTTGTTTGTTATTTTATTCGGTTAGTTTTATCCTTATTAGGGTTGGTTTATTTAGTTTTTTAGTCACTAAATCCATTATGTGGTTGGTTGGTTTCTTCTTATAGTCACCTATTCCTTCATTCATTCATTTTGTTTCATCTTGTGGTTGACTGGTTCCTTCATGCAGTTGGATTATTTCTTCTTACAGCCACTTTCTCCTTAATACAGTTTAATGGTTATTTCTTATGGTTGGTCAGTACCTTCATTAGGTTAATTTATTTCCACCAAGTGGTTGATCCATTCTCATGGTCAGTTTAACAGTTTGTAAAAATTCCTAATTCTTCAAAATAACTAGATTTTTTTTAAAAATTATGTGAAAAATGATATTAATGTAAAATGTAAAATTAAATTCATATATAAATATTTTAATAAAAAAATTTTTGGATTGAATATTTTATTTTAATTCTATAAAACTATAGATTTAATAGTTTTTCCTACATTTTATAATTGAAGAAAAATTAAATTGAAATTGAAAAGTTATATTGACTGCAATAATTTTCAGTGTTTTTCCAAGATCTATTTTGAGAAATTTAATATAAATAATTTAATTTATATTTGGAATTTAATGTTTCCTTTTATTCTAAAAAAAATATGTTACTCATAATACTTGGATTCATCTACCCTAGTTGTGAATCCTTTAACATGATGATTCCTGGCATGTTCTACATCTTGGTTCCCCATGTATTTTCTAAAGTAGTGAGTAATGTTTAAGTTATGAGTTTGTTTCCATTTCATATTACTAAATTCTATTAAATTATCATATTATTTATCAAGACCTTACCTTACTGATATTAAGGTTATGGAATCATTAGTTTGTCCATCTGTTTTGGTGTAGCATGATATAAAAAAAACTATAGGGATGGGATCCTTGTTCTCCTCTTCTATTATTGATCTTTTTAATTTTCATGCTTTTGTTTTCTAGTGTGTGGATTATATGGAATAAATAATGATTGTAATTAACTATATTAAATTGAATTGGATAGAAATTAGGGAATAGTTATTTATGGCGCATGACACACAACGGCAACAAGGGACCCCTGTGCAAAAGCACACGGCGCGATGCACGACGTGTGGCAATATTAACTTGAGGTGCATAAAATAGATTCATATATAAATCAATAATAGAAAGTAATAAATTATACAAAAATTACATAAATAAAAATTCCTAAAATATTGGAAACAAACAATTAAATATCTGACACCATACAACTCAGAAAAAAAAATAAACAAAAAAGTGAAAAAAAGTGCATAAAAAATAGAAGTGCACTCCCTTGACAGAATGTGGGAAGGACACCAGTAACTGAAAAAAACCGAAAATATAAATAAAAATGAATAAAAAAATTGATACTTGGGGACTTGGGGTTCACTGTGTGAGTGCGCCTGCCCTGGACGAGGATGGTTGGGTCATCTCGATCGGTCGGTCTCATCCGGGAAGTGGGTGTCGAGGGAGATGACTCCCACCACTCGACATGGTCCACTAGGGGCTCAGTCACGACTATCATAGGAAGAGGATAGGGATGGGTATTAGGGGAGGTCATGAGGTATTTTTTAGGGACGCAGGGTAAAAAAAATTAAAAAAAAACAATAGAACATGATGGCGTAATGGCGCGCATGACACCATTGCGCGCCATCGGGCACCATAGCATGCGCCGCTACACACCTTTCCAAATGAGACATGGTGAAGCCATGGAGTGTTGCTCAGGAACCTAGTTCATGACATGGTGTGATGGTTAACTATGGAGTGTGCCATTAATAACTAATAATGGGTGTAATTTCATGGGTTTATCCATTTCCTAATTATTTCTGACTATTTTATCTCAAATATTTTAACATGTTGTGATATTCATGTTGTGGCTTATTTGAATTTTAAACTATTTTTGTGGTTTGATAACCCTTCCATCGAATTTTTTTTAATACCACAGTTTATAAAAGGATTAAAATGAATATTTTTCAATGAATTTGATTCCCATGATAATATAGAAACTACATAAAAATACCCATGCATAAGAAATGGTGTTGAGTTTTTTAAAGGAGTTCTAGTTTTTTTTTCACGGGGCGAACCATTTGAGCGCCTTGAACCTTAGAGCCTACTAACAAGGTGTGTGAGGCACACAACTTTGGAACACCTCAGTGAGGTTTCCTCGCCTCTCATGCGATGAGGCGCTCTAGCTATTCCTCGTTGTGCCTCGCTCCAAGGCACCCTAAGGTGCGCACCTTTAACAACACTAGGTTTAACCATGAGTTTAGTTATGATGCAGGTTACGACTTATGATATACTATAGAATGAATATACATTTAACGACTTCATAAATTTAGTATAAATCATATGAATGTTCTCATAAGTCTCTTCCTAAAGGAATCTCAACTAGTTTTTATAAATCAAAATGTACTAATGTAGATCCAAGAACACATATACTTAAATCCATTCCCTTGCAACCGAAAGCCCCTTAATCATCCTTGTAACTAAAACAATTTTGATAGGATTTCTTACAAACAATTAAATTCCACCTATAACTTCAATATTTAACAAATGAATTGTTATACCCAAAAACTCAATCCAAATATTGTTCACTAAAGAATCCATCCCCTCTATCCAATTTGGATAACAAATCCTTTATCATCATCAATCCACAAATTCACTCAAGGAATTTTTTTATTACAAAATGGATCCATTAAATTAAAAAGTGTATCATGATAGTAGATTAATAATTTTGAGAACCATGCAGGTACTCTAATAAATTATTGACATTGGATTGTGATACTTTTTTCAATGATTTATTTAAAGAATATTTTTATTAAAAATGGATTTCATCATGTATTTTTCCTCTTAGTTTTCTTAATGGATTTTAAATAAAAAATGTAACTCTTTTACACATAATTTTCCCCACAACTACCCTTTTTGGATTTAATTTATCCATTTTAAAATGATTTAATATTTACCATATGTATTTATATAGGAAAATATTATTTAAAATATTCATATTTTTTCAACTAGTATATATGAATCTTTTTCCCTATTTAGTAATTGTTATGTGTTTAATTTTTTTTAATATTTTGTAGGCACATTGTGATATACATGGATAAAAGCTGGATCACATTACCAAGGAACACACCATAGTATGCTAAGGGTTTGGAAGAGTTTTTGGATTTTAAAATTTCCAATCGATCCATTTAAGGGAGAATAATATGTCCATGTCATAAATGTGAATTTATAAGATGATTAAAGAGATGAAATTTATGAACACTTGATATTGGAGAAATTCACTTCTCAATATTTGTGCTGGATTTGGCATGGAGAATCAAACATTGTAGAAAGGATGAACACTAATGTCAATCAATAGAATGATCCCCCAACTTCGTCAACAATGGAAAATGAAATGTGAAACCTTATAAATGATGCATTTGACAATGAAAGACACCAAAATCAACATCAAAACATATCAGAACAACCAATTGAGGGTGTTACAAATAACAATGTGACAAGTGATTCTTTTGAGACTGTAGGACAACCAGATCAGGATTGTAACATATCATTGGATCCTTCTCTTGATTCTGTGGAGACTAATGTAAGATAAAACTTCACAGAGCAAACATAGGAATTTCATGGTTTAGTTGATGATAGAATTCAGTATTTGTATAGTGGATGTTTGAAATATCAAAAACATTCCTTTCTACTGAAGTTGTACCATATCAAATGCCTATGTGGAATTAAAAATACAGAAATTCCCATGATATAGTAATTATTTCATGATGCATTTCTTGAAGCAAACATCGTTGAGTATTTTTATGATATAAAAAAAGTTGTTAATATTCATGGTTTGAATTATACCAAAATACATGTGTGTCCTAATGATTGTATGCTTTATTGGGGAGAGTATTCAAGTAGAAAGGATTTCAAAAAAACTTCTTCTTCTAAATGGAATTCAATGGGTGATGTTAGAAGTATGAATCAACGTACCATGAAGAAGAAGAAAAGAAACACACCAATAATGGTTTTAAGTTACTTTCCTTTAAAAACTAGATTGAAAATATTATTCATGATATCAAAAGCCACTGGACTCATGAAGGGGAATTCTATAGATTATAACAATGATGGGTTAATAATACATTCACAAGATTCACAACTATGGAATACATTTGATTCATTAAATTTGGATTTCTCATTTGATCCTAGGAATGTTCAGTTGGGATTGGATGCCGATGGATTCAAACCATTTGGGATATTGAGTACTAGTTATAGCATTAGGGAAGTTTCTTTGATCCCTTACAATCTACCTCCATGGATGTGTATGCAACAAAATTATTTTATCATTTTGATTATTATTCATGGAAAAAAATTCCTAGAAATGATATTGACATAAAATTGTAGCCTTTAATTGAATAATTACAGATGTTATAGAAAAACATTGTTGTGACCTATGATGTTTCTTCTAAAACAATTTTCAAAATGCATTTTTCTCTAATGTGGACCATTAGTGACTTCCCTAGACTTGAAAATTTAGTTGGTTGGAACACTTACACAGGTTTGGCTTGAAATGTTTGTAACATTGATTTGGAGCCCAAATGGATACCTCAAATTAGAAAATGGTGCTTCTTGTTCCATTAAAGATTACTTGTTGCATCTAATAGATTTCTGTTGAACATGTCAAAATTCAAAAATTTCATTGATCGTAGACCACCTCCAAAGTTGTTAACTGGTTATGAAATATTAGATCAAATTGGAAATGTTGAAACAAAATTTGGGAAGGTGCATCATTTGAATTATAGTTGGAAATGAGTTTGAATTGCATCATTAAGTGAAATCAGAACGTAACAATAGAAGAAAATAAGTATATTCTTCAAAATCTCATATTGAAAATTTAATTTGTTGTAGAATAATCTCTATGTGATGAATATTGAGAATAAGGTTTGAGATAACATGATATTCACATTACTTAATGATCATAGAAATTTGAAGGATCATCTTAATGATCTGAAATACTTACATGCAATGAACTTAAAACATGATCTCTGGATTGATGAGAATGAAACATATGATCTGAAAATTTTTCCAATAAAAAATAAAGATATAGATACATTCCTTCAAATTTTAAATCATGTGAAGGTATCTGATGGGTATTTAATTAAAATCTCAATATGTTTTGACTTAAATTATCATAATTTACATGGATTGAAAAGTAAGGATTCACATATTTTGATACAATAGTTACTACCATTGGCATTGCGTACATTATTACCAAAAAAGGTTACTGCTGTTATACTCCAATTCTGCCATTTTTTTAGTCAACTATGTGAGAAATATCTAAATTCATTTGATCTTGAAAACCTTCAGGAGATATTTGTATTGACACTTTGTGCAATGGATATGATCTTTACACCATCATTTTTTACTATCACGATGCATTTAACTGGGCATTTGGTTGAGAAAGATAAATTAAGAGGCACATACATTATCGATCGATGTATCCAACTGAGAGGAACTGTATATATGATTTTTTCGATTAAGTAAAAAATTCTTGGAACTTAATTAAATATATAATTATGTTATTTTATTTTATTTCACAGATATCTTGGGCATTTGAAATCATATGTGACAAATAAACCTCAACCTAAAGGCTCTATTTCGGAAGGCTATTTGGTAGTGGAGTTTCTTACCATTTGTTTTAGATACATGGATGATATTGAGAAAAGATTTGGTCGAGTTAGATGTGTTGAAGACATATTGACTCAATCTCAAATACATTGGAAATCAACAATATTTCCTATTGTTGTCTGTTTAGTTGGGAGGACCTCAAATGTTACACTGATAGAAATGAATTTATTGTAAGAACATAGATATGTGCTACTAAATAGTGAAATTGTAGATACATTTATTGAAGAGTTTTGGATACAAACCAAGAGACGAATGAGAGTCCGAACACAAAATGAGAAATATAAAATGAAATTTGTTAATAAATATCTTGTAGAATGGTTTCACAACATGTAATTTCACAAATATTGCAATAAATACAAATATTATGTTGAAACAAATATTTTGTAAATCTAATAATGCATATTTCTTTTTTATGATCATGAATACTGATACTCGAACAGAGTTTTCAGAATATTTTATGTTTCTTTCTCGAGGTCCTCTAAAAAATTTATAAAGTTAGAAGCTTACAACTTGAATGGATTTAGATTTTGTATATTCGATTGAGAAGAGGGTTTGAAAACACAGAATAGTGAAATATTTACATTTGCTGAAGTGTGATACTATAGAATGTTGACTGATATTATTGAATAAAACTACAATGGGAATTTTTTAGTTGTTTTATTAAAATTCAATTGGTTCAATATTATCAGAGGTCTTAAAAGAGATTATTTACAATTTACTTCTGTGAACTTCTCTTGATTAATGGTTGTTGGTGATTTTGAACTACATGATCCGTATATCTTATCATCGCAATAGAAAATGGTATATTATGTTAATTTTGTTGTGGATGAGGGGTGTATTGTAGTTTATCATGTAAAACAAAGATATTTGTATGATATGGGTGATGAAGTAGAATATTTGACCTCTGATATTGAATCTTAACAACAGGAAGATGAAACATATTTTTCCATCATGATATTGAAAATATTAGTCTAGAAAGGGTGGATGAACTGGATGAAGTAATGTATTTTGAAATTGAAATGATTGAAGGGGAAAATGATTATATGTAAAGTTAAGAATTAATTTAGCAACCAATTATTTCATTTGTACAATAATTCATTATTATTTTTATGTATATTTTTTTTGATAGTATTGTGGATATGTTGTTACTTTTTGAAAAAAGTTCTGCATATTTTTTTTAAAATATATGTTCTAAGCTTAATTTGTTTTTGATTAAATGACAGGAATTCCAAGTAGGAAGTGGTGTTCCACTTCTAGTTCTTAATGGGGATACTAGAGGGTGACTATTATAGGTAAAATTTTTAATATGAATAAATTTATTGCAATTTTTCTATACTAAATGTTTGTTCATAAAAGATGAAAAAAATGAAAGTTTGGAGAAAAATATAAAAAGTTCAGATGTATGGAATCAGACTGGAGAAAATATAGTTGTCACATTTGATTACTATGGGGTCCATACGGATGACGCCAAAAGATTACTTGGCAAGATTCTAGTCCAACTATACATGTATCCAGTTTCACTTCTAATTACATATGATGATTGGATATTGTGGAGTAATTTCAACTTGAAAAGAAAGGTGGATGTAAATTATGGCTCCAGGATTTCATTTATGGTGTTATAAATTTAGTGTTGGTTATAAAAGTGGTGGAGGTTGTGTGGTTTGGTGATGATGTGTTGAGTTGGTTGACACTCTTGTTGTGAACTCATAGGATCGGCATGTGTGTGAATATATATACATATATATATATATATATATATATATATATATATATATATTTATACGTTCATTGTATATTTCTTTTGATTTCTATATGTACCCCGCCCATACCCAGTGTTATATGAACTTTGGTGCTGATGTTATGATTTAGTTGACACTCTTGTTGTGAACCCATAGGGTGGGCATGTATGTGGATATATATATATATATATGCATGTGTGTGTGTGTGTGAATTGCATGTGCCTTTTTATTTCTATATGTATCATGTGCATCACATGTGTTTTATGAATTTTTAAAATTGTTTTTTTCAAGGTACTAGTAGTCGGGCGGCAGAATCAACATCATATTTTTATTTGTAAATCAAATATTATCGAAAGTTTATACTGCATCTAGGTAAGTGGACCATATATAGTGACGATTTAAATTACCGCTATAATTTGGTATTTTATTATTTGTGGTGGGTATTACTACCGCTAAATACTTGCATGGTATAATTTAGTGGAATTTATTTTCTTTTGTGGACATTATAACCACCACTAAACACTTCTCATTTTTCGTTATCATTTAGCGTGGGTTGGTGTTGTTTTCGCAGTGTTTTCTCGATGAAAAAATGAAACTTTTTTTTGCGGAGTTTATAACCACCACTAAAAAAGTTTGTTTTTTTTGGGAAACCCACTGAGAAAACCGCACAAACTGCAGTTAAATTTGTTTCTTACGATGGTTTCTAGAAACCGCCTCTAAATTGAAGAAACTATAGAATATTGAACACCAACACCAAATGTTTCAGTGGTTTTATGAAACCACCGCAAAAGCATATGGTGGTGGTTTAATCTACCGTTATGCAGTGGATTTTTTTTAGTGAAACACAGAGGTGAAATTCTTCACACTAGAGGGAATAATCAGAAACTCATAGTTTCGGTAGGGATATCATAATTCAAGTGTTGGTATTTCAACCTCACAAACACTGAAATAATGGTAGTCAGACCCAAGTTCGATCTTCTTGAACCATCTCACACCTTATAACTGGTCAAAGAGGTCTTTAATCATTGGAAATGGGTACTTGTTCATTATCATGGTCTGATTTAGGAGATGATTATCTAGGAAAATATTCAAGATCCCATCCAACTTTTTCAAAAACAACACTAGGTCTACCCTGGGGGACACACTAGGCCTGATAAAACCCCTGCCTCAATTTCCCTCTAATTACAACCGCATCTCCCAAAGAATGGTAGGGGTGATCCGATATGAATCATAATATATCAGAGTGGTGCCATGATGTAATTTGATTAAAACTAAATATCTCTCCACTAAGGTAGTCCCGAAACATCCTCGAGGTATACATCCATATAATCCTTCACAACAAATGGAATCCTAATCCATGTGGAGCATGTTCTAATAAGGGATATACTAACCAGCTAATGTGTTATGGGATTAAACATCCTACTCACAGAACCCACTGGTCTCACCTTGAGATCTCTATCATCTACAAAGGAGAATCCCATCCACTCAGTGTGAAGGAATCTGAATAATCCATGGTGATAGTCAATCTGGCTCAAACCATGGACAACAAATGCATACCCAAGATGACATCATAGGTTTCCATAGTGATGACCAAAATTTCCCATGTGAATCTATCTTCACCAATTGATAGCTCACACTCCCTATAGATAAATGATACAGAACACGAATTCCCAATAAGAACATTAAGGAAAAACCATAGGGATATTACTTCAAATGGGATATCTATCTCTCACACCAAGAGTGTAAAGATGATGGAATGAATAGAACCTGTGTCTACTAATACTCAACAAAGAGTATAAAACACACAGAACATACCTTGAATCATCTCATGTGCTGCTGGGTCATACACCACCAAAGCATGCATCTATCCACTACCACGACCACCTGCTCCCTAATCCATATGATATTCTCCTGGTGGTGGTGGGGGAAGGATCTCATAGCATCGTTAATCACCAATAGATCCTCCTACTCCACTTCCACCTCTAACTCCCAGGGGCCACCCTACCCTTACATGGGTGAACCCAGATCATGACTCTGTCTCGACTATGGCTGTCCATCAGCTACCTTCATGTTCTCCTTAGTGCGTATGATCGTCCAGTCACTCAATATATGACCTTTCTCATTAGAAGCAAAGAACTACCCCTCTTCGGGCTTCCCTATTTCTATGTAATATCCTTGTTCCTCATGACCACACATTTGAGTCACATCATGATAGGATCACCTACGATGAGAACCTTTTGACTAGAACCTTCTAGATTCTATAGATGAATCAACTCTATAATTCCAACTACTGGTTATAACTACCTTACATCCATCTAATAGAAATTTCACTATCACTAGTGTCTTCTCCAACACCCTGACATAGGTTCTAATGTTCAAGGTCAACACACTGACACATATCTCTCGGCAGAGTCCCTGATCCAACTTTTATGCTTATATGTAACCATATCAGATCGTGTCAAGGGAGTACCACATAAGGCCTGTAAAACTTTTAGAAAACTTGTAACGCCCCGACCCCAGTTTCCCAGAGTCGGTGCATTAATTACATAACATTGTCATGATCACAAGAAAGATCAAATCTCGAAAGACCGATTGGTTTAGTAGCCTTGGAAACACTAGATATATTCATAAGGTTTACATTACATCATTAAACGAAAAACTACTACAACAACATATTGTCTCCATAATCCACACTCATCTCCCCACATAATATCCCTGCAGGTCATTCATAATTTACTTCTTCACTTCCTGGGAAAAATAAAACATAGAAAAGGGGTGATCTCAAATGCCCAGTAAGGATAACAATATAGCGGAAACTTTCATAAATAAGAATAAACATTTAAGGCAATGTATAACTAAAACAAAAGCCTTTTAAATATGAACTTTCAACATGGTATGGCATAAATAAAATGAAATAATGCCATTTACTTATTTACATGGATATTCTACTAATCGAATAATCACATGCAAAAATCAATAACCACTTTCATAATGTTGGAATGCATAATGCCAGACTATCATAACCACATAGCCAAGGCCTTGTGCCAAGACTACAAATAAGATTTTGTCAAGGCCTTGTGCCAAGACACTAGTATGTCTCATGAGACCTACCGATGCATCGAGGAGCTATAGCGGGCTCCACCCGTCACTTACTAAGTCCAATGCATTCCCATATGAAAAGGTTTAAACATAACATAAACATTCGTATTAAAACTAGCATACTAAATGTCAATAATTTCACCATAAACTATGAATGGTATAAAAATAGCACATCCACAGTCAAACATATCACAAAACCTTCAATACAATATAGAAGTTTTGTATCACAATAGATCAAATTCAAATAAGCGTAAAATCCATCAAAGGATGTTGACATAGATGAAATCAAAATTCTTTTTAAAGAAATATCTCTTTTTATTTTGAAATCATTTAAGATCCATATAAAATAAAACATTTTCTTTGAAAATATTCTTATAAGCTTGTAAGGGAAGTTTTGAAGATTTTATAATGGCGGAAATTAGCCGCACCCGCCGTATAAGTTAAAAAAAACATTTTTACCTTAATTCTGTCGAAAAGGTTAAAAATGACCTTGTTTTGAAAACGACAGAAAGATTCCTTTATAAACCTCTTATAAAAAGTCAAACAAGGGTATAAATGACTTTAACCCATATTCTTGTAAATAATAAATATGTTTTGAAATACATTTCGAAGAAACATGGATGTGGATGATAAAGAAATCCCAGTAGATTATTACGTATAAACAACCTCGGATAATGAAGAGATTGTGAAATAACCCTTACCGTGTACTTTTCCTTGGTTGGGGTAGGTTAACCTCCTGTATAATGGTGAAATAGTTGTTATTAAATTATACAAGAATCATATATAATAATATGATATCATATATGATCTTTTAACATTGATTTGTTAATAATATCTTAGAATTATCGTCGTTTCGGGAGTTAACTTACATATTTTCTTTTATATGTTTTGTTACATAAGCCATGTTTGTTGTATCTTATTCATATCCAGAATGATATTAAGTCCTTAAACATCATTTTTAAATCATAAAATGATAATTATTCTTGAATGGATACAATGGAGAATGAATCTCATCGCGTTCGTGGAGACGGTAGTCCGTACGTACGCACGAGCGACGATATCATTCTTTCGATATTAAAATAATATATAAATGGATGGTATATCATATATACAAGATCATTAACATGTTATATTTATTATTTACATGAGTTACACATGATTATTATACCCATCCACATAATAATATATTGAATAATAATTACACCACGACGTGGAGACGGTAAGCCGTACGTACGCACATATGGTGACATGTTATTCAAAGGGTGGATAGAATACTGAATATGGTTGTACCATATTTATAATAAAATCACAGTATATTTGAGATACTGGAGTTATTATTTTAGAATGGTAAGAACAAAGGAAGAAGAAGTGGAAAAAGAAAGGAACTTAGAAAAGGGTAGTGAAATCATTACCTCTTCTTCGGGTTCTTCCTTTTGATTTGATCAAAAGGGATCTTTAGGTTGGCTTTATGATCAAACTAAGGCCCCTAGGTTGTAGTGAGGGAAGTTGGGAGAGTATTTGGGCAGAGTTTGGCCGAACCAAAAGGCTTTAGAGGTGTGAAGAAATGAGAAGGAGGAGTGCCCTTTTATAAGAGGGGTGAGGGGCACCTTTGGAAAAGCTAGAAATATTAATTTATAATAAATTCATATTCGGTTTCTAATGGCTCCAAAGTTGATTATTTAAATTTTAAGGTGGGGATAGGTCGAAAACCACTCAACCAATAGAATTTATATAGGTTTGGGTACTTATATTAACCTTATCTTTAAGTATTAACTCTAAGTTAATTAGTTTCACTTTTACAATGTCTCTTTGTATTTTTATATAATATGCTTAATAAACTTACTATATACATCCAAGAGACCCCCAAGTGGTCCATTAATGAGGAACCTATCATAATATAAGTCTCTTTGCCGAACCTTATATTTTTAGGAATTTAATATCAATTAATAATATAATATTTGTTTTAAGAACTCTTTTATGTCAATTTTGACACTATTCAATAGTTGATTTTTTTGAAACTCCTAACAGATTGATTAATTCTAACAAAGTCAATTAAATCAATCCTAATATATCATATTATCATAGAAAATTAGTTTAATTCATTAAAAGTTTCGTATTATAATTATTTGGGTATTTATAAGATCAATTATTTTAATTTTTCACTATTTTAGTAATTACTGCATCATCATTGTGTCATAAATAAAATAAATTATTTAATGTCTAAAAATTATAAATAAAATATCATTATGTAGAAAATATTTTTAGCTTTCTAATGAATATTTATAATCGAAAATCCAACATGTATAACCCTATGTAAAAATTGTTCTTCTAAAATATGTAAGCTTATGCCATTTTTATTTTTATTTTAACTTTATTAATATAATGTGTCCCTACCACATACAAGTGGCTCCAAGGGGTCCCCAAATTGACCCAAGGATGCCCATGGTCGGGTATGTGTCCACAAATAATGTTAGGACACGTTTTAGGGTAATTTTGTATTATTATAATATTATTTTTTAACCCTTATTTACCAGATTTACCCTTTAACCATGGTAAATAAAATATTTACCGCAGTAATTATTTAAAATGTCTAAAAATAAAAGTTACCTATTTACACAATTTTAACATCCTGATTCCAAATATGGAATCCATTTTTCTAAATTCAAAACACAGAAGTGGCAGAAATTAATTTAAAATTAATTCCCGCTGTCAAAACAAAAAGCGTGTTTTTAAGAGATAATAACTATAAAAAGATTGACACTTGTTTCTGTTCGGTTTAATTGTAAAATTATGTCCAATGACCAAAATTATATTAAATGGTAAAAATATATTCTAAATATACTTTAAAACTACTAAAATTCATAATTTATCACTAATAATTATTTTGATTAAAAAAGTTGTTTTTAATTAAAATTTAGTAATTTTCACTATTCATCAAAATATGAAAGTTATCCGAAATGTACCAAAATTTCACATTAGGCTAAATTCGATATTCCGAATCCAAAAATGAAGTCCATTTTCAAATATAAAATATATATAACTTCAAAAAGTAGGTATTACTATTCATAACAGCTAGTTTGATTGGTTACGGTGTGTTAGAACTCGAAGTTGCGTACAACACACGCTACTGTTTTATTCAAAGGAAAGCGTACCGTGGAAGCTTGGGATGTTTCATTTTAAATTTTTTGATGTCTCCATTTAGTCAAAAAGTTTAAAATATTGTATTTAAAAAGGTTTCACTATCAAAAGTTGATAAAAGTGCAATACTGAAAATGAATCTGTTCTTGCATTATGACTAAGAAACTCATAATATGGATTCTAAAATTATAAGGATTATATAAAGTTTAAAATTTAGTTAATACTATTCATGACCTCTTTTAATGGCTTTTTATTGGTAAGTCATGGTGCAATTGAACTCGGTGTTGCGTGTAGTGCAAGTTATTGAATTATTTTGAAGAAATAACACACTATGAAATCTTGGGGTGTTACATTCTCCCCTCCTTCAATAAATTGCGTCCTCGCAATTTGAAATTGTTCTTCGAAAATAAAAGGTTGAAAATAGATAATATATTTGTGGGAAAACCCACATCGGAAATTGGGTTACTAAAATTTAGTATTAATATGAGGAAAAGAGAAATGAAAGGGTCACCACCAAATTATGATCTTGATTAGGAGAACATTGGTGGCAATTAGAGACATATAATCGGAGGAAAAACGTAAATATTTATAGGTAGTGATTGAGGTCATCAATCACAAACAAGTGTATAATTGAGGTCCTTAAATTCATCAATCTATGACTATTTGAAATACCATCGGTTCAACAAAACATAGGGTATTAGGATAACACATTTTTGACGTTTCAAAATATCTTAGTTGAAATCCCACATCGAAAAATGAATTAATGAGGCCTCTATTTAAAATAAAGAGTGTAAAGTATGAAGATTACCGAAAATAACACATACTAGGGTTCCATGTAAGAAAATATGGATATGGAAGAAAAATATAGCCATCAATTATCTGATGGAGAGTGGTAGAGAACATGGCTATGAAAAGGCCAACAATCCCAAAGCCATAAATTAGTGATGATTTAAGGTACCATCTAGGACAAAATTTTTGTTCTAAGTTCCTTTTATTAATGACGAGGAATTTATTTATGAGATTGGCTAAGATCATAAGGAGATATACTTAGTTTATAATTAGAGTTTTATCCATTAATAAATTTCTACCAAAACTCATCATTCACTCGTAAAAAAAATTCTATTTATACTATTCATAGAGGGTTCCAAAATAAACAAATTTATAATTCATCTACCAGATCTTTTAAAAAACTACTTTATTTAATCCAGGAAATCTCGTGGGATAGTGGTAGGTGATACACCCTTGTCGCCCTTTGGTTGCGGGTTCAAGTCTCGCAGCCTTGCCGGACGCGACGGGTTGCCGCCCGACCTCCGGGTTGTCCTTTTATGGAAATCCAAAATAATCCAAACTAGAACTATCCAAAATACTTCTGTCCAAACTCACAGTCCAACATTCATAAGGAAGGTAAACATAATATAGATCCTTTTTACCCCGTAATAGCATATGAATACCTTCATCATGTATTACCATATTCCTTATTGATTACATTCATGCTCCCTTATTCCATATAGAATGCTGGATATACTTCATTAATCCAAAAATGTTTTAAACCCCAACAATGATGGAATATACAAATCATTAATCAGTTCCAGGGTAGTCAAGAATATCCAATATAATTTATCCAAAACAATCACATATTATTCCAAAATCACTACCTCAGTATCAGAACTATATTATGATTTATCATTCTCTCAACCATATATTTTCCAAAAATTTATCCTGCTATTGAGTCACTTTTCTTTGTTCCACACCATCTCAAGTCCTTAATGAAATAGTACTGCAGTACAATCCTTATATACTCCATAATTATTATAACAAGTACATTGTTGATACAACACTCAATTGATATAATCAACATAATAACTCTAATCATTCCTCTTAATCTGTGGTAGTATCATAACTTGATTATTATCCAATAACATCATTTGCGGCATAGTCTGATGACTGGGACATAGGTTCGCGTAGTGTCCAAACTCCTTGCAAATGAAGCATTGTACATTTGAAACCATTTTCTTACCCTTGCAGTCACGTACTTTGTGCCCTTTTCCTCCACACTTATAACAAACTCCCATTCCTTTCAGGCAAGTTCCAGGGTGTTTCTTTCCACAGTTACCACATATGGGAAAATTCTTCTTTTCCCTCTTCCCTTTATCCATCTTTCTCTCTTCCATCCTTTTCTTCTCTTGCTTCCCTTCAAATCCATAGGACTCAGTAAGCTCTTTACTTATCTTATCAACACATGATATTATTTCTTCATATGATGATAATACCTGGGAGACTATTTCTCTTAAAAATTCTAGCTTAAGACCATGAAAGATATGATCCTTCCTTCTCTTTGGATCATGTGCATTTCTGGAGTTCTCATTCCTTCCACTGGTCGCCATTTCTAAACAATGGCATACACTAGATCAGTTTATGAATAACAATACCTAATCCCAAACTTGTAAAACACATAACATAAATTAAATAGATTATGGATATAATCCATAATCATAAAAACGTTTTCTTTGAGGACGTATATACTCATAAACCCTTCATAATGATTTGTAAATACAATGAGAGTTATCCTAAGCATATCCCCCGGGAGTGTCGTAACCAAGAGTGCAGCAAGGCCCGTTGTCGTGCACCAGTTCCCGTTCGAGTCTAGCTCAAAGCGGTGTTTTCGGGTTTTACACCTAGGTACATCTGTGCCAGAGCCGCCTCTACCTGCTCGTATCCAGACAGGGATGTATTGCTCGGAAAACTCACAAAATCTCTACAATACCAAAATTTTAGGAAGTTCTTTTATACTAATCCTCAAAGTTCATCTTAGGTCTACGTGCTCTAATCAGAGTTTATCTAAATCTAGTTTCCAAGGTTTGTACTAAACTTCCTCTGATACCAACTGTAACGCCCCGACCCCAGTTGCCCAGAGTCGGTGCATTAATTACATAACATTGGCATGATCACAAGAAAGATCAAATCTCGAAAGACCGATTGGTTTAGTAGCCATGGAAACACTAGATATATTCATAAGGTTTACATTACATCATTAAACGAAAAACTACTACAACAACATATTGTCTCCATAATCCACACTCATCTCCCCACATAATATCCCTGCAGGTCATTCATAATTTACTTCTTCACTTCCTGGGAAAAATAAAACATAGAAAAGGGGTGAGCTCAAATGCCCAGTAAGGATAACAATATAGCGGAAACTTTCATAAATAAGAATAATCATTTAAGGCAATGTATAACTAAAACAAAATCCTTTTAAATATGAACTTTCAACATGGTATGGCATAAATAAAATGAAATAATTCCATTTACTTATTCACATGGATATTCTACTAATCGAATAATCACATGCAAAAATCAATAACCACTTTCATAATGTTGGAATGCATAATGCCAGACTATCATAACCACATAGCCAAGGCCTTGTGCCAAGACTACAAATAAGATTTTGTCAAGGCCTTGTGCCAAGACACTAGTTTGTCTCATGAGACCTACCGATGCATCGAGGAGCTATAGCGGGCTCCACCCGTCACTTACTAAGTCCAATGCATTCCCATATGAAAAGGTTTAAACATAACATAAACATTCGTATTAAAACTAGCATACGAAATGTCAATAATTTCACCATAAACTATGAATGGTATAAAAATAGCACATCCACAGTCAAACATATCACAAAACCTTCAATACAATATAGAAGTTTTGTATCACAATAGATCAAATTCAAATAAGCGTAAAATCCATCAAAGGATGTTGACATAGATGAAATCAAAATTCTTTTTAAAGAAATATCTCTTTTTATTTTGAAATCATTTAAGATCCATATAAAATAAAACATTTTATTTGAAAATATTCTTATAAGCTTGTAAGGGAAGTTTTGAAGATTTTATAATGGCGGAAATTAGCCGCACCCGCCGTATAAGTTAAAAAAAACATTTTTACCTTAATTCTGTCGAAAAGGTTAAAAATGACCTTGTTTTGAAAACAACGGAAAGATTCCTTTATAAACCTCTTATAAAAAGTCAAACAAGGGTATAAATGACTTTAACCCATATTCTTGTAAATAATAAATATGTTTTGAAATACATTTCGAAGAAACATGGATGTGGATGATAAAGAAATCCCAGTAGATTATTACGTATAAACAATCTCGGATAATGAAGATATTGTGAAATAACCCTTACCTTGTACTTTTCCTTGGTTGGGGTAGGTTAACCTCCTGTATAATGGTGAAATAGTTGTTATTAAATTATACAAGAATCATATATAATAATATGATATCATATATGATCTTTTAACATTGATTTGTTAATAATATCTTAGAATTATCGTCGTTTCGGGAGTTAACTTACTCATTTTCTTTTATATGTTTTGTTACATAAGCCATGTTTGTTGTATCTTATTCATATCCAGAATGATATTAAGTCCTTAAACATCATTTTTAAATCATAAAATGATAATTATTCTTGAATGGATACAATGGAGAATGAATCTCATCGCGTTCGTGGAGACGGTAGTCCGTACGTACGCACGAGCGACGATATCATTCTTTAGATATTAAAATAATATATAAATGGATGGTATATCATATATAAAGGATCATTAACATGTTATATTTATTATTTACATGAGTTACACATGATTATTATACCCATCCACATAATAATATATTGAATAATAATTACACCACGACGTGGAGACGATAAGCCGTACGTACGCACGTATGGTGACATGTTATTCAAAGGGTGGATAGAATACTGAATATGGTTGTACCATATTTATAATAAAATCACAGTATATGTGAGATACTGGAGTTATTATTTTAGAATGGTAAGAACAAAGGAAGAAGAAGTGGAAGAAGAAAGGAACTTAGAAAAGGGTGGTGAAATCATTACCTCTTCTTCGGGTTCTTCCTTTTGATTTGATCAAAAGGGCTCCTTAGGTTGGCTTTATGATCAAACTAAGGCCCTTAGGTTGTAGTGAGGGAAGTTGGGAGAGTATTTGGGAAGAGTTTTGCCGAACCAAAAGGCTTTAGAGGTGTGAAGAAATGAGAAGGAGGAGTGCCCTTTTATAAGAGGGGTGAGGGGCACCTTTGGAAAAGCTAGAAATATTAATTTATAATAAATTCATATTCGGTTTCTAATGGCTCCAAAGTTTATTATTTAAATGTTAAGGTGGGGATAGGTCGAAAACCACTCAACCAATAGAATTTAGACAGGTTTGGGTATTTATATTAACCTTATCTTTAAGTATTAACTCTAAGTTAATTAGTTTCACTTTTACAATGTCTCTTTGTATTTTTATATAATATGGTTAATAAACATACTATATACATCCAAGCGACCCCCAAGTGGTCCATTAATGAGGAACCTATCATAATATAAGTCTCTTGGCCGAACCTTAGATTTTTAGGAATTTAATATCAATTAATAATATAATATTTGTTTTAAGAACTCTTTTATGTCAATTTTGACACTATTCAATAGTTGATTTTTGTGAAACTCCTAACAGATTGATTACTTCGAACAAAGTCAATTAAATCAATCCTAATATATCATATTATTATAGAAAATTAGTTTAATTCATTAAAAGTTTCGTATTATAATTATTTGGGTATTTATAAGATCAATTATTTTAATTGTTCACTATTTTAGTAATTACTGCATCATCATTGTGTCATAAATAAAATAAATTATTTAATGTCTAAAAATTATAAATAAAATATCATTATGTAGGAAATCTTTTTATATTTCTAATGAATATTTATAATCGAAAATCCAACATGTATAACCCTATGTAAAAATTGTTCTTCTAAAAGATGTAAGCTTATGCCATTTTTATTTTTATTTTAACTTTATTAATATAATGTGTCCCTACCACATACAAGTGGCTCCAAGGGGTCCCCAAATTGACCCAAGGATGACCATGGTCGGGTATGTGTCCACCAATAAGGTTAGGACACGTTTTAGGATAATTTTGTATTATTATAATATTATTTTTTAACCCTTATTTACCGGATTTACCCTTTAACCATGGTAAATAAAATATTTACCGCAGTAATTATTTAAAATGTCGAAAAATAAAAGTTACCTATTTACACAATTTTAACATCCTGATTCCAAATATGGAATCCATTTTTCTAAATTCAAAACACAGAAGTGGCAGAAATTAATTTAAAATTAATTCCCGCTGTCAAAACAAAAAGCCTGTTTTTAAGAGATAATAACTATAAAAAGATTGACACTTGTTTATGTTCGGTTTAATTGTAAAATTATGTCCAATGACCAACATTATATTAAAAGGTAAAAATATATTCTAAATATACTTTAAAACTACTAAAATTCATAATTTATCACTATTAATTATTTTGATTAAAAAAGTTGTTTTTAATTAAAATTTAGTAATTTTCACTATTCATCAAAATATGAAAGTTATCCGAAATGTACCAAAATTTCACCTTAGGCTAAATTCGATATTCCGAATCCAAAAATGAAATCCATTTTCAAATATAAAATATATATAACTTCAAAAAGTAGGTATTACTATTCATAACAGCTAGTTTGATTGGTTACGGTGTGTTAGAACTCGAAGTTGCGTACAACACACGCTACTGTTTTATTCAAAGGAAAACGTACCGTGGAAGCTTGGGATGTTTCATTTTAAATTTTTTGATGTCTCCATTTAGTCAAAAAGTTTAAAATATTGTATTTAAAAAGGTTTCACTATCAAAAGTTGATAAAAGTGCAATACTGAAAATGAATCTGTTCTTGCATTATGACTAAGAAACTCATAATATGGATTCTAAAATTATAAGGATTATATAAAGTTTAAAATTTAGTTAATACTATTCATGATCTCTTTTAATGGCTTTTTTTTTTGGTAAGTCATGGTGCAATTGAACTCGGTGTTGCGTGTAGTGCAAGTTATTGAATTATTTTGAAGAAATAACACACTATGAAATCTTGGGGTGTTACAAAACTCAACCACTATCATACCTCCCAAGAAAATCTCAAGAGGCTCCTGAATCTAAACTGAGTACAAACAAGATGTATAGTACTCCTCAAGGAACAATTGTTGGATGTTAGTCCACAAGAGTGTCGAATCATCATGCAGCTGGGTAATAAGACCCACCAGCACCCAACTCCTCCATGTAGAAGTCTAGCTTCAAGTGCAACCACCTAATCCATTAGTGTTCAAATGAGCCTGAAAACATTGACCACTGACTATATCCAATCCTCTGCAATGTGGGGATCTAGATCACTGCAAAAAACTCATCATCCTCTCTTATTGGAAATCATGGAGTACGTTGAGCCTACATGAATACTTAGACTATTTTGCTGGTATGATCTACTACTCAACAGGTGGAGGTGATTCTACCCACCCATATAAAGGAACACACTTTCAGGATGAAACCTAAATTGAGGCTTCATTTCTCATCAGATCGTCATCATGATCTAGAAATTGAATCTTGGTTGGATGTAATCATATAGTCATTATATATATATATAAATGGGGAGCATCCTCAATAATAAAAATCAAATACTCAATCTTATATGATGCTTGTACCATTGTTCCTTACTACTAATGTCTATGTATGCTGATCCAATAGGTAGGAGGTCAATGTTCTAGTGAATGGATAGGTTAGGAACCCATACCATCACTGGACTACCAATCCTAGGAGCTTCACTTTAAAAACATTGACACTATTACCCTAAATCCCAACCAAAACCTTGTAAGGGGACTACTCTAGACACCATCCCAAGGAATGATCTTCTTTGATACCAATCTATGATGACCCAATCCTAACCGGGGCTCGATCCGACACTACCCCGAGCCCACCTCCATAGTCTATGGGGTGGTGACAAACACTGAAAGGAATATCCAAAAATGAGAGGCCTTTTCCTAATGTACATGTATGCACACACCCATCCATATCAATGCAGAAGTGCAGTGGAATAAAAATTAATGGATTCAATATCTAGAATGCAATCTAAGCTTGAAAAACCACTAGGGTGTAAAAGCGTAAGATAGTGAAAACTAAAAAATAAATGGAAACAATATACTCCCAACTAGAAATATGTCCTAACTTAAAAAAATAGAATTTAAACTAGTGAGAGATCATATCACCTGATCTCTAAGATACAACCACTATATGAGATCCAAAGCACAAAATATCCCTAATATCCAATAAAGTCAATGCCATCCTATTTTTCATTTATATAAGATATGTAATGTGCAGGAAATACCTATTCAGGGGTGAGTATATACAAACTCAATAGGACACCCCAATAGTTAAAATAGGGAGTAGAAATAGATACAATAATAATAGATAGTATATAGTAAATATAATACAACTCAACCTAATGATAGAGAAAGAAACATCATATAAGCATAAGGGGATTAACACATGTGTGTAGGTGGACTGCACATCAAGTCTTTTTAACCCATAATAGGAGAGTAACCTCATCCAACCTCGGGAATCTAAACACAAAAAGCACATTTCATACCACTCACATATTAACAACCCATGGTAGGAGAGTAGCAAAATACAAAATAATGGATATATATATATACATATTCTCTGAAAAAATAATCCCAAATTAGAGAGTTATAGGATCTCCATCACAAATCCCAATCTAGGAAAAAGATTCACAAACAGTTCAAGAAATATAATAACGATACCCAACATCTTGTGCATCCGTCTAGAAGAATACATCCAATTGAAGCCACACCTTATTACAAGTCCACACCTTTTTTGGTAATAATATGTAGGTAGAGGACCCATTACCTAGTACAACAAGAGGGTTCCAGTATTTAATGGTTGACATAGGACCTGTTTCCTGACTTTGCAGGGGGGTTCCACTCTGTGGGTAGATAGAGGACCTCTTCCCTATTCCAAGAGGGGGGTTCAAATATAATTGTCAATAGAGGACCCATTCCCTACCTAGCAGGAGGATTCCAATTTGATGCTAGGGGACTCATGCTCTGACTTGATAGGAGGGTTCTACTCTAATAGCTGATAGAGGACCCATGCCCATCCTAGATGGAGGGTTCAACTCTAAAACATAGAGGACCCATGCCCTGTCCTAGTAGAACATTTCCAATATGATGTTAGGTAAATAGAGGGCCCATACCATTTTCGAAAAGAAGGGTTACACTCATTACTTCTATAGGAACCATGCACCGACACCACAGGAGGGTTCGACTCTGAGGTTCAATGGAGGACCCTTGCCTGTCCATGCTAGAGGGTTCCACTCTATAATCCTCATGTGATCTTGTATGATCACTTCCATCATCAAGCATCACATAAATAATCTTCATTCCAGAAAAAACTCTCAACATATCTAAAAATCAATAATGGAGGTCACCATCATGTTCTATGAAAGAAAACACTCAGGTTAGGCTACTCATCGGCCAAACTCTGAGTCTAAATGATGGAGATATGAGAGATTAAAGTTTCCTCAAAAGAAAATAAGGGTTACACGACATATGAGTGAACCCACATAGAAGTTTTCCCTAATCCCTCACCTAGATGTGTCCCTAGAGGTACATGGATCTCCAACCACGTAGGGATACATGGAATATAGAGTATTTATATTGAATTACTATGCCACTCGTGGTCCCACCCATGTGCTTGGCCATGTCTATGTATCCATCTCATGTCTATGTACTCAAGTCGTGTATGAGTACATTAGTACATGACTATATTACTAGCCATGTAATCCCACATGCTTCCCTACCCATGTACTCTAACCCATGGATCGTCCACCCAGGGAAGCGATTTATAGTGTGTTGGGGGGCTACATTTTGCTTCATCATTATGATTCTCCAAAACCCTAGACAATACAGTATAGGGGCTACACATCTTATATTCATCATGATACACATATTATAGTTGTTTTCTTTTCATATATACTTAGATCCACACCCCAAGCTCCCAATTTGGTCTCTCTTCTTCGATTCCATCCTCATCTCCACAAGAAATATAGGGATCTTTCTCTAGCTAGTGATTCCAGCCCTCCGGTGGCAGAAAATCAGTTCTTAATTTGTCCTGCATGTAACCTAAGAACCATTCATTCATTAGGTTCATATATCAGTTAATATTTTAATACCAATAATCAGATAAATCTCCAAAATCCTAAAATCAACCTAGATATATCCCTGATTATTCGATCCATACCTTATACATGGATTCATCACAATTTCGGGGGTCCAATTGGGCTTGGTACGACTCGAAAATGTCAAACCGGGACCGCGAGGTCTAACTAGTGAATAATGTGAAAAATTTATGGGAGGACGTATCAAGAAGTAAGGTTTATCAATAGTTGAAAATTTTTCTTGACCAATGATTTAGAATAGGGATATCTCTAGTTATAAAATATTGTAATAAACAATTAAGCTCATACATATGATCATGCCATTGTTTAACAATTGGTACCGATCATAAACGAGATGATTCAACTCAATCAATTTAATAAAAATGAGATAAATAAATTAATTTATGATTCTTACCATGACATTGTATCATTCATCATTGAAGAATGAACCCGCCAACAAATGGAAGGAGCAATTGTGTTCTGTTTCTTCTGATCTGCTCCGATCCATAGATTCATCTTCATCAAATGTGATTCACCAATGGAAGGATGGAGAATACTATAAAATACTCCCAAGAATTATGTGAATAATCCTAGGATAATATTCATAAAAAAGTACATATATATTTAATCCATTTAATTATATTAATAAATTAATTAAATTAATAATTTAATTAATCCATTAAATGTATTGCCAATGGACGACTTGTCTAAATGCCCTGTGCTAAATTATTTTAGGTTGTTCCTAGGGTAAAAATCATGTCTAGTAGTCAACTATGGTCTCATGTTTTGTATCCGAGCTTCTGTTTAAGATTTTTGCCATTTTATTTAATAAATTGCAAGTTTTTATTAAAAAATATATTTTTTATTTTTATAAACTTATTTCTTGAAACACCGAGATTTTAAATTACACTATTCCTCAACGTTTATCTATAGAAATATATTTAAAAGTATTTTAATGAATTACAAGGAAAACATTGTGTATCTATATTATATAAATTTAATTATTTTTATGTTATTTGAGATAAATTTAAGGGTTTATAATTTAGGGTTGATCACAATTTCAAAGGTATAGATAACCCTTTAGGAGAGTTTATGATTTAATGATAAGTAAATAATTCACTTTTTATATTGGGATTGGGATAATTTAACTTTAGTTTAAACCCTAGGGATAAGTCTATGTGATAATTTAAGTATAGGAATTCATCTTGATGTTTTGTTGAAGTGTTGTGTATGTAGTTTTCCTATCAATTACATCCTTTTATGGATACCAGAAAGTGGATATAATGCCTTGCAATGGTGGACTGCTTCATCATGATCAAATTCTGGGGAGGAGTAGTTCAGGGATGTCATTCTGGTTTTACTCTTCCTATCTTTTGAGTGTTATTTTCCTATGTTGATGATGTCTTATTGGGTTTCCACCCCCTTTATACCTTAAAATAGCACTTTATCATATAATTAAAATTTTGAAGGCCTTCAGGCCATTGGATTGATGGAAAGTTGATATGATTATGGTGTAAATTTATCTATGGATAATCACCCAAAACGAGTCTAATTGATAATTTACTCTATCTTCACTTGGGTGCATGGTTAATGGGACAAAGAATGCACACATGGATGGACACTCCCAGTGGATATTATTTGGTCAATAAAATTCTCTTTATGAACTATTATGTGGGATTTTAATATGTTTAGTTTATAGAATTAAAAAGAAAAATTACCATGGATAACGAAGGATTGAAAAAATAGAGTCATAGGTTGAGATGAATGTATCATATGTTAAAAAATCTGTCATAAGGGAAGATATATTTTGATTTATGTTTTCATATTCATATTTTGGATATTATCATAACCATTTTTTTAGTATTTGGTTGAAATATGATCGTGATAATGATGATGAGAAATGTATGCATCCAGAAAAACTATGTATTATAACTAAATGAGGGATGGTATGTAAATGGGATATAATTTTAGTATATTCCTATTATGATGAAAAATAGATTTTCCTAGTATTAACTATGGTAGTGAGGTTTTTATCATAATAGAAATAAATTATTGATGCTCTTAGCTATTTTAATTAGTGAAGTGATATTTATCAATGAAATTTTGGTATATTTTTTATTTTTATTGAGGATTATGTGAATCATATAAGGATATTTCTTCAATAGTTTTTCATTAATGATTTACAATCAGATATTAAATTGTATTATTAAACATGAGAAATTATTTTATGGAAAATTTATATTTTTTGAGATAACTACTGAAGAAAACATGTTTAATTGGTGGATAGGTTTTAGTTTTAGAAAGTGTTTGATGTCGAAACAATAAAGGGTTGGGTGATTTTGAAAATGTCCGTTATATATTAGCAATGTCAGTGGGATTGATGATAAATAATAACAATTTTGGCAATGTTTATTTAATATTTTCAATAATGATATAAATCGAATGGTGTGTGACCTTATGAACTAGTGGTTAATACCATTTTATGGTTAAAGATTGAGATAATTTCTAGTAGGAATGTGTAACTTCATTGTGATTTATTAACATGAATATTCAAATGGTTTTGAAAAAGGAATTTTATGGTCTAGAATATATGATTAAAGTGTATAAATACTTTGGTATATGATTTTATGAATGGAAACTGTTTTTTGGAGAATGATAGTATCTTGATATAGCATATGAGAGTATGGTAGATTTTATATTAGAAGTTATACTCTGAATGATGAATATATTAGGAATACCCTCACCTACTTTCTTCAGTGAGTAATAATTAAAATTTTTAGGATGTAATTAATTTAAGGGTGATAGAATGTAAGACCTCAATAATTTAATACATGTTTAAATTTAAATTATTCAATGTGTTGATGAATTTATCCACACACAACACCAAACATAAAGGAAATTGTGATATATTTATAAATTTATAAATATTTAAGTTTGAAAATTAAAACCTATCCATTGAATTAGTAGGAATAAATTGGAGTAACTGCCTTATGAAAAACTTATATAATTAAATTAAAGGAAACTTTTAATATAAATGAAATTCATTTAACATAGCTAAAATGACTAAATATGATCCTTTAATGCTTAAAATTTTATTTTTCTAAAAATTGACCTTCTATGATGTATGCTTTTTTATTTCAAGAAACATTTTATTAATGATGATAAACTATATTTTAAATGATTAATTGGTTAATAATAATTTAATTAGTAAATTTTATAAAATATAAATAAGAATGGTTAATATTCAAAAAATCTATTTTCCTATAAAAAATATTTTCCAATACATATAACCTTTTTATTTAAAATTTCACCTTCTAAAAATTTTAAAATTATTTTTACAAAGGAAAAATTAATTTTGGATTCATCATAGAAATATTTTATTAAGTTGATTTTTTATGATTTATCTAAAAAGAATTATTTTACGTGAAAATAATGTTTCTAAAAATAACATGCCTTTTATGAAATTATTAGCATATAAGAATGAATTATAAATGCATTTTAAAAATTTTTAAGACCATATACGGATTTTATATGTGACTTAATAATTTTAAAATAGTTGGTTTTAATTTATAAATTTCTATTTCGTATTTAAGAACATATGTAATATTTTATCAAAATTTTGTTTAATACAATATACATTTTTATGTTAAAATTAGTTTTCATCACTTTTTTATATTGAATAAAATAAAATGGATTTAAAATTTAAAATTTGTAATGTTCTAAGTTTTAGAGTGGGTGGTTTAGTGGGTAAATTTGAACATTTTGAAATTTTTGAGTTTGGTGGTTGAGCCAACATAAATTCTAAGATTTAGAACTAAATTTTGAGAGTTTTTTTACTAGGGAATTTTTTAGGCTTGGACTTTGGTTAGGTGGAATAAACAGGTGTTTAAGTGAACACCAGAGAAAGGACGCATAGCCTGGAATATTAAAAATATCCCTATCCATAAATAAACTCTGTGTAACATTTAAATGATGTGTGAGCTGTTTTCACATTGTGTAGCAGGGTGTGAAGGCTCAGTGTGTATACCCAAATAATTCAATACATTTAACTAGTTTCAGCATCATAAAACTAATTCATGACATCTAAGATTTAAACACCATGGATCTTGTGGGGATTTTTTTAAAAAAGGGAACCGGGGGTTTAGATGTCCTCCTTTCACTTTTTCTCCCGCAAATAAGATCTCACCCATAGTAGGGTTTCTCTTAAAAATCTCTATGTATTTTATTGTTATTATCCAACTCTATGTTCTATCAGTCTCATTTAAAGAATATTGGTAAGGCCTTTAATCATCTTTCATCCTCTTCTCATTTAACTCTCCATATGGAATAACAAATCTCTACAATCTATTTTTCCCTATTTTCAGGGTATTCATCTAAAATCTCGATTTCTTTCAATACGAATCATGTTATAGGATGATATCTAATGAAATAGAACTTATGAGTATAAGGTATTTGGTTCCTCATTTTCTATTTATTTTTATAGGTGTGTTGGAGTTCGTGATTTAATACGCACATTGGATTGACCGAGTGAGAGTCCTAATTAACTAATGATTGTCTTAAAATTGATTAAATGATGTTATGGGATGTTTTTGGGTGTTCTATATATTATTCATATATTCTAACCTAGGTAAAATGGTTTCAAATAACTGGGAAGGTTATGTATTTTGATTGAATTGGTTCCTTGGGAACATGATGGGAATAGTCTGAGACTTGTGGTGATGTTGATCACCTGAACAAAGGCGACACCGTTTTTCAGGTTGGGATCAACCCAAGATATATGGGGTGATTTTGATCACCAGTTTGAGGTGATATGGTCATAGGGATTGGATACGATGAGCTCATCTAGTTGAGGGCATGGCCCATAGGACTTTTTATGGTGTTGACTATCAGGATTTGGGCGATGTGGTCATAGGGGAACTTGGTGTTAGGTGATGTATCATAGGTAAAGTTTTTTATTACTACTCACCATTGTTGGTCGATTAGATGTTAGATTCATGGGTACATAGATAAGACTCATTTTAGGGGGTTTTGAACACTCATTTTGGTTGAATGAGTTCGTTGATATTTCTACTTTGGTGAAGGTTTTGACTATCAATTATGGAGATGGTTCTCATTGTTGAAAGCCATGGTTGATGGTGGTGGACCATCAGGTGATGGTGTTGAGACCATCAGTTGAAGTATGTGGCTTGCCTTCATACTTGGGGTCGATGGTCCAAGATTATGTAGGATAAATATCATATTTTCTTGGTATCTTAGGCCGTTTAGATATTTTTTATTTATTATATATTTGAGGATGGATCTCATCATGCCTCAGGACATTAGGCTATTGAGCCGATGGTGACATTATGATGGATGTACTTAAGACCTAAGAAATATTTATGGGTGTCTTGTTAGCATGTTGGTTACCTATTAGTGTAATGTGACATGTTGGATGGAAAGATGTTCTATGGATATATTTATGGGAGGTACCCAAGGGCTCTCCATGAAGGATTTTCTTCAAGGGATGATTGGGCCTTAAATCATGGGTCCTCACCACTATATATATATATATATATATCCATACATGTATTGTATGAAATATACATATTTGGGGACATGTTTTCATAGATATAATAGTGTTGGGAGAAGATTATAAATGCTTCCTTGTGGATGTTGAGCATAAGGGAAGCATGATAAATTATTAAATGTGCATGTATTTCCTTTTTACATAAATTGTTTAGACACTGTATAATTATGGACATAAGATAGGAACACGCTGGTGGTGGACTAATGAGTTCATGATCAAAGCCTACAAATTCCCCTATGGGTGCATATAGACTTTTTGGTTTTGATATTAGGTAAGTATTTAGTCTTGTAAGCTTTATGTTGGGGATAGAGTCATACTTCTTTTTCATGGCATGGCTGGTAGTGAACCAGGTGGATCTTATGCATCATGATGAACCTTATTTTCTATTTATATATATATCTACCTATATGATCGGACATTAGAGACCTAGTTTATCTACATTTTATGAACTTTTTTGACATGTTTTATCATCTATAAATGGTATTATTCCTTTGGGAATGATTTTACTACAATTTTTTATTATGATTCCATTATGTTTATTCTCTTGCTTACATTGAGTTTTTTGTTTCTTTTTCTTTTATTGTACTTCTTACAGTATGGTATATATATATATATATGAACCATTATTATTATCATCAGATGAGAGTATAGTCTCACCACTATCATCTCATCAGACCTTCACTTTTATTCAACATCATTTTCAATATAGGGAGGCATGCTTAAGGTCCTATGGAAAAATAGTCCAAAGAACTATTGAGTAGAAAAAAAAATTGGGGACCTACAAATGTTATGAGAGATAATTATTTTTGGTGTTTCCTTGCAGCATCATAAGTTCTGGGTTTAAAATTTTAACCACATTCAACTAGTTACAAATATTTTCAAATGATTTTATTTTTCTTTTTGGTCATACTATTTAGTCTATGGTATAATAGAGACAAGGATGTAGTTAGAACTAGGAAAATAACTCATGTCGGGTGCCTTCCACCACATTCACGGGGTATAGACCATGTTTCTTAGGTTGAAAATTTTATGTTCTATGTGCTTTTATAGTTTATTTCATTTCCACATTGAGTGGAACACTTGGGTGTGATGTTTATATATTATATAGAATTTTAACTTTGGCCCAATATGGAAAGTGAGGTTTGTTTATGAAACATAGTAGGCACATATTGTGACTAGATATATGTATGTACATGTAAATAATATCTTAAAACATGTAAAACACTAATATGGGTTCGGTTATTTAATGTTTCAGTAAAAATATTCTAAACATTGTTTTCCTTCTTAGCCTTTTTGGCGGAATTCCACTCAGCTAGCCGAGGTATGTGGTTCTTGGTGAGACTGATATGTGATATTTAGTCCTGAATTTGATATTAGTATGAAAATACAATCAAAGGGGGTGAGTTATTTAAAGTGTAAAAAATAAGGTAAAAATCGTTTTCTTATATATCATGTTTCTTCCATTCTACTCAAATATCCCAGATTTATATACATGATATGTGATTCTTAACATTGTAATAGGTAGGGAAGGATCAATGAGGTCAGATTATATGTGATACCTAACTCTATTATGGGTAGGTATGGGGAAATGGGGCTGGATGACATGTGACATGGGTGTAGTAGGGAATTGTAAGGGTGGAGAGATATTCTACCAATTATTTTTTCCCTATTAGTGATATCTATATGTCTATTTTACCATCATGTTTGGAATTATGTTTGATTTTACGTAGACTGATTCTGGTGGAGCATCATGAAGATGGTGATATGGTGCCCCTATAGAGAGAATGCGATGTGGCCCCTGAGGGATAAGAAGAAACCCACAAGGGATGGTATGATCATGAGACATAGGTACAAGATCCAATATAGGTGGGAAAACCACATCATATGGTAGATATTGGGACATGGTTAGATGATCCACTTAGGGTGAGATTGGTTCGAGCTATCTAGGGCATCGACCAGGGAGCTCCAGGAGCTGATTTTTCCATGGATTATTTGAATTGTGAGTTCTAATATTAGAACCTACCATTATTTCAGGGTGAGGGTGGACCAAAGTAGTATAGAACGTTATCAAATTAGTTTAGATTATTTTTTCACTTGAGAAACCCCTAGAGGGTGAAGCTGGCTACATATTTGCTCAGAGGACATGAAAAGTGCTGGAGGGATGTATAGTTTCAGGTTGTTAGACATGAGGGACTGGAATATAAGGATTTCATTACTATGTTCTTTAATACCACATTCTTTGAGACCTTGAGGGAGAACCAAGTTCATGATTTTATGAATCTTTGGTAGGGGAATACATCTATCTTGGATTATGTTGAAAATTTCACAGAATTGTCCCGATTTGTGTCTTTTATGGTGGGAGACGACATTGCTTGGGTGAGGAATTTTGAGAATGTCTTGCGGAATACCGTTAGGGTGAAGGTAAATATCTTTAAACTGACCTCATTATTTGATGTGGTAAATCAAGAACAATTTTTTGATGGAAACTGGATAGACTAGTCTTCTTCAAGCCGGGTGATGGCGTTAGGTGATCTAAGCACTAGGGCTTCAGGTAGAAAGAAATGAGACCGTGAGGAGTATTAGTAGGTAGGTCAGGTCATAAACTTGGATAATCCATCTAGGAGTGTATCCTTTATGTTGTACTTCTGGTGTGGGAAGATGGGGCATGTTTATGCTCAGTGTGAGATGACTCCAATGGAGTTCTAGATATGTGGTCAGATGAGGGATCTTGATAGGTTCTATAGGAAGACTTATTAGATAACTAGGATCCCAGAATTGAGTTAGACTCAGAAATTTTAGGTAGGACTGGGAGTAGTACCAGGAGTTAGTATCATTGATTTAGCTATATGCGTAGGTCTTGGTAGATAAAGAGAGACCCAACAGTTGGTCCAGTGGTTGGTATTTGGTGCAAATCCACATGGAGGATAGACCTAGAGTATTAGGGATTTAGGCTAGTTTCATGTTGTTAATCTATAAGGATCAGAGCAGGTCAAAAATTTCATGATAGTAAGAGGAAATCCTTGATCTTGGAATGACCTTTTTGTTTTTGTCATGGTTTCTATGGGTGAATAAGGTGAATGTGTGTTTTCCGTTGTACCAACTAGGAACTGGTTAGTATGTTGGCCTCAATTAAGATGCCTGGATTTTATGAGGGTTGTAGGTATCAAGAATATGATGGGAATGAATATATATATATATATATATATATATATATATATATATATGATTCATTGTTAATTTTGAGCATTAGTCGTTATGAAATATTTATGGGTATCTGATGTGATGTAGGATTTAATGGGTGTTGTGTATGAAATGGGTAAAAAATAGGCATCTGATGGGATGCATGACTTGATGGGTTTCATGTATGAAACAAGAATACATTTAGAACATGATGAGTTATAGGAGTGATGATATTTCATAGAAGGAATTGTATATACATGGATGGTCTGTGAAAGCATCAAATATTTAATTTTGGTTTGGGAGACTAGATAGGTAACTCCAAAGGTGGAGAGCGCCTCAAAAGTAGATAACCTATGCTTGGTGGACCTAGGAAGACCAAGGTAATATAATGGTATGGTTATATTTGGTACCATCTCATTTTGAGACCTTATATATTAGGGATGATCTATTTTACCATGGTTATATTTTATTGTGTCGAGTTTTTGAATCGGTTCTTTGGTGGGTAAATTTGAAAATTTAAATTTTTAGGTTTGGTGGTCAGGCCAACATAAATTATATTCTTTGGGACCAAATTATGAGAGTTTTTTTGACCAAAGGAATTTTTTTTGGGTGTGGTCTATGGTTTGGTGGATGCCTTGGGTGTTCCGATGAACAGTTGAGGAAGGACATATGACATAGGCTATTGAAAATATCATTATCCCTAAATACACACTGTGTAACATTTACACGAAGTGTATATTGTTTTCATGATGTGAAATAGGGTGTAAAGTCTTGAAGGGTCTACCTGAGGAATTTATGATGTGTTACTAGTTTAAATATCATGAACATAATACCCAACATGTACAATTTATTGGCCTTGAATCATATGGGGAAATGTTTTTTAGAAAAGGGCAATTGGAGGATCCAACCCCTACATTCATTTGTTTCTCATGCACAACAGCTCTCACTCACAGAATGGTTTCTCCTAACCCTCAATTAAGTTTTTATAGTTCTTCTCTATCTAAGCTCCAATCTGAGCTCTATATGACTCATTAGAACCATATAGTCAAGGAATTAAATCCTCTTTCTTCTGATTCTCATTTATCTTGAGATACAAAATCATAAATCTATGTAAAATATTTTTCCATATTTTCTAGGAATCCATCTAAAAGTATGATTTATATTGATATGGATAAGGTTAAAGGATGATATCTAGTGAGATATAACCTATGAGTATAATGTTGGTGGTTTCTAGAGTTATCCTTACTTTTATAAGTGTTTTGGGAAGCGTGATTTAATACTCACATTACATTAACCGATTGAGACCTCAAATTGATAATGATTGTCTTAAAATTGATTAAATGATGTTATGGGATGTCATTTGGTGTTCCGTAGACTATTAATATATGTGAAGATGGGTAATATCATTTTGACCAACCCGTAAGGTTAGTACACTTGTATTATTTTAAATTAATTAAATCTATTTTGATTTCATTGGTTCCTTGGGAACATGATGGGAATGTGCTAAGACTTCAGGTTATTTCAATCACTGGATATAAAAAAAATGGTTCATGAAGTTGGGTTTAGACCAAGATATACGGGGTGATGTTGATCACAATGTTGAGGTGACATGGTCATTATGATTTAATGTTACGAGGTCATCAAGAAGAGGGTGTGACTCATGTACTTTGGAGGGTGTTGACCATCAGGATTAGGGAGATGTGGTCATAGTGGTACAAAGTGAAAGGTGATGTAGATTAGGTATTTTTGGTGATTTTTTCTCATCATTGATGGATAAATCATCGTTGGAGTAATGGTCACATGTATAAGACTCAATAGAGGTGGAGTTGACAACTCATTGTGGGTGGAATCCTATATATATATCAAGGCTTAGTTGATGGTGTTGTCCATTAGTTATGGAGGAGGTACTCATTGAATAAATCCACAATTGATGGCGGTGGACCATCTGGTGATGGTGTTGAGACCATCAGTTTTGGGATTAGGCTCATCAGTATATTTGGGGCTGATATGCCAGGATTATGGAAGGATGGATATCACCATAGATTAGGATTTTGGGTTGTTGAGAAAATGGTGATTTATTTTATATTATAGGAATGATATCACAGTTCCTTAGGACGTCAATATGTTGTGCTGATAGTGAAATTCTTAGCATTGGTTTGAGGAAAACAATATATATTGATGGGTATGCTATTAGGATGCTAGTTTCCCATTGGTGGGATGTGAGGTGTCGGATGGAATGAGGTGTTGAGGATATATTTATGGGAGGTTTTGAAGGGCTCTGTAGGTATGATTTTTTAAGGGACTCCAGGGCATTAATCCTTGGGTCCTCAAAACTATGAATATATTTATATATGAAGACATGTATTTTATGACATATATAGTTATTTAGGGGAACATTTTCAGAGATATACCCATATTTTTTGAAGTAGGTAAACGCTTCCTTATCACTATTGAGCAGAAGGGATGCATGTTAAATTATTAAATGTGTATGAATTGAATTTTGAATTATATATTCCATAAACTGTATAATTATGGATGTAAGATAAGAACACATTGGTGGTGGCCTAATGATTTCATTCTCACACCCTACATGGTCCCCTCAGGAAGCAAGTAGAATCTATGGTTTTGTGATCAAGGATTCAAGATCAAGATCTAGACCTTAGTGATCAATTCATACTACTTTTATATATGATGGATAATAGTAGACTTGGTGCTTTCTACATTGGACCTTATTTTGGATTTCTATATATGTACCTATATGGTCTAGAATGGGAGACCTTGTTCATCTTTTATTTACGATCTTCAATGACATGATTTTTCATCTACAAATAGTGTTATTCTTTTAGGATTGAGTATAATACTGTTTTTTATTATGCTTCTGCTATGTTTATTCTCTTGCTTCCACAATGTTTTATTATTTCTTCATCTGTTATAGTGCTTCTCCCACTGTGTTATATATATATGGAACATTGTTATTATCATCATATGAGGTTATAGTCTCCACATTATCACCTCATCGGACCCTCACTGCTAGTTGTTAACCATTGGCATATGGGGAGGTGCGCATAAGGCCTAGTGGAAAACCAGTCTGGGGAACTATTAAGTGAAAACATGGTCCGAGGTGATACAAAATCAGTGGGTATAAATTATCTAATAAATTAAATTTTATTTTTAGGCTTCTAAATAAGTTAACTTAGGTAAAAACTAGTTACTATGGTAAAAGCTAAAATGGTAAATGTAATTAATCAAGGGGCAAGGGGATTGAAACATGTTAAAAACATGTATATAATTAACTAAATGATGTGTTTCTAGAACTTATATCTTACCCACTCAATAATTTCTCAATTTTAGTGCCACATTACATTTTTAACATATTCCACCTTTATATTAAGTTGAAATATTTTAAAAAATACCATTCTAACCAATTATAAAAGGGGCCTCTCACAACCCCTTCAAGGAACCCCTAAAAATCAGTTTCCCCATGAAACAAATCATTTTTTCCTTCCATATATTTCTATCCCAATTTATTGAGAATGTGGTTAGAAAATATTAGCCTATTCCATCCATTTACATGGGATCTTCCATGGAAATCTCAAAGTGCTCAACATGAGTAATCATTTTCACTTAACTTATTTATTTTCTATTTTTCTTTTACAATTTTAATATTGAAATCCCTATATAAAAACATTATTATCTAATATATACTGAATTTTATTATACTAAATTAATAATCATTAATCACCCTTCACCTTTTCTTTTATGAAATATGAAACTGTAATTCATTCATTGTGCGTGCTACAACCTCCATGACGCAACGTATTCCAGTTTTCTTAACTAACATAAAAGGGTAGTCTAAAAGTTGAATCTAATAAATAATTATGATATTCTTATCATTTTTATGATTATGAAATATTATACCATGTTACTCATTCTTCCCATTATATAGAAAATAAATTCATCAGTTATGCAAATTTATGGACTACCGCCTCCATGGAGTGACTGATTTTAATTTTTATTCTCATGACCAATTTACATTGATAGTCACGAGGTTGTGATTAAAGAACAAATATTTTTTATGATATAATTAAGGTTATGGTATGTAAAACTTTATAACCTATTAATGATATGACCGAAAAATGACTATTGTTAATTCAATCATTTAAAATGAGTGAACTGATGAGAAAATAATATCTTCTTTCTATGTAATCATTTCATATAAAATATTTCATATTTATAATTTTTTTAAATTCAGATTCATAACAAAAATAAAAAATAAAAAATATAATTATTCTTCTTTTATAATGCTATGACAACTAATCCACCTCATTATCATCCATTAATCATGGTAGTTTCATGTTTGGGAAAGTTTAACAACCTTGTTCAACAAAACTGTAAATTTATATCATGGATGAAAATGAGAAGATAATTAATTTATAATATGATATAAATATGTATAAAATGTTTTTTGGTTCTAATAAGGTTATATAAATAAATAAATAATTAATTAATTAATCACATTTCATTTGTTAAGAATAACCAAAACATGATCATCGACGTTTTCATCTTCACGATTCATAACCAAAAATGACATAAAATGCAATTATAGATATAAAAAACATCTTATAAAATATATTATAGTAGATTACATTATATAATAATTATGTGATTTGAGAAAATAATATACTCCCACACGACATTAATTAGGCTAGTTCAATGTGTCAATGAATACTTACACATAGTTTTGAAAATAGGTAAAGAATAACTAATATATAAATATACACATATATTTATAGAATGATAATAAATTGGGAGTATAAATGGTTATTGTTATGAATATGTTTCCTAGTTTTGCATTTAAAAATCTTGAATTAGTTTTAAGATAGTTTGTGAAAGTGCAGAATGAATCGGGATTGAGGTAAGGGTTTACGTCTCAAATTTATTTCTTCAAGAAATGTTTGGTATTATGAAACTAGTTTCATTTATGTGGTGTATATAATACATATATGATATATCCTATAATTAATTTTATTTTAATCTTGATATTTTATGTTCAATTGTAATATATCTTTTTATTGGGTTTGTATTAAAGTGTTACTTGACCCACATGAGTTTTCATGGTAGCAATTTTGATTCTTTCAGACATGTTACATGTTTTAGCCACATTTAGTTTGTATGGTGTTATATTGATTTAAAATTACAAGAATTATCTATAAATTATTACATTTTAATTCATAGTATAAAATAATACTAATCATGTACTTCTATCGAAATTTCTTTTGACTTAAGTGTTACCTGGGTCCTAAGAATTTTGGTGACTCAATTTTCATTAATTGAGTTATGATCAAACACATGAACATATTTCATAAATGTTGGTTATATTATTCCATTTTATTTTATTATATTTTGTTATATTATTGTTTAGATTTTCACCACATAAAACTTTTTTCATGTTTTTCATGATTCATAGAGTATGTTGCATGTAAGGGATATTGATAACGCAAGTCTCCCTTACTTGATTTATATTGTTTCATCATGAAATTATTTATTTCATTCATAGGTTCTACCATAATAATATTTTATTATATTGTATTTTATTATCCTATTTTGGAAAATTATGTTTTAATATAAATTAATTCTTTGGTACTCTTATTATAATGTGAGTATTGAGCAAAGGTATTTTGAAAATAATAAAAATGGGGTTTCCTTTCTCTTTATTGGGTTTTTGTCTTCCAATCCTAATTTCTCCATCATAAAATTTATGTATTTTCAGGGATCACTTATTATAGATTATTTTTAAAATTAAATATTTTTAAAATTCTTTATTCCACCTTTTCAAGAGTTAATTTCTATGATCATGTAACTTTGTATTTAATTCCAATGCTATTTTTTTTTCAAAAGGCTAATTTATGTTTTTTATTCCATATCCAATATCATTTAAAAAGGATTTATCCTAATTGGGATTATATTCCATGATTTATCCTCTAATATATATATTTTATTATTTGGTGGGTTTAACTCCTGATATCAAATGATTTTATTCTTGATCCTTTCTTTTGTGACACCATTCGACAAATTCTTTTTGAGAGGGTGTTTTTAATTTATATCAATAACCTTATATGTGTAAAATTTTCACTCGATTTATGTTACTTTCAAACCAAACACCTTAATTATCATTATGAATTTTGTTTTTTATTATTCTAGTATTTAATTATTCGTATACTCATCTATATTACGTGAACATCAAATTTAACATAATTATCATCAGAATATTTCCAACTGAAAAGAATGTTATTCTAATGATGTGCAAAAAATTATTATAATTATGTATATTTTTATTCAAATAATGATGATTATTATAAAGTAGAAAATTAAGTTTCTAACTATCCACCATCTTCCTTTGAATGAGTTATAATCATGTTATCCATTTTATTGACATAGGGAAAAGTATTGGTGTTCTATATATTGTTTTTCCAATATAGAATATTATTATCAAGTTCAATATGTTTTTTTGACCATCCAACTTCTATTTCTGTATAGGTTATGCTCATTTTATCCCTTTTATTTACATAGGGAAAGGTATTGTCATTCCATATATTTTTATTTCAACATGTAATATTATTAGAAATTTGACTATGTATTATTTTATTATTCTCATTCTTTCTCAAAAGGGGTTATGATTATGCTCTCCATTTATTGTTAAGGGGAAAAGTATTGAAATTATATATAATTAATTACTATTAATATAGGTAGATTATGTATTCATATTCTGTATCTTTGATTATACTTATAGCCATGATTTATTTATTAATAGGTTTCTTAGGGAATTGTAAAAAAAATATTATTGACTCTTATGGTTAATGCATAGACTTAATATAGTGAAGGGTTGGTCCCAGAATTATACAGCCCCTTTGTGAATAGATAGGACTCATGAGACAAAACATGTTGGGTTTCAGTGTATACCACTACCCATAATAGGAATTTGTCTTGGAATAAGGCTATGACAAAATATTTTTGATACCCATCATTATGCATTACATTAGTATGAGAATATTAGTATAGATATCTGTGATCTCATTTATTTTCATTTATATAACATACTCTCAGATTCAAGTTGATTCCCACTTCATTTTTTTTACCTATTCTGGCCATATTATTTATGCCATGTTTATGCCATTATTTTCTTCAACTATATATTTTCTTTCACTGAGCCTTTAAGATCATCCCATCTTTTGTTTCTATTTCCATAGGGTATGAAGAAAATTTGTAAACATGACATGTTTAGAATGATAGAACATGTGAAAAAATTTATTGTTGATTTTTAATTCTTATTAATAATTAAGTTATTTTCTATATATGGAAAATATGCAGAAAGATAAAATAAATATAGATTTTGTTATTTATTTTTTCCTAATTATTTAATGATCTAAACCTGAAAAGTTCATTGATATGTAATAGATGAAATAATAATTTTTGATTTTTGTAATCATGGATAGTTTTATTCAGTATTTTAAAACTAGTATCAAAGTGAGTATATAAGGAATGTGTTTATGGTATCATATTTGGAAGCGAAGGTCTAAGGAATCATAATTTTGTTCTCACACCTTTATTGGGTGTCCATGGAACTTTGGTACCCAATTAGATATTTCACTTGATATGGGAATAAGTTAGGAAGAGGCCTTATACGATATTGTGGATCGAGATGAGGCATCTCAAGTGGTATTTGTAGATTGGAATAGAGGTGATGCTTGATTTTGTAGTCGATCCTCCAATAATTTCATTTTATTAACTACTATATCATTACTTGTATATCTGATTTTTCCAGTTGGTGATTATCCTTGTATGGTGTTACTAATTCCTCATTTCTTGTTATTAATAATTGTGTTATTTTATTTTTCTTGCATACTATGTTGTAAATTTTTATATATGATATTGGGATATTTTATCTATCATTGTACACTTTGATCAGGGGGTATATTCTCTGAAAGGTACTACCTCATAACCCTACTGAAATTCAAAAAACTATGATATACCAAAAATCACACCAATGTTCTTGTGATGGACTGGGCTGGTGTAGCAGTCAAGTGGGCTTTGGACTGATATTTTACAAAGGTATTCTTTTAAAATTTAATAAACTGACCGGTTGATTTTATAATACTATCTCAACTTTCTATTTAAGTAATATGAAAAATAAATTAGAATACGTGCACCAGGGAAGTGGAAGATAGTCACAGAAAAGTAAGGGTTATTCTACTCAGTCTCTAGGATATGGTTTTGCAAGGTGTTATAATTGTGGATAGAAATGGAATTATCTCAAATACTTCCATATCCCGACCAAAAGTTGTCACTAGTGTTGAAAGGTAGTACATCTAATGTGTTTTTGTGTGAGGGATTCTCATATGGGATTAAGAGATCAATCCAAGATATTGGCTAAGAGTTTGAATAGTAGGTGATGACTTCATAGGTTTCTATGAACCAGGTGACTCATGACCCTTAGGAGAAAGGTCATAGAGACGACACATATAATGTATATTTAGCTGACTTGGTTCCAACTGATTATAGAGAGGGACCTTCAATGGTTTAAGGTATGGTCCTAATTAAATATATATATTATATTAATTTTTTTGATACAGACACTTCCTATTTATTTATATCTTCTCTATTTATTACTTGTTTATACTTGTCGATTAAATTTTCTTTTGTGTTACTATCTTTTGAGACACCTTTGGAAAATAAAGTAGATCATATCTATATTTTAACAAAGTTATTGGTAGTAATTATGGTCTATGAGAATGTGTGGGATTTAATGATTCTAGAGATATCTATATTATATGTGACCTTTGGTATGGAATGATAGAGTAGTTACTTTTCACACATTGATTTTTATCATAGAATATAATCCTTTAAAATACCCAAAGGAGGGGATTTTTTGTTGATTGATGAGTGTGGATTTGAAATAAGAAACATGGGTATATACCTTTATTAGAATAGATCAATTATAGTAAAGTTGGTTGGTATGATCCTTGTATAGATTTAATAGGGATTCCATCCTCTTTTCCTCTTATGGTTGACCTATACCAATATGAATCCCTAAAATTTTTTTTGGGTTACCAGCAGATTATAGGTTTGAGTTTGAAATTGAACATGTTACTGAAATAAATACTATATTTATTCCACCAAACTGTATGGAACCTATCGAGTTTAATGAGCCTAAGGTACAACTTAAGGATCTTGAAGAAAATGGATGTATTAGATCAATCATATCTCTTTAGGGTTCTCTAATATTATTTTCTAAGGATGACGGTAGTATTAGATTATTTATAAATAAAAAAAATATTAATCAAAATACTAAGAAGAATAGGTACCCTTTTCCAAGTGTAGGAGACATGATTGACTGGTTAAGAGGAGCTCAGTCATTTTCAAAGATTGATATGTAGTCTAACTGTAACCATCTTCTGGTCTGGCAGGAGGAAATACTAAAAGTGATTCTTAGGAGAATATATGGGTAGTTTATGTATCGTGTTATATATTTTGGGCAAAAAAATTCTCTATTAGGGTTCACTGACTTCATTAACAGTATCACTCCCCATAATTGGAATCCTTCTTCATTGTGTTCATTGATGAAATCCTGATATATTCAAAGACTTTATAATTACATTCCAGAAACCTCATGATTGTATTGAGTACATGTTAAGTGAATTATATTTACACCAAGATCTTTGAATCTCGATTTTGTATTCCAGAGGTATATTTTCTTAGGAGTGTGATTTATAAGGTGGGAATTTCTATTGATCTAGATAAGGTGGAGGATTCTATGTCTTGGGAATGTCCTAGGAACATGTTTGAGATTCTATGTTTCTTTTGAGTGGCTAGGTACCATAGATAGTTTATTCATGAATTTTCCCATTTGGAATTTCTCAAGAGAATGATTTCCAATAAGGGGTTAATGTTTGAAGGGATATATTACTGTGAAGATTACATATTATATCTAAATATAATAATAACATAAAATATGAGTCCGATTTTTTATGAACCTAGAATTATGTACACAATGAATTAAAATGATTTTGGTGTGGTATTAGGAGCTATCTTACTTTATAATAAGTAGTTACTTGTTTTTGTCTCTCCAATTATAACCCCATGAGTTAAAATACCCCACTCATTGCCTGGGTTTAATTTTTTTGCTTTATAAACTGAAGTTTTGATTAAATTACCTCTTTGGTGAGAGACTTTTCTTATATAAGTACTATAATAGTTTTCAATACATATTATCCTAGTGGGACATAAAACCTATATTAGAGGAATTGGGAAGAGTACCTATAGATGTTTTAATTTGAACATATTTATGTCTTTGAGAAGGTAATGTTTCCATAGATGCTATTATTAAGAAGACATATGAACATGGAGAGTATACATCAAAATAAAAGTAGAAGCTAATGGCCTTACTCACAGACTAGAAGGTTGGAATTATTGAGGATATGGGGTTAGTTTCTTATAAAACCTTAGTTATAAAATCCTTATAGGTAGAGAGATTAAAGTTTAATAAAATTTTTGATCCATATTATCCCATGTTACATGAATGATTGGTGGAATATGGCTCCATTCTATTATGGAACTTAGATGGACGTGATGTGATTTATGTACATAATAGACTAGTGGTTTCTTTTTCTTTGAGAGAGGAACTAATGAGGGACTATCATGATTTTTAGTGTGAAGTGAACCTAAGTTCAACCAAGATGTATAACAATATCATATCATGATTCTAGTGTCTTGGTATGAAGATAGACATTTTAGGTTTTGTCTCTCACTATTTTACCCATCATAGGATCATGGAAAAGAATTAATAACCTAGTGGGTTACATCAGACACTCTCAGTTCCATTTTATAAGTGATATAATGTGAATATATAGTTATTCATAGTATTTACTAGGAACCTACAAGTATGAGATTATATATGGATTATAGTTTACCATTTGACCAAAGTAGATCATTTCTTATCGATTATAGAGACTCGTTTGATTGATGGGTTAGGAAATATTTGTGTTTGTAAGATTATATGAATTTCTGGAATAAATTATTCTATAATATTAGAGAGTGTCACACATTGTATTTCATAGTTTTGGTAGGGATTAAAGAAGGTTATGGGGAATTAGTTGAATTTGATTATGAATTATAATCCACAAACTAATGGGTAGTTGTTGAGAATGATCTAGACATTATAGGATATGACGTAGGTAAATTTTATGGATTTTGGGGGTGCATGGGATAATTAATTATACACATATAAATCTTTAATAATAATACTTTTTAGTATATGATTTAGATGGAACTATTTTAGGCTCTCTATAGTCAGTAATGTCATTCAACTCTATATTGGAATGAGACGGATGAGTCTTTATATTTTGGGGAATGTATGGTGTATGAGACCACATAATGGGTTTAATAGATTCATAAATGTATAATCACTTCTCAAGGAATACCATGATAAAATTATTACTATATAATATAGCCTTTGGAGATCACTGTGGGTTACTGGGCCTTTTATGAGCGTCCCCTCGGTTCAGACATCAATGATTACATAGGTAGGTAAAATTTGCATCATGGTTTATTGGATTGTTTGATATCTTTGAACATGTTAAGATGGTGTCCTATCATTATAACCTACCCCCACCGTAAAAAGGTATTCATAATATGTTACATGTATCTCTTTTTTAGAAGTAAAATCCTGATCATGAATATGTGATCGGCTGAGAGGATGTTGAGTTTGAACTTGATGCATCTTATATGGAGTGGCCTATTTAGATTATTGACTAAATCAAGAAGGTTGTGTGTAGGAATAAATTTCCCCTCATTTGGGTACTATGACAGCTCAAACGTATCTAAGAAAAGACTTGGTAATGAAAATTTCATATTCTGGTGCAATGACCCAAGAAATTCAAATATGCCTCTAGAGATACTTCTTGAGGATGAGAAGTCATTAGAGGGGTAGATTTGTAATGTCTTAAATTTTACGGTAGTCCTCGTTTCAAAATTTTATGCATTTTTTAAATTATAATTAAATGATTTGATGAATGTTAGGGGTGTTTGGAGAAGGAAGTGACTTATATGTTTAAATCAGGTTTCAAGAACCAGTTAAAAGCGTGAATACATATTCATGACGTGAATGGATATTAATGACATGATTTTTTTGGTTACAATCCATTTATTTAAATTAGGGAATGAATGGTTGTCTGGGAAGATTAACTAGGATCTAGTCTATCTCTATTCACAAAAGGAAATGTCATTCACGGCATGAACATACATTTCATAATTTTATACTATGGCAACTTTATATTTGGTGTATCATAAATTATGATATTTAGTGACAAGAATCCATAATTCACAACATGAATGGAGTATTTTCTTTTAGAATAATTGACGTGAACCTCATCTCTTTCTCATTTACCTTACTATTTTTTCCCAAACCCTAGGTCTTCTCTTGATGATTTTAGCTATCCAATTCCCCCTGAATACTATTATCATGGATCATCATGAACCAGATATAAAGAATTGACTTATTCTCCTCATTTGGAACTAGACCATTGACACCAATTAATCTTATAGGGTATGTTCAATCTATTCCTACCCATTTTATTGGGTTTCCTCTTAGATTCTTATCATATAGTTCTCATATGATGGAATGAGGGTGGATACTTGGAATTAATGGAGTGAAACTTGACTCAAAAGAAAATTCATTACGTTGAATTTTATTTTTATTAAAGCAAGGTTTCCTTACCATAGAGGGCATGCATATACATTGTTTCGTGGATTATGTTGTGTGTGTGAGTAGTCCCATGATACCTATTCATGTTATGATTCACATTTGGTGATGTGTATTAGTTATGTGATTATTTCTTAACATGACATGATTATGAACTCACTTATTATAGTGTTGTGTGTTACATATATACTTTCTCGATATCTATTATTGATGGTCTATGTTGAGATTTATGGGTTGGTTTCTCCTATAGAGTTGGAGTGTGGACTATGTTATGTATTGACCAAAATCCAAGAGATTGGGTCAATTTGTGGTGAATTCTTGATTGAGATCCGTGAGATTGGGTCGACGAATGAAGTGTGGATTTCCCCAAAGCTATGATTTGGGTCAACATGAGTATTACCCTTAAAGGTGGGCATGACTATCCCATTACGGGGGATGCGTACAGATAATTAGTTGACCATGTAAATTAGACCAACGTATGAATTTCCCTCTTGTATGGACCCGAAGCAAGTAGAGCCAGTATTCAGGGACACAACATCTGTGTGCACATGTACTATTTCTTATGGTTTATTTATGGAATTATTATTTTCACGGAATACACTTTTTATATTGTGAACTTATATTAAGGACCCATTGGTGGTTTTCTACTTTGATTTATACTCACACCATTCATGGAAATATTAAGGAGCATGTAGAATTTAGGATTAGGGATACAGTAAAGTGAAAGGGACCCCCAATGGATCATTGAGCTAGAGCTGTACGAAGGTATGAGGTGATGCTAGGTGGATGTTGAGTCATAGATATTTTTCTATATGTCACTCAATTTTTTTCCTTTTTTAGTACTAGACCCACCATTATGGGAATCCTTATTTAGATGGATTTTATGGTTTACATGTCATATTGTTATTAAATTATGTTTTTACCTAATTATTATTGTTATTGTTGTTGTGGTTTCTTCCATTATATTCTTTAATGGTTTTTTTGTTAGCAAGTGTATAGTATTCCCATTATGCCTCTTAGACCCCTCTATTAGTCAATAGCCTCTTGAGTATGAAGAGTTGATCATGATTTAATTTTTCACTTCAGTGAAGATTCGATGATTTGGGTATGGGTGTTACACATCCCATATTTAAATTATGTTTCTTACCGTAATCATAAATTAAGGGAATATGTGAAGAAACCTCAAATATTTTATCATTGGTATCAACCTAGGGATTACTATTAGTTTGGAACTATTGCAAAAATAAAAAATTCCCCCATTAAGAACTAAATGTGTATTTATTCTTATTAACATAGGATATGTAGTGAAATATAGATCTCCGATCCTAAGATCATACAAACAAATTGACCCCATTAATAGCCTAAGAATCATGACCATACAATATGTACACCTTTACTTACGGTTTTCTATATTTGTATCAGGCTCCCAATTCATATTGGGATTTCCATGACATTGTTTCCATATAGACTACCACAACTTCTGGTGAAATTTGTATGATCTTAAACCTCAATAAAATTTGGCCAATGTTGTATGAACCTAAACATAAGTCCCATATGTGGTTAAAATTGTATGACCTTAAATATTAGTCATTTGATTGTGTTATAATTTTTTATATATTTAATTAAAAATTAAAGAGAGGAAGAAATTTCTAGTTCAAACCCAATAAAGGGAGGCTTGATAAAAATTCATGTCTCTGCTCGCTAAACCATTACCTTTTATGGGTTAGGAAGAAGTTAGATTCTAAAACAATGAAGACATACATATTTTTGAGAATAACACTTGTCCCTAGAAAAATTCAATCTATGTTTACAAGACACCATTTTTTTATCCAAAAGTTATAACAGATCTTATTTTCCCCATGCATACAAGTTTATGATATGTGATGGGGTCATTTTCATTTAAGAAATGACCTCCTATTAACATTGAGTAGACAACCCATTTAATTGATTTTGTATTGAATAATTTTATTTTATAATCCTCCACCTTAGTAGTTTTTTCCATACACATTGGAATAATAATTAGGGTTCTTGAACCCCTATATAATATTCTTTTCTCTATGAATCTACATCATACCATTAATTTATAAATAACCATCAAACCAAAAACTTTGGTAGAGATACTTCTTTTAGAATCTCCAGAACCTTGATTTAATCATTTTGGTTTCATTTTTTTTAGAAATTGGTAAGAAGGTTACTGACTAATCTAAACCAATGTGATTTTGAATGTTGAACTAAACAGTTTCCTTTAATCCACTATGTAACCCCTTAGAGATTTATTTTTCAAGTGGAATGGTCCCCCTTAATCCTAATGTGCTATTTCTAGACTATGTGTGGGTGGTCCCACCATTAATAATGATGAACCTATTCCCAGCTGTCTCCATTTCCCATTGAATTATATATTCTTATTTTATGATATACACTCTATATAACCTATCTATTCATGTATATTCAAATACCTTCAATGTTATACATTTACGAAATGGTCCATCTTTAAAAGAAAATTATGAAATATTATTCATTTGAACTTTCACATATGGGTGTGAATCCCTTTTGAATATCCAAATGTATTGAATCTATACATGCCTCTAGAAATCCCAAATCCTTGAGTTGAGACTCTCATTTCATTAAATCCTTATTTGGTATAGGTCCTCATCATGTGACCCTAAACATCATGACCTCTTGATCTAATAACTATGAACCTAAAATGTAATCAGCAATCCATGAGATCATTTACACTAGCATTGGGATCTCCATTCACTTCTAGTTATCACCCTTTACTGGATAAACTATCTCATCCTATGTGGTCAAAGTTGTCTGACCTTAAACATAAAAAACATTGGTCCAATAAAAATGTATTTAAGTTGTGTACAAATTTTCATGAGAAAATATAAATTAGTGACATGTTAATATATTCAAGTCAATTCAACCTTTCTCCTACTACAAAATAGATTAGCTTATATTTTTTCCAAATATTTTTGACCTTAAAAACTCGTTATACTTATCCTCATCACAAGACCTTAAACAACATCCACAATGGTTTATCCCAAAAGAATTTAAATTATGTATAGTGTTCTATTCTATGTGACATAATTCAATTATGTACGTGAAACATTTGTTTCATATTTTATAGTTTATAGATTTAATAGTTCACATATGGTTTTCAATAACATCCCTATATGAAGATGAAACCAGTTTATTATCTCACATGCATGAGCTTGATCAAAACAAATACTCTTTTTCAAGAAGTATGTCCCAATTAATTTCTAGTATCATTGGATACATAGTTAAATCCATATCTATTATCTCAAATCCAGTCATAAATTATACTTTAATTTTATTCACCCCTACTACTGTAGTATTTGGAAATATAAATTTAGGCTAGGTTTTCTTCCATGAACCCTTTTCTATAATGTAAAAAGCATTGAATCAATTATTCCTCATAGAGACCAGAACACCTTGAGTCATAATTCTCCTCTAGGTGGGGAAAATCCTTGATTTGAGGCCCTCCACATTGTGAATATCCTCCCATAGGTGAGTCATCTCCAAAATCCTACTGGATGTTCAAGTAATGCAACAAAGTGCGCTATATTTCCATATAATTGAATTCTTTTCATTTAAAATAAATCCAATATCTGAGGGAGTGGGGTGGGATGCATTTTTTGGAATTGTAGAATTTGTTCCATGAAATTTTTCACATAATCCATGACATAGTCTTCATTTAGACAACATAAGTCAACTATGTGAAATCATTATCCATGGTACCCATGGAAGATATAGTTGAACCCTCTAGAATATGATAGAGTATTTTTTCAATACTAGTTTAAATGTGATGACTTTTGAACTAGTATTCATGTCAAAGATAAGTATTGAGGTTTGAAAAGACATTTAATTCTATATAAAGAGATTTTAAAAAGTATAAAATGGTGTAAGAATATTTGTGTGAGCATTAGTGAAAATTATTATCAGTATCATGATAATTGTTCTATGATAGGAGTGAGAGTGTAATAATTGTTGATGATGATCATCAGTTTCATGCCTATATTTCTACTGGTTATGTAGATTCTAGAGACCATCTTCGTACCATTGAAGGGGTGTGAATAATTGGTACATTAATTTTATAAATTCTTATTCTTTTAATTAAAACACTATGATAATTTAATATATTGATCCCTTAACTTTAGTTTCTTAGCCTCACCTTGTATGCAATAGAAATAAGTAAATAAAATAACATATGGATTTAAAAGGTTTGGATTTATATAATTTATCCTTACTAAAATAAGTTATACACCCTAGTTAATGATTCTCCACTATATGCCGAAGTGGTCACAATAAGTGGTCATGAACCCCAATTTCAATCTTACCTATGATTGGTTATATGCTCTAACAACTGATTGCATCCCTAGATGGTTATACACTCCAATCACCAACTACAACTGGTTATATTCCACAACCAATTAAAAAATTATTGGTAATATAATATTATCATTGGTATCCATCCATGTAAAATTATATTCCCTAACACAACTTCTCCTCATCAAGGTTTATCCATAATTAGAAAGATATTTGTCTTTCTCATGGTTTCTTATTCACCAATGATAATGATATTACTCCCTGAGCATAAAAGCTATAACCCACTCATGTGAACCTTTAAGTATATAAATGCAGTTCATCTTCAGGTTATGAAAATTTAAACTTCCCAACTCATTGGATATCTGAATGATCTGAATATTCTCATCTCAATGATTACAAAAACATGCAAGTCTTCTCCTGTATAGTGATTTCAACTTCCATCTCTTCTCACTCCTTGATAAAATAGTGTATTAGTTTCTTTAAATTATCTTCCACTATAATTATTCACAAGTTATTATTCCAATAATACTCAATACTATATTTATTCATGTATAACATACTTCACTGCCATCACATAACACCTCATTTTTAAAGAGTATTTTCTTATGTATTGAAGCCACAAACAGTAATGTTATATGAAAAAATAACATGAACTAAAGACATGAGAACTAACTATCCATGTATGGTTGGTTCACAAAGGACCATTAATTATTCACTCTACCACATGGAATTCACCTTTTCTTCATGCACTATACTATATGGGTTCTCACTTCTCCTTTACATACATAAAAAAGAACTGTGCACTATGAATGCTATGAAGAAAGCCAAATTTGAGTGAAAATTGATTAACACTTCCTAATAATTTCTCAATATCATTAGAATCATGATAATGTGTTCAATGTGGGGAATTTATAGGTATTAGTGGAAATTCTAATTGGTTAAAGGTCCTAGAAATAACATTTAGCCAATCATCTAATGCACTTATGAGAAATATATCATTATTCAATCACATGCCATTGATTTTTGTATTGGATACTTCATGATCAACCTCATAATTAAAAAACTAAGAGAAAAAGAATTAAATATAATCTCTTCACATACTAACCATTATATAGTGTTCATTGAAAAGTCCTCTACTTTATGGTTGCATGGTATCCTAATGATTTTCATGATTTTGTTTCATCCATGTGATCAATTTTTTATCGTGTACTCACATCACATGCACTGTTTATCATGTGGAAGATCTCATACCATTATCATCACATACTTCATTGAGAAACATTCCTTCACCATGTACTCCTTCATCGTGATCTAATCACATCCGTGAAAAAACCTCACAAGATCGTATATCGACAACTCAAACTATCCTCTCTTGGTTGATTTTTCTGACTTTCAAGCATTTATTGAACACACATGGATGTTCGATTGACAACATAAATCTTTTATTTAAGGGGGTAACTATATAAGCCTTCACATATTGAAAGTATAATTATAAATCCATGGATCCATACTACACCATTCAATTCAAACCATGATGTGCACCTGTAATGTCTATATCATTTAACGGAGTAACCATGACACACTTGTACCTCTACTCCATATCAATTTTATTCCAGGAGGAAACTTCAATTTATTATCATGACTTCTCAATAGGAAGGATTTTTAAACCCTCATGGGTGCCAACACTTACCCCAAGACTCCCATACCACCTAGAACATGGGAGGCTAAACATCATCCCCTCATTCTATGTGTGACTTACATACTGGATCTCACTATGAACTTCTATGGTTGACCTATTTCTTTCCACCTTTAATATTTGTCAAAAACCCTTTATTTAATGGTTTCATGGATTTATAGCTATGGTTGGACCATTTTTTAGGACACTCACAAAAAACCATAGCCAAAATATTCAACCAATAAATTCCTCTACCAACATGAAAGTGTAATTATAATAATTAAATTCCATACAACATAAACCTAATGACTAATTATCAATTTAATTATCACCTTTTTTAAACCCCAAAAACATACAAAAAAAATTAAAGTAGATAGTGTGGTCATAATCATCCCAAATTATCATATATATTATGAACACATCACCATCAATTGTTACATAATAATTTGAGGCTATAACCATAATAATATTATAATAATCATCAACTCCTCATTATTTCTTGTCAATTACTAAAAAAATATTGGTATATTCTCATCAAAAAGTCAGTAAACTTTATTGAAATCTAATAAAATTCACCCAATGGGTATTTCAACCTATTACTTTATATATTTTTTTTCAATACCACTAAAAACCTTTTATATCAATACTGGTGTTTTTATTTCTCCACCTTATATGTAATGAATACACATGATATAAAGTGATCCTCTCATACCATCTTACATATTTAATAAATCTACTCCTCCTTCCTTTATTAATAATCATATAATTACATTTAGTTAGGGAAATTATAACACATGTTTTCTTAGGAAAGATCCTTTATCTAGACAACTCAACGTCTACATGGTAAAACCTAGTATAGAAAACTAGAGTGTAGAACCAATATGATCAATGCTGTCTATAAATAAACATGCACATGATGCTAACACATATTCAATGAAATAATTTCTCATTTACATTTTGGGGAATCTAAAATAGTCAAACCATGAAATATATACATCTTATAATAATCTAAAAAACACATAATAATGTTCATGTGGAAAACATATAATCCACCCTTTTAGATCAATATAATCCCCCTGATAACAGTTTTCAAATCATTTGGAATTTGAATATGAGAGATATAGTCATTTTTAAAAAAAATTATTATTTTATCGTGAATATTTTAATATCTTCAACTCATGTTTTTTCCATCTCAAGGGATTCATCCATCTCCTTCAATTTTTTTCATGTTAATAAAAAATAATTCAGATAATGGAGTAAGGAGAGACCTATTTATTTCTCCAAAGTAAAAATTAGTTTGAGTGTTTACTATCACACTTATTTTTATTTAATTCTTCTATTCTCAGGTTGTGAAGTTATTTTCTCCTCATTAACATCCTTCATAGATTTCATGCTTACATTCTTCTCATGAAATGATTTATTTTGTGGAGTAGTGATATAAAACATAGATGTTAATGAAATTTAATTACCAAATTTAATTATAATTTTTAACATCTCTATTGGGATGGTAAAATATACGTACAATGATTCTTTACCTGTTTATACTTATTAGATTTCTCACACAAATTTCCTTGATTTTTCAAATTTTCATTTTTGGATAGATTCTCATAAACTTGTATTTGTCCTTATAGAACCATATTCATTTATTTATCTCTTGAGTGTATCTAAACATTATCCAATTTATACAATTTTAGTTGCTTATCCCAAATACATAATCACTCTTTATTTAGTTTCTCAGATTCTATGGATTTTCCCATGGATACTTTGTATATGTAGTAAAACATGAATTTTATTCCATTTTTTTCTGAGTTTTCTTCACTTTATCTTCATATATAATCTATCCAAGAATCCAAGTCATCCATTCTTCATAATTGTAACCCACTATATATCATATTCCAAGAACCTTCTCCATGTATTCATAAATTTTTTTAGATGAAAAATTATGTAAATTTCATCTCACAACTCTTTTTCCTTAAGATTTTATTCCCATATTCTCATCATAACCCCCTTGATTCATGACTCATCCATGGAAATGAAATGTTATACCAAAAGAGTAGTCCTTATGTCTATTCCTTCCAGAACACCAAAATATATCTAAAAATATTTTTTAACCTTTATAATTATTTTATTAAGACACATTTTGTTGTTGTACTTCCTTAAACTGATCCTTATTTTTTTATAGGGGATAGTATTCTTCATAAAATATTGCCCTCTTTATTTTTTATATAAGTGTATCTAACATAATATTTTAATATAAATAGGTTGAGTCTTATTTTGTGATTCATTAAATATAGATTTAGATTACCTATTGGAACTTTTTATCATGTCATCCAGATATGATTTACCTTTTAATTTTTCCACATTGTTGAAGTCATGTATGATCATCATCATCAACAATATAGTTTTTCTATTAGACACATAGATTTTGTCTCATCCAAATATTTCTCCTTTAGTTCTAGTTTCATCTGAAGATCACTTGCTATCTTCTCAAACTAAATAACTTTAAATCTATTCTTCTTAATCACAATAAAAAGATATTTTTTTATATCATACTCCTCCTTTTCAACTGTTGAATTTTTTATTATCCTTCTCATGTTTTATCATTTCATTATTAAGTTACTTTTTTCTCAAGAGCACCATCAAGATTCTATTTCAGTATCTATTATAGATATTTTATTTCTTCACTATCATCAGTACTTGAGGTATCAAAATTTCTCTCAACATGATATATAAAGTTGACTTCATCATTTGATTGACTGTTAGATGATGAATCAAATTTTTCTTTCCTACTTAATAGATTCCTCTTCTTAGTAATGGGAAATATCTTCTTACTTTTTTCACTTTTTCTTATTTTGGGATTTTTTATCATCATCATCTAACTCACTATTTTTAGAATTCGTCTTTATATAGTCATAGGAAAGGTTCCTAGTTCCATTAAAATTCTATAAGTTTAGTTTATGTTTTCCTTTTCAATTTCATTTTCCTTTGTTAAATATTCTTGATTTAAGGGTGATAATAGCATTGATATCCTCATAAGATTCATTATTATTGTAATCCAACTAATATTTTTCCATTCTTTTTTTTGTTCATATCATTTTATGGAGCAAAATTTCTTGTAAACAGATCTTTCCCACATTAATTTAATGCTTGGAGTCCAATTCAGTTAATTATCCTGACAAATCCATAAGAGTAGATATTAAATCCTCATGGGTGTCATTACCCTCCCAAGGTCTCACATTACACCCTACATGTGGGAGTCCATGAACCATCCCTTGTTTCTGGGTTTCACTCATGTACAACATACATTACCCTTTTGACTTCCACGCGTTGGATCTCAATGTGCGCCTCTACGAGCAGCCTAGTACTGACCACCTTTAATATTATCCAAGAAACCTTTAGTTCAAGGCTTATTTTTGGTATGACTAAGGATGGAATATATTTTTATCCAACAATAAAATAAAAATAATTTCCAAAAATTAAATCCATAACTTCCTCCACAAACATTCAAGTGTAATTTTAATCATTACATTTGATGCAAAATAAACACAAGGATGAATTATCAATTTCATTGTCTCCTTATATAAAACCCAAAAACATCACACAAATCATGAATTATAGAGTCTTATCATAAACATAACAACATATCATATGCATTAAAATCCCATAAATACAAATCATATGTGGCCACCTTCCCTTAATCAATGTCATGAAAAGGTGAATAGAAAAACTATAACATTATATAAAATAGTTTGCAGCTATAAGAATCTAGGAGGATGAATCTATTTTTTAATTTTTAGAAGGATTTAACATCATTGATATTTTTAGTAGAGTTTTGTAAGAAATAAATGATGATTTCACTGTGGTCAAGAAGCTAAAGAGAATAATTCCAAAAAAATTGATGCCAAATTCATATCTTTAGAATGTAGAGACTTGATTAGTTCATTATATATGAAATTAATAGAAATATATTTGATTAGGAAATGATAAAATGATCTAATCCTAAAATAAAAGGGAATAAGGAGAAAAACATTTCTTCAAAGTACTCAAAGAGTTAGAAATTGAATATGAAAAAATATACATTGATGGAGAAAAATGTATAGATGATTATACTGAGACACTTTATCTTATGTCATGAAAATTCACTAAGGGAAAAGGTAATAAGTATAAAAATAAATTTCTTATAAAATGATATAATTGTTGAAAATTTGGCTATTTATCAACCAACTATCCAATTAAAAATAATGATACAGATGAGAAAATTCATAAAGTTTCATCATAAAAAGTAAGATCATGTCAAATAATTAAATCTCATTTTTAAGTGAAGATGAAAATCACACAAAATTTTATAGGAATAAATTATTATATATTGAAGAAGGGTTATCCAATACTGATTAATTTAATTATGATGAGTAGATGAACCAAGAGGATTCCCATAATGTTTTCATGGTTTAAGAAATAAAATAAAATAATTCATTTGATGATGATTTTCATATTTATAATGTTTATGATTCTAAAGAAGTTGATTCTACTAGAGAATGAACTATTAGTAAAGATATTAAGATGTGTTTAAAAGAAATTATAAGGTTTAGAAATAAGAATTCTCATCTTGAAAATATTTCAACGTTCTCAAACATGCTTAGACTGAGAAGGAAAATCATGTAGAAGAAGTGTATAAATTGTAACTTGAGAATGTTGAAAAGAAAAGGATCATTGATGATAAGTTTTGTAATATTATCCTTATAGATACAGATCTTTAAAATTTAAGGTATAAAATTATTGAGTTGGATAAAGGGAAATAATAATAATAATACACCTACAAGATTTTTATTGAAGTTATAGGAGAATGTTGAAACCAAATGAAATATATCAATTCAGATATTCAAGTTGGTGAAAATTAAATTAAAACCTCTGATAATAATTATTTATATAACTAAATTTTTATTTCTCAATATGTAAGGGAAAAATATGTATTATCCTTAAAATCAGAAGAAAATTATAAACCAGATCACATATGGAAGAAGAATAATTAGGAAAAAATTTCCATATTATCCTTGGATATACATAAAATAAGTGAATAAGTACATTTTCTTAAAACACCAAAATAGTGTGCTAAAAATGGAAAAATAAATAATTATATAAAGATAAAAAAATATCTATCAAAGAAGAATGTTTTATGGATATTATTAATTTTTTCGTGTAAATGGTCATAAATCATGAAACAATTTGTACAATGTGTCTCTTCCATGCCTAAGTTATGTGAATACATCAATGGGGACATCAAAAATAATAATAATATAATAATATAATGTTTCAATAGCCAGAAAAGAAAACTATCTTGAAAATATCTTTTAATATCTGCATGAATCTTATGTGAGATGTGGTGAGGATGGAAATATATCAATTTATTCAATTTATTTTACATGAACACAATGGAACCATTATTAGAAATCAAGGATATATTAAAATAAAAATCAAAAAGACCATGTTGTAGAAGATTCGTTTAATGGTTGAAAAAAATACATGCATAAAAGATTGTGGTTGTTCTTCTCATATGACTGGAGATCAAAAAACCTGAATAATGTGGAGATATATTAGGGTTGAGCTATTATTTTTGGTGATGATAAATCTCTTAAAATTAAATGTTCTTGTATTGGGAATCATAAAAAGAACTAGATCAATCAAAATAATGTTTTATTTGTTAACAGATTAAGGAACAACTTACTAATTGTGTGGAAATATCAAAAAAGTGATTCTTAAGAGGAATATATTCCTTATAAAAAGGATAAATCATTGAATTATTATCATTAAGGGATTAATAACTCAAGGAAACTTGTTAAAAATTGGAGAGGAGAAATCAAACTACTATTTGAGTTTTTAAAATAAAAATAGTATATGTCATAGAATATTTATTCATATTGGCCAAAATAAAATGATTAAGTTAATCAAATAAGAATAAGTGAGAAATTTTCCAATATTTAAGTTATAAACTACTATAATTTTAAAGGAATTCAAGAAATGAGAAAATGACGAGGACTCAAAAAGGTGTTTATATTCAAATAAAAACCATTGGAGTTGATATATACTAATGTGGGTAGCCCAATGAAAAATAATTCTTCAAGTGGATATAGGTATTTCATCACTTTAATTGATGTTTTTACCATAATGGAATGTATAATTTTTATGTACCACATTTATCAAACTCTGGAAAGACTAAAAAGCTTCAGGAAGTTGAAAAAAACAAACAAGTTTCCCGTTGAAAAGGTTAAGATTAGAAAATGGTAAATAATATGAAAAAATAGTTATCAAAGATATTATGAAAACATGGAATCAAAAATGAGTTTAATTCATCATAAACCCCTCAAAAAATAATGTTTTAGAAAATAAGACTAAAATTATTTTTGATATGGATAGATTTATTATTACTGACAATGACACATCAATATTTTTATAGTTACAGTGTATCAGAACTGTTCGATGTATTCATTACACATGAAATTAAGTCTTATCTATGATATGTGTTCCTATGAAATTTGTTTTATAAAAAAACCAAGTGAAAAAAATTAGAGTGTTTGAGAGTTCATTTTTAGTCAAACAGAAATGAATTATTGGAATTAGGTTTTATGGGAAAGAAGAAGATGAAATATTTCTTTGTTACACACCAAATATATGTTCCTACATATGTTATAATAAATATTGAAAGAAAATTATTGATTGTATTTTATGGTGTTTAAAAATGAAAAATATTTGAAGAATTGTATTAAGATATAAAATGAGGATAATGTTGTTGATTATGAATCAATATAATTTAGATAAGAAACTATAAAAAATCAGAGTCTAATACAGATTCTATATATACTAGTGATGAAGATAGAATAAAAAATCATTGGTGTATTTTCAAGGTAAATAAAGAATTTGGATACTTGAAATATAATTGGTGATCAAAATTTGGGTGTTCATAGATAACTAAAAATTATGGGAACCAATTACATTATCCTTATCTATAAAGTTAAACCCAAAAGTGTTGAAGAATTATTTAAACATAAATAATGGATTAAATATATAAATGAATTCCTGTATCAAATAGAGAATAATGATACATGGTAAATTCTTCCAAGATCGGGGATAAAAATATCATTTTAATAAAATAGGTGTCCTGGAAAAATATAAATATGGATGGAAGTGTTAATAGAAATAAATATTGACTTATAAGTAAAGGATATTTCTAAGTAGAGGGCATTGATTATAATGAGACATTTCCCCTAGTTTCCTCACCTAAAACTATCATAATTATCCTTACAATTTCTATTTAAATATATTTTAATTTTTTTAAATAAATTTAACTTTTTAATTCCTTAATGGCCAACTCAATAAAAAGGTTATATGGAATTTATTGAGGGATTTATGTTTGATGATGATGAACGAAAAGTTTTTTTTCTTAACTAAGGCTCTTTATAGACTAAATAAATAATCAAGAATTTGGTACTTAAGATAGATTATTATTTGATAAGGATGGAGTTCAAAAATGGATGGGTTGAAACTAGTATGTACACAAAAAAATCAACACCAAATCACTCATTGTGATTTTATATATTGATGATATAATTTATTCAGTGATGAAGACAATGTGGGAAAATAATTTTATACTCAAATGTTGAAGAAATTTGAGATGTCATTTCTTGGTGAAATGAAATTCTACTTTGGATTCAAATAACCCAAGCTATAATTCATGTTTTTATTTAAAAAGAAAAGTATACTAAAGAGATGTTATAAATGTTTAGAATAGTGGAGATAAGAGGGGTATATGCACTTATAAAAGTTTGGACAAATATAACCATGGATGATGACATGTAATCAATAAATGAGAAATAGTAGAGACAACTTATTTGATGTAATATATATATCTGAATACTTCTTGTCTAGATATAGTCTTTTTAATCACAAATTATGCCAAATTCCAGTCTAATATAAATGAATCACACCTACTAGAAACTAAAATAATTCTCACATAAGTTTTTAATTCATTTTTACTATGGTTTACTATGGAAAAAGGGAGGAAATTTAAATCTAATATGATTTTAGTATGTGGATTGGGAAAGAGAGGTGGATGAAAAAAAATTATAATTTAATTATATTATTCTTTTTTATTGAAAAATGTGTTACATGAAACTCAAAGGAAAAAAAATTCAATCACATTTAGTTCTATTGAGGTAGAATATTTGGTTCTATTATAGGAAACTACTCAAATGATATGGATGAAGACTCATTTTGAGGACAAAAATATAGAAACTAGATACCCACTCAATATCATATCTGATAATAAATGTACTATTAATATGTATAAAAACCATTACAAAATTCCAAGTCAAAACACATTAACATTAAATATCACTTTATAAAGGGAAATGTGGTTGATGTTACATTGAAGCTGGAATTTGTTCCATCTAAGGAAAAAGTTGTTGATATCTTAATAAATCCTCTCTCAACCGGGTTTTTCAAATATTTAAAGCTGAAAATGGTTGTGAATCCCAATATCCAATGGTATGGTATGTTTTTTTTATTTTCCTACTCTATTTTATCATGTTTAAATCTGGAGAAAATGTTGTTTACTGGGGAGAAAAGTTTTCTCCTAAATGTGGGATGTTTTAATGCGTCCCTTTAGTGATATAGGATACAATTTTTCAAATCTATTTTATATTTTTCATGAGGTTATTATTTCAAAGGATTTTAGTTGAGTTGTTTTAAATGAAATTTTTTATTATTTAATCACCCTTATTTTATACACCAATATTTCTCACATAGAATTGTAGTTGAATATTTTAAAAATGAATGATTTGAGAATATTTAATGTAACTTTAATAGCTGTTCACTTTGGGTTTACAGTCAATAATAGGGATAAGATTGAGATGTATTGACAAAAATCTTAATTGAGAAATTATTGAACTCTTTAGAGGGTTATGTTGCATTTTGTTCAATACTAGTATAAATGTGATGATTATTGAATTGGTAATCATGTAAAGGATAGTTGTTGAGGATTGAGGGAACATTTTCTTCTATATATAGAGTGTTAGAGGTAGGTAATGGTGTACAAATGGGTGTGAAATCATTGGTGATAATGATCATCAGTTTCCTAAAAATATTTCTATAATAGGAGTGTGAGAATAAGTATTGGTGATGGTGATCACTAGTTTCATGAAAACACTTCTATTAGTACCTTCGATATCGAACACCCTTTTCATCATTTTTTTATGAATGATTTGTATGCGTGGATATTATATTAGGAAGAATATAGATGATCCTTAATAAGAACCAAAATTTGGCCAATTATTTCTTTCATAAATATTTTGAGGAGCCCACATATGACTTTATTCTCCTATATGAATTTTCATAAGGGTAGGTTGTTATGTATGACTTTGGCCTGTTTATGAATTTGGATGATGAGTCTATTAATATTTCCAGGATTATTACTTCTTCATGAGTGTATTATTATTGGGATATTTCATATGATTGTAAATGATTTCATTTGACTTTAATTATTCATATATGACTTTGAATTTACACATATGACTTCATAATGGTTGTAAGACTTCAAGACCTGCATGTTTGGATTCGATGTTTTGTATGACTTTGAGATAGCATGTATTACATTGAGTTTCCATGTGACAGTAAATTGTGTAAGACATTAATGACCTATTAAATTTGATAAATACAGTATTCATATATTCTATGAAATATTAGAAAGAAATTTTTGATAGTTTAGAGATTATATTTGACAATGATATGTAAATTGATTCATTAAAGAATAAAATATCATGAGGTTATTACTTTTGATTCCTACAGTGATATTGAAGGAAGTTATGGAGAGATTTAATCTATGACATGTGGCTCCAAAACCACGTAAAGTGTGTAGCATGCCTCATATAATTTCAGATGAGTTATTTATGGAAAATAAATAGATGAGAAAAAAACATTCTGATGAAATTTTTTCCAATATCATGTGGAAGTGATGAGGATGAGTCTCCATGAGAATTGAATTAATAATAAATGTATTTATTATATTAAAATGTTATTAGTGAATATATAATATTGGGAAAATAATGAATAGGTGTTAGATATCTGATAATTATTTTATCAAAAGGGGAATTTTTTTTTTGAGAATAGAGAACAACCGTGCAAGGCAGTGGTAAAAAGGATAAGAAGTTATTATTTTATCATGTTGAATGGAGATTGGGATTTCAACTGATGATCAATGTCAAAATATATTATAATATTTTTACAAAAAAATTTCTATTTAACTTCACTGGTTGGTGATGGTATTTTTGTATCATGTGCAAGGTTATACCCTTTCTTATAGATATCCATGATAATAAAATAATAGTTTTCTGTGAGTAGGATAAAAACCAGTATACACTTATGATGTAGTAATCCTTAGGGTGATGAACCTCATTAAAAAAAATTTCTATTACATTTTTATTCTTATTTTTTTGGTTTAATTATATTATTTAAGGAAAATTAAAAGGATATACAAGTTTAGAAAGAAAATTAGAAGCACTAAGTCACCCCTCATTGTTTTTAAAATCAATAATTCTATCATTTTTATATGAAAATGGTGTCTTCATGTGTTTTATGAATAATCAAATACCAAGATGTATATACCCTTAAAAAACACTTCCCTATCTGGTGATGAGGTGGTGAGAACCTTACACTAGGATTAAGCCATGTATTTTGTCCACTGCTAACAGAAAGGGGCTTCAAAACCATAAACACAATTTTGATGCATTTTAAAAGAAGTTGGTCTAAAAAAGAAATAATATTTGGAAAGTATATATATAAGGGTGTATTTTTTATCTTAGGATGCAGTTTTGTTGATCATAGATTCAAAATAGACACCCGGTCCAAGGTTATGGTAGTTTGAAGATACATAGAGTTTATACCAAATTTTGGTTTCATGCCAACAATAACTCTACGCATGTGCCATGTAAATTACCAAGTAGAGTGTACCCTACCTCATTTATGGACCCCTAATATTGTGTTACCATTTTTTCATCCCATAGTTGTGTGTTACATAATTCCACACACCTTGCTTTGTGCCTATCTTCACTTGCCTAGGCACACCTATATACCCATGATGATTACTACCATAACTAGGATCCCAAGCCAAGAGATAAATTTTTAAGATCCCACCTTTCTATAATTTCCAAATAGAAGTTATTTGTGGAGAACCATAACCAATGGAACTCCATCCCATGTTACAAATCCTTCTAAAAATCATTATTTATGGTTATTTTAAAATAATGAACATAGAGAATCGAGGATAGAAATTTTGTGCCTATAACCTCATAATTGGATCTATGTCCTAGGAATAAGACTACTAGAGAACAAAATAACTTAGGAATTACCACCTGGGAAATGAGACATGAACACTTAACTTCCTAGGATCCAGACCCCCAAAGTAACCAATCACCTATGTACCACCACCTGAGCACTTGATAACATTGGGACCCAAACACCTGAGTTCCCACCATCCAACCTCAACATGTTCTCACCCAAATAACCTACCTAGTAACCCAATCGCCCAAGACTTGATAATTGTGTGGAAATTTGTAATGTCTCTAATCTTTTGTGTATTATTTTTAAATATTTTATATAATTAATTCGAGACTAAGTGCTTAGACGACATGCAATTTTGAGGTCGGGTGTGCCCAGAATAAATGTTTGGAATATATTAAATATATTAAATAGCACACCCTTGTAGTTTTCCGGGAATGTGGAATAACTTCTAAATGGGTTCCCAGATCAGAAATACGAGGGTACCGTTGTATCCAAAACAATGACTATACCCAAGGAGAGGCCTAACATTGGGCGATGTGGGTTGGTTGTGAAAGTTTATTTTTGGACATTTTAAATAATTATTATAAATTAAGGATTTATTTTATTTGAACTTTACGTAGTGATGTAGTGACATGTTTTCTCATTTTAGATGAGCAGGAGCCCGGGGTTAGGTTCATAACCCTAGATAACTTACTAGAGGCTCTAGAGAGAACATGAAAAATTATCTCGATGGAAAATGATGATGGAGCTAAGATCGAAGATCAATGAATGCCGCTTTGAAAAATATCACCAGGTACAGTGACTTGATGATCGATCTTCTTCAACAGAAGATCCAACCTTGAGGAAGGGTGTATTGCTTCAATTATTCCTTTACCCGTTCTTTGATTTAACAATGAACGTGGACCAAACCATGAATAGGTTGACTCATGGATTGATTGTTCATTATACAATGTTTAATTGTGGGAATTTATGGATGATTATTATTATTTTTTATTTATCTTCATCATTCTAATGGAATATATTGAGGCAATAATGAATAACAATAATGGTTCATTCCATGAGTTGTTATATTGTGTTGTTCTCCCCCACATTCTTTGCGTTCTTCGCAGATTATGAATAGATGATTGTTTCACCACCATTTCTTGGAGCAACAATCTGAAATTAAAGATCCAACCTCATGATGACATAGTGAAGGTGCAACAATGACGAAGACGGATGGATCAAGGCATTTCGATAGATACCATTATTTAAGTGGATTTCATGCGGATGATCAGAATCAGTTTTTGAAGTCGATTAGAGGCTTGAAAACCACCAATTTGGTGTCTCTATGGTGAGACAACCGAATTAATTTAGTTTTGAGGTGAAAATATCAACAAATCGAACACCGGTGGATCAACTGAGGTGCACCATGAAAGAACAACAATTCTGGAAAATCCCAATGAACATGGCATGTATTTCAGAATACATGGTGTCTGACATCTATCACACAACATGTGGGATCTTTCTTGAGACTCGGCATGTATCTTGGGAGATACATGGGAACGGGGTGGAGTATATGGCATGTAATCCACCACATGACCAGACCCAGAACAATTACGCATGCTACCCCATGTACTGGTGCATGGGTAGGTAGACATGGGTTGAAGTTGTGTATTGGCACATGGATAGTATACATGGAGTGGACCCCAGATAGTAAGACACGACATGTTACCCTCTTTACACTCTGTATAAACATTTTGAACATGACATGTTCTTTATGAAACGTGCCATTGTACATGGGAAATACATGTGGTCATGGGACATGGCATGTGGCCCTTCTACATGCCTTGTACTCTCTTCTACATGGACTGACCTCCTTATCGACCATATCTCAGACAATTATATCTTGGGATGTATCCCCATGATCATTCCTTTAAAGGACAGTTTGTATCATTTCATATTCAAAGGAGTATGATCCATTCAGTTGGAATTTATGGATAGAAACATGAATTCCCTCCGAGAGGCCCAGAGCAGGATCCTCTATCCATTCTTTTTTTCACTAGTTAGAGTCAGGAATCGACACATCCCATCCTACCGGACATCGTTCCTCTGCATAGTAGGAAAATATAGACGATTCATGGTATATTCCATGGCCCTGGTAGTGGTCCTAATATTTGTATCATGATCTTCCCCACTAATGGAGTTGGTTCTCCCTGAGTTAGTGTACCATATTCTCCCTTTAGATCTATCTGCGTCTCTTTCTCACGTCAGTTCCCAACGAATATATCTTCTCAGATGAACATCATCAGTGCTATCAGACATAGGAGTGAGTTCTCTTGGATGAGTGCTTAGTGGAATCTTCAGACTAAATACCTTGCATGGATATGTGGACATTGCGAATGACCTCTAGAATCTAGGTTTGGGTTGAGTAAATTTGGATATGTTCTTATTATATGTTCTATATACATACACTATGTAGAGTTGATGGTACATTTACTTTGTATTGATTTGTGGTTTTTAGAGTTTCCTTATGAGTATTATTATACTCACTCCATCATGGTCTTTTACGGTACGTTTCTTGGCTTGTGAATATGAGCAACCTTTTGATGGAGTATAGGGTGGAATAGAACTGTATAGAGATCAGTAATTTCCAGATAGGCCGAGGAGTTCCTATTACTTTCAGTAGAATTCCCAGTACCTATCTTGTTTACAGGTTGGAATTTGTAGTTTTTAGACTCTTTCTTTTGGTGGGATTGTATTCCTGCATAGTTTACTTTACTGCACATTGCTTTCCTATTGTACTCTATTGGTTGGGTTTAGTGGTATGCATGCATTTTGTACCATTGAGGTTTTTTGACATTTCATAATTTGTGGGATTGGAGATGTTTGTGTACATATAGGTACTTAGGTAATGCCTCTTATGTTAGTGATATACCTACTTGGTGCTAGTCACTAGACCCTTCCCTATTTGGGGTTGGCTTTGGGAGGCACAACATTGGCCCCACTAGGATGAGTCATGACATAGTGGTATCAGAGGTTGTTGGTTCTACCTTAGGACCAAGGGTCTGTGAGATTGGTTTGGGGAAATAGTGTTATGTGTTTCGAGTTCGAATTTCAGGATAGGGACTCCAGTTTTGGTGTGGGTGGCTGGCGTATCCATATACCCTGACTCTGATAACATTCCTTTCAACTCGGTACATGAGAACACTAGTTGCAGGGAAACAAAAATGGTACATGCATCATATAGGAATGGATTTTTGTTTCCATTTCCTTGTTTAGTAATCTATTTAAATATAATCATAGACCATGATACATATTGTTTTCTTAAAGTATACCTCTTTGATGTATACCTACTAGGATTCATAAGCTCAAACGCGAGGATGACCCCCTCAGGGACGAGGCTTCGATATAAGGACCAGTTCCCCAGTAATTACCTCTAAGGGGTGGACCGACTATACCACTACTAGTTGAGAAAAAAATAGTACCTATAGTTCCAGCAGATGAGGAGTGCTTGCCGAATGTTCTCCATGAGTTTCAGATATAGTGTCCCATCATGTTCAGAGGTGATCCTGACCCTCAGGCAGCTAAGGCCATAATTGAGGCTGTTACTAGAGTTTTTTGTATATTAAAGACACCAGTAGACCAGATGGTGATCCTGGAAGCAAGTATTCTTTAGGGTTTGGAAGGGCGATGGTGGAGTTTGACCTTGTAGACTCATGAAGAGGTGAATCATTCATGTATTGAGTTCAAGAATCTCTTTATAGAAGATTTCACTATGGTTATACTGAGAATAATTCATATACATGAGCTTCTTTTGATCTAGAAGGATAGATTAATGGTGGATAAGTTTTCCTTGAGGTTCACCAAACTCTCTTTGTACTCGATGTATATGGTTAGGGTTTAGTAATTCTAGGCTCATACCTTCAAGAGAGGTCTACATATGGACATATAAGTCATTTTCATACTTCTATGCTTCCTGAAAAATGTTGGAGTGCACGAGAAATATTTGGTGGTCGAGAGATTCTTGGATGAGAAGAAGCAGCCAGTGACATTCATCAGTAGGCATACAGGTGTAGAGATCGCGGTTGCTGGGTGAAAATGTTAAGAATTTGGATCGGGACATGGGAGACATCATAGTACGTCCCCAGATAGGGGATTTATAGTCTTGGGCTCTCGAGATGGATCCTGTCGTCCTATGGAGAGGCGCTGCTACACTTTTGATGGTAGAGGATATCTCACTAGAGATTATCCAACCGAATAATCTAGTGACAGGGAGGCCGTGGATGAACCACTAAGGTAGAGGTAACTAGTGGATTAGGCAGACCCTCTAGGTGAAGGACGTGGAAGAGGAGTAGAGATAGCTAGAGGAGGTGGAAGACATTTTGACATACTACCACCCCCACCCCCAGGAGGTCCACGCTAGGCTCAGGGAGCTAGAGGAATATGGCGGGGAAAACTACATGCAGTTGAGACATACAACCCAAGGACTCAAAGGATGATCCGAGGTATGATCTATATATTTTATACTCCAGCTGTCGTACTTATAGACACATTCCCTAGTCATTCCTTCCTCACCACATATCTTGTTCTAGACCTTGACATTTCGATAGAACTATGGACTCGACCCTCATGCTTAGAGACACCTACAGTAGGTGACTCGATGATCACACACATTTTCTAACATTGTGACCTAGACCTTGGAGGTGAGATATTTAATTAGAACCTCTTGGTGGTATCATTAAGTCCTTATGATGTCATTATTGGTATAGATTGGTTATCCTTAGTCCATGCCCATATTGACTATTTTAGGCGAAGTGTGCGGTGTGTCCGCAGTGATGGGACAAGGTTTTCCTTTTTTGGTGAAAAGTAAACCCATACAGAACATGATGGTTTCATGCATAATAGGGTGCAATCAATTAATTTTAAGATCACTAGCCTTACCCTTGGAGCAACAGATGTTATGAGATTTAAATTCCCATCAGCAGTGGCAGAGTACGAGAACATATTTCTGGATGATGTTCTAGGATTACCTCCCCATCAGAATATTGACATATACATTAATTTACAACCTAAGATGAAACTAATTTCAGCACCAGAATATCGAATGGATCCCATATTGCTTTGAGAGTAGAGGGTGTAGCTAAAATATTTGTAGAGGAAGGGGTTTATGGTACCTAGTGTTTCACCTTGGGCAGCCCTAGTTTTGTTTTCCCAAAAGGCATATGGGAGCATGAGGTTCTGTATTGATTAAGATATCTTGAACCAAGTGATAGTAAATAACAAGTATCCACTAAAATGGTTTGATGACTTCTTTGATCAATTGAGTGGGGCACGATGGTTCTCGAAGGTTGACCTTCAATCAGGCTATCATTGGCTACGAGTACAAGGCAAGGATAAGCCGAATATGGATTTCATATGCCACTATGGTCACTATGAGTACTTTGTTATGCCCTTTGTAATGATAAATTCCATCATAGTGTTTATGGGACTCATGAACCAAATATTTCATCCATACGTAGACCAGTTTGTAGTGGTATTCATCTATGATATCTTTGTGTACTTGGTGTCTGAGGAGGAGCACGTGAGACACCTACAGATGGTTCTTGGTGTAATCTGAGAGCACCATATTTATGGGAAGCTCTCAAAATTCCAATTCTAGATTCATAAAATCCACTTTCTATGACTTGTTGTCACATTGGATGGAGTATCAGTTGACCTAGCCAACATGGACACAGTTTTGGGATGAGATCCACCTAAGAGCGTGATAGAGATGTAGAGCTTCCCTGGGTAGCAGGATTTTACTAGATATTCATACATAATTTCTCTCGGATATCATCACCAATAAAATATTTGACTCTAAAATGTTAGCCTTTCATGTGGACAGAGAAATGCCAGCAGGATTTTCAATAATTGAGGAAGTGGTGGATGAGCACCCCGATCTTGATATTTTAGTATGAGGGTGTCAAGTACGTAGTGTTTTGTGGTGCATTAGGGACCAGACTTGGATGTTTTCTTGATGTAGAGGAAAGGTGTGATTTCCTGTGATTCTATCTAATTGATGCAACATGAATAGAACTATGTGACCTAGGATCTTGAGTTTCCATCGGTTGTCTTAACATTGAATATGTGGAAACACTACCTGATGTGCAAGAAATTTATCGTTCAATCCGATCAAAAGAGTATCAAGTATATCTTCTTTCAGAAGGATCCAAACTTGAGACATAAGGAACATCTAGAGTTTGTCGAAGACTATGAATTTGAGACTATCTATACTCCTTGGAAGGGTTATGTGGTGATTGATGCTCTCAGTAGAAGATCTAGTTTGAATCTGCTGAATGAGGCGTCAGAGATGTTGGCCCTATTATACTTATCCTTTGTGGATAAAGATTATGTAGTTTAGCTCAAGTTAATGGGTTTCACCCCTCCACTCTTATAGTAAGTTAGAGAGACACAACTTGTGGATTCTGACTGTTAGAACTTACGTTCTTAGAAGTATCCTAATGGATATTCACAAGGTGGGGATAATGTATTTATTTTTAGAGGACACACAGTTGTACCAGTGGTATTGTGGTAGGAGGTTATGATGGAGTTTCATACATACCCATTGTAGGAACATCCTGGAGTGGAGAAAATCTACCATGAACTCTGATAACATTTCTGGTGGACAGGGATGAGGAAGTTAGTGGTAGAGTTCATTTCTCATTGCCTTATGTGACAACAGATGAAGGCGGAGCACCAGGTTCCAATGGGTTTATCTCACCACCTTGAGGTGCCAAAATGGAAGTGGGGTGGGATATCTATGGACTTCATTATGGGTTTACCACGTACAAACAGGGGACACAATGCCATCTGAGTGATCATTGACCGACTCCACAAGTCAGTTCACTTCCTAACTATCTGAGAGCAGAGTTTAGTGGAGATCTTGGGACGCCTCTACATGTAGGAGATAGTTTGAATTCATGTAGAACCATTGAAAATAGTTTCATATTGTGATTCTTATTTCACATCCCGATTGTGGAATGAATTGTAGAAAGAATTTGGGAATCATCTACGCTTGAGCACAAAATTTCATCCATAGATGAACTACCAGATGGAGAGGACCATCCGTGTTCCAGAGGATATATTATAGTCTTGCATCTTAGACTTTGGCCATAGTTTGGAGGACCACCTACCACTATTAGAGTTTTCATACAATATTATCTACCACTCCACCATTTGTATGGAACTGTTTGACGATATATACATGCGACCCTGTCAGTCACCACTTTGCTAGACTGACCCAGGAGAGTCAGTACTCATGGTCCTAGAGTTGGTATGAGCTACTACTGGGAAGGTGTAGATCCTACAAGAGTGGATGAATACTATGTAGATCCAATATATATATTATGATAATAGATGATAGAGACCTTTGGATTTCGAGGAAGAAGTCCATGTCTTCCATTGAGTCTCACCTCAATGAGAGTTACATATATTTGGTCGAGGCGACAAGTTATCTCTGAGGTCCATTAGCCCTTTTTAGATTCTGCCTTGATTTAGTCAGGTGGAGTACCATATAGCTCTACCCCTACAGTTTCATCAGGTGCATGATGCCTTCCACGTGTTGCAGCTGAGGAGGTACGTGCATGACCCATCGCATGTTATCAACTGGATCGAGCTGTACATTGATGACAGATCAAAATTTACTGAGTTTCCAGTGGATATCAAGGATCAGAAGGGGAGTATCCTACATGGGTGAGAAATTCCATTGGTATGTGTGTCGTGGCGGCACATGAAACTCCAGGAGAGCATGTGGGACTGGGAAGCTCAGATTTGTTCACAGTACCCACATATTTTCATAGCCTTCCTTTGATTTTTTGTGGATGTAATGCCCAGGGTGGGGATAATTTCATATCCAGGATTTTCTATGTATTATTTTTAAGTATTATATAAAATTAATTCAAGTCTAGAAACTGAGATGACATGCGATTCCAAGGCCCGGTGTGACCAGAATAAATGTTTCAAATATATTAAATATATTAAATTGATGGTTCAAGTGGTTTTCCCAAAAAAATATAATAACCTATAAATCGGTACCTGGATCAAAAATCTGAGGGTACCATTTTTTTAGAGTAGTGAATTTACCCTAAGGAAGGCCTAACATCACCCGACTTGGGTTGGCTGCAAAAGTTACTTTTTGGACTCTTTAAAGTAATAAAGTAAATTAAGGATTTATTTATTTGAACATTCGACAGTGAAGTAGTGACACGTTTTCTTATTTTAGATTAGAAGCATTCCAGGGTTAGGATCATAACCCTAGATAACATCATATAGGCTCTAGAGATAACCTGAAAAATTCTATCGATGAAAAACGATGATGGAGTTTAGATCAGAGATCGACGAACATAACTTTGATGAATCTCGCCAATGACAATAGCACGATGATCAATTATCTGCAATGGATGATCCATCCCTGATGTAGGGAGTTTTGTTTCAATTATTCCTTTACAAGTTTGTTGATTTAATGACGAACTCGGATCAACCCAAGTACAGGTTGACCCACGGTTTGATCATTCATGTGAGAGGGTTTAATTGTGGGAATTTGGGGACTATTATTATTATTATTATTTTTATCATGATTTTTATAATATAATGGATCAAGGATGGAATGAACAACATCCAGGGTTCATTTCATGGTTTTTTATATTGTATTTTTCTCCCCCATGTTCTTCGTTTTCTTCACGGATTATGAACGGCTGACTGTTGCACCTCCTCTTCTTGAAAAAACGATCTGAAATAAGATATCCAGCCTCATGACGACCTAGTAAAGGTGTGATGATGACATAATAGGATGGATTGAGGCATGTTAGGAGATATTGTTCTTCGAGTAACTTTCGTGCGAATGATCATTATCAGTTTTCAGAGCTGATTGGAGGCCCGAACCCCACCGATTCGGTGTTTCCATGGTGAGACGACCCCAAATCATTAGTCTCGAGGTGAATAGACCAGTGAATCGAAAACCATAGGATCAACCAAGATTCACAGAGGAAGAACAATGGTTCTGGAAAATCCCGATTAACATGATGTGTATTTTAGTATACACAGCATGTGTGCCCTACTAAGTTATAGATAGGTTATTCGGAAACTGTAAAGTGCCACACAACATGTGACATCTGTCACACGACATGTGAACCCTTACCCAAGACCCAACACATATCTCAGGAGATACACAGACACAAGGTGGAGTACACGACTTGTACTCCACCTCATGACTAGAAATAGATCGGTTACATGGCCAACCCCATGTACTACTATAGAGGTAGGTAGACACGGGTTGAAGCTGTGTACTGGCGCATGACCAACGTACATAAAATGGACCCAGATAGTAGGAAATGATGTGTTACCCTCTCTACATGATGTGTATACCTTTTTTACACAATACGATCTTTTGACATAGGTTGTTGTACATGGGTAGTACCTAGGATCAAGGGACACAACGTGTGACCCTTCTAGAAGCCATGAAATCTCTCATACATGGATTGATATCCTTTTACATCACATCTTAGAAAAGTTTCGTTTTATTTTGTGTCCCTTAATCATTCCCCTAAAGTTCAACCATTTCTTATTCACAGGAGTATGATCCCTTCAGATGGACTTTCTGTATGGAGACAGGAATCCCTTCCATGAGGCTCGAAGATGGATCCTCTATCTATTCCAATTCCCTAGGTAGTGTCAGGTATTGACATGACCAATCCTACTAGATGTTAGTCCCTTATATACCAAGAAAACATGGAGGAGTCGTGGTATACGCCATGGCCCTAGCAGTGATTTTCACCCATGTATCGTGATCTTCCCCACTCATGGAGTTGGTTCTCCTAGAGAGAGTATACCATACTCTTTCTTCATATATATCATATTATCTATCCCTCATGGAAGTTCCGGAAGAATGAAACTTCTTGGATAGACGTCATCAGTGCTATCAGACTCAAGAGTGATTTCTCATGAATGAGTGCTTTGTGGAATCTTCGGACTAAATCCCTCGCATGGGTATACAATCATTGTGCCTTACCTATAGACTAAAATTTTGGAATGAGTATATTTGGATAAATTATTATTATATGTATGGTATTCATATAATATGTATATCTATTTGTACCTTTACTTTGTATTACTTTGTTGGTTTCGATGTTTCCTATTGATTATTGTTATACTCACCCCTACATGGTCTTTTCCCACACATGTCATGTCTTTTATAGATGGGAGACCTTTTCATAGAGTCTAGGGTAGACCAGGACCAAATATTGATCAGTGAGTTCATTATAGGATGAGGTGTTCCTATGGATTCAAGTAGTAGTCTTGATAATTATCTTATTTATATGTTGGACTTTGTAGTTTGCATACTCTTTCTTGTGGTGGGATTATATTCTAACCCAGTTTAATTTACTACACACTTTTCCCTATTGTACTTTGTTGAGTGGGTTTAGTGGTATGCATTCATTTTGTTCTATAGTGGTTTTTTTACATGTCAACATTTTTGGGCTTGGAGATATATGTGTGTGTACATGTACTTAGGCAATGCCTCCCATGTTAGTGATATGCATAGTCGGTGAAAGTCACCAACCCCTGGCCAATTAGAGGTAGGATTTGGGAGTCGTGTAATGGGCCCCACTAGGACAAGTCATGAAAAAATTCTCCCAGTTCATGCAATTAGGGTTAACCTTTACCCAATTCTCAAATGTAGGGAAAAATTAAAATTGGCCTCCATACCTTGGCGCCAACATGCCCTAGTCGAATAAATGGGTGCCAACATCAGCCAGGTCCTCATACATGCATACCACTTCCCTAATTCCACATATATAGTCACCCATTATGCTAAGTTCAACAACCTATATTCTAGTTCACCCATGTATCTGATTTTGGAATTGTTTCAATCGAATCTCATAATTAGGGAACCATTCATCTAGGTACCTACCAGAGAAAAAATTCACCTAGGCACCAAACCCAACAATATATGCTTTGGGATGAAATAATCCTCTAGGTTTTCTCAAATTCCATGAGTTTAGATACTTCTATTTGTTTCCAAAAATTACTAGAGCCAAGATACTTCCCTTAGCACATAGAAATAACATCACCTAACTCACCAACCATGTTAGGAACCTTCAAGTATCACCTTTTTAATCCCAACATATATGTTTCCTACCCCTATTATAAAGTGGTATTACTACTAATTGTAAGCCCCAAATTATATATTAATCCTTACTTATCAATTTTCTAGTATATAGGATGTGTAAATACACACATGGGCCTCCAATAAGGTGAAAGAACCAACTCTTCCTCAAGATGCCTCCCAATAATAATCTTTACATAGTCATTTATTTTTATCCTTTTATGACACAATCATCCATTCCAAAGGTTTTGAACTACATGGTACAATCCCTACAAACACCTCTAAAACATATAAATCAAACAATGTGGGATTTTTTTCATGTTAGCCAGGATTCATAGGACACTTTACTTTGGTTCAATCCCTACACCCCATTACATATCATGGGAATCATACTTGGTGTATTCCCCAATATCTCTATCCCTCCATCCTCATAGAGATTCCACAAAAAAATATGTTGAAAAACATATATAGGGCTCCTACTAGGGGTAATACATAAGCGTTTTGGTCTTCCCTCCCAATCTACTTACTGACAGGAAAGGGGGTAGATGTCTATATATGGTCCCCCTTTAGGTTTTTCCAAAATCATACCATCTCTTATCTAGTTATCAATAGTTAGAATAAACTAAAAGGGGTATCTCATGTGTATGTATTACACTAAAAATTTCTAGGTACCTTTCTCCTAGTAGTCCATTCTTCATGACTATTAACATAATTGGAAGTAGTCAGGTTACACAACTATAAAAGGTAAAACCATGGTTCTTATCACACTATTAAAAAATTCCTGATGTGTCTTGCTAAGAATAACCAAACTACATGGGTTTTTATTCATTTGAAAAGAATACACAGGAATCCCTTTTCATGGGATCGATTGAAATTCCATAACTTCTACTACCTCCCTAAATTGAGATAAATTTCAGAGAACCCAAAATTATAACCTTAATTCATAGCATTGCTAATAAATAAGGGAATAATGGAAAACCTCTAATACATATAAATATTAAAATTGATGTATGGTTTCAATAAATAACTGTCATGGTGGTAACCCTTCCCACATTGAGATATGGGAAGGATTCAAGAACATGTATTAAATAATTATTTGAGTCATCAAGTATGAAATAATTCCCCCCAAAAGGGTGATATGAGACCAACCTTCCATTCTCCCAGCCAATGCAAAACCCAAAGTGCCTCTAGTAAATTCCTAGTGACCACCTTCAATTGTAAATAAGGTTTACATCAAATCAAACCAAATGTAGGAACAATGTGCATAAGAAATAGAATAACTAACATGAAATAATTCATCCAAGGATGGTTGAGTGACATCAGTTGTCTATAATCACACTTCTCATGACACATCCAATGGTCATTTTCATGTTATAAATAATGAGTCAAGAGAAAATTTAAATTCAACCGAATTTACTATTATCTTAGGGTTTATAGTGGTACATTAAGTTATAACAAGTGGTATCATATCTACTGGTTATTTCTTAGTGGATTTTAATATATAATTTTTATTCATAGATAATGTTTTAAATAAAAAGGAAGTATCCATATTTTAAAGATTCAATTTTTATGTGTTAATGAATAGAATGTGATCTCATTTATGATCTCATAGTAATGATGTTTACTCAAAAGTAGTGCATGAAATTTAGGAATTTTATTCAACTAAAATTTAAATAATATAACTAGATAAAAAATTATTTAATGATTATGAAAAGGATTTTAAATTTATCCATGAAATTTATTATTTTCACAATAGCCAATAGAATTATGGATAATATTTCTAATATTTATAATGGTGGAATAAAAATGAAAGAGGAAAATTTTTAGGTTATTAAATATAGATTTGATGATTTCAATACGACTTCAAGTAAATATATTGTTAGTCTTTTCAACCATCATATTGAAGTGATCAGAGCTATTCCTACACATACTTATGAGATGAACGATACTGATATATTGAAGAAAATTACTCAGAGATTACCACAAATTTATAATCCAAAAGTATCATCACGTAATGAAGTAAATATTTGGTAATTATCTCTTGATGATCTCTATATAAAATAGGTCATATATGAAATTTGAGTGAATTAGGAAAGTTTTTTAAAATATTATTATAAATAAATTTCATTCAAAGAAATATAGAATCTAGAAATTTAGGCTAGTAAAATTGAAGAATATGTTAGTGATGATCAATTATATCTTGTTTCAAGGAAGTCTAATAGCATAAAATAAATATTCAAAGGTAAACTACCTTTATAATTAATTTTTTGTGGAATTATTGGGAACATCACAAATTGGTGTCTAAAAATATTTTATGGATATGATGATGCGTTTGGATTCAACCAAAAATAGGGAATGAATTTATCCCCTATATGTAACTTTAATTCAAGAAATAAAATGGGAAAGATGTTTTAGAGAAAGGTGTTGTAATAAAAGGAAAAGAATATTATAAGGATGATCCTTTACAAGAAATTGGTGTTGAGTTTATCTCATATAAATAAGATTCTACGATTACTAGAGTGGAAAATTATAATATTAAAGTATAAGATAATGATCAATTAAAATGGGTTGTTGATCTCAAGGTGGAATTTAATGGGGATATTGAGGAGATTTAAATATAAATAAATTATAATAGTATTATTGGAGGGTTTATAAAGTAATCCAAAAATGATGTTTATGATCTTGAAATAAAAATTGATTACCTAGAAAAAATTGTGGAAGAATATGAAAATAAAAAAGTGAAACCTGATGATGTAGTGAACTATTAGTTAAAGAGTGAGTAAAAATATAATATCATTGATGAACTTAGTATGTTCATCATGGATAATTACAAGAATAATGAAACACTAAATGTGGAAGTTGTATCTATGAGAAAAAATATTGAGTTTGAAAATAAAAACAAATGAATTAAGGAATAATATATGGCTTGGAAATTTTTCAGATGAATTATTAAAGAAAAGGGATAAACATTATGTAGGAAATATAAAATGTTGAGTTCTTTCTTGAATTTCATTATTAGGTCAATATGCACAAAAATAAACCAATGAAAATTTATCAAAGTTTGTGACTTAGTTTGTATCTTGGAAAGGAAAATTACTTGGTTTTTTCCTAATGTGCATGTGTGGGTTTTGGTAGAAATGAAAAATAAAGAACCAGGTGTGTGTGTGTGTATTTTAAAATAAGTGTCAAGTGAGTGAATATAGTTTTAGATTGTTCCCTCTCATTGGATATTCTATCACATATCATTTTAAATCACAATTAACTATATATTAATTATCCTTTTCTCTATCTCTATATTTAATCTTCTTAGACCTCAGCAGATTAATTTCAATTGATTAATTCCATTAAAAAAATATTTTCAACGATCACTATAATCTCTACTCTTACCTTGAAAATAAATAACATACCTCCGATCACACCCAAACCAAAAATCACTTCCACCATATTGAAAATGAATATGATCTAGGGGGAATTTTGATAAACAAAGAATTAGGGAAGTAATAGGAATTGAAATAAAAATAGGAATGGAAATCACATATTTCCAAAATTAAAAAAATTAACTCTAGAGATATTGAATAATATAGAAATATAAAAAATTACATTTTAGAATTCATTAGTAAGGGGTGGGGGAAATATTTTTGGATCAAATATAATTGTTCTAATGTTTCATCACTCGATAAAATAGAAAAAGTAATGAAAGAAGAACAATACAGAAATAATCCACAAAAAATTTAGGGAATACAACCACCTTTTATAAGGATAAAACGTATAGGAGTTCTCACAAATATGGGAAAATATTAATAGATTTATTTAAGTCTCAATCACACCCTAAAAGTTTGAATGAAATTATGTCCAATGCTCGACCAAATGTTGTTTTTCCTAGATGCCATGAAATTCTATCTCTGTATCATGAATTGTTCACCATCTATGAGTTTTAATCCATTTTTCCAATATTTTTTCATGAAATGAGAATAAGATGTTACTATGATATACTAGCGGAAAGCTTAGGGCAGATCCCTATTTATTAAAAAGGAAAAAGAAAATCCCCTTTGTAATGAGAGGGAACCCATTACATGACATAAATCCGCAAACCAAACATCAACCACATGGCATGGAGTCCAATGCAGTCAGAAGACCAAAAAAACAGTATCCTGAAGGTCAAATGTTACAAAAAACCATTACAAAACCCAAGATTCGTTATGAGACCAAATAGGCTCAACCCTAGACCATCACCAGAGTTCCACACACCCCCATCCGAGCGCCAATCAACCATCTCCAAATGACGCATGTGCTTCCGTCCATGACCCCTGTATCCCTATACTCCATCGGCTAGAACCCATTCATACGAGATCTGTTCTAAGACCAGATCTAGAGAAGATCAAAAGGGATGACTCTATCACGAACCACATCATAAGAGACACTACCTGTAGCCACATGAAGCCATCTCATCTGTTGCCTCTGTCCTCCGATGATGACTATGCAACAATACGCCCAGCAAAGCCGACGTGTCACTACTTCCCATCCCGCCATCCATAGCGATGCCAGATTCGAACTAGATCTGATCTTCTGAACCAGATCTGAAATGGAGGACATCACACTGTGTGAACATACTTCCACCTCACAAGTCACGAGCATAGAATCACCTCCGTCGCAGAGTCTATGCAGTCGGTCCACCGTTAGGGTTGCCGAACCTGGTACCACCATACGCCGGAGTCCGCTGAGCGCATAAGGAAGAGAGGGACACGACAAAAGCTGCGGCCTCAGCTGAGGTATCTAATAGAGTAATTAAACAGATTTTTCACATTGATATACTCATAACTCAAATGATCTCTACATTTACTAGATATTTTCTCCACAGTCATTGTTCTTTGAAATTCCTTTGAACACAGCTCGGAAAAAATTCTTCTAAGTCCTCCACCATTATGAATAATTCTTGCTTGAGCATAAAATGATTTCATAAGGGTAGGAACCTTTATGTATGTAGTGAATCTTGGAAGGTGCCTTATTTATTAATAATACAATATTACACATCACCCAAATTCAATTTTATGGAAATTTAAATGACTCTTATTTATTACTAAGGCTATAAAAATGAGTCTTACATATAGGGCGTTTCATCCCCGTGATAAAAGGAATGAACTTTATGTATCACTTGTACATGGTTAATTATCTTTATATATGGTTTGTTCTTACTATATGGAAATGAAAGTTTCTTTTACATATCACCCAGTCCTTAGAGGTTAGTTATATAAATCACCCACCAGTTACTCTTATATATTTATTTTTTCAAAATTCAATTTATACCATTAAAAAGACTCTTAAATATTGAATGTATGATTATTAAATATCATAGTATAAACATTTAGATATCAAAATCATTTATCAAATTGAAAAATTGAAATCCTTGGTGCACTTATATGTATCTATTAAATGAATCTTATGTATGGGGTGAACCATGAGTATGCGTCTCTCAGTTATCCAACTATTTTTCGACATTATTTGATCTAAAAATTATAGATATTGAATCCCCATACTTATAAAAATTAAAATTTAAGATTTTTTATATCCACCTTTACTAATTATCCAAAAAATTCAATTTCTATATTCTTTATTATTTTTATAAATTCCCAAAAATCATGGAAGATAAATATTTTGTGTAGGATTGATCTAATTAATTTCTAAAGAATATAATCAATGAAAACCATGGCTATTGATAAGACTCTAATAAATTAAAAATTCAATGAATGTATATAATTGAATATATTATTTATAAGTAAAGGGGTTGTGAAGGTAAAAATTTTATAAACTTCAAGTTTTTTTTTAAAAATGTTGTTTGATCACTCCCCCACACTTGAACAATAAATTTTACTAAAGATCATAGAGGTCCCAATTCCTCTCAAGTATAAGTCGTAGTTCTATGATTGTAAAAACAATATATATTAAGGGAATAAAAAAGTTAACAATAGGAACCATCATAAATATCTCTCTGCTAAGCTCCTTTTTCCACTGATCCTTTTTAATCTTCCTTTATACATTACACGTGACACTATGATATATCATCATTCCCTTATTCTTACAAGTTTATAATTCCCCATACCATTACATTCAATTTTTCAACTAGCACTCATCGTTTTTCCTCAATCATGTTTTTTGAAATACACTTATAAGATTAGTTCAGTTAAACCTATAACTAAATTATCCTAAGACAATAGGTATCTCAAAGAATAATTTTAACAGTTAGGACATGGAAGCAATGCTTGGGAAGCTAACTCTTAGGTCACCCAAACTCTTACATTATGGCATACTCAAACACAAATATTCATTGATAACTTATAAGGATTTGTATATTAGTTCCAATATTCATGGTAAGTTATTGAAAATTCATTTAGGGAGGACTAATGATGTGTTATGTCATTCCCTAGACCATGACCACCAACCAGTGTCCTAACCGGAGTGTCACAAAACATTGGGCATGCCTCCTCATATTCCAGAGGTTACATAATAGTGGTGAAGACCAATATCATATATTTGGGATACTATACCCTCAATATCATAATCATCAATAATAATAAAAATGACCAAACATCATCCATAAAAATAATCAATGTTTTCAAAATAAAATAAATTGTTTGTCAAAGTAGGACACTCAAGAGGGGGGTGAATTGAGTTCCATTAAAAATTCTTATTAAAATGTTTATTTGTTAGCTTCTCCCAATTTAAAATAAAACTGGCCAGTTAACCAAGGTAGTAAAATTATAATAGTTTGAATTTTCAAATAGTATCTCATAAGATTGATTAATTCTTAACTATAACAATATGAAATATTGGTAAAACTTTTGAAACTACTGTAATAAGTAAAAATAGTTATAACTACTTTACAAGACTAATCATAAATGTAAAATTTATTTTTCTGAAATATGAGTTAAAACAGAGAAAGACTAAACTGAAAAACAACACAAATATAAAACAAGAGCTTTAGTCCCAAGCAAAGACTTAGTCCTCTTCACATAATGATCACCTTCCACCAAGAAATATATATGAATAAATATTTTGATCCAAACACAGGATCAGGGATAACAACAGTACATTAGAATTTCAAAGTCACAAGACCTCTATAACAATACTATGTTGGAACAGAAACAACCAGGTCGCACAAGACCTCTTCTTCAGTTCTTCATGAAACAAACAACTGTAAAAAGACTATTTTTTGAGGATATCTGGTATCCTCCAGTTCAGTTCAAGGGACAATGTGTGTTTTTAGAATGGTAAAAGGAACTACGTGAAGTTTTAGTAAAAATAGTACACAACATAGAAGAATAAAATAAGAAGGTATTATAAATTATCTGAGTGTTATGAAATTCATCTCTCGCTTTTATGATGTATTAGAGTTGAAGCTCAAGTCCTCATCTAGAAACAGACACTAAAAACATAGTGTCGATAAGAACTATGTTCTGTCATCTTGGAAGATAATATGTTTTTATCCTTTGGTTTAGTTGGATACTGTAGATATGATGGAACTATGATGAGCAATAGTTCTTTGGTTTAGAACAAGTAGGAATAAGGAATTCCTTGTGTTTTATTCTTTTATGTATGTTTCTCGTGGGGGTATGCTCGTATCTTCTTGTGTATGTATGTCTGCGCAGGTATATTCTCTTATATATATATATATATATATATATATATATATTCTTGCATGTCAACTATATGTATGTTTTAAAGTAGATGATGTACCTCATACTTATGAAATGATCCTTTACGATGTATACAAAAAAGAATTATATTAATCAATCACATTAAAACACTCAAAATATGACCATTATAAGTAATTTAAAAAAATGACATTTTTAAACAATCTATTAGTTAGTCCTCAGTAGGTCTATCTATGCATAAGTGAGTCCTCTATTGGTATCTCTTTATGTTGGTGACTCATTCCATCGATATGTCATTTTTTCGGTCTTCTTATACGTCAGTGACTCATTTTAACTAATGGTGAGTCCTTGCATCGGTAACACCATGCATTAGTGACTCATTTTAACTGACGGTGATTCCTTTCATCGGTAGGTAATTTTTGTTGGTAGGTCATCTGCATCTGTAGGTCATCCGCATCGGTAGTTCAACTACATCATTAGGTCATCTTCTCAGGTAGGCCAACTATGTTGGTAGTTCAATTGAGCTATCAGTTACTCATCCTTTCTGTCAGTGTGAGTCTGTTATACTTAGAAAATATTTTTTCTTGGACATTATTACAACATAAATATTATCAAAATGTATAAAATGTATATGTGATAAAAAAATAACAATAATTACACATATTTAAACTTAAATAATCATGATTGAAATTTTTAGACATGATTAATAGAAACTAACATGATTTGTGATTATTAAAACCATTAATACTAGAGAGGGTGGACAACAGACTCCTACTGGCCAACATAAACATGTAATGATATATCAAATATACCATGTATAAGTCATATAATCATAAATAAACTGATCATCCACTAGGCTGATCATATTTAAAAAATAAAAACAAAACAAGAGAAACACACAAGAGTCTCTACAGTCACCCCCAAGCCTCACCCCAATCTCCATCAAGCTGCTCCAGCCCAATCCACTACCCAACCTATAATATATCTTATATGGTAAAAGTAAGCTATATAGGTGGATAAATGTGTCTATACATAGTGGGATAAATATATCGCATAAGGGTCTCACAATATACCACTAATATACACAATTACAAACATACACACACATACATGTGAATTAAAAAGAGAAATGTCATAAATAAAAATGAATGTGGGGTCTTCATGTGCTAACTTGTCCTCCATAAAAGCTAAAAATATTTTCTTTGACCTACTCTAGATATCCAGCTCCTTCCAACACTACATGGAAACATTCAAAGTCATCATGTGCTAACTAGGTTAACATGATACATAGACATACCTACTAAATCCATTTCTAGAAATATCATCTCCATGTTCTATAAAATCCAATCCAAACTCGTAGACTTAGGGTAGGGTGTCACACCACATCCAGGACCACCCCTCTTGATGGAGGTTGTGAATTATGTCCTAAAACATCCCTCAACATTAATGGGAGCTCACCCATCATGTTATGACCTCTACCCTATCACACAAGGTAGGTCCCTATGTCAAATCATAACTACTACCTATAACTCATTGAAGGGTCTATTAGCTATGTATCATACCACATCAACTCATGTATTATAACATCCGAGTCACAAAGCCACTAAAACAGTACCCCCAGATGGTTCACCACATGGCCTCATGTGCATCTCCTCATACGCTAGGGGATGCTAACTAGCAGTGAGGGACTATAGGTGTAACTATTAGGAGACTATACCCTATATATCAGCAATGAACAGAGTGGAAGAAATAAGTAAATTAAAGGAAGTAGAATATAATAATAACAAACATGTAATAATAACCAGATAACCATTCCAGATAATAAACTCATGCATAAACATACTATGGCATAAATAAAAGCAATCAATACAGTAGTTATACATACATAGTACATGGAGAGAATAATAAAGGAAATACATAATTAAATAACATATTTAAACTCTTACAGGTAGCCTTAGTATATGATAGGTCCTCAACTCCATGCAAAGTCCTAGTCCATAATGAGTAACAACAAGCATGTAAGGTCTAATATCCTTTCCTATAACCTAGAGATCTATCTGGGTACCAATTGGTGGAATGAACAGGGTGTCATATAAACTAATTAGGCCACCCCAATGGTTTCTAATTCATATCCAGTCAGTGTATATAGAATTTGGTAGTGTTTGAATATAAATATAGGTAGTGTAATGAATCAAATATAACACATATCGGCTCTAGTTCCACATGGAACACCTGAAAGACCATAACTGCTTTTACCAGAGCCGAAATATCTCTGGCCATGTCATCATATATATATATATATTGATATATATATATATATATCTATATAGGCACTGGTGAGGACCCAAGGATCAAGACCTAAATTTCCTCATAAGGATATAACATAAATCTCATACATAAATAAGGGACTTTATGACCAATGATCTCAATAAATTATAAGGAAATCTATTCCCAATGTCTTAATAAATAATAAGAGAAACCATTCCCAATGTATAAATAAATTATAAGGGACACCATAAAAAATGTATTAATAATTGTTAAGGTAGTCCATGCCTAATGTCTCAAAAGAGGATACAGGATTCCATGCCTGATGTCTCAATAAATGATAAGGGAATCTGTAACCAATGTCTCAATAAATGATAAGGGATCACATGCCCAATGTCTCAATAAATGATAAGGGAAACCATGCCCAATGTCTTAATAAAATATAAGGGATTCCATACCCAATGAAAAGGAATGTCATGCCCTATAATTTCAATAAATAAATGATTAGAATCTCCATGTCCAACATTGACTAACCATTTAGAATCCCTTATATCAATGTTCACTATAGGCCTATCCAAGGAATTCCATAACAAAATCAAATTATTACTCATGCAATAGATAAGAAGTAGACACATTAACATTTAATAATTATAATGGCCAAGAGAAAAAATATATGTAATAATTAAATTCAAAATATGCCTTCAATCATTTCATTTTTAAGTGACCCATATTACAGGTGACATTTTTATACTATTCACCATTCATTTAATTCCATTGAAGCATTCCATTCATAGTTAATAAGATAAACCCACCCTAGGAGGTGGTTTGGTCATAATGGCATGGAAATAGGGTCACAATAATTTTATACATATGTTTAAATACAATTCAATTTAGGCCAATTATCATTTCATATATGATGATAAATGGGTCAAGAGATACAAACCAGATAATTTGAAATCCACTAATTCAATTTAATGAATCAACTAAATCAAGAGTCTATCCAAGAACACTATAACAACATTTCAATAAATTACACACAAAGGTCTTCATGAGCATATAACAATACAAATCCATAGGGTGTTTCAAGTTATGGTATCAACCTCCAATGATATAAACATGCCTCTTAAAAGGTTTAGGTCATAATATAAATAATTAATTTAAATTTTAAACTTTTTAGGGAAACCATGGAAAGTATGGCGTGCCACACAACAACACATTTAATAAGTGATGGAACTTTAAGGGAAAATAATATAGACCACTTAAATTATACCAAAGAAGATTAAATTTTCCATTATGAGGATTTGATTCAATCTAAAATGAGATAATTAAAAGAATGATACAAACTCTATGAAAATAGGGAAAATGAGCTTTCATAGAAATAACATTCTATATGGTGAAGAAAACATACTACATAGGTAATAAGAGTCTTATATTTTCCTATAGGCTTCAATTTATATGAACATTTATTGAATTAGAATAATAACAAAGGAGGATCAAATAAAGGAAGAGGAGGGAAGGAGGAGAACATGGGGATCTATTGGCATCAAAAGGGAAGAGAAAAGGGGTAAAAACCCTTCTAAGGTCAGAGGAAAAAATAGTAATCCCCCCCCCACTTTTAAGAGGCATATGGTTAAGCCACATAAATAGGAAAACCGTACACCAACCATGTAGTGCCACCGTAAAAAGAACCCCAAATCCACACAGGTATCTCACACGGTTTACAAACCCTTCTCCAATAATGTTGAGCTATTGTTTCAAAGAACTAAAATCACACACGACTAAAACACATGGTTAAAAAACTATGTGGAAACTGTATTAGTCTCTCAACACATTTGTAACATTTCATATGGTATAATAAGACCTTCACATGGATAAAATTTTTTCCCTCAACAAATAAGGTCATATATTTGAGCTGCATGGTTAGTACACACCAGGTTCTATCCAAGTGCAGAAGGTTGTTTCTACCAAAATTTAGTTTTCAAAGTCTAATTCCCATGGAACTCATCTAGGCTTTCAATAAACATCTCATGACTTAAAACCCATCCAAAAATTTAACTTTACAGCATTATAAATCTTGGAATTACATTATGATGCTTAGTATAAGATTCATCCCTTCCACCAAATGGAAAGATCAAAATTTCCATATAAATTCTAACCTTTCTAAAACATAAGATGTTACCACCTCCCCAAACATGAAATTTTCATCCCTAAGAGACATTGAGTGACAAAAAACACCACCCAACATACCTAGTTTTCAGATTCCTAAAAGAACTATCATGTTACATTTCTAATGCCCAACGTGCCTTCATGCATCGGTTTAAAATATTGTAATTAAGCCATTAAAACACAATCCAACACTCATGTTCAATCTTAAAAAATGACATGGTTCTTATATGATCATACCTTAACTGAGACACAATCACGTCATTTTCTCTTTCAAAATTCATCAAATGGTACTCCCCACAATAATTTATGGTCTTAAACATTCCATTTTACGACATGATATGTTCAATATTAGAATTTCCTATTTAAAAAGGTCCTTATCATCCTAGAAACATTCCTAGAATTTCCTAAAACAGGTTAAAGTGAGAATGTAATAGTCAACAAAATTTATCCCAGTTGTAGTGAATTTTCTTTTAAAATCTACCATCAAACTTGACTCTACACCCATCTCATCTTAGTGACATTCCAAATGGTGTTCCCCACCAACCACATAAATTTTCTTAGGAGAAAAAAAATTAATACCACCTTTGTTCAACTAATTTTGAAAACACTTAGCTTTAACAATCTACGTGTCACTAAAACTTATTCCATAAACCCATAATTCATTGTACAACAAGTTCATTTGGATTTCACTTGATACACATTATAATCGACTACTGATGGAATCTCTTGGTGAAAGAAACTTGTAGTCATTCAAGTTACCATGACACAGAATAAAAACCAATGCAATTTCGATTATGCATCCTTGGATCACACAAGATATTCTATGTATGATTTCTATACTCGAACTTCTCCCTTGGTAGTTTTTAAACTTGTACATGGAATTTTCTATGAAATCCATTTGTACTCAATTAATTTATTCAACAAAATAAAAATTCCAAAATGACAATCACACAACTAGTTTGAGGGTCCCATGACTCTTATCACATGATATTATCTTACAGGTAATGGACATCCCTCTCCCCACCTTGGTAGAATACAAATAGTCATACTAATGAAAACAGTTCTTGATTAAGAACCATGTCATCCATGAGAACTATTGTAAAATTGACCCATCACCCATTCCCACTTTCCATTAATGGTTTCCAATACATTTTATGAGTTTCAAGACACAATTAGGTCCATCAACCTTAAAAAACCAATGGTGTACTATGAATCATTTGTATTACATTTGAACTGCTACTTGAGTGCCACTATCAAATATTCTCTTTGTTAAACCACACGAATGTTTAAATAGGTAACTCAGAGTGTAGATGATTCTCTTTTAGTTTACTCATGATTATGTTAAGGTATTGTAAAAGATCATATTTGACTATGGGTACACTAATATTCCATCGATTGTTGTGTACCTCTCTCTTAAGTCACACTTCATTTCAACAAGATGTATATGCCTTTAACGGGATACTAAAACCATGCGTCCTGACTGCGTGTCAAGGCCCATACTTGGGTCACCCACCACACAAAACCCAAAAATAGTTTCATGTACCTATGATATATTTTTAATGTTTTACATTCCAAAACACACACATCACATTTAAAATGATGAAAAAAGGTAGTCTCAACTCATGTTTAAAATTTAATCCTAGAAGCATCTTTCATTCCACTCCCGACCATCATGTTTAAGACACATAAATCCAAACATCCATCATTTTAATTATGGGATCGATCATGTATCCTATGATCCCAAGGTAACTGTGATAATTCAAGAACAACTAGTGAAGTCCAACCTTGACTCTAAACATTCATCAATGGTTGGATACTCAACCAACCACATCATCATTATACATCCTTGAAAGAACACATGTCTTATCGACCCATCAAATTATCAAATCATATTTTCATTCTAATACAAAATCTTTCATATAAACTTAGCTTAAACTCACACCTTAATTTTAAAACTCATCATTACATAAATGAATTGAAATATTGAATTTACCAGTACAATGACTTTTAGAAGTCATTTTAAAAATTTACAATTGGCCTTTTATAGTCACATTCTATCTAATCATAAGGACACACTACTCACTGTCAAAACAACGCTCCCCACCTTAGGAGCGTCCTATTTCTCATTTTACAAAAAGTGGGCACTCACACCATAAAACATGCTCCATCACCACTGAACAGAGTTCATATAAATGACCAATATTATGATATCAAGAAATAACACAATAAGAGAAGAAACTAGCTAATTACCAGAATGCTATAACTGGTTCAGTCTTAGATTCAAGTGTGACACACAAACATGGTTAAATTCATCCAGATCACCAGTTTCTATCAAATAGTTTAAACTAACCTGTATCAGTAGTGTAAAGACCCCGATCCTTTTTTACTATGTCATACTGAATCACTAGGAAAACATATCTTCTGATTATAATCTCAATGAAATAATTCTCACAACAAGCTACCATTCCAAGATCACTCTACTCAAAAGATGGAATGTGAATATAGCCTTCATATTCTCATGAATCATTAAATGAAACTATGAAACTACATTGTTGAAATTATCACATGAACTTGTCACTCTAACTATATAGGATTTAATGCATCACTTCTTAACTTTATTGGAACTGTGTGTAACAACTTGTGATACAACATTAGAAAAATCATGCTACAAACACTACCTTCTATATTCATTTAATCTCCCAAGAACACTATGTACTCTTGAGTCATATTTTTTCACATGACTATAAAAAAGATGATGTCCTCCAGATTCATCCATCAGAAAATAGAAAATATCACATGATCACCAAGATGACAGAACATCCCTTAGGCATGTCTAACCCACTAAAATAGAGCATTACACAATGATTACACCCTTAATAAGGCATGAATTATGTGGGGGGTTATTGTTTAATCACTATGAGTCCTACTCAGTACAAACAAGTACCGAATTCCCCTCAATTTTGAAACTATTAGTAAAGAATAAAAAGTGAAGTATTTTTCCAAGGGATCTACCTCTACTAAAATAGTACGTCACTTACAAAAGGCATCAACCCTAAAAAAATTTCATCTTAGAAAAGGTCACTAGACTATACAATCTAACCTTTAGTTATAATTTAACCTAGGAAGAAGTATTCAAAGATTTAAGGGAACACTTATACTTCTATCCCTGGTAAATATCAAGGGATGTCAAGTACCCATTGTAAAGTCAAACTTTACTAAGAACGTATTGGGTTGTCACTATATAACATTAGGTAAATTATCTTGTAAGTTACTTTTTTAAGAATCTATTTCAATAAGATATCACAAAATTGATTAGTTAAATAATATATAAATTAATAATATATAGAGGAAAAAACCCTTTATGTTGTAATTGTAATTTTAATTAACTGGAGCCTCATAATAAATAAGGACCAAAAGTGGACAAAGGATCCTTTATGATTTAAGGGGATGGGTCTAGCAAGTTTCCACCAGAAATTTATAAGTAATACTATATAAGTTGATGGATAAACATTATATACCCATACCTATTTATCACAAGCATTCCCCATGGGGTTAAGTACCCATGAATATCAAGTTAAAGGAGGCCTATGTGAGTCCCGTCATTCTAATCCAGGTCCATTTAAATGATACCCAATATCCATCGATTTATTAATGATTAATTACACCCATTGTGAGTTTATCATATAGTAATAATATGCTTAAACTCACCTATAATAAGGATTAATAAATCATAGAGGGATTACATTATATGGTTATTCATTCCCAATTAATGAGGGGACATGGATTTTAGGTTTTTAATGACACATATTTAACCTACATATATAAGAAATGCTTTGATGTTACTAAATAAAAAAAATTTCCTTGAAAGTTCAATTTTTCCATTTAATGTATACATATCACAATTCAGTTATATGAATTACGATTACCATGTTATAAAGGTATATTTTTTTATTAGTAATAGTTGGAATTCATGTAACTAAAAGTGGGATTTCGCATTTAGTCTTAGAATATAACTACTCTATATGTGATGGTTTAATTATATGGGTCACCCTACCTAATTTATAAAGGCCCATGAACTTTATAAATTGTCATTGGAACCCATTTAATTGTTACCACTAATGTTTTGGCCCATGATACCCATGGTTTCTAGATAAAACATGTTTGAATTGGATAATTCATGTTTCACCATCAATCAATATAGGAACCCACCATTTTTTTGTTGTATGATCTTTAAAAACCAATCATAAATCATAATACAAAAGGAATTTTATCATAGAGCTAGGAATATAGGCGTGTATGTAGGTAATCATAGAAGCATAGTATACAAATAATCAGGCTAAATATCATGTGAATCATATGTGCCTAAAATAGAATATGAACACCTCCCATATCTTGCATACCATGAGAAGAGGTAAATCACATAAATCAAAGGTAAATAAAAAAATTAGTAACTAGATGAATTCCTCCAATCACTCAAGGTAAAATAATAATCAACATTAATAATAACCATCATGAACAAAAGTCGCATCCCTGACAACATGATCTTCCCTCATTCATGGGTTGGCTAGACCTAGACATGAGCGGTCAATAAAGTGAAAAAAATATAGAATCCAATGTACCATCACTAAAATAGTATGATAAACTAAAAAATAAGTCTCAAATACCACTTGTAATGTTCTATCATTATAGCCACTGAAATGGTTCCCTGACCCGGTTCACCACATGAACCCAAGTGCGTCTCCCAATATGCTAGAGGATTTCATCAAGTAGTGGGGGTCCATAGGTGGAATAATGGGGAGACTATACCATATATATTAGTAATAAACATAGATTATGTAACAAGTAAATTAAAGGTGATAGAATATAATAATAACTAAAATGTAATAAAAACCAAATAACTATATTACCAGGGAAAATAATTCAATCATTCAAAAAAATTAAACGGAATAAATATATGCTGTCAATATAGTAGGTATACATACACAGTACCAATATATATTGACAAAGGAAATAAATAAACAAAATAAGATACTCTAACTCATGTAGGAAACCTGAGTACATTATTGGACCTCCAGCTCCATTTCTAGTATTAAGTCATAATGAGTAACATCAATAATGTAAGGTCCAATATCCTATATTGGAACCAAAAGATCTGTCTAGGTACTAATCGGTAGCATGAACAGGGTATGAGAAAAACTATATAGACCAACAACAGTGATGTTTAATTCATATACATTATTTCTATATAAAATTAAGCAATGTGTTGATATAAATATAAGAAGTGTAACAAATAAAATATAACACATGTCGGCTCGGGTTCCTCATGGATCACCCACCAGACCATACCTTCTTCGGCCTAAGATGGAATATATATTGAAATGTAATCATATATATATATATATAATAATTATACAGATATATAATAACTTGTTAGGAACCAAGGCTCAAGACCAAAATGTCCTCACAAGGACATCACACAAGTCTCATTCTAAAATATGGGACATCATGCCCAATGATCTCAATAAATAATAAGGGAAAACATACCCAATGTCTCAATAAAAGAAAAGGTATTTCATTCCCAATAACTCAATAAATGACAAGGGAAACAATGCTCAATGACTCAATAATTTATAAGGTACTCCATTCCCAATGTCTCAAAAAATGATAATGGATTCCATGACCAATGTCTTAATAAATGATATGGGATTCCATGCCCAATGAATATGAATTTCATGCCCTATAATTTCATTTAATAAATGATTAGGATCACCATATCCAACAACACTTAACAATTTAAATTCTATTTAATCAATGTTCCTTATAATCCTATCCAAGGCATTCTACAACATGATCCAAGTATCACCCATGAACTAAAGAAGAATTATGCACATGAACATTTAATAATTATACATTACAAGAAAAAAATCCATGCTGAAATTACTATCAAAATATTCCCTTAATCAGTTCATTTTTAAGTACCACAAAGGCCAGGTGACCTGGTCATAACATTCATAATTCATTTAATTTCATTGACACATTCCATCCTTAGTTAACAAGACAAATCCATCATAGGAGGTTGTTTGGTCATAATGGCATGAAAAGAGTGTCATGTGAATTTAATACATATTTGGAACGAAAATTCACTTTAGGCAAATTATAATTTCACCAATGATGATAAAAAGGGTCAAGTTATGTAAACCATGCCATTTGAAATCCAATAATTCAATTTTATGATTCACCAAAATCAATATTCTAGAAAAACACACTCAAATGGTGTTTTGGTCAATTAAATGAAACGGTAATCATGGGAATATAACAAGAAACTCCCATGGGGTTGTTAAAGTTCAGGTATCAACCTTAAATGATATCAATGAGCCTCTTAGAGGCTCTATACCATAATATAGACAATTAATTCAAGTTTTAACACATTTTAGGGAAACACATAGAAAGTTTGGCATCCCGTACAATGAAGCATTTAATAAATGAAAAAATAATAATATAAAATCATATAGATCAACTTTATTATACTATTTATTCTTAACTTATCCATTTTAGGGATTTGATTTGAGATGGAATGAGGTAAATCTAAGAATCGCATAAATTCCATAAAAATAGGGAAAATGACTTCACATAGAAATAACAATCCATTTGGTGATGAAAGTAGAAAAATGAGGTAAGAGGAGTCTTAGAACTATGTATTGGTTTAAAACATGATGAATTAAATTTTAATTGGACCAATAATAAAGGAGGAACCACCCAAAGAAGAGGATATTAAGGAGGATCATATTGGGATCTACAAGCACGAGGAGGGAGTTAAAAAGCGGCGAAAACACTTTTAATGTCGAATCAGTAAATAAATTTTTTTCACAATTTAAGAGGAGAATGGTTAATTATTGTTGTTAGTAAAAGCATAAAATAAAAACATGGTGCCACTATCCACAATAATATCCATTTTTCATAGGTATCTCAGACAGTTTACAAATAGTTCTCCAACTTTATGGAGCTACTATTCCAATACACTCCTACCCTGCACGGCTGTAGTGCATGGTAAAAAAATTTATGTTCCAATAATGTAAGTCTATAAGAAAATCTAAAACATTTCCCTTATATTATTTTGACCTTTTAATGGTTAAAAAAATAATGTACCTCAACAACCGTATAGTTGATATGCACAATTATTATTAACCATGTGCCAACCATACACCTAAGGCTTATTTCCACAGAATTGATTTTTCAAAGTCTGATGCTCCTAAAATTAATTAGAGACTATAAGAAACCTATGAGGACTTAAAACCTATCAAAAAATTAAAACATTTAATAATTATAACTCTTGAAATCTCTAAGATCATTTTAATTTCTGACCCATCAACCAAATGAAAATCATAAATTTTCCTTGAAATTCTAACCCATCCAAAACATGGGTCATTACATGGATTAACCATATCACTAAATGATGTCCATATTAATATATTCTCACTTAATATGAGGAAATTATCCTGAAAACTACCTTATCAATCAAGGTAGGGTATTATATTAATTAAAGATCCAACATCTCTTCACTTGAGATGTGGTCAACCATACCTCTTCACTAAAGGTTGGTCACTATATATTGACCACTACAATGTCACTCAAGGTAAGTTCCTACCAACATATTCTCACTCAATTTAATCCCATGAATTGGGTCCCATCATCAGCAATAACGTGTTCAATCAAAAATAATATACACATGTTAAATCACATGCATGAAACAATAAACAAGGCACACAACCCATTTCAAAAGATCACCAGCTTATCACTAGGGCACTAGTCATATGAGACCTAATCTCACATCTTCAACACATATCTATATCCATTTTAAATCACAAATAAACTCTCTAAGACCATTTTTGGTATCTTTCCATTACTACTAAGTTGTATTTAAAAAACTAAAATTTTCTTAAATCTCAATGGCCCTTCCAACCCTAACCTTAAGAGGCAGGTCTACATCTTTATCCAATTCCACATCACAAACTAGTCCTATAAACTAATTACTATAAATAAACAATTCAGGAAAATTCCTTATAATAATAAATATAAGTCCTCTAAAGAATTCCCAGGACCCTCACACAGGTCTCATCTCAGGTCTCACTTAGGTCATATCTAATCCTATCATCAGGAGGAAACACCTCTATGAAACACATATTCATGTTCTAGAGGACCCATCCTGTAACACTCTGACCAAAGTTATCTAGAGTCGGTGCATTATTACATAACATTGGCATGATCACAAAAGATCAAATATTGAAAGGCTTATTAGTTTAATAGTCTTGGAAGTATTAGATACATTCATAAGTTTTAGATTACATTATGAAATGAATTACAACAACAACATTGTTTCCATTGACCACATTCATATCCCTTAGACTATCCCTAGAGGTCATTCATAATATACTTATTTGTATCCTAGGAAAAATAAAACATAGAAAGGGGTGACCATAGATGCTCAGTAAGGACAACAATATAGCTGTAAAATTCTTAAATAAGTATAATCATTAAGGCAATGTATAAGACTAAAACACAAGCATTTTAACTGTAAAATTTGCATAATATGGAAAAGATAAAACAAATAATTCCATTTACTTACTCACATGAATATTCTACTAGTCTAATAATCACATGTAATATCAATATCCAATTTCATAATGATGGAATGCATAATTCTAGACTTTATAACCACATAGCCAAGGCCTCATGAAAAAGACTACAAATAAGATTTTGTCAAGGCCTTGTTCCAAGACACTGTTTTGTCTCATGAGACCTACCGATGTATCGAGAATCTATTGCGGGCTCCACCTACCACTTACTAAGTCCAATTCATTCCTCTTATGAAAATGTTTAAACATTACATAAACATTCACTTTAAAACTAGAATACGAAATTTCAATACTTTGTCCACAAACCATGAATGGTATAAAAATAGCACATCTCCAGTCAAAAATACCACAAAACCTTCAATACAATACAGACGATTTGTATCATAAAAAATTGACTTCAAAAAAGTTTAAAATCCATCAAAGGATGTTGACATAGATGAAATAAAACAATTTGAAAGAAATACCTCTTTATATTTTAAACCCATTTAAAAGTCACATAATTATAAAATAAAACATTTATTTTGGAAATATTCTTATAAGAATGTAAGGTAATATTTGAAGGTGTTATAATGGTCGAAAACAACCGCACCATCTGTATAAGTTAAAAAAAGAAAACATTATTTCCTGAATTTTGTCAAACAGGTCGTAAAGGACCTTGTTTGGAAAATGACAGAAATATTCCTTTACCAAAATATTATAAAAATACAGACAATGGTATAAATGACTTTATACCATAGTCTTGGAAATAGTAAAAATGTTTTGAAATACATTTTTTAAGAAACACGGATGGGGATGATAAAGAGGTCCCAGTTGATACTTACGTATTAACAACCTCGGATAAGTAAAGAGATTGTATAATTAACCCTTACCATGTAATTTAACTACATTGAGGTTATGTTAAAGTCATGTATAATAGTTAAATAATTGTTATTAAATTATACAAGAACCATATACATAAATATGATATCATATATTCTCTTTTAATATTGTTTTGTTAATAATATTTCAGTATTATCATCATTTCAGGTGTCAACTGATTTGGTTTCCTTTATATGATTAGTTACGCAATCAATGTTTTTTATGGATAAGATGTATTTGATTTATATCCAGAATTATATTATGTTCTTAAAAATTATTTTTAATCCTAAAATGAAAATTATTTTTGAATGATTACAATGGGTAATAAATCTCATCGCGTTCGTGGAGACCATAATCTGTATGTACATACGAGCGACAATACCATTATATTAATGGTGAAATCATGTGTAATTGGATTCTATATCATATATACATAATACTTAACATTTTAAATTTATTATTTTCATAATTTATACTCATTATTATACCCATAAAAATAATGAATTGTTTGAATAACAAGCTACACCCCAACGTGGAGATGATATGTTATACGTACACACGTATAGTGACTTGTCATTAATTGGATGGATAGAATAAAGAATATGGTGGTACCATATTTATAATAACATCATAGTATGTATAATTTACTAGAGTTATTATTTTGGTATGGGAATAACCATGAAATAGTAAGTGGAAGAAGAAAAGAACTTTGAAAGAGGTGGTGAAATTATTACCTCTTCTTCAGGCATTTCCTTTTGATTTGATCAAAAGGTCACCTTATTTTGGATTTCTGATCAAATTAAGGAATATAGGTTAATTTAAGGGTAGTTGGGATAATATTTGGTTAGGTATAGGCCGAGACAAATGGATTTGGTGGTGTTATTTTTAGAGAAGGGGAAGTTCCCTTTTATAAGAAGAGACGAGGGTCACTTTAAGAATAGTTTGAAATATTATTTTATTATAAAATAATTTTCACTTTATAATGGCTCAAAATTGATTTATTTAAAAGATAAGGTGGGTATGGGTCGAAATCCTCTAAAATAATAGGTTTAGACATGTTTAGGTTACCATATTAACCCTATCTTTTAGATTTAACTCTTAGTTAAATAGTTTAACTTTTACCATGTCCTCTTGTATTGTTATAATAAATGGTCAATAACATTATATGAAAATCCAAGAGAACCTCAAGTGGTTCATTAATTATATATATTATTACATAAGTCCTTTAGCCAAACCTTATATTTTTAGGACTATTATATCATTTAATAATATTGTATTTGTTTTAAAAACTCATTTATCTCAATTTTGACACTATTTGGTATTTTATTTTTTCTAAAGTCATAACAACATTATCACTTCAAAAATATTATTTAATCAACCCTAACATTTCATATTAACCTATAAAATTAGTGGATGGCATAAAAAGCCTCAATTTACAATAATTGTGATTTTTATAATATCAATTATTTTAATCTTTCATTGATAAAGTAATTACAGAATCATCATTGTGTCATAAATAAATTTAATTATTTAATATCTACAAATTATAAATAAAATAAAATTATTTAAAAAATATTTTTATATTTATAATGAATATTTTTAGTCAAATTTATCTTTTGTATAACCCTATATTAAAAATGGTTTAGTTATTAAACATTGAATTTAACACTTTTAACTTTTCTTTAAATAAAATATTAATAAATATCCTAATCTAATTCAAGTGGACCAAAAGGATCATATTTTATTCTTAAGGTTGGTTTTGGTCGATATTAAGTTATCTAATAGAATTAGGAAATGTGTTAGGGTAATTATAATATAATTTTACCTTTAATTACCCTATTTACTTTTAACTGTGTGAAATAAAAGTCAAAAATTACTATTCACCAAAAAATATTTTCATCTTATTGAACCGCATTTAACTTACTGATGTCAACTGTGTCTCTCAGATTTTTTAAAGTCAATTCACAGAAGCGGTAAAATTATGTTTTATGCAAATTTGATAACTTGCCTAGAAGGTGGGAAAAAGACAGTATAAAGTTCAATAAAATTTTATATATCTATTATTATTATAAAATGACCCCAATGAATTACATTTACCATATATAGGTATTATGTATCTATTTTTACATAATATTAATTTAAAAAAATAATTAATTATTTAAATAAAAAATCGATTTTAATCTATAACGCAGTTTTTTCACTATTCATAAAAAATTGAAAGTTTTCAGAAAAATACCAAAAACTCAACCTAAGATAATTATGATATTTATAATCCAAGAATGAAGTCCATTTTAAAAAATAATATTTATAATGTTTCAAAAATTTGGTATTACTATTCCTAACGGCTAGTTTGATTGGTCGTGGTGTGCTAGAACTTGAAGTTGCATACAACACAAGCTATTGTTTTATTCAAAAGGAAACGTATTATGGAAGCTTGGGGTGTTACATTCTCTGCTCCTTAAAATAATATCATCTGTGAAATTTCTATAATACTACTATACAAAAAGTTTCGGGTGGTTCTTCATCATAGGTTCCTATGGTTCCCAAGTTACCTCTTCCATCTTATGGTTTCTCCATAGAACTTTCACCAAAGGAGTCGTCTGGTTTCTCAAAACTTATTCTATGGTATCAAGAATTATGATAGGATCTTCCCAATAATATAGGTCGGGTTATAGTTCTATTTCATCATAGGTGAGTACATGTGTTGAGTCAGGCATTTATTTTCTCAACAGTGATACGTGGAACACATAATGAACTTTGGAGTGACTTGGAGGCATTGCCAAATGATAAGCTACAACTCCAATTTGTTCTAGAATTTTGAAATGTCTGATGTACCTGGGACTTAATTTACCATTCTTACCGAAACTTATAACACCCTTTCATGGACATAAATTCAAGAAAACATGATCACCTACTTGAAATTCCAAATTCTTCCTTCGGTTATCGACATAGATCTTTTTCGTACTTTGAGCTACTTTAATGTGGGTTTGGATAATCTTCACCTTTTCTATTGCTTCCTCTACAAGTTAGGGCATATGAGTTTTCTTCCACCAACATCATCCAAACAAGTTGGTGTGCGGTATATCTTTCCATATAATGCTTCATATGGTGCCATCTGAATACTTGAATGGAAGCTATCATTATAGGAAAATTCTACCCAAGGTAAATATTGATCCCACATACGTTAAAATTCATGTGAGAAAGATATAAAAATGTCTTCTATGGTTTGAATAGTATGTTCTGATTGTCCACTAGTTTGAGAGTGGTAGGCAGTGCTCAAATGAAGTTCAGTATCCAAGGCCTTTGGAAGACTTTTCCAAAATATTGATGTAAAACATGGATCACAATTAGAAACAATCGATAGGGGTACTCCATGATGTCTTAAAACTTCATTAATATATAGTATTTCTAGATGTTCAAGTGGTAAATATACTCTTATAGCAATAAAATGTGCTGACTTGGTAAAACGATCAACAATGAACCATATTGTATCATTCCGTCTAAGAGTCTTTGGTACCTCATGACAAATTCCATCATAATATCATCCCATTTTCACTTATGTATGGGATGATGTTGCATGACTCCTCTAGGATTTTGTCTTCCATATTTCATTTATTGAAAAACCATACATCTTGACACATAATCAGTAAGTTATCTCTTCATGTTGTCCTACAAAAAATGTTCCTTCAAATATCTATACATCTTAGTGCTACTAGGGTGTATAGATAAATTGAAGCTATGAGCATCATCCAACAATCCCCTTTTTAGACCAGGTATGTCAGGAACAGAAAGTCTCTTCCCAAATTTAAAAATCCCAATTTCATATACGATGTCGATCAATCTCTCATCAATAATAGCTTTAATTTTCTTTTTAAACTCCTCATCATTAGTCTGATAACTCTTTATCCATTCTAGTAATGATGGTTTGGAAACGATTTTAAAAATTATTGATGTTTAACCATCCATAATTATTCCCATATCTATCTTTACTAGATCCATGAAAATAGAATCCCTTTAAACTCTCATCTTGTTCAAAATTCCATGATCCTTTCTGCTCAAACAATCTACCACCTTATTTCCTTCCACGTATGGTAGTGTATAGTGAATTCATAATCCTTGAGTAGCTCGAGCCATCGCCTTTGCCTCATGTTGAGTTCTTTTTGTAAGAAAATATACTTCAAACTCTTGTGATCAGTATAAATCTCACATTTTCACCATAGAGATAGTGTCTCCATATTTTCAGATAAAAGATAACAACTGTTAACTCAAGATCATGAGTGGTATAGTTTTTCTCATGAATTTTTAGGTATCATGATGCATAGGCAATAACCCTATCATTACTCATAAAGACACAACCAAGTCCTTTCTTTGATGCATCACTATAAATAACAAACCCATCATTCCTTGATGGTAGATTCAAGATAGGATCATTGACTAATATTCTATTTATATCTTAAAACAATTCTTCACACTCTTTTTTCGAAACAAATTTAACCCCTTTATATGTGTCCTTGGTTAATGGGTTAGCCAATTGAGAAAAATTCTGGATGAAACATCGATAATAACCTGCTAATCCAATAAAACTATGTACCTTAGTTATATTAATCGGTGCTGGACATTCTTGGATTTCCTTGGAATTTGATGGATCGATAGAGATTCCATCCTTAGAGATAATATGTCCATGAAATGAAATCTCTTTAATCCAAAATTCACACATTCTAAACTTCTCATATAATTCATTTTGTCCGAGGGTTTATAGAATAGTATGCAAGTAATTTTCATGATCTGCATAGATTTTTGAGTATACCAAGATATCATCAATATATACAACTAAAAATTCATCAAGATAATCCTTGAAAACTATATTAATTATATCCTTGAAAACAAAGGGTGCATTAGTCAATCCAAAAGGCATTACTGTAAACTCGTAATTCCTGTACCTGGTTCAAAATGCTGTTTCTAGAATGTCATCCTTTTTCACAAACAACTTATGATATCTGGATTGAAAGTAAATCTTTGAAAAATAATTAGCTCCAGGAAGTTGATCAAATAAATCATCAATGTGAGGTAGGGGATACTTGTTCTTTATTGTTATAGCATTGATCTCTTTTTAGTCAATGCACAACCTCATAGATCTATCTTTCTTCTTAACAAAAAGAACAAGGGCTCCCCATTGAGAGACACTAGGGAGAATAAATCATTTATTACTCAACTCATATAGTTGTTTCTTTTTTTCCACTAATTCAACTGTGGCCATTCTATACGGGGTCTTCGATATGGGCCTTGAACCGGGAATTAAATCAATGGAAAACTCAATTTCTCATTTTAGAGGATGTCCAGGTAAATCCTTTAGAAACACATCAACATATTATTTCACAATAGGTATATAATCTTTTTGAAAATTTCATTCCTCACTCATAGTTATTTCATTCTTTTCCTCCCCAATAATTGAATTTAGTAGAGCTACTGGGGGTGGATCTAGATAAGAATCAGGTGGTAAAATTTCTGATATAATGATAAGGTACTCTTTATCATAGTCGAAAATTGTCACCTCCTTCTTCTTACAATAAATTTTTGCATTATGGTCTAAAAGCCAATACATTCCGAGTATTATATCAAATTCAATCATGGGTATGATGATGAGATCAGCAGATAATGAACATTTATATTCCATAATGGGATCTGATTCACAAAACATTATTGCAATGACACTTCCCTTATATGTTTTTACTGACAACTCTCGAGTTAAATAAAATTGGAAATATCAATTTTTCTTAGCTAACTAGGATGATATGAAACAATGTGATGATCCAAAATAAAATAATGCATTGGATAAACTTGAGGAAACCATTAAATAACCTACTACCATGTCTTTTAGAGCATCAACCTCAGTAGTAGTGATCACATAAGCTTTTCCTTGCTCCCTTGGCCTTTTCTAAGTTAAGTTTCCCCGGTGCTTAGAACATATGTTTGCATAATTCCCCTTTTCTCTACAATTGTAGCATTCAATACTAACAACCACTTTATTTCCATTGCAATCACGAGATTAGTGGCCTTTTTCACTACACTTGTAACAGACTCTCATTCTCTTCAGGAAAGTACTAGGGTGTTTATTCCCAAGTTTACCATAGGATGGATATTCAAATTTTCCCTTCTTCCCCTTATTCCAATTTCCATAGTGTTCAACATATATCTTCTTCTCTTTATTTTCTTTAAATTAGTAAGACTTAGAGAATTCATTTTCTATCTTGATATCACATGAAAAAATATCTTCGTTTGATGAGAAGGATTATGAGACTAATGCTCGATGGAGAAATGGTTTTAACCCATCAACTAATCGATCAATATTACTCATTTGGTTATGTATATAATCCTTTTCATGCCTTTCCATCCTTGTAAAGTTAGCCTCATACTTTTCGACATTATCATCCTCCTTTTTCCTCAGACTCCGAAATTGTATTTCCATATCCACTTGATGGTCATGAGGAAATTATTTTTCTAAGAAAATCTCTTTAAACTCCCTCCATTCCATATTTGATACTTATTCATCCTTTTTTGTGTTTTGAAATAACGACCACCATTGATCTGCATCTCCCGTGAGGTGATAAACTTCCATGAAAACGTTTTACCCTTCGTTACTCCTCAAAGCATGAAATATTTTCTCTAAGGAGCTTATCCATTGCTCAGCTACAAATGGATTTGTAGTTCCATTGAATTTTGGTGGTTTTTTCCTCATGAAGCGGTCTAACATTGATCTTCCGCATTGTGGATTAGGGTGCTTAATATGGGTAAGGTTATTATTCATAACCTGAGTGAGTTGTCCTAGTATGGTGATATGCTAATCAACACAAGTTGCATCACCAGCTCCACTATAATTATCTTGAGTAGGAGGGTAATCCCTACATGTATTACATGCATTGATATGGTTTCCATTACTTCCACTAGGATCCATTTTTAAACAATAGAATACACTAGATAGTTTATGAATCACAATACATAATTCCAAAAATTGTAATACACTTAATATAAATTGAACAGTTTATGAATATAATCCATAATCATAAAAATTATTTCTTTGAGGAGGTATATACTCCCAAATCCTTCATAATGGTTTGTAAAGAAAATGTGAATTATCCTAAGCATATCCCTCAGGACTGTTGTAACCAAGAGTGGAGAAATGACCATTGTCATGTACCAGGATACCCTGGGTCATGCCCGAAACTCCTTATCGAAGTTTTCACTCCTAGGTACATCTTTTCTAGAGGCTCCTCTACCTTCTCGTATCTAGACATGGATGTATTGCTTGTAAAATACACAAAATTTCCACATTACCAAAATTCTAGGAAGTTCTTCTATACTAATCATCAAAGTCTATCTTAGGGTAATTTTCTCTAATCTGAGTTTTTCTACATCTATCTTCCAAGGTTTTTACTAAAAATCCTCTGATACCAACTGTAATACCCAGTACCTAGTTACCCAGAGTCAGTGCATTATTAAATAACATTGGCATGCTCACAAAATATCAAGTCTCTAAAGACCAATTAGTTTAGTTTTCTTGAAAGTATTAGATAGATTCATAAGTTTTACATTACATTATAAAATGAAAAACAACAACAACATTGTATCCATTGACCACATTCATATCCCTTAGACTATACCTATAGGTCATTCATAATATACTTCTTCACATCCTGGGAAAAATAAAACATATTACGGAGTGAGATCAGATGCTCAGTAGGGATAAAAATATAGCAGAATCTTTTATAAATAAGCATAATCATTTAAGGCAATGTATAAGAACAAAAAACAAGCCTTTTAAACTTAAACTTCAGTATAATATGGAAAAGATAAACCAAATAATTCCATTTACTTAATCACATGGATATTCTACTAGTCGAATAATCACATGTAATATCAATAACCAATTTCATAATAATGGAACACATAATGCTAGACTTCATAACCACATATTCAAGGCCTCGTGCCATGACTACAAATAATATTTTCTCAAGGACTTGTGTCAAGGAACTAGTTTGTCTCATTAGACCTACCGTTGCATCGAGGAGCTATAGCGGGCTCCCCCCATCACTTACAAATTCCAATGCATTCCCCATATGAAAAGGTTTAAATATAACTTAACCATTCATATTAAAAATAGCATAAAAATGTCAATAATTTATCCATAAACCAAAAATGGTATAAAAATAACTCACCCATAGTCAAACATATCACAAAACCTTCAATAAAATATGGAATATTTGTATCATAATAAATCAACTTTAAACAAGATTAAAATACATCAAAGGATGTTGACATAGATGAAATGAAAACTATTTGAAAGAAATACCTCTTTCAATTTTGAAACCATTTAATAGTCACCTAATTATAAATGAAAATATTTATTTTGGAAATATTCTTATAATATTTTAAGTGAAGCTTGAAAGGTTTTATAACGGCGGAAAATAGCCTTACCCATCGTATAAGTTAAAAAAAGAAAACATTCTTTCCTTAATTTAGTCGAAAAGGTTGTAAATGACTTTGTTTGGAAAACTACGAAAAGATTACTTTATAAACATCTTATAAAAAGCCAAAAAAGGGTATAAATGACTTTAACCAATAGTTTAGTAAATAATAAATTTTTTTTGAAATACATTTTTTAAGAAACATAGATGTGGATGATAAAGAGGTCCAAGTAGATACATACTTATTAACAACCTCGGATAAGTAAAGAGATTGTAGAATGAACCCTTACTTTGTACTTTTCCTTGGTCGAGGTTACGTTAACCTCCTGTATAATAGTTAAATAATTTTAATTAAATTATACAGGAACCACATACAGAAAAATGATATCATATATGATCATCTAATATTTCTTTGATGATAATATTTTAGTGTGTGTTAAATGATTCAGTTTCCTTTATATGAATGGTTACTTAAGACATGTTTGTTATGGATAGGATGTATTTGATTCAAATATAGAATTATATTAATTTATTAAACATTATTTTTAATCATAAAATGAAAATTAAACTTGGTTGATTATGACGGGGAATGAATCTCATTGCGTTCATGGAGACGGTAATCTGTACATACGCACGAGCGACAATACCATTCTATTGATGGTGAAACCATATGTAATTGGATGATATATCATATATAAAGAATACTTAAGATGTTATATTTATTATTTACATTAGTTATACTCATTATTATACCCATCCAAATAAAAAAGTGTTATAATAACAAACTACACCACAACGTGGAGCCAATAAGCCGTACATACGCACATATGGGGAATTTTCATTCATAGGATGGATATAATAATGAATATGGTTGTAGCATATTCATAATAACATCACAGTATGTATAATATACAGGATTTATTTTTTTTGGTATGGGAATGATAAATAAAGAGAAAGTGGAAGAAGAAAAGAACTTTGAAAGAGGTAGTGAACTTATTACCTCTTCTTCGGGTGTTTCATTTTGATTTTATCAAAAGGGCTCCATAGGTTGGATTTGTGATCAATGTAAGTCATCTAGGTCGAAGGGATGGTAGTTGGGAGGATAATTGGGTAGGGTTTGGCTGAGACAAATTTCATTGGAGGTGTGATTTGAAGAGAAGTGGAAGTACCCTTTTATTTGAGAGGTGAGGGTCACTTTAAGAATAGTTTGAAATATTATTTTATTATAAAATAATATTCGGTTTCTAATGGATATAAATTGATCTATTTAGAAGCTAATGTGGGTATGGGTCAAAATCATTTAACCAATAGGTTTTAGACATCTTTAGGTCACCATATTAACCCTTTATTTTATATTTAACTTTTAGTTAAATAGTTTAACTTTTACCACGTCCTCTTGTATTATTATAATGAATGGGTAATAAACATACTATAAAAATACAAGAGAACCAAAAGTTGTTAATTAATGATATATCAATTAATATATAAGTCCTTTGGCAGGTCCTCATATTTTTAGGACTATTATATCATTTAATAATATAGTATTTTTTTAAAAAACTCATTTATGTCAATTTTGACTCTATTTGGTGTTTTGATTTTGTTAAATTCATAACAACTTTATCACTTCAAAATAATTTTATTTAATCAACCCTAACATGTCATATTAACCTAGAAAAATCTTGAATGGAATCAAAAGCATAAATTTACATTTATTTTGATATTTAAAATATCAATTATTTTAATTGTTCACTGATAAAGTCATTACAACATCATCATTGTTTCATAAATAAATTTAATTATTTAATCACTAAAAATTATAAATAAAATAAAATTTTGTAGGAAATCGTTTAATATTTATAATTAATATTTATAGTCGAATTTATCTTATGTGTAACTCTATATTAAAAATGGTTTATTTATTAAACATTGAATTTAACACTTTTAACTCTTCTTTAAATAAAATAATAATAAATGTCCTAATCTAATCCAAGTGGACCCAAAGGATCATATATTATTCATAATGTTGATTTTGGTCGATATACACTTATCCAATAGAATTATGACACGTTTTAGGTTAATTATTATATCATTTTTACCATTAATTACCCTATTTACTTTTAACCGTGGTAAATAAAAGTCAAAAGTTACTATTCACCAAAAATTATTATCATCTTATTGAATGACATTTAAATTACTGACGTCAACCATGTCTGTTGTATTATTGAAATTCAATTCATATAAGCGTTAAAATTACGTTTTATGCAAATTTTCTAATGTTCCTAGAAGGTGGGTAAAAGACGGTAAAAAGTTCAATAAAATTTTATATATCCAATATTTTTATAAAATAACAAAAATGAATTAAATTGAACATATATAGGTATTATGTATCTATTTTACCTAAATAAATATAAATAAAATAATTAATTATTTAAATAAAATGTCAGTTTTAGACAATAACATAGTGTTTTGCACTAGTTATCAAAAATTGAATGTTTTCAGAAAAATACCAAAAATTAACCCTAAGCTAATTTTGATACTCCAAATCCAAAAATAAAGTCCATTTTGAAAAATAAAATTTATAAAGATTCTAAAAGTGGATATTACTATTCATAACATCTAGTTTGATTGGTCGTGGTGTGCGTGAACTCGAGGTTGTGTACAACGCAAGTTATTATATTATTCAAATGGAAACATACCATGGAAGCTTGAGGTGTTACACATCCTCTAATTACACATGAAAATTTTCTACTTAATCATCAATGGGTACTCCCCATCATATGATAGCAAAAAAATCATCTAACCCATTAATTTTAGACTTAATACACTCATTCCAGTGTCACTAGCCCTAAGTGATCCAACATAGGCCACCCATGTTCCATTCCAACCACGATACTCACCTCAAGACTCTTCTAAACTCAAATGACATATCATACCATTAGATACATGGTATCCTTGAATATATATCTCCCAAATACATTACTATAAAACTTTCTTCTAACATAAAATGCTATTATACATCCTATCTATTTCTATAGGGTGATATCAATCCCTATTTATTTAACCGGTCTCCTAAAATCACACAATAACACACATTAATTCATGAACAACAATATGGTTTTACAATAAAGGAACCACCTATGTAAACCACAAAATTTATATTCTTGAGATTATATGATCCTCCTTGACTAATCCCATGAACAACTCATCAATTATCAAATTGAGATTCTATCTCAATACACAATTCCTATATAATTAATTAAAATAAATTATAATTATTTATCCAATTTAAATGAAATAATGAAAATCATTATAAAAAATCACTATCCTTCACCACATTACCAAAAATACACCTAAAATTTTGTGTTCAACCTTTTAGGATCTCTATTACCCAATCGTAGAAACCCCCCTCATCGTTTCAACTCAATTATACCATCATCTAGTGGAATTAGTACTAAAATGTAGCCAAAAATTAAGCAGAATTAGAGGTATGTGAAGTGAAATAAATAGGGAGAAAACTAGAGGTAAATAATCACCTTAAATGCTCCATTTATCTTTAAAAATTGACAAATATACAAGGTTAAATCAAAAAAGGAAAGAATGAAGGGAGATTCAGTTGATATGGACTACTTCAATGCACCTATTATCTAAAAATGAAAGGGTTTGACCATAAAAATATTGGTAATCCCCTATTAATGAAAAATATTCAAGTAGGTTGGCTACAGTTAGACCATTAGGATTAATCCATGACCCTAATTCACCCATATAGGCCATGGTACAACCCCAATGAGTCACGATCTGAAGAATCCCTCGAAAATAATCCATCCACTTTCCCATCACCATTGTATCATGGCCCATATGGTTTGTGGTGCAACCCAATTTTTCTAGGTGGAGCATAAGGCCCCATGGTGTGATTTCTCTATATATATTTATCTCTATATCCCATGGTGTTGTGCCTCTCTGCTATTAGCCATGAAACCCCTCACAACATGCCATCATAATGAAACATAAAGGTCATAGTGAGAACTATATTTCATTTGAAAAAATAATGAAGGCATATGAAATATTTTTTCAATAGCTAAGAACTCACAGTATCCCATCATATGAAATGAATATATGTGACTGTATCACTCATATCTAAGATCCAATATGAAAAATCCATCTTTAGTAATTCCTAACATACTATTAAAACCATTCACAACATATGTCAAAACTCATCTGTAATGAGGGTCAAACCCTCTAATAGGAAACTGTGTTCTCCCCACCATATTCCTTCCCTTACATTTCTCCTAGTGTGTAATAAATGATGTTTCATATGATCACACACATTTCATTAATCTTGATCCAAACTCACCTCATCTTGAAAACCCCTATTAAAGAATAAGATCAGATCGACTGAACCATGATACTTCAATTCATCCATAATGTTACCATCTATTATATGGTAAACAATTCATATTATAAAAAAACTCTAAGGAATAATGCCCGAAAGAATTTCCCCAATCGGATTAGCCCTTTCATCGTACATATTTACTCATATATTCACAACCCCAAATGGGAATCAAGCATGAGTAGTGTATTTTTACTCTCAGGCATCAAGTATTTTCTTAAAAATCCACGAAACACATACTCTCCTCTTCCAAAGGCATAATTCACATATAAAGAGCCATATAACTAGTTATTTACCACTATATAACTCAATATAATTTGAACACAATATATATACACTCCAATACTACCTAATCCTGAAAACCTACACATACCCTTATGAGTCACATCTTATAAAACCTAATATCACACACTAAAACCATTTATTGTGCTCTCGTTTTATGTAAATATCATCCTACCAAAATCAACTCATTACATAATTTTAACAATCCTAAGAAATATTACTGATATTATGGCTAACTACATGGCCAACCACCCCCTAGAAATTATTCTAAATCATAAATTTCTACCAATGACCCCCTGATACTATATCCATCCATCTTGGATCATGATCCATTAGGCTAAGAATCCAATTGATCCCACCTCCTAAAACCTAATCTTGATACTAGATCACCTAAAATGATTTACCTCCCAAATTACCAATGCATATCAAATGACTTTCCACTACCCTTACAAGGGTATCCATATATTAGGGAAATCTATTCCAATCCTTAGATCACCTCCATGGAATACATCTCATGAACCAACTCATCAAGGGTTATGTTACATCCCTTGTATAAAATGATTGTAAATCCTTATACTAATGATGTCTCAATGAGAGATCCACATTACTTGTCATTAGAGAAAATGTCATAGTCTTGTTTGATATAACTTCACCAAAACGTTATATGGGAAAATAACATATAAGTTCTTGTTGATACTTTAAACAACTAAATCTTTGTTGTTAGTAAATATAATCACAGACGACCATACATATAAAATATAAATCCAATATGAAAATATTGATGAATGAACACATGTTTCATGACCCCTTCCCCGCAAGGTGTACCCATCCTGGGCTAGAAATGTGAGAAGGGGGATAGTGACCCCCAGAGTCCAGGCTCTAGTAGGCCCGAGGTTGGTGACTAACACTGAGGGTATAATAAATACACAAATAGGATGCATTACCATATAAGAGAAGACATGAAGAAGAGAGAGATAAGAAATACACCAAAAAAATCCATATCAAACTACAATATAAAATAAATCCCATGTACACATATGTAATTTCATGAAAAACTACTACAACTAGAAGGGAAACTTCAATTACCAAAAGAAAGTAATGATGACAACAACCATGAAGACTAAATAACTCCTAAAACTGCAAGCTAGTAGCACTCAACCTGATCTCCAACCAACTCCATGTGACCTAAAAAAATAGTTTATAAATACATATGGTGAGTATAACAGTATACTTAATGGGATGCTCCATGAATCCTCTCGTGAAAAAAAGTTAAGGAAGCATGCTAAAGCACAGTGAATGATAAGTAAAATTAACTCATCACCTAATCATGTATACTATGTTCCTATCCTCTCCATGGATACTCTAACTAAGTATCACATATAATAGTATATAATATAATAAAGAATATCAAGGGTATTCTGCTACTACTTCCCCACTGTTTTTCCACTTTTCCCTAACGTCACACGTCCTAAACATCTCACTCCAAAAAGTCTTTCCCGCAGACACCTAGGAGAAGAACCACAACATGTACCTTGTGTAGAAAAACCACCATGTCCACGTAACCAAAGAAAAAAAGTAGTGTCTGGGATCCACCATAGCTCGTATAACATGTTTCATACGTCAGGCAATAAACCTCAAGCCATTATAGCCCATACACGGAGTAAGGATCCACAATCCATCATAGCCTATACACATTACACATATATTAGTCCATATGAAAATATATATAGAATATATGTGTCTGAATGACCACAATCTATTATATCCATCTACACACATATATGGGGAAAACTAACCACTATTCCTACCAGCACTAGTAACTACCCAAAGAAGAGAGTGGGGCCAAAGGGGGTAGTCACCCATCCATCCTCCCACCAAAATGTTGGGGAAAACACCCCCAGGGCTTAGAATCAACGAGGTGTTAGTTGGCGTAACAGATGGGGTGGAGTAGCATATAGAAACACAGAATGTACAAAATATACTAAAGCCCACAACCACACTATGGGCATAACATAGTCTTAGACTCAATTTTAACTAACATGTCTTAGACTCTAGGATTCCACTATGAAGACTAGGTATCCTATAAGCACACAACCATTTAAAGAGATTTATTATATTACTTCATTCACATTCCATTAGTTTCACTTTACATTAATTAATTCTTTAACCATTAATTAACCATTAACAACTACACATTATATTTCATTGGCATCCCACCCAAAGTACACTATACCTTTAAATTGAAACCTCAGAATTGCATTCTAGAAAGCTCCAATTCCATGGGTTAACATAATTTATTCAATCATTTATTAAGAGAATTATTAGTTTCCCATATTCCTAGGCATTCTAGAAAAACATTCTAAGTTACCCAACAAAAGGGGCCTCAACTCGGTGAGTAGATGAACTACCCATCAAGTCTTTTCCACATATAGTAGGAGCATAGATCTGTGATCCCTTGAGAAGTAAAACACAGAAAGCATTTGGCATACCTCGCATATCATCACCCCTTTTAGAAGGGGGTAAGAAAGAACAAATGCCTTGAGAAGTGGGGAATGAAAAGTAGACAAACAACCAAAAAGATTCAGAAAACATCCAATCATTCACATCCAACCTGTTTCATCATCTCTAGTTTCATCCCCAACACCCACATGCATAAACTGATGCATCTATCCACCCTAGGCGTAAACTACTTCCACAACCAATGGGCATTCCTACCCCCACATATCACAATATCCACCCAGGATCACATCACAAAAACAAGAAGTAGGAAAAACCATCATATCAATTGGGCTCTTGGCCCTTAAACAAGTCATCTAGACTTCAAACATAATGGGCACTCTTGGCTCCAAAGCTCGAGGAAGTCGGCCTTACAAGAAATAAGGTAACACAGAACCATACCAGGCATTATCTTTTTATCAAATATCTAGTTCTTTAATCCATACTGAATTAACCAATTCATTAATAGTAGGTTACAATTATGGTCAACCTAAACAGAAAGCTAACATAGCTATAAAAAGTAATTAAACATGCTTACTGCACCAATTTGACTAACATCAAATGAAAACAACAACAACTGGATTCATTTACCAGCCTCTTTTATCATTGAAAAATAATTATAATTAAACCATGTTTACATTATTTAACTATTTCCTTCAAGAATGATATTCTAAAAAAAGAAATCATATATATCATACTATCTGACAAAACAAGAGGCAATAACATTCGATCGATAACAATTTATTTATCTAGTTGAAATATTTATTATGTCAATTATATTGTGATCCAGTGGGCCAAAACATGATAAATCCATATTTTAATGTAAAATAATAGTGAATCCATGAATCTCCTACCTCAAAAGGTTTTTGATTCTCTTTTCACGAGAATAGTCGAACAAAAAAGATCATGATTGCCTCTCCTGGAGGACAACATCCACACAAGGATGTAGAAACACCACCACACCAGCCAACACCCAAGAAAAATTTATTAGGAACATGAAGATATAATTCCATAATAGGGAAAGGAGAAACAGAAGGATATGAAACCAGAAGAATGATGGTAGATCATACCTTATATCGAAGATTGATCGATACTACTTGGTTGAACCAAAACAGGTGGTGCACATGAAACAAGAAGAAACATCAAGGGGAAATGATCCATGGATCAAGTTTTAATAACACCAATCCTATGATAAGGAGGAAAGGTTTGAGCATCTCACACCAGAGAATAAGGAGGAAGAATTGGGGAGGAAGAACAAGGGAGGATGATATCTAATTCCTTTAGAAGATTTAATGGAGTAGCAGTTTAAGATATATTGGATTTTATATTAAAAGAGGATCACATTAAACCATGTGGTTTGACCACATAAAGGCATCCCAAACCATAATAAAATTAATATAGAAGTTATGGAATTTGAATCGGCCTTATATCCCTTAAAATAAGGATTTTAATGCGTTTTTTTTCATAGAAAACCTTAAATAGGTGAAATTGGAAAAATTTGGAAATTTGACAAAGGAAAAGTGACACAGGTCTAGAAACACTTCTCATGAGACAGTTTCTGTGATGCCATTTTTGTGACACCATTTTTGTGACACTGTTTCTATGCCACCATTTCTGTGACATCATTTCTGTGCCACCATTTTTGTGACACTATTTCTCTACCACCATTTTTGTGACACCATTTCTGTACCACCATTTCTGTGACACTGTTTCTGTACTACTTTTTATGTTCCACCATTTCTGTGAAACAATTTTCATGCCACTATTTCTATGACACCCTTTATGTGCCACCTTTTTAGTGACACTATTTCTGTGCCATCGTTTCTGTGACACCGTTTTTGTGCCACCATTTTTGTGACAACATTTCATGAAATGGTTTGGAAATTTGGCAAAAGAAGTGACACCATTTTTTGCCACAGTTTTATGAATCAATTTGAAATTTTGGAAAAGGAAGTGACAAAGTTTTGTGAAATAGTTTCATGAAATAGTTTGGAAATTTGGTAAAGTGACAGCATTTCATGACACTGTTTCATGAAATAGTTTGTAATTTTGGCTAAGTGTTGGGGATTAGTCACCTTGACCACCCAGAACCCCTCAAACACCAGATTTTAGAAGAGTAATGGACCAGATAGGTTGGAGCCATTAAATCAGATACCTCCCAAAACATTTCATCCTTGGGAATCCAAAATGAACCCAAATAGGAACCAGAAAATGGGGTCTCAACAACCACCCTTCGAGATAAATCTCAAAGAGAGAAATCCAAAACAAAAAAAAAAACAAATGAAATCCATCTCATAAATAGAAAAGGGTATAAAACCACTAGAAGAACATCATTACAAGAAAATAGATAAACATCAAACAACTTCGGGTACTGATCACGTATCTAGGACTCACGTTCCCAGGTACTCTCCTCCACGCCAGCGTACCACCACATGACATGAACCAATTGGATTTCACTCCCCCAAAACACCTTCTCCTTATGGTTATGGATCTCTACATGCCACTCCTTGATGGTCTCATCATCATCAATGTAGATCTCTCTCTAATTGATGATGTGAGATTCATCAAGAAGATAACGATGGAGCTGCAACACATGAAAAACATCTTGTATCTGGATTATCTGTGGGGGAAGTGCTACTTGATACACCATGACTCCAACATGATCCAACACCTCGAATGGACCAAAAAATTAGGGAGAAATCTTACTCCAGTAACCAAATATTTTCTTCCCATAATGGGGAGTCACCTTATGAAACATGTGATCCCCAACATCAAACTATAATGGTATCCTCCTTTGATTGACATAATATTTCTGATGATCCTACACTCCCTTCGTCCTCTCAAAAATCACTTAAACCATCTATGTCGTATTCTGTACTAGATTTGGTATGAGAATTTCTAACTCTCCAACCCCAGTCCAGCATAATGGAGAATGTTAAGGCCGGACATTCAAGGTTTGAAAGGGCACCATAATGATGGTGGAGTGAAAAATATGGTTGTAAGAAAAAAAATCATGCTAGAGACCTCTCCACACCCTGGAGGTAAAATGAGGATCTTTATTAGAAACTATCATCCTAGGGACTCCATGAAGTCTCACAACCTCTTCTAGATACTACCTCGAAAAACATTCCATTGAGATTGACTCCGTGATCAATATGAAGTGGGTATATTTATTCAAATGATCCACTATCGCCCATATAGTTTCATGGACTCCCTGATCTCAATGTAAACTAGTTGCAACGTCCATTGAGATTTCCCCCCACTTCCACTAAGGAACATCTAAAGGCTAGAGAAAACCACCAGGTACACGGTGCTCGACCTTCACCTTTTGGACGACCAAACCTCGAGACACAAAATCTGAAACTACATGTTTCAACCCTAGCCACCAAAACTGACTCCTCAAGGCTCGCTACATCTTTGTCACACCAAGATGTACCCCTAAAGGTGAACTATGGAACTATATGATAAACATATCATTCATAGACAAATGAACAAAAATTGTTCGTTGATACAACACTTTGTGTTGTTCATCCTCATACCAACCATCACGTGCCTCACCATAAACAACTTTATCTCTCCAGACCTCCACCTCTAGATCCCCGAACTGGGACTCTTCCACCTACTACACCAGAGATGACTACACTGTCATCTGGAAAATAAAACCCCTACCCCAAACTTATCCCATATCTATATGTAATGATGAATGTTATTCCATCACTCTCTAGGAATCACCAGATTTATGCACTGCATCACTACGTGACTTCCTGATCAGCGCATCAGCTACAACATTCCCATTTCCATGTGTATACAAGATTTAGAAGTTGAATTCCTGTAAAAACTCCATCCACCAACGCTACCGCATGTTCAAGTCATGCTAGGAGAAAACATACCTCAGGCTCTTATGATCAGTGAAAACCAAAAAAGCGTTCACCAATGAGGAAATGTCTCCACAACATCAGAGAAAACACATCAAGTGCTAACTCAAGATCATTTGTGGAATAGTTATGTTCATTGGGGTGTAACATCCAAGACCCATAAAAAACAACTGATCTATGCTGCATCAGAACACAACCAAACCCAAGATCCAAATCATCACAGAAAACATCAAACTGAAGCCCCTATGCTGGCAGACAAAGAACTAGAGCACTTACCAACTTCTTTTTCAGATCTTGAAAAGCTGCCTGACAACTATCAGTCCAACGTATGCCTGATCCTTTCTGGTCGATGCTGTTAGAGGACTCACAACCTTAGAGTAAAAGTCTATGAACCTCCTCTAGTATCATGCGAGACCAAGGAATCTTTTCACCTCTACCACTATCTTGGGGGAATCCCAAGATACAACTGCTTCTATCTTCAATGGATCCAAATATAATTCCTGTTGGGACACCACATTCCCAAAGAAACAAACAACTTGATCCCAAAACTCACACTCTTACAACATACCAAATAGCTACTGTTGATGAAGAACTCACAAAATGGCGTGCATATGCTCTACATGATTCTCCTCAGATGTGGAGTACACACGTATGTCATCTATAAAAACCAAAAAAATATTATCTAGGAACTCATGGAACACAATGTTCATCAAACCCATAAACACAGCTGGATCATTCGTCACACCGAACGACATTACAATGAACTCTTAATGCCTATGACGAAAACATAAATCAGTCTTCTAGATGTATTCATCTTTCAAATGCATCTGATGATATCCTAACTACAAGTCCATCTTTGAGAATCAAATTTCACCATTCAATTGATCGAATAAATCATCAATCATTGGATGACGATAGAGATTCTTCACTGTCACTTTGTTTAAGAGATGATAATCGATGCATAATCACAAACTGTCATTAGCGTTCTTCACGAAAAAAACAGGCACACCCCACAGTGACACACTCGGTCAATAAAAAAACCACACTATAACTGAATATTGATTTGTACATGAAACTCCCGTAACCTAGTAGGGGCCATCCTATATGGATACGTAGAGATAGGAGATGCTCTTATATGTAGCTCGAACCCAAAATTGATCTCTCATCGAGGGGGTAATGCTATAACATCTTTTGGAAACACGTTAGGTTACTATTCTATGACCCTGGGAAACACCAAATGCTATACCTCTAAATAACATAGAATCATGTTATCCATCAAGGATGACAAGGATGGAACATTCCTCTGACCCTTATGAGGGTCTCACTCTCAAACAAACACCATTGGCACTCCATCAACATCAAAGAACACCACCCGCCTTCGGAATCAATCTACGATAGCCATCACCAAATAAAACCAATCCATGCTGAGGATGACATCATATGGTTGTAACCATAAACATAGGAAATCTCCCCAATAGTGGTGCTTCCCCATCACTAGGTCACAGTCTCTACATACTTTAAACAAGTTAGCTCGACCTCCAACTAGTGTAGTCAATTCCAAGGGCACTAGAAGCCTCTCTACCTCATGTCCCAAATAATGGAAAATGGAAGGTGATATGAAGGAGTGTGTCACTACTAAATCAAACAAGGCATACATCAAATCATAAAATAAGAAAAGGGTACCTCTAACGATGGCTAGCTCTCTTGGCACTAGAAAAGCTAAAGCATGAAGATAACCACGACCTACTCCACAACCTCTTTGACCATAATGATGACCACCACCACAGTCTCGCTCTACTTGCATGGGATGGGGATCATCATGGGGCTATCCTCTCCCAGCCTCATCTTCTCTCTACTGATCGAGAGCTGGTGTAACCTACTACTGCTTCCTTAGCTGGAACTGCCTCGATGGAGTAACTTGGTGCGGAACACCTGGTGCACAATGACTGTTGTAAAAGGCCAGACACTCTCGTTACTGATAAAATTGTCCACCACAAGAAAAACAAGTACTTGATCCCTTGGAACAGTCCTAAGCGCCTCCTCCCCTAGATAAATGAGATGATGAGGGTTGGGACCTACCCCCAGTCGAACGGAAACTCTTCTACCCTGAAAACCAGGAACCCAATACCACATATCTACATTGTGAGGAATCCCGACGACTCCCCTCTTACGATGATCTAGTTCTAGATAACATCCTCTCAATGTCATCTTCCCTTTCCATCACCTTGAGATACGTCTTCATCATAAATGTGGTGACCTAGATTTGGATCTTTGGATGCAAAGACTCTTTAAAATGCCTCACCCTAGCCTCCTCATCTGGAAATAGGTTTGAAGTATATTATAAAAGGTTCCTAAAATGGATTCTAAACTCTCACACACTGAAGCTTCCCTGTCGATGGGTAAGTAGCTCCAAGCGACTAGACACCTTCATGATCGAGGAAAGAAACCTGACTTTGAACATGTCTTGGAACTCCTCCCATGAGATCACCAACTCCTTGTGATCCCTGAGGAACAAATACCACCACCGCCCCACTTCCCCACACAGTATCATCACGTCCAAAGACACCAAATGCTCTTTACGAGCATAGATCGAACTGAAGGCTATCTCAAACTCCTCCAACAAGTCTTCTATGACAGATTCTGAAAAGGATCCCTCGTGCATCTATAGACTCTGGAACTGAAACTCTCCGAGTGACCTCCTCCAAGTTTTGTCATTGTCAACCTCTACCATACATTGATCTGTAGGCGTAGCCTGCTGGACTTCTTCTGCGCTAACCTGATGAGGACATCGACCAAGAGACATAAATGAAAAATAACAAACTATTAGAGCTCCTAAACTGAGAATATGGAAGATTGAAACTTAATTAATTAATTGTTTTCTTTTATTCATTTTCGGATAACACATCCCAAGTTCAACACCTTAAAATACGTACACAAAGAAGAATTATGCATGATCCTTTCCTAGGACTCTACCCTAACACCAGTATCACCACATTTAGTAGACACTATAAGCTTAAAGGTCCTTGAATTAGATCATAGGGGTCCCTAAAAACTAATGTCTTAGTCGTTATCCAATTTTTACACCACTTACTAAACTGGACTAACACTGTTTCTCTACGAACCCATGTAACCTCACCAGTTCCTAACACCAAACTCCATCATATCCCTCAACCAGACCTCTGATACAACTCTGACACGACCCCCTCCCTACAAGGTGTACCCCTTCTGGGTCCCCAATGTGCGAAGGGAGATAGTGACCCCCAATTCCTGCCTCTAGTAGTCAAGGGGTTGGTGTCTAGCACCACGGGTATGGTAAACACACAAATGGGAGGAATCACCCTATAAGACAACACATGCATAAGAGATAGATAATACAGACACCAAACAACTCCAAATCAAACTAAAATATTAAATAAATCCCATGTACACATATTTAATGTCATTCAAAACTACTACAATTGGAATTGAAATAGCAAGTACCAAAAGAATGTAAAAATGACATAAACAATTAAGATCGAACAGATCCTGCAACCCCACGATAGTAGTTTCCAACCTGATCTCCAAACTACTCCAAGTGACTTGAAAAAATAGTTTATATATATGTAGGTTGAGTATAATAGTATTCTTAATAGGATCCTCCCATAATCCTCTTGTGAAAATGTGAATGAATCATGCTAAAGAACAGTGCACAACAAATGAAACTTACTCATCACCTAAACAAGTATACTATGTTCCCAAAATCACTATGGATACTCTCACTATATATCGCATACAAGAGTATATAATATAATAAATAATATAAAGCATACCATACTATGGGTTCCCCATTGGATTTCTACTTTTCCCCAACATCGCACGTCCTACGCATCTCTCTCCAAAAAGGCTTCCCGCAGACACCTGGGAGAAGCACCAAAACATGCACCTCGTGCATCACAACCACCAAATCCATGTAACCAAAGTAACCAGGTAGTTTCTAGGAGACAACACAGCTCATATAATGTGTATCATACATCAGGAATTTAACCTCAAGCCATTATAGCTCATACACTGGGTAAGGATCCTCAAGACATCACAAACTATACATGTTACACCAACAGTAGTCCATAGGAAACTATATCCTGAATATATGTGTGTGAATAACCACAAGCCATTACAGCCCTTTACACACATATATGGGAAAAAATAACTGTTGTGCCTTCCAGCACCAATAACACCAAGTGAAGAGAGCGGGGAAAACGGGGGTAATCAGTCATCCATCCTCGCACTGAAATGTGGGGGAAAACACCCCTAGGTCTCAGAATCCTCCGGGCATCAGTGTCCTTAACAGAAGTGGTCGATTAGCGTATAGAATCACAAAAAGTACAGAATATACAGTAGCTCAAAGCCATACTATGGGCATAACCTCGTCTTAGAGTCAACTGTAGCTAACGTCTCTCAGACTCCTGGATGCCACTACTAAGACTAGGTATCCTATAAGCACATGACCATTTAAATATATTTATTATATTAGTTCATTCCATTTTCATCATTTGTACTTTATGTTAATTAATTATTTAACCATTAATTAACTATTAACAACTACACATTATATTTTCTTATCATCACACAAAAAATCCACCATTCCTTTAAATTTCAACTTCATCATTGTGTTTCAAAAAACATCAATCCCATGGTTTAACATCATTTATTAACATAATTATTACTTTACCATATTTCTAGGATTTCTAGAGAAACATTCTAATCTACCAAACACAAGGGGCTCAACCTAGTGAGTAGATGAACTACCTGTCAAGTCTTTTCCATCTAGTGTAGGATCGTAGACCCATCCTCCCTCGAGAAGCTAAACATTGAAAGCACATGGCATAACCTGCATGTATTCGACCCTTTTGATAGGGGTAAGAAAGAATATATGCCTTGAGAAGTGCGTAAAGTATATAAACAACCAACAAGATTCAACAAACATCTAATATTCACATCCAACCCATTTCATCATCTCTAGTGTCCTCCCCGATACCCACATGCATAAACTGATGCATCTCACCACCATAGGCATCCACTATTGCCACAACCAATGGGCCTCCCTTCCTACACATATCACAACATCCACCCAGGATCACAAAACAACACAACCAATAGGAAACAAACATCATATCAGCTGGGATATTTTCCCTTAAACAAGTCATCCATCTTTCAAACATAATGAACACTCATAGATCCAAAGCACAAGGCACTCAACCTTACAAGAAAGAGTGTAACTTAGAACCCTACCACGCATTATCTTTTTATCAAAAAACTAGTTATTTAATACATATTGAATTAACAGGTTCATTAATAGTAGGTTTGTAATATGGGAAACCTTAACAGAATGCTAACATAACTATCAAAAATAATTAAACATTCTAACTGCACCAATTTGATTAAAATCAATTTACAACAACAACAACAACAACAACCTAATTCATTGATATGCCTCTTTTATCTTTGAAAAATAATTATAATTAATCCAAGATTATATTATTAACCATTTTCTATCAAGAACGACATGGTAAACAAGACAAGCATAGATATCACACAATCAAGAAAAATGAGAGGCAATAAAATATGATCGATGCCAATTTATTTATCCGGTTCACATATTTATTTTGTCAATTACATTCTGATACAGTGGGATAAAACATGATAACTCTACAGCTTCACGAAAAAGAATAGTGAATGCATGAACCCCGTACCTAAAAAAGTTTCTGATTCTCTTTTCATGAGAACTGTCCAACAAAACAGATCACAATCACCTCTTATGGAGGACTGCATCCACCCGAGGATTTAGAGACACCACCACACCATCCAATACCCAATAAAACTCCATTAGGAAAATGGATATTGAATTCCATAATAGGGAAAGAAGAAAATTAAAGAGAGGAATCCATAATAATGATGGTAGATCATACCATATATTGAATAATGATCGATACTACTAGGTTGCACCAAAACAGGGGGTGCGAATGTAGTAGGAAGAAACATCAAGGGGAAATGATCCAAGGATCAAGGTTTGATCACACCACTCCTATTGTTTGGAGGAATGGTTTGAGCATATCACACCATAGAAAAACGTGGAAGAACAAGGGAGTAAGAACAAAGGAATAAGATATCTCATCCCTTTAGTAGATTTAACAGAGCAATGGTTAAAGATACACTATATTTTCCATTAAAATAGGATCTCATTAAACCACACAGTTTTACCATGTAAAGGCATCCATAACCTTAGGAAAATTAATATAGGAGTTATGAAATTTAAATCGGCATTAAATCCCTTAAATAAAGGATTTCAAAGTGTGTTTCTACAAATAAAACATTAAATGGGAAAAACTGGAAAATTCTAGAAATTTTACAAAGGAAAAGTGACATAGTTTTGGAAACATTGTCTATGAGATAGTTTTTGTGTCACCATTTCCGTGACACCATTTCTGTGACACCATTTTTGTGCCATTATTTTTGTGAAACCTTTTCTATGACACAGTTTCTATGACACCATTTATGTGCCACCATTTTTGTGACACCATTTTTGTTCCACCTTTTCTATGACACTATTTATATTCCATTATTTCTGTTCCACTATTTCTGTGACACCTTTTCTGTGCCATCATTTCTATGACACCATTTCTATGCCACCATTTTTTTGACACTATTTTTGTGCCACAATTTCCATGAAATCATTTCTATGCCACCATTTCAGTGACACAGTTTCATGAAACCATTTGAAAATTTGGAAAAGGAAGTGACACCGTTTTGTTGCACTATTTCATGAAACAGTTTGAAAATTTGGGATTGGATGTGGCAAAGTTTCATGAAATAGTTTAATGAAACAGATTAGATATTTGGAAAATTATGTGACACCATTTGGTGAAATAGGTTTGAAATTTTGAAAAGTGTTGGGGATAAGTCACGTTGACCTCCCAGAACACCTCAAAAACTAGATTTCAGCAAAGGAATGGACTTGATAGGTCTATTCCATTAAAATATAATTATTTTCAACTAGACAAGAGCCAAAACCAGAAATAATTATATCCCCAAACATCATGGTTTTCCAAAATAACTGCCCAATTATAAAGGTGAAAAACAAAAATAGATATCTGATAAACATAGTAACATGGAATTCCCATAGGAAAGGTGTTCATAAATCACCATTATAAAGTCCATCATAAGATTCAAAATGTCTCTATTCCTTTATGATCATACCCTAAATATTAATATAAGAAAAGAGTCTCTAAAACCATTTTCACCCCCACCGTAAGAAAAGTTATTAGTGTCCTGGATAAAGAGTCACAAGATCTTAAGAAATCCCTGTATACTAGAGGATGTTGACTAGTGGTGATGGCCAAAATTATAAATTGGGGAGATTATTCCCTTGATATCATAACTATAAATTACAAAAAAATCATCCCCAAGAATAATTGGAGTAAAACTGTGTAAATAAACATATCATGGGATATCAAATTTACCATGTGGAAGTTATAAAGTCATACATCAATTGATCACCCACTCACCTGATCAAATATAAAAATTAAAATATATAAATAATATAACTAATAGTCTCTACATCCATCCTTAAAACTCACCCAAATTCCAGTCTCAAATCCACATTGAGATACACCATCCCTATATACTGTAAAACCTATACTCTATCCTATAAGGCATACATATGGTATGAAATTTGGCAAGGTGTATATGAAAGGTGTGAGAAATACTTATGAGTAGGGTCTCACCAGGTTTCCATAATATAATCCATCATATTTATATGTAAAAGAGGAAGATAAATTATATAAATAAAAATCCACATCTGATCATCATGTGTTAACTATTCCACCAAGACACCCGACCATACCTTATTTGGATTATTCCAGAAATACACGTTATGAATCCACCACATGAACCAATTTCTGGTCATCATGTGCTATCAAGGATAAAATACCACTCAAACACACCTAATTTATTCATTATTTTAAATCCAGTTACCTCATTCCATATGGCCCAACCCATACCCGAAGAGTCAAGAATGGGGGTCACACCATGCCCAGTTTAACCCCTTTTAAGGGAGGTTATGTGTCAAGTACCCAATAATCCATTATCACTCACAAGAGGTCACCCTTCATGTTCGGGCTTCTGTATTATTATTTAATATACTGACCTATTCCATGTCAAAATTTCTACCTTATCACTCGAGGAAAGGTCCATCAGTTGTGTCTCATACCAATAGTCCCATGGAACTAACTTCTCAATCAAGGAGGCTAATACCAATATCTTATCACAGAAGATGAGGTCATTATCCTAACCACTACCTTATCACCTATGTTAGAGTTTTATATCCAATAAAAACCGACCATACCCTTACTCTAGATTTATTAAACAATAAATTTCCATTCAACATCGTTCATAATATCTTGACCAATTCCTTATCACTCAATGTATGTTCTTACTAATACATTCTTACATAAGGTAAGGAATAGAATTGAGACCCATCATCCCCCACAACATGGTCTATCACCAATCACATGCACATGCTCCAGAACACAGAATAATAAGATATAGGGAACATATCCCAACTCACAAGATCAATAGATCATCACCAGGGGGATAACCACTTAAGAAATATCCCTATAACACAAACAGGTCTCATCATCCATCTAGACCCATAATAAATCATTACAAGACCATTTATATCTATAAACAAAAAGGAACTATATTTAACCTCCCATATTTTTTTCTTAGTATATTGTCCCTTCTAACCCAATATTAAATAATACGGTCCACATTTATCTGTGATTTTATTTAGTATCGATAAAGAGACCCTTTATCAATGCCATTAGAAGCACTGATAAATGATTCTTTTATCAGATCTTCTATAAGCACTGATAATAGATATCTTTTTGAACGCATTTATAAGCACTGGAAAAGATTCCTTTATCGGTGCATTAAAAACCATTGATATAGGATTCCTTTATCGACATTTCTAAAAGAACTAATAAAGGCTGTCTTTATCAGTACTTTTTAAAGCACTGATAAATGGATCTTTATCTGTTATTTTTGAAGTGATGATGAAGGGATCCTTTATCAATGCATTTAGTAGTGCTCATAAAGTGGAAAACTATAGTGTGATTCTATAACACACTACAACACCATAAACAAGAGAACTGTGCTATAAAAACTCACCACATCACCAAAAAACAGAGAAGAAATTACCAAAATAAGATAAAAATACAGAATTTAAATGTAATAAAATTTATAACATAAATAAAATAAAATAAAATTTATAGAGTATGACCATCTCTTTTTTAATAAAATTAATGAAAATTTTGAATAAAAAGGTGCACTTGGATTCATACCAGTCACACCTTGAATCGAATTGAGGTGTTACTGATTCCTAAACATCACAAATGACTTATAGATAATTTTCTTAATGTACCAAAACAATCCAAATTCACTTGATTAGTTTTGTGTATTTCAGTTGTTTTAGTGACTGAAATTAATTCCAGTTTTGAATAAAAAGACACACTTGGTGTTATACCGGTCACACCATACACTGTACTATGGTTTATCCAATTCCTTCATTTCAAAAATTACTTATGGATATTTTTACTAAAGAACTGAAAATGTCAGAATGTGTTTTTTGGTTTTGAGTATGTCATTTTTTTCAAAAAAATTAATGTCCATTTTGAATAAAAAGACATACATGGAGTCATACCGATCAAATAATGTGATAGATTGAGGTGTGGATGAATCAAACATGTCCTAAATAACTTATGGATAATTTTTCTAAAGTATCAAAACCATAAAAATGAATTTCCTTGGTTTTTGAGTATGCCACCTGTGTTTTTAACTAAAATGTCATTTTAAACCGAAAACATGATCTTTGAGCCGTACAGGTGGAACTATGTGTGTGTTTGACATGATACTGATTTATACACATCATAAATGAATTATGAATTGTTTTCCCAAATTATCACGAAAATCTATGTGTGTTTTAAAGGTTTGTAATGAGAAAAAATTTTCTATAGAATTGTCAATTTCAAACTGATAACAAATTCATGGGGTCATATCGGTCACACCATGCATCAGATTGAGGTGAGAGTGATTTCTACTAATCCAAGATGACTTATGGATCATTTTTATAAAGTACCAAAACAATCTGAATGTGTTTTCTCAATTTTGAGTATCTTGGTTGTTTTTTCAATAAATTTAATGTGAATTTTAAATAAAAAGCTACCCTTGGAGTCATACCTGTCACACCATGAATCATATTTTAATTAGGATGATTCTTATATGTCCAAAAATGACTTATGGATCATTTAAATGATTTATAAAACAATGATAATTCATTTACTTATGTTTGAGTATGCCACTAGTGTTTTTAACTAAAATTTCATTTTAAACTAGAAACATGCACTTTGATCCATATAGGTGGCATCATGTGTGTATTGACAAGAGACTGATTTATAGACATAAAAAATGAATTATGACTCATTTTACAAAATTATCTTGAAAATATGAGCATGTTTTCTTCATTTTTAATGAGTGGAACTTTTTGTATTAAAAGGTCGATTTTAAAATCATAAAAGACACTTGGAGTCATACCAGTCACCCCATGCATCATATTGTGGTGAGGATGGTTCTTATATGTCACAAATGACTTATGTATTGTTTTAATAAAGTACCAAAAAAATACAAATGTGTTTCCTTGATTTTGAGTATGTTAGTTGTTTTTTTCACTAAAATTGATGTCAACTTTGAATAAAAAGATGCACTTGGAGCCATATCAGTCAGACCATGCATCAGATATAGTTGAGGCTGATTCCTACATGTCAAAAATAATATCTGTATTATTTTCATAAAGTATAAAAATAATAATAATTCATTTCCTCAGTTTTGAGTACTCCACTTCTGTTTTTTACTAAAATGTCATTTTAAACTAGAAACATACACTTTGAGCCATATAGGTTGAATCATGTTTTGGTTTGACATGAGAATAATTAATAAAAGTCCTAAATGAAATATGAATTTATTTTCAAAATTATAAAGACAATCAAATCATATTTTCTCATTTTTCAGTGAGTGAGTCTTTTTTGTATCAAAATTTCAATTTTAAACTGATAACATATACTTGGAGTCATAAAGATCACACCATGAATTGGATTGAGGTGAGGTTCATTCATATACATAAAAAATGACATATATATCATTATACTAATGTAAAAAAGTAATATAAATTCATTTGATTAGTTTTGAGTATGTCCATTTTTTCACTAAAATTAATTTCAATTTTGAATAAAAAGATGCACTTAGAGTCATACCAGTCACACTGTGCATCAGATTGAGGTGAGAATGATTAATACACATCCAAAATTAAATATGGATCAATTTAATAAGGTATCAAAACAATCAGAATATGTTTTCTTAGTTTTGAGTATGCCACTTGTATTTTTTAATAAAATGTCATTTTAAACTGGAAACACACACATTCAATCATATAGGTGGAATCGTGTGCGGGTTTGACATGAGACAGATTCATATAGGTCAAAAATTAATTATGAATCACTTCCCAAAATTATAAATTCATTATGAGTTCATTTTATTATTTTTCCACAAGTGACCCTTTACTGTAATAAAATGTCAATTTCAAACTAATAATGGACACTTGGAGTCATACTAGTCATACCATCCAATAGATTGAGGTGATTCTGATTCCTACATGTAAAAAATGAATTAAATATCATTTTTACAATATAATAAAATAGCATGAATGTTTTTTCTCCTTTTTGAGTATGTTAGTTATGTTTTTAACTAAAATTAATGAAAATTTTGAAAAAAAGACGCACTTAGAGTCATACCAGTCACACTGTGTATCGGATTGAGGTGATGATTATTTCGACACAAACCAAATGACCTGTGGATAATTTTAATAGAGTATAAAAACAATAAGAATGTGTTTCCTTGTTTTTGAGCATTCCACTTGCGTTTTTTTACTAAAATCCCATTTTAAACTGGAAACACTCACTATGAGCCCTATATGTGGAATAATGTGTTGGTTTGACATGATAATAATTAATTAATTCCAAAAATTAATTTTGAATGATTTCCCAATTTATCAAAAAAATTGTGTATTTTCCCAGTTTTGAGTGAGTGACAATTGTTTTTATTAAAACGTCAATTTTAAATTGATAATGGGAACTTGGATTCATGCTGATCACACAATGAATCGGATTGAATTGTGGAAAATAACTACATGTCAGAAATTACTTATGGATATTTTTATTATTTTAACAAAACAATATGAATGAGTTTTCTTGATTTTGAGTATGTTAGTTGTTTTTTCACTAAAATTAATGTTATTTGTTAATAAAAAGATGCACTTGGAGTCATGTCGATCACATCATGAGTCAAATTGAAGTGTAAATAATTATTACTTGTCTTAAATGAATTATGGATCATTTTACTAATTTATCAAAATAATCAGAATTTTTTCTCTCAATTTTGAGTACACCACTTAAGTTTTTTACTAAATTTTCATTTTAAACTATAAACACACACTTTGATCCATACATGTTGAATCATGTGTAGTTTTGAATTGAGAATGATACTTACAAGTCAAAAATTATTTATGAGTTATTATTACAAATTATCAAGATAATCAAAGTATGTTTTCTCTGTTTTCAGTGAGTGACACTTTTTTGTATGAAAATTTCAATTATAAACTGATAATGGACACTTGGAGTCATATTGGTCACACCATGTGTCAGATTGAGGTGAGAATAATTCTTACATGTCACAAATGAGTTATCGATTATTGTTATAAAGTACCAAAAAATATGAATGTGTTTTATTGGTTTTGAGTATGTTAGTTGTTTTTTTTTTCACTAAAAATAATGTCAATTTTGAATAAGAAGATGCACTAGGAGTCATACTGGTCACACCATGCATTGGATTGAGGTGCGGATAATTCCTAAACATCCCAAATGACTTATGAATTATTTTACTAAATTATCAGAATAATAAAAAAAATTACTTGGTTTTGAGTACACCACTTGTTTTTTTACAAAATTTTCATTTTAAACTGGAAACACACACTTTGAGCCATACAGGTGGAATCATGAGTGTGTTTGACATGAGACTAATTCATATACATCAAAAATGAATTATGAGTCATTATCCCAAATAATCAAGACAATCCAAGTGATTTTTCTTAATTTTCAGTGACTTACACATTTAATATTTAAATTTCAATTTTTAAATGATAACACACAATATGACATTATCCCTCCTCGATGACCATGATATATCAATTCCAGATTTCCTTGAATAGTTCTTTCATACACCTGCTGACTTTGGTGGTTGATTACACATATATTTAGTTAGACATTTTTGTTGGATTATATTCATATTTTATGATTGGGGGTTGTATAGATGTTACATAAATTATACTACTAGGGAAATTGAAGCTTCCAAAATAGAATGATCTTACAGTTGGATTACATCCCTGTATAAAATCACTTAAACAAGTGGTGAAAAAAATTATTTCAAAAATTAAGTTGAAAAAATTTCTCAACGTCTCTTATCTTAAGTGGCCAGTTTATTTTCAATTTTAAACAATTATTCTCAGAAACCATCATGGTATGATCATATTTCTATTACATTTACCAATTATTTTATTTTTTCCAATACAACCCTTATTATCCTCCTCTGTCATGGTCTCCACCTCAGTCTTCGCCTCTTCCACTCCTCCAAATTGGTCTCAAACTCTGACTCTACCCCTAACTCTGCCTTCACCTTTGTCTTTACCTTTACCTTTTCATTTGCCTTTGCCTCCTCCCCCACCTCTATGATTACCCAAAAAATTTATTGTATGTAGGTTAGTGATTCTAAACAAATTTATTTCCTCTATTATAATTCTCCTTGAGAAATAGATCAAAAATGATATATATGAATTATGAAACTAATTCTTCATAACCCAAATATATTTTAACATTAAAAACTCATACTAGATCACAAATATAGTAGGTAATCACCTAAATTTGTTATCATCATACATTCTAACAAAAAAGTACATTACACACTCATCTCTAAACAAATTTATTTTTTCTTTTGAGTAACTAGGTTGTTGAAAATCATCATAGTACTGAGAAAATATAGAGAAAGAAATGAATATGAGTTATATTTAATGATATTGTAATTACCTTGGAAAATTACCTGTTAGGGGATGCTGGCCTTTTCATGATTTATGATTTCTCTCATATATTTTAAAAAAATAATATCCACAATCGATGTCATTATCAAATTTTAGACACTGTATAAACATTGACCAAAATAAATAAATTGTTTTTAAATGTTTTGATAGTTAACTATTTCTATATATACCTTATTTTTTTCATTTTTAGTAATCCATATACATTATCCCTTCAGACACAAACATAATTCAATGATCTTTCCTATATTTAGAGACCTCCTTAGCATAACAAAATTATTTTTGAAACAAATACTGAACATTTAATTCAATGTTTTTCTATAAAATGTTGATTTCATTGTATTAAATATTCACAATACACATCATGTGTGATTGGTTGGTTTCGTATCCATGCATTGGATCCAATAAAAAAATATTCTTAGTGTATGGATTTACTGCTATACACATCCAATGCATCCTAAAAAACAATTATGTAATACAAAAAAAAAATATTTCATGTGATTAGATTGTAGAGTTTTACCTTTGCATTGAAGGAATCAAAAAGTGTCTATTTCCTGATTAATTTTTATTAAATGATTAAATTATCTCATTATTTTTTTTGTTAATTACTTTCTCAATACAAGTATGTTTGGTCATAGAAACTGTATAGGGATTAAGGAATCCAAATCATGCTTCACATGATCATCCCTTTATATAGTTGTGATATCAATGTCAATAAAAAATATTAATATATATTTTCTATAATAAAAATATTATATCAATATTTGGATAGACGTATTATGATAATATACCTTATGTATGTATTCACAACTAAGAGACCCAGCCATTCGTTCTTGAGAATATCATTTAGAGTCTCAAACCCAATTATGACTATTAAGGAATATCCATATAGTTCTTCTCCATATTCAATGTAATACATAGTTTTATATTTAAATGTAGTATCTACATGAAGTTTTAATGATAATAAATGTTGATCTGGAACTGGTGGGGAGAAGGTACTCTCAAAAGTTCATTTTGTTTTCTTGGTCGATTCAATAGATTTTATTGATTCGACCTTTCATTTATTCGATGATTTATCCATATGTAAAATAATAAATCACTTCAGACCTTTTATCCTCAACTGTTACATATTTTTTATATGAATTTTTTTTTAAAGGTTCACCTCATTTAACTTTATAATATTAGATGATCATTCTATAAAAGGTCTAGTAGATGTTTTGACCATTGTAATATCCAGACCATCAAGTGGAACAACCAACTAAGTAGTCGCCTCATAAGCTACCTCAATCCCCATTCTCATGTGATATTTTTGGAGGTCTTGATTCTATAGCTACTCTCCCAATTTATTTTACATCGTACCCATCACAACATGGTGGTATGTGGGTGTTGACATATACAAATCACATACAACTATACCCTATAGAATTTTAGTAATTTAAAGTTATCAGAAGCTGTTTGATTCAAATTTAGGAGAATATTTAATGAAAAAATTGATTAACCTAGGTATGGTATGATGTTGGGGGGGAATGACTTGCCTCAAAGCCAGTGGGATTGTTGGGTTCATGTGTGGATCATTGCTTCACTTCCGGTTCACTTTGATCCTTTCTTATACATTGGTCTGCCAAACCAGACGAAAAAAAATATTGAAGTAACTCTATTTGTGTTTGTAATAATATCACCATATTATATATATCTTCATGTGGTTCTATATTCTCAAATTATGTTATAGGAGAGAGTCCAAAACCAAATCCCTTAATGCCACTAATTTGTCCAGGACTCTTTAAAGCTACTGAAACTTTCATTTCTGCTGGTACTGTCATTGACGTTTCCTGTGTATAAAACATATAAAAAAATACGAACATAAATAGATATTTATATGTAATATTGTTATAAATAACAAATAATTAAAATTATTTCAAACATACACATGCTTCCCAAACTATTTTAGTATTTTCACCAACTAATTTACCCTCCTAATTTACATGATCCTCCTTCCGTATCACATGAAGTGTGATGGAAGTGGCTCCAGATTTTGATTCACCAATATTCATATATAAAATGGAACATAAGATGTTTCATATAACATAATTAAACTTTTTTGGTAATTTAAAATACATACCAACTTCTTCTCTAATGAATCATACCTCATTCTTACTTTGCGATATGGGTATGTTGGTTTTGATGCATGTTCCTTATTTTCAGCCCTCTTTTTATAATTCACAAATTAACAATTTTAAATAAATTTGGATAAAATAAATGATTTAAAATAATATATTATCAACTGTAACATGCCTAAAATGATTTCTCTTTATGACCATTAATGAAAGCCATCCTTGTTTCTTTCTTTATAGTGTGTACATAACTAACTGGTGGGTGGGGATTTATTTTTCCCTCAACATACCTAAGATGTAATTTCGTAAGAGGATTCCAGAAGCCTCTATGGGAATTTACAGTAGCCATTAAGACAAATTTATTACAGAAATATTATAAAATAAATGATGTTTTCAAGGAATAATGAAAATTAAATCAACATTTTATTATATAATTTTTCAGTAAAATAGTGAAAGTATGTTTTTACATTCCCGTTATATCTTTCCAAATTATTTCCTTCATTATAGGTTGGATACAGTGCCCAGAATTAATATCAATCCGTGGATTCATCCTAATTGTGACTTGAAGATAAATAATGAATATTGAATATTTGGGGTCAATAGGCTGGCCGCATTGATTCCAACCAACCTCAAATTTTTTACCCTAAATTATTACCTTGATAATTTTATTCACCACTATGGTGTTGCATCATTTTTCTTTCATCAACATGTTGTTGATCCAATAATAATTCCATAGTTTCATCGTCAACAGTTTGTTCTTCCTCAAGATTGGTAACATCATCCTGTACAGAAGTCATTGTCTACATGAGTTTTCCATCATTTAATTTGTCCTGAATAACAAAAATTCAATACACTCCATGAATATAAATCCACAATTGCATGAATCTTGCATAAAAATTTTTACTTTCTTCAAAAAAGATATAATACTTCAATATTGTAGTACAACTAACATTTAGTAATTTTATTTAATCTATACTCAGCTGTTGATTGTATTCCCTCTCTTAATGATGGATTGGAATCCATATTTCAAACTAGACTACCTCCCATCATTGTGGATCCAAATTTCCTTGATGAAATACCATGCGAACAATTATTATTTTATTTCATTGATCGATACTTGTATCCCATATTTTTTGGACATCCAACTATGTTTCTTCAAATACTCTAACCAAAATGAATCTTATTAAATGTATTGGTGATAATTTTTTATTACTAATAACCGAAGTAGATCAAACAATATAGAAGATATGGGGGATGAGTCTCAAGAAACATAATGAATAATAATAATTTGGGAGATGAAAGTTGAGTTTCCACTATGGTTCAAAAATGACAAAAATTAAATTTTAATTTTGGATTATAACTTATTACATTTCAAAAAATGAAGGAATTAACATTAAAATAAACATGTATTCAACTCATAGTCATTTACTTCCAATCACCAACATTTTCTGTTTTCCACTTTCTCTGAAATGTTTCTTTCTTTTCCAGGGGTTATAGGAGATACAAACTTGTGGTGGTGTTGGTGTGAGGTGTACGAGAGAGATTAAACACTTACCATTTCTCTAATATTCCAAGAGAAATTATCCTGAATATGAAGCCAAAAATAGGTCCAAAAGGCTCTCCTCATTGTGGGAGGAATACCTTCAACAGTCAGATTGACACACTTTTAAATTTACCAAGGTTTAAGGGGAAGAGAATAAAAAGGAGTGTTTGGAATATTTTTTCACAAAAAAAATGTGCAACAAAGGTCACTCATTGTAGTAGTATTCTTATCCAAGTATACTTAACTACAGAGTTATAATAGGATCTAGTGAAACCACACTCAAAATAAAATTAATTTGTGATGAAGTTTTTTCAAAAGTAGCTGTGTGTGTCATATAAGAAAATTCATATCAAGAATCCAAAAAATTCCATCATTATGTTTTGATTAATTTTTCAGTGTCACTTTTTGTGTTTCCAGGGAGTAGTAAATGAGAAGGATTAAAGGTCAAAAGAGTTTAATAATGAGTTTGGAGATGCAGTATTCAATGCCATGTAATTAGTTTTGACAGAGATTAATGTATATATTTTGGGTGGGATGTATGTCATCAATGAAATTTGGAACCACAATTATTGGAGGAAGGATAGTTTGAAAGTGTAAGTAAAATACATAATCAAGAGATTGTTGGAATTCAAGAGTCTGAGATGGATTAAATAAAGGTAGTTATGGTTAATTTTACTATAGTATTTATGTATTATATCTCTATTCAAGATAGAAAAAATTTTCATGCAAGATGCATTCAATTGTGTACTTTTATGCATTGAGTGTATTATATTTTATATTTATCTTACCAAAATGAATCCTTATTTATAGAATTTTTTTTATTAAACTTGTTGTACTTTTTTTATGAAAATTTATTTATGTTGCTTATGAATATTTTTGTGTTGTATGCTTCTTTCAGAATAGTGGATGGAGATGTAGTTTGTAGTGTTCTTTTATGAAGCTAGAACGAGTTTACAGAGTTGGGGTGTCATTTCTTAGGTACAGGTAATTGAGAGAGATAGAGAGAGATAGATTTTACATTCCATGAGGTTCATAGATTTTGGTTCCCATGTGGATCCCCATAGGGATTATGCACTTGGATCCAGTAGTGTAAAATAGTATGAAATATTCAATTCGACATCACAATGAACATTTTTGGATCATTTTCAAACCCCAAAGGCATGATTGTGTAATAATATGACCATATTTTCTTCAAAACATTCTTGGGCATGACTCGGAGTGGGTTATTCACAGAGTATAATTTAATCTTTGAAACCCATATTATTCCCTTAAACAAATGAAATAAATCATTAATTCAAGGAAAAGTAAAGTGTTCCACAATAGTTACTCTATTCAAAATCTGATGCTCTATATACAAATGTAGGAATTAATCACTGTTCGATGTAAAGTGGAATAGAGATCTCCATGTTGAGATACTAGTTCCTATTAATCCATTGTACTCAATCTATTCTAGCTATATTTTTATCTCTAAAAATTTAGATTGAGAAATTTGAGATGTTTGAATAGAAATTAATTCTTTTATCCAATATATTGTCCAGGATTTACAACTCTCTTTTAATAGGTAGCCTAGTAAAAACATCCAGGAGAACATCTGAAAAACGTTTAACCATTAAGGGTAGAACGTTTTTATTTTAATTTTTAACAACTCCAAGCATCATACTAGTCATTTATATGGTAATAAACCCAACCTTCTCCTAATTTGATCCCATATAATCTGCATTGAATTACCATTATCAAATAAATGTATAATAATCACCATTCTCAGTAGATAGTAGAACATTACTTTTTATGACAATCAACATAATCTCAAAGTTGGATTAACTAGTCTATATGAAAAATAAAATCAAAATATCTCATAATAATTATATAAAAAACATTAAAATGACTATATATACCAATTATAATATACTAATTTAGAAATATTTTACATATTACACCCATATTATCTAGGTGTATGAATAATCATAAACTTTTAGGAAACATTATCCTTTATGTCAGGAAGATATACCCACTTGTGCCTACCACTATTATAAAAAATTAACACTGATTAGTCCATTTCCATATGCTTACTTATAATGAATATTTATGTTGATAAAATTATGAATAATTATAAATCCTAATCCCAGATGAAATATAAGATACTCATAAATAATGAATAGGAATCTTTTGTGTCCTAATACCATAAAAAAGAGTATAGTATACTAGGATTGTACCTATCACTATATAATAACACTATCTAGTGTCATCCGTAGACTACTCAACCATAAATAATATACCAGTCATATATAGTGACCCTTCCTAGAAGAAATATCTCAAAAGAACCATTGGAGGTTCCCAAAAATAACCAAATCAATAGAAATGTTTCACACTAAAGAGGTAATAAGGATTAAAGTTTCCAAGGAACCTACACTATTGGAATAACTCAAAAAAGTCTCTTCAATTAAAGAGGAATTGGAATACATCCACTCTAATGGTATTGAATAAATCAATCTCACCCCACCTACATTCGACATTACTTCTATCTACTCAAGGATTCCTCACATTCCAATTATGGATAATATTTTAATCCACCATTAGATCCCTCCAAGAACATACATCCCTTTAAAGGGTGAATTTGTCAACTAATTCTTCATGTTTATCTATAATTTTAATACCCTTAAAAATGAAATGAATCTATTCAATGAAATCCTCAATTTATTGTTATGATATATTACCATAAAATATTATAGGAACCATAGATACTATATGTTCACATCATTGAAAATTATAGCACATATCTTGAAGTATATCTACAATTACCTCTAGGACATGAGGATAAATATATGTTCTAGAATATAGAATATTTTCATTGGATCCTTCCTATAGAGATAATTTTGTAAGAGTGGTGACATATTCTATATTAATGTAGATATTCGCATTATTTTCCCATTTAAAAAAAATAATAATATTTCAGAAATATGCACAAAATAATCTATATTAAATGTGAACCTCGTGCACCTCTCTCTCATTCATGTCCTTTTTAATAAATATTTTCATACATTAAATATAATTTAAAATATATTATAAAAATTATTTTAAATATAAGTATAAAACAACTAAATAATAATATCGATAAATGGGGTTACCAAATAAAATCAATAAATAAATAAGTTATTTAACCCTAATCATCACTAGTAAGTAAATACAAATACACAATTTATTTTTTATTCATGTTCTTATTAATATAAATTTATAATTCATTCTAGAAAAAAAATTAAACAAAGACACATAAGAACCTTAAATTTCATATATTCTTACTGATTCCTACCTATCAACTCTTAAATAAGTATCATGAGACTTGATAAGACATGTTAAGGAAAAAAACCTAGACTTCATATGGTAACTCAAGTATCCAGCATAATTATGCTATCCATACATATTTATAGATTACTTCTTATGTCTGTAATGTTTTTTATTTTGAATATAATCAATAGAAATATCATTAGTTTCACTTTGATTCCATTTTTTTAACATTTTTGATCTAGTATACCCAAATGGTTCCCAATTAAGGTCATAACATCACCTCATACGCACTTCCCAATCACCAAAGTGTTGTGTCAATGCTAAGGGATATAGATAACATTTTGAGAAATTGGTTAACTTATTTAATGTTTAACTAAACTCAATTTGATCATGCTATAAATCTATCAATACCTTTGTAGTAGGGCATGGGAAAAATATATTTTATTTATCCACATAGGTTCATAATCATATGTTCACTGACCTTACCATATGAAAATGTCATTCTCTTTCTTTGAAACCATTGTTTATGAGGGAAAATGATGAAATACAACCACTCGTTGCATTCAAGTGGTGAGGAGATGTGATGTAGGGGTTATCATGATTAAGAATAGTGAAAAAAATGAAAAACACGAAAACCTAAAAATAAAACAATTATAGGGGAAAAGTAGAAAATAATATACATTGGATTCTAGACATGATTCATCTGAGGGAATGTAGAGGATTCATGTCAGCAGTAGAGGAGTCCCATGAGAGCTTGAGAAAAATTAGTGACTAAGTCATAGTAAAGGTTATTTTAAATATATTGTGGACACGTTTAACAATGCTTTCAGGAAAAATGCAGATAAATATCCCTTTTATCAATGCTAAATTGATAAGTGCTGATAAAAGTTGTATTTGTCAGCGCTTTTTTAGAACTGATAGAGGATTTATAATTACAATTACTTAAGTAAATGCTATTATAATGTTATAATTATATAAATGTATACAATTATTTATTTGTAATTATATAAATAATTTTTAAAAAAGTAATTATTAATTATATATAATAATTATAAAATTTATAAATTTATAAATACAGTAAATATACATTTATAAATAAATTTTTATAAATATTTATTTACAAATATATTGTTATCATTATTAGTGTACATATAATATTAAATTCATTCATTTTAAAATTGAGTGAAATTGTATAATTCAAAATGAGTACACTGAAAAAATATTAAAAAAATGGATAAATTTTATTAATTAAATATAAATTATTTAAACAATAATGATATATATATTTAAGTGAAGATGAATATTTTTTTAAAATACTAAAACATAGTAAATAATTATATATATAAATTAATAATATAAATTAATAAAATTCAAAAATAAAATAGCCAATAAAAAAATATTAAAGATGAATACCCTAACTGTAATAGTTTTAAAAATAAATGTATAAAATAGACTGATTAAAATAATAATATATTAAATGTTTGATGTTATTATAAAATTATAAAATATACTAAAATTTTAATAAATTACATAAATATTAGATGTATGTATATCTATATATTTGTGTGTGCATTTTAATATAAAAATTAATTAATTACATTTATATATGTACATGAAATCAATGCAACACACTACATTTGATATATGTCAAATTTAAAAATGAAACAACATAAAAAATTAATGACTTATTAATAGGTTTTTAATTAACATTTTATTCATTTTATATATATTTATAATTAATATATATTATTTATTACAATTTTATAATATATATATATATTATAATAATTCAATTTTATTAATAATTCATTCATTGATAAAATTTTAAATAATTTTGTAATTCATTCATTTTAAATTTTCTTGTTTCATTATTTCAATTTATTCATTATATATATATAAATTTAATATATGATATATATTAATATTTGTAATCTATATATATGTATATTAAATTTATTCATTTTTTACCAATAATTATTTAATATATAAAATGTTTATTATTTTTCTTAATTCACAAATTTTAATTTTTTATTTTTAAAATTTTTTCATTTTAATCGTTTTACATATATAAATATTTAATATATACTATTTATAAATTTTTAAAATCTATACATATGTATATTCAATTTATTCATTTTTTAAAATAATTATTTAGTTAACAAAATTGTTAATAAAATATTTTTATTTGTTTAATTATTTCATTTTATTCTAGATCTTTATTAGTGCTTAATAACACTGATAAAGGTTATCCTTTATCATCACTAAAAATAAAGCACAGAGAAAGGTTCCCTTTTATCATCCCTAAAAATTGCTGATAAATGGTGCCCTTTATAATGGATTTTTTTATCAGTGATAAAGTGCTACATTTATTAGCACTCATTTTTCCCTGATAAATATGGACTTTATTAGTGAATTCTGCTAGTACTAATAAATGCCAGTGCTATTAGAGGCATGTTTTGTAGTAGTGTCTGTTTCATGAGTATTGGCATCTTATTCTAGGTGTATATGTGATGTTATTGGGGGTATATGTTTTTTGAGTTGTATAAAGCTGTCATTTTACACATTCACACTTTTAATTTTCTAGCATAACTATAATTCCAACCTTTTTCAAAATTCAACCAAAGGATGAGTATAACTAGACTTTAAAGGACTCATCTAAATTTTGAGCTATGGTTTTGGGACATGATAGTTTCATGTATACAATCAAGTGGATGATTTTTTGTAGATTATGTTTAATGAAATCACTGTTAATGAAACATGAAAACACAAAATAGTGGTTGTGGACCTCAAGGGGATTCAAATCCATAATAAATAAAGAAACATTTTAAAATTAAAAGGTGATAATATATCAATGTTTTCACCAAATAAAAATAGTAGGAAACTGTGTGTCTATAAAATAAGGGAGAAGCTCATGTTGAAGATATATTATACAAATAATTTTTGGAAAACTTGTTGCTACTATAATATTTTATCCACTTTATTTTATGTTTACTTATGATTTATAATGAATTATTCCTCTTTTTTCACATATGATACCCTTTAAATAGATGGGTAAATATTAAGTGAGTATTAAAGGGAAGGATATACCTTTTTAATTATTGAGTCTCACAATTGAATGAATAAATTATCTATATTTTATTAACTAGTTTCAATATTCAATAATAGTGTTTATTATCAAGTAATTTTTTTTGTTTTTAATTCTATTTGTTGATTATTTCATTGGTTGATGATCTATAATATCCCGCACTTAGTTTTGGTCTATATATAAATTATTAGGCTAGAACTGAGTGATGAAGCACTTTGTGATAGTCAGCATGTGTTGAAGTGGTACTAAAAACCATAGATTGTTTAGTAAGAACAAGACCCAATTGTTAATTTTTTAATCCAACTTTAGGGTTCATAGTTACAATTACACATAGAGTGGAGGGTGGGTCAAGATGATATTTTAGTTTGTAATACTCTCACCATCATCATTCAACTAGGGGTTATAGGGAAAGAGATAATGAATCCTATCACTAACTATTCAGCATAAACAAGACATGAATAATTTTAAGACTATGATAACATTGTAATAGGATATCCAACCATGAACTGATCACCCTTTCTGTTATATTTATTTTGAAATTATTTTTTTATTTTTTTAATTTCTTTCAAAAACCATTCCCAGCAAACGAAACCACACTTTTTTATCTAACCAAAGAGCGATAATAAATATCAAGAACTCCCCTTTTGAGATAACTCTAGGGTTACTATCAAAATACATTTAACCAAGGATTAAAAATATTTTTCCACACTCTATGGAAAACACTATAAATACCTTGAAACATTTTAGGAGAAGAAATACCGAATTTAAATTTAATTTACATGACCTGATCTTCCAATCACAAATTATTTGAATTTGACTCTAAAATTTAATGAACCTCATTAACCATACTTAATAACCTCAATTTAAAATATAAATTTTAATGAATAAAACTTGCAGCCGTGATTTAAATCATAAGTGTTCACATTGAGACTAAAATAATTTCTATAAATCAAACCTTGATGGATCTATATGAAACCCAATTCATCAATCAAAAGAATAAAATATCCATACCTTCTCTATAGAATGATTTTTATCTATAAACTAGTCTAATCCAATTGTTACCAGAGTTTTATAGTCATACTAGTGAAGATCCTAAAATAATATATAGGTTTTACACATGAATGTTCAAAAATAAATCCCCAAGGAGTGGTTTTGGATCCGGTAAGTATGAGTTAATTATCCATTTGAATTAAAGGAGAAGAAAAAGAATGGTAATAAATCCCATAACCAGGAGAGATCCATGATAGGGTTTATTTATAAAAGAGATTTATATAAATATTTTTACTGGAGAGACTACCTATGAGTACTGGGATATGTTTAAAAATAAATATATTTTTTATTTACCTCACCAATATATATAGGAAAACCACTTTATAGTCTTCTTATATCAAGGCATGATGGAAAATGATTGAAACATAATAGATACATCATCTCAAAGATAAATGATAGAAAAGTTCTTGAAGAAACCAAGGTGCTGATTGAAAATATTTCTAAAAAATAACAGTACTTTTGTCCAAGATATATGCGTATAAGAAGAATAAATGAGGTAATAACTTCTAATTCATCTCCATTATTGAAATACCCACTTGCAAATCTATCAATCCTTGTGAGATAGATAGATATTAAATAATATAGTGAACAAAAAACCATCCAAGGTATGGATTTTATGTCCATCCCATCATTAATTTACATATATATGCTATGAGGTGTAAATAACTGAAGAATTATTAGTATTATACCCACAATAGATATTTTATAATCAAAATTAATGATTTAGGGGGAACCCCCAATGTCTAATATGGATTTCAATATCACCAAAATAAAACCAGTCCCCCATTCCAATAAAAAAACCAATAATAGCCACACCCACCAACCTTCCAAAAACCTTACAAGAAACCATATATTAAACAAACATATAAAAAACCCACCTCCATTATAATAAAATATTCTTTATGAACAACCATTCACCAGTACAAACCCCTTAATATAGAATCACTAATAACCTAGAGTTAAAAATAACTAAGGACTGAAATAGAGGAATTTAAAATACAATTCAATTGTTTAATGGATTTTTTCCCAAAACAAAAGTAAGATTATATATCAAATAATATGTAATGAAAAAAAGAATGTGAATTTTATATAAAATAGATGTGGTAAGGAAATTTAGCCTAATATCACACCTGAACTTGATCAAAACCCACTATAACATAAAAAAACATAGTTGTAAATTATAGCGAGACTCAGAAAATCTATCCACCATAAAAAGATATCAAATAGAAAGAGGATTAGTATGGAATAAGGAGAAAGAATCATGAAACACCTTTTCTAATATAGAAAATAGAGAAGAAATACCTGCCACTCCTATTATTATCAAGACTTATGCAATCAAAGAATATTGAGAAGAAATCAATTAAAAAGAAATTTTGGATACTTTCCAGAAAGTGGAGATTAATATTCATGTTATTTAATCTCTCAAGAAGATTACAATTTATTCTATGTCCCTCAAAGAACCCTTCACCAAGAATATGATTATATAAGGAAGTGAGAGGATTAGTTTATGAATAAATTTATCAGATCTAATTACACCACAGTTAGCCACCAAATGTCAATATCAAAGGATATTTTATATCAGTTACTTAATTTTTTCTATAACTTTTTCAGATGATTCTTTCAATTTGGGTGATTCCATAAACGTAATACCACACTTAGTTTTCACTAATTTACAAATGGTAGCATTAAATCCCACTAGAGTGGTTGTACAACTTGAAAATAGATCAATATCGTTTCTATCAGGAGTCTTGGAAGTTGTCTTGGTTAGTGTCTAAAATATTATTTTGTCAACAGATTTTTATATGGTGTATATGGAGGAATATAGGAGTCTTTTATAGTCACCCATAATTTTGGGGAGACATTTCACAAAGTAAATATATAAAATAATAATTATGTATAAAGGAAAACTAAAAATAAAGTTTTGATACAACACCCTCATCTTCATCATATTTAACTCAATGAGGCAACATTCAAATGAAAAATAAATCCTCAAACTTTCCCATATAGTATATTTTGAAACTCTGGGAGATCCAGTTATGTAAAATTATGTTTTATCCCAACGAAAAAAATTGTTTTAAAATTCCTTAGCATGTGAAGCTATCCAAAATTATAGAAATTGTATTTTTGGATTGGAATAAAAAGTAACTTTTGAGTTGTCTAATGAATCTTACTATTTATTTCATAGAGAAAAAGATGATTTATCACCATTTATGTAGGAAATACAATCCTTAAAATTGGGTAACCAAATGTAATTTCATCTCTTCAAAAACCCTTAAATCAAGAATTGAAGCCCCTGCCTGCTGATTTGACATGTGTTTACCTAATGGAAGGATAATGTTTACCAGTGATAATTTTTAATAATTTACCTACAAAACAAGAACACACACACATAAATATTTTTAAAAAAAATGTGATTTCCCTTGGTTGTATTTTAGGTTATATTGTAGGCATAAATATAAAAATATAGTCACATATAATTTTTCTTGAGGGATATTCCAAACCTATTATGAAGACCCAGACGAGGTTAAATTAATCTTTGATAGAGGTGGTGAAGAGTAAGATAATTAATATCTTAGAATAAGTAATCATGAATCCCATTTCAGAGTCAAAATTGGTCAACCTAATCCATTAAATTCATAAGGAAGATGGTGTAACCAATGTGTGAAACAAAAAAGTGAATTGATCCCAATGATAATTCAGAATAGCTGGATAGTTTTCATAGAATATATTATTTTGAACTAGGCCACTAAGAAAAATCATTTCCCCATTTATTTCATTGAATATATTATAAATATATTATTAGTTAGGACTCACTAATGTTTTATGGATGGATTTCAAGATATTTTCAAGTCTCTATTACTTTAGAAGACAAGTAAAAGATACGATTTACATGTCATTGTTGAGTCAATAAGGTTTTCCTTATGAATTTTCCATTCCTTCTTATTTTGAAAATCACAAACATCTTATCTTAAGAAAAATTGCTTTTATAAGGAAAATTGCTTTTATAAGGAAAATTGCTTTTATAAGGAAAAATGCTTTCTTAAGGAAAATCGCTTTTATAAGAAGAATTACCATTATAATATTTTCATCCATATTTTTCTTAAGTATGAGATTCAGATTCATTTTCTCGGAATCATTGAAACTTTGATATAAAGCATTCTGTTTTAGGATTCAGATTCTGGACAAGAACTATAAGAATGTTTCATTCCGAAATCCAGATATGAACTTTGACTAAGTTCTATTCCAGATTCAGGATACGAATTCTGAAGAAGAATCCTCATTACGAATTCTAATGAAGAAATCCCATTCCGAATTCTCATTACGAATTCTGAAGAAGAATTCTCATTACGAATTCTAATGAAGAAATCCCATTCCGAATTCTCATTACGAATTCTGAAGAAGAATTCTCATTACGAATTCTAATGAAGAAATCCCATTCCGAATTCTTATTACGAATTCCAATGAAGAATTCCCATTACGAATTCTAATGAAGAAATCTCATTCCGAATTCCCATTACGAATTATGATGACGAATTCTCATTATGAATTCTGATGAAAAATTCTCATTACGAATTCTGATGATGAATTCTCATTACGATTTCTGATGACGAATTCCTATTCCGAATTCTCATTCCGAATTCACCTATTATACAGAATCTGATTATCTTTGTTTTATACACTCTGAATTTATTGACTCCGAACCTTCACTCCGAAGTTTCTATTCCGAACTTTTATGTTAGAGTTTAAAACGATGTCGTACATTCTGTTACACTTGTTTTGTTATAAAACGATGTCGTCTGTTTTGTTATAAACTAACCGTTGTCTAAGTGACACGTGTACAGGTCCCTCCGATCTTTAAGGAAAATATGACCGTTAGAGAAGGAGCTGAACTTACCTATAAATAGGAGCTCATTTGAAAAAGCTCGCAACAGATGGATGAACAATTTGGACTTTGTGCATACATGCTGTTGAAGTGATTTATAGAGAGAGAGACTCTTATTAACTCTCAAAGCTTTGTGCGACTCCGAATGTTGGTGATTACATTCGAGGGCTTCCGGGGATAGGAAGACAGAGGTGTCGACTACCTTAAAGTTCGAGGGCTTTCTTTCTGAGGAAGACAGAGGTTGCCAACTACCTTGAAGTTGAGGGCTTGCAGGGATAGCAAGATAGAGACACCGATCTTAGTATTGAGGGCTTACCCTGGTGTGGGTAAGACAGACTTTCTTGAAAGTATAAATCAAGGGACCTTTATCCAAGGTTGTTGGATACCCTTCTCTTTGGGTCAAAAGACTTATATCTTGTTACTAGTAGTTTTACTAATTGTTTTTATTCCGCTGTATTTTGTAATATAAGGAAATTATAACTTTCTTATACTTCCTTACTTGTACTCTAATTAGTTTAGATTCTATACGCTTTAATGTAGAATCTCATATTTTAATCCTTTGTTAAGATTAAACTTCCGGAACCATATATCCGGAACCTACGTTCGGAATCTATCTCCAAGTTTGCTTTTGGAATTAGAGGTGTTTTGAATCTACTAAGTTTAACTTTGTTAAACTTAGCCCTTTCCTTTGCTTAAGGAAAACATAGTTATTCTTAACTAACTTTAAAGGTTCCAAAGGAATTTTTAAAGTATACAATTCACCCCCCTCTTGTATATTGAGCATCTCATATTATATTTCGATCCTACAATTGGTATCAGAGGTTGGAAACCTCTTACTCTATACCATTCTTACATTTGGTATCAGAGCAGGTCTCTGAAATACTTATACTCACGAATAAGTTTTTCTTGATCACTTTTCCATTCCGAACTTTTCCCATTCCGAACTTTGTTATTACAAATCTTTTCCTACTAACAAGTTTGTGTGCAATGTTATTTTTAGTATGGCAGGAATTAATGTTGGATCTATTGAAAATCTAAATCCTACAAGATCACCAATCTTTGATGGTAATGATTATGAATACTGGAGAGATCGTATGAAGACATTTGTTATCAATACTGGAGTAGACAACTTTGTCATGCTTACTGGTGATTATAAAATTCCTAACAAGGAAGTCAGAACCTTTACTAAACAGGAAAAGCAAGAATATCAACTCAACTATAAGGTATGCAACACTTTATTATGTTCAATGACCAGAAATATATATAGCCAAATTTCTTATTGTGAAGCAGCTAATTGTATATGGAAGAAGTTAGAGGTTACACACTTTGGGACTTCTAAAGTGATTGAGACTAGAAGAGCTATGCTTAGAGCTGAATATCATGGTTTCAATTTTCCTTATGGAGAACCTATCTGTAAAGTTCAACAAAGATTTATGACTATTGTCAACAGTCTACAATCTATGGGAGAGAAAGGTTTAGATGATGAATCTTTTGTGGACAAGATAATTGACATTATGCCCAATGAGTGGGAATCCAAGAGAACAGCTATAGATGAGAACAGGAAGGTTACTCAAATTACTCTTGATGAATTATTTGGAACTCTTCTACAACATGAAACAAGAATGAAGAGAGATGTTGACAACATCAAGAAAAAGAATGGAAATGGTACTGTTGCTTTTACTACAACTTCAAATCAGATGAAAGCTAAGACTCCTGAGAGAGTAACCAGATCCAAGTCTAAGAAAGTCATTTTTCAATCCGAATCTAGTGAGAGTGAAGTTTCAGAAAATGAATTAGAAAATCTTGCTCGAAGGATGAACAAGATAGCTGGGCATAGAAACTTTCAATCCAAGTATAATAAAAAGGATAGGAAGGATAAGAAAGATGGAGAAGTTACTTGTTATGAATGTAAAAGAGATGGACATATTAGACCAGATTGCCCTATGCTCAAAAAGAAAGAAAGAAAGGAAAGACATTCAGACAGGAACAGGAAGAAGTATTATAAAGCCAAAGCTAAGAAAGTTTTGAAAGCTAATGACACCTGGAGTGCCAGTGGTGGTGACTCTTCAGATGAATCTTCTGATTATGAATCTTCAGGATAGAAGAATATTGGTCTTATAGCCAGACTACCTATTGATAATCATTGTCTTATGGCTAAGGTACGAAATGCTGAATCATTGACCAATGTTTCTTTGAACTCTAATGATAGTAAGTATTATAACTCTTCTGATGAAGAATCATCTTCTGATGAAGAAAATACTTTACCTACTTATGAAGAAGTCTCTAGGTTTGCTGAACTTCTTGAGATTGAGAATTCCAAACTCAACAAGAAACTTGATAAGGCAAATTCTAGGAATTCTATACTTACAAAAGAGATATCAGATCTTTCTAAAGATCTTGATAAGAAAAATGTTGATTTTGAAAATATTTCAAAAAATCTTGAGGAAGTAAGTTCTGAGAAGAATAAACTTTCTAAAGAATTAGAAAATGTAATTTCTAAGAAAAACGTTTTCGAGCCTGGCTCTAGTTCTAAAACTAATGATTTTGAGGATAAAAACTTGGTTGTAAAACTCAAGTCCAAAATTTTTTCCTTAAAGAAGTGTTTATCAAACTTTACCCATGGTAAGGAAAATTTTGATAAGATGTATTCTCAAATACGACCATTAAGGAATAAATCCGGATTTGGTTATACCCATGCAAAACCTATTTTCTGTAACAATTATTTTGTTCCTCAAAGTGCCCCATATTGTACCAAGTGTCAATGTGGTGGTCACTGGGCAAAGAATTTTTCCTTAAACAAAACCCAATCCTTAGGTTTTCATAAAGCTTATTTTTCTAAGAAAATGTGGGTTCCAAAATTTTTATTGTCTGGAAATCTCGGATCCAAGCAAGTTTGGATTCCGAAAATATAACTTTGTTCTATATTTCAGGAAAATAAAGAAAGTTCCAGCAACAATATATGGTACATGGATAGTGGATGTTCCCGGCACATGACTGGTAACAAAAGATTTTTTGAAAAGATTATCAAAACGAAAGGAGGAAAGGTAACTTTCGGAGACAATTCTAAGGGAGAGATTGTTGGTATTGGTAATATAGTTTTTCTTGGTAAAACCTTGATTTCAAATGTTCTTTTTGTTAAGGGTCTTAAGCACAACCTCATTAGCATAAGTCAGTTATGTGATGAAGGTTACCTTGTGAATTTTAGGAATGATAAGTGTTTAGTTCACAATTCCAAGGAAGAATTTATTCTCTCAGCCAACAGGCAAGAGAATGTTTACACTTTGAATCTAGAAGACCTCAGAATCCAAGATTTACCTTTCCTAAGTGCAATGGAAGATCATTCTTGGTTATGGCATAGAAGACTAGGACACTGTAATATTAGAAACCTATGTAAACTCTCTAAGATGAAACTTGTTAAGAATCTACCGGAGCTTAGATTTGATTCTTCTATAGTTTGTGATCCTTGTCAATATGGCAAGCAACATAAATCTAGTTTTAAGTCAATCGGTGAAGTCTCAACAACTGATGCATTACAGTTGGTGCACATGGATCTTTTTGGTCCAACACAAACTGGAAGTATTGGAGGCAAATACTATGTGTTTGTTCTAGTTGATGATTACACTATATTTACTTGGGTCTATTTTCTAGCAAAGAAATATGAAGATTTTTCTTATTTCAAAAGTTTTAGAGCTCAAGTTAAAAATGAGAAAAACCTTCCATTGAAAACTATTCATAGTGATCATGGAGGAGAATTTAAAAATTCTGATTTTGAAACATTTTGTAGTAAGAAAGGTATTACTCACAATTTTTCAGCACCTAGAACTCCTCAACAGAATGGTGTAGTTGAAAGAAGAAATAAAATTCTTCAAGAGATAACTAGAACCATGTTGTGTGAATATTCTATTGCTAGACATTTCTGGGCTGAAGCTGTAAGTACTGCTTGCTATACTATAAATCGAGTTTTGATTAGACCTTTTCTTAATAAAACTCCTTATGAGTTATGGAATGGTAGAAAACCAAGACTATCCTACTTCAAGGTTTTTGGTTGCAAAGTATTCACTTTGAATACTAAAGATAACTTACATAAATTCGCACCAAAATCTGATGAAGGAATTTTCTTAGGTTATTCCACAACTTCTAAGGCTTATAGAGTGTTTAATAAAAATACTTGCACTGTTGAGGAAACAGTACATGTAAAATTTGATGAATCAGATCCTTTTGTTTTTAAAACATCTCAACTTACATCTTCGGATGTATTTTCAAAAACTGATTGTCAACCTTTGATAGAAGAACCTTCTGATAAGGAAATTGTTCTAGAAGATACTTCTGAAACATTTACCCCAGAAGACTTTCTACCCTATGTTGATGAACAGGTTTTACAAAACCCAAATCAGGTGTTTTTGAAGAATCATCCCAGTGATAGTATCATTGGTGATGTAAATCAACCTGTAAGGACTAGAAGTTCCTTAAGAAATGAAGTAGAACATCTAGCATTTCTTTCCCAATTAGAGCCTAAAAGCACTGATGAAGCTTTAGGTGATGATGATTGGATCAAAGCGATGCAAGATGAACTAAATGAATTCGAAAGGAATAAAGTCTGGACCTTGGTTGAAAGACCTAAGGAAACTTCTGTTATTGGAGTAAAATGGGTTTTCAGAAATAAATGTGATGAAAATGGAGTCATTGTTATAAATAAAGCTATACTTGTTGCTAAAGGCTATAATTAGCAAGAAGGAATAGACTATGAAGAAACCTATGCTCCAGTAGCTAGACTTGAATCTATCCGTATTCTACTTGCTTTTGCAGCATTCTTTAATTTCAAACTTTATCAAATGGATGTGAAATGTTCTTTTCTTAACGGTTATGTTCAAGAGGAAGTTTTTGTTGAACAACCTCCTGGCTTTGAAGATACAAAACATCCGGATCATGTTTTTAGACTTACGAAAGCTTTGTATGGCCTTAAACAAGCCCCACGAGCATGGTATGACATACTTACTGGATTTTTGCTTCAAAATAACTATGTTAAGGGAAATGAAGATCCAACCCTTTTTATAAAGAAAGATAAGAAAAATGTTTTGATTGTTCAAATTTATGTTGATGACATTATATTTGGTTCAACTTAGCAATCTTTGACTGACTCTTTTGCAAGTCTAATGAAATCTGAGTTTGAAATGAGCATGATGGGTGAGTTAACATTTTTCCTTGGTTTTCAAATTTCTCAAAAACCAGAAGGAACGTACATATCTCAACTTAAGTATATTAAAGATCTTCTAAAAAAGTATGGTTATGACAACACTAAAAGTATAAGTACTCCCATTGGTACCTCAAACTCTTTAGATCTTGATGAAGCTGGGAAACCAGTAGATCAAACATATTTTAGAGGTATGATAGGAAGTCTACTTTACTTAACAGCTAGTCGACCAGACTTAATGTTTTCAGTATGCTTATGTGAAAGATATAAATCCAATCCTAAGGAATCTCACTTAAAGGCAGTAAAAAGAATTTTTCGCTACCTTAAGGGAACCATGGATCTAGGATTATTTTATACTTCTGGAAATGATTTTGTTCTAAAAAGCTTTTCTGATGCTGACTTTGGTGGATGTAGAATGGATAGAAAAAGTACATCCGGAACTTGTCATTTATTAGGAGATTCTTTAGTTTCTTGGTCCTGCAAGAAGCAGCATTCAGTTACACTCTCCACTGTTGAAGCTGAATATGTAGCAGCTGGAAGTTGTTGTGCACAAGTGTTGTGGATGCAACACACACTCACAGACTACGGCTTGAGTTTTACCAAAACTCAAATTTTGTGTGATAACACAAGTGCCATTGCCCTCAGTAAGAACCCTGCACATCACTCCCGTGCAAAACACATAGATATTAGGCATCACATTCTTAGGGATCACACACTTAAAGGAGATATTATTCTTCAGTTTATCGGAACGCAAGATCAACTTGCTGATATTTTCACAAAATCTTTTCCTTCTGATAGATTTGAATATATTAAATAGATGTTAGGAATGATAACCGTAAGGTAATCTTCCTTAATTAACTTTCTGTTGAAAAATTCTCCTTACAGTAATAAACTCCTTTTCATAGGGGGAGTACATTTAATTGTTTGGTTAACAAAGTTTTTCAAAATTTGTTTTCAAACTTTTCGGAACGAAGATTTCTGGAATGGAACTTCCGGAACTACAATTTTCCAGAATGGATATTTTCGCACAGAATACTTATGGAATGGAAGTATTCGTATCGAAAATTTCCGGAATGGAAAATTTTCGTACTGGTATTTTCATAAGGGAACTTTCACACTAAATCTTCCATAATAAGTTTTTCATTTTCAAAATTTGTAATATATTTCTCGTACTAAGTTTTTAGTATTGATTTTTTATGTTTATTTTTCGTACTGAGTTTTCCGTAATGAAAGTTTCTTAATGTGTTTTTCGTATTGAGTTTTTCGTACTAAGTTTTTTTTAAAATTTTTTGCGAAATCTGCCATTACGAATAATTTCCTAAGCCAATCCGAAAGGTATGATTTCCTTACTCATGTTTTCGTATTCATATTTTACATGCTGTTAGTTTTTTGTATTATGTTTTCGGATTTCGGTTTTCTTATTTTTTTTCTCAATAAAAACCTCAAAAAGATCGGATTCAAGTTTTCAACCGTCAGATCTCATCTCAGCTTATTCCAACCGTTAGATCAACCGTGGAAGTTCAACCGTCATCTCGTTGCCTATATAAAGGGAACCCAATTACTCGTCCCACATCGGTTTCAAGCTTTCACGTGCTGAAGCTCTTCCCCACTGTTTTAAGGCCGTTACGAACCATAGTTTACTCCATTCCGAACTTCCCAGAGAACTTCTAATCCGAATGTATGCAGAGTTAGCATCTCAAGAAATGTCTTCAACCAAGCCTATTTCTCAGTGGTTAGTTTACAGAGAAATGTTAGTATATCCGGTTTTCTTCAACAACTACGATTCTATCATCACAAAGAACATCAAGTTGAATGGCTGGGAGGATATTGTGGTATCTAAAACCGGGAATCAAGATGAAGTATATTCCGATTTACTTGTCGAATTTTATGAATCAGTTTCTTTCTTTACGGAAGATGACAGAGAGAAGTTTTCTTTCAAATCCTATGGCAAGCCATATAAACTTTCTTACACCAAGGCTGCAAGCTTGGTAGGATTATCTAATGAAGGAGAAGACGAGTTTATTTCGCACATGTTGCCAGACTCTATGGGTAGTTTCAACAAGGAAAAGGCCTTAGAAACTCTCTGATTGGATGATGACAAGGCTCCGAAGATTGCAACTCTATCTACAAACTTCCGGATTCTGGAGTTATGGGTGCAAGGACTTATCGTACCAAGAAAAGGTGATAAAGATAGCTTGAAGAAGAGTGAGATCTATATCTTAGATTTCCTGATAAATCTAAGGAAGTTTAACTTGATGAAGCATATTCTTCTTAATATTGAAAATTTGAAGAAGGGGAATCTGAGAGCTCATATTATTATGTATCCAGCAATCCTCTCCAAGTTGATTGTTCGATGCTTTGAGTCTTTCAAGGAGGCTTGAAAATCTAAGCCGAGAGTTTGCAAGATCATGCTGCTCAGTGATGACACTCTTAAAAGAATGAATGTAGCTTTTGACAAGAAGTCTGGAAAGTTTATTGATCTACCTCCTCAAGAAGAAGTGGCTCCGAAAGTTGCTGATCCGGAATCATCTAAGCCAGTAAGGAAGAGAAAGCTGAAACAAGTGGAAGAACATGCAGAAAATCCTAAGTCTAAGGAAGTCCATTCCGCACCTCCAAAGCCTAAGAAGAAGAAGACCTATCCTGATGAGGTTGTTACAAAGTGGAGAGCTAATAAAGAAACACGGAAAGAAGGGGATCCGCAGTTCGGATTGAACCCTGCGGAGGCTAAGGCTTTGAAGGAGAAAACGGATGATGAGCTTGAAAAGCAATCAAAGGAGAAGAAGCTTAAGAAGAATATGTCAGAAGCCGAGGCTGTTCAAGCATTGCTAAAGTTCAATGAAATGGTTTCAGCAACAATTCCAGTCCCGAGATCTTTCTCCCTGGAATCTCTACCTGAGACTCCAGGAAGAAATCTAGTTGCTCCGGAACAAGCTGTTGCTACTAATACTAAGGAAGTAGAGCAAGTGAAACAAGTTGAAGAGGCTGCTGAAGGAAGTGGTGAGACAGGAGATATGCTAAAACAAGTAGATGAGTACAAGGGAACTCCTTCAGAACACTTATCACTCCGGACTTCAGAAGCTGAATCTTCGAAGCTAGTTACTCCTGCAATGGAAGAAGAGAAAGGAGAAGAAGAAGTTGCCTATCATGGAGAAGAAGAACAACTTTTACATGATATTTCTCAGATGAAAAACGTAGAGGATGCTATTCAGGAAGTTGCTGATGAGGAAGATTTTATTGTTCAAGTTTCTGATAGTGAGAAGAAAACTCCGGAACAGGTTTCTATTCCGAAACAAGATAAGGGGAAACAAATTCTTGCTGATACCCCGAGCTCAGAAGTAAGGAATAGAAAGGAAGTTGGTAGCTCTTCAAAGAGAAATCTTCAACTTGTTGAGGAAGAAAACTCTCCAAGCAAGATTTCAGATTCAGAGTCATCCTCGTTGGGACATGACTTTGTTGTTCAGTCCCTAAAGAAGTTGGTGGGAACCATTCCAACCTTCTCTAGTATTGACTCAAGATGCCAGATGCTCCAACATGCATTGAATCAGAAAACCGACTCTGTATCTATGGTTATAGATAAGTGCGTTGAGATTGAAGCTCAGTTCAAAACCTTCATTGTTGGTTACGAATCTCATAAAAGATCTTTCAAAAGGATGACAAGCTGGTTGAAGAAGACTGTGGAAGAGATGAGGTTTCTTGATGAGTTTCAAGACAATGTTAAAGATGCTTTTGAGACCGAGGACAAGAACTTTAATGAGTTAACTGCATCCTTTGAAGAAAAGTTGACTGAAGAAAAGAACTTCCGGATCCAAGAAGTCAGGGATCTGAATGGCAAGCTCAATTCCGTTTCTCAAAATTGGAAATTTGAAAGAGATCATCAGATCGATTTTGAAGAAAGGATGAAGGCTCAGGAAGAGAAGATGAAAGCTCAAGAAGAAACGTTGAAGGATCAGGAAGAAATAATTGAAGCTCAATCCGCAAGAATAATGGTCTTAGAGAAGCAAGACGAAGAAGATCATAAAGACCTCAAGAAGATCAAGACTATTCTAAAGGGCCTCATGTCTAAGGAAAAAGATCCGAAATAACCCAATCCGATCTTTTTGTTGTAATTTTTTTATTGTTGCTGAGATTACAAATTTTAATGGAAATTATGTCTCTTGTTTCTTTTTTTTGTCATTACTAATATCTCAGGTACTTTGTTAAGTTTTCCCATTCCTTCCAATTCTTTTTGAAAATCACAAAGGGGGGGAAAGAAAAGATCCTTAAGAAAAAAAAAACTCTAATAAGAGTTTGTTTAAGGGGGAGTTTTTCTTAAATAAGACCTTCTTATGAAATATCACTCCGGAAATATGAATACGATCCTTAGAGTTTCAAAGCCTAAGGGGGAGTTAGTCGTATTCATCTATATCCTTAAAACAAGGGAGATAAGCATTAATATGTTTCTTTCTTCTTAGAATTTTTGTTTTTCGTAAGGATGTTTGTGCTTTCCAAAAAGGGGGAGATTCTTGAGTCAATAAGGTTTTCCTTATGACTTTTCCATTCCTTCTTATTTTGAAAATCACAAACATCTTATCTTAAGGAAAATTGCTTTTATAAGGAAAATTGCTTTTATAAGGAAAATTGCTTTTATAAGGAAAATTTCTTTTATAAGGAAAAATGCTTTCTTAAGGAAAATCGCTTTTATAAGAAGAATTACCCTTATCATATTTTCATCCATATTTTTCTTAAGTATGAGATTCAGATTCATTTTCTCGGAATCATTGAATCTTTGATATAAAGCATTCTGTTTTAGGATTCGGATTCTGGACAAGAACTATAAGAAAGTTTCATTCCGAAATCCGGATATGAACATTAACTAAGTTCTATTCCAGATTCAGGATATGAATTCTGAAGAAGAATTCTCATTACGAATTCTAATGAAGAAATCCCATTCCGAATTCTCTTTACGAATTCTGAAGAAGAATTCTCATTACGAATTCTAATGAAGAAATCCCATTCCGAATTCTCATTACGAATTCTGAAGAAGAATTCTCATTGCGAATTCTAATGAAGAAATCCCATTCCGAATTCTTATTACGAATTCCAATGAAGAATTCCCATTACGAATTCTAATGAAGAAATATCATTCCGAATTCCCATTACGAATTCTGATGACGAATTCTCATTACGAATTCTGATGACAAATTCTCATTACGAATTCTGATGATGAATTCTCATTACTATTTCTGATGACGAATTCCTATTCCGAATTATCATTCCGAATTAACCTATTAAACAGAATCTGATTATCTTTGTTTTATACACTCTGAATTTATTCACTCCGAACCTTCACTCCGAAGTTTCTATTCCGAACTTTTATGTTAGAGTTTAAAACGATTTCGTACATTCTTTTACACTTGTTTTGTTATAAAATGATGTCGTCTATTTTGTTATAAACTAACCGTTGTCTAAGTGACACGTGTACAGGTCCCTCCGATCTTTAAGGAAAATATGACCGTTAGAGAAGGAGCCGACCTTACCTATAAATAGGAGCTCATTTGAAAAAGCTCGCAATGGATGGATGAACAATTTGGACTTTGTGCATACATGCTGTTGAAGTGATTTCTAGAGAGAGAGACTCTTATTAACTCTCAAAGCTTTGTGCGACTCCGAATGTTGGTGATTACATTCGAGGGCTTCCGGGGATAGGAAGACAGAGGTGTCGACTACCTTAAAGTTCGAGGGCTTTCTTGCTGAGGAAGACAGAGGTTGCCAACTACCTTGAAGTTGAGGGCTTGCGAGGATAGCAAGACAGAGGCACCGATCTTAGTATCGAGGGCTTACCCTGGTGTGGGTAAGACATACTTTCTTGAAAGTATAAATCAAGGGACCTTTATCCAAGGTTGTTGGATACCCTTCTCTTTGGGTTAAAAGACTTATATCTTGTTACTAGTAGTTTTACTACTTGTTTTTATTCCGCTGTATTTTGTAATATAAGGAAAGTATAACTTTCTTATACTTCCTTACTTGTACTCTGATTAGTTTAGATTCTATACGCTTTAAGGCAGAATCTCATATTGTAATCCTTTGTTAAGATTTAACTTCCGGAACCATATATCCAGAACCTACGTTCAGAATCTATCTCCAAGTTTGCTTTTGGAAGTAGAGGTGTTGTGAATCTACTATGTTTAACTTTGTTAAACTTAGCCCTTTCCTTTGCTTAAGGAAAACATAGTTATTCTTAACTAACTTTAAAGGTTCCAAAGGAATTTTTAAAGTATACAATTCACCCCCTCTTGTATATTGAGCATCTCATATTATATTTCGATCCTAAAGTCATTATACAAACTTTTAATATAGGAGTATGTAATTATTATTATTTAATTTTCCATGTACATTTCATAGTATTATGGTAAGTATATTTTAAGATCACATTAAAGACATCCATGATGCATTTTTAGACGATTTCACTATATTTTAGAGACTATTTTGATCATTCCTAAAATTTTTTATAAAAATATTTGCAAACATGTATTTGAAAGAACTAGGTTTTGAATTTTGAAAATTTTCATTTCATGGTGGAAGGAGGGATATTATTTGGGCATATAATTTCATAAAATGAAATATAGTCTTATGATTCGAAAACTAAAGTGATATGTTCTTTTCCTTACCCAACTTTTATGAATAAATTTTAAACATTTTATAGGATATAAAAAATATTAAATGTGACTAATCAATGTATTTAGTAAGATTTATCTTCCTTTTCTAAATTAATTTAAAAAATAATAATTTTATTTTAATGATGAATAAATTGCATAATGTGATGAGTTAAAGAAAAGAATCATAATAGCACGAGTAATGAATCCTCCAAATTGTAAAAATACATTCAAGATTCTTTATGATGCTTCTAACAAAGTAGTTGGAACATTACTTTATCAAAGTGTTAAAGCAAAACATAAAGTCATTTTATATGCCTCAATAACAATACATTTCACCCAAATATAGTATACCACCATTGAAAATGTGCTTTTAGTAGTATTTGTTTTATAAACATTTATGTTTTACTTGAGAGGAATTAAAGACTCTATGTTTTCTGATAATGGAACACATAGGTACTTAATGAAAAAGGATGAAGTAAATCCTAAGTAGATTAGATTAATATTATTTCTATAATATTTTAATCAGGATATCAAATATATGAATGGATATTAGAATAATGTGTCTGATCACATGAGTAAGCTACCCAATGAATTCTTGAAGGGAGATGTCGAGCAGCCGGGGGAGCCACCCTATAACACAAAATGGTTTTTAGGGTTCCACTATTTATTCCTTCTATTCATGATGGCATAGGGATTCTTGATGCCAGGGAGGTTCAACTTCCACAAGCACACTGCAAGTGAAATAGTGAGATTGGAGATTCAGGGATGTGAAAGTCAAAAGAATGAATCCTTCGATGTTAGCCACTCTAGATGTTCATTTTCCTATTTTAAGGGTTTGTGTGCAAGAATATGTAGGTGAGGTTCTGTTGCTCATGTGAGAGCGGATCCAGATGCGATTTCGGAAAGATTGGAGCTGGGAGAACACTCCATTATTGCGCATCTCATTCTGCCCAATGGGGCGAAACCTTGGAGAATGGATTATCTCACGCAACGACTATTAGGTATCTGGGGTTTCAACTCTTGGAAATGTGTCTCTCTAGGTAAAGGGTATTTCCATCTAATCTTCCCATCGGAAGAGCTTAAAATGCATGCAAGTGGTTTTGGATCACTGTTTCTCAAACATCGTGCTATTCACATCCGAGAGTGGGATAGGAGATTCAACCCAACTGAAATCAGTAACTCCTATACTCAAATATGGATTAAAATCTTTGGGTTAAGATGGATGTTATGGCATCCTAGAATACTTTATGATATTTTATTAGCGATTGAATTCTAATTAAAATGGACAAAGAAACTGAAATTGTAAGGTATTGTCATTATGCTAGGTGCCTAGTTGAGATAGACCTCTGTTCTACTTTGGTTGATAAAGTTTATTTGGCCACAGATAAAGAAGAATTAGAATTGAGAATTGAATTTGAAGGTCTCCCAAGATTATGATCTGATTGCAGGGTCATAAGACATGACACCTCTAACTATAGAAGGTCCATTGTATGTAAACACTACTCTCATCGTGGACATGGTCTTAACTCATGCCCTAGAGTAGGGATGGAGAAAGCTGGGAAAGCTGATTCTGTCAAACAGAATCACCTTGCTAAGCATGGTAAGGAACCTAAGGTTCCTTTTCTTGGACAAGGCTCTAAGTTTCTTGGCCAGGGAAGAAAAATCTGGGCTGACATGGTTGAAGAGGGATCTGACCCCTTAGTTCTACTTCCTACTGTGTCTGTCCACGATGGATTTAATAATGGGGGGGATAATTTGCATGATGTTGCTCAGAAAATTCAGGAGACCCAGATTCTGTCTGAGCCTATTACTTATTCTCGAGCTATCACAGGGTTCAATGGGTTTAAAGCTGACACAGCTACCAATCCAGGGCATTTTGTGAATGTACACTCTAGACAATCAGAGCAGTACACATCCCCTTTTAATGTTTTAGCAAATTCTTATTTGGAAATGCTCAATGTGAATAATATTCCTACATCTTTGGATATGCTCAATGTGAATGCTACTCCTGCATCTTCTGAAGAAAATCAGGTGGCCATTGTGGAGGCTGCTTTTGCTACTCATGGTGTGACTGTTTTGGCTAAGACATAATCCACTGTCAAGACTGCTACTGGACAACAGGTGAGTACTTCTTTGGGTGAGAATATTTCTCACACTCCACTCTCAAGTGTGAAGGTTGTACAACAAGAAATGGAGCATCTGGTAGTGGTTAATAACACTGAACATGCTGCTAATCTTGAATACATGGAATGTGGCTCATGGAAACAGGCTAGAACGTGCGGCCAAAAGAAAAATGCTAAAAGAATTGAAGAAGAGAAGAAAAAAGAGGTGGCACAGGAGGATAGTTCAGCTGAATATCTGGACTCTTTACTTCATCAAGAAAAAGAATTAGAAGCCCGGTATAGTGGAGGGTGAGGACTTGGGCGCATTAATGTCAAACTCTGGAATGAGTTACGGGGCACATAATGGTTAATCGCTGATAAAATCAGAAAGAAGATTGGCCACACTTGAGAATTCTAGTTTTGATTTTCTTTTGAATATGGTTTTACTTGATGACTCTCCTACTTCTGATTTTTTAATATAATAATTGGGGACTCGTCCCTCACATTTCAAAAAAAAACATGAGTAAGCTGCCCAACACTGATAAATCCAAAATTCTAGATCAATAACTAGTGAATGTCCATATTCTAGGGTATCACCTTTACTTAGTTGAAGTACAGGTACCCTGGTATGTTGATATGGTTAACTATTTTGTTACTTCTAAATTACCAAATCATTTAAAACCCTAAAAAATAAAAGGATTAAATCTGAAACTAGATTTTCCATTTTAGAAGATCAATTTCATTGGAAATTTATAATGGCCAAATGATAAAAGGATGTTTACCTCTATGTGATATTGAATCTGTTTTTTAATTTCCCACACACAATATTGTGGAGGAAACATTAGACTTTAAATTAAAATAAGAAAATTATTATAATTTGGAATTTATTAGCCCACCATGTTTAGAGTTCTATATAAATTTTGAAAAAAATTTAAAAAAGTCAACTTAATGGAACTATTTCAAAGAGACATGTAATGCATCATAGAAAAGTTAGTTTTTAAGGATATTTTTGAAGTAAATAGAATATATTATATGGGAACCTCTAACATATATTTTTTAAATTATTATATCCTTCATTTAGCTAATTATGTTTCAAAATTGTTAGAAGACAGGGTCACTAGAATCGTTGATCCTCATGTTGTGTGTGAGTTTCTCCGTACGAAAATATTTTGTAGGTTTGGAGTGCCAAGATAAATAATAAATGACCAATAAACCCTTTTTTGAAATAGGATAAAAGATTCATTAATGATGAAGTGTAGAGTTCATCCTAAAAAATTAGCACCATATTTCCCCAAACCAATGGGAAAACTAAACGGTCTAAGATTAAGATTAATGTATTTTTGGAGAAAAGTGTTAAACCGAACTCACAATATTATATAAAAAAGTTAGAAGAAATATTATGGAATTATAGGATAGATTATGAGACACCCATTTTCATAATAATTTAAATATTATTTATAAAATGAGTTTTCACCTACCTCTAGAGTTGGAAAAAAATAATACTAAGTTATGAGAGAAGTGAATTTGGATATGGATAGTGCTATAAAAGAGAGAAGTTTTAATCTTTAAAAACTATAGAAAAATATAATATAAGATTTTTAAAATAAGAAAATTGAAAAGGAAATAAAAATTATGGTCCATAAAATGTTAGTCTATCAAATGGAATTCCATTCTGGAGGCCAAGAATTGTTATAAAACTCTTGACATAAAATGATTCTAGGTAAACTCTGTTTCAGAAGGGAATGTTCCTTTATAGTTACTCGTGTATATCCTTTTGTTGCTATTCAGATTATAAAGGAAGGAGACAACGAACCAATCAATATTAATGGGAACATGTTGAAAATATTCTATATAAATTTTCCCTCCGAACCAGTGGATGAGATCTAACTCCTCCAAACTATTTATTAATAAAGACCATCAGGTTATACCATTCTTTAACACTTATATTTTTCTATGATTTTATATAAAATATTACTAAATTTCAAATCTACTTGAATATATTGAGGAAACTGCATCATTTAATCAAAGAAGAAGGAAACTTATAGTTTAAGACATTTAGATTATTATTTTTTAAAAAATTTTGGTTTTTTATAAAATATTTATGTCATTATATTTTAGCTATTGTGTGTTTCTGAATATTTTTCAAATCCATATGAATAAAATTAGTAATATTTTATCTATTACAATTTTTAGAAACAAATTTCTTACTTTTAATGACCATATATCAAATCTGAAATAAAATTGTTTTAAAATTATATGTGAGTTAAATTAATGAAAGGACCATTGGTTTATGAATCGCATTCCATGATATACTGTCTAAAATTTTAATCACCTACCTAGGAATATTATCAACTAATTTTGAAATCATATTTTCAATTCCTTATTTCTTTAAGAAACTAATTATTTCTTGAATAATATGAATTTGATAAATAATATAGTTTAAATTTTGGATAATTCAAGTTCCTTGTACAATACATCATTGAATAATTATTTTTAACGAAATTACCTTTAAAATTATTCTATATATTCATCCTATATTTACATTTAATAATTTTATCCTTTAGAACCTATGAATGAAATTTTTAGTAAGACAAGTTACAAGAAAAATATCTATATATAATGTTTTGTAGATGTTAATGAACGATGTAGTATGAATTCAAGTGTAGGGGAAGGCAGAAGGTGAGATGGAAGAAGTTATTTTAATAGTTATTATTATATTGAAGAAAAGAAGTTCTATAAATGTGGCGATTCATTTAATGGAAAAATAATTCCAATAAAGATGGGTAGATAGCCTAGATATCATTCAATTTGGGATAGAAATATAATAATGTTTTTAAGAATAAAAGTTCCCCTATTCCACTGAAAAATCAAATCTCAATAGAAATTCCATATCTAAAATAAATGAAAAAATGTAACTAGAAAATAAATAAATGGGGAATAAAATGTTGATAGTACTAAATTATACTACCCAAGAATATGTATAGGAGTTTGGAGGAAAATGGAGTTATGTAAGAAATGAAATTTTCTTGGAGATGTGGAAATATATGAAGTCTATCAAGTAAGAGATGTTTGGAAACAAATATGTATTTTAGTGGAAATAAATGCATCATAACACCACAAAATAGAGGTAGATACTTACTAATATTAGTATAGGTTTGACTCACAACCATTTAAAGACAATTCAAAGTCCCTCCATTCATTCAAAAGAACAATAAATAAAATATTACCCACTAAAGGAAAAAAGATAGGGAATTCTTGGTACTACTAAAATGATAAAGATTGTGGCCTATCTCATAAAAATTAAAAAGGGTGAAGTTGAATTAGTTTATTAGGAAATGATGGAAAGAATAATATACTCTCAAAGGAAAATGGAAATTATGCATTGTGTTTCAACTTAGATTTAACACTCCTTAATCTACATTATATATTTTTAAAATAAGAAACACCAATATTAATCATCTGAACAAAAATGAAAATCCCTCATGATATGCATAAATACATTAATAATTGGGTAGAGATGAATAAATTCATTTTGACTGTGGTGAAAATTTTATGAAAATATAATTAGAAAAAGTTTACTTGTAAATATTACTTAAGTGATGAGTGAAATAATTTTAGGAAGGTAGGTATAAGTGTGTATGATGGAATGAAATATTTAGAAATTAATTGAATTTATTTTGTGAAGATGTTGGAAATAAGAAATTTTTTGAGGCATGATAACTTGAAGAATGTGATGTTGAAAAAATAACTCACATTTTCTAGTATTTGATTTTTTCTTGGGTAGTAATTTGAAAGATCACTTTTCTGGGGGTCCTAGGGTTAAGTGTGGGTGAATTCACAATACAATATCTTATTAATTTTTTTCTTTAAATTTTAATTATTTAAATACCATCATTTCATCATTTTTATGGAAAATTGTCATATATTTTGATTGTAAGAGTATTTTGTGTTTAATTGTGAAAATGGTATATTAATGTACTTTTAATTTATTAATTGTCATTACAATTCTTAAAATAAAACCTTTGTTTAATATTTGGTGATTTGATGATTATTTAAAGAGTTTGAAAGGAATATAAAAGTATCAAAATGGTTTTATAAAGAAATATATAAATGCTTCATGTTTTAAGGATGAAATGAACAATTTAATTCAACATATTTTTTATTAGTTACCAATGAACGTATCATTATAAAGTGCCTAAAATATATAAATATTGTAAATAAAGATGAGTGTAAGTGTATTTGGATTTGTGTATTTGTGACATTCCTCGGTATATATGTCAATTACATGAGTGTAGGATTCACCTATTGAGTGTATGAATGGTTTTTTAGGTGTAAACATCATTTGAGATCTACATAGGTGTCATATTTCGACTTTGTACATGTGAAGAGAGGTTTTTCATGGATTTTTGTAGAATATGTTACTATTGTATTATTTTATATTTTCTAAATCTTTAAAATGAATTATTATTACCCTTTCTTTCCTTATACCCTTCTAATGGAGGGGTAGATTAGGAGTGATTGTTAAATGGAAGAAAATTCCTTTTTCAGTTCATGACTTCAACACTTTAATGAATAAAATTTCTCTCTTTTTTGTCTAGTTTGGATATTTTGTAATATTATTTATTATCAAGTGTTTTTATATATGGTTTTAATTATATTTATTGATTATTTATTTGGTCGATGTTCGAAACTATCCCTAAATTTTTTCTTGTTTTTATATGATGAAATATGATAAAGTTGAGTGGTAATCTTTTTGGAGATAGTAAGAACGTGTGGAAATGGAATTTAGAACATTTGATTTTTTAGGAAGAACAAGACTTGATTGTGAATTTCCTAAGTCATCTAATAGGGTTCATTACTCCACTTACACATAATGAAGTAGGGTATCCCAAGATGAAATTTCACTTAGGAATATTCTTAACATCACAATTAAACTTTGGGTGAGGTAGGAAGTGATAGTGATTCCTATAACATACTAGTTATTTAGAATAATAGTGGACTAAATTTATGATAGGGAAAATATTGTAACATGATATCCAACCCTATACTGATCACCCTTGTTGTTATTATTGTTTTCAAATTCCCATTTATTTTCTTTCACTGGCCTTAAAACAGATCCACCAAAACAAAACCCCCCTTTTCAATAATGAATAAATGAAAATATATTTAGAGTAATTTTCTCTGGAGAAAACCCTAGGGTTACCCCTAGAATAAATTTAACTTACGAATAGAATTATTTTTCCTCAACTTTTGAGAGGTTCCATTAGATATATTTTTATATTATTCTCATTTAATTTTAACTACACCAAATTAAAATGAATTAGTCACTGTAAATGGACCATTCTAATTTTAATGAATATTATCTAGCACAACTTTCACCTTGGAGGACAATAGTAACCCATTAAAACTAATTTGAAATCCATTTATCTAATTGAATTTTTTATGGAATACTCTTGTATAATTTGTATAATAAAGTGTTATGAGAAGAGTTCATCTTCCAATACTTATGATCCTCTATTTGAAACTCCCTATTTATTCCATGTTTTCTCAATTTCATGTTCATTTTATTCAGAACCATGTCAGAATTATGTCGTATATTAATATGTAGGTGACATCTCGTACCAAAAAATATTTTGTAAGGATACATACACAGGAGGGTTTTAAATGTAGTTTTGTATACCCATAGTACATACTCCTTCTCTCAGATGTAGTATTTTTGGTTGGGTTGAACAATATTTTCGAGGATTCTATTCACATACTAGTTCGATATGTGAGTATACACATTTTTGGTGGGTGGTAGGTAGTGTATGTCATGTGTTGTACTCTAGAACCTCTCCTCAATTCTTCTATACACGGGTTATAGAAGTGTGTTCCTTGATCACTATTGATTACCCATTGTATTAAAAACATGAAAAAATATATGATTTCAGAAAATATATAACTATAATTAAATCATCAGTCTAATTAGGTTGGTCCTCAATCCATTTACAGACATTGGCTACTAGTAAGAGAATATAAGTAAATCCACAATAAATAGGAAATAACCCCATAAATTATATTCCACAAACATTATGTATTCCCAAAAAATGGTTATTGAGGACTTTCTTTTGTTTTGGAAATACCTATAATGATCTATTTGTTTTTACATGTTTTTTTGAAAAATCATATTCCAAAATAGTCTATCTTAGTAAACTTTTTTTCTTTTACATTGAGGTCCAAAGTGTCCTCCACATGAAAGTTTGTAGAAAAATTTAAGAATATAATATTCATAAATATATCATATATATTTATAATAACATGATCATTATATATCTTTCATAATTATGGATCCTACCTTAGATAATACCTTGGATCAAAATTTATCTTTAAAAATTCATGATTAGAAAATATGGAACCTTTAAGGTGACCATGTAGTTTAATATACTATAAAACCTTAGCAGTGATCACATAAATCTACTTACCAGGGAGTACATCATTTATTTGTGTTTTTATAGGTATGTATACTTCAGCTGTGTGGGAATTTATGTTCATGTGTTCTATATTCAGATTGATATAGCATATTTCATTAATTTATACATTAAATTATTTAATAACATTCATCCATCATAATAGACTTGGTTTTGAACCATATTTATTCATAATGTACCTAATAGGTACATGGTTAGAGTTAAATATAACTATACTTACCAAAAAATATGAACAAAATTTTTCTAATGCAAGAATAATGGATAAAAAATCATTCGTGGTGGTTGTGTTGTTAATATAACATGAATCAAGAAATTTTTATTCATATACTATCACATGGGGATATCTATCAATCATTCAATATATAATTAATCATATTTATTAGTTAGAATCATCACAAAATACTTCAAAATGTATATCCTAGGTTGGTGTACTAATAATATGGGCTACGAAAAAAGACCTCTTTATTCTTATAAAAATCATCCTTGTATGATTCATCAAACACAAATCCAAAATCCATTTTAGGAAAATTAGTCATAGGTAATTATATTTTTCTAAAGTCTCCAATAAACCTCCTATATAAGCCAATATTTCCTAGAAATGGCCTGACATGTTTTACAATGGTGGGGTTTATCATTGTAGAGATGATATAAACCCTGGATTTATCTAATTCAATATCATATTTTGAAATGTTATGGCCCTAGAAAATATCTCCTTCCACCATATAAAGTGCATTTTTTAAAAATTCATGACCACACACCTTTAAAGGTACCTTTTTAAAAATTTTAATGGATTATCAAGAAAACTCTCAAAAGATGTTATATGGACTATAAATTCATTGTGAATTACTTCTAAAAATATTTTATTAAGGTATGAAAGGATGCATACAATGAAGTGTTGGAATGTATTCAAGTAAGTTCATAAATAAAATTTCATCTTACTATATTAAAATATTACATAGGGGAAAGTGAAATTTATTTTTTAGGATATTTTGATGTAATACAAACATGAAATAGTTAAAAAAACCCATTATGAAAATAGAAGTGCCTCATCCCAACTTATATTTCAACCATATGATCTATAAAAGAATAGGTAAGAAGTATTTCATGGAAACATGGTTCATTTTTCAATAATAAAGGCATTCTATCCAACTATTTTTAATCCTAGTGGTTACTAATTCATTATTTTTATTATGTATAGTAGTTCTTATAGAATTATTTTCTACAATTTGGATGGGGCTCCCCCAATAAGAGTCTTATACTGGGTAAATGATACAGGTGCTGAAAATAATTCTAACCACTTTTTTAACAGATTCCATTAGTGATGGTTTTATCCTCTTTTGAGGATTCTTCACTAGTTTCAAATCACTCTCAAACAAAATACAATACATATAAATAGTGGGATTAATTTTAAGAATATCCCATAGTGACTAGACTATAGCCTTAATATTCTTTTTCAAAATGATTATAAATTTTTTTCCTTGATTAGGCGTTGTATTCTTTAAAACTATTATAGGTAGATGTTCATTTCTAATAAGATATTAATATTTTAGATTTGATGGAAATAATTTTATTTCCATATTCATGAGTTGTTCTAGTGATGGTTTCAACCCAGTTTCACTGGAATTTGAAACCTACATGTAGATGGAAAAAGTTCCACTGAAAGATACAAAAAGACCAATATAAATGTTTTCATCTAAATAATCTCCATACTGACTATGACATATACTTGGTACAATACTAAATTAATATTCAAACAAAATTCCTAATGTTTAGGTATCATTATACTTTCTCATAAATTTATTATTTCATCAAAAATATAAGTTTCCTCATATAAGAACGATGGGGTTTTATAGTGAGAACAATTAAAAATAGAAAGATCTTCTTGAGGAAAATTCATGGAGCCTGGGATATTAAAATTCAATTTTCTTCACCAAATTCCACGTATAGGACTTCTTAATGAACATTAATAATGTTTTTATAGTTTTTAGGAGTGTGAACCCTAAGATTATAGGTGAAGAAATGACACATATTTATTTTTCCGTGTTCAGAATGTAAAATTTATTAGTGAATACCAAACCTCTCAACCTTAACTATACATATTTCCAACACTAAAAGAGTATAGGTTTTATATATGTAGTCTAATTGTACCAACACTCATGATGGATTGATATTTACCAACAATAGTAAAGAGTAGATTGAGCGAGGAATCACATTTATTGGAGATCTCAAATCACATAGAGCATTAGTTAATGTGATATTTCTTATAATGTATTGAATAATGAAATTACCTAGATCCTGATATTTTATAGGAAATTGTAGTGTGATTAAGGAATAAATATTCCTACAAATTCTTATATTTTTATCTCTATGAAACCACTTCCACTTTGTACACAAATTTTTGAGAAATTTCATATACTTGGAAATATGGATCATTTCTTATAGTATTGGTATAATAATTTCTTTCTTATTAAAGGCATCAAACAATTATTACCATAATTTCTCATAATTAGATTTATTTGGGAGAAGCATCCTTAAAGGGAAGGGTGGTAATAGTTGAGGTATCTCCTTAATTTTGGTTGTGTCTTTTTTTATTTACTATATAGGTCTCGGAGGGTGCCTCAACTTATTTCTCCTTAGGGATTTGTTTCATTTTTATTGGTTGTTCAATCTCATATTCTAATTCTGGTAGTGATTCCACACTACACTATATTACTTCATCGCTTCTCAAGTAAATAATAATATAATTTCTTTTTTGGGTTAAGAATTCATTGTGATGGAAGATTACATGAAATTTATATTAATTGTGTATTAATATTAGTAAAAATCTATCCATACTATATTATTAACTTCTTATATTAAGATCCATGGATTTTCAAAGTAGATTATTGATTAACATGGTAATTCACCAGCCATATCAACAAGTCCTTCATATAAGGATCTCGATTATGTCTTTGTGGATGATGACTTATTGTAAATGAATAATTATACCTTTAGAATGGTGGAGGGTGGAATATTTGTTTCAAATTTTTTTACAATAGTATAATTGATGTTGTTTTATTTCTATCACCATACATAACTATTGTTTACTCATTGAAACCTTGATTTCTTGGTTGTTTAAACTACATATTTTATGTAGCATCACAGATTTTTGGGCTTGTACTTGAGCACAATGGTCTCTGAAATTATCTAAAGAGTCACAAGACTTTAAGATCTATAAGGATGTAGTTGATTTTTTACCAACTTACTTTAAATATGAATATCTCATAATTGAGGTTAGTTCTTTAATTCTAATTTAATAAAATTTAGAGTTTTCACTTTTTAACTTATGAATAACTCTTATAATAGAAATCCTAGTACCAAGATATTGAGATTTTTGTGAGAATTTTTCAACCAGTCCCTTGTATGTGGTTAGATAAATGATATCTAGAGATCCTCCCAAATAATCATCCAAAATGTTCTTATCATTTGCTAAAAGGCCATGGTAGAATAAAATTAAGAAGCTATTCTCTTTTACAAGTTGATACGGGAATCAACGAAAACAATTCATGATAATCTCCCAATACACATAAAGGGTTTCTCTAAAAAAATTACATTTGACATAAATTTCCTTCATGATTTTAATTCCCCTTAAAGTGGGGAATAAATGTTTAAGAAAAGGTATCTAGATCTCTTACCAACATTTTACTTCTCCCAATTATAAGTTGTATGACCTCTCTTTTGTTGTAACTTCCCAGGAAAATGGAAATATCTTCCACTTGAATTGAGCCTTTAGTACTCCTCTCATCCTAGAGGTAATTCATAAACTTTTAATCTCCATGAAATTTGAATTTATATCTTCACCTTAAAAGAAATAAAACTTAGGCTAGAATTGAATTAAACCATGTTTTAGCTTAAAATCATCATGGTTATCTGGTAACACCGACTAATTAATTTGATAATTAAAATTTACTTCACAAAAATCTATTACTTATCTATGGAACTGACACAATATTTATTCTATTTTATTATAGTTTAAATAATCTTTAAAATGAGAAGAATTTTTAATGATATTTTTTCTGAAAAAATTTATTCAAACTCTTTTTACAAATTTAAGATTTCATTGATTTTTATTTCTATTTCTAGTAAATTCATCTTAACCTATGAACCAAATTCAATAAAGTAATTATTTATTGTTTTGGTCATAAATTGAAAAAAACTCAAAAAATGGAAAAAGATAAATAGAAACCACTAAAAACATCTTTCCACCCAAGAAACGTCACTAATTTCATGATATTTCTATCATGGGTTGATCATTAAATATAAAAAATGAACCCATGAAAATGTAGCAATGTGCGTGACTTAGGTTCTCTCTTAGAGAACAATATTTCTAATTGTTTTCCTAATGATAATGTGTGGGTTGTAGTGGTAATATATAATATAGAACCATATAAGTTTGTGTGTATTTAAAAACAAATATAAAGTGTTTCAGATCAGCTTGATATAAGTTTCTCACCTCATATATCCCCTCACCTAACATACTAAATCTTAATTCACTATATTATAACTCTCCCAATTTATCTCTCTTTAATCAACTGATGCATCAACTAAATATATTTATTCTATTAATTTCGATCAAACAAACATGTAAAATGATCACTCACCACTTTTCTCACTCCTATAAAATCAATCACAGAACTCTTAACACACATGAACAAGACCTCACATCCCCACATCCTATAATAAATAAACAAGGCCTACATTCCAAGAATAAAAGAAGAGATGAATTAAAATATAAATACCAAATGAAATAACATATTTCCAAAAGAAAAGGAATAAATCTAATGAGAGAGAGAAATAAATAAATACAAATAATTATATTTTATAATTCAATAATAGGGGTAGGGGAAATATACTTTTCTTAACTAGAATCATTATAGTGTACCATTAATGGATAAAATAAAAGTAGTAATAAAAAAAATAATCCAATCATAACACACATTTTACTAAATATTGCTCCCTTTTACAAGGATGATTTGTTAATAAAATCTCTCAAAGATATGATAATTTTCAAAGAGGTCATGGAAACTGAATCTCACCATATGGATAACATGAAATTCCTTCCAATTATAGTTTGAATTTTTTGTTCCATTTAGGCCATCGCATTCCATCTATTTATCTCAGACCATGCAATGCTTATGAGTTTGAATCCATTTTTCAGGATTTTCCCAAGAAATATTAATTAATTATTCATTTTATCTCCTCATTCCTAGAATGATCTCCACATTGACTAGAGATGATCTCTATTGTTGTAGTTCATATATATTCTTTTGAAATTATTTGAGAAAATATTATTTTGAGTGATCAACTCTTACACAGAATCATTTCTTGAGTAAAACTTGATTTAATGAAGGGATAGAAAATTATGTTTGTATTGTGGATTGTATGGAACCTTAAAAATCAATAAAATAATCTTATGCATCACTCAACATCAATTATGTGGTAAATTAAATGAGTGTTATATATCACTTAATCCATGAAATAACTCTCAATTATGGGGTGTTTCAACCCTAAAAAGGGAAAGACATCTATATATGGTCTATTCCTCTTATACGAAAAATAAAAGTACTTTTAAATATCAATTGGTACATATAGATTTATGCTACAAATCTCTCACTAATTACTCTTCTGCATTCTATTTAATAATTGTAATTTATATCTCAAAAAAATCTTTCATATTATGTATATGACTCATGTATTAGAGTGTTGATGTTTACATAACAAATTTCTTTTTAAAATTCAACCACTGGCTTCCTAAAAGTATTCATACTTATCCATTGAATGACTCTCACCTATGGGGTGTACCACACATAAGATTCTATCACATAACCAATTATTTTTTAAAATTATTCATTATGAAATTTCATGAAATTAAATCCTCATAATTATGGAAATTAAACTTTCAAATTCGTGTATCCTCCAGTTTCATCCATCTTCCTCAAAATTCAACTTTTCAATTCTTCCATATTTTAGGAAATTACCGAAATATCATTGAACATGAATATTTAATATCGAAATTATCAAATTAATTCAAAAATGATATAGTAAAGGAAATACCATGAACATTGATCATATTTATAATAAATTTATAATAAAAAATTATAAAATTAAAGCCATTATTTAAAAATCAAGGGAATGTAAAGGTAAAAATTATATAAAATAAAAACATCAAAAAATGTAACTTGACTAAGTATTCAATGAGACAATTTGATGGGTAAAAGTTGTATTTTATATGATACTAAAACATTAAAATAAAATACATCATATATAAAGATAAAATGGATGTAGAAGAAGGGATAAATCTCTTAATCATCAAGAACTTATCATTAAAAGAGAAGTTATACAAAAATAAGGGATATATGGAGAGATGATAGAAAAAATATATTTCTTCTAATTAAGTTAATATTATATGGTTATATAGGCCACAAAATTATTTATTGTGGTGAATATAAATATTACTTTAGAGGGAATTAATTGGAATTTCTCCAAGAATAATCAAAATGTATCTATCGTATCGTAAAAGAAACTCATTTTATGAACATTATTCAAATTTCTCTAACTTTGGGAATAACATTTTTAATTATAGAAAAAATTAGATGTTTTTACAATAGTATATTAATATTATTGGATGTAGGTAATTATAATTAAATTCCATTGAGAAATAGATTTTACCCTTTGTATAAAGAATAATATTACTTGATTTCTTATGATAATGAAAATGAGAAGCGTTTAACATATGTATCAACCCATTCTATAGTTTATTGGAAATACAACAAGTTGAACATGAAGTTCAAAGATATTATTTTTGAGATATATTTGAAAATTATGAAGAATGATATTAAATTTATTTTTAATAGTGTTTTTCATCCCACATGATCTGTAACCTGAATCTTATCAAGATTGTGAAAGTAAGGGAAGATGAAACTGTATGGCTTGGAAATGATGGAGCTCTAAAGATAAAAGGAAGTAGATAAAAACACTTATCTTGATATGAGTTTAAAAAAAATTGAATTTATAATTTTAAATGGTCTCCATTTTTTTTGAGTGTGAACCACTTATATTACTTAGGTTGATAGGTCACATTTGGCTACAATATTAACGGGATGGCTGTAAAAACTGTTATATAGATATAGTGCAACACGCTGAGTTTTTATTAATTATTATTTTGAATAAATTAAGTTTTTTGATAGATTTATTTATAAAAAATACTAATTTATTCATTTATTACACACAAAACTATGTTTATCTTGCGCTACAAGCGACACTAGGTTAGCTTATATTGCACACGACACTAACTTTTAGCAAAACCACAATAAATTATTAATATAATTATTTAAACCTAACCATAATAACCTACATGTTAACCATAGATATATGAATAGTAACAAAAAATTTAAATATTATTTATAATCATTTTATAGCATATTTATAAAAAAGTAATTAATTTTCACTTAAGTCTTTGTATGTTTTGAAAATTCTATTTTCTAAAAAAATGATTTTTATTTAATGATTTGGATTTAATAAAATTATTATTCAAACTTTCATAAAAATCATTTGATTAAATAAAAATAATTTTTTAAAAAATAATTTTAAAATTATCTTATTAGTAATTTTTTAGAATTTTATAAAAAGTTTTATTTTTTGAGGAATAGTGAAAAATATTGAATTTTAAGTGAAAACTTATATTTCATTTAATTCATTTATAAGGTTAAATTATATTTTAAAATGGTTTTGAGTAAAAATAGATCCAAAATAAATATAATAATGTAATTTAAATAATTTTAATCGATTTCATAATGAATATTGATATAAGAACATTGTAGACTTTTGAACATTTTCTCTTTAAAAAACCCAATTTCTCATCGCATTTGTGGGATTAATTTTAAATTAAAATTTTCCACTTATATGAATGTAATTTGTAAAATTGGATTAATTATTTTTAATCAATATAATTTATATTATATAATAATATCAAATTAATTTTTGATAAAAATGAAGTGTAAAAGTTCTTAAAATTATTTACTGTTGTTAAAGTAAAAATTGGTTTTCCAGGGGGAGGGGGGTTAAACTAAAAAGATAAGTGTTAAAAGTGACCCAAAAAATTAATAAAGAAACTTTTATGTCCATATACAGACCTTATCCCTTGTAGTATCAATAATGGTCCATTATTAGAGCCTTGTGAAATGAAAAAAATGAAGGTGGAATTATTTCTTTCATACTTTTACGAGTGCTGCACTCACCTCACTTATAAAAGCCCATGTACTATCCTCTCTTATTCACACATCAAAATCCTATTGTTTCAGATAAAATTAGAAAAATACATTAAAAAATTACTTACCCTCATCTTATAAGACTTAGTTTGGACATTGTTCCTTCCTACGAAGGCTTTTTGGTACAATCCTAAGGAGGATACCTAAAGAAGAGGTAACATTCATCAATGATATTTTTTTTATTTCTTCCCCCGCATCATTTAATTACTATTATACCATAATTATATAATAAAATTAATATCTTTCATATAATGATATGTTTTTATGTTATGGTAATGGCCTACAACTATCTCCACTTCCATCAAATGGGTTACAAAGTCATTGTTCGTTGGTATGGTGGACAACTGCCACACGAATCGATGCTATTTTATTTTCAATTAAATCCTCTAATGATTGGTTATAAATATTGATTAAATGTTATATATAATATATATGATTTTATTATAATTATTTAATTATTTCATCTCACATTACTTCATACTCTCTATTTTTTTGAATTTAATAACAACACTTATGTGTACTATGAACTACTTCCTTGTGAAACAAGATGATTTATACACAATTTAAAAAGAATGTATTAAGGATGGGTTTAATGTGAACATGTTAAATATATTGCATAAAAATTATTATGAAATTAAAATTTATCTTTTGGATTTATTTTTTAATTCCAAAAATAAAATGAAAATAACTTTCATATGTATGTACGACCTACCGTCTCTATGAATGATGTATTTCATTTTCCTTCAATAATTTTTTTGGATTATTATAAATACATATATAGTTAATATATATTATATTTATTTCATGGTTAAAATTTTTTATATGATTAAAAAATTATCAAATTAATAAGACTAAAAATAAAAAATCAAAACATATACACAAAACTAAGAGGTTATTATCAGAAACATACCTTTTACATGGAATTGTAAATAAATGCGTAAAAAAAGGCCACCAGAAAATTAAATTTGGTATTATATGTATAAATATTTTTATTTAAAATATTTATAATAAAAAAGTATATATTATTCTAGATGTTTGAATGTGTATGATGGATGTCAAGGATTAAGGTAAGATATTTCCATATAACTTTTTTACTTCTCTGAGACACATGCCATATTCACAACCTATTTATCTTTTGTGGTGTATATACTGACCATTAATGTATTTTTTGATTATTCTCATGAAAATTATTTGGATCTACATATCCATTTTTGGATATCTCTTTGATAATTTTTACAGTTCAAATGTTACCAAAGTGGTAAGAGATTTTTGCCTCAATTTTCCATCTTTGTGACATGAATAATGTTAGGCACCAATATTAATTCAAAAGGTATATATACAAAACCATTGAAATTTAATATAATTCATTTATTTATACTCATGATATTATGTGTTACATTTTATGTTATTCCTTCATGGGGTATACAATTCAAAGTTACCAAAGTGGTAATGATTTTATGTTACAGTCTAATTGTTTAACAAGATTGTTTATGTTTATGTTTCCAAAAATAAAATATTTTGATCCACCTCTCATCAAACTCATGAATTTTATTTTTCTTTGGTTATTAATAACATGTTCAAGTAATATTACCATTTTATACTATTTTTAATTAAAATAGATGATAAATGATTTTAATAAAAATATGAAATTATTTCTCTCTTAGGTTGGAAATCTATTTTCTACCAAAATAAAGTTTTAAAAAATAGAAATATATCGTACTATTATAATATGGTAATTAAAATAAATTTTTAAAAATTTATAGCTTTTTAAAAAATATTTTTAAATAAATCTTAATGTCATTTTTTTAACATTTAATGTTTGTATTTTATTGAAAATGTGAAAGTAATATTTAATTTAACATGAACTAAATGAATTAAAAATCTTGTTTTCATAACCATTATTTTATTAGAATATTCCTTTATAAGTTTTCAATTTTTTTTTCAATTTTTGTCCCCAAAATGTTCTATTTTTTTAAAAAATAAAATATGAAATGTTATTTTCCACATGAAATGTTTTTAAAGATCGATCAGAATAATTTTCCATCTAATATGAAATCCATTGATGTTACCTATAACTTATTCGGGATATGATACAAGTAAGATTTTATTATTATTTCCCTAAAGGGTTTATTTTTATGATGGTATGATGTTTATAAAAACCATATCTCTTCCACAAGATTTACTATGATATTATCCTTATGAAATGCACTTCTTTTTCCTTTGGTTATGCTATAATGAAATGATGAAATGATTTTGAAACCGATCTCTTTTCTATAGGTTATGATATGATGAAATGTTTATAAAACCCATTTCATTTCATTGGTTATGATATTGTGAATATTTTATGATCTTTTGGAACACAAAAATTTCGGTGTTTTTGAGATGTGTGGGAAATATATCTTCTTCCAATGCAATGGGTAATGATTTATATCTCTTGAGATAGATAGGACTAGAAATGGGGAGTAAAACTGGTTTAGTAAAGGACTCTCTCTACTATGATTATCTTGGGAGGAAACCATGACTGCTATGATGGTTTTGGGAGTAAACTCATTCCACTATGATATCCTTGGAAATGATCCTTGACTAATAAGAAAATGATATTCCATGCTTATGTGTATGCCAAAAATTCATGTCTTATGCCACTGTTATGATCCCATGGATTATGTTATTTTATTCCATTATGATTCATGTCTTATGAACTACAAATATTTATTACATGACTCAATATTATGATATTTTATATGTAGGGTATGATTTCTAGATGTTATGATCATGTTATTATACCCATATATTCATGTTATGATTATATATATATATATATCTATTTTTTACCATTACTGAGCATCTAAGCTCGCCTTTATTTATATTTCCATTTTATATTTTATGAATAAATGTATTACATATGATATATCTAAGAAGTGTTCTAGTTATAAAGATCATATTAAGAGATGATTTAGTTTACCTATGGACCCATTGTTTGTGTTTACAAGATTCTAAAGTCAATAAACTATTATTTTACTCAGACATGTATATTCCTAAAAAACTATGTAATATCTATGTATGATGATCCTGATTTTATATATATAGAGAATTAATAGAAACTTGTATCAATCAGATAATAAAAAGAATACTTGTATTCATATTGTAGAATAAAATAATATTTTAGGGCATTGGAGGCTTAGATGAATCCATCAGTTGAGTATCAAGAATCTATCAATGTTCAAATTTATTATTGAAATTCCTTCACTGAAGAGGAATATAGAATTGATTTTTGACTCATGATTAAGGTGAATGATCATGAGAAACCCCTAATAACCAAATAAGTAGTGAACATAAATTCTACTAAATCTGGTTCACACAAATATATGTTGTCCAATTAGTTTGGAAATAACTTATGGTTTCAAATAATTCATTTTATTTATCGATGACTATAATAAGATTAAATACGCTCTATTTTTTTTAGTTCAAGAGGGATGTGTTTGAAGGCATTGAAATATTCCAAATAGTGGAAAATGAGACTATAGAATAATAAAGATTCTAAGGTTAGGTAATGAAACTAAATACACTCCTATTGAGGTTGAAAATTATCTATATAAAAATGTAATAAATCATGAAGTGTCTGTGATAAGGGCTCATCAACATAATAGAGTAACATAAAGAAGGAATCATATGTTCAATTACATGGTCAAGTGTTTATAAATAGAAAGTGGTATCTCTCACAATGGTTTTACACACTAAAAAATGATCATTTCTCAGTCCTAGATAAGAAAATATGCTATATGAAATGTGGTGTGGTAGGAATCATTCACCAAAACATCTTAGAGTATTTAGAAATTACTTTTCATTCAAAATAAAGAGGGAAATTATCTAAAGTTTGGAAATTCAATTGATAAAGGAATATATTTAGGATACTCATCAAAGGGAAAATATTATAATTTTTTCAACAAATGGAAAAAACAAATAATATAACAAAGTGATGTAAAAGTTGTTGAATATGAAGCTTAATAGAATTTTGAAAAAAAATTCCCAAAACAAATTGGTTGAAAAGAAGAAAAATTAATTAAGGATTTAAAGAGAATCTAAAAAATTCTCTAATAAATTCTTATTTTATATTTTAATTAGAGGAAGATAATGGTGATAATGTGAGTAATCATGTGACTAAAATAAGAATAAGTAGAGATGTATTTGATTTAAGAAATATTATTGGATATAGATTTACTTTTACATAGACCCATATAATGGTAATAAAAGAGAATACTTCTCTATTAACATAGGTATTACCAAATTAATCAAAAAATTATAAAATGATGAATCATGTATAAAATCCATAAATGAATAATTAGATCAAATTTAATGTAATTAAACATTCGATGTTGAGAAAATACCTAGGAATTACAATGTTATTTTTATAAAATAGGACATTAAAAATATTAAGAAACATGGAAGAGGGTTTTAAAAAAAGTTGAGACTATTATAAAAATGTTATACTCAGATTAATGGATTTGATTTTGAGGAAAAAAATTCACCAATGGAATGAATAGAATTAATAATACTTTTACTAGAAGTGGTTGTTCAGTGGAGGTTTAGAGTTTACCAAATAGGTGTAAAAATAGAATATTTAAATGGAGTCATGAATAAATAAGTATATATCAAAAAGATAGTAGGCTTTATAATTGGAAATGATTATTCAAAGGTTTGTATATTGAAAATGGATTTTTATTTCCTAAAACAAGCACCCAATGCTTGGTATGAAAAGATGGAGTCATATATGAGAATGTTGGAGTTTAAGAGGGGAGGGGTTGATTATAACCTCTTTGTGCCTAAATGGCCCAAATCCATTAATTTTTTAATCATTTTTTTTGATAATCCATATTTTATGGTTTGAAGGGGACCCCTTGACATTATAGGACCCGAAGGACGTAAAGGAATTCATTCATTATAGACTATGGATACTTGAAACTACGCCTCCCTAACATCTTCATTGTGATCAACTCTCCACCTTTACATGGCTAAACGACATGTTCTCCTGTGCAGAGGTAACCACAGCCTATTTGTGAATGTATCAGATAAAGTGTAGTTATTGGTCATGGTGTGTGTGGATTATATCAAATTTTTCACAAAACAAGAGAAATTATTTTGATAAGTTTTCATAGTTGATATGTTTATAATTTTATATGTCAATAATTAAAGTGTTGAATTACATTATTGGATTGCAGGTATATCAAAATGAAGAAAAATGTAATGAACTAAAGTTTAATCAATGGAAATTACCTTATTATAATACTTTTATACAGTAAAATCATATAAAATCACATTAAGAAGATAATAAAAACTTTAAAAATGAATAATTAATGAAATAAAAGGTATTTATAGAAGTTAAGAAACATATACCAATGGAATAGTAACTTGAACTTTAGAATATCAACTTGAACCTTATGAATAGTATACTGGAAATTTGAATAGTGACATCTCAAATGAAAGTATAAATAAAATTTATCCATCTTATAAGTGACAATATGAATTAATTATATCATAGTATATGTAAATAATTAATTTAAAATAAATAATTAATTTTTGGTATTTTTGTAAATCATAAATATTTAAATAATATTTCATGTGTAATTTAATAATTTAAAAGAAAATTTTACTTCATGAAATTTATTCATGAATTAATATTTTTATTTCTTATAATTATAATTTAATTTTATGAGTCCTTGGATTATTTTTCAAATTGATATAATATCATTTATAGTTTAAAATCTGTATTTTTTTAATAAGTTATGATTTTAATAAAAAATTAAATTTCACATATTTAAAAAATTATTTTCATAAAATGGAATTAAATTTTGAATTATAGATGTCGAAAAATGGTTAGGTTGAATTTTTGGTATTTTTTCGAAATACTTGAATTTTTTGTGAATAGTAAAATATTGTAATTTACAATATATATACGTTATAAGATAAATCTACTATTCACTGAGTCATTGATGATATTAGAACAATTTTTTTCTAATTCACATGATACAATTACTATATTTATTCTTTTTAATCAGCAATATTTCTTATCTTAAGAAAAATAATAAACTAATGAATTAAATAACGAGAAAACACCCCTCTCCTCCACTATAAATACAACCCCTCACCACCTCTTCTCGTCATACCTCACAAGTATTGAGCCCTTTCCAAATTATGATCAAATATCCCCCAAAATCCATCCCCCATGTGTAGGATTTATTTGTCTTGATAAAATACTAGAACCAATATCCTACGGAGGTTCTCAAGAAGAAGGAATCAAGTGGTAAACCCCTATTCTTTTTTTTAATTTCATTTCACGTTCCATTATTTTCATTTTATCGCCTCACCTCAACTCATCCAAATGGTATGATAACTCTAGTACATTAAATATACCTTAATTTTGTTATACTTATATAATAATTCATCTTCATATTTCTTTTCACCTCCTTTTGTATTAAAAATAAAAAACATCTTTCGTGATGTGTTAATTTATCTCATTCGAGGGAAAAAGAGTATTCAATTTTGATTACCATCATCAAGGATGGTCATGAAAAAAAATTTATGGCCGAATTAGATTATAATATGTGTATTATATCTAAATTAATTTTGGAGTCATTTTGTACACATGATATTAATTTATAAAAGAAAATGAGTTCGTTATGATTGAAAACCACCAAAATAAAACCAAATGATTATCATTAACTATTTATATAATGATTCAACCTCATTCTATATATCCAAATGATACATAATATCAATTTAACCATTGTAAGATCATAAATAAAACACAAGTACAATTCTGGATAATTTCTCCCACTTTACATGACCTTTCATACATGTATACAAGTAAATTGAACATGAAAACCAAGGAAATCGACAGCCCAAGTGATAAAATTTAATCTTTTAACCCATAAAAAGGAACATAAACTAACTTAATAATGTTATAATAAATTAAATAAATATATAATTGGTTCTATAATTATTTATTAATGAATCTAATTTTCTTATCTAATACATTAAGATCATGTGAAGAACACCTTTAAACTTAAGGTATATGATTCTACTTGAACCTCTATTATTCCTTCAGTTTATTCCTTCTATCCATTATCCCAATAAAGTTCTATTTTATTTTTATGTAAATATTATATATATTTTTATATGTTCTATAATTATCTATGATGATCTATTCATCCTTATTTTTCTGGGATATATATGTTTTTAAAAGTCTCCTTACTCAATTCATCCTGATTAGCAAGCCCGATTTTAGGGAACTTCCCTAATTATTACCCATTTATAAATAAACTCCATAATATATTTAATGACCTAATTATTTTCCTAAAATAAATCATTTTATTATGAAAAAAATTCTTGGTTAAGTTCTAGTTTTATAAGAAATATTATTCACTTCGCTTCTTTAAATGCCCTTTAATATTTTCCTTAAACACACAAAAATATTTTATTTTTAAAGTTTCTTAAACGTTATTATTTCATCTATTCACTTCAGTTTGAAATCACTTGCCATTATCTATACCTATTTTACTTATGAATATCCATGCATGATTTAAATATTTCCTTTAATGTACATCATTGGGAAAATCCCTTATGTTATGCCTTTTTATGAGATTATGATACCCAATTCTTACCATGGGTAACCCTTATGTTTACATTTGATTACTTATGTATGATTCATTAAGTGGATCACATATTAATGAACATATTATGATGGTTGTGACTATATTTATCTCCAAGGCATTGGGTAATTTTTACCCTCACGAGATGTTATGTGCAATGGTCTTGGTGGTTAGCCTTGACTCATGCTCCATGTGCAACAGAATTGGTGGTTATCCTTGAATTGTGATCCTCTATGTGTAACAAGCCTTCCCTCATGCTAAAGTCATGTTTTATGTTTCTTCCACATTACTATTATTCCCTAATTATATGATCCCATGTTATTATTCATAATATTTAATAATTTTTAATGCCTTTTTATATCATTATCTTATGCATACTAACCCATGTGGTAAGCTTTATTATTAAGTTTATTCCTTCACTTTGTTGTTAGATAATCCCATTGTTCATGTTATCCCAAGGTTATCCTATACTAATTTAAGGTCACACAAAATTTAGGATATAATTATGTATATTAAATAAAAGTTTTTATTATTTTATAATCATGGTGTTTAATTATGCAATTAATCTCCAAGACACTATACTTTACTATACGTGGCTTGTAATTTTATGTTTAATTTTTCTTAAAAACATTTAAGATATGTGTAAAGGGATATGGTTTATATAGTTAGAATCAATGGGAAATTTTAGATATCTTTAGAGGCTCAGAATATAGCACTTTAGTAAGAACCCTAGGGATAAGACTAAGTATGATAAAGCGCCCGAAAAGTTTGCTGAGTATACAGTAAGTGGTTTATCAAGAAAATACATACCTTTCTGGATACTATATGTGGAAGTGGTTCTATAATAGATGTACTTAGGAGTGAAAACTCCAACATGGTATTCCATGACTAACTCAGGGTAACCTAGTACACAACAATGAACCTTATTGTGCACCCAGTTTGACACTCCTGGGGGATATGATTTGGTTAAATTCATAAGAAAATTACGAACAATTATTACATGAAAAAAATTCCTTAATAAAATATGATTTAAAAAATATCATGGATAACCACTATTGAAACATACAGAATCACAAGTTAGGATATAATTTTCCCTTAGATTCTTATCCCTTTATGTTCAATGTTTCCTTTTATCATTCTTATTAGTTATGTATTCAATCCCCCTAATTTTACTTTTCTTCCTTAGCTAATTGGGGGAAATATAAGAACAAATTTCAACAATAACTGTGATAGGGAATGTGATTATTTCCCAAATGAAATTCCAAATATGATGGAAATGGGTGCTCAAAACTTTAGGAGAATAATTTACCTATTGGATATTGTTCTAAATAATATCATGAATAGTGTGGAACAACCTCATTCCCTATAGAAAGAGAATGTTTTCGTCAAATCCTTTATACAGAAAAGGCATCCCATGTTTAGTGGATGTTTTGATACCCGCCTCATGAAATAGTAGATTAACTCCATTAAAAAGATATTATCTTCCCTCTAGTTCATAGAAGATTATAAATTTGTGATGATAGTCTATAATTTTGATGGGGGAAGTTGATCAATGGGGAAAACTCATAAAAAACAAAGTACAAGGAGCAAATTGACTCCATGGATTAAGATGAATTCAAGAAAATGTTTTTCAATAAATATTTCCCCCAAACCATCCATCCTAAGATGGAAAGAGAGTTCCTTAGACGTATGGATAAGGAATATGAGTCTATCGGTATTTATAATGAAAAAATTATAAGGCTTGAAAGAGACACCTCTAGCATTGTCATGAACAACAAAATCAAGGTGGATATCTTCTTTAGTAGAATAAATCTGAGTCTATGAAAAGCATTGGTGATTCAAGAATTTGATACATATGAAAACATTTCCTGTTGTTCCCTGAAGGATGAAATGGAGATCAGAGAATCTCAAAGGTTTATTTGACCTAGTAAAAAAAAGAATAAAATAGAGTCTAATATGGGTGGATCAGAAAATAAATCCCATGAGGGAGAAAAGACTGAATATCCCACGTGTCAAATTTTTTGAAAGAATCATCCTAGGAACTATTTAAAGGGAATTAGGAAATCCTTAAAATGTGGAAGAATGAGGCATTTGGCTAAGAACTGATGAAGGGATACGAAAAATCTCACTAACGTGGAAGAATAAAGTAAGTTTAATATCAATGCTCAGCTAGTAGTACAGTGTTTAAACTTCAAAGAACATTGGATTTTTTCGAACCACTTTCCTATTCCAAGGAATTTTAGAGGAAATCATCAAAAAGCTCCAAGGAAATAAGGATGGGTTTATTCAATCACTACTATTGAGGTGGTTTTACAAAATAATGTGGTGACAGGTACACTGGCTATTCATTCAGGAATAGAGAACATACTATTTAATTTTGTTTCTAGACATTATTTCACATCGTACATGTTTAGTAGAACAATTCTAACACCACCTCAAAATAAAAAGGTTGAGTTATCTATGAGAATTAAAAATGGGGAAATTATTTCATCCAAAGTATATAACTCCTTCCCGGTTAATATTTGTGGACTGAACCTCTATGAAAATATTTTCATACTTCCTTTGGTATAGTTTTATGCCATAATGGGCATGGATTGGCTATCTTTATACAAATCCAACATCAACTGTCCGGAAAGCATCCTCAATTGTAAGGAGGAAAATTAATCTCTTTTAAAATCATCATCTCAAGTGTGGATGTTACTGCCTTATGAGAAAGCATATCTCACTCAAATGTTTGAGACAAAGGAGATGATCATGCTCAAAGACATGACTATCATTAGGGATTATAATGATGTATTCCTTGAATAATTTCCTAATCTTCCTCTTAATAGATAGTTATACTTCTCGATTTATCATATTCTTGGTTCTATACATATAAGAAATACACCATATAAAATTATAATTGTTGAGCTGGAAGAGTTGAGGAAGCAGTTATAGGAGAATCTGGATAAGGCTTTATACGCCTGAGTGCTTGACAATGGGGTGCACCTGTCCTCTTAGTAAAAAATGTTTGGGTCAATGTTCTTCTTCATTGATTATTATGATCTAAATAAAATCATGATAAAAAACAAGTTTTCCATTCCTCAGATGATGACTTGTGTGCTCAGATATGTGGGGCCAGTTATTTCTCTAAGGTGGACCTTCCGTCGTGATATCACCAATTAAAGGTGAGGAAGAAAAATATTCCCAATACTACCTTTCAAAAATGGTAAGGACAATAAGATTTCATATTCATTCCTTTTGAACTCACTAATTATCTATATAATTTCATGGACTTATTTAATTGTGTATATAGATATTACATTGACAAATTTGTGGTAGTCTTTATTGATGATATTATGATATAACACAAGTGCAAGGAGGAATATGAGGAGCATTTGAATACTGTGCTAAAAACATTAAAAATGGAGAAATAATATGAAATTTATAGTAAATGTGAGTTCGGAATGGAAGAAGTATCATTCATGGGGCATGTTATCACCAAAAATGTAATATCTGTGGACCCTTCGAAGACAAAGGTAATCGAATAGTGTCCCATTCCAACTTTTGTATTATATATGAGAAGTTTCCTTGGCCTATATGGTTATTACCAAAGATTTTTGAAGAACATAAATTTATTTTAAAACCAAATATCCAATCTATCATGGAAGGGAGTGAATTTTTTCTAGACTCAAGAATGTGTGGAAATATTTAAGGATCTCAAAAAAGAGGATTATCACTATGCTAGTACTCACACTCCCAACAAGTGGAGAACACTTTGTGGCATACAGTGATGCTTCAAATAAAGGATTAGTTTGTTTACAGATTCAAAATGATAAAGTGATATCCTACGGATCATGTAAGTTTAAAATTAATGAGAAAAACTATCTTATGCAAGATATAGAGTTGGCAGCCGTGATATTTGCATTAAAAATTTGGCTGAAATATCTCTATGGGGTGAATTTTGAGATATATACTGATCACAAGAGTCTCAACTATATATGAACATATATGTATCTTAATATGAACTAATGAATAGGGAGATAGTTCTTGAATTATGACTCCTCAATATATTACTACCTCAATATAGAAAATAAAGTGGAAGATGCTCTATGTATAAAGGATCATGCATCTTTATCAATAATGAGAATTGAGAAGGATCCAATATTCTTATATTTTAAAAGTATGTATATATGAATCATTAAGGAGGTAACATCATAAATACTTTCTCAAATACTTTCTCCACCAACCCTTATGTAGAAAATAAAGGATTATCAAAGAAATCATGTGGAAAATTATAAAAAGTTGGAAGCTATCAAGAATTGGACATCCCATGATTTCTAGATTGATGATGATAGAGTCATATGATTTGGTTGAGGAATATGAGCACCATACAATACAGAGATAAAAAATTTCTTCCAAATGACTCACATCGATCAACCTTCTCTATTCACCTAGGGAGCACAGAGATTTATCAAGATCTCTGAGAGAACGTTTTTGTGGGACAATATAAAAAAAGAGATCACTGAATATACCTTAATGTGAGTGGTATATCCAAATGTGATGGCTGAAGAAAAAGTCTAAAGGGATGATGAAACCATTATCCATACCAACATAGAAGTGGGAGAACATCACCATGGAATTTTTCACTAGGCTTCCCAATAAATCCATAAGAAACAATGCTATATGTGTTATTGGGGACCTTATAACAAAGACAACTCACTTTATCACAATTCAAGAGGACTTCTCACTCGATAAAATTCCATGTATATATATCAAATAAGTGGTAAGAATTCATAGGGTACCACTATCGATTTTATCCAATAGAGATATGAGATTTACATCCACATTCAGGAAATGTCTAAATGATGCTCTGAACACTGATCTGAACATAATTACAGCCTATCATCCTAAAAAAATATCCCATATGAGAGAGATATTAAGAAACTAGAATACATGTTGGGAGTGTGTTATATGGAATTAAAAGGAGAATGCTACCAAAAATTTACTCAAGTTTAGTTCTCTTAAAACAATAGTTTCTACACGAATATTTTAAGGGATCCATATGATGCCCTTTATGGGAAAAGGTGCAGAACACTGAAAAACTGGGAAGATGTTAGTGAGAATAAGCTACTAGGACCTGAAATGGTCGAGGAAATGGTAAAAACCATTCATCCACACATCAAGGGATCCCAAATTCAACGAATGATTTATACAAACAATCATCAACGAGACATTAAGTTTAAATTTTGAGACATGGTATTCCTATAAATATCTCAATAGAAGAAGGTCATGAGTTTTGGGAAGAAAGGAACACTATGTACCAGATACATCGACCCCTTTGAGATTCATGATCATGTCAGAGTTCTGGAATATCGACTAGAACTTCCACTTACATTGTATAAAGTACACAATGTATTCCATGTACCCCTCTTAAGGAAGTACATACCTGATCCTTCACATGTACTAACTTCAGAGGTGGTACAATTGGAGAATGATACTTTTTAGGAGGAGCACCCAGTGAAGATCGTGGATCATAGAGATAAAGGTCTATGAGACCAGACTAATTTCCACCTAAAATTACTTTGGTGGAACCATAAGTAAAAATAAGAAACATGGAAACCATTACAAGAGGTTAAGGATAAGTACCCACACCTGTTTTCACCTTAGTCTATAAAATGAGATTTCGAGGACGAAATTTCATATGGGGGAAGCATGTACTGACCCAAAGTTTAATCAATTGAAATTCCATTATTATAATTATTTCATGTAGTATAATCACATAAAATCACATTAAGAACATAATACAAACTTTATAAATGAATAATTAATGAAATAAAAGGAATTTATTTATGTTAAGGAACATATACCAAAGGAATAGTAACTTGAGCTTTGGAATAGTAACATGTCCCTTATGAATAGTAAACAAGAAAATTGAATAGTAACCTCACCAATGAAAGTATAAATAAAATCTATCCATCTTCTATGTGAAAATATGACATAATTATATTACAATATAAGTAAAAAAATATTTTAAAAATTATTAATTAAGTGTTGGTGTTTTTGTAAGTCAAAAATCTATAATTATAGTTTTATGAATAATTTAATAATTTAAAAGAAAATTTATCTTAGTGAAATTTATTCATAAATAAGTGTTTTTATGTCTTATGATTATAAAATAATTTTTTGACATTTGTTATTTTTTCAAAGTGATATGAAATAAGTTATAGTTTAAAATCTGTATTTTTTGAGTAAATTATAATTTTAATTAAAAAGTAAATTTTTCATATTTTTAAAAATATTGTTATAAAATGGTGTTTATTTTTTAATTCTACAATTTTAAATTTTTAGGGTGCATTTTTTTTATATTTCTGAAGTACATGAATTTTTAGTAAATAGTAAAATGCAGTAATTTACGGTATATATATATTATATCTTCAATACACTATTCATTGAGTCATGGATGATGTAAGAACAATTGGTTTAAAATGACATGATATAATTACTTTATTTAGACTCATTAATAAATAATATTTTTTCTCTTGAGTAGAATAATATACTAATGAATTAAATAATGAGAAAACACCCCTCTCCTCCACTATAAATACCACCCTCACCACCTCTTCTCCTCACACCTCTCATGAATTGAGCCCTATAAAAATTCTAATCAAATATCCTCCTGAGTAACTCACCCGTTTCTAAGATCATATGGTCTTAATAAAATTCCAAAATCAATTCCTTAAGGTGGTTCTCAAGAAGAAGGAATCAAGAGGTAAAACCCTATTTCTTTTCTTTTAATTTATTTTCAAGTTCCTTTATTTTCATTTTCTCTCCTCACCTTCCCTCATAAAAATGGTATGATAAATCCAGTACCTCAAATATACTAGAATAAGTTTATTAAAATTTAATAATTAATTATCATATCTATTTCCCCCTCATTTTATACTAAAAATTAAAAAATCATCTATGATGTGTTAATTTATCACATTCAAGTGGAACAATGTTTTCAATTTCAATTACCATCTTCAAGGGTGTTCCTGAAACCACTTTTATCGTTGAACCAGATTATAATATATGTATTATATCATATTTAATATTATGGAGTCATTTTTTAAACATCATATTAATTAATAAAATAAAATGAGTTCATTGTGATCGAAAACCACCAAAATAAACCCAAACAGTTATCATTAACTCTTTAACTAATGAATCATACTCATGCCATAAAATGAATGATATATATGACAAATTTAACCTATGTAATATCATTTATAGAATATAAGTTCAATTTAGGATAATTACTCCTACATAAATACAAGAAAACCGATCATGAAAACCAAGAAAACCGATACTCCCAAATGATGAAATTGAATCTTTTAACCCATCAAAAAGGTGATAAATGAACATAATAAAGTTATAATAAATAAAATACTAGTATAAAAGGTTAAATAATTATTAATTAATGAATCTAATTTTATTATCTAGGACGTTAAGATCATGTGAAGAACACCTTTTGACTTAAGGTAAGGGATTCTACCTGAACATCCATTATTCCATCAGGTTATTTAATCTCACTTTTTACCCAAATGAAATTTTATTTTATTTTTATGTAAATATTATATATTTTGTGTATATGTTCCAAACTCAGGTATCATGAAATATTCATCCTTATTTTTTGGGATATACATGTTTTTAAAATGTTCTCTACTCAATTATTCCCGATATGCAATCCCGATTTATGGAAACTCCCTGAATTCTTAACAATTATTTGGGGCACTCCATAATATATTTTAAGCCACCATTATTTTTATAAAATAAAAGTTTTTATTATGAAAAAATTCTTGGTTCAATTAGGGTATAATATGAAATATTATTCCATTTCCTACATTAAATTCTCTTTAAAAGGTTCTTTAAAACTCACTAAAATGTTTTCTTTTTAATGTTTCATAAATAACATTTTTTCATATATGAACTTTAGTTTAATATAAATTATAATGATCTATCATAATCTTATTTTACGAATATCCATGTATGATTGAATTTCTTTCTTTCATGGATACCATTGTGAAAATCCCTTATGTTGTTCCTATTTAAAATATTATGATACCTAATTCATACCATGGGTAACCATTATTTTTATGTTTGATTCCTTATGTATGATTCTTCATGTGGAACACATGTTCATGAACATGATATTGTGGTTTTTCCTAGATATATCTCCAATTAATTGGGTAAAGTTAATTCTCATGCGGAATTATGTGCAACAGTCTTGGTGGTTAGCATTGACTCGTGTTCCTCTATGTGCAATGAGTTGTGACTCTGGCTAAAGTCATATTTTATGTTTCTTCCACATTACTATAATTACATGATTATATGATCCCATGTTATTTTTAATTATATTTAATCACATTACATTCCTTTTTAAGAGGTCTTTATGAAGATTAAATAAAAGATGTTTTTATTTTGGCGTTATGATGTGTAATTATTTACCTAATCCCCAATACACTAGACTTTATGATCATTATCTTGTATTTTTATGTTTAATTTTTCTTATAATCATATAATGATATGTGTAAAGGGATATGGTTTTTATAGAAACACATTCATCGCATATGTGAAATTTGAAAGAGAGGTGTTTATGAAATTTAGAATGTAATAATGAAAAATAGTTTCAACATTGTAATTGTTGGAATGAAACTTGGAATTGAATATGATAATAAGTGAGTAGTATACACATTGTATAGAATTATTATTCTAATTTCAATCTATGTTATAACAAATAAGCCTTATATATTTTATACAAAATTCATAGAAGCATGATTTATGTTCTTTCTAATGGAATATCATCTATGATTAGTAAATGGGGTCATGAGGTAAATAAAAAGAATATTGAACTATGTTTTAGTATTATTAGTAGAAAAGGATTAGGATTTAGTGGATTTTTAAAATAAAAATTATGCTGGAATATTATGCATAAAAAATCTTCTAGTGGTGTAGGATTCTTCATTAGAAAAAGTTAAATTTTCTAACTAAGTAAGAAGAAATATTTTGTATCCTTAATCATATTAGAGGTAAAAGATATTTTAGGTACCGAATCTTATGCATAGTTGAGGGGATGCAATATTATTTGTAAGATCATGGAGAAGTTGTATGATAACCTATGTTGATTTAGGGTGAAAACAAGAGTGTCGAGGATTTGACAAAGAATTTGGCACAATAATATCACACAATTAATATTCAGACCCATTACAAATTTATAGATTAGTAGGTGGATAAAACCATTATGAAATTGGAATTTTTTAATTCTTTGAATAAATTGGAAGATATATTTAATAAACCAATGGTTTCACTTTCATTAAAGATGTATTAATTGAACCTCATAGATTAACCAATTTCCTTTATCTAAGGATGTTTTATAAACCCCAATCCCAATTGTACATAATTATTTACCTAGATGGTGTGTATTTTTGAAGGTATTTATATTAAATTGATTATATGAAAAATGGGAGACACAATACATGGGTAATTTATAATAGAAATAATTTTGGTACATCCAAGAACAAAATGGATAAAATTGTAGATGTTTATTCGTTTTATTTTTTCCTATAATGATAATTGACTCATGTAAGATTAATTTTTTATGGGTCTTATTTTGGTTTTTTTAACTGTTTAGGTTTCTAAATGATCAAATGTGATATGATCTAAAAAAAGTTAAACCCTTTGAAATATTTTATAAAAGAGGGAGAATTACATTAGGGGAGATTAATATGATGGAGTAAATCATATATGGAATTTATTAACTCATAGAAACACATGGGGGACATACATTTGTAGAGGATTTACAAAAAATAAAATGGAGGAAAATGTTGCAAGAAAAAGCTATAATATTGTGTTTTTCAATTAAAAGTTCATTTTAAGTAATTATAAGTAGTTTAAAATATTTAATGTTGTTTGGAGTTATGTTAGATATGATTTTAGTTGGATGGAGATATTCTAGTTATGATAGGTTCTAGTTTTGTCGTGTGTTCAAGAACCACAACATGATTTTAGTTATAAGAAAAATGGAAAATTATAATATGTTAGAGTAATATAGGATGATATTTGAATGTACTATAAAACATAACAGATACATAAGAGTTATATGTGATGTTACTTCATGATATATAGGAGTCACTATGTCAACGATGTGTAGAAATTTGTAAGGTCCCATATTTATTTAATAATATTATATATAAGGGAAATATAGGAAACATAAGGTTCCTACATTATTAAGTTTATTATAAATAATCTATCATTATGATATATTATCAATTCAAATAAAATAAATTAGAATATTTTTTGGTACATCATATTTGGTAGCATAGAAGTGAGTAATGTCACAACAGGTTTAGAAATCATGATTATCAAGATTTTTATCATGTCATGATACAAAGGACATATTGTGGTAAAGGAACCATGCCATTATTTTTAGTCCATGAATGTTAATCATCAAGATTTTTTTGAATGTGAATCATGATTATGTCATGAATAAACCTATCACTCCATGATATAAATGGATGTTATTGTAAAATTATGAAGGAACCAATCTATTAATTTGAAATGAATTTTTTCAAGTATTAATTTATGGAATCTAGATAATTCCAATAGATTTGATGATTTTTATTTATTAAGAGATTTAGTGGTGTTTTTGGGACATTAATTAACTACCTATTGAAATATCTATGGTGTATATTCATTCATAAACAATTCAACAGAAGGATTTTAAGTATAGGAAGATGTAAATTGGTTGAAGAATAAATTTTGAATTCGAATTTATAATATTCTGGTATACATTGAAACCTTTTATAGGGAAAATGTCAATGAAAAAAATATAGATGTATAGAATATATAAATAAAATGAATTTAGTGTTTCAAGATGGAAGAAGAAAGTAGGATTCATTGAATATCCATAGTATAATAATAAAATGTGATTATATTTCATTCCATTAAAGATTATAATTCTAATTAAAGAGTTATTATGAATATAAATAAAGATTTGAATTAAGGAACATATATGTATAGTGAACAACCATTATTGGATGGAGTTATATCTTCTATAGTAACGCATTCTTTTCAAAAATTTATATTAAATCCTATTAGATGAATATTAATTAAATAACATTATAACCAATACTAGAACTATATAGGTTTATTATATTTAAAAACATAGATACATAAGAAACTTGTTCATAAAATATCTTCATCGCCTCCCACTAATTTAATAAATAAAACCATTCTTAGACATATCATACTTAAAACCATTCTTCGTAATCTAAGGAATGGAAACATAAGAAAGGGTGAGATTAGATGATCTGTAAGGGAAAATAAGGGAGATAACAATGAACACTTAAACATAACATGGGTATAAGGGTATGAGAACATGAGACTCAAAATTGAAACCATATCCTATATATCAATTATCATAATCCTGAGTCATGGAATAAAGCTTGGCACTTCATAATACATGAATCATAATGGAATCAATGAACATGAGCTAGGAAAGCATAACATTGACATAAGACATATGTTTGTGGAATACACATAAGCATATAAAATAATTTTATTAATATAAATGGACTAATTCCAAGACTATCATAGTGGATTGAGTTCACCCCCAAAACCATATTCTCCTTTGTCAAGGTTCACTCTTATGACTACCATAGCAGATAGAGTCCCTTACAAAACTGGGTTCACACCCCATTCCAGAACATCTTATCTCATGAGATATAAATGATTACACAATGTAATAAAGGACTATATTATTCTGTACCACCCATAACCTAATCATAATAAATTCATATTTGTTCCACAATATCATAAAATATTCATTATATAATAACTTTGGAAAAATTAATGGATTTTATAAACATTTCAACATTTAATCATAGAATAATCCATAGAAAATAAATGGGTTTCATAATCATATTTTCAACATAATAATAATCCACCAAGAGAATAAAAAAGGATGGTATCATTGTATCATCTAATAATAATGCATAAATAACATCAAAATTTATAATCATAGATTAAAAATTCGTTTAGGATATCACTAGAATATTTCTCAAGTAAAGTACCCTTTTCATTTTTCAATCACATATTAAATTCAAAAAAATTAGCAAATATTTCAGGAAAATATTTTATTTTAAAATAAAATTGTAATATTTTAAATAAAATTTCTAAACATATAGTGTTTTGGATGATGGGAATTTTTTTTTCACATCATATACATTATAACAAATATTCATTTCAAATTATCAATAAAAAGTCAAAAGCAAGTCATTTAGAATAAAAAAATGAGTTACCATTTAATTTTTTTTTTAAAATCACAATTTTGTAATAATAATTATAAAAAATCACATGATAATACTAAAAACCTTCTTGAAAACATTTTTTTTAAAATAGGGGTTTTAAGGAAAAAGGATTTTCAACTAGAAATAGAAATAGAGTCGGTTTTCCTTAAAAAATGTTTTTTGGTATCTCAAGTTTTTAAAGAGGGGAAAATGAAAGGAAAACATGAAATATCTTGATATTAATATAGTATAAGAAAATTCATGGTATTATTATGATACAATTCCTAAAATTTTATCATCAGAGACGTTATCATGAACAATTCTGATAAACAATGACATTGTAACATAAATCCCTTACCAATTTGGAAACATTCGATTCATAAGACCCAAAAAAAAATAAATTAAAATGAAACATAAAATATCTTAAAATATAACATTAAAAATGGGTTGTATATTCACCTAATAAAATAATATAGGCACATAACATAACATATGTCCCATAGAAGACAATTTGATAAGATGAACCCTTATAACCTTGGTAACCATTAAATCGAAACCTCATGAAAGTGATAATATTATATGTATTTTTGAATCATCATAATTTTCATAATAATTATCATAAAATACATTCATGGGTATTATATAGACTACACAAAATTAATAAGTGGTGAACATGGCATATGTCTCACATTATCAAAAGTAAGATGAGAAACCCTTACCTCTGGTCCAACTTGATTCCAATGTATTTGATCCTCCTATATAATTAATATAGTTTTATTATAAATATATTATGAAACCATAATCATATATATCATACCTAAAATATTTAATTATAACATTTTATCATATTTTTTTAATAATTCTTTATTAAAACGATTCTCCTTGGTGATAATTAATTCATTTCTCTTGTATATTTTTGTTCAGTGCCTCCAATCCTTGTACTATGATAATATTATATATAAAATTTTAATAATGATATAAATATCGTATATATATATATTCATTATATATATTTATATTCATCCGTAAAATGGTATAGATATAAAAATTAGTTACAACATTCATGGAGACGGTAGACCGTATATACGCATGAACAATATTTTTACTTTTATATGGATGGAATGGAAGAAATGTAAATAACAAGTTACCATTAAAAAATAATTATTATAAAATATATATTCATTAAATATACAATCCATTAAAATTTTAAGTGAAAAACAAATCACATTTCTTCATAGAGGTGGTACTCCACATATACATAAGAGCGACGATATAATTTTCTAACAGATTGGTAGGTAAGAAGGTATATATGATTGTATAATTTCAAAATATTAATTATATCATAAAATCTTATATATTCCTTAGTTACATCTTTAGTATCATCAAATTAATTTTTTTGTGAAAAATGAATTACACTGCTACATGGAGACAATAAGTCGTACATACACACTAGTGGTGTTTTCACTTTTCATAGGTTGGAAAAGAGATGAACAATGGTTGTCCCATTATAATAATAATATACCAGTAAATTTATGATACTATATTTATTATTTTATTTTGGGTAAAATATATTTATAGTAAGTATAAGAATAAATATATTTGAAAGGTTCGATAAATATGATTACATATTCTTTAGTAGATTTCCTTTAGATACCCACTTAAGGGACCTAGGGTTGGATTTTTGGGAGTAACAGAACCTTGAGAATTTAGATAATGATTTTATAAAGGGAAATAGGTAGGTTTTATTGGGATGGACTTTAACACATTGTTTTTTATCTAAGGTATATAACCATTTTAATTCAAGTTTAATCCCTTGATTTTTTTACTATTTTGAATGTCTAGTGGGTTACGGAAAATTCAAGGTGTATATGGGGCTTGATCGATGCCCAAATACCTAAATTTTATAGGAAACAAGTGGGTTGTATAGTTAATTTAAATTGATCCTCTCAGTCTACACTGTTTTTTTGAACCATGCGTGGTACCCCATTATAGTGTAGAGGGCCACACAGCTCGATCTAACCATGATTCCCTTGTCGTATAATCATGAAAATGATGCATACATTATTGGATATTCATTTTTAGGGGATACACGTGGTTAATCCAATCGTGTGACTAGCCCATGCAAGGGGTTCCCATGGGTAGTCACTGTTACAATGTTAGGCATTGGTTTGGTCAATAATGTCGCCAAACCGATTGACCCATTTTTAAATGGTGAATTTAAAAAATTTCCATCATTAACTATTAAATAAAATAAACCTATTTTCCTCCAATGTTTCTTCAACAACATCCCACATGAATAGCTCCTCCAACCTCCTCACCTAGGCTTTGATCCCTCTTTTTCAGTTGGAGTCTAAATAAATTGGTGTATTCTACATCGGATCGCAACCAATATGATTTTAAATCCAACCCCTTATTTTATTGGTTTCTATCTCCATCCATTGTGCAATATTTATATTGAATATTTTTCTCTGTTTTTTGTTTTTTTTCTATTTCTCCATTTTCTACAATTCTACACTGAATCAGAAGTTGATATTGGATTAGTTCTCAACAACCATCATAAAACACGTAGTCTATACCTTTTCCCCAACGCATTATCACTTATTATATTATCATCAATTTACATCATGATGGGCCCATCAGATAATTCTCCTAAAATTAATCAATTTCTTAAATTTATTGTTTAAACCTTAAATGTGATGCCCAAATATCACCTTAACATGATAAGAGGTTTTCAAACTCAACTCGAACCACCTTTTAGGTGGTTTTATTTAACATTACTAAGATAAAACCACCCTTTAGGGTTTGTCATCCTTACACCCATTGTGGAAGCCTTAAGTAAATTAAATGAGTTCGTGACTGGATTTAATAAGGATATTGTTATCAGATAGATGATTGTACTAGGTCATAGACACTAACATAGAACTTTAATTTTATATTAATTATTTAATTTTTGACATTACCATATGGAAATGATGTTGATTTATGGTATAGAAATGATGGTGGTTAATGGTATGAAACCAATAATAATTAATAATATAGAACTGATATTGATTATGGTATGAAACCAATGAGGGGATCGAGGTATGGAACCTACGACCCCAATATAAATGTATATTTCTAGATATTATGATGCCTCACACATGGGACCCTGGTTCTTGCACCACATAGGTCTACTCTATTTCGATCTGACCTTGTACAAGTTACTTGGGCTCATAGAGGTCCCCTACATCTTCAAGCCTTGGACCTGACATATGTAGATTTGGTACCTTTTTACATATGCAGAATATGAAAAATCTATTATTCACTAGCAAGTTAACATTATTTACAAATATTCATCATTTATTTTCCACTTACAATAACATCCTTTATTCATTGACATGTTTATATCTTTCATTTATATTACTAATTTTCTTATTTTACCTCCGCAAAGTAATATTTTTTATGCACATTCTTGATTTTTTATAGACATTGTTGGTGGTGTCCTAGTGTGTATATCTCACACCCTATTAAAGACACCTATTGGTACCTATATAGACTTCTTAGAATCAAGTTTAGATAAGGTAAAGTGTTCGGTCAAGGATTCTTTATTGGCATATAACATGGGAGTTTAAGAGAACAACACTGATCATTGGCTCATGATGATTTTGGAGATAACATTATTTGGTATTTTTTTTACTTTTTTATATATATTCTATATGTTTATAATTACATTTCTATCTACATTATTTTTATAGATCGATGACATAATCATCATTTTATATATGATTACACTTTTCGGATTAATTATTACTGATTTTTGGATTATTTACTTCGCATGCACTATTTTTCATTATTATGATTCAGCTATTAATTCATTTATTTTTACCATTGTTCTAATCTTAACATAATGATATAGTATCCCCAATATACCACCTTTGATCCTCACTGTTAGTAGGTAGCTTCTAGCTTATGGGGATGAGCTATCAAGGCCATGTGACCAATTGGGTTCGGTTACATATGAGTGAACCAGCTCCATGATGTTTCAAATTTGTATCAGAGGAGTCCTTTTACTTTCTCTTACTATTTTCTATTGGTAGACAGGAGACAAAGATGTGTTAGAATTTGTTAATGAGCCTGTTATTAGGAATAACAGAACCACATATATGGAAAAATTCAAATTACCAAGGATGGGAACTGATGTTATGGATTATTCTTATCACTGTTATACTGATTTCATCACTGAGTGATGGACATGGTGTGTGGTGTTTATTATTATTATTATTATTATTATGGACTTTATTTTATCCCTATACCAATACATAAATTAATCATAGATCATATATCATTATAGTAACTATAAAATATTAATATGTCATTAATCATGACATGTCATATAGATTGCATTGTTTGATTACATGATACTTATTGAGCATGACTTGAGTGATATATCTATTTTGAAACTAACATTTTTTCCAAAAAAAGGTGATTAGATACCTGGGTTATTAATGTGTCTGCATCACCCTAAAAGGTATTTTGCAAAATAATTTTATGATTCTATCATAATTAACCGATTATCATATGTTTGATCTTTGTAACTATGCTTACATAGATTGAAATTTTATTATATTTGAACACATGAATTCTAGTTGTTATATAGTATGAATTTACCTCTATAAATTGAGAATGGTGATTCATATAGTCAAAATCATCCTAAATAATCGGTAACATTCTTCTATGAAATTTTAAGGTATATTTAAAGTAACATGTACAACCAATTGTAATGTATAAACCATGTACTTCTATAAATTTGGAATGGTAGAACATTTAACTTGTCTACAATGTAAATGAATGAATTGATAAATTTTAATCAAAATATGGAAACTTTTAATTGAGGTATTCCAATTGAAACTTAAAGGTTTTTTTACCTTATAAAACGGAATTGAAAGTCTATATACTAAGACACCTGAATAAAATAGATAACTTAACTTAGACCTAACCATAGTAGTGGGAAACATTAGGTGTCTCTTTTAATTCTTTATAGTCTAATACGTCATCCAATCTTGGAATTAGGAGCATGCGTAGGGCTGTGAATTACTTATTGGAATTCATGTATTTTTTCTAGTCTAATATATGTCTTTGATACTTGTTCTAGAACTGTTGTAAAAACCCTCATCTCAAAGTGGTGGGCCCTGAGCCACCAATGTTACCTCTAGTAGTGACACCTATGGAGCCTCCTGTTTTCCTGATATGGGTGGTGTTTCCCAGTTTTGAGAGGGTTTCCTTTGACTTATATAGAATATTTAGGGATATATATAGCCTACCTATTCTATGGATGAGTTGACATGATAGATTCAGTAGAAGAGTCCAACTACATTATTAAGGGATGTTGGGCCCTGGGCTGTTGAGTTATGTCTTGAGAATATCTTATATATCATTGGGAATTTGATAAATCCTCCATAAATAATGTTCAAGACCATGACGTATATGATTTATGGATCCATGAAACATTGGTGGGATATCGATAACTATGATTACCAACACAAGAAAATTATATGGATGAATTTCAAATCTAGCTTCTATGACTAATTTTTCCTTGAGACTTTTAAGGCTGATCAAGGTAGAGAATTTATGAACATGGATCAGGGTGCTATGTCTATTATAGATTATTTATCTCAATTCACATAGTTTCAATGATTTGTGCCTATCTAAACCACTAATGATCCATCCATAGTGAGATTCTTTGAGGATGGGATCAAGAAACCTATTAGATATCGATGTTAATGTATTTTCATTTACTATTGTGTCTAAAATAGTAAACCAAACTACTATTACTAAATATAACCAGATCAAATTTGAAGGTACGTTTCAAAGTAGTTTAGCTTCTCAAATGAGAGGAAAAGTTTCTGGTGGTAGGAATCATTGTTTTGATACCTCTCATGTGGGTAGTACCAGTCATAGTATATGTAATGGTAGTTATGTAGTCTATCACTATTTTAGAAAGCATGGGAACATGATTCCCTAGTGTGAGAGAATCCTAGTTGAGTGTTGAACCTACCAAAGAGTTGGCCATTTATAGTGGTTTTGTAGAACCATCCCCCTTATGGATAGTGAGAGAGGATATACACCAACTCCGGATCATAGAGACGGATCAGAAGCCTTAAATCGGGTAGGGAGATAGGCCACGACCAATGAATAGGTTGATGGGGGTATTCATGGTTGAGGGAGTCAGACACAAGTTGGATAGAGCCAAAAGAGAGGGTATAGTTAGAGCAGTTGGGCTGTGTTGTACTCACCTTTTTTATAATCCCAAATCATATTTCTTTTATATAATAATCATGTATCTTTAATATAGTTTCTATCATGTAATAACTATGTATTTTTAATCTCACTGCTCTCTCAATTAAGTTTATAGTGAACAATTTATCTATGTATAAGGTTACCGCTAGAAGGTTATCGATAGAGGTTACTAATGGAAAGTTACCGCTGGAAGGTTACCGTGGGAAAGTTACTGCTGGAATGTTACCGATAGAGTTTACTGCTGGAAGGTTACCGCTGGAAGGTCACCGATAGAGGATACTGATAGAGGTTACCACTGAGGAACCTCACCACTGAGTTATCAATGCAGGCGCACCACTACGAGTCTACCACTCAAAGTATACTAATGAATCCAACCGACGAAGCCTACCGATGAAGCCTACCGATGAAGCCCACCATTGAGAAGGCTACTGATACGAGTCTACCGCTCAAAGGCTACCGATGAATCCTACCGATGAAGCCTACTATTGATAAGGCTACCACTACTATTCTACCAATACATCTTCTTCTACTCTATACTTTCTCAATTTCATAATATTATTCTAAAATTCATATTTGGTAAATTTAATGCTTTTGACATTAATTAATACTGATTGTAGACATATCAAGAGACCATATCTGGAGACAATATGAGATACAAGGAAGACCAAACGAGGTTTTCTTATTCTTATTGTCGGACCTCAAATATAAAACAGAAGACTGAGGTTGAGAATAATGGGGGATGCATGAGAAATGAACATTACAATATACATCTGAAGAACAAGGAGAATACCAACACTTACAATGTGAACCCAAGAGATTCATGAAGATCATTTTGGAGAATAAATTCAAGACTGTTTTCTGCGCTTCATCAAATCTATTTCAAACCATGAAGAAGAACACTTTAGTACCTGGAAGTAAGAACCTGGAGTTGGACCACTCTGTTTTGGAGACAACTTCTAGAGAAATACTCGAACTACAATTTCTTTACTCCAAGGAGTCAAGAGATGAATTGCAAACACATTGAGCCTTCTAAACTCAATCTTAATAACATTAGATCTATTGTGTTCCCTTTCTTACATTTCTGAGCAGCGTGTGTTTGTATGTTATGCACACACTATCTCATGTTCTTAAACTAGAGGATACTGAAAATACTCACTCCATACATTAATTACAGTTCTGTTTCCCAGGTTTAACTGTGGAAGAGTCTGTGTGTGGCCTGGTTGTGTGTTTTTCCAATGCAGAACTGTGGAAGAGGGTGTGAGCTCTGGAAAGTTTGTGAAAACTATTGTAAATCCAGATACAGGCTGCATTCATGTTTCTTATTAATATAAACTACTTGGTGGAAGTTGATCACCAAGTGGGGAGGATTAAGTCATGTCTTGTGATTGAACCTCTTGTTTAACTATATTGTGTACTTTATTCGTTATTACAATATTTTTCTATTTTCTGCTACTAATAATTTCAAAAATAGAATATTATTTTACATTAACTCCAATAGTTAATTTTTTAGTGTGTATATGTGTTTAATTTATTAAATCTATTTCAAAATTTTGATAAGTGTTTTTTCAATAATTCAACTAAGGAATCATGAACCTTTGATAATTTTTCTGACCAATTGAACATTTATATCTCTAATGACTAATTTAACCAGGCTGTTTCAAATTGGGGGATTTTATTATAATGTTTTTTACAGAATTTATAAGTAGTAACTCAATTCACCCGGTCTTGAGTTTCCATCCCGACAAACATTTGGTATCAAAGGAGGATTTTATTACTACCATCAGAACTATTTTTCAGGATTTTCATATTCTTTTAAACTATGATTTTAGTTTTATCCTAAAGATCTTAAAATTTATTTCATATCTAAATTTTTAGTTCTTTAAATTCTAATAAACTATAGATAACCGAGTTGAGGGTGAGGCTACTAACTGTCCAACTTTGTTTAATGGTACAAACTATGCTAAGTGTAAATTCAAAATGAAATTGTATCTAGAGAGCATGGGACCTGGAATCTGGGTCACAATTGAAGAACAACATGCATTACCTGCTACTGCTAGGGACACATGGTCTCAGTTTACTAAAGCTACATATAATAATAAATTTATAGAAATGAATGCATTGTAATGTGGTCTTGGTGATGAAGAATTCAATAGAATATATGTTTGTAAAACTGCATATGAAATTTGGGATACTTTGGATGTTTCCCATGAGGGAACAACCAATGTTAATGAAATGAGAATAAATACTTATACTATTAAATATGATCATTTTAAAATTAATCTCGATGAACATATCTCTGAAATGTATCTAAGGTTCAATGAAATAGTAAATACAAAGAGTCTTATTAGGAAAATAGTAGAAAACATGGATCCGATTATGATATTTCTTTAATGCCTACATGACAGATAGAGAGGATGTTCTATTTCCATCTGAGAGTCTTGTAACATAAGAAAGATACCAGTTAAAGAACTAATTGAAAAACTAATGATGTATGAGGAAGAGCTTAATTTGAATTAATAAGTAGATGAATAACCAAGAAATAAATCTGTAGCATTGAAGTCTGCTACCTCAAAGAGAAAAGACAAAGAAAAAGTTCATGTTTCTATAGACAGTTCCACCAGTGAAGATTCAGATTCTGACAGTGATGATGAGATGGCTCATCATTCTATAAGGTTAAAAAAGTTCTTCTTAAATAAGAATTTATTTGCAAAGTCAAATTATGAAGGAAGATATGATAAAAAAGGACATTGGAAAAAGTACAAAAAAATGGAATGACAACACGAATGAGATAATATGTTATGAGTGTAAATGAAAAGGTAATGTGAAGGCTAAATTTCCCAAGATGAAGTTTAAGAATAAATATGAAGACAAGGTAAGGGGATATAAAAAGGCTATTAATGATACTCGGAGTGCTTCAAAAGATAGCTCCAGTGGATCAGGCACTTCTGATACTGAAAAGAACAATCATGCAAACCTGTGTTTCATGATAGAAACATATCAGGAAACATTCGATTCTCCTATACATAATGCTTACTATTCTAGGAATGAGAGTGGATAAAATAACAATGAAAATATGACTAAGGATGAACTATATGAAGATTATGGAATGCTTGAGTATGTGTTTAACAAAATTAAGAATAAATATAAATTATTGAAAAAACAAAATGCTCTAAATTCCAATTATAAGTCTCATTTGGTTATTGAAAAAGAACAATTTTCTCATCTGTTAAAATAAAATACTAAACTCAAATTATCAAATGAGAAATTAAAAATAGATCTTGATAAATTTACTGCAGGTGGGGATACTTCGATCTAGTTGCTAGGGAAACAAATTACTTCAAAATACACAACTGGTTTAGGATATCAACTAGGACATATAAGGATTATTAAGAACAAATTTGTTCCCAAATTTGGACATTTCACTGCTAGTTCAAGTTCTGGACCATCTTTTGAAAAATAATTTTCTAAAGGGCCTAAGAAAGTGTTCGTGTCTCAAAACATATATATAGATTATATGAAACCTATAAGTCAAATATGGGTTCTCAAAATATTTACTTTCTAACCTCTCTGGACCAATGAAAATCTGGGTACCGAAGTTACCCTATTCTTAATCTATTTTGTAGAAACATTGTCGAAAGAGATCCTATAAAACCCTATGGTATTTAGACAGTGGATGTTCAAGAAATATGACTGGAGACTATTCATGCTTCGAGAGACTAATTAATGTTAATGGTGGACATGTTACATTTGGTGATAATCCTAAGTGAATGATCATCTTCTTAAGCCAAATTGGTAACCCTAAAACAATATTGATTTCAAAAGTACTCTTTATTGATTGTTTAACGTACAATATACTTAGTGTCTCTCAGTTCTATGATGATGGATTTAATTTTAACTTTGAAGATGATGCATTAAATGTTTTTAATTCTAAAAATGATTTCATATTCACTTCCCCTAGAAATGAAAATGTATATGTTTTTGAATTAAAATATTTAGCTAAGAAAATGGTTTCTTGTTTAAATGGTTTTAATAAAGAATCTTGGTTGTGGAATAGATGATTAAGACATTGAAATGTGAAATCACTTAAGAAAATAACTAGGAATGTTTTCATTATAGGCTTACCTAAATTTGAATTATCACTTAACAAAATTTTTAATCCTTGTCATTAAGGAAAAAACACAAAGTTTCTTTCAAATAAAAGAAAAATGTTTCAACTTCTCAACCGCATGACTTTGTTCACATGTATTTGTTTGGACCATCAAGAGTTTCTATATTAAATGGGAAGAACTATGTCTATGTTCTTGTAGATTACTTTTCTATATACACTTGGGTATACTTTCTACATCCAAAAAGTGAAGCATGTCTGTACTTAATTAAATATCCCAAGTCTTTAGAAAATAAAAGTGGACTTAGAATTAAGACCTTGAGAAGTGATCATGGATGTGAGTTTGAAAATTAAGAGTTTGAATCATTCTGTTCACATAATGGCTATAATCACAATTTCTTTTCTCCTAGAACACCTCAACAAAATGGAGTTGTAGAAATAAGAAATAGGACACATCAAGAGATATCCTGGACTATGATTAATGAGTATAACATGCCTATCTATTTTGTGCTGAAGTTGTTAATACATCTTGTTACATCATCAATAGAGTTTCAATTAGACCCATACTTAAGAAGACCCCTTATGATCTATGGAATAATAGAAAACCCGAGGTTAATTAATTTAGAGTTTTTTGTTGCAAAGTCTTTATCCTTAACACTATGGATAATCTTGAAAAATTTTCTTCCAAAAGTGATGAAGGAATTTTTATAGGTTTCTCAATATCATTAAAGCCTATAGATTATTCAATAAGAGAACCAAATTTGTGGAAGAATCAGTTCATTTCAAATTTTATTAGACTGATCAACATGATCCTAAAACCTCTCTTGAATATCTTGATGAAGATATGTCAATTCTGATCATTAATTATAAAGATAGTAAACCCCCAGTAAAAACAACTAGTTCTGGAAATTTTACAAAAATTGAGCCTGTTGAATATTAACTTATAGAAAACAATGAGGATTCTAGTACAACCATTTATATAGGTATTACAACTCTCAAGAATCACCCTTTAGATATTGTAGTGGGTGATCTAAATAGAGGGACACAAACTAGAGATTCTCTGAGAAACCAGGTCGAACATCAATATTTTCATTCATATCTTGAACCCAAACATATTAATGATGATATCAATGATGAATTTTGGGTGATAGATATGTAAAAAGAGTTAAATCATTTTTAATGAAACAAATATTGGGAATTAGTATAAATACCTAAGGACACTTTGGCCATCAACACTAAAAGGGTGTTTAGAAAAAAATTTGATGAGTCTGGAAAAATAATCCGAAAAAAGGATTGATTAGTTGCTCAAGGATATAGTAATGAAGAAGGAATAGACTATGGGGAAACCTTTGTAACTCATATGAATTTTGAACTTTTTCAAATGGATATAAAAAGTGCATTTCTAAATGGGTCTATAGTTGAGGATGTGTTTGTTGAAAAACCCCTGGCTTTAAAAATCCCCATCTTTTAAATCATTAATTTAAACTTTCTAATGCTTTATATGGTCTAAAACAAGCTCATAGAGCTTGGTATTATAGACTCATATATTTTCAAATTTCCAATGTTTTTACTAAAGGGATATCTGATCATACTATTTTTATTAAAAGGATTTCCAAAGATGTTTTAATAGTACAAATTTATCTAGATGACATTATTTTTGGAAATTCTAAAAATTCTTTTTGTACTGATTTTTCAAAGATGATGCAAGATGAATTTGAAATGAGTTTAACAGGGGAACATAAAATTTTCATTAGATTTCAGAATTTTCAAAATAAAAATGGCAATTTTTTAATAAAATTAAACATAATTGGGATCTTTTGAAATGGTTTGGTTTGGATAATAATAATGGTAGTGATAGACCTATGAGTAAAACATGTAAGTTGGATGTTAATGAAACTGGTAAACTAGTGTATCAAACCAATATCAGAGGTATGGTTTAGATTTTTCTCTACCTTACTTCTAGCCGACCTGATATAATGTTCAGTGTTTGTATGTTTTCTCATTTGTAATACAATCCCAAAGAATCACATTTAAGTTCCATTAAAATTATTTTTAAATATCTCAAGTATAATAAAAACATAGGACTATTTTATCCAAGAGTACAATCATTTTATTTGATAACTTATTCAGATGCTTACTTTGCTGGTTGTAAGATAGATAAAAAAAGCACATCTGGAAAATGTAACATTTTGGGCTAGTCACTAGTATCATGGTTTAGTAAGAAACAAAATTCTGTAGCAGTATCCACTTCCAAAGCTGAATATATAGCCACCGGTAGTTGTTGTGCTCATATTTTGTGGATGAAACACACTTTATTTGAATCTGGGTAAAAATTCAAACATGTCTCTATAAATTTTTATAATACAAGTGCTATTAAAATCTCTAAAAATCTAGTTTCTCATGCTAGGAAAAATAAAATTGATGTGAGACATCAAATTTTTAGAGATCATTATCAGAAAGGTGATATCACTCTTCAATTCTTTGGCATTGAACATCAATTGGAAATTATATTCACAAATCCTTTGAATTTTGAGAGGTTAAATTACATCAAACATGAGTTAGTTGTGATAAATTGTTAGGTTACGACACCTCATCATTGGACCTCAACATTAGGACACCTCATCATTGGACCTCACCATTAGGACACCTCATCGTTGGACCTAACCATTAGGACACCTCACTGCTGGACCACACTGTTAGGACACCTCGCTGTTGGACCTCACCTTTAGGACACCTCACTGTTGGACCTCACTGTTAGGACACCTCACCATTGGACCTCACCGTTAGGACACCTCACCATTAGGACACCTCACTATTATACCTCCCTGTTAGAACCTTACAGATTGTCGACCTTACTTAGCTCTGGGACTTAGAATTTTTCTACAAGAATTTGAAATGTTTTTAATCTTATTTATTTCATTTACAAGATTTTGTTTTTGATCCCTAAATAATAAAAATGATGTACAAACCATATTTCCTTCTTCTTCAATCCTCTCTCAAATGTATTTCCCTCGAATCATGGAACATAACCTTCTGCTAAAACCCTCAAACTTCATCTGATCCCAATGGAAAGACTGAAGAGACCAATGTTTCGTGATGAAGGACATGCGCTGAACCCAAAGAGACCTCAAGATTGGTCTAGTGGTGGAAACAAAGCTATGGTGAAGCAAATAAATATTAATTTTTCGAAGAGGGAAATCATGGTCAAAAATGAATTATGTTTGGAATGGATACTCTCTAGAAGGTCTCTGGTATTGAAGGCACTCGAAGCTCAAGATTGGGTAGAATTTTTACAAATAATAAGGGACCTTATTACCCAAATCTAGTAAAATAATTTAATGATTTTCTGAAGTTTGAACAGTCTGATGATGAGAAACGAATGATTTCTAAAGTAAATGGAGTAAGTGTGATCTTCTATTCTGTTGAATGAGTGGAATGATTAAGAGTCCCACATGAAGGAATATTCTATTATTACTCTGGGGTGATGCCTCCCATCAGTGAGTATTTCTAATATGAAGAGGCTTTGGATAAACAGAAAGGGAATGGAATCCTTAGGAATGTTATTTCTACTGATATGGATGGAGAAAACAGATTACTATATAAATTTTTTCAACTTGTATTGAGTCCCAGGATATGAGACTTTTCTACTCTGAAGTATCAAGACATAGTTGTGTTATATCTATTGAAGCATGGACAAAGGATAAATCTTTGCAGGTTGAAAATGGTTCAGTTAAAGGATATGACTAATCCTAGTTTCATGTCAAATACTTTTTATCATGCCAAGTTGATATCCTTGATGTTAAAAGTGAAATGATTTTCTATAAATAAGGAAGAAATCAAAGTTGTAAGGGACAACATCTGCATTACCAAAATCATTTGAAAGTTTATGAAGATAAACTGGAACCCCTGTAAAAGCTAGTTGGTGAATTATGAGGCTAAACTATTGGAGGAATTCAATTATATTACCAATCGTACTAGACCAAAAAATAAAATAGATCCAGGTTTAAAGCCTAATGAAGTGGAGCCAGTGTACTTAGTTGAATAAGAGGAGGTTGTTGTGGAGTATGAGAGAGAGGATTCTCCAGTTGATGATAGGAGTGATCCTGACCTTCCATCAAGCCCCCATATTGGTATTGTATCTTTCAGAGAGCCTTGTCCACCGAAGAGATTACCCATAAGAGAGACTATCTTAAGGGATAGTGATGATGAGGAAACCACTGAAGAAGAAAGAGTAGAGAATGTCTTTAGATAAATTACTATTGGAGATACCTAATAGGAGGAGGATAAAACTGAATCTAGTCATGATGAATTTGAGACATATGTTGATGAAAGTGAAGAGGAATACATATGTCTTAGTCCTTTGATAGGATATACAGAAGTGGGAGAGAGTGAAGAGGAAGAGGATGTTGAATTGGTTGGAGTTAGAATTTCTATGGTTGTGGTTGAATATTCTGTATAATAAATAGAAGTTGACTCTCCTGTTGATGTGGCTGATCAAGGAGGAATAGAAGAAGTGAATATAGTTGACCAAGAGGATGCTCCAAGTATGGGGGATGAACCTATTTCCACAGGTTCAGTTTTTGTTTCTCATTAAATAGAATATTGGTCATAAGACCTTGGATTCATGGTTTTGGGATTATACTATGAATATACTGAAGATGAAAAACCTAACAAAATACCTTCAATTCATCCTATTTCAGAAACCACTATTGTGAAACCACTAGTTCTTCTACCTCAGGATAATGTTAATAAGGATGAATTGGATTCATTAAAATCATATTTGAAGAGACACTTTGATGAGATATCCATTGGGATAGAGAGATATGTGGCTCTCAATCAAGAGCTTGTGGCATATTCCATGGAAATTATAATCTCTACCTTTCACTCAAACTTGCTACATGAAGTGATGGAATTCTAGAATGAAGTCATAAACTTGGAAGAATATGTGGAGTTTTTGAAATAGTCGATTATGTGTTAGGCTCATATATGGATTCAATATCTCAAGTGGAAAAGACCTTATGTTTGTTAAGAGTGTTGTTCAGCAGCTTGTCACTATGTTTGAGGACTTTAAGAAGTCTGGCGTGACACATGTGAGTTGTCAAGATGATGATGTGAAGAGGTTGATCAGTGGACTAACCAAGTATGTTAAGGAATCAATAGATTTTACCATGGAACCTCTATGTGTATCTTCTTCCTCATAAGTCTCTCCTCATTTTGATCTAGAGGTTTTTATATCATTTATTAGAGATGAATTGGAGAAGCTCTCTGGTGAAAGTACCTCATACCCTCAGTCTTTGACTCAGTTAATTTCCACGTCCTGAGATATTAATAAGCATATAGTCGATTACATGAAGAAGGATTCCCAAGATTAGAAGGCCATCAAATAGCAAGTTTAATTTTATTATAAAATGTTGTACACTAAGAATCTGATGGATGGTCACTTCAAGATGCTGTAGGAGAACTTGAGGATCCCACCTATCACTTAGGATTTTAATGATCACGTTATTAGGCATAGAGAATTGACTCCTTCATTGGAAAATTTCATGGAGAATAAGGATGATTTCATACCATCTATGGATAGAGGAGGAATCGTCATTACGGATTTCAAGAATCTTATTTTTCCATTTCCCCATGTGAACTATACTTCTATTATTGACCCTTCAGCCTTACCTTATTCCTCAGCTACATCAATATCTACCAGTGCTTCCCCTTTGATGACTCATACACAGACCAGAAGAAGCTAAACTCCTATGATTCCTCAGATATCTACTAATTATCGGTCTACCGATGATTCTGTATCAGCTCCTCTTACCTTGCTCACTACCATACATAGGGCTATACCTCCATATTATAACCCTACCACCTCATCTTCAAAGGACAAAGCACAATTAGAAATCTATAAAGTGGATTGAATGTTGGTTGTCTTAATTGATAGGGATCATTGTAATTTTTTTATATTACACTCTTGTCTCATTAATACAAAACTACCCTTTTGTCTTCTTTTGTCTTATATTCTTTTTTCTAATCACAAAGGGGGAGAAGTTTTAATACTGGAACCCTTAAATATAAGCTCTGATATATTTTCAACAATAAACATGGTTCAATTTTATGATACATAATATATGTATACCAACACCTCTAAAAATATTATAAAATGTTATTAACCCTAATTAAACAATTATTAAATACAAATTTCACAAACATAATTTGTGATTATCAAAAATGGGGAGATTTTTGGACTCACATGTTTTGATAATCCAAAATCATGTTTCTTTTCTATAATAAACATGTTTCGTTAATATAGTTTCTATCATGTAGTAACTATGTATTTTTAATCTTACTGCTCTCTCGATTAAGTTTATAATGAAAAATTTCTCTAAATAGAAGGTTATCATTGGAAGGTTACCGATAGAGGTTACCAATAGATGGTTACCGCTGGAAGGTTACCACTGGAATGTTACCACTGGAAGGTTCTCGATGGAAGGTTATCGATAGAGGTTATCATTGGAAGGTTATTACTGGAAGGTTACTGATAGAGGTTTCCAATAGAGGTTACCATTGAGGAACCTCACCGCTGTGTTATCAATGCAAGATCACTACTACAGTCTACCACTCAAAGGCTATCGATGAATCCTATGGATGGAGCCTACCGATGAAGCCTACCGATGAAGTCTACTAATTAAGACTACTGATGAGAAGGCTACCGCTACAAGTCTGCCGCTCAAAGGCTACCGATGAAGCCTACCGATGAATCCTACCGATAAAGCCTACTGATGAATTCTACCGATAATGCATTCCACTGAGAAGGCTACCACTACTATTCTATCGATGCCTACTCATCGACTTCATACTTAGTCAATTTCTTAATATTATTATAATGGTCATATTTGGTAAATGTAATGCTTCTAACATTTATTAATGCTGATTGTAGAAATATCAAGAGACTGTATCTAGAGATAGTATGAGGTATGAGGAAGACTGCACGCGGTTTTCTTATTCCTATTTTCGAACCTAAAATATAAAATAGAAGACCGAGTAAGAGAATACTGGGAGTTTCATGAGAAAAGAACATTACAAGCTAGATTTGATGAACAAGGAAAATACTCACACTTACACTGTGAACCTCAGAACTTCAAAAAGATCATTTAGGAGAATAAGTTCAAGATTGTCTTCTGCACTTCATCAAATATCATTCAAACAAAGAAGTAGAACACTTCAGTACCTGGAATCTAGAACCTATATTTGAGACACTCTCTTTTGAAGAAAACTTATAGAGAAAGACTCGAACTACAATTTCTTCACTACAAGGATTCAAGAGATGATCCACAAACACATAGAACATTCTAAACTAAATCTTTATAACATTACTTCTATTTTTTTATATATCTTACATTTCTAAGAAGTCTGTGTTTGTATGTTACACACACACTGTCTCCTGTGTTTAAATAGTAGGATACTGAAAATCCTCACTCCAAAAATTACATACACTTTTTTCCCACATATAACTATGGAAGGGGTCGTGTGTGTCATGGTTGTGTGTTTTTCCCATGAAGAACTGTGGTAGATAGTGTGAGCCCTAGACAGTTTGTGAAAACTGTTGTAAATCCCATTACATGATTTGTATCAAGTTTATTGTTAATATAAACTGCTTAGTGGCTGGTGATCACCAAGTGAATGGGATTAAGTCTCAGCTTGAGAATGAACCTCTTGTTTAACTTTTCTTTATACTTTATTCTGTATTACACTATTTTTCTATTTTCTGCTACATGTAATTTAAAAAATAAAAAATTATTTTACATTAACTCTGATAGTTTTTTTGGTTAGTGTGTATATGTGTTTAATCCAGTAAACCTATTTCAAAAGATGGACAAGTGTTTTGCAATGATTTAATTGAGTACTAATCAACTTTTGAGAAATTTGTTTAACAATTGAACATTCATATCTCTACTACCTAAATTAACTGGGATATTTCTAAATGGTGGATTTTTATTATACATTTTATTGAAATTTTAAGTAGGAACTCAATTCACCCCCCTCTTTAGTTTCTACCCCAACCAACAGGTTGTATCATAGAGAAAAAAATCTAACTAGATCTTTGAAGTGCATCATGTTCTAACGGAGTAGAGTTCAGATAATTTTGTGGTTGATGTAAAATTTTATTAGCATCTACCTTATCTTTAATTTTATTTGGTACTGATGCTCCCCACTCCTTTATATTTGTTGAAATTTTAGAAATCCTTAGGATTTCCATTTGGTATTTTTATGGTGTAATGTCACTGGATAATCAATTGGGAATTCAATTAGAAAGTGTCTGTCAGTGAAAAGGATACCCCTTGAGGTAGGAAATTATCATTTCTTATGGGACTTTTTTATCCTTGAGATAACATGATTTTATGTCATTCAAGTAATGGAATAGTTAGTTCCTTATTGCATTTTTATCAATTTATATCATCATAGGTTGTATCTCACATCACCCAAGGGTGGAACTTATATTCACAAGGGTGTGTAGGATGTATGGGAATGTAAAGGTGGAATAGATAATTGTGGTCTAGGTGGAGTGATACCACATACTTCTTTCCTTTCTATGGATGATATGGGAATGCATTAGGTTGATTTTACTTCTGTTTTGGATTTGTTCCTGGACATCATCCTTGATGAATTTTCTATATTATATCATGAGAGAGAGGTTTATTTCTATATTGAGCTAGTTCCAAGAGTTTCAGAACTGTCTATTTCTCCTTATAGGGTGGACACTATGGAGTTGTAGAAACTCAAAAGGAAGCTAGAGGACATTGAAGCTAAGTGTTTTGTACGGCACAATACTAATCCATGGTGTTCACCTTTCCATTTTTCTAAGAAGGTGGATAGAACCCTCATGATATAAAAATATTACTGTAAACTAAATGAGACCACTGTGAATAATTGGTATCTATTACCTTGTATAGATTACCTCTTTTGATCAATACCAAGGAACTCGAGTTTTCAAAAAGATGTATTTGTGATTAAGTTATCACCAATGTAGTGTTAGACCATTATACACCACTCATAAAACATTTCATTATAGGTATGGTTTTTATTAATGTATGGTTATGGTTTTTAGTCTTACAAACATTGCAGTAGAATTTATCAATCTGATGAGTCTAGTTTTTCACTCGTATATGTATTCATTTGGGGTTGTCTTCATGGATGACATCATAGTGTACTCTTATACTCAAAATGACCATGCCAGGCATTTTGAGATCATAATAAATATACTGAGAGAGAACTAGTTGTATTCTAATATAACTAAATTCCACTTTTTGATTGACAAGGTTCACTTAGTATATCTCATTATCTCATAGGTAAGAGTATCCGTTGAACCAGAGAAGGTGAGAGAGGTAGTAACCTTGGAGAAACCTAAGAATGTTTTTTGACATACCGTGTTTAGTAGGAATAATTGGATTTTACCAATTATTTATAAAATATTTATTACATCTTGAATCACCACTTATATGATTGACCAAGAAGGGTGTCATGTTTATGTGGTCTGGAGTGTGTGAGTAACCCTTTCCGGAGATGAAAGGGCGACTGAAATCAACAACGATCATGATTCTTCCAAATATGGGAAGGGGCTATATGGTTTATGGTGATACCATAGGAGTCAATCTTGTAGTAGATTTAATTAAAGGAGAGTGATTCAATTCTTATGGGTCTCATCAGTTGAGGCCACATGAAAAGAATCAACATATGCACGATTTCACGTTTTTTATATGTAGTACATAATTTTCATTTTTGGATGCATTACATTCTTGGACAGTAGTTTTTGTTGTACAAGACCAAAAAAACAAAACTTAATCTCTACATAGAATGAACTAAATATTAGGTATTGAAGGAGGTTGATTACCTATAGTTTTTTTTTGGCTTTGATCAATCTATAATCCGAGTAAGGGTAATGCAATAAATGATGCTCTTAGCTAGAGTACATTGATGCATGCAGTTCAACAGGCCAGTATTGAGTTTTGGTTGATGGACCTATTTTATGAAATGAACTTAGATGTCTAAGAGCCTCATGGAAATCCTATTCTTATAGAATTATAATTTACCTATAAAATCCTGTAGAGAATTAATCTATGGAAGATTTCATACCGTGAGGGATTAATCCTAACATCCAGTGTTACAAGAAAGGAAGAACCTCCTGGGTTAGATCACTGATGAGGATGAGGTATAAATCATCCATGTACATTTTTGGGTTCTTATATACATCAAAGTGCAATTGATTCATGAGTCTCATGAATATTATTGTGTGGTTAATCCTATTATTATGATCATATACTATGAATTATGCCTCATGTAGTGGTTTCCTGGTATAAAAAGGAAGATGGATAGATTTGTTACATGGTGTTCCTCCTATCAACAGGTGAAGGAAAACACCAATGACAAGTAGGAATCTTCCTTCCATTTCATATTATATAGTGAAAAAGGGATGACATCACAATGGATTTTTTGACTGGTTGGATGAGATCCCCTCAAGGTAAGGATGCAGTATGGGTGATCATGTATAAGATCATTAAGGTTGTTCAATTTTAACCTATTAATATGACCTTTTAATCGGATGATCTTGGAAGGATATAAGTCTGAGAGATTATATTACTTCCTGGAGTCCCATAGACTATTTTATCGGATATAGATAGTTATTTCACTTCTCAATTATGGAAAGGATTATATTGGTGGTTAGGTAAACAAGTAATCCTTAGTAGAGCATAATTCCCACATAATGAGGAGTAGTCTATGAACACAATACAATTGTTAGAAGATATTATTGGAGAATGCATCCTTGATTTTGGAGGATCATGGGAAAAAAATATTCCTATAGCCGAGTTCGCTTACAACAAAAACATTAAGTCTAGGATACATATGGATACATCTGATGCATTATATGGTAGTCCATTTCAATCACCTCTATAATGTTTATAGGTAAGGGAGGCTATGCAACATAGACCTTATCTCATTTAGAAGACTTCTAAGAAGGTTCAACAGATTAGGAAGTTAATGGATATGACCTAGTCTAGGTAGAAATTATATTCTAAACACTATCAATGACCTATATATTTCAAAGATGGGTATTGGGTATTCTTGTGTGTTTTGAAAAGATTTGGGGATCAAGGGTTCCTGAAGAAAGGTGAGTTTTTGACTCATTTTTTGGACCTTTTGAGTTTCTACAGAGGGCCAGATTAGTGGCTTATCACATATAACTTCCTTAGGGATGAAATCCTATGCATGAATTCTTTCACATTTCTTGATTACATTACCACTACTTAGAGTTATCTCATGTGTTCCAACCAAATAAAGTGGAACGTTATTTTGATTCTTATTTTTTAGGATCGCCCTATTCATATTGTCTATTGGAGAATGAAGGATTTCTACGGAAATTTGGTTTCTTTAGTCTGGGTTCGATGGAAGAATAGTCATGTACAAGAAGATATCATGGAGATATATGCTGATGTATGTGCCTTGTGTCATAATATTTTATCTGATGCTACTTTATTACCCTTTAAAGGACAACTTTGGGATATATTGTCTCAATGGGGGAGGTTGTAACACCTTGATGTTTAACTAAGTTATGAAACCTTTTAATTTAAACTTTAATTCATTGTATTTTTCCTAATATAAATTCTTATTTTTTTGAGTATCATTTGGGGGGTATATGAGGCTTATTCGAAGATTGAATCCCGGATGTTTCGAGGAAAGAAGTGGGTTGTATGGTTAGTTTAAACTGTGAAGCCTAGTCCACACAATTTAATTAAACTGCATGGGGTGCTCTAGTGCACTGTAGTTCACTACATAATTTTTTCTTACCATTCTTCCCATACCACATATCTGGGAAAATTATACATACATTATTTCATAGTAATTTTTCATAGGTTGTGCACGGTTAGTCTGAATGTGTTCCTAGTTCGGGTGAGTGGTGTTGAGCAATGTATTGTTCTCAAACAATTCAAAATAATGTTTTTTAAAGGGGGAGATTATTTTAAATAATACTCTGTCTCTTTATGATGATTTTGATGCTCACAAATACCCTTAATTATTTACTAATTATTTCGTTGAGTATTTTGCAGGAATTTATTTTATTTATTTATTTCAACAACGTAAGGTTCATTAACCATACGTTTCAAAATAACGTAAGGTTCCTTAACCATACGTTTCTTTTAACATAAAAAGTAAACTTTTCATCCATACGTTACGTTCATCAACGTAGGGTATAAACAGTGATTCCAGTACGCGCTAAAACTGATCTCGCGCTACAGTGATTCCAGAATGCGCTAAAATTGATCTCGCGCTACAGTGATTCCAGAACGCGTTAAAATTGATCTCGGAATAAATGAAGTATGAAATCTCGTTGTATGAAATAAATAAATAAAATAAATTCCTGTAAAATACTCAACGAAATAATTAGTAAATAATTAAGGGTATTTGTGAGCATCAAAATCATCATAAAGAGACAGAGTATTATTTAAAAAAATATCCCCATTTAAAAAACATTATTTTGAATTGTTTGAGAACAATACATTGCTCAACAATCTCCCCCTTTTTGATGATCACAAACCCCATAAAAACTCTGAAACAAGCTTCTCAAATAAAAAACTTGCAGCTTACTGCAATATGCTTGAAGAAAGGTATGACTCATTATTTAAAAAATATAAATCTATAAAGAACTTGCATAAAGCTATTTCAGATGAGAGAAATACTTTGCTAAAACAACATAAGGAATTAATTGACAAATACAACTCTGCTGACTCAAATAAAATTAATTTTGAATCAAAAATAAAAACTCTACATGATGAAGTAGAATCTTATAAAAAGGCTGCATTAGTTTTTACAAAAGGAGAAAACATCTTAAATGAGATACTTAGAAAAACTGTAATTAAAAAGGAAAGGTTTGGAATTGGAAGTAAAGGAGAAAAACCTAAGTTATACAAAAATTATTTTGTTCCTAGCACTAAACAGGTTATTTGTAACTTCTGTGGAACAAAAGGTCATATAGCTAAAAACTGTTTTCTAAGACAACCTCAAATATGTGGAATTAAGAAAGCTTATATTTCCAATGATCTATATGATTCAATCAATTTTAAGAAAACAAAGCAAATCTGGATACCCAGATCACTGCTTGCTAACACTCATGGACCCAAAAAAATATGGGTACCAAAGCAATTTGTTTGAATGTCTTTGCAGGTAGCAGGTCACCAAAGAAAGAAAGAAATATGGTATATGGACAGTGGCTGCTCAAGACACATGAGTGGAACTTCAGCTAATTTCTCTTCTCTTACTCGAAAGGAAGGAGGACTTGTCACCTTTGGTGACAATGCCAAAGGAAAGATTATTGGTATTGGAACAGTTGGAGATCCAAAGACAGTCTCAATCAACAAAGTACTTTATGTACAAGGGTTAAAACACAATCTGATAAGTATCTCTCAACTCTGTGATGATGGATACACTGTTGATTTTACTAACAATAGTTGTACTGTTTCTAAAGATAAACTGTTTAAGTTTAGAGCACCCAGAACTGATAATGTTTATACTTTGGATTTGTATTCCTTGTGTAAACAACAAGTAAACTGCTTAACTGCTAATATAAGTGAATCCTGGATCTGGCATAGAAGACTTGGTCATTGCAATATATATGCTTTACATAAATTATCTAAGAAACATCTAGTTTCTGATTTGCCTAGTCTCAAATTTGAAAATGACAGATTCTGTGATGCATGTCAGCTTGGCAAGCAACACAAATCATCATTCAAATCTGTTAATAAAGTTCCTACAACTAAACCTCTAGAACTTATCCATATGGATTTGTTTGGTCCTTCAAGAGTAGCAAGTTTAGCTGGTAAATTACATGTTTATGTATTAGTTGATGATTATTCTAGATTTACTTGGATTTTCTTTTTGAAATTTAAAAGTGAAGCTTTTAGTTTATTTGAAGGTTTTTGTAAATCTATTCAAAATGAAAAAGGTTTTAATATAATCTCACTGAGAAGTGATCATGGTGGAGAATTTGAGAACCAGGAATTTAATTCCTTTTGCTCAAACATGGGTATTAAACACACCTTCTCTGCTCCAAGAACACCTCAACAGAATGGGATTGTAGAAAGAAGAAATAGAACTATTCAAGAAATGGCTAGAACTATGTTAAATGAATATAGCCTACCTATATATTTCTGGGCAGAAGCTGTTAATACAGCTTGTTATATAATGAATATAATTTTAATAAGACCTATTTTGAAAAAGACACCCTATGAACTATGGAATAACAGAAAACCTAAAGTAAATTACTTTAAAGTTTTTGGATGCAAGGTTTACATCTTGAATACCAAAGATAATCTTGGTAAATTTGATCCAAAATCTGATAAAGGTATTTTCTTAGGATATTCTACAACCTCCAAAGCTTATAGAGTCTATAATAAAAAGTCAAGGATTGTTGAAGAATCAGTTCATGTAAAATTTGATGAATCTGATCCTTTTGAGAAAAGGATAGAACAAAGAGATGAACCTGATTCTAATGAAAACATGAGACTTGAGAATTTAAAGAATGATTTTGAAAATGATATAAAAGAAATTCAGTCCAGTTCAGAAGAACATGACACTGAAGAACCTTTGAATGTAATGCCTAGACAGTCTAGAACCTTAAAGAATCACCCTTTAGAATCTGTGATAGGTGACTTAGAGACTGGTATTCAAACTAGAAGAAACCTTGGAAACATAGTTGAATTCTCTGCTTTCCTATCCCAACAAGAACCTAAGACCATAGAAGAAGCCTTAGATGATGAGAGTTGGGTAATAGCAATGCAGGATGAATTGAACCAGTTCAAGAGAAATAAGGTTTGGGAATTAGTTGAAAGACCACATGATTATCCAGTAATATGAACTAAATGGGTCTTTAGGAATAAACAGGATGATCAAGGGATAATAACTAGAAATAAAGCAAGATTAGTAGCTAAAGGATATAATCAAGAAGAAGGAATAGATTATGATGAGACCTTTGCACCTGTAGCCAGGTTAGAAGCCATTATAATTCTTTTAGCCTATGCATCTTATATGAATTTTAAATTATTCAGATGGATGTTAAATCTTCCTTTTTAAATGGTTATTTAATGGAGGAAGTTTATGTTGAGCAACCTCCTGGTTTTGAAAATTCTCAAAAACCAGATTCTGTTTTCAAACTTACTAAAGCTCTTTATGGCCTTAAACAAGCACCTAGAGCTTGGTATGAAAGACTAAGTTCTTTTCTTTTGAAAAATGATTTTACTGTTGGACTGGCAGATCCAACACTCTTTAAGAAAACTGTGAAAAATAATGTTTTGTTGGTTCAAATTTATGTTGATGATGTAATTTTTGGATCAACCAATAAAATTCTTTGTCATGAATTTTCAGAATTAATGCAAAAAGAATTTGAAATGAGTATGATGGGAGAATTAAATTTCTTTTTGGGTCTTCAAATATTTCAAAAAGATTTTGGAAATGTTTTAAATCAATGCAAATACATTACTGATTTACTTAAGAAATTTGGACTTGAAAACAGCAAGCCATTTACAACTCCTATGTGTACTAATATAAAACATGATTTGGATGAAACTGGAAAATCAGTGGACAACAAGTTATATAGAGGTATGATTGGTAGTTTGTTATATCTTACTTCTAGTAGACCAGATTTAATGTATTCAGTATGTATTTGTGCTCGATTTCAATCAAATCCCAAAGAATCCCATTTAACTGCTGTTAAAAGAATTTTTAGATATTTAAAAGGTACTATTTATCAATCTCTGCTTTATCCAAAAACCTCTGATTTTAATTTAATTTCATATTCAGATGCTGACTTTGGAAGCTATAGATTAGATAGGAAGAGTACTTCAGGAACATGTCACTTTTTAGGGAAGTCTTTAGTATCATGGTCTAGTAAGAAACAACACTCAGTTGCCCTGTCAACAGCCGAGGAAGAATATGTGTCTACAGGTAGTTGCTGTGCACAGGTGTTGTGGATGAAAAACACTCTTATGAACTTTGGATTAAATTTCAATAATACACCTATTTTATGTGATAATACTAGTGCAATTAATATTTCAAAAAATCCTATTAGTCATTCTAGAACTAAGCACATTGATATAAGACTTCATTTTTTAAGAGATCATGTGTTTAAAAAGGATATATTTTTAGAATTTGTAAATACAGAAAATCAATTAGCAGATATTTTTACTAAACCACTTCCCACTGCAAGGTTTGAATTTATTAAGGGGGAGTTAGGTTTATTTAATTTTAAATAGTTTTTTTTAAATCTTATTCTGTTTTCGAATTCTGCTTAATTTCTGTTTTCCGCTATAAGTAATTTTATTTTGTTTTAAATAAAAGTAATGATTAGTGATTACACGGGAATCAAGGCTGTCAGAACCGTTTCACCTTCTAAACTGCTTCACCTTTTTTGGAAACCCTTTCGAAAACCTAAAACCGCACATCTGCTCCAAAACCCTTTTTGAATCTTCAAACCCTAAACTTACGAACCTTCAGAAATCATTGTTGGAATGGAAAAGACTAAGCGTCCAGATGAAGCCGAGAGTAGTGCTGTAAAGAAACCTAAGGTGGTTAGTCGGAAAATACTGCAAGGTAAAGTCATAGATTTAGAGTGGCTGTTTGAAACTAATTTACTGTTGAAGCAAGCGTTGTCGTTTCAAATCCTTGAGCAAGCTTTTAATAGTGAAAATTCTGAGTTTCTATATGAGGCAGAAATGAGACATTTCTTTAGAACTGTTCAGTTTAGCCTTGGAGATACAGAGGATAGTTTATTGGCTCAAATAGAGGATAAGGACTTTTCAATATCATCTGTAGAGATAAGTCAAATTCTTAACTGCCCTCATGAAAGAGTTTTTCATTTCGATTTACGGAATATTGGAGATTCTGTACATAAGTCTGAAGACATTATGTCTTTTCTGTTTGGAACCAGAGTGATAAAGAAGATGTTTATTAAGGATTTGGAGCCCGATCAGAAAACTTTGGTAAAATTTGTTCAGACTGGTTTAGCACCAAGAATGGCTGAGATGGAGAAAATCCTATACCCTGACATGTACATAATGTATCTTCTGATGTGTGATATTAAGTTTAATTTTCCTCGGTTTATGATAAGATATCTGAGTTACTGCTGTCAGAGTGAAGCAAGAATGACCTTTTTCCCTTATGGAAGGTTCATTTATTTGTTTTTGTTTAAAAGAGGAATGATCAGATTGGTAGATGCTGGGGTGAAATGTCACCACAGTAATGTTTTTAATGCTGGAACTTTGAGGAAAGTAGGATATTTCTGGAGCACAATTAAAGGAAAACTCTTACCTGTTGGAGCTGAGGAAAACTCGGAGAGTGCTCAGGCTCAACCGGCTAAGTCCAAGGAGGGACAAGCAGAATCAAGAGTTAGTACAGTGGCAAGGAGAATTCGTTTTGAGATGGAGGAAGTTGAGGAAGAGAGAAGTCAAGAAGGACTTCAATCTAGAAGGAAGAGGTCAATTGATGAAGAAATTATCTCTCCTGCCTTGGAATCCTCTGAACCGTTATTGTCTTATTCATTTGTGAGAGAAGCTGTTGTGGAGCAGACTGCACCGATAGAGGAACCAGCAGCTCAAACAGAAACTCAAAAAGAACCTCAATCTGCTGCTGTGGCTGTTGAAAAAGTAATTCAACAAGAACAACTTATGGAGGCAGTGTCTGGTGAAGAAGTGGCCCGACCTCAAGATTTACATGAAAATATTGTTCTTGACCAATCAGTAGAAGTCAGAGAGACTACTGTTCGTGATGAACATACTTCTGAAGCTAATACAGAGGTACTTCAGTAAGATTTTTCAGTGGAAGAATTTCAGGCTTCAAAAGATAGTTCAGTGGATCAACCTTGTCAGGACAAGGACAAAGAACAGTCAGATGCAGATTCCTTACCACTTTCCCTGCTTCATCAACCTAATTCTGGACATGAGAATCGAGCACAGGGTGCCCCTGATTCGAGAAAAGAAGAAGTTGTTGAGTTGTACAAGCGTATCTCTCAGTTAGAATCTGAGAATGTGAGTCTCAGAAATTCTCTGAACTTAGAGAAGTTGAAGATTCAGAAGATGAAAGAATGTACTGTTTCAAGACAGGAAGTAGATTTGTTTAAGACTGATATGCTGCATGCTGTTGATCAGTTAAAATCAGAGTTAGTAAAGAAAGATGATTTGTCTGAGTTGAAGATTTACATGGAGAATAAATTTGAGACTGTTGCAAACAGTGCTGTGAGTGGATCAGGCTCTTCACCTGATTTGATTCGGAAATTTCAAGCAATTATTGGAGAAATGAGCAATATGAGTGACAGATTACACGATGTTCAGTGTAATAGTGCCCCTTTGTCAGTTTTGCAAGATAATCAGAGATTTTTAGTGGATCAGTTGACATCTGGAGAGCAACCGATTAGGATTCTTCTGAATCAGTTATCAGAAAAACTGGCTCTTTTTGTTGAAAAATAAGAAAGAATGCATGAGTTTTTCAGAGTTAATTTGATTGAAGATATTCATATGACTCAAGAGAACAGAGACATTATCATCAAGTTAGGAGATGGGATGATGAAGAGGCTCAGAGAACAGTTTACAGAGATAAAGACCGCGATTCAAAGGAGATAGACACCTTTTTCCCTGTCTTATCTATAAACCTTGATTCCTCTGTATATCACAATCGTTTATATATAACAGCTTGTGAATGAAAATTCTTTTCTTACTTTTTTTTTGTTTTGTTGTTTATTGATTTATGATTGAGTTAGCCAGTATAACAAATTCACTTATTCATACACAGTTAATTATAGCATTTACTTATAGTTCAGTGCAATATTGAATGTGTTCAAATCCGTAATTTTTCATTCTTTTTGATATCACAAAAAGGGGGAGAATTTGGATAAACACAACATTTAAATTCATTTGTTTCCTATGAAGAAATTTGAATATATGGGAGAATTTGGATATATACGACATTTATCTTTTATCTATTTTTAGCTGAAAATTTATTTTTATGGGGGAGAAATTTTATTATAGTTAAATATTGTTTTAATCCTTTCAAAATTCTAAAATTTTATAAAACTAATTTTTTAATAAAGATTGCAATTAAATTAGTTCTATTATTTTCTGGGTTTTGTGATCATCAAAAAGGGGGAGATTGTTGAGCAATGTATTGTTCTCAAACAATTCAAAATAATGTTTTTTAAAGGGGGAGATTATTTTAAATAATACTCTGTCTCTTTATGATGATTTTGATGCTCACAAATACCCTTAATTATTTACTAATTATTTCGTTGAGTATTTTGCAGGAATTTATTTTATTTATTTATTTCATACAACGAGATTTCATACTTCATTTATTCCGAGATCAATTTTAGCGCGTTCTGGAATCACTGTAGCGCGAGATCAATTTTAGCGCATTCTGGAATCACTGTAGCGCGAGATCAGTTTTAGCGCGTACTGGAATCACTGTTCATACCCTACGTTGATGAACGTAACGTATGGATGAAAAGTTTACTTTTTATGTTAAAAGAAACGTATGGTTAAGGAACCTTACGTTATTTTGAAACGTATGGTTAATGAACCTTACGTTGTTGAAAAGTATGGAAGAAGAACATTACGTTTGGAAGGAACCTTACGTTTTTGTTGTTGGACAAGTATGGAAGAGAAACCGTACGTTAGTTTTCAGTGTTGAGTTTGTTTCTCAAAAGTATGGATCATCAACCTTACTTTTATAATCAACCGTACGTTCTTTGGAGAGTTGAAGCAAGACAAAGTATGGATGATCAACCCTACGTTTGAATGCTGAAGAGAATGTATGTATGTTCAACCTTACGTTCTGAACCTTACGTTTGTGAACCTTACGTTTGTGAACCCTACGTTTGGAGCCACGTCATCAACCCTACGTTTGGCGTCGGGATATTTTTGACAGACTATATTTCCTTTTGCATTGGTCAAACAGGCGGATTATTAAGCGGATTTCGAGCCGATTCTTAAGTACAACTTTGACTGAATCAAAGACGATTTTCAACGGATTAATGATTGATTTAAACAGAGCTTTTTATGCCGATTCTTCAGGGGAGTTACAATGGCTCTGTTATTTCATTTTTTTTAATATCGCGAATCTAAAGGAGATTTTCATGGATCTATTTATGCGGAAGATTTTCTCAGATTTGAATATATGTGTTCTATCTTGGAAACTTCGGATATATATATACACAGGAAAGTGTATGAAATATATAGATTGATCTTTTAACGAGCAAGAAATAGAGACTGTGTGAAGGCGTTCTATTCTGGTGATCGAGAAGAAGTGTAAAACCTTTTTTACCGAAGGAAGATCTTGATAGCAGATTCACGTGTTCTACATCGACTATCTGTTGTGAATATACTGCTGCTGAAGTTGTGAAGTTTCTTGTAATATCTATTGCAACTGGATCGACTCAGAATTGTTTTGATTACAGATCTTTATTTTCTGAAGACGACGATCTATCTACTGTCAATTGCATTCTGTTGCAATTGTGAAGAACAACTGGAGAAGTGTTTTCTTTATCGAAACCCTTTTTATTTTTGAGTGATCAGCTTCTCGTTCTAAGCTGTGTGGGTTCGTGTTTGAACCAGGAAGGCTGTGTTTGCCTGAAACTTGTAAAGGTGTCAACTGCCTGTACTCAGTTGTGAACAGGTCTGTGGAAACGAGGACCAGATAGTGAAAATCGCCAAGCTCGTGGATTTGAGCGTTGGTGGAGTGGACTAGGGGCCTTCTGTTCCCCGAACCACTATACATCCGTGTGTTCATGATTTTACTTTTTCCGCTGCATATTTAATCGTGCTAAAGCATAGTGGACAGAATTTGTCTAAATTGAAGAGATTGTAATAATTTTGAAAAGACACAATTCACCCCCCCTCTTGTGTGTAATCCGTAGATTCAGATCCAACAATTGGTATCAAAGGAGGAGCTTCTTATTTTTAAAGTCTTATCAAGCTAGAAGTATTTAAAGATTATACATAGTGTATCATGGCTGATACGAGAGAGGGAATGTCAATGGTCAGAGCACCTTACTTTAATGGAGATAATTATGGCTGCTGGAAATCACGTATGATTATTTATCTGAAAAATCTTGGTTACAAAGTCTATTCAAAGATTCTGACTCCCTATGAAATTTATGAAAATCCCGATACATGGAGTGTTGCTACAGAGGATGAGTATGACATGAATTCAAAAGCTATGAATGCAATCATCAGTGGTCTAGGACCGGATGAATTTAACAGAGTATCTCAATGCCCGACTGTATATGAAATGTGGCAAACAATAGCTGTTGCTTATGAAGGAACAGATAATGTAAGATAGATGAGATATGCAACTGCTAAATTAAAATTCGATACTTTCAGAATGATTGAAGGAGAGAGCATCACTCAGATGAATGGAAGATTGACAGAAATTGCCAATAATATAACAGCTCTAGGAGAACCAATCAAGCAGGCTGATCAAGCGTTAAAGGTACTGAGAGTACTTCCTACTCGATGGAATGGAATCTCTGCAGCAATCAGACAATCAACTTCTGTTAAAGATCTAACTATGAGTGAGATGATTGGTACATTGATGATGTACGAGGCTGAAATGCAAGATGAGGTAAATGAGCATAAAGTCTACATAAAAAGGGAAAATACTGCTTTGAAAGTGACTTCTCAACAAAAGGATAGAAAGATGAAGAACAGAGAAGTAAGTGCTAAATCAGAAAGCTCTGATTCTTCAAATTCGGATGAAGAACTGGCTCAGCTAGCCAGAAAATTCAGAAAGTTCTACAGTAAGAAGAAAGACTTCAAGAAATCCTTCAAGAAGGATAGAAAGGAAGTGAGATGTTATGAATGCAAAAAGATGGGACATATCATACCGGATTGCCCAAAATTGAAAGATGCAAAGAAGAAGAAATTCTTCAAAATAGATGATTACGAGCAAGAAACAGAGACTGTGTGAAGGCGTTCTTTTCTGGTGATCGAGAAGAAGTGTAAAACCTTTTTTACCGAAGGAAGATCTTGATAGCAGATTCACGTGTTCTACATCGACTATCTGTTGTGAATCTACTGCTGCTGAAGTTGTGAAGTTTCTTGTAATATCTATTGCAACTGGATCGACTCAGAACTGTTTTGATTACAGATCTTTATTTTCTGAAGACGACGATCTATCTACTGTCAATTGCATTCTGTTGCAATTGTGAAGAACAACTGGAGAAGTGTTTTCTTTATCGAAACCATTTTTATTTTTGAGTGATCAGCTTCTCGTTCTAAGCTGTGTGGGTTCGTGTTTGAACCAGGAAGGTTGTGTTTTCCTGAAACTTGTAAAGGTGTCAACTGCCTGTACTCAGTTGTGAACAGGTCTGTGGAAACGAGGACCAGATAGTGAAAATCGCCAAGCTCGTGGATTTGAGCGTTGGTGGAGTGGACTAGGGGCCTTCTGTTCCCCGAACCACTATACATCCGTGTGTTCATGTTTTTACTTTTTCCGCTGCATATTTAATCGTGCTAAAGCATAGTGGACAGAATTTGTCTAAATTGAAGAGATTGTAATAATTTTGAAAAGACACAATTCACCCCCCCTCTTGTGTGTAATCCGTAGATTCAGATCCAACAAGTGGTTCCCTAGGATAGTGACTCTTTCCCGATTGGTTCATGGTTTTGGAAATTGTGAAACCATAAAATGTAACCCCTTTTATAGGGTGAAATTATGAAATATCCCTACTTCTATACTGATAACTTAAACCCTCAATTAATCCTCCATTTATCCAGTAGAAACTTGTGTGAAGAGATCCTCCACCCTTCTCACCTAGGCTTTGATCCCTACTATTCAATTGGAGTACAAATCAAGCTATGTATGTCACATTGGATCACCAATAGTTATAGATTCAATATATAACCTTTTTTATTGGTTTCTATCACTATCCATTTTGTGATCTTTATATAGGACCTTTTTCTATACATTCATGGGTTTTGTATATTTCTCCATTTTATTTTGTTTTACTTTGAATTAAATACCGATACTATTTTATTTATCATCTACCCTCAAATGGTAGTTGGTCAATAACTTTTACATAAGGCATTGTTTGTTATTAGATTATCATAATTGTGCCGTACACTGGATCCTCCAAACATTTCTTTTAAAATTAATTATTTTCTAAAATTAATTTTTAGACATTAAATGTAATTCCCACATATTACCTGAACTTGTTTTCAGGTTTTTAACCTCAACCCAAACAACTTATAAGGTGGGTTCATTAAACTATCCTAAGATAAAACCACCCTTTAGGGTGTATATTCTTTCCACCCATTTTGTAAGACTTAAGTAGATTAAATGAGTTAATGAATGGATTAAATAATGAAATTATAATGTAATAGATGATTCTATCTAGGTATGGAAATTAAAATATCCCTTGATTATTATATTACTTGTTTTATTTTGGAAATTACGGTATGGCACTCAGGTTTATTTATGGAATGGAACTGACATTAAATAACGATGTGAAATTGATAATGATTATCAGTATGGTATCAATATTGATTATGGAATGGAATTGATGAGGTGGAAAAGGTATGTAACCTACAATCCTAATATAAATTTTTATCTCTGGATATTAGGATTCCTCATCCATGGGATATGGGTTCCTAGACAATGTAGGTCTATACTATTCCTAGTTCACTTTGGATGAGTTCCTTGGGCTTGAGGAGGCCTCCAATATCTTTATCCAAGGGATGTAGAACATGTAGTTCTGAAACCATTTTATGTATGTAGAATATTCAAAATATAGTAGTTACTTTCACACTTTACCTTTATGTACTAATATTCATCATTTATTTCCTACCCATGGTTACAACCTCTCTTACTAAACTTTTTAAAAAAATTTATTAATAGATTATCTTTACCTATTTTAACTGAACACGGTTATACTTATTATACATAAGTTAATTTTTTTTATTGATACTGTTGGTAGTGGCATATCGACTATATCTCCCACCATGTTTAGACCACCAATTGGCACCCTTATAGACTTCTTGGATGAAGGTTGGGAAAAGGGAAATAACTCGGGCATGGATGCCTGATTGGCTTATAGCATGGGATTTTGTGAGCACGGGACTGAGCCTTGGATCATTGTGTAATGAAAGATATCCTTTTTTGATTTTTTACTTTTTTATCTATATAATGTATGTGTGTCTACTACCAGGTATTCCTGACATCATTGTATAGTTTCATGACAAACTCTACATTTTTTATATATCACCATTTTTTGATTGATTATTACTATTTTCTAGATGATTTAATTCCACCTCTCGATTTTTATTTATTCTAGTATCCTTATTTATTCAATTATTATCACCACTATGCTACTCTGATGATGAGGTTATAGTCCCCTATTGTAACACATTTAACCATCACTGCTAGATGGTAGCCTTTGGAGTATGAGGACTCACACTTGAGACCATGTGAACAACCAGTTTTGATAAATTATTAGTGAACCGAGTTAGGTATGTTACTTGGATTTCTCAAAGTGGTATAAATAAAATATATAGTGGGTGTCCTTTTATATGTTTGGGGAGGGACACTGTTGTAATTTTTTATAATAATATAATAAATAAAATAATATTCATGTAAAATTGGTTCCAAAATGTCATCTATTTGAATATAAGAAATATATTGTCTTAATATATTTGTCCAATTTAATTTAGATAGGTTTTTTGTGTCATTTTATACATTATATTGGGTTAACTGATTCATTAACCATTTTTAACCTTAACCGTGGTAACAACATTTTTAATTATCAAGGATTATAAATTTACTTATAATGTGATAATTGGATCATAAATAGGAAATGGATGAAATTTTATAACATATATTACCCCTTGTCCTCTTTCAATATTTTTATGATTTTTAAATAATTTAATAAAATATTTTTTCACAAAATATCATTATTTTCATTTTTACACTATTCATTTAATTTGAATTTAATGTCATGAATGTAGTGATGTAATTATAATATAATCCTTTAAAACATCACTAATATTTTATATTAATCTATAAAATTCATTTAATAAAACAATTCACTCAAAATTTACTACATTTAATATTTTTAAAATCATTTTGGTTTTTATTTGAAAAAAAATTGTGTGGGAATTACGTAAGGTCATAAGATAATTATTCTATCACTAAAAATTAAAAATACTTACCATGATAAAAAAATTAACACAAATTTTAAAAATATATTTATAACTCTACTTATCCATTTTTATCCTTATGTAAAACGATTAGATATATTAAATTAAATAGGGTGACATTTTTTAATTTTCTGTACATAAAATAATTTAAATAACATTGTCATGGTATAATGGATCCAAAGATATATATACTAGAATTTGGGACGAATAGGGTAAAATTTATCCCTTTCAATAAAATAAAGTTATGTTTTTGGTCTATTTCAAGACCATATTTTATTATTTTAACCCTATTTCACCCATTTTACCCTTACCAAGATGAAAAATATTTACCATGGTTACTATTCATAATGAAAAAAAATAAAATGGAATGAATTACTGAATTTGAATATTATAAATCAAAATATGGTATCCATTTCTAAATATTCAATATCTATAAGTAGATGAAATAAATTTTAATATAAATATTGAAAACTCAACAAAATATAGTTTTTAGAAAAATGATTTTTTAAGCATAAATTTTAATTTATATCAAATAATTGATATTGCTAATTTGAATTTAATAAATTAGATTACTATAAATAAAATGTATTTAATTTTACTTTAATACCAAATCCAAAATATAATAGGTCGTTAAATTACTTTATTTAATTAAAAGAAGTGATAATATTTGAGAAATCGATATTTTTCACTATTCACTAAAAATTGAATCATTTTAGAAAAATATCAAAATTTCACCTTATGTTAATTTTAATATGATGATTTCAAAAATTATTTTCATATTAAAAAATACATTTTATAATTTTATTTAATTTATTATAATATTCAGACACAAAATTCAATAAAAATCATTTTTGAAGAAAATACATTTTGAATCATAAAATGAGTTCAAAAAAAATTACGGGATTATATCCTAAAAATTAATAAATAAATTTTTATTGATAAAGGCCACTATATATTTATTTCATAATTTTCTACTCATATTCATACCCTTCAATTCAATTACTATGTTATAATAATTTTTTATAATATAAATTAATTTTTAAAAGCATGGTTTTTCATGACAAGCAAGATGTCAAGATTACTATTCTTTAACTAAATTTTTAGTATGTTACATCCCCCACCAAAATAAATTTCACCCTAAATTTTTTTTATTTGTATTCAAAGTTTATATATTTGGAAATATGTTTTTGGAAAACCCACATCATACATAGTGATCATAAAACATTTATTAAAAAAGGGAAGTGTGAAACATGATAGTTACAACATAATTGGATTACCAGATAAGGATAAAATTGGTTGGATGTTTAAATATATACATGGATGTGAATGATAATTCCAAAAGAATAATATAGAGTGATATAGAAGATCTTTATGATAAAGATAAAGACCATAAAATCATAAATTATTGATTATTGAGTAGCCATTGATTCCTCATAAATAAAGGTAAAATTATAAAATTTTATTTCAAGATCATATTATTAATGTTTATGGATTATTTTACTATAAATATTTAGAAGATGATAGAATATAATTACTTTATTTATTTTCTATTAAAACAAAAACTTTATCTTTTGTTTGTGCTTCGATCAATTTCCACTTCATCCCTTACACCATCAAATGAATATTCAAGATGAATTTTCCATGCCTGAAGTACTAAAATTAACTTTTAATGAATCATAAGATCCTTAAAAGAATAATAATTCATTCTTAATATCTCTATATATTTACCCAAAATAAAATTATTATCCTAGATTATCCAATATAATATATTATACTTAACCCCATACATCAATAGGAAAATTTCAACATTAAATATTCCATAAATACTTGAACTTAAAATTGTTCCAAAAAATATCCAACCAAATTCAGAATCCAAAAATTCATAAATAAGCTCACAAAATATCCAAAATAAACTTAAAATTAATACACCTTAACAATATGAAGTAGCTAGATATGTCACATAATAAATATGTGAATATATTGATCATATATTCTCATAAACCATGGTAATAACTTGAATTACCATAAATCCAAAATGAATAAATATATGCTTCCCAAAAATTAACTCACTCCTCATTAAATAAATAAAATAACAGATTATTGAAATTATTCCATAACTCCAAAAATACTATACACTCTAATAAAGATAACATAAATCACTTTTTCAAGAAATCAGTAATCAGTTCCAAGGTCAACAATACTATCCAATTTGATTTTTCAAAAATATATTTATCTTAACTAAACATTATTATTTCATCATTGGTCATATATTAAGGGTTATTTTTCCCTAAATCATGTTTTTTTTCGTAAAATTTAATATTACTAGTAAATCAATTTTCTAGGTCATCAATACCCTTAAATATATTCTTACAAATCCCTGTGAAAAACTTACTATAAAACAAAATTTAAATGTTTCATGATTCTTATAACAAAAATACCATTGATAAAAATTACTCTAAAACATAAGACTTCATTTCCAATACATAAACACTTCAACCATTCCACAAACTTCTTAAACCACTACCTTGGCTTCACCATCTTATTCCTTAATACATTATTCCATTAATATTCCATTCATAGTCACTTCATCATCAATATTAATATCTTTACTCATATAGCCTTTTTGATCCTCTTTTATATCTTTCCCCTAAGCATATTTATATAAAAAATTCCCATATTTTCAATATTTAAAACATTCAACCATTGATGAAAACATAGGGAAACCATTATTCTCATACATTGGGTTAACCAAAATTTTCAATTTTTATTTTCAAATTACTTGCTCTATGTACTACTTTTCAGCACGTTAAACATATTCTTGTTCCTTTGAGAAATTCCCTTGGGTGTTTCTTTCAACATACATTCAATTTATGAAAGTGAATATTTTTTTCCTCCATGATCTTTATAAAACTCAATGTTTATTCTGTTAAGAATTCCAGGAAACTCAATCGTGTTGATATTGTTAGTCATATAATGAGATAGATGATTAGACATAATCCCAAGGTTTCAAATTGCAGTTCTCATTTCACTTAGTATCTTATAAATTTAATAATTCCGTTTTTAATTACATTAGTGTTAAGAAATTACTCTTGGTTTCTAAAATTTAATAAAAAACCATTGTTTGGGAAACATTAATCATAGTAAGAAACCAAATTATCATGAGAAATCATTTATAAGATGTTTAAATCATGAATCCTTATTTTCAATCTATGAAACCTTAGGTATAACCTAGTTAATTCTATTGTAGTTGGTGTCCTAGGAATAACTATTTTTACATTTATTACTTTTATATTATATGTATTGAATTTTAATTAAACATCTTATTATATATTTTTTATATTTCTATATGGATTTAATGTAATAAAATCCTATAGTATTTGTTGTATTGATAAGGTTTCATCAGTTTCCCACCATGATGAGAACCTTGAAATTCTATGAAAATATTATTAATATGGTTTTGTGATTTAATGATTTATTATGATGTCACATATAGTATTTAGATCGTCAGGTGTGAGTACTAATAAGTGGATGATGCTTCTTCTCATGAATTTTACACTTGGTAATATCTAATTCAAGAGATTATAAGAATAGACCCACCAGCAAGAATTCCTTATGTTTTGGTGTCATCAGATATTCCTATTTTTGGAGTGTGTGTAGTGGCCCTTATACTTTAATACTATAATTGGTTCATTTCATGACTCGTACACTTAAATTTATTGATGAAAACCATTACACCATATTTTGGATGAAAGTAGGGTATGTTGGGTTTTCCATGACTGACATGTCATTAATGTATATGTTGGGGAAGGATCTTTCCCTTCCATATTTATATAAGATGATATCTAAACCCTTTGATTGGAATTTAACCGTCTCTATAAATTCTATGTCCATAGTGTAATGATGTGTTTATTTCTGATAATAAAATAAAGACAAATCAATCATGTTGGTTTATGACACATTCGTGGAACCTTCTTGATGGGATATTGTGACAAAGGTATTGTATTACACCTTTAATGTTCATATTTGGATGTTGACATTGCGATATTAAGTTCTTTCTCTTGGGTTCCTTGACCTATTTCTAGATAGTAATCGTGAACATTAGGTAAGTGTACCTAATTCAAACAAGAAATAATCTTATAGGGTCACACACTACATGTTCTCATTTACCTCTATAAAATTATATTTTAATTTAATTAATGGAATAAGTATTTTTATCAAGATTGAGGAAAAATATTATCCAACTTATATTTATCTCATAAATTTAATAAATATTTATTCATTGGCATGTGAATAAAAATATATTTATTAATTTATTGAGTATTTAGAAAATATTTATTCATTGATATATATTTAAAAATTTATTTATGAATACATTTTTTTTGAGTATTCAATAATTACCAAGGAGTTCAAACCAACCAGGAATGCGTTCGGTGATAAATAATCATTTTCCAGATGATAAATATTATTTATCAGTTTGTGTAAGTTGTCCCTCACCACAAAACAATAATAATAATAACAATAATATGTGTCATGTAGCTTCCTTAAAGGTTATAATATTATATAATGGATGAAATTTTTTAAGTTATTATTTTAACTTAATCCCTAGATTTATAAATAGACTATTATGTATATTTTTTGGATCATCAGTGTGCAATAAAAAAAATTGTTTCACACAATGAATTTACCCTTGACTCTACCTCCTCTCTTCCCCTCATGAATGAGAAACACAAGAGAAATTTTTCAAGATCGAAGAACAAGAGATCAAGAAAAAAGAACACAAGACATTATATTCACCTCAATGGCACCCGGATACCGAGTGGTGTTTCTTGGAGATCAAAGGAGCACATGTGGATCACATTTAAGTGGATTCTATCCTTGGATCCTAAAATCACAATTTAGGCAATCTGAAAGGGCCTTTTTTATATGATCAACATTCATTAATGATGAAATTTTATAGGCCTGGTTAATAATTTCTTCATATATTAAATAAATTAGTTACAAATGTTTCATGGAAAATCCTCACTCATGGTTTTGGGAAATGATAATTAAAATAAATTTTAATATATCACCCACCACAACATACTTCTATTATACTTGAAAATAACCCAATCATAATAATAAAATATTTATATATTTCATAATTGTTTATAAATAAAATGTGTGTTATCCAAGAATATCCCTCAGGAGTTTCAAACTAGGTACCCAATAAGGGAATACATTTAATTAAATAGATTCATAAAAGATATTTACTTGAATAATGGATTTCAAGGTTATTGTCCATATATGAAACTATCCCAAAAGAACTTAAACTCATAGTATCCATATTGGGATGCTTTTCTTAAGAAAAACACACTCCTATCATTATAATAACTTAGATTGTTCTCTTATACAAAGGATTATCCTAGGTGTTCTCACTAATGTTTTCTCACCACAGTTTCCAAAGGTAACCAAACATTTCTATGATACCAACTGTATTGACCCATAATTTGTATAAATAGATATTATATATTGTTATATTAACATTTATTATAGAATATTAAAATCCACAATAGAACCATATAGGTTTAGTATAATTGGAAACAAGGATATAAAAACAACTTGTACATAATAGATCTACATCATCCTACTCTAAGTTCTTCTTAACTAATACCCTTATTAGACATATCATACATAAAATCATTCTTCATAATATGGTGAAAGGAAACATATGAAAAGGTGAGCTCATATTCTCTATAATGTTAAAAAAGGGAAAAACAAATGACAAGTTAAACTTAACATGATCTTAATTGTAAGAGATCATGAGATTAACATTTGAAAACCATACTCTGCATATCAAATATCATAATTTTTAGTCATGGAATAAATCTTAGTAGTTCATAATACATGAATAATAAATGAATCAATAACCATGATCCATTAAAGTATAAAATTAGCATAAGAAATCAGTTTATTTCATAAAATTAACCATAGAAAATAATTTCCTTAGTCGTCAAGGACCACTAAATATGGAATCCCACCATCTTATTACAATACTTTTCATTAAATTACAAAAAGAGGATATTTAAAGACTAGTGTCCTGAAAAAATGGTACAAAAAACATGAAAACATAAAAAAATTATTTTAATAATCTTGAAAATATTCTTGAAAAGGTCCTACTAAGTAAAATTACTACATCTCATAACCTGGAGATATACATCAAATTAAAGGGTGAGTAGAAGGCCTAGTAATTAAAACAATTGAAACTGTTTACAAGTGATCTTGAGAGATATAAATAAGAATATGAGGGATATCATAAAGAAATGATAAAGAGGCATATCATAGCAATAATAACTTGAAAAATAACTTGAAAATTTGGCAACAAAATTTAATTTATACTTTCATAAGCATATCACCAAGGTCCATCCCCAAGGTGTCATAAAAATTACCATGGTTTTTCACCAAAGTATCATAAAACTTTTCATCTCTAGAGATTAATATATTTACCCAATACATTGAAAAATAGTAAGGGAACACCCTTAATATTTCTATATATTAATTTTATTCACATATATTATAATGAAACATTTTATAAATAACCCAAATGGAATAAAAGAAATGGGTTTCCTATCAAAATTGGGACGTTTTAAAAAGTTCTTAAAAAAAGATCATTATGTCATTTATAACCAATGGAAAGAGAATGAGGGTTTTATGTATGTAAATTCAAGAATAAAATATATAATTTTTTTCTTTATTAATAACCCTATAAATTAAATAGGTTTGGGTATTCACCTAAACAGAATAATATAACTTCATTAGAAAAAGAGAGAGATTTTGAGACAAATAATCTACAGCATAACCTCTATACAACATGGATTTAGAACACATTGAAAAGAGAGAGGAAAAGGGAATCCCATCCATTAATGAATCATAATAATTTATGTGGAAAGAATAATATGTAAATAAGAAAATTTTATGTAAACTCGAAGGATATACCACCTAAAAGAGAACTTGAATGGAAAAAAGGAGAATTTGAAAATTCCCTTACGAAAAGTCAGTAGCCTAATGATGTCACTTAAACATTTACAAAATTAATAAATGAGAGAAAAAAGGGTATCTCATCATATGTAAATAAAATATATAGTAATATGGATACATAATATCATACCACAACTTGTGAAAATTGAAATTCAAAGACATAACATAAAGGAAGTGTTAACTAAAATATGAGGGTGAATGGTTCCCTTACCTTGAAAAGTAACATAAAAAACTCGAAGGTTGAAAAATTGGGTAGATTAAGGGATCCTCGGAAGGTAAAAAGACAATAGATTTGTCAAATAAAAATTTGGAATAAAATAAATGATGGAATGAGTTGGTAATTATAGTAATAGTGAGGGAATATTTTATTAATTTCCAAGGGACACATCATTAGTGGTATTGAAAAAACCGTGGGCTTTCCCACTATATTTTCCCATGGTATTGGCCGCTTGGGAAACATCATAACATATTGTACTGTACACAAGTAGACCAGAACTATTACATCATTATTACATCATTAATTATGTCATTAAATACACGGAAACTCAAAACTGTATTTTTACTATTCACTAAAAAAACAAAACATTTATTAAAAATCTCAAAAATTCACCCAGACCTAATATAGATTCTCTGAATTCAAAAATGAACTCTATTTTATTGAAATAATTTTATAATTATGAGATATTTAATTTTTAAGTGAAAACACTTTTTGCCTTAAAAAATACTAATTCTTGACTAATAATTTATGAAATAGATATTTTCTTATGGTATGATATCATATTACCAGTAAAGATCCCTAAATTATATTTATACTTTCTAAAGTGAGGTTACCATTCCCTTGGTCACATGGCTATTCATAAGGGTAATATTATTATTCATAATTTACTATTCAACAAAAATTAAGTTGATCTTATTAGAATCTAAATTTCTTACAGACCGCAACTGTAGAAGACCATTTTTTGAATATCATTTGTAATTATTAATTATTTAAAGTATATATTTTTTTATAAAATATAATTTTCCCAATATTCATCAATAATATGGAACTTCTATAAATACCTCCTATATTTATCTTGATATTTGAAATTAAATTTTTTTACTACAACAAGAAATAACAATTTTATTTATACAAAAGGATTATACAAAGTAACTATGGAATCGTTACATAACCCCTTATAACACCTGCGTTGGACCTACGAGTAAGGTGTGAAATAGTGACAGAATCTCGGGGCGGCTCAGACAACATTGCTGGAGTGGTTATTTCTATCATCTTGAACTTTTCCCGTAAGCGAATCTGTTCAATCATAACGAGTTAGAGTTCATATTGGTCTTGGTCTAGAGAAAATACCAGTGATGCTACCACCTTCCCACACTCCATTATATAGGCTTCATATGGATTGAGTCTACTAGATGAGTCCATCAACTCTTCTTTTTTGTATTAATTAACCATGAACATTTTTATTTATAAACAATAATCATAACATTAAGAGTGTAGTTTCCAATGATCACATTGACCAATGATCGTATAATAGTCAACACCCAACAGTATCATTTTAATTATACTCAGTTCATTAATAAAATAATAGAGTTTCATTGAGTATAAAATAAAATAGCACAAGAATTTCAAAATATAAATATCATTCAAATGTTCGGGTCCTTACATTCTCCCCCCCTTAAGAAATTTCATCCTTGAAATTTGAACTTGTACCCTCATAAGAGAAAAGGTGCTGGTACATCTGCCTCATAGACTCCTCTAGTTCCCACATGGTTTCTTCAAATTTTTTGTTCCTCTATTACACCATAACATGGTTGGTAGTCTTGTTGTGTAGAACCTTGTCTCTACGATCTAATATCTCCACCAGCTAATGCTCATAAGAGAGCTCATGTTGCAGTTGTACCACCTCTGGATTTAGTTCATGTGAAGGGTTAGGTATGCACTTCCTCAATAGGTATACGTTGATGAAATCATGAACTTGTGCTAGATTTGGAGGAAGTTCAAGCCAACAGGACACTTCTCTTATGTGGTCATGGATTTCATAAGGGCCAATATTCCAAAGTATTATCTTCCCTTTCTTCCCAAACCTCACTAGTCTCTTCTAAGGTGAAATTTTAAGAAAGACATTGTAACCAACATAAAACTCCAAGTCCCTTCAATGGTTATCAGCATAACTATTATTCTAACTATGAGTAGCCTTAATGTGTTACTGGATGGAATGAACCTTTTCTGTCATTTCTTACACAAGATCATACCCATGAATATTACTCTCACTAACATCATCCCAACAAGTAGGAGTTCTACATCGCTTACCATGTAGAGATTCATAAGGTTCCATTTGAATTCTTCAGTGGAATCTATTATTGTAATAGAACTAAACTAATGGGATATTTTGATCCCATCCACCATTGAATTCCATTTATCTTGTTCTCAGCATTTCCTCGATTGTTTTCCTATTACATTTAGATTGGACATCATCTTGGGGGTGATAGGCCATACTGAAATTCAATTCAATACATAGAGCATGTAGAATACTTCTCCAGAATTTTGATGTGAACCTTGGATCATGATCAGATACAATAGAAAGTGTAACTCCATGTCACCTTAATACTAACATCATGTAAATCCTTGAATGTTGATTAGGAGATAAATCTGTCCAAATAGAGATAAAATGGGATGTCTTGGTGAGACGGTCCACTATAACACATATCTTATTGTTTCCCATAAAAGTTCTTGGGAGACCAGTGTCCAAGTTCATAGTGATATTTTCCCACTTCCATGCAGGTATGTGTAGTGGTTGTAATACCCCTTTAAGAAGTAGTTTCTCTTCCATCACTTGGTAACATACCAGGAACCTTGAAGTGTAGTTAGAAATGTTGTTTTTTTATTATCCCACCAGTAATGATTACGATGGTCCCTATACATTTTCATGCTTCTAGGATGTATAGAGAAAGTAGAGCTACGAGCTTCATCCATTATCTCCTTCTTTATTTCTAGAATAGATGGAAAACATAGTCTTGTACAAAATCATAGTACACCTTCTTGATCAATATTGAACTCAGGAAACTTCCCATACTTCAAAGCCTAAAACTTCTTCTGTAACAAAGGATATTATTTTTTATCATTCTTGATCTTCTCTTGTAATAACGATTAAGAAATCATTTGGGATAGGGTTGATGATTTCCCTTCCCTTATAATTCACATGTCCAGTTTTACTAGGTAATTGATCGAAGGATCTCTTTGAATTCTCATTATGGATAGAACAACTGGGTCTTTCCTACTTAATGCATCAGTGACTATATTTGATCTTTTGGGATGGTAATGAATTGAACAATCCTAGTCTTTAATAAGTTCAAAATGTATCCTTTGTCTCATGTTAAATAATTTTTGAGTGAAGATATACTTCAAACTTTGACGGTCTATGTATATATCACATTTCTCCACATAAAGATAGTGCCTCTATGTCTTCGAAGAGAAAACAAATGCAGCAATATCTAGACCATGTGTAGGATAGTTCTACTCCTGAGTCTTCAACTATTGAGATGCATAAGCAATAACCTTATCATTTTGCATGAGGATGCGCCCAATCCATTCCAAGGATGCATCGCTAAAAATAATAAATCCTTCTCTGCTTGAGGGAAGAGTTAACATGGGTATAGTAACCAATATCTTCTTTAGCTCTTAGAATCATTCATCACACTCCTTTTCCCAGATGAACTTGACCCCTTTTCGAGTTAACTTGGTTAATGGATTAGAAAGTTGGAAAATTTTTTTCCAAAGCCTCCTATAATATCCTACTAATCCAAGGAAAATATGAATCTTAGTTATTGTTGTAGATTTAGGATAGTCCTCTACAACCTTTGTCTCGGTAGGGTAAACTATGATTCCTTCATTGGTTACAATTTTCCCCAAGAAAGAAACTTTTTGTAACCAAAATTCACATTTTATCAACATTCCAAAAATCCCCTCCTTCCATAAGGTTTGGAAAATAAACCTAGATGATCCTTTTACTCCTCACAACTTTTGAATATATCAGAATATCATCAATAAAAACTATCACAAAGTTATCAATGTAGTCTTTAACGACTCTATTGATCAAATCCATAAAAATAACAGGTTAATTAGTCAGTCTGAAAGCCATAACACGAAACTCATAAAGCCCATATCTTGATTGGAAGGCTGTTTTTGGAATATCTTCCATCTTCACCCACAATTGATGATAACCAAATCGAAGATAAATCTTAGAGATGAATTGATCCCCATGAAGTTTGTAAAATAATCCATAAATTCTTGGAGGAGGGTATTTGTTATTTACTATGACCATGTCCAGTTATCTATAATCAATTCATAGCTGCATCAATCTAACCTTCTTCACAAAGAGAACATGTGCACCCCAAGGATACACACTCGGTTAGATAAACCCCTTCTCCAAAAGATCCTATAGTTGCTTCCAAAATTACACCAGCATTACCTTTTCCATCCTATACAAGGTTTTTGATATCGGATGAGATCCAGGTACGAGTTCAATAGAGAACAATAGCATCCTTTTGGAGGGAGGTCTGGGTAAATCCTGAAGAAATACATCAATGTATTCTAGGATGATGGGGACATTTTCTATCCTTGAACTCTAATTTATTTCTTTTTCTTCACCGTTCAACTCTCTAAAGAAGGATATAGGAGGTTCTTCTAGACAAATATCATGTTGAGATATCTCTACTTAGAAGATAATTGTAGGTTTTCCATTCAAGACTACTGATATTTCTTTTCTTCTATATTTGATCTTAGCATTATACTTTGAGAGAAAATACATCCCTAGTATAATTTCGAATTCCAGCATGGAAATTACTACTAGATTTGTGATAATATTGTTCTCATTAATGTAAATACTATAGGGTCTAAACACTAATGATTCTTGGATAATCACATAAGGAGTCTTGAATGATAACTCTACTTTTAGAAATTTAGGGTTGATTTTATATTCCTTGAAAACATAAAGGAAATAAGGGAATTTGTAGAACTAGACACAAAATAAATTTATTTTCTAGATTTGGGAGAACAACAAGAGTACCTTCACCCACATAATTTAGAGCTTCTATATCAGCTGGCGTGATAGCAAAAGCACGACTTGGATCCCTTGTCCTATATTGAGGCTGATTGTGATTCCCCTCCACTTCCCTTGGATTTGGATAGTGATTGTCAAAGTAACCAAGTTTCCCACACTTATAACACTGGACATAAGTTAGAGCCTACACTATCTTCTCCTTGTTTTGGAAGCATTTGGATGTTGAGGCTTCACGTCACTACGATAATTCCGTGAGATATACCTGTCTCTTCCACACTTTTATCACTTCCTTCTCCTGAGTAGGAAGTTTCAAAAATACTTATTCCCTAATTTATTACACATGGGTAGTTTTAGTTACTTGAATCCTCTTCCCTGATCAAAGTTCCTACTTAATATGGGCTATAATTATCTCTTCTTTTCATTGGATTTAAGAGACCACTACATCTCACTGAGCTTTTGTCCAACTTTCATAGCACTATGCACGATCTCCTCATAGCTATCATAGTCCCTTTTGGCTATATTCTTCCACAGATGAGGTCTTAGTCCACTGAAGAATATATCAAACTTTACCTTAGTACCCATGACAAATATTGAGGTGTAATGGGAAAGTCTTGTGAAGTTCATCTCGTAGCTTCCAACTAATTTATTCTCCTTCTACTTCAGCTCAAGAAACTCCTTCTCTATTTTGGTTCTCATCAAATAAGAGAAATACATATTGAATAATATCCCTCTGAAATATTCCAACTCCATATCATAAACCTCCACTCTTAGCCTCATGTTTTTAATAATTTCTCACCACAGATCAGCTTCTCCCTCTAAGAGGTAAATATCCAGTGTGACCTTCACTTATTCTAAACAACAATGTAAAGAAAAGATATTCTTGGTCGAGCCGATCCATTGTTCAAAAATCTATGGATCTTTAGATCCACTAAAGGCTAGTGGTCATTGAAGCGTAAAGGAATAAACATAATGTTGTTCACTTCATGGTGAGATCAGTCTCTCATCTTGATTCATGTTATTTTCCATAACTTGAGTCATTTTGGTTTACCATTCTCATGAAATTTTCCATTCTAGCTTCCATCTGAGGGCCTTCAGTGCACGGTCCATTGCGGTCACCATTTCCACAGTTCCTCTTATTACCTGCTGTTTTATAAAAGAATAAAACCACATTTATAATATTATTTTATTTACAAATTTTTTAAAAATAATGTATTTTTATGTCTTTAACAGTTATTCTTAAACATATCATTCTTTAATAACGATTACATTTCTCTATAAATCCTGCATAATGATTCATAAAAAGCTTGTGATTAAACAAACATATCCCCAAGAGTATCAAAACAGGAGTGAAACAAGGCCCGTTGTTATGTACTAGGATGCCCTGAGTCAAGCCTGAAACCTATTTTCAGAGTTTTCACTCTTAGGTATATCTATTCCAGAGCCACATCCACTTGTTCATATACAGAAAAATGTTTATTTGTTTTGAAACCACTTACTTAATATTTAACAAAAATACAAGGAAGTATTCCTATATTTAATATTTTTTGTAGGGTTCTTCCAAAAAATTTCATTGCCTAATTCCCACAAATAGCTAAACTATCCTTTCATACCAACTCTGAAATCCCTTATTCTTCTTACATAACATTTAATTACATTACTAAGAGAGGATCTTTAATGCCTAGTTTATTGTAAAAAAGGTACATAATACATGAAAACATAAAAAATTATTTAAATCACTTTGAAAATATTCTTGAAAACTTCATCTTATGTACCATTACTGTGTCTCATAACCTTGAGACACACATCAAAGGAAAGGGTGAGAATAAGTCCTAGTAAGGAAAATAAGGAAAATAGTTTACATGTGATCTTAAGCGATAACAATAAGAAAATTAAAGATATCATAAAGGAATGATAAAGTGGAATATAATAGAAATAAAAACCTGAAACATAACTTTAAAACGAATCTACAACATTTAATTTTGACATACATAAGAATATCACCAAGTTACATCCCCATGGTGTCATAAAAATTACCAAGGGTTTCCCCAAGGTATCATAAAACTTGTCTTCTCAAGAGATTAATTTCATTACCCAATGATTTGGAGAACTATCAGGGTGAAACATTAATATTTATTTATTTTCATGTGATCCAAATAGATCATAATCAAAAAATTTATAAATTAACCAAAGATAATAAAAGAAATAGGTTTCATATCAAATTGTGACGTTTTAAAATGTGCTTATAAACAATATCTTTATGTCATTTATAACCCATGGAAATGGAATGAGGGTTTTATGTATGTCAATTACAGAATCAAATATACCATTTTTATTTCTTGATTAATACCCCTAGAAATGAAATATGTTTGGGTATTCACATAAAGAATATAAAATAATTTCTTGAGAAAAAGAGAGAGATTTTGAGATGAAAATTCTGCAGTATAACGACTATACAACATGTTTTTAGAAAACATTAAAAAGGGAGGGGATAAGGGTATCCCATCCATAAATTAATTGTAAAAATGTATGTGGAAATAATAATATTTAAAAAATAACATGGTATGGAAACATTAAGGTTATACAACATAAAATAGAACATGAATGGAAAAAAGGAGAAGTTGAGAATTCTATTACGAAAATTTGGCAGCCTAACCACGTCACATAAAAATTCCGAAAATGATTTTATGAGAGAGAAAAAGATATCTAATCATATATACATAAAAATAAATGTAATATGAATACATAATATAATAACCTCAAATATGAAAATTGAAATTCAAAGACATAAAATAAAGGAAGTGTTGACTAAAAGAGGAGGGTGAAAGGTTCCCTAACATTGAAGAATAACTTTAAAAACTCAATGGTTGGGACCTTGGTGGGCTTGAGGGAACCTTGGGAGGACCCCTTGGGAGGTAAAAAGACCAGAGCTTCATTGAGGATGAATTTGGAATGAAATAAATGAAGGAATGAGTTGGTATTTATAGAAAAAGTGAGGTAATATATTATTAATTTACAAGGGACACCTCATTAGTGGTATTGGAAATACCATGGGCTTTTCCATGGTATTATCCACTAGGGAAACCTCATAAAATATTTTACTATAAAAATTTTGACGAGAATTAGTACATCATTAATGATGTCATTAAACACTCTGAAACTCAGAAATTTATTTTTACTATTCACTGAAAAACAAAAAAATTTATTAAAAACTCACAAATTCACTCTAACCTAATATTGATGCTATGAATTAAAAAATGAACACCATTTTATGAAAATAATTTTATAATTACAAGATATTAAATTTCTAAGTAAAAACATTATTTACCTGAAAAAATACTAATACTTAACTAATAATTTTGGATATAGTTATTTACTAATGCTATTATATCACATTGCCAATAAAGATGCATAAATTATATTTAGAGTTTCTTAAGTGATGTTACCATTCCATTTGTCTCATTACTATTCATAAGGGAAATAATAATATTCCTAATTTACTATTCACCAAAAATTAAGTTGATCTTATTAGAATCTAAATTTCTTACTAATCAAAACTACAGAAAAAAATTTTTGAAAATAATTTCACACTATTAATTATTTTATGAATAAAAAATAAATTTTAAAATACCTTTTTCCAATATTCATAAAAAATATGGAACTTCTATAAATTCATCCTATATTTATCTTGATATTTGAAATTCATTAATTTTACCATATTAAGAAATACAAATTTTTTTTTATAAAAAAATAATTACACAATGTAACTAAGGCCTCGTTACATAGCCCCTTATAACACCTGCATAGGACCTAAGAGTAAGGTGTGAAATGGTGATAGAATCTTGGGGCAGCTCAGACAACCCTGATCAAGTGGTTATTTTTATCACCTTTAACTTCTATAATAAGCGATTACATTAAATCTTAACGTGTTGGATTTTGGCTTGGTCTTGGTCCAAAGAAAATCCTAGTTATCCTACCTCATTCCAAAGCTCTGACAGATTGGATTCGTATGACCCGAGTCTACAAGTTGAGGTCGTTGAATCTTATTTCTATATTAATTAACCACGATCATTTGAATTTATAAACAATAATCATAATGTTAAGAGTATAGTTTCTAATGGTCATATTTACCAACAATAATATAACCGTCGAAACCCAATGGTCTCATTTTAATTATACTCAGTTCATTAATAAAAGGATATTGTTTTGTTGAGTATAAAGTAAAATAACACACAAATTTTGGAAATAAATATCATTCAAAATATCTGGTCATCACGCTACAAATACTCTCATAGTGGATTGGGTTCACTCTCTAAACCATCATATCCATAGTCAATGTTCACTCGCAAGACTACCATAGTAAATAAATCCCCTTACTAAAATGGGTTCACTCCCCCTTCCAACACTAGTTATCTCATGAGATATCAATCTTTACCAAATTCTTTATAGGGATATATAATTATGAACTTACCCATCAAATAATAATACTTTCATATGTGTTCAATAAGATCATAAAACATTTATCATATCCTATCCTGTGAAAAGAAATTAGTTTCATAAACATTTGAATATTTCATAATAATATAACCTCTGAAAAGTAAACAAGTTTCATAAAAATATTATTATGATAATGATAAACCATCCTACAAAATAATTATAATGGAATCACTAGATCATATCCTAGTAAATCATAATTAACATCTAAATAAATCATATTAGATGAAAAATACCTATGAAAAATCATAGGAATATTTCTTGAGTAAAATATCCTTTTCATTTTTAAACCTCATATTAAATTCAAAAAATTTCCAAATAATTAAGGAAAATTATTTATTTGAAAATAACATTATAAAAATTTGAATTGTTCTTCACATAATTGAGTGTATATGATGATAGAAAATTTTATTCGTCTCATGTGTTATAAAACAAATATTCAATTCACATTTTCGATAAAAATTCAAAACTACCGTGTTTAGAAATTGAAAAGAAGTTTCCCTTTAACCCATTTTTTTAAAATTAAATATTGGTAAAATTTACTTAAAAATCATAGGAGAAAAATAAATACATTCTTGAATATATTTTTAGAAAACATAGATATGGATGAAAATAGATTTTCAAATAAAAATAAAAATAAAATCATTTTTCTATAAACAAAATTCAGCCTCTTCGGTTATTAATGAGAGGAAAAAATAGGAAATTAATTAATATTTATAAATTACTAGAGTAAAATAAATTCAATGGTATTATTGATATATATTTCAGACAATATCATCATCAAAACCTAGTTTTTAAAGAATCTCGACAAATAATGAGATAGAAACATAAATCCATTACCACTATGGGAACTTTTGAATCGTAAACCCCATGAAATAATAACATAAAATGAAACATTAAAAATAATTAAAATTAAGATATTAATGATATAAAATTTAATAGGGTTTTTTATACACCTCATAAAATAAGAAAGGTGCATAACATAACATATTTCCTAAAGAAGACAATTTGAGGTGATGAATCCTTACCACCTCGGTAATATTCAAATCGAAACGTCATGACATATATAATATTATATATATTTTTAAATCAAAATGAATTTCATGATAAGAATCATAAAATAAATTCATGCAAATTATATAAAAAAATCAAAAGTAACAAGTGGTGAATATGTAATATGTCTCACAAAAAATAAGCGGGAGACAAGAAACCCTTACCTTGTGTTTAAATTTCATTGTACATGTTAGATCATATATTATAATAAATAATGTCTTATTATACATATATAAAAGAAATAAATTCCCATATATCATCCCATTTATTATTTACTTAGAAAATTTATCACCCATTTTTTAACAATTCGTTATTAAAATCACTATTCCAGATGATAACTGCATAGTTTTTCAAGTATGTTTTGGTTTGGTAGTTATAATAATTATAATTTTATCATGATTCAATAATATAAATAATTATAATAATTATATAAATATCAGATATATTCCTTATATATATTCATCCTTTAAAATTTAGAGATAGAGAAATGAATTACACCGTTTATAGAGAAAGTAGGTCATACGTATGCATGAACGTTAGTTACACTTTTATATGGATGAAATGAAGGAAAGGTAAATGAAAAATAAAATTTATAAATAATTATTATATAACATATATATATATATATTATATTCCTTAAAACTAAAATCCCTATAAAGATGAAGTGAAAAATGAATCACATCAGTTAATGGAGGTGGTGGACCACATGTACCCACGGGCGATGTTATCATTTTACAACAGATTAGAAGGTAAGAAGATAGAAATGAAATTATAATTTTAGAAGAATAATTATATCATAAATATGTTATACATTCATTAGTTCCATATTTATAACTATCCAATTAATTTTTTTTAAAAAATGAATTACACCCCTGTATGGAGATGATAAACCATATGTATGCACGAGCGATATTTTCTCTTTTAATTGGATATAATATATTTGAAAAATGGTGTGGCCATAATAATAATGAAATATTAGAATATTTTATTAAACTTTATTTATTATTTTAGGATGTTTACAACATATTTATGGGAATTACAAGAACAAATAAATTTGAAAGTGTTAGTAAAGATGATTACAACTTCTTCATCAGACATCATTTATATCTCCTGTTAAGGGACATAGGGTTAGACTTTTTGGAAGACCATCATATATATAGCATGTGTAAGTATTTTTATAAGATATATGGGTATGTTTTTTGATCTATATGGATCAAATTGGTCTAAATAAAACAGGGAAGTGGAATCATTTTATATGTGAGGGGAGGGGTATCCTTGTAATGTTTTAAAATATTAAAATATAATAATGTAATATTACAGAACAATTTTTAAAAAAAACACTATGGATTAAAATTTTAGGATTATATGATCTTAATACATTCACAAAATAAAATTTAGATATTTTTTGTGTCATTTTAAGCCTTATCGTTTGGGTTAACACTTTCCCTAAGATATTTTAACATTAACCACAGTAACACATTTTCCAATTTTCAAGCATTATAAATTTACATATAAGGTTAAAATTGGATAATAAACAAAAAATGAATGAAATTTTAGACTATATATTTTAATCAATGCCTGCTTTCAATATTTTTATTATTTTTTAATAATTTAATAAAATATTGTTTTCCTAAAATATCATCATTGTAATTTTTACACTACTCATTTACTTTGACTTTATAGTCATGAAGATCGGTACATAATTATAATAAAAACTTTAAAAACATCACAAATTAGTTATTTGTATCTTTAAAATTCATGGAACTAAATAATTCATCCAAATTTTATTACTTTTAATATTTCTAAGTCATTTATTTTATTATTATTATTATTTGAAAAATATTGCATCAGCATTGCGTAAACAATTAAGGTAATTATACCATCTTGAAAAATTTAAAATAAATTACCTTTATTGAATATTGATTAATATTTTAAAAAATATTTATAAAAAAATTATCATATATTTATCATTATTTAAAATATTTAGGGATATTAATGTCAAGAGAGTAACATTTGGGAATTTTCCTTATTTAAAATTATCTAAAGGTAATTATCGAGGGAAAATGGAACAAAAATTACATATATTAGAATTTTGAATGAATAGGGTCCAATTTATCCCATAAAATAAAATCAATTCAATTTTTATGTTTATTTTGAAACCTTACTTCACTTTTTAAACCTTAATTCAGTTATTTTACCCTTATCGAGGTGATAAATATTTACCACAGTTACAATTCATAATTAAAAAAATCGAAGGGTACTATTTACCAAATTTGTACCAACAGATTACAAATATGGTATCCAATTATCAAGATTCAATTTCAATAAGTGGAATAAATTAATTTTAAAATAAATTTGTAAAATGAAATGGAAAATAATTTTCATAAAAATGTGTTTTTAAGCATAACATTTAACTTGTATTAAATCATGAATATAGATGATTAAATTGGACAAGATTATATTATTATAAATAAAATGTATCACATTAGATTTGTATATGAAATCCAAAATATAATCGTACATTTATGTTACTTAATTTATTGAAAAGAAAATAAATTATTTGAAAAATCAATATTTTTCACTAATCAATGAAAATTCACCCATTTATGAAAAATATGAAAATGTAAACTTATGTTAATTTTGATATTATGAATTCAAAAAATTTCTTCATTTTATAAAATAAAATTTATAATAGTTTTATAAATTAATAATAGTTTCCATGCACAAAATTCAATAAAAATCATTTTTGACTAAAATGTATTTCCAATCATAAAATGACTTCAATAAAAATCATGTTCTTATTTCATAAGAATAAATAAATAATTTTTTATTGAGTAAGAATATTATAAATTTATTTCATAATGATTTTACTCATATTCATTCCCACCAATTTAATGTCTTGGTTACAATTATATTATATAATATATCACAATTTTCTTAAATCTCGGTCTTGTACATTAAGAAAAATATCAAGATTATTATTATTTTAACAAATTTTTTGGAGGATTAAATCTTACATTATCATTTTTATGATTTTTACCTTTATTTTCAAATGTTAGTTTATCTAACCATATATAAAATTAGTTTTCATAAGAGTGGATGAGGTCATGTACCGTGGATGAGAAATGAGCTTATCCTAAAAAATATTAACACAAACTAGTGTAGTAGTGATTATTTGGAATATTAGTACAACACTGATATGTTCTTCTTAGATGTAGCCTAGTTCTGGCGAACTATATAAATTCCTTATTTTTTGTTATTTTTTATTTTTTCATTTTTTGCACTTGTGTGTGATCATCGTAACATATTCAAGGTGTCTTTAAAATTAAAAAGAAATTATCTAGTTAAACAACAATTTTGAGGAAATTTAATGTCACTATAATTCACCCCCCCTATAGGGTGTATAGTGTTAGAATATGTTACAATAAAAGATATTTGTGTGTCATTATCTATTTGTAAAATTAGGGGATCTGAACACCAATGGTGATTCCTATTTCATAGGGTGTGTGAGGAGTTAGTGATTGCGTGGGATGATTTAATAAATATGTTTTGAGTAGAGTTTCATTCATCTATGATGAAGGTAGTGAAGATTAATTATTTTATTTCTCATCAATTGGAGTGTTTGATTATATGGTATATCTAGATTATATTCAATGATATTATCTTTTATCTCTTGAATTTTTTTCATATAAGGATGCCAGAGCATAGTGTTTGGTATAGGCACTGGGTTTAATTATTCAGTATGTGATTACCCCATTTACAATTTCTGTAAATACATATTTTCTTATTAATAAATAGGTGATTTAGAAGATTCACATGCATTATATATCATTCTGGGAAGGTATTCAATATAAATTATTGTGAAGAATATTTGAAAATGGTGTGTCTCGGATATTAGTACAATCTGGGATTGGAAATTATGGATTTACTCTCAACTGTCCTCTCCACAATTCTTTAGAAATCATAGATCTTATTAATATATTAGATTATATGTTCAAGTGTATTTAAATTATGGTGTTTAAGGAAATTATTATTTTTAGTACATGACCATTCTCAGTGGATAGCATAGCGTGGGTGGTCATCTTTCAGTGTAGCTTCAACATAATATGCATCCAAGTCCTTATTAGTATTAAGGTTAATAGGCCTTTGAACTGGTGAGTGTAGATGGAGCAGGAAGATTATATACCTATTATATACCTCATCCCCATGGACATGAGTTTGAGTGGGATCATAGTGGTGATAGTCAAAAGGGTTAATAATTTTGAGGAGTATAACATAGATAATTAAATTCTATAGAGATGACAGTGATAAGAGGAATTGAGATTGTTCAAGGTACTTTATTCTTATATTCTACCTTTTTTTAATCTAGATATTCATATTTATTTATTTCACCCACCATGGTATGTGCCTTGTCACTCTTGGTTAAGAGGATTCTAGTCCCCTTGGTGTTGATTAGGCCGATTAGTGGTAATTCTAGTTTTCTTCACATACACCGAGGTTGTGAGATGATTATGGGGAGAAACAAATCATTGTGATATTTATTTTTATTTTGGATACAACCATATCATTTCATTATTATCAGGGATTGGTGTTACTCTATATGTTAAATCATTGATTAATTCATGATGAGAGTTTCATTTTTTTATATAAAAAGGCCAGTGTATAGAGTTCATTAGTAATTGGGACCGTTAGATGGGTGATGAAATTTAGATTCCATGTTTTTATAGCTAATAGAGTGGAAATTTTTATTGATTTACATTCAAGTAGAGTATTTTCCTAAAGTCTTTGAGAAGTTTTCAAAAAAAATTTCCAAAGAGTTTGTAACTCTATCCCCTCAATGTGACATCAATTTCAGGATAGAGTTATAGCATAATGTATCTTAGATTTTTATGGATCATTATTACATGGAACCTTCTGAGTTATGGTAGTTGAGATTTTAGATCAAAAAAATTATGTAGAAGGGTTTCATCTAGAATATTGTGCAAATGTGTTTTGTTATGGTATTATTCTCTAAGAATGAGAATGGTGGTATGAGTTTTTTTATAAACAATCATTTGATAAAATAGGAGGTAGTTAAATAACAATACCCTCTTCCAAGGTTAAATGATTTTGTATATTCAATTTTCTGGTTCTAGTTGGGTTTCAATGATTAGTTTGTGGTATGGGTATCATCAAATAAGGCTGATAGGGGAGGATATCATCAATAAATCTTTTAGGTGTTGTTATGGGAACATCATTTTTTAATTATATCATTTTATGTTATGAACACCCCATCAGTTTTCATAGGACACATGAACTCCATGTTTCATGAGTTCCTAGATCAGTTTATAGTGGTGTTTATTAATGACAATATCATATACTCAAAGTCCTTGGGGAATCATATTGAGAATCCGAAAATTATTTTATAGGTATTCTAGTGATATATGATTTATGGTAAGTAGTATTAGTGTTGGTTTTAGACATGGTAGGTTCATTCTCATATCCTTATGGTGTCTCAATAGGGAGTGGCATTCAATCCTTCAATATTCAAAGAAGTTATATCTCAAGAATAACTCAATATTTTCATATAATTTTTCATTTTCCTTGGTTTTTGGAATATTTTAGGATTTCCATGTTCGATTTAACTCAAATTTCATCTCATTTGAAAGCCTTGAATAAAAAAAGACTATTAATTCATGTAGACTGATCAATGTTAGGTAGATTTTGACTAACTAAATGAGAAGAAGATCATTTCTCATGTTTTTTGGCTACCATAGTAAGTATTTATGTTATATATCATCTATGACAATTATTATCTTAATCTTGGTTGTTTCATGATTTTATATAGGGTGGTGACCTCATATGGTTCTATGTAGTTGCATCCTCATGAGCATAATTATGAAACCCATGATTATGAGTTTTTATGTCTAGTGTTTGATCTATTTTTATGGTAGTATTACATCAGTAGTAGACACTTTTTGGTCTTCAAAAATCATAAGAGTTTTAGGTATATCTTCTTTTAATAGGATTTGAATCTATAATATCATTGGAGGATAGAGTTGTTGAATTACTATGACTTCAAGATCTATAATATCCAAGGATAATGGAATTTAGTCTCTAATAAGATGAATTTGAAGTACAAGATGAATTTCTTTAGGTGTCAGGGGATGTGTGTAGAGTGATGGAAGAGCTTGTAGCGATTTATCTTGATTCATAAGAGTTCTATGATAGAGGTTTCATATAGTATATAACTATTAATTCAGCCCTGATATAGTAGTTTGAGGAGATTTATATTGGGGATCTTGAGGATGAGGTTTAGTGCGATTGTGTCACGTTTTGTAATTCTCCCCAGGGATAATAAGAGGATTATTGGCATTTGGTGTTGTTTTGAGAGAAGTTATTTTTCATGCTGATGTTGTACTAGGTGTTTCTTCAAGAGATTCATAACTAACCATTGGATTTTAATCTAAGTATATCCAATATATTATATTACTTGAGGAGTATGTTTTTATGTCCTAGGATGAAGTGATTGATGGTGGAGTTCGTGTTATGTACTGTCTTCTATAATTAAATAAAGGTTTAACTCCATGTTCCTTGAGGTTTTTTGTAGTCATTGGATGTTTTTGAGTTGAAATGAGAGTGAATTCAATGGATTTTGTCACTATTTTCCCTCTATAACAAGGAGGATGCGATATTTTTTGGTTGTTTATGGATTAGTTGACAATGTAGGAACATTTATTAGTAATCAACGATTCATGTATTAGGGATGTTTTAGTGAGGTGATATGTGGACGAGATAGTAAAACATAATGGGGTTTCAAGGACCATCATATCATATTGGGATACTTGTTTTAATTCATTAGTTTGGGGAGGTCTACAAAATTATTTTAGCTCTCAGTTACTCCTTAAAATTTCCTTCTATCCTTATAATGATTAATTAATTCCATGTAATATTCTGATATTAAAAGATATGTTGCAAACATGTATTTTTTCCCCTAAGTTTATTAGTCCTTTAAATATGTTAGAGTGTGTCTGTGATGTGTCCAATCAGTTTCCCTCCCCCCATAGCCATATTGTATCCATAATGTTTTCCATGTTTCATAGATTCATCAATATATTCTTGATGACTCCCGTGTTAGTGATTGTGGTTGATTTGGATGTAGAGTGTGCCACGACATTTGTGGAGAGGCCGTTGGATACCAAGGATCATTGGTAGAGGGTAATGCATAAAAAATTCCTTACATTGATTAACATCTTGTGGAGGTATGGTGGATTTTAAGAATGTACATGGGAATTTTAGTTACAGATGTGTTCTCAATATCCTTGGATATTTTAAACATTTTTTCCTTAATGATTAGATGTGTGATATTATATTAATTTTATTCAGGTTGTTTATCTTGTGATTGAATAACCTTAGTAATGATGTTTTCCTTATTTTAGAGGTATATCCAATGGGTTTTCAATGTTTTTTGTTTATTTTATATAGTGTATAGTTAAATATTTTTACTATTTAAATGATTTAATTACCAGATTTTTTATATTTTAAGGGACATTATCACATATTTAATTTATATGAATAATTTCGAATTTATGTTTAAAATTTCCTAAATTGTGTTATTAGTGATTTTTGTTACTATTATATTATTATTAATTTTCAGTGCTGGGTGTAATTTGATGATAGTTGGAAATATATAATATAGCTAGGAGAATCTGGAAGTTTCATCTATGGAAGCAACTTTTGGAAGAACTTTTTATTCCTTAAAAAGTTTTATATTTTAGAAGGAGAATTTTTTTGAAGTAAGGAACAAATTAGAAGGAGAATGAATTTTCTAAAAGGTGGATAAATTTTGAAAAGTAACTATGAACCAAAAAATAAATAAATAATAGTCATATACTATTATGTAATATTCATTATGAATAATAATTGAATAAAGCATAATCAAGGGGATAGATTTCAGATTATAATTCTAAATCATTTGATAAAGGAACAAACATAAGTGTCATGAAGATTCAAAACTCACACATAAATGGAATATATCTTATTTAAAAAGTTTAAATAATTATTTCCTTGAGATATGTAAGGGTCTTTGGCCCATACATAAGATTCCTTTGGAATTAATGGCTAGAAATCCCGCAAATTCCTTTTCCACCCTCTAGGCATAAAAGTAAAAACAAGAAAAATGTAAAAGTAACCCTCTATCCCAATTGGTTTTTACGAATAAATTCCTTTTATAGATGAAATAATATACATAAGATTCCTTAGGATTCATGCATAAAGGTAACACATTGGACATAGTGACATATATAATTCATGACTTTTCTTCTAGGAATAATATCGACCTATTGATGAGAATATGTAAAGGTCACTTTAGTTCAGAGAGGGACACATAAGTGGATTCACTGATCAAGAGAAATTATTTAATATTATACATGATATCATTATATTTTATCTAAATTAGAATAACCCTTGCATCTTGATGATGTTTATCACTCTGTGATTAAAGAAGAAGAGCCTCGTGCTTGATCCAATTCATGAATCCTGATAGTTTTATCCATTGTGATATTTTCATATATTAGTTAATGGTGAGAATTAAATTTCAAATATAAATAGGGTACATGTTAATGTTTATTATTCAATTGAAACAAAACAAAAAAATGGGAAGAAATCAATGATGGAGAAAAACATGATCGATGCTGCATGAAAGAATATTACTTCGAATCACATGAATACGTGGAATCCACCCCATGCACATCAACTCCCACAAGACCACACACTTTCCAATTTAAAAAATTTTCTCAAAAATTGTAAATTATTTGATCCCATCGAATTTAGATTAGGGATTACTATTATATTTTTTCTTTTTTTGTACTAATTTTTTCTATTTTACTATTTTTTTAATTTTTCTATATTCTAATTTTTTTTTGTTTCCCTCCAATGTGATTTATAATACTCATGATGGGGAGTAAGTAACATTATTTTTTGTAAAGGAAAAACTTCTCATATAAAAATATTATATCTTTTTATATGAATATTCCTTACATGACATAAAAACTCACACAAGAACCATAGTGGTTTAGTGTCTTTAGATACTAGAATCAAAATATTATTATTTCATTAATGAAATTCAACATATCCTATAAAGAACATCCAAAATATAACTCTTATTAGGAATAACCTATATAAGACTTTCTTTATAACCCGTGGAATAAAACATAATAAAGGATAATCTGATATCATCAATAAGAGTAAACATAAGAGATATTATTATATGATCATATGAATGTATAAGATAATCATAAGGGTATTCTATCATGAACATAACATAGGAAGTTCATAAAAAATCTATCATAGATCATCAACCTGAATCATGTCATAAAACATCATCTTTTTAGAAAAAAATTTCCATAATAGTGAGAAATCATCATAAATCAATCATGAACTATTAGGTCATGTCCTAAAAGTGTGGAACCATTATAAATATAAAAAACCATTTTATATTTCAACGTTAACTACCAAGACCATCAATATTGTCGATTGAGACATATGAAATACTCTCATTGAGGATTAGGATTCACCAATATCCCTTAGTGAATTAGGTTTCAAAATTTTTCCATAGTGTATTAGGACTAACCCCTTTCCCATAATGGATCATGAATCACACGTATCCCATAATTGATCAATCCCATCAATTTTTTTTCCTATTTTTAACTCATTATATATAAATATATACTAAAAACATTGGAGGGAGATATAGGTCCCAACCATCTCATAATTAAAACCAAACTTATTTGTTCAGCAATATCATAAAATATTTATCATATCATCAAATCGTAATCCACGTAATGAGAATGGGTTTCATAAAAATTTCATCAATCCACCCTAAAATAACCCTTGAAAAATAAATGTGTTTCATAAAAATTTCATCAATATGAACATTAACTATCTAGAGAAAGAATAAGGATGGTATCATTCTATTTTATTTATAATAAATAAAAAGTAACATATAGGGATGTCATCTTATATGGAAAATGATTTTCAAATATTACATGGAACATTCCTTTTGAATAATACCCTTTCCACTTTTAAAAAAACTTAATAAAAATTAAAAAAATTGAAATATAATTTTATTTGAAAGTAAACATGGAAACTTATAAAAGAGTCTTAAAACAATTCTTGAAGAAAATATAATTTCTAATTTGAAAAATACTTTTTGAAACACAAAAAATTTTCAAAAAAATATTAGAAAATAAAATTGGAAACATATAAATAAATATTTGAAAATGATTTTAGAAATTTATTATGGAAGATATCCTCTCCACTGTGAAAAAAACATTTTAAAAAGAATAAAACATTTTCAAAAATCATTTCATTGAAAATAAAATTATAAACTTATAATAGAAGCTTTAAAATCATTTAAAAAACCTATTGAGGAAAATAAACTTTCTCTAAAAATAAATTTTTAAAACATAAAATTTATAAAACATTTAAGAAATAATATTCATAGAAAATAATCTTTTAGAACTATAAATGATTCTTTAAAACATTGAGTGTACATGTCGGTGGGAAATGATGTATATGTTAAAACAAATATTCCTTTCACATTTTTGGTAAAATAAAATGATCCTTGTTTGGAAAAGAACGTGATGATTCCTTAATTTTGAAAAAAAAGTTAAAATAGGGTAAAAATGAAATTAAAAAATCTAAGATGAATAATAAACCAATTTTTAAATCACTTTTAGAAATCATTGATATGGAAGAAAAAATAGTATTTGATTGAGGGGAGAAATAAAGTCAGTTTTCATTAAAATCATTATTATAGAATCAAGAGCACATAAATAGAGTAAAATTAAATTGAAACATTTATTCATAAAAAATAACCAATATATAAGAAACAAAATGAGTTTATTGGGTGATGAATCATAATATTTCATCATCAAAATCATAATCGTAAATAATCCCAAGAAATACAAAGATTATAACATCAAACCTTTACCAATTAGTTATCATTTGAATCGTGGCCCCATTAAAGAATAAAATATAATGAAACTCTTAATATTATTAAATTAACTACATTCATGATAAAACAAGTAAAATTGGAATTATATACAACTCATATAAAAATATATATGTATAATATAACTTATTTCTCAAAGAAGGCAAATTGAGAAAAAAATATCTTTCCACTTTGGTGACTTTTCAACCATAATCCCCATAAAATATATATAATAAAATGTGTATAAAATTATAATAATTTTTATGATTATAATTATAAAATACATTCGTAGTCATTATATACACCACATAAAAAATAGGTGGTGAATATGTCATGTGTCTCACAAAAGTAAAGAAGTGAGACAGAAATACCTTACCTTAAGTCTTTAATTCCTTCATACACGTTAAAAATAATCTATAATAAATATAATCTTATTGTAAATATATTAAATATCCATAATTATATATTTATATGATACCATATATGATTTAATTTTGACCTTTTATTACTTGTTTATTAATAATTCTATGTTGACATCACCTTTTGGGAAATAAGTGCTTTGTTTTTCTTGTATGGTTCGATTTCTTATTTTTTAGTCCACTTAATTTTAAATTTTTACAGAATTTACATAATTTTAACCATGATATAAATATCATATATATTCAATATATATGTATTTAATATAATCTATAAAATTTAGAGTGAAATTGAGATGCACCGTTCATAGAGACGATATGCCACACATACGAATGAATGTTGTATCCATTTTCTTGATGGAATAAATAAAATAAAGGTAAATAATAAATTAAAATTTTATAATAATTATTATTTTATATATTTCAAATATTTTTATTTAACCCTTTCCCTATTAGCTTCCATGTAAAGCGTACGTGAAAAACGAATCGCATCGCTTCGTGGGATAGTAGTCCGCCGTACACATGAACGACGTTATCATATTCTCTAAAGAATTGAAATTAAAAAGGCGTATATAATATTATAATTATAAAATTATAATTATATAATAAATATCACATATAAACATTAGATTATTTATTAAATCTAGTTGTGATAAGTGGTGATGGAAAACAAAATATGTCGGTTTGTGAGGCAGTAGTCTGTCGTACGCATGATGAAATGTTTTGTCTCCCATTTGAGGGAGGAGTTTATGGTTGTATATATTGACATTAACATAAAAAACATCAGTATATATTTGATAATATTGTTATTATATTATAATGTTTTAATACTAATTCAGGGAATTTAAATAATAAATAATATGAAACACTCGGTTATTGATGTTACATCTTATTCAGACAACTTCTTTTGGTTTGATACAAAATCCTTCGTAGGATGGAATTATGACCATTATATGTCTTATAGGATTATAGTATATAAATTTGTATGGTATTTTTTTAGTTCTTTTCCAAACCAATGGGTTTTGAAATTGTGAAGAGGAGAGGAGATGCGTGGCCTTTATTAGTGAGGTGAGTGTCACAGTTGTAATATTTTAAAACAAATAGGGGTAACTATATTTTTTTCATTAAAAAAGGATCGAAAATAGACCATTATAAAAAAATAATATGTTATATGTTCACAATATGGCCATAAAATGTGTTATGAACAAGTTTCTAGGTCATTTACTCCTCTTTTTAGTTTAACCCTCGGTAAACCCGTTTTAAACTTAACTATGGTAATTTATTTTTATAATTGTACTATTTATTTGGTTAAAAAATTTATATTGACATATTATATGATATAAATTATTATTATTTTAATTATTTAATCCATTTGTAAAAATTCCAATCATAGATGTAGAAAAACATAATTGAAAATTAATCTTGTATATGTGATGACAAAGAATTTTTCCAAAGAGAAAAGATTCAAAACTATTAAAAGTTTATATATCAAAATTAAAATTTAATTTGATTCTAATAACCTAAATTAAAATAATATAAATATAATTTTACTAATTGAATCTAAAAAAATATCTGGTAAATATTTTGAATTATTAGGCAGTTTTATTTAATAAAAACCAATATCTTTCACTATTCACTGAAAATTTATAATTTTTGTAAAATTATAAAAAATATCACCAAGATAATTTTGAAATCATTATTTATAAAATGAATTTATTATTTTTAAATAATTTTTAAAAATTGGAAAAACGTTATTTTAAAATAAGTTCACAAAATGCGACAAGACTGTTTTTTAAAATTCCGTTTATAACATAAAATTGAATTTATATTATTTCATGTCTAGAAAAAAAAAAGGAAGAATGTTAAAAATTATATTTAATATATAATATATAAATTTAATTAATTTCATTCAGAAATGTTATTTTTCTAATTTAGTGATGTAAAATAAATTTTTTGTTTGAAAATTTTTTTTATTCCGAAAAAATATTTTCATTATTTTCAAATGGTTACTGTTTCCATTTCTAATTAATTGGTCACTAAATAATTATTTTTATATAAATTTTTAAACAATATAGTTTAATAATTTATTTAGTACTATTCATACCAACCATTCTAATAGCTAGGTGATAACTATAATGTTAAATAATAATATTTTAACAGGATTTTGTGTTTCATTAAAAACTGTTGTTGTGAGTAATGCAAGCTATCAAAAAATTAAATTTATTAGAAAATTATTTCAAAAAATCTTAGGGTGTTACAGGATTATCCTTAGAGAGGTTCTCTTGGTGTTCCCAGATCCTTATACTTTAATTTTCAATGTTTTTTTATTTTTAATAAGGTAGTAGGTGTATTGACGTTTGATAGAGTGATTTTACACATTTATAAGTTATTATATTATATTTTATTCGTTTCTATAAGAAAAAACAATTCTATCACTTCTCTTAGTAAAGATATTCATGGGATGGAATTGATTTTGGCTGAGAGATAAAATGTAATACTAGGGATCCAAGTCTTCAAAGGAAGAAAAAACTTGATTGAGGTGTGTTATTAATTGTTGAATATCAAAGGAGGTGAGATATGTTGTTCTAAAGACATTTTGAAGGAATGATAAGTATCATGTTCAATGTAAGAGAAAATGGATCATGTATGATGGGATGAGATATAAAATATAATTTAGACTATGGGATGGATAATTAAGGAACTCGAGTAGCCTACCATAATATTGATACATTTCTTGATAAAACATTTTTATTTTTTACTTAATTTTATTCTAGTTCATTTTTTTCATCCATTTTCAAATACATATTTTCCATTCGTTTCCAATACTATAGAAATAATAATAAGTTTGTTAGAGTAATCAGTGATTCAAAATAGGATCCTTGAGAGATAACTATGGTCAATCATTATATTATATAAGGAAAAAATAAATATTTTTATTACCACCCCATTATGGTTATGTCAATAACCTAGCACTATTATTGGGAATCCATACTACTTACTCACTATTCTTTTAAAAAATTAAATATTTTTTTATTTTCATATGCAAAAAAAATATAAAAATTTGGGAATCATTGTTGGAAACACCCTCATTCTTAGATGATGTTTTTTTCTTCTTATCTAAATATGTTAGGGGAGGTATAAGGTCAATTTTTGGAGATAATGAATTCAAAGAGATCATCAAGGAACTCAAGGAAGACATTGAATAAAAAATTTTAGAATCCTTTTCCAAGGGGGATGAATAATTTTTTTACTACTTTCTGAAGTCCCATCAAGATGTGGCTAATGCACACAAAGAGCTCACCCATCCTATATTTGGAGAATACATTAAAAAGTTAGAAACTAAACTATAAAATCGGTGTCTCCCACACAATTATACAATACCCCAAATGGTCATGCAAGAAGAACCAATACTTGAATATGATCGATTGAAGGTTGTACTATTATCAAATAAAATAAAATATTATTTTATAGATACAACATATATGATTACCCTAGAGAGTGATGATGATAATGATGAATTGACCACCATATAGGAGAATATAGTGGAAAAATTCATATATTCAAAAATTATAGGGGTTGTGTAGGTTGAAAACTAATAAAAATATGAGGGGTAATATATATTTTTATCCATTCTATTTCAATATTTATCAAATATAATTGTTAAATGATTTTCCTTAAGTATTTCTTTCAAAAAATGGATCTTTTGAAACTATCCCTTGATGTTACCAAAGAAAACACATTAGATGTGATCATTAAAATAAGAGGAAGATCTCAAGGAACCTTCAGTGATATGAATTCCACCACAATATAAATATTCATATCACTTTTAGTATTACCCCAAAAGATTTGATAGATAATACCACTTCCTTCATTCCCCTCCCCCTAATTATTTCTTATTTAATTTTTATAGTTTGTGGGTGGGATAATTTTTCACTTTTCATAGTGGGTATCCACTCTTGGTATCCACCTATATATATCAAGAGAAAAAAAATTGTGGTTCATATTACAAAAACCCCATCCACATTTATATAAAGGGTAATTAGCAACAAATATCTTACTATAAATAGTATATACACATCATATTTTTGGGGTATTATAAAAAATTATCTTTAATTTTATATATTTACCTCTTTCTTGAAATGGCAAATAATTTTATTTTCTCTTTCAGGTTGTATAAAGTTAAATTTATAAGCTTAACTCTACTAAAAAAATATAGGATAAACCATGTTATAGTTTTCCTTCTTGTTTGATTCATGCCAAAAATTTGATATTCATACTTCTTGTGCTTTGATTAAAGTTTGTAGTTTAAATTAAGTGTGGGGGTGACAATATTTCTAAGAGTTTTTGTTTATTTTTATTTTTCTTTATTATATTCTAAGAACATTGAGAATCAATGTTTATTCATTTTCATATTTTTAATGTTGAATTGGTTTTGAGATAATTGAATTTATTTTTGAAACAAAAATTATTTCTAAATAATTCTTGATGTAAAAAATTTCATTGAATTTAATTTTCATAAAGATATTATGATTTTCATCCATTTTTAAAATACCTATATGTGAAACACTAGCACAAGATACTCTTCATGTCTAGAGAAATATTTTTATCCATTTTTTGGATTATTATTCATAATAACCTCAAATTTTTGAAAGAGAATTGGTACTTGTGTGAAAATTTGAACATGTTATTATATTTTTTAAAGAATTGGTATTTATTATTTTTTTTTCATTTTATTGAGTAACTTATTTAGAAATAAAAAATTTAAAACTTGATAATTATGATTAACCTCAACCCCTGTTTATCTATTAGAATCCCTGAATTTATTTATAGTTTTTATCCATATTTTATGATTATTTATCCTCATATATATTAACTCATAATATTTTTCCTGGATATTTCATGTTTGAGTAGGTGGGGATGGTGTTTTATGTGTTTTATTTTGTAATTGAAACATTAATGGGTGTGTGAGGAGTGTTCTAATATTATAGGAAGTGGAAAGAGAAAAATACTCATGATTCATTAAAATCATTTTTACATCATCAATATCATCGTTTTCTATATAAAATGGATATGATATTGAATTATTCACTTTAATTTATTTTATGACATATAGCCCTATCAAAAATCAAGGTCATGAACTATCATCCATTCTCTGTTTTTATTGGTCTTCTCATATTCCTTGATTTTTTAATTGAAAAATATAAATTTGATAAAATAATTCATTGTATTTATTTTTTTTACATAAGCTCTATTCTGCAAAAAGGGACTTTGGTGTATAACATCTAAGGGGAATTGTGTAAGTTATATTTCTTTTGGTTTCCCTTGAACATGAATTCAATGGTATTTAAGAGTTTAACATCTTCATTTCACCTTTTGATTTTCAAAATGATTTTACACAAAAACCCTTGGCCACCAAATCACTTTAAAAAATTATTCATGATTAATTACATTTTTATATCTCTTGATGCGGAGAAATGAGATATTATTCAGGCCTTTGGAGATACATGAATTTTCCAAGTATGGGCATAACTCCAAATTAATTTCTATTAAGGGAAGAGTAATATGCATTTCCATGTGAGGTATTTTATAATTGACTCATGGATTGATCTTTGAGATTGAATAAATTTAAATTTGGGAGAAAAAAAAAGTAAATTTATTTTCATTAATGAGACTTGGTGAATTCTATATTGGAAAAGATTTTGGAAAAATATCTTATTTTTTATTTTTGTGTGGATTTGATATGAGTATTAGATGGTTTATTAAGTGTGAAATATTATGTTTGGTGGAATTCACATATCATATATTTTTTTTATTATTTTTAGTCTAAAATGTTATGATTGAATTCCAACCATTTTGATATATTTTTATTAATTATCACATATTTAGTGTATAGAAATAATTTTGGCTTTATTGTGAAAATGGAAAATCTGCAATTTTTGTGATTTTATTAATATTATATTATTATCTTTCATGGAAAGGATTTAATTTTTTCTTATTTTAATTATAATATAAAATTTAAAATATAGAAGGCATAATTTCGAAGTATCATGTCCATAAAAAACTTTCTGAAGACCTTTTTATTCATTTAAAAGTTGAGTATTTTAGGAGGGTTTTCTAGGAGTATATAAATTTTTAAAAAGATATATCATTTTCAATAAATGGGATTAAATTTTAAAATTAAATATAAAAATAACATGGTATACATAAGATTCAAATAATATTTTATAAAATTCATTTTGAAGTATTTTTAATAAAATGAGAAGAAAGGGGATAACTTTTGGAAAATAATTCTATATAATTTTATAAAGGGCCATATGTAAGGGTTATTTTTATTTAACCTTGATATGTAAAAATTAGTAAATTTTTTTCATATAAATGAATATATAGACTTCATTAAGATACATTATTGTCTTTGGACCACATATAATAGTCTTTTTGAGTTTTATAGTAGAAATGTAGAAAAGTCTCGTGCCACCCTTTTTAGGTAAAAGTGGACAGAAGAGATACATAAAAGGAACCCTACTTCTCTATAAGTATCTAAGAAAACCATACATTTATATGGGGATAAAGAAATAATTTTTAAGATTCATTAGGCTTCATACGTAACGGTAACCCAGTGGAAATAATGATACATAAAAGTCAATCATTTTCCATTGGGTGGGATTTTGGCTTGTTCATGAAAATAAATAAAGGAAAATTTAGTCCATAATGGGAGAAATAAGTGATTATTACTATTTAAAATTAAACCATGATGTTATGTGATACTATTATAATTTTCTAAAATTAATAGGAACCTTTTCACCATGATGAAGTTGATCAAACCAATATAAAAGAAGAAAAATCATGTTTGTTCTTTAATTAATATATCATAATTCTTTTAACTAGTAAGATATTTTACCATATTAAGTAATTGTGATAATTAAATTAAACGTAGAAAAGGGAATAAATAATGTATCATATTTAATGGTAACAAAATCTAACATATTGAGAAGAATTCCAAGATATATAAAAACATGAACATTACTGCATAGAAGAATATTACTTCCCATCTCATGCAATTGAGGAATCCACCCCATTCAAATCTATGCATGTTGGAGATGAATATTTACAATATAAATATTTTCCCCAATAGTGTAAATGATTCAATAACATCTTATTTATATTTAATATTTATATTTTATTTTAACTTTTTTGTAGGTGACTTATGAAATCTATATTAAAGTGTTTATTTCACTCTATTCTATTTGAAACATCGCAGGTAATTATAGAATAAATTTTTTTTCGTATTTTTTAATTTTTATGATTTAGATATTAAATTTAATTTAAAAGGAAAACTTTTTACTATAGTTTACCCAACATGAAACAATGGGATTATCTGAAATTCTATGTTGCACAGAAGACTGAGATATACTAAAAATAATACAATATTATTATTATTATTTTAAATAACAGTTAACACCAAGATGTTGTTTCTGCAAGAATGAATTGAACTAACTATATTATGTGTAGACATGTTTATTAAATGTTTTTACATTATTATAAGAAATTATAGTTGCTTAAAATGAGATTAAATCCAATTTTAAGAATAAAACACTAATATTTTTAAAAGGTAGTTTTACCACCTTTTGATAGAGAACCCTTTTTAAATATAGTTTTTGATAATTTTATATATTCTACTTGATAAAATAAACTTCTTCTTTAGAAGTGGGACATAAAAATTCAATTTGGTTTTTTTTTAATTTTCTAATAAAATTTATTTTTAATGAATAGTGAAAAATATTGTATTTTAATTCCAAATTTCCTTTTCATCTAATATAATTGTATATTTATATTATCCTTATAATTTGTTTTAAAGAATAATTAATTAATTTTTTTATAATTTAATCCAATTTTGTTCATTGGATGTAATTTTACATTGAAATTAGATATAAATTAATATCAATCTTTTAATGGTTTTTACTTTTAAAAAACATGTTTTCTCATTTTGACAATGATATTTAATTTTAAATTAATTAATTCAAATTTTTTCTTCTAATTTTGGAAAAATTGATTCCATATTTTAAATTATAATTTTCAAATTTTATAAATAAGTCCTTTTTATCTTGTTGTACATTATAAATAGTAACTTTAGTAATTATTTTAATTACCACACTTAAGGGTAAATCAAGTAATTAACGGTAAAAATAATATTATAATAATATAAAACAAACCTTACACATGTCCTAATTTAATTTGATTATTTTATCCTGACCATGAGAATCCTTTGGTATATTTTAGGACCACTTGGATGACTTTAATGCTGTTATAATATTATATTAATCAATTGTCATTTTTGTTAAACTTTTATTTTAATAAAAGTAATGTATTTTAATATCGAGTTATACAATAAATATCTTAGACTATAAATAGTCCTTATAAAGATAAAAATACTACCTACATAATGTTAATTTACTTATAACTTTTAAGAATAAAATAATTTATTATAATTATGATACAATAATGATGTAATAAAAGATTTATTAACTAAAGAATCATATAAGTGATAATATAAATATTAAAATAAATTTTATTTGACATAATTTATGCCATACACTAATTTTATTGAAGAATATTACATGTTATAAGTATATTAAATTGTTTTTATGATGTCTCTCCGTTTGGATTTTATTTAAATTCAATGAAATGAATAGTAAAAAAATTGACATAATTGATATTTTATAAAAATAATAAGTTATTAAATTATTTAAAAATCATAAGAAACATTTTAAAATCAAAAAGTGAATATGATAATGTATAAAAGTTTATTAAGTATAAAGTTATGGGATATTAACCCAATATATGTAAAATTTATAGCCTCTAAATATTCAAAATTTATTTACCAGAATTAAAATTAAAAGAGAATAATTAAGGGTAAACCGAAAAGATATGGTTTAAAATAAAATAAATTAATTTATAAAAATTATGAGATGAGATTATTTAGAACTATCCTAATACTATATTCTTTATATCTCATTTTTAAGTCATATGTATTAAAAAATAATATATATTAATTTAATATTTTAAGAGTTTCCTAGGGTGCCCCTCCCCTCTCCTATAAACTAGTACCCTCTCTTCTCTAATAACCACACTTAAATAACTATTTTTATAGAAATATATCTTCCCAAAAACCTTCCTAGAATCTATCTCCACATTTTTGAGATCATATATTAGGCATAACACTCTTCTTAGAGGTGTTAAGGTGTTCTTTAATGGCGATCAACCGAAGAAGATGTATCATTTTTTATGTGTTTCTTTTTTATTTCTTATTCCACTTCCTATAAATCTTCATATATTAATATGAAATAATAAATAAATTATAATATATATAATGATATTATATTATGTTAATATCATTACCTAAATCCATCTTCAATTTCATCAAATGGGAAATGCATATTTTGTTTGTGTGTACGGCGGACTACTGCCTCGCGAACCGATACAGTTTTTTTTCAATACCACTTATAAATAATAGTTATAATGATGGAATAAATGTATATATATGATATTAATGACATATTTATCTCTTTAAATGAAACATATTTCAATTATATTCTTACTTTACATGTATATAAAAATCATAACGTCGTTCATGTGTATGTGTGAACTATCATCTCCACAAAGCGATGTGAATCATTTTTATTCACCACATCACTTGTATAATATATAAGTATATTTAAATTATTATTATTATTTTTATTATATTACTATCATTATTTAAATATAGAATAATAATAACCTTATTTTCATAATGATCAATGAAAAATAGAAATGTTACCCATATGTACGTACGATCTATTGTCTCCATGATTATAACATTGTTTATTTTTATAAGATAAATGAGTGGTTTGATTTAAAAAGTATAATTTATGTATAAATTTAATTATTATGTCATGAATTTTATTCTTGTGATGAAGTAATTATTATCACATGGACTATTGACATCAATCCACGTTCATTTCCAACTCATGTACCGAATAACGAAAAAACATCCGATATGAAGCTAAATAAAACTATAATTGTTATAACATGGTAAGAAGTGATATAAAAGAAATAATAAACAATAAAATGGTTCTAAAGAAATTATAAATTAACATATGTTTATTATTCAGGATTATAATGATTGTACATGATGATTCATACTCAAGGTAAGGGACTTCATCTCAATCTCCTCTCATTGAGCCATATTTTGACATTATACACTACCTTATTTTATACAGTGTATAATAAACCCATTGGAAACATAATTTCATTAAAAGGTTTTTAAAATGAATATTCTTTTTATGAATTTTTTTACTAAAATAAAAAAGGAATTTTTTTTAAATATGTGACCATAATGACTTTTCCACTACCATAGCCATTATATGATATTTGGATTCCTATACAAGTTATAATGTTTTGAAAGAAAAATAAATACCCTATTATCTATTCATGTAATTTGTTATAAAATATGGTTTTTATAAGAGATTTATTATTTTAATATCTTTAAATTATATCTAGTGATTGCAATGTGGAAATTATATTTTTTCATTATTCTTGTTTTATGTGTTATGATTATGTTGTAGTTCTTAAGAATTTCTTATATATATAGTTATTTCTAGGATAAACCAAGGGCAGATGAGCCCATGATATCTCTCAAATTCATTGGGGAATGAGATGGAGTTAAAAAATAAGTTTTCCATTAAGAGATTTAGGGAATATACTATGATGGGTATTCCAAACGTTGCCATGAAGGTTACCTCTATGTAGTTGTGAAAAATACAATGTAAGTATGATATGGATGCCCCAAGTTACCTTTGTGATTTATGATTTCTATGAGTTTTTCATGAATCTTATGACTTCATGAGGAATTTTAATGATATTATGTTTTATGGGTGAAAAGTATGATTTCATGGGTTTATAAGTACTCTTGGACTAACTTTTTCTTTCCTTATCTAAATTCCCTTATAGAGTTTTTTTTTCATATCCTAGTTTATTAAAATGTTTTCATAGGGTGTAAGGATGTGTAAGAGAAATGTGTATTCCAAGATGAATGATAATAATGTTTTTATTAAGAAAAATAAATCATGTTTTATTTTATGTAGTTTCGTTTTTGGAAAAATGGATAGTGAGTAGAAATTTATACGTTGTAATATATGAGTTCTTATGAAATAGTTCTGGCCTAACTCCCTAAAATTATAAACATGAAAAGATCCTCAATGTGAGTTATTTATTTAACCAAATATTATTTAATTTTTATGGTTGGGGCCTTATTGTTGGTATCATAGGACGGTTTATGAAACTTTTGAGGATAGGGTTATATTTGAGCATAAGTTACAAGTTATATAAAACCAAAATAAAAAAGTAATAATTATTTTAGATAAGTTTAATATGTTTGATATAAAATGAAAAAGTATATCATGGTGTTTATCTGCCTTATAACATAGTATATGATTATTTTATTGATATAATCACACAAATATCATTGGTTTTAGTAAATGGATAGACTTAGTAGCCACCAAAGTAAAAATAGATTTGAAGGAAAATGTGGTGGTTCTATGAATAAAAAAATGAAATGGTAGAGTCAATGGGAAATCTCCATGTTATTCTAAAACAACTACTGGGAGTAATGATTATCCACATGAACCTTGGTAATTTTTCTGTTGCATTATATATGAGAGAAAAAAATCCATGTGGAATTTCAGGTAATAATGATCATAAAAGTAATCATATTCACCAATATATGGGTCATAGATGTGGAATGAAACAATAAGGAAATGTTTTAAAGGGAAAGAAAGGTGATATATATGTGTTAATAAAGGTAATAAATCAATAACCTTCTAAGGAAAAAGGGAAGTGTTCAGTTGACTCTAGGAAATGGAAAGAAGTTCTTTCTGAGTTATCAATAGAATGTTTTAAATGTATAGCGTATGGTCATTATAAAAATAGATGAACGATGAAAAACCTTTGTGAATTGTATCAGCATGACCATAATAATATATGTTTTTCAATACTTAATTCCATTCCAATTTTAGATGAGGAATCTGGAAATGACATATGAATGGTAAGGATTATTTTCTTGTCTCATGTTTTGACATTATTTAATCTTAGGACATGATTCATGTTATTGTTTATAGGGAAAGAGTATTAATGAATAATATGAAAAATTGTGGTTAAGGGAACATGAGTAATGTTTAATGATTATGAAGTCTACATATAAGGTATTTGAGTGTATTTTTGGATCTATAGATGATGAAATGTTTAAAATTATTAATGCTCTTTTAATGATTGAATACATTGGAATATTTTTTCTAGTATATGTAACACTGAAGTTTTCCATTTGAAAATTTTATTTGAGTAAAAAATTTCTTTTTTTTGTGTAGACATAATTATAAAGGTATAGATAACCATTAGGGTTTATATAATCTTTGATTTTGAGGTAATAATGGGTTATTATATTTATAGTTTCAAAATGGAAGGTATGAGATAAATTTTAAGGATAAAACATGCTATGGTTATTTTTTAAGATTTTTCCTCATTTTGGGAATGTCGTAAAATTATATAATTTTTTGAAAAGTAAAACCCACAGGAAGGGTGACTACCCATCGCATCAGACAATGTTGTGGAAATCAACCCACAACCGAAGTGCAAAAAAAATTAATTCCTACCACTATCCTACATGAAGTCCCTAGTTAGTATGACTTCTATTTTTAGCTAAAATAATTGAAGGAATAAGAATAATATGATTTTGGGAAATTATGTTTTATTAAATGAATATCTATAGTATTGGAAAATTATTTGGGAATTAAGTGGTAAATTTTATATTGGAATATGTTCACCATTTTTCGGAACTTTATACGATTAAGGTAAATAGAATAATATGGGATTTTAATTAAGGAGTAACAATTTTTTTATATTTTAGGAGAATCTATGATTTTTATTATGGACTTATGAATACTTTAGTTATTTATGGAAATTATTAACCTATCTTGGAGAATATGTGATTAGGTCAATTTCATTTTGGTATAATACATTATGAGTAGATAATGTTATTTGGAGAGAAATTTTAAAATTTATCCTAGAAGACTATATGATCAAATCCTTCTGAATTTTGGGAATCAATCATATTTTGGATTTTTAAGGAATTTAAAGGATATTTATTTTGGAATGGTCTATGTTGAAATTTTGGTGTTACTGTTGAATTTGTGAGATTAAAATTAGTCCTCTTTCTTATAAAGGGTTATTCTTTTGAATAATTATCTTATATTATACAAACCATTTTTTTTGGATAATGAATCAAGATTGGATGGGTAGATATTTAATATTTTTTGGATTATGTTATTATATATTAGTTTATGCTAGTGATTTAGCTGTGAATAAATCAACTTGAATAGTCCTTATTTAGAGAAAAATATGAGTGTCTAGTGGAATTTGATTAGTTTATGAAACTCTACTTTTCAAGTTAGTAAATTTACTTATGAAATTTTTCTAGGTAGTAAATGAATTCCAAAACATTGTGTAAAGGATCTTGAAAAAGAAAATTTCAATTTACTTTTCCTACTATGAAATCAAATATTTTATAACCCATCACATGTTTGTGGTTTTCTAAATATTAACTTCCTATTGATCGTGTTTATTATCACTCTTTGTTAGAACATGATGGTTAGGTTTTCTTCCATATCCATGGTTTTCTACATGGAATCATAGTATGTGTTACCTCGGGTGAAATATTTACTTAACTTTCTTTCTTTTAAATTGGAACTTTTACTAAATATTTTTCTAATGTGTGATTTCAATGAAATAATTTTGAAAAGTTAAACATTAGTTACAGAGTCCAAATTTAAAATTTCGAGGACACAATTTCCAAAAGGGGGGAAGGATGTATCATCCCATGTAATTATAGAATAATACCATTTATTATTTATTAATATTTATTAATTAGATATTAATTTTACATTATAAGGGACACATTTTTCGATAATGTACCTGACATGCAATAATGGGTTTCTCTGAAATCTTATGTTCCAAACAAGACTGAGATATAGTGAAACAAATACATTAGTAATATTATTATTTTTAATTGTAGTATCTCTTAGATGTTGTATTGGTGAGAATGAAGATACCAACCTATATTATGTTTACACATGTTTATTAAATGTTTTTTCATTCTTTGAACAAATTTTAGGGGCTTGAAATGAGGATAAATCCAATTATAAGAAAAAAACACTCTAAAATTTTTATAAGGTAGTTTTATATCCTTTTGATGGTGAACCATTTTTAATTCTAGTTATTTTCACTTTTATATGTTCTATTTGAAAAAATAAACTTTTTATTTAGAATTGGGCCACAAAAAATCACATTGGATTAATTTTATTTGTATTTTTTGGAAAAAATTCATTTTTTTAATGAATAGTGAAAAAATACTACATTTTAATTCAAAACTGCCTTTGTGTCTAATTTAATTATATTGTTACATTATCCATTTAATAGGTTTTAATGCATAATTGAATAAAATTTCTATCATTTAATGCAACATTGTTAATTAAAAGTAAGTTCACATTGAAATTAGATATAAACACATTTCAATCTTTTGATGGTTTTTTACTTTTAAAAAACACATTTTCTCATATTGACAACAGGGATTAAATTTAAATTAATCACTGAAAAGTAAGTGTTTTGAATTTAGAAAAATGGATTCCATATTTGGAATCATAATTTTTAAATTATATAAATAGTACCATTTTATTTTTTTGGACATTATGAATTGTAACTTTAGTAATTATTTTAATTACCATGGTTAAGGTTAAATCTTGTAATTAAAGGTAAAAATAATATTATAATAATATAAAACAATGCTAACACTTATCCTAATTTAATTGGATAAGTTTATCCTAGCCATGATCATCCTTGGGTTGATTTTAGGGCCACTTGGATCCACATAGATGACTTTAATGCATTTATAATATTATATTCAATGAATAGTCTTTTTTGTTACACTTTCAGTTTCAAAAAAGTAAAGTATTTTAAAATGGAGTTATACAAGTAATAAGTTCGAATATAAATAGAATTTCTAAATCTAAATGGATTACCTAAATCATGGTAATTTATTTATAATTTTAGGAAATAAAAAATTAATTTTAATTATGACACAATGATGATGTAATAATAGATTTACTAACTAAAGAATCAAATAAATGATAATATAAATATTAAAATAAATGTTATTTGACATAATTTATGCCATAAAAAAATTATATGATTATGAAATGTTATAATTTTATTAAATTGTTTTTTAAAAAGTTATTTCTCAGTTTGGATTTTATTTAAATTCAATGAAATCAATAGAATAAAAATTGACAAAATTGATTTTTTAAAAAATAATAATTTATTAAATTATTTAAAAATAATAAAATATATTTTAAAATCATAAAGTTACTATTTTAAGGTCTAAAATTTCATTTATTGTCCAATTATGGGAAATTGACCCCATTTAACTGAAATTTATAGCCCTTAAATATTTAAAATGTTTTTACGACAATTAAAATTAAAAGAGGATAATTCATAGTAAAATAAAAAGATAAGGTTTAAAATAAAATAAATACATGTATAAAAATTATTGGATGAGAATATTTAGAACTATAATCATACTATCCCTTACATATCTCATGTTTGAGTCAATTTGATTAAAAAAAAATTATATTAGTTTAATATTTTAAGAGTTTCCAAGGGTGCCCCTCCCCTCTCCTATAAAAAGGTAACCACTCTTATCAAATAATCACACTTCAAGAACCATTTAGATCAGGAAATATCTACCCAAAACCCTTCATAGAATCCCTACCCAGATTCTTGATGTCTTTGTTTAGGCAGAACACCCTTCTTAGAGGTGATAAACGCGTTCTTTATAGGTGATCAATCGAAGAATCAGTATCATTTTTTAAATGTTTCTATTTTATTTCTTCGTACAATTACTTTAAATCATATTCTTCTAAGATGAAATAATAACTAAATTATCCTATATATTCTTATATGTTATTATATTAATATCATCACCTAAATTCATCTCTAATTTCATAAAATGGGCAATGAACCTTTAGTTCGTGTGTACGACGGACTACCGCCTCGCAAACTGATATAGTTCATTTTCATTACCGTCTATCAAGGCTTGTTATAATGATGTAATAAATCATTATATATTATATTCATAAAATATTTATCATTTTAAAATAATTATATTTCAATTATGTTCCTACTTTCCATGCACATAAAAATTATAACGTCATTCGTGTGTCCGTGTGAACTATCACCTCCACGATGCAATGTAAATCATTTTTATTCACCACGTCACTTGTATGATATATATAAAAGTATATTTAAATTATTATTATTATTATTATTATATTATTATCATTATGGAACGATAATATAATAATTAACTTATTTTCATAATGATCAATGATAAAATGGAAACGTTACTCATGTGTACGTACAACCTACTGTCTCCATGTTCATAATGTTGTTTATTTTTAATACCATAAATGAATGGTTTGATTTTAAATTTATAATTGATATATAAAAGTGATTATTATTTCATGAATTTTATTCTTGAGATAATGGACTTATGACCATATGAACTATTGACATCAATCCAAGATCATTTCGACTCAAGTACCAAATAATGACAAAACATTCGATATGAACATAAATAGATATGTAACTATTATAACATAGTAAAATGTGATGTAAAAGGAATAATAGACATGAAAAATGTTATTAATCAAGTAGAAATTATGATAACATTATTATTCAGGATTATAAACGGGTAATTTATGTTAAGAAAATAATTACTCTCTTGGGGTAGGTTTTATCCTCTAAATTCATCCAAAGGTGAATGTTATATAATATTTTTATCCTCATAATCTCATCTTCCAAACTATTGTCATTGAATTTTATTATTTGGAAGTCATACCCCATCTCTTGTGGACAAGAACCTATTTTCCTTGAAAATATGAAAGAAGTAGTCATCCATATGATGACTACTACTCAGAGTAGTAAAAAACATAAAAGAGATGGGGGATGAGAGCCATGAAACAAATTGGAATAATAACTTTATGGGAGAAGTCATTGATGAGGATGAAATTTTTACTCTATTGTGTTCTCTAAAATTTGTAATGCCTCCCATTTATGAGAATTACATGGATTCTAATCAAATATTCATAAGGTTAGAACCAAAAGGAAATGTTAAATAATGACTTGTTTTTATATGGATTAAAGTTAAAAAAAATACATAGTGTTTATTATATGTGTGGAGAAAGAAATGAAGTGATTTTTAAGAATTATTAATGATTGAATTATGATTCCAAATATGAATATATTTTTATCAACTACAATAAATACAAGCAAGGATAAAATCAATGAATAAAATTTCATTGGTGATCAGAAAGTTTGAGAGAAAAATTGAAAGACTAAGACTTTAAAAACCTCATTTTTTCCTCTATAGAGACAAAATAATTTATAAAGACTTAAAATGATGATAATTGGATCAAATATATGCACAAGAAGATTTATCTGAATAAGAAAAATGTCACATGGTAAACTGTTCAAATCCTGAATGAAAGAAATGTTATTAGAACCAAGTGGGTGTTCAATAATAAACACATTAACTATGGAAAACTATATAAAAATAAAATAATGGATATTATGTAAGGGGAAATCCTAGATAAAAAATATAAGTCATAAAAAACCAAAAAAATAACCACTTCCAATAATGTAATTTAAATAAGTAACTAATAAAACTTAATTATTATAATTCAAATGAAATATCAATTTTATAAGAAGAATTCAAAAAATAAAATTTTGACATACGAAAATAAATTCCACTCCAAAAAATAAATCAGGTTAAAATAAATTAACACTTAATATCTATCATAGATTATTGTTCTAAAAAATATAATTTTCAAAATAAATCCTTAGAATTAAAATAAATTTCCTTTCTATTTAAATCTAAAAAAAATAAAATGGATAATTTACCTTACTTGAATGAAAAATATTTCTTCTTCTTATTCTAGGATGAAAAAATCACTTCCTCTTAATAATATTTGTGTGTAGCATACCAGTAAGATGGAAGAAGGACATGTAGTACTTTAAAGAATGAAGTAGGTCAATCCAAACCATTGAACAAGACTTCAATTTGTAGCCTATCGATAAAAAAATGGACTATATTTTATTCATTCACTCAGTGTGTAGCTCACCAAGAAAGATAATATTGGTTACAATTATATGCATTTTTATTTTTCATTCATTGTTTACGTAGTAGAAAAAATAATAAAACAACATAGATATCAATCTGAATAACAATATTGACTAAATGTGTCAATATTTTCTACTTATTTTTAATCTAAACATTATATGATTCTTCATGAAGCTAAGACCTCATTCAAAAGAAAAAAATGAATTTTTATTTGTTTTGTTATAGGATAGTGAAACTGGATATGTTAGGATACACGAATGTGGGATGAGAAGGTTCAGTGGATAACCAATGGAAATTAGAGATATCATAAAAACAATATTTCATTCTAGCATTAGTTTCATTCCAACCTTGAATCGTTCGAGCCTCTAAATCGGGCCTTGGAATAGTTGGAACCTTCATTCTAGCCTATATTTGAGCTTGGATTTGACAATAAGGAGCACCAGAAGTAGGTCTCTTCTATAGAGACCTTGAGATGTTACGAACTGGTTCGCGTTGGTTAGGGTACTTAAAATAGATCCAGATACTTTTATTAGTGCTTCCAAAAAAGTGATAATGAAGGTACCTTTTGTTAGTGCTAAGTTAATAAGAACTAATGAAATGAATCTTTATCAACTATTTTTTTATTACTGATAAACACTGATTTTATCGGAGTTTTTTTATCGTTGAGAAATCTCTATTTTTATAAACACTAAAAAATCACAGATAAATAATTATAATAGATTTTTTAAAAAATAATATTTTTTAAAAATTATTATTATTATATATAATTATAAAAATTATAATAATAATTTTTATGAAATAAATAATTTTATAATTATTTGAATATATAATTATTTATTTAAAATTATATAAATACTTTTTAAAAAAATATTATTTATATCATTTTATATAATTTTTTAATTATATATATTGTAAATATATTAATTATTTAAATAAATTTATTAAAATTTTATAATGATTTATTTATTATTATATAAATATTTTTTAAATATATATATATATATATTTATAATTATAAATTTATAAAAATAGTAAATATATTTTTATGAATATATTTATTTTGAAATATTTTTTACAATTGCATTTGTAACATTATTAATGAATATTTAATCTTAAGTGCATGCATGCTAAAAATGAGTACAATATTAAAAATTTGGATAAGTTTGATTAATACAATTAATTAAAATTGAATATAGTGAAATAAATATGAATACATATTGAAAATATTGAAACATTGTAAATAAATAAATATAAAATAAATAATATAAATTGATTAAATTCCTAAAAATATATTTGTGTGTACACGTATGTTTATAAAAATGCATTAATTACGTATATATGAAATTAATATAACACTTACATTTGATCTATGTTGAATTGAAAAATCAAACAAAATTTAATTATATCTATTACTCGAGAGAATTAGTCAGTATTTTTAATTCATATGGGGTTTTAATTATAAACCATCATTCACTAAATATATTACTAATTAATGTAAAGCATAAATAATATTTTATATTATATAAATCATATTTTTATAAATCCATATATATCTATATATCTAATATATACTATTTATTAACGTTATTAAAAATTATTTAATTAATAAAATGATTAATATTTTTCTCAATTTACTTATTTTTAATTTTTATTATTAAAATTTATATATTACATATATCTCAGTATTTAATATATACTATTTATAATTTATATATAGTATAATCAATTTATTCATTTTCATCAATAATTATTTAATTAATAAAATTTTTAATATTATATTTAGGAAATCATTTTTATTATTTATTTATTTATTTATTTCATTTTATACATACTTTTATTAATTCTAAAAAAATAACTAATAAAGTATTTATTTATGGGTGCTAAAAATAAAGTGCTGATTAAGGGTATATTTTATTAGCGATAAACTTAAAATGCTGATAAAGGACACCCTTTATTGATGCTAAAAATATACGCTGATAAAGGTTTCATTTTATCTGGGCTAAAAAATGCAGAGATAAAGGGTTCCCTTTATCAGTCCTAGAGAAAAGCGCTAAAAAAGGTATCCTTTTGCAGTAATTTTTTTAACGCTGATAAAGGGTACCTTTATCAATTTTTTTCTAGTGTTGATAATGGTCAGTGATATAAAAGGCATTTTTTAGTAGTGGTTGTTATCTCCCAATCCTCTCGAGGAGAAGTCGACCATATCTGATATCCATGGAAATCCCAATATTCGGTTAAACAATTCCACAACCTTTACACTACCTTCTATTAATGACTTCCCACTTCTTAAATCCCCAAGAAAATATTCTTATGTATGCTCCTTAAAGATTCTTAAGTTTCATCTTTTTGAAAAAAAAAATGCAAGGAAACAAGCATATATATCCTTTAATGTAAAAACTTATAAAATCCCCTAGAATATTAAACATTTCCAACAGTTCAAACAATTTAAGTGAATAAATGGTAAATTTTGATTTATCCCTTTGACTAGTAATTTTTAATCTGTATACCTTTTATATATATGGACCTCATAATTAGTACTCTATAATATTTATCTAACACTCTGTAATTATTCTAGCAGGATTTCTCTTTTTGTTGGATCTAATGACTTAGAATGAATGTTATTTTCACAACTAATCATTACAATTCCCTACTTAAGAATCATGTTAAAGCTTCAACATAATTTTCCCCACCAGAGTCCTCAAACATCCATATATTCCGCGGTATTAATTTTTCAATTCATGGTTCCTACACCATGATTCTAGTCATATTAACTGGGATTAGGTATAAAACTACCTCAACAAATCTAATACTATAAAAATTGTCAACATATCTACAAGATTTCAAGACTGTTATACATTACATGATCCAAAAATATGTCTTTCAGTGACATTTGAATACATTTTTATATAATCTGAATATAATTCTTCCTAGAAGAAAATTTTATACTTTGGGCCAAGTAAATCACACTTTTTGAATCACAAAATAACATCTCATTATCTTGCCTCATTCTGATTTTTCCAACATGCCCTTCACCTAAATAAAGTACTTCCCAGCTTATTCTAAAATAATGTACTATTATTTTATTATAGAGAATGAAAATACTAGTTAAATATTAGATATAAAACACATCATAATTCATTTAACAGGGAACACAAAACCCATATAATCTTTCTATATATCTAAATAACCCCCAAAGTCTACGTTGGCATACCCCTGTAATGACTCATCTATTTTGAAGAAGAGTGATAAGACTTTGAAACCATTTATATACCATAGAATCCACTTCATTGACACTTTTTTATCACTTTAGGGATTAAAAATGTACCTATTAATAAGACCTATTAATTATACATTATTTGGTGGAGTAAACACTATGGAATACATCCAGCATCCAAATATCAGGGCATTGGAAATATTTTCCATTGTCTCTACCTCTACAACAATTCACGGGGCCCTCTCCTTGGTCAATTTGGAATGTCCATCCATGGGAGCGGTCAACAATTTCACCTCCCTCATTCCATTTTTATATACCACCTTCTATATTTAATCGTACTAAGTTTTGTATAAAATATTATAATTTATGTTCCTCATAATCAACACCCCCAACATTTTTTTAGCTAGATCGAGATATTTTACCTCAAATATCACAAACAAATCATCATTAAAATCATAAATACTTTCCATTACCTGAATAAAAATAAGAATATCATAAGCATAGATATGTATGATGATGAATCTCCCATGATTAAACTCCTTGAGATAAAATAAATGATTCATATTTATCCATATAAACTTCTGCTCTTCCATGAATATGTTGAATTTATGAGTCGACTACCTTGGTTCCAACTATAACCCATATAGGATCTTCATCATCTGGAACATAATATTTATGTTCCATTTATTGATGAAACCTTTTGGTTACTCAATATTAATCACTTTATCAAAATCCCCAAGAAGAAAATTGGTCTTCACATCCAATTTCTCAAGATGAAGTCCTTCTATTCAAAACAAGCTGAATACCATTTGAATAGTCATATGTTATAAATACTAGTGAAAAAATCTCAGACAAATATATGAAATCTATTTGTTAAAACATTAAAATGATTTGTAATTACGTATATCATCGTCTACCATCCACTTATTCCTTCATATTATACACAATATTTATGAATAAATTTCTTCATAGAATACTTTCCAATATCTTTCATGTTTTTCACACAAGGATGGAATCAATCTCACCCGTCATGGATAACTCCTTCTAGTTAGATTATTTCATATTTCTAGCTGCTTCCTGGCTCTATGAAATTCCATTTTCCATAAAAAATAAGTGTTTCAAAAATAATTTCCATCTATACACTTGGAGCCTAGCTATGGAAGACCCCTGTAGATACCTATGTGGATCATCTCCTTCAATCATAATAAATTTCGATGATTTATCTTCAGGAGCTGTTTCTTCTGAAACTCTACATCGAAATTCTGCATAACTGTATCTTTTGAATGAATAATTTCATAAAAATGGCGTTGAAATTATAATTTCTTCCTAAACATATTCTGGAATATCAAGTGTTTTGAGTACTAATGTACTCTCTAAATTCTACATAATATCCATAACTTCGATATGTCCAATCAGTTTAACCTTAGTCTATGATGATATTTTTCACTCATTCATAATATTAGGTAATTTATTATCCATCCACATGATCTATTTATTAAATATAATATTTTTTATTTTTAAAACACATTGATAGTCTTTATCCCATTGTAAAAACCCAAATTCTTCATCTTCATACCCAACAAACAAACACCCTCAGAAATAAACATCATTTGTATCACGTTCTTTGGTATCAACATGGATGTATGTAGTAAGAAAAAAATTTGGGATATATAAGATAATATAACCTTTCCCACCAATAAAATTATGGAAGAACCTACCCTAATGAAGAATAAGGACTCTTATGGATAAATTAAGCCACATAATTCATCATTTCAACCCCAAACACCTTGATAAATCCCACATGAATTCTCATGCTCCTCAATTTCTTAACCAATGTTTGATTCAACCTATTTATTACTTTTTTATATTCCCATGTACCTGGTATGGTATTATCAAATTTTGTGTCCTTCTTCCAACATAACCTCTATAAATACATACTTTTTTACTCCCCGCCATCATTACACATTGAACACATTTTTTCAGTCCCCTTTTACACCATGTCTCTCCACCAAAAAAATGTTCTAAACACATTGGAAATGTTCTTGGTAAAAAAAACCAACAATTTTTATTTCACACCATTGATTAATTTACCATAAAATAGTGTCCCTTAGTGAGAAAAAACAAGATAAAGCTACCATAAATCCATATAAACCAACTCTAACTTGTGTTCTTTGGTTCCTTACGTTCTATTTGGAAGGAACCCTTCTTATTCCTTCCAAAAATATAATCTTTATATGTTATTTACTCCATGATTATGATTTTCAGAATTCCTATAATGATTAGGACTTTCATTCCATTCTAACTCAAGTTACCCAAACTTTCACGTCACAACATTAAAAGAATTACTTCTTTGGTATGCATTGTAACATTCTATACTCCTGTGAGGTGTAGTGTTCTATAAATTGCTTCTTTTCCACCACCATGGGACCATATGATATTTCCCTCAAACCATTAATGAATATTGTAAGAAACCTACATCACCTAATTTTCTAATGTAAATTAAGTTCTTCATTAACAACTTGATGTTTTTCATAACTTCAAACTTAAAAAATATATTTCTTTTTCAAATAGAAACATCACCCAATCCCATGGTCTCAAGAGATTCATCATCTATAAGATTTACCTTGCTAAATATTTCATAATTATAGTTTCTCATACCAATATATTCGATATTGGGTGAAATGATTCTCTAAAATATATAATCCAAGATTCAAGTCAGTTTGTTACAATTGAAAATAAAATTATAATATCATATAATATAGGTTTCAAAAATCCACTTTTAGAAGCATAAATTTTTGAATTCACTCTAAATTCATTAAAATATGTCTTCTGGTGACCATTCTTCTCATAATACCAACAATTGTACAACCTTTCATTGATTTACACCTACAATGTCTTATTATTATTATTTCTTTCTTTTGTACTTTCTTTACTATGGTATATCCTCTTCATTACATATTATAATAATTTTCAAAAAATACCTGGGTCTCATTCCAAAAAAGTTATTTATTCATTATTAGGTATCTAACATCCATAAACATAAGGCCAATATTATTTTATGAGTTACTCATTATGGTAACCATAATGTCCAATGAAACATGTAGTGATGAAATAAATAAAAAAACCCCTCTAGATCTCTAAAGTTATCCTATGATTCCAAATAACTCTTTATTATATCAATTTCATTAATATGATCAGTTATTTTTTTACATTTTGATAACCTTGTGCAAAAAAAACCTCTAAAAAAGAACATCATATTCATTGCGATCATCTTCTCATACCGATCAAAAAGAACCTTCCATAGTTTTGAAGTAGTATTCACATATCTAATTTTATAAGTCACTTTCTAGGTTAATGACATACCAATATTCCCTAATATTATCCTATAAAACCTCTCCCATTCCTTTTTCTTCAATACTTCCAAGTTGGTACCCATTAATGAATGATAAAGGCCCTCTTATAGTGGAAAATGCCCTATATGTATTTCCAACAACCCAAAATAAATGACATTTAAATTCCCCAACCAAAAATTACCCTCATATAATTCTATAACTTCTATTAAATAGTAAAATACAACTAAAATATAAAATGAACAAGTGGGATTAGGAATATCTTTCTTGAATTATCCTACATGGAAAAGGGAAGAATGATACTATTGAAATGAGACTTAAATCCCCTTTACTTGGGTTTGGTCATACAAAACTCTCCAACTAAATCTCTAATACCACTTATTGGGATCCCAAATACCTAATAAAAACAACTAGAAGTTATTCACATAAACATACTTAGTGAAAAACAAGTACTATAATAATCTCATTATATGGTTTATCGAACTTAGAAGACACCCCACACATAAATTATTGCACTGAAATACACCCCTTAAAATGAACCAAAAAATATTTCTATATGATAATGACTAAAAGAATAATGGAAAAAAGGACAAACATTTTTTTCATAGTTCAAGCATAAAACAAAATCCATAGGAGGAATTCTGAATTACTTTTATTAAGGATATAAAAATTATTACAATGGATTTTTTATATAGATAAAATGAACTGTACTGCTATTTTTAGTTGGACCTACAAAAGTGAAACTAATAGTATTCATCTCCCAATCTCCTCAAAGAGAAGTCCACCAGATCTGATATCCATAGAAATCATTATATTCAGTCAATGGCTTCCACCACCTCAACTCCATGTCCTATAAATCCTGGCTTATATCTGAAAACTCCAGGATAAGAATATTTTTTGTTCTCACTGAAGATACTTACACATCCCCATTGCTAAAAAACTATAAGGGAAAACTTACAAATTGGTCAAGGGAATAAATTACACAAGTCATTAGAATCATCCACACCACCTCCATCTATAGTGATCAATTGGTAACATTAGATTTCCCCCTTTGAATGAAAAATTATAGTATTTATAACTTATAGATATCTAGACTTCATCACATCCCCTCAACCTTCTTCACCCAATAATTGAAATTTAGAAAACAAAAATTTCTCATTATTTTGGTTCTAATGACTTATTTTGAAAATGGATTTCACAACAAAGTGTAACATTAATCATTATTTAAGGATGTGAGATTTGGTGTGATAAATAAATTTCCTAATCATATTACATATTATATTCAAAGTAAGTGATGATGTTTTATATATTATGGGATGAACAATCAAATATAATTTAAAAAATTAAATATATAATTAATGAACTTGATATTCAACCCTAAGACTAAGACCATTATTAAAAAAATTAATTTGGTTTTTTATTTTATTTTATTTTATTTTATCACAAATTTTCTAATCCCCCATATTCACATATTTTCAAATATTATAAAAATAATGAAAATTATATGAGTGAATTAGTGTAAGGAGTAATCCAAAATAGGATCCCAAAGAGATGACCACATCCACTCATTGTGATTCAATAGAAAAATATAAATAATAATTTATACTACCCCATGATAGGTGTATCAAAAGTTCTTTCCTTTCTATGTTGGTTCTAATTTCCAAGGATTAGAATAATTTTTGTGGAATATAATGTATGATATTAGACATAATTAGACCGTTACATCATGTATTTCATGAGTTGGATGTGTGAGGAGGAGGTTATAGGAATGGGATTTGTATGTGAAATTTTAGCTATAAGGGAGGTGTTATGGAATGGCCTTACTCATTGTGTTTTAAATAGTTTATTGGAGAAGATGTTTTTTTATAGTATAGTGTTTTGTGATGTGAATCATTAAACTATGATATGATTATTGTGTTGTAGTATGAGGTGTCAGTCATGAGAGTTTAGTGTCACACTTTTTTGAGTTGAGTGTCTGGTTACAACATGACATGCATAGGTTGTGTAAATAAGGTTCCCAATAAATTTCTATATAAGGGGAGTCATTGAATAAATTTTATGTGAGGAAATTTTTTAAATCACATGAGTCCAATCAGGCTATGATTGTTTGGGTCACGGTGTGGTGGTCGTGAGTTGTTTCAAGGTTACCTTATACAAGTTGGATGTCATGTGTGGTCCTTGTGATTTATCTTACATGAGATCATAGTGAACCACACATGAGAGGGAATAGAAGAATGGTTATAATAGTTGTGGAATAGAGTCTTGGGTGATCAGTTTCTTATTTCGGTATATCTAGGGTTCATTGTATCTTATTTCCTTTATTAATGTTGTTTTTTGGTTTGGGGATAGTCATGTCTGATGTGAGAAGCTGTAGAATTCATAGTATTTTTTAGAGGAGTATGAATAGTGGATTAAACCCCTTTTTGGTTCACAAATAACATGAAATACGTGGAGATAAAGAAGTTTTTACTATAATATGATGTGTGATTATGACTAAATTTTATGAGGCTTTTTTTATATTTATCCCCGTTGTAGTGTAATCATGACCCAGCACACCAGGATTACTTAATTTTCTAGTTCAATTATAATTTCAAAACAACAATAAAATTATTCTAAAATACTTTAACTTATCTCAAACCCAAGGAAAATATATGTCCATCTTTATAGATCCTTATATATCATTTGATTGGTTAAGGCCCTCTTCTTCAAGATATTAATCACTTGAGATCCATGATCAATGATCTGCTCTAATTTTTTTTATTATTATGATTTCTTCTTGGAATTTTTTTTTGTAGTAGTGTTATGTTAGTTTGAGTATTTTGATGTCATGGTTTTAATGGATAATGGCCGAGTGTAGTTCTTGTGATTGATCCTTGCGTGTTGCGTGGTGTTGGATGGTAATTTATTAATCCTATCATGTAGTGGTTGTTGAAACATCAATTAAGGTAGAGGATTTGATACATATCCTTCATTTTTATGTGTAAATTTTTTATATATCATGTTTTTTTATTTTGATGCATGGTATTCATTAACCTACTAAATATGATTAATTTTACCGAAGGAAATTTAAGGGAAAATGGTGATTCACATGTTCTTTATTAAATTTCATGATATTACTTAATCATTGATTGCTGGGTTGATGATCCAACTATGAGAATTACCTTTTATTTGTGATATACATTGTTTATTCAATATTAAAATTTTAAAATCCCATTTAATAATGTAAAAAATAACATAAAGTGGTATAATAAATTGTTTTTGTGGAAATATTGTATTTATGGAATTAATATTTTAACTTAGAATTATTTTTAACATGAATGGGAGGTTTATATGAGTTTCTTTGACGTAAATTTTTTTTATGTTTTAACCTATTTGGTACTGTTTACTAGGTCATTATCATTGTGATTAGGGGTTCTTTGTTTTTTGGTTGTTGTTGTTGGTTGGGAGGATGTGGTGTAGATTGGAAGTGATGGTAATGGGTGGTTTTTTATGTGGTTATAGTAGTAGTGTCATGATTGGTTGTGTGGAAAGGAAGATATTTTATGGTAGTGGTGGTCAGTGTTGATTGATATTGTGTTTCAATTTAGGTGGTGATGGGTTGGATTATTTTGGGGTAGGGTTTTAGTTTCCTAGTTGGATAGAACATGGTTAAAGTTAATGAAATCAATAATGGGGGGATGGACTGGAATTGAGGATATGGGTAGTAAATGAATGATTATGGATGGAATAGTTGTCATTAATAAATGGTGGAGGCTTGAATAAATGTTAAATATAAATGAATAGTTGCATGAAATTTAATATGGTTAAATGAAATGGTTAGTGCTTATAAATAATGTGTGGTTAATTGAATGAAATAATGAATGTAGTGAGGCTGGTAGATGGTAATTTTGGAAAACATATTGATTATATTATAAAATTGTAATTTAATTATGATTGTGATGATTATCTTGGGTGGATAATTAGTGTTTTTTTGTGGTGTATTGATGGAAGCATACGTTATTTCATGGTAGTATTGATGTGATGGTTAATATGGGTGTTGGTAGTGTTTGTTTGGTTTGTAACCTTATGTTATTATTTAGTGTGAATATTATATTCAATGTATTTTATTATTATTTCTTATATTCCACTACCTAAGTCAAATATCCTAGTCGATTCCCATATTAGGACATTATTTACAAATGTTTCCCCAATATCTAAGTTATAAAGGAAACATTTGGTTGACAACTCCCTCTTCCTCATTCTCCCGTCATATGTAGTTCAAGATATAATGGCTCATGGTAGGTATATGTTTATGGTCTATAATGGAAAATGGTTGGAGTGTTTATATACTATATGGTATGTATATATATTAGTGATGTAGTTCCATAGTGGGGGCTAGACATGGTAGGAGGATAGCACAAGGTAGATGTCCTTCATGTTAACAATATCCTACTATAGTGGGAATGTGATATGATGTCATGTTTGTCTTCGGGTTTATTGTGGTTGATATGTGGTTATAGATATAATATGGAATTTGGTTATGCTTATATGTCAATTAAAAGGGATTCTAGAATATGTTGTATGTTATTGGGGGCATGACAGAGATAAATCAGTAGGGAAGTGGGTCCTAGGAAAATTTTAACACAGATATAATTTTTATATTATATTACTATAATCAAATATGATATTATGTTATTGAGACATAGTGAGGTTGGGTGACTGTTGTCTTGAAATAGGTTCATGTTGGTTCTACTATTTATTCATCGTGGCAATAATATCTTTCTTCAATGAAAATTCGAGAGATATTGATGAGGATCTTACTGTGTATAATTATACACTCACTGCTATATATATAAATCCTTTTTTTAGGTTTACATATAGTTGTTAGTGATAGATATAGACATTACTAGCCCAACACTTGAAATTTTTACTAAATTCATTGTCATATAAGGATACTTTGGGTATTTTTTTATGAAGACCTTGGTTTTGTATATAATTTACTTGCATTATTAATTGGGTTTTATTATATATTATACATATTTTGTGTTGGATTTTTAAATTTTCATTTGGTTAGGAGGGTAATGTCTCCCATTTACTTGTGATTATACCCTCAGTGCTAGTTTTCATGTCCTCGCCGATTGAATATAGGCATCAAGAATCACTCTGGTATTCAATTTATGACCCAGGAGGGGTCTTGGGTAAGGGTGGGTTATGAAATAAAATTTTCCTTCATTCACACCTATATATACTACCATAGATCCAAAACTGACTTATCATATAACATCCATAAATGTAGTATAGTAACCCACATTTTCTAGTTGTCATATCATGATCTTGATATTTCATCACCGTTGTAGGTATAGAATGCCTTGCAACTCCAATGACCATATGTTATATGTTTAGAGGTAAACATGACCCTTTACAACAATATCTAGGGTTTCATTTTTATCAAGGTGAAACTTAGCGAATCTTTTAGGAAATAGTTCCTCATGCTTCTGCTTTCAGACATAGATTGAAATGACGCCCCATAGTCAATTTTCTATGACTCAAGAAGATTGGTGACATTCAACATTAAATTTTTTTTCTTAATAAATGTGATTTTTGTATGAATATCTTGAATAATACATTCTAGAATTGACTCATTGGTCCCGAATTTTTTTATTCAAATGTTATTTCTTTCCTCAATGCTAGCATATGAGTTTAGGAATAGAAGAATTTCCTTAACTCTTTAATTCTCTCCTTCCCTTTATTAATACTTTTCTATGAAATAGAACACACCTACCTTCCATATTGAATTAAATTTCAGTAGAATACTAAGGTTATTTTCTTCAAATTTCTCCATTTAGAATCATTTCATGAATTTCCTCAAACCGAAGGTCAGATTACCACTTGAATTACTCATTGTGGTAATCATCATGTCTCATGCTTACAGAAGTGATTAAAAAAGGATCAGTTCCCAAACTTCCCTAATGAACACTACACCCACTAATTTTAATAGACTTAAAATTATATTAATTTTATTAATATGATGTATCCCCAACTTTTTTGATGACATTTTGATGTCAAATATTCATTTCATCAGAAAATAAATTACTCATAGAGGATGACTTATCCTATCTATTTGAAAGTGTGGTCATTAACTTAGAAGTGGTCATCACTTCTTGTATGTTGAAGGAAAAATTCTAGGCCAAAATCATCTTAATAATTCTTAGTTCATTCTGATAAAATCCTTTTCATTAAAAATTTTACTTCACATCTAATTTGGATCCCTTCAATGAAACCTCTATATATCTATAGAATAGATAGTATTCAATTTTTATCCCAAAGAATATGAAATTCAACTCATTAAATTTATCAATCCTGACCTTACCCTCTTCTAACTCCATTCATGTAAAATCACTTAAATCTCACTATATTTGAAAAACATGAAATGGATTGAGAACTAATTTCCAAAATTATCTTACAAGAATAAGAATATAATGATGCTATAAAATGAGCTCTAAACTCTTGACTAAGTTTTAACCACTAGAAACTCTACAACAGATCTATGACACCACTTATTGTGTTTGAACCCTTTAATTTAGATGTTATCATAATTCAAATATGAAACATATATTTAAAACATATGAAGATGATGACACCTGATATTAGCAACCATACTCTAGAACCAACCACTTGAATCACTGTACCAAATCACCTCACACAACCAGATAAGAAATTCCGAATGAAAATGAATTTAAAGAATAAAATGAAAATAAGCACAAAAAATATGGATTTTTTGGTTTGGACTTGGTCATATTCCACAAGAGGAAACACTATTAACTTTAGATTAAGAGAAAAATCCTCTAATTTATAAGAGACCTAAATAATAGAACCCTACTCAAAAAAATATTATAATTGAAGAGTACTAAAGCATAAGATAACCCACTAATCTATTCCTAGGTGATTGAAAATAGTACTATCAGTTCGACTACAAAGAAATATTTTTTCGTGAACAATTATCACCCATGAAAACCATCATATGTTTTAAATTCTCACTTCTATAACTTTAAGCTTCTAGTGAATAGAGAACACTTTGAAACTCATCCTATTATTCTTCCACCCATTTAAAACTTATTGATCCGTATATCTAGTTTTTGGATTCTTTTTTTCCTGAAACCCTATCACTATCCATAATCATAATTATAAACTCTAAATTTATTATTTCATAATTTTATGACACTTAGATAAAAAATTTCTTCATAGATAAGAAAAATTACTAAATCAGAGAGTATCTCAATGGTGTTGGGATCCACTACATTTTAGATGCATAGGATAATTTAGTTTTGATGTTGATAATTTTTTCAATTATAGTATCTTTCATCATCCCACACACTTTTACGTAGTTAAATTTTTTTTCATGAAATCATCTATTGAAATTCTTATTGTACAAGAACCTGTAGGAAGATTGAATTTGTGTTAGAGTATTAGTTTAGAGATGAGTCTCTAACCATTATAGTAAGTTCATACAATTTTTTAATTAGGAATTAAAATTATAATAAATTATTACTAAATGAATTAGACATTGTTCTTATCCCAATTGAGTAAGAAAATAAGAGGGAAATAAAAGAAAAAAGGAAAAAATAAGAAATTATTTATAAATTTCAATTAATATAGATAATCATGTTTCATGTGTTTTTTACATAATAAAAATGATACAACACAGTGTTGAACCATGAGTTATCTCTAGGGAAGATTCACATGATTATTAATGTTTCATGTTTTTGTCACTTATTCATACATTTGATAATTTAGTTTAATATTGATTACATAAAAATGAGACACTACTACGGATCCCCAATTTATCACTCCTTGAAAAATAGAGTATCATTACTAAAAATTTGTTGATTCTCCAAGAACCGATAAAAGGGGGTCACTTTTATCAGTGCCAAAAATAGTGTTGATAAAAGGGATCCTTTATTGGTGTTATTTTAGCCCTGATAAAGGGGTATTTTATCAGTGGAAGAAATAGCTATGATAAAATCCATACTACTTTCGTGTTGTTCAAATTACGGCACTCTACATCAATAAATACATGGATAATCAAATATATAATTTAATTTAAGGAAATTTACATCATAAATAAAAAACAATATATTATAGAAAAATAAAACATTAGTTTTTAAAAATACATTAATATGTACAATTTATCACAAAAATTCAATAAAATCAATGTTCTATTGCCTTTGGCCCCCAACCCTCTATCAAAAGAGACTGATGATGCTATTAGTTTCAAAAAAATCACCCCAAATCTAGAAAAAAAATTTGTCTATATAAGAAAAAATTATTTTATTAGAAATACTATAAAGAAATAAATTAATCATAAGTATAAAACAATACACTAAAAATGACATTTTTAAAATGAAACCACACATTTTGAGTCATATCAACCACACCGTGTATTAGATTGAGGTATAGATGATTCCTACACTTTAAAAATGAATTATGGATTGTTTACTGAAGCATAAAAAAATATTAATTTGTTTTCTCAGTTTTTGAGTATGTCATATTTGTTTTGAACTAAAATTATAATTTTAACCTAAAAATATACACTTCCAGTCATATTGGGAACATCGTGTATCAGATTGAGGTTCAGTTGATTCTTACAAATTACAAATGACTTATGGGTCATTTTTTGAAAATATAAAAACAATATGATTCATTTTTCTCAGTTTTAAGTATGTGGTGTCTGTTTTGAACTAAAATATCAATTTTAAATAAAAACAAACACTTAGAGTTATTTTGGTTACACCATATGTTGTTTTGACATTAAATTGATTCTTATATATCACAAATGACATAAATATCTATCAAGACAATCTATGCATATTTTCTATGTTTTTAGTGAGTGAAACATGTTTTTAAATAAAATTTCATTTTTAAACTAGAAACATGCACTTTGAGTTATATAGGTCACACTGTGTATCAGATTGTGGTGTGGAATATTCCTACACATCCAAAATTAATTATCGTTCATTTTTATAAATTATTAAAACAAATATGAATTTGTTTGATCAGTTTTAAGTATGTAATGTGTGTTTTGAACTAAAGTGAAAATTTTAAACTAAAAACACAAATTTCAAGTCATAATGATCACACTGTGTATTAGATCAATGTGAGAATAAGTCCTACATGTAAAAAATTACTTATATATCATTATCATAATATATCAAATCAATATTAATTATTTTTTTGGTTTTGAGTATGGAATGTTTGTTTTGAACTAAAATTCCATTTTAAAACTAAAAACATACGATTCAAGTTATACTAGGAACACTATGAATCATATTGAGGTGAAACTGATTCATACACATCAAAAATTACTTATGGATCATTTTACAAAAGTATAAAAATAATATAAATCAGTAATTTTTTTTGAGTATGTGAATTTTTTGAACAAAAAATGATAATATTAAACTAAAAAACACACATTTCATGTCATACCGATCACACCATTTATTGGTTTGAGATGAGGTTATTTATTATACATCTAAAATGACTTATGGATCATTTTCCTTTAGTATTAAAACCATTTGAATGTGTTTGTTAAAATTTGAGTATGTCACATGTATTTTGAACTAAAATTTAAACTTTTAACTAAAAAAATAAATTTTATGTCATACTAAGAACATTGTGAATTGGATTTAGGTTCATATGATTCCCATATGTCACAAATTAATTATGGATCATATTCCTAAAGTATCAAATTAATATAAATCAAATTTCATGATTTTGAGTAAGTGATGCGTGTTTAGAACAAAAATGTCAATTGTAAACTAAAAACATATACATTGAGTCATATCAGTCAAACATTCTATCAGATTGAGGTGAGACTAATTATTATACATAAAAAATGACTTATTTATCATTTTCATCTAATATCAAAATAATTTAAATGTTATTTATTATTTTTGAGTATGTGATGTGTATTTTAAAATGAAATGTAAAATTTAAACTAAAAACCTACATAGTTAAAGTTATATTGGGAACATTGTGTATCATATTGTGGTGCAAAATATTCTTAATCATTACAAATGACTTATAAGTCATTTTCCAATACATTTTAAAAAATATGAATGTGTTTGATCAATTTTGAACCTGTAATGTGTGTTTTGAAATTAAATTTCACTTTAAAAAAATACATCGATTCATTCTGGTAACACCATGTATAATATTGAGGGTTGAATGATTAATACACATCAAAACATTTCTTTTTGGTCTTAAAATTAATAGCTCTTGAATTGGCTCACATCCATGATTATTGGAATCTCTCACCATATATGTGACCCAATTCGAGAGAGCCCGATTTCGAGAAAGAAATCATTGAACAATCACACCATTTCAAGTTAATATTAAAGAATTATCTATAACATATCAAAATTTTTATTAAATATTTCTCTTAAATAATTACATTTCTTCAATAGACTGTGTTAAATAAACAATGAGTCTAGATAAACCATGTAACATTATCAATATATTATGTTTCTATTATCGCCTAGCTGTTAGATTGGGGGGTATGAATAGTTATAAATAATTTATAGACAATATTTGGTTTAGAAATTTAGAATATTAATTCACTAGTTATCAAATTATTATTAGTTAAAACAAAAATTGATTTAAAATAGAAGTGTTACTTTGTTTTGAAAAATAGTTTTTATACGTGAAATGTATTTAATATTAATAAATTAATTTAATAATTATTGCTGAATGATTTTAAATAAATATATATTTTTTACTTGATAAAATGGTTTAAAAATTCAAAAAATATTTTTATAATCATATGATAAGAATATATCTTGTTTTATTCATAAAAATATATTTATTTTCTAAATGAGCAGTTTTGTCACATTTTTTCACACTTGCATTCAAATTAATTTATGCCATTTGTTTTTATTGAATAAAATATTTAGAAATATGAGTTTCAAGTTTTTTAAATAGACCCCTTTTTTAGGACAATATAAATTTTAACCATGGTAAAATTTTTCACCATGGTAAAGGGTAATTTTGGTTAATCTTGGTCAAAATAGGTGATATGACCATAATTATTCATTTTAATTATTATTTGATGAAATTAAAGTTATAATTATCACAATATTCTATAATTTTATTTTTTTAATGGACACTATTCCTTGAAAATTACCTATATAATATTTAAGTCAATGACCATTAGAAAATTTCATTTTCTTAGTTTTAAATATCTCTTATGTGTACGCATAAAGACAAAAATAAGTAATAAATGAATCTAAATATATATTTAGAGATTAATGATTTTTTTCATGATTTAAATTTATTTATAATTTTTATGGATTATATAATTTCCTAAAATTCTTTTAGAACAGTGATGTTGTATTTCTCCAATTAATAAAAAAATATATAATAAGTGATTTTAATAATATTAAAAAAAATATAATATGAGTTATTTAATGTGTGCTATGAATTATATATGTTGATATAATGTATTAGTATTTTTTATAAAATTATATTAAAATTATACCATTTTATTTATGTCTTTTATGAGAAATTAAGTGAATAGTGTCTAAATTGACAATAATAATATTTTATGAGAATACTATTTTATTAAATCACATAAACATCATAAAAATCCTAAAATAGGACAAATGTGATACTATATTTTCTAAAATGACATCCCTTTTCTATTTATAGTCTGTTTAGAACTGTTTTTCATATGATTGACTTAATTATATTTTATTATTTAAAGAAAAGAGTGCCCCACTCATCTCTTATAAAATGAAACATCTCCTTTCTCTTATTCAAATCACAAATAACATTCTATCACAACCATTGAAGAACCTTTGTGATTTTTTGATTTAATAATGTTTTATATTTTTTGAAAACTAATCTTTTTGTAATAGAATGTTTATGATCTTCAGGATCATACCCATTACATTAGAATATGTTTTTGTAAGAATGTTTAAAGTTGTTGAATGTTCAAATCAAAGCACAATGGGGGAGAAATGTTATTTTTCATTTAGAAATATTTTTTCCACACACAGGTTTTCATACTGAGTACTACTGGATACATAATTTGTAAGGAAGATGGAAGTTGGATGTTTTGTAGAGTTGTATAATAGAGAGACAATCAGACTCCGATCCATCGATAAAAAGTTCTAGTTTCATAGGAATCTATGTTGGTTATAAATTCAAAAGGTGTGAGGTGAGGAAATAAAATGATGTTTTTCTGGTTATGGAGTTCTCATAATTCATAAAAAAAGCCTCATGATAAAAGGTTTTGAAAAATTGAGTAATCGTAATGATGGTATTAGTTCGGTAGATAAAGAAAAATTCTGCATCAGATCATGAAGTACTAGACACAAAATCCATTATAAGTATGAATGAGTTAGCATTGATAATTTTTTAATATTATCAAATGTGAAGAGTTTATTTTTCATCAAAATAACAATTATATCAAAATTGGAAATCCATCATAATGGGAAATTCCATCATAATTAACTTCCATCAGACTGATTCTGAGGAGAAACGTCAATTGGATTGATGTTGAAGAGCAAAGTCAAGCATACTTAATCGAAGGAGGGAAGTTGAATCAGATTGAGTTTCTGTTAGAAAGATAGATCATAATTATCAGATGAAGAAACTCAGATCATAATAAGAAGAGGAAGATAGATATATTTTTCTAAGTAGAGGAAGTTATTCACATCATATTGAAGCTGAGTAAGTTAATCAAACTGAAGTTGAGGAAGTTAATTGAACTGAATATGAGGAAGTTACATTGAACTGAATAAAAGATGGTATTTTCAAAGAGACCAATTTTATATAAATATATATAATGTTTTAAGATATCAAAGTTGATGTTTAAATATGAGTGATTTGTGGAGATTTGAAATTTTATTAAGTGAGAAATGTTTTTTAGTTTCCCATATTTTTTATTCATAGTTTCCTATAAATAAAAGAACAATAAATTTTTACTTTTCAAATTCTTCACTACAGTTGAAATGGTGGTGTGCTTTAAAATTCGTATAAATGTTATCTTCCCAAAAATATTTCTCATTAGAATATCATACAAATAAAATTTTTCTTATGGTATTGAGGAAGATCAGACTGAGGAATATTAGACTGAGGAGGATTATACTGATCATTTGAGTAGAGTTTAAGAAGTGAATATTGAGAAAGGGAGCATCGTATTGAGTCTATTGGACTGAGTCAATCATATTATGTTCATTGTATTGAAGTCCATCAGACTCAGGGTCATCAGACTCTAGAAAAGTTTTTGATCAGATTGAGAAAAATATTTATACTATTTATGGATCAATTTTTTATAATAAAACATTTGTAAAATAACCAGAGTCTATATAATCATTCCTATTGGGAGATAGAAGGTGCATAATGGGAGTTGGAACAAGTTTTATTCAATTATTCTTAATAGTAAATGTTCATATACCCATAGTAATGGATATTTAAAGGATGAAGGTTATCACATTAGGGTCATACATTATAAATAATGAGTGATTTACATTCATTACTACTTTTTCATGCATGTAAATTTACTAAAATATGATATTCTAATGAAATTTCATGGGTTATTTTTATTAAACTCCTCAAACATGTGAAAATTTTACAACTAATTAACCCCCCCAATCATTTTTTTATTTTATCCTTTGGAACATCAAATGATATCAGAGGGAAGGTACCCTTATTGAATACTTATCATGGATAATATCAATTCTATCAACAATAGAGGAATTCCTACATTTTATGGGGAAAAATATTATGGTTGGAAAATGGGATGATTCCATATCTCCTGTCTGTTGTCCTGTAATTTTTTAATGCTGGTACAATTGGTTTTCCACCTATTGAACATGATTTTCCGATGATTTTTTCTTATTAGATAAATATAGAATTTTATGGAAAAGCTAGAAATTCTATCCTTATGTTCTTATAAAAAAAATACATGAATTTGATGGGTATCAAAACATCAAAGTGTATGTGGGACAATCTGGAATGTATTTTCAAATGGAATACTAATGTGAAGTAAAACATGATACAAATCTGGCATAATAAGTATGAATATATCATAATAAAAGATAAAAATCTATTGATGAATACTTCACCTGAGTAAAAGAAATTATTTGCAACATCATTGGATTCATAGATTTCCAGAAATATTATTAATTTATAGAGTAACATGTGAGAATATTTCTGGAAATGTTTGATTCTAAAATTTATTCTTTATATGATAAATATGATTTATCTCTTGATGAGTTTCCAAACATTCTTATTTATTAAGAAATGAGAAAAAAACAAAAATTTTTTTAAAAAAAAGATGAAAGATTAAATGTGTTTAAAATCCATGAGAAACATGAAAAATACAAGATATTGAAGATGTTGATCCTTTTATATCCGAAGATAAATAATATCTGGAGTTGATTGGAAAAATCATGTCCTTTATATCCAAGAACTATTAAAGAGGAAGACAAAATTATGAAGGTAAATTTTCTCTCAAATTTTTTGAGTGTGGTGGAATCAGATACATTTCTATGAAATTACCCTAGAATAATGTTGGGGAATATCATGATTATTCTAATCAAAAAACAATATGGAAGAAGTGGAACAATGATGATAAAGAAAAAAATACATCCAAAAATATAAGAAGTAGTTAATTAGGAATAGGTGAAGTATGTTGAGTAAAAAAGATGAATCAAACTCAACCTAAAACAATTCTTAATAATATGAATGTTAAGAAATGTTTAAAAAATTCATTGAAAAATGTGAGAAAACAAAATACTCCTCAAATAGTGATGGAGAAGAAGGTGAATAATATTACAAAGAGTATCAACTAAGTACAGAACTTTATGCATGTGTTAAAAATATATATATCTTAATAAAAAATTCATAATTAAAAAGAACGATAGTGGAAAGGTTTTTAATGGTGAAAAATATGTTTTCAAGAAAGAAGAAGAATAAATCTAATAGATCTTAAGTTTAAAAATAAGAATTTATAAACACGAAAAGATAGTTGAAGATCTCTGTAAGAAGATAAAAGTTAAGTAATAAGAAGTTAACAAGTTTCAATCAAAAAATCTTGAGTCTAGAAGTACCTTGATAAAGATATATGAAAACTTCAAAAAATCCATGGAAGTAAAATCTGAGACTTCTAATGTTTCTAATGAAACTAAAATCAAGAATCATGTGAAATTATCACCCTTCAAAAATAAATTTTCATATTATATTTATGATATTTAATGTGATTATAAAAGTGATGGGAATGTTTGGATTGATAAGGGATATGAGAGACCTATCGCATCAAAAAAATTTGAAAACTTCCTTAGTATGAAAGATGATCCACATCCTTATTATGATAGAGAGGAAATAAATTATCAACCTCAAAAAAAATTCTACTGAGAAAGATATTACTTCTGTAAAAAATAAACATTTTAGGGATATTACTGGTGTTGGGGAGTATATGATCCTAGAGATTTTAGGTTTTGGAATAACTTATCACTTCCTAGAAGAATGTTTGAACAGATATAATGAAATTATGGAAGAAGGGTGAGTAAATTTCTTAACCCATAGGATGTTAAAAAAGAAAAAACACAAGATGTTATAAAACAAAGAACATAAAATCAATTGGAATGTTTCGAAGAAGTTTTTGGAAGATGTGATCAAGTTCGTCATCATGACGAAAGATATATGACACTATTTCCAGTACAAGTTTCATATATTAGAAAATAAAAGGAATCTAGAAAGAAGAATGTTGAAGAAAGAGATTTTGTTGTTGAGACATCTTAGAAATAAATTAAAAGGAAAAAAATGTATACATGATAGTGGTTGTTCTTCACATATGACAAGTAAAATAAAAGTCTTGAAACATGTGGAATGTCATGATGGAGGATCAGTTACCTTTGGTAATGATAGTTACTTAAAATATAAGGGAATCGGAATGGATGATATTGAAGAAAAAAAGATAAAATCTAAGGATGTTTTATTTTTTGATGAGATAAAAAATAACATACTTAATGTAAGTCAAAATTAGGATGATTAAAAAGAATTTATTTTCAGATAGGATTCTTTTATCATCAGAAGTATTAAAGATGTAAAAGTTATCACAATAGGATAAAGAACTAGTGGAAATAAATTTCAACTTGTAGAGTTTAGTAACTCCTATTACTTGAGTGATAAAGAAGAAAAAAAAATTTGGAACAGAAGTCATGGAAACCTTGGACATAGAAACATGAACAAAATTTGAAAATTTGATGCTTTCCTTTATTTTACAGAAATAAGAAGAATAGATAAATATGTTTGTGTTACTTTTCAAAAAGGGAATATGACCAAAAAAAATTCATAAGAGAGCTGAGATTCAGTGTACCAAACCTCTAGAACTTATTCATTATAATTTATGTGGGTCGATGAGACATCAATTAAAAAAATGAGAGTTATAATTTAACACTTTTATTGATGATTTCACTCAGATGATAAACATCACTTTTATAAAACATAAGTGAGAGTTTGTGAAAATGGTAAGGTTTTTCAAAAAAGAATCTAAGAAAGAGATGAGGGTCTATATAAAGATTATAAGAACACATAATGGTACCAAATTCAGAATAAATAATTTTTAAACTTATCTGAGAAATCATGGTATCAACCATCATTATGTTTCTCTATACACTCCAAAAAACATTAGTATTATAGAGAAATATTAGATTATGTTTTCAAAATTAGAAATATTTTGTTATAAGAATACAAAATTTCAAAGTTCTATTGGAGGGAAGCTATTAGTACCATTGTAAATGTTCAAAACTGATTATGGTTGAGACAGAAACCCAAAATTAATTCTTATGAATTGAGGTATAAAAAAGAATTTATTGATGTGATTCAAAGTTTTTTGAAGTCCATGTATACTTAAAATATAAAATTAATATCTGGTAGTGTTCGATGCGGTAGATAAGGAAGAAAATTTTATGAGTTATTCACACAATGGAAGAAGATAAAAAAAGTTAGAATAAATGATTACAATTATTGGTGGAATTATATGATACAAAAGTAAATGAAAATCATAATTCCTTAAGAAAAGTTGTCTAGAATTCTAAGGATAATAAAATAGAGATTTCCAATAATAGTGAGAGTGATTCAAAACATATTTACCAAGATACATGGGAATCTTGTGATGGGGAAAGTTTAGGTGGAAGAGAAAATTTGAAATTTTCTACATTATAAAAACATGTTATGTTTGAAAATATTATTGGAAATCAAAATGATGTAGTATAAATTAGAAGAAAATTGTGATTAGTAAATTAGAATTCAATTATATCAGAAGTTAAACCAGAATCAATTTCAAAATCTATTAATCACAAAAAATGGGTCAATTATATGAATGAATAGTTGGATCAGATTGAGAAACATGAAACATATGAACTTGTTCCACAACCAAAAAATTAAAATGATATCTATAGAGACCCGAAGCTTGACGTACATGGACATTACATTACTTTTGCAGAATACTAAGTACATAACAAAAACACACACACAAGGATCGTAATAGTTTAGTGTCTTTGGAAACTCAGAATATAATCTTCTAATCGTGGTGAATGATATTCAACATCTCCCATAAAGATCATCCTTTTTTTACCTAAAACCTTTCTTTATATCCTAGGGAAAAGAAAACATAAAATGGTGAGCTCAAATTCTCAGTAAGGGTAAACAAAAGAAATATCAATCACATCATTTTCATAAGAACATAATAGTTTGGAAATCTTAACCTGCAAAAGAGAGCATAATTTCATAACATGGGATAAATCATAGTAGTGAAATGAAATCCCAATAATCATAACTTAAAACATGAAACTTTGTGGGATACACACATAATCATAGAGAATCATATCTTATTAGTCAAGACTCATTGGCAAGACTATCTTAGTGGACAAAGTCCATTTCTGAACCGAGTCACCCTCGTTTCAGTCTTGTTTCACTGAACCGGTATAACCTACCATTCTAGCCATGTCTATCTCATGAGATATAAAATCTTTACCCAATGCATTGGAGGGAGATATAGGTCCCACCCATCTCATAATGATACCATTCTTATGTGTGCCACAAAATCATAAATCATACATCATTGCATAACCCATGTAATACTAATGGGAATCTTAAACATCATGACATCATAAAACAATTCATATATGATAAAGGAATTCATAAAAATAATTCCATCACAACATAATCAAATCAATGTAATAATAGGTATAAAAACATAACCCTTTATTATCTTAGATGGAAAATAATTTTTATAAAACACTTGAACTCCATTCTTGAGGAAAATATCCTTTCTTCTTCAAAAACATTTTTTCCTTTCTAAACATGTCATACAATTTTAAACTAAAAGAAGTTGATTAAAAATAAACTTGAAAAATTGTAAAGGAAGATTCTTGGAAATAATGTTTTAAAAATCCATTCATGTCGTATAAGTTATAAAAACATTCTTCTCATACTTTTTCCGGAAAAGTCAAAAAGTACCTCGTACGAAAAATGACAAAAGATTCCTTTCATATCTTATACTAAAAACTCACTGAAGGGTAAAATAAGATTTAAAAAATTGAAGGTGAATGGAAATAATATTACATATTGAGGAAACATGGATTTGGATGATAAAATACACCCCAGTAAATACTAAAGTATAAACAATCTCGGATAAAAATGAGATTGTGATATTTCCCTTACCTTATTTCCGATATGCTTTGTACGTATCCGAACCTCCCGTATAATGATTTAAATAATGTCATTAACTTATTACAGAATCATATTCATTGTTATGATATCATATATGGTTGACTTATGACTTAATATTACCCGTTCTTTTGTAAATTCCATGTTAAAGAAGCGTTTTGGGTAAAATCGTTTCATTTATCGTAGGTATTTGGGCTTGTTGTTCTTGACATTATTATTACTTATATCATGATTTAATTACTTCCAGAATATAAAATATGATTTAAATATCATATATATTCAGTATATATATATATATAATAGATAGATAAATTAAATGAAACACACCGTTCATGGAGACGGTAGTCCGTACGTACGCATGAACATTGTTTTCCTTTCCTTATTGTCTTGAATGGAAGAAAGTAGATGACATACATACATATATATATATATACATAAATCCAGTAGATTTTACATGTCATATATTTCATTATTATTCATTATATATACTTTATAATCATTCATGTTATAATCATTCATGAATGGTTAATGTGGAGAATGAATCTCATCGCGTCGTGGAGACGGTAGTCCGTACGTACACACGAGCGATGATATCGTTCCCATGGTCGTGGAATTGTGTTGAAGTGTATGTATACGATTTCAGTATCAATATCACTTTATAATAATCATATATAGTTACTCATTACAACATTATACCCATCCAATTAAGGTGGTGGTGGAAAATAGATTACACCATGGCGTGGAGACGGTATTCCGTACGTACGCACGCGCGGTGATTTCCTTTTTCCGTAGGATGGATAGAAGGTTAATTAGAGTTGTTTCATATTTATAATAACATATCAGTATATAATAAATACTTATTTTATTACTTTATCATGAAACAACTAAATGAAAGAAGTTTAAGAAGAAAGAAATTGAAAAAGATCGGTAATGGATATTACCTCTTTTTGGCGCGCCTTTTCTTAACCTCCACTTAAAGAACTAAGGATGGTCTTTGAAGAAGACCAGGACCTCTAGGATGATACTAGGGAAGTGGAGAAGAGAATTTGGCAGGGGTTGGCCGAGCTTGAAGGCTCAAAGTGGTGTGAGGAAGAGGGGGAGGAGGTGGCCTTTTATAAGGGAGGAGAGGGGCACCTTTGGAATAACAAAAAATATTATTTTATTATAAAGTCAATTTCGGTTTTAAATAGATCCAAATTGATTTATTTCGAGGATAATGTGGGGATGGGTCGAAATACTCTCATCAAATAGAATTTAGACAAGTTTAGGTTCCTATTTTAACCTTATCATTTAGATTTAACATTAATTTAAATAATTTTACTTTTACCGTGTCTTCTTGTGTTCTCATACTATAAGGTTAATAAACTTACTATATCAAGACAAACGAACCCCAAGTTGTTTATTATTAATATATATAACTTTATCTAAGTCATTTTTCCGAACCTTAGATTTTTAGGGATAAAATAACAATTAATAATATAATATTTGTTTTAAAAACTATTTTATGTCAATTTTGACACTATTTAGTAATTGATTTTTGTGAAAATCATAACAGAATGATAAGTTCGAACTAAGTTAATTAAATAAATACTAACATGTCATATTAACCTAGAAAATTATTTTAATTCATAAAAAGTCTCAAATTATATTTATTTGGGTATTTATAACATCAATTATGTCAATGTTTCTTTAATAAGATAATTACTGCATCATGGTTGTGTCATTAATAAATTATTTATTTAATGTCTAAAAATTAAAAATAAAATACCATTATGTAGTAAATAATTTTATCATTATTATGAATATTTATAGTCTAATTTATCTTATATATAACCCCATATTAAAAATGATTTACTTATTAAACATTGATTTTAACTATTTTAACCTTTCTTTAAATAAATTAATAATAAATGTCCTAATCTAATCCAAGTGGTCCTAAATGGTCATATTTTATTCCTAAGGTTGTTTTTTGTCGAATTAAACTTATCCAATAGAATTAGGACATGTGTTAGGGTAATAATAATAACATTTTTACCCTTAATTACCCAATTTACTTTTAACCGTGGTAAAAAAAATAAAAAGTTACTATTCACCAAAAATTATTTTCATCTCATTGAACCACATTTTACTTACTAACATCAACCGTGTCTCTCGGATTTTTGAAATTCCAATCACAGAAGCGGTAAAATTATGTTTTATGAGAAATTCATTTTTTTAACTACCACTTAGTGGTTTCACTATTCATCAAAAAATGAAAGTTTCCTGAAAAATACCAAAAATTAGGCCTAAGCTATATTGGATATTATGAACTCAAAATTGATGTCTATTTTACCAAATTCAAAACACATTAGTTGCATTAATTAATTTAAAAATTAATTCCTGTCGTCAAAACAAATAGCGTGTTCTTAATAGATAATAACTATCAAAAGATTGACACTTGTTTATGACTGGTTTAAATGTGAAATTACATCCAATGACCAACATTGTATTAAATTTAAAAAATATATTCTAAATATAATTTAAATCCACTCAAATTAATAATTTATCACTATTAATTATTTCAATTAAAAAAGTTGTTTTTAATTAAAATTTAGTAATTTTCACTATTCATCAGAATGTGAAAGTTATTCGAAAAGTACCAAAATTTCACCCTAAGCTAATTTCGATATTCTGAATCCAAAAATGAAGTCCATTTTGAAAAATATAATTCACGAAGTTTCAAAAAGTGGTTATTACTATTCATAATGGCTAGTTTTAATAATAACATATCATTGTTTAGTGAAATTCAGTATTGCGTACTACACACGCTATCGAGGAAGGTCGCGATTGCATGTAATGCAAGCCAAGTCAGGGTTGCGTGTTGCGCAAGAATCCTTCGTTGTTTCTTATAACATAATCCAACCATATTTCGTTTATACATTGAATATATATATATATATATATACTCAATGTTGCGTAGAATAACTATTATCAAAATTGTGTGTAACACGATCCAAGAATAGTGTTGCTTATACTGCAAGATAATACAGTGTTGCGTATAGCGCAATATAATCTTGGTGTAGCACAAAGAAATTAATGAAATTAAAAGAATATTTTTCATAAAATCTCAGGATGTTACATTCTACCCCCCTTAAAATGAATTTCGCCCTCAAAATTCGTCGGGGTTATCAATGGTTTACTACTCAAAAGTTTGTTTAATAGAAACCCACATCGTAAAAAGGAATACCAAAACATGGCTTTTAAAATTAAATTATGAAATGTAACGGTTACCCAAATTAACTCATCACGGGGTTTCCACGTAGGATAACATAGGTGAAAATATGGATATGGAAGAAAAATCTAACCATCAAGTTCTGATGGAGAGTGGTAGAGAACATGGCTATGAAAAATCCAACAATCACAAAGCTATTGATTTGTGATGATATAAGGTACCATCTGATTAATCGGATATAAGGGAACTAGGACAACATTTTTGGTTTTCAAGATCATTTCCCTAAAGTTGATGAATTAAAAGAAATACTTGCATGATTTTGGTACAATCTCACTGTTGTTCGTGAATTGAACAATTTCCACTTCATCCCATAAAGAAATGAAGTTGAATTTGTTATTCATGATGTGTTAGCAGATCATGTGATAGAATGATGGGTCATTCCATCTCTTTCAAACAAAAGGTTAGCAAAAGTTATAAGTCCATCTTATGGTTAGATTAATCATATATGGTTCTAAAAATGAACTTATACTTCATATATCATACCACTTAATAAAATAAAACTAGTTTATACTAACCAGGGTCTTCCTATAGGCCAGTGGTAGGCGATAAAGGCCAGTCGCACTTCGGTTGTGGGTTCAATTCCCATAGCCTTGTCCGACGCGATGGGCGGTCGCCCGTCCTACAGGTTGTCCTTTTTCTAAAACTATATTACTATAACATCCCATTAATAATATCAAAAAAACAAACAATACTAACTTATGTCCAACATAATCCATTCCAATATTTAGGCTTATCCGTAATAATGCAGTCCACTCTCAGAGATTTAATACCATCGTTGATCCCCATATATTTTAAGATATATCTTATTGGTCAAATTCCAAACATTCAAAGGCCTTAATCATGTACTCTCTTGAATACCCATTGAACCTTATTGAAAACATGAGTGCTGTTAAATGTTATCTCTTTCCACATACCAAAATCCTCAAAATTCTATATACTCAAACCATGATATCACTTAGTCCTTATATCAATCATGAGCTCATGAATACTGTCAAACATTTCATTTTCTCTTTATCCCTTCATTATGCTCATATCATCTACTTTCCAAAATATTTGAATCACTTTTCATTGTTACAAGTACCTTAAAATTATTGAAAACCACAATAGACCAATACATAAATATTTCAATACCCCATAAAAGTACCTCAACAACATTATTCTTGTATACCAATACATAAACACTTTATTCCATCCACTTTAATGACTGTCCTGTAATAAGTCCTTCCTTGATTTAGAAGTAACTTTTTAGGTCAGGGCATTGAGTTGGGTAATGCCCATGTTCTCCACAAATAAGACATTGAACTCCATAACAGTTTGTCACTCTATGACCCTTTTCTCCACACAGATAACATTGGTCCCTCCATTTGAGGTATTCCTCAATGTTCTTCTTCCCTTATTTAGAAATCTCAATCTTCCTTTCTTTATGCTCCTCAACATGCGAACATGCATAATAGTTTATCTTCCTATTCTTTGATGAATTAGGCATACCACTAAATTTCACCTTGTTAATCATATATCGCGATGACTTATTCGGAATAATAACAATATCTTTCTCTCTTGGAATTACACAATTTTGTTGCTCATAGTCACCAATTTGTCCATTGGATTCAATGTTAACCGAATTCCTTCTGGTTCCCTCCATTAACTAAAACACAAAAAGAATCTTGTGAGAGGCAAAAATCATGCCAGAGAAAACAACATAGTAAAGGTGGAGTACCCTCGATATCTAACATCTTAGGTTAAATTCTAAGATCATTAGCGCAATTCTAGGACTATAACCTATAGGTATACCTAACCTTAGAGACATCCCTAGACATACCATAGAAATATCTCTAGGATCTCACTAACGTTTTCGCATCCTAGTTTCCAAAGGTTGACTAAACTTTTCCTCTGATACCAACTGTAGAGACCCGAAGCTTGAGATACATGGACATTACATTACTTTTGCAGAATAGTTAGTACATAACAAAAACACACACAGAAGGATCGTAATAGTTTAGTGCCTTTGGAAACTCGGAATATAATATTCTAATCGTGGTGAAAGATATTAAACTTCTCCCATAAAGATCTTCCTTTTTTTATCTAAAACCTTTCTTTATATCCTGGGGAAAAGAAAACATAAAAGGGTGAGCTCAAATTCTCAGTAAGGGTAAACAAAAGAAATATCAATCACATCATTTTCATAAGAACATAACATTTTGGACATCTTAACCTGCAAAAGAGAGCATAATTTCATAACATGGGATAAATCATAGTAGTGAAATGAAATACCAATAATCATAACTTAAAACATGTAACTTTGTGTAATACACCCATAACCATAGAGAATCATATCTTATTAGTCAAGACTCATTGCCAAGACTATCTTAGTGGACAAAGTCCATTTCTGAACCGAGTCACCCTCGTTTCAGTCCTGTTTCACTGAACCGGTATAACCTACCATTCTAGCCATGTCTATCACATGAGATATAAAATCATTACCCAATGGATTGGAGGGAGATATAGGTCCCACCCTTCTCATAATTATACCATTCTTATGTGTGCCACAAAATCCTAAATCATGCATCATTGCATAACCCATGTAATACAAATGGGAATCTTAAACATCATGACATCATAAAACAATTCATATAAGATAAAGGAATTCATAAAAATAATTCCACCACAACATAATCAAATAAATGTAATAATAGGGATAAAAACAGAACCCTTTATTATCTTAGATGGAAAATAATTTTGATAAAACACCTGAACTCCCTTCTTGAGGAAAATATCCTTTCTTCTTCAAAAACATTTTTTCCTTTCTTAACATGTCATACAATTTTAAACTAAAAGAAGTTGATTAAAAATAAACTTGAAAACTTGTAAAGTAAGCTTCTTGGAAATAATGTTTTAAAAATCCATTCATGCCGTATAAGTTAAAAAAACATTATTCTTGTACTTTTGTCGGAAAAGTCAAAAAGTTCCTCGTACGAAAAATGACAAAAGATTCCGTTCATATCTTTTACTAAAAACTCACCGAAGGGTAAAATAGGATTTAAACAATTGTAGGTGAATGGAAATAATATTACATATTGAGGAAACATGGATTTGGATGATAAAATGCCCCCCAGTAAATACTAAAGTATAAACAATCTCGGATAAAAATGAGATTGTGATATTTCCCTTACCTTATGTCCGATATGCTTTGTACGTATCTGAACCTTCTGTATAATGATTTAAATAATGTCATTAACTTATTACAGAATCATATTCATTGTTATGATATCATATATGGTTCACTTATGACTTTATATTACCCGTTCTTTTGTAAATTCCATGTGAAAGAAGTGTTTTGGGTAAAATAGTTTCATTTATCGTAGGTGTTTGGACTTGTTGTTCTTGACATTATTATTACTTATATCATGATTTACTTACATACAGAATATAAAATATGATTTATATATCATATATATTCAGTATATATATATATATAATAGATAGATAAATGAAATGAAACACACCATTCATGGAGACGGTAGTCCGTACGTACGCATGAACGATGTTTTCCTTTCGTTATTGTCTTGAATGGAAGTAAGTAGATGACATACATATATATATATACATAAATCCAGTAGATTTAACATGTCATATATTTCATTATTATTCATTATATATACTTTATAATCATTCAAGTTATAATCATTCATGAATGGTTAATGTGGAGAATGAATCTCATCGCGTCGTGGAGACGGTAGTCCGTACGTACGCACGAGCGATGCTATCATTCCCATGGTCGTGGAATTGTGTTGAAGTTTATGTATACTATTTAATTATCAATATCAATTTATAATAATCATATATAGTTACTCATTACACCATTATACCCATCCAATTAAGGTGGTGGCGGAAAATAGATTACACCACGGCTTGGAGACGGTATTCCGTACGTACACACGCGCGGTGATTTCCTTTTTCCGTAGGATGGATAGAAGGTTAATTAGAGTTGTTTCATATTTATCATAACATATCAGTATATAAGAAATAATGATGTTATAAACTCAATGTTGCATAGAATAACTATTATCAAAATTGTGTGTAACACGATCCAAGAATAGTGTTGCGTACTCTGCAAGCTAATACGGTGTTGCGTATAGCGCGAGATAATCTTGGTGTAGCATAAGACATTAATGAAATTAAAAGAATATTTTTCATAAAATCTCAGGGTGTTACATTATCAGAACAAAGTGTGTTTAAAAAATGAAATTGAATGAATATAGAGAAGTTTCAATAAACAAATAATGCTTGGTTATAAAGGCTATGAACAGGAGGAAGGTGTTTATTTTGAAAAATATTTTTCCCTAGTTACAAGATTAGAAACTATTATAATGTTTCTATCATTGGTCGCAAATCAAAATTACAAAGTTTATTAGATGGATGTAAAGTAAAATTTCATAAATGGTGATATTGAGGATGAAGTTCACATTGAACAACCTTGTGTTTTCTAAATTGATAATGATGACAAAAAGGTTTTTAAATTTAGTAAAGCCTATTATGTTTTGAAATAAGCTCCATGTTCCTCATATTCAAAACATGACGGTTGTTGGAGAATGTTGAATTTTTCTAAAGGAAAAGTTGATAGAAACTTATATGTGATACATTTTGACTCCATAAATATAATTATTATTATTTATATGAATAATATAATTTTTCATGTGGGGGAAGAAATTTTTTTAATGAGCCTTATGAGGAAATAAGGAAATTTTTTGAAATGTCAGTGTTGGGAGAACTAACTTTCATCCTTAGATTACAAGTTCAATAATAGGAAAATTACAATTTCTTATCTCAAGAAAAGTTTATATGGGAATTTTTAAAGATTTTTTGGGTGGAATAATCAAAATACGTTTATATTCTTATATCAATGAGCCCAAATTTGAGTAAATGTGAGTCCTTAAAATTTTTTAATTAAAAATACTTGCGTTAGAGAATAGTAAGTCTTCCTTACCATACAACCTCCATGTCTGATATTATTTATGCTATAAATTTGTGTGCCAGGTATCAAAGTAATATTAAAGAATCAAATATGTATTAAGAAAATATAATTATGAGATATTTGAAATGAAAAAATTCACATGGGTTGTTATATCAAATAAATTGTCAGATAAAGTTTCATGGTTCGATTTATACTGATTGGGATAGACATTGTAATGAATGAAAATCAACCTCAGGAGGAAAATTTATCTTCGGTGACTATTGTTTGTGTTCAAATTGTAAGAAAAAATATTAGTAAATTTAAGAAAAGTAGAATCATAATAGTTTACAACTACACATGCTTATAAATAGATATTATGGATTAATGTTCAGCTAGAATATTTGAATGTAATAGCTTCTAAACCAATGAATATACTTAGTGATAATAAGAGTGGAATTGGTATTTCTGAAAATCCTATCCAACATCAAATATCAAGACACATTGAAATAATATTTGACTTTATTTAAGATAAATTTACTATTGGAAATGTTTTTATCGAATATATCTCAACGAAGTAACAAATTAATAATATATTTACACAGGCAATGTCAAAAGTAATGTTTGTTGATTTAAGGTTGTAACATCATGTTCTTCCTCCTCCAATGGCTTCTTAAATCTTATAAGGATCTCCCCCACCATTATTTTGATTATCTTAAAAATTGGGTAGATAAAGTAACAAACATTTACTAGTTAATTATTTTTTACTTATCTTTATTTTATGAATTTGAAGCTTTGGTTATTATAAAATGGATGAGAGAAAAAAAGTGAGGAAAATAAAAATGTGAGTCGGAATTTGTCTTAACAGGGAGGAAAATTTTTCTTTTTACTGTGGGATGAAATTCCATTAATAAAATTACATTTTCCATTAGAATGGTTTTTGGAAATTCTATTTTGATAAAGGATATGTTTTGATAAAATTTGAAAATCTTTTGAGTTGTGGAAAAATTATAGGAGTTACAAAATTTTCCAATGATTATTTTCAACAAATAAAAAGGGATATTTATAAAATTTTGGAATGTTTTTTTGATTTTTTTTTTAATTTTTTATGAAATAAAATTTTTGTAAAATAATTTTGTTTCTTTTAGGAGTAGATCAAATGCATTAGAATGATTTTTTTTTAATAAAGATGAATTTTTATGAATATTATAATCCAAAAAATGAGAGACAAGAGTTTTCTTACTTTGGGAAAGTTGTTTTCAAGATACAGGATTTCAGAATGATCAGTACCAGACATAGAAGTTGTAAAGAAGATGGAAACTGGAAGTTCTATAATGTTGATGATTGGAGGCACCATCAGACTCAGATCCATCAGTGTAAAAATAAAGATTCATCAAACTCATAGTTGTTTAGAAATTAAGGCATTGTGGAGTGAGGAAGTAAGATGATGCATTCCTGGTCATAGATTTCTCACGAATCATGAATCATTATCATGATAAAATATTTTTAAGAAATGAAGCAATTGTAAATATTTTATTAGTTTCATAGATCAAGAAAATGATTTCATTAGATCCAGAAGTACCATAAAAAGAATTCATCAGATGTGTGAATGAGTTAGAGGTGATAATGATTAATGATTTTCTATGTTTCAAAGAATAGTTTTTATCATAATGATAAATAAATTGTAATGGGGAATCAATCATAATGGTAAATTCCATCGTAATGATGTTCCCCCAGACTGAGTCTAAGTAGAAAGGATAATTAGACTAACTATGAGGAGGAAAGTCTATTAAAATGACAATGAAGAGGAAATAAAATCAGACAGTCTCTAAAGAGGAAAGTTGAATCAAACTATGTTTTTGTTAGAAATTCAGATCGTAATTAGTTGAGGAAGAATGTTATATAATAATGAGAAGAGGAAAATAGTTATATAATCATGAGAATATGAAGTTAGTCCCATCGGATTTATTTTGAGGAAGTTAATTGGATTGAAGCTAGGTAAGTTAATCTGACTGAAGTTGAGAAGGTTACATCGGAATAAGGAAAAGATAGTATGTTCTAAAATAACGATTTCAAAGAAATGTTAAGAGAGATTTATGTATTCAAACATGACGTTTAAATGTGAAGGATTTTCATATATTTGAAATTTGGGTAAGTATGAATTTTTTTACCTTCCCGACTTTTCAATTCAATGTAACTTATAAATAGCAGTACAATAAATTCATACTTTGAAACTTTTTCACTATTGAGGAAAAGGTGGAGAACTATAGAATTTGTGTCAATGTTATATTTCTAGAGAGAGACCTTGTTAGAAGATTAGAAAGTTGAAAGTTTTCTTACTAGAATGAGGAATATTGTAATGAGGAAGATAAGACTAAGAATTTAAATATAGTTTAGGAAGCGTGGATTTAGAAAGGGAGCATCATATTGAGTTGATCGGACTAAGTCAATAGAACTTTTTTTATCAGACTAAAGGTCATCAAACACAAAGTCATTGAACACAGGAAATGTTGAATATAATATTGAAAAAAGTATTCATAATTTTGTTTTTTTATTAATTATTTATTTGAAAACTTTTTAAATTGATGAGAGTCAATATAATCATTCCAATTAGGAGATATGTGGTGTCTAATGGGAGTTTTCAGAATTTTTATTCACTTCTTAATATTTAATTTCCATAGAGTCATAAGGGTAGTTATGGAAAGAATATAGGTTCTCACATTTATGAAAAACCTTGTAAGTATTAGGTGAATTTATTTATTTCCTGCATTTTAATGCATGATTATTTACTAAAATATGAATGTAAATGAACTTTAATTGGTTGTAAGGGATAAATATATTAAAGTATTGACACTTATAAAAAATTACTATAAAAAATTATCATTTAAACTTAAATATAAAAATTTTAGAGGTTTTGGTATTCTAAAAGTACCAACTCTAGGGTCCTTAAGCGGAGATCTAAAAGTTTTCTCTCTAAGAAGTGGTGATCGCCTTACCAGATCACTTTCATTTCTACTCTCCTTTAACTTCTATAAATCTATATTATTTGTCATAAAATAATAAATTAAGTATCATAAATATTTTTAAATTTTTTAATTATTATGAAAACATCATTATACACCCTTTTTCCCATAAATTGAGAAGAGAATGTTTTTCTCATGTGTGTGTATGACATACAGTCTCTAAGTAGCGATACAATTCATTTTTCATAACCATATTTTATGGATGGGTACTATGATTGGTTTAATGTTTATATGTAATATTTATGAAATAAATATACTTTTTTAATAATAATATCATTTCTACCTTCTTACCATATAATCCTTTAGGAAAAAATAATGTTGTTCATGCAAACATGTGGACAGCTACCACCATAGAGAGATGTGGCTTGTTTTTTCATTTATATTTTACATAGATGGTAATGAGGTTGAAATTTATTCATATATATTATATATATGATATATATGATATTATAATAACTCTTAAAAGTTGAATTATTATTTAACTTTCTTTCTTCCTACAGTCAAAAAATTGAAACAACATTAATGTTTATATACGGTGTATTGTCTCCATGAACGGTGTGATTAGGTTTCCAATGACTAATTTTTAGGAATAATTATAAATTGAATATAATTAATACATCTGATATTTATAAAATTATTAAAATTATTTAAATTATGTAACTATTATCAAAGTACAATGACCATGAATAATGAACTGAAACATGCTTGGAAATAGAAGCAGTTTTCACCCAGAATAGTTATTTTAATAAAAAAATATTAATAAATGAGTGATAAAATGTAATAAATAAATCATTAATTATATTATAGATATGAATATTGTTATGGAAGAAATTATTAATAAATTCATATTTATTATACATGTGGTTTTAAAGTGAATGAGGAATGGTGAGAGTTGAAATAAAGGATTTATGATTCAATCCTTTTTCAATCATGATTGTTTATACATGATTTTAGAATAAGGAAATTATATAATCCTTATTGGATTAATATATTTAATTTTCTTCTCCTCTAATTATTTCATGAGATTATATGTTTTTCTTTCATTTTAATCACCTAAATTATTTAAAATATAAAATGATCATTTTAAAGAAAAATTGACCTTAATTATCTCTTCGGTATATTTTTTTTCCATATCTATATTTTATAAAAAAGATTTCATGAAGGATTTAAGGATTATACTATGATATTTTTACTAGAGTTTTAACCTTTTTTGATTTTATATTCAAGTAATCTTTTTTTATTATTTTTTGAATGATGTAATTTTTGAATTTTTATAGAAAATATATGTGAAATGAATGTTTTTAACTTATATAGAATTCATGTAATTTCCCACAATCATGAAGCCTCAATAAATTGAAAATTACATTAAATTTTTAAAATTTTTATTTCAATGGAAATATTTTCTTTATTTTTATCATATTTTTTAAATTTTAAAAAGTATTTTTTAAATTTTCAAAGGGTATTTCCTTCAATAATGTTTTAACGATATTTTAGTGTTACCTATATTTATCAACGACCACATACCATAATTATATTTATTCTTTACTAGGGTTATGATCCAAGGATTCGATCCTTATTATTTTCTCCATATGGATTATGATTATTATGAGAAATGTTAATGAAACCCATTCCTATCTTTTATACTATGATCAAGTGTTTATAAAACTCATTTATTTTAATGAGTTCTGATATGATGAAATTTTTATGATATTATTGAACACATATGTATGGTTTCAATTATTTGATGGGTGGCCCTATATTTCCCTCTAACACATTTGGTAATGTATTATATCTCGTGATATCGTTATTGGAAACAACTCAAAGTGATTGATATGTTATGGGAAACAATTCGATGTGCTTGATACACTGTGGGAAACATGTTTTGGTTCCTGATTTGATGGTTTTGGTAGTTAACCATGAAATATTAAATTGGTTATTTACTTATGATGTATACACACACATTTATGAAATGTATATATAGTTCATGACTTAGTTATGATGAGTTATCATTCTTATGATTCATGTCTTTTGAAATTACAATGTTTCATGCCATGAATAAAGTTCTTATCTTTCTCAAACTCAATATAAACAATGTAAGATATAGGCATGATCTCATACCCCTATGTTTATCTTATAATTTCATATAATCATCGATTTATATTTCGCATTTTTACACTTATTCAGTACGTGAGCTCACCCTTTTTTTATTTTTTATTTCCTGTGGTTATGAAGAAAGTATTTAGTAGGGTATTCTTATGAATAAAACTATGAGGGAATATATTTATGGATGATGTTGAAGATATTTCATAAAATAAGAAGATTGTATATCTAGTATCCAAAGTCACTAAAACATTATTGTTACATCTTGGATCGTATTGATATTTATCTAAATATATGTAATATTAATTTATGAATGTCTCGGGCCACTATAATTGGTATCTAATAGGGGTTTAGTTAATCTTTGAAGAATAGGGTTAGAAAAATTTTATGAAAACACTGGGGATTAGACCATGAATAAGATACAATATTAATGTATTGGTAATGATCATGAATGACCTTGGATAAACCTAAGATTTCATATAAGAATGTGTCACAATTTAGATGTTCTATAAATTATTTTTTATAATTATAATGTTTCCAACAGTGAATATTGTTTGTCACATTATGATTTTTGGTTTTAGTAAATTCATGGATCCCGAAAAGAATCATGTCAATGATGAATGTGATGGAAAATGAAATGATTTTCCACCTGAGAAACAAAATTTTATGGGATTAAATCTTGCTGATATGATCACACAACTTTCTAAGTCTATGAATAATGCGTAGTTTCCCAATGATCAAATAAGGGAATAATATGCTATTGAACCTTTCATGAGAAAAAATAAAACTTCTTTGAGTGGATCTTTTGATCCAATAGTAGCTAAGGAAGAGATCAACACCATTGGGAAAATATTTTTCATTCTTCAATGCTTGAGACATGAACAGTTTTTCCAAGATTATTATCATCTGGATAGTGAAGAAAATCAATAGTGGAATATTATAAATAATACAGGGTAATAGGTATAAATTTATTCCATCTAATGGGATTAGTTTAATGGGATTTTATTTAGTATGTACATTCCTCAAATTATACTTATAGTGATGGATAATCAATCTCTTGAGCTAAATAAATAGTTTGATGAATACATTGGTACCTATGATGAAATTTTAACAAGTATTTAAAGGTATTATTATGGTTTAAATATCATCTATAAAATTAAAATTGATCAATTAATTGTTGGATTAAAACCTAGTCTTGAATGGGACGTAGTTGTATAAGACATCAGTAGCTATGAAGAAATCATTTAATGTGAACTCAAAGTAGAAATAAAAATTGGGGATTCCCACCATTCCTATGGTCTTGATAACAAAAAAAGGTTGAGTCTTAGAAAATAATGAAAAAATCAAATGTTGGAAATAAATTACATCTATATACTGGAAAGAAATGTGGGATAGAAAATCACGGTAAGTGTTTGAATGGAATTGGGTGTTTATTTAAATGGATAAATGTGTTTCATAAAGCCCATGAATATTTAAATATGGTGAATATGTTGTTTAATTTAGTGGTGGAAAATAAGATACCAATTAACACACCACCCAAGAACCAATGATTCAAATTCAAGGATTATGGGAGGTATTCCAATATTTTCATGAATCCAAAGGTTTTTTATGATTACCATCAAAACCATATTAAACCCAAAGAGAAAGGAAAATATCATGTGATCACGAATTCCAAAGTGGGTTATGAGAATGATGTGGTAAAATGTACACTTATCATCCAATCTATAATAGGAAATGTATTATTTTATAATGGATCCACCCACACATTTATTTCAAAAATATTTTATAATGGTATCACTGTATCACCTCAACAATTAGATAGTGAGTTAGCTATGAAAACTTCTAATGGAACAAGTGTCTCATATCATGTCTATAATTCCTCTAGGATTTAATTTTGTGGGAATATAAGACCTATAAATCTTATAATTCTACCTTTATTTTAATTCAATTTTATTATTGGCTTAGACTGAATTTATCTATATGGATCTCATGTAAATTTCAATGGAATTTAAGTAACATTTATTATTCCAAATAAACATGTGATCATTTATTAGTGTGTGGATGAATATAAACATTCAAATGAAAATGATTCCATTTTTCGGTTCTTAATTCCTATATAGGATGGTTATATATCTTAGATGGTTAGGTAGAAACTCAAAATTAAGGATATTCCTATTTTATGGGATATTTTGATGTATTTACTTAAGAATTGTTCAATCTTCCACAAAATTGTAAATATGAGTTTTTAATAGAACTCAAACCCAGTGTTATTCCGATTTCAAATACTAATGTTAGAATAAAACCAATTGAGTTACCATAATTTGATAATCAACTCTAGATGAATCCTGATAAAGGATTAATATTACCTTGTGTGCCACCATGTGGTGTAGAAATTATATTTATTTAGAAGGAAGATGCATCAATGTGAATATTCACTGATTATCAAAAAATTAACAATGTAACTATCAAGAACAAGTATCCAATACACCATATTAATGAATTATTTTATAAAATATATGGTGATCAATGATTTTCAAAGATTTAAATTCATTATAGATATCATTAATTGAGGGTAAAGAAAGAATATATATCCAACATGGCATTTTTTACAAGGTATGGACACTATGAATTTATAGTGATGAATTTTGGTCTAACTAATGCCCCTAGAATATTCATTGTTTTAATAAATAGACTCTTTAGATAGTACTTTGATCAGTTCTTCATAGTATTTATAGAGGAAAATATTATATATTAAATGGGAATAAAAGAACATGATGATCACATGAGGATTATAATTAAGTCTTTGAGAAAGGAGAATATTTATGAAAGATTTACCATGTGCTAATTTTAGCTTCTTAAAGTTTCATTATTGGTTTATATAATCTAAATTAAAGGTATATTAGTAGATCCTTTAAATATAAAAGTTATTAATAAATGAACAATACAAATTATAGTAACTAAAATCCATTGTTTTGTTAGGTTGGATGGATATTATCAATGTTTTGGGAGATATTTTTCATGATTATCTAATATAATCACAATGTTTACTCGGAAAGGAGTTTAGTTCATATGCAAAGAGAAATCTGAATATAATTTCAAGGATATGAAAAGAAGGTTGGTTGGTGACCCAAATATCACACTACCCTATAGTGGATAATGGTTTGTGATCTCAAGTTATATGTCAAGGAAAGAACTGGGATGTGTTCTCACGAAATATTATATGGTGATAACTTATGCCTCAAGTCAATTGAAGGCTTATGAGTAAAATTTACCAACTCATGGTTTGGAGTTAGCTTCAATATTTTTTGTATTAATCATATGGAAGCATTAACTCTATAGTTATATGTGTGATATATATAAAAAAATAAATTTAAATAATATATTCACTTTTAAGAAGATGAATATGTTCTAGAGAAGATGGTTGGAAATAATTAATGATTAAGACTACATTACCAACCTGGTAAGGCAAACATAGCGGAAGTTGTTTTTGAGATAAAAGGACCTTGATATCCTATCTATCATGAGGATAAAAAAATATGAAATATTTCTATATTTTTAAAGGATGGATTTGAAAGTGTTTAAGGAATGGGAGAAATATTATATTTTTTATATGAAAGCCCGACCACCTATCCATGTGATGATTGAGGTGGTTAAAAAAAAGAATGTGGAGCTAGAAAAGAATGTGGGAAATGTTCCTGAGTTCAAAATTGATTTTAAAGGAATGATAATTTTTAAGAATCATGTATATTTCTTACAAAATCAATATTTTAAGAAAGATTTATTTAATTAAACTCATTTTTCATAATTTTCTATTCATCATAGAATTACAAATAGGTATAGATACTGGAAAGTGTATTTATTCTAGGATGGAATGAAAAGTGATATTATAGAATATATATCCCAGTGCATAGATTCTATTAATGTTAATTCTGGGAGAAATAATTCTAAGGGTATGTTATAACCATTTATCATACATTAATGGAAATGGGAAATAATAACCATGTATTGTTTCTTCAAACTTCCCAAAACATCAATTGGACATAATGAAATGTGGGTTGTAGTTGATCACCTTATAAATTCATCACACTTAATTTATATTAGATGATATTTACCTCTTGATCATTTTTCTAGAATATTTTCTATGAAAGGGTTATAATTTCTTGTAGTACATATTTCCATCATATCTGATCAGGATTTGGGGTTTACCTCTATGTCCTGGAGAACTCTTTAGTAGGCTTTAGATATAGACTTGAGATATAATATGGTGCATCATCCTAGGAATGATGGTAATTTTTAGTTAAACAATTAAAAACTATAGGATATTCTAATATCTTGTTCTATATATTTCAAAGGTTTGTGGGATCAACACCTTCCTATATTCAATTCTTCATACAATAATCAATTTCACTCAAGCATCCAGATGGATCCTTATGAATCCATCTATGGAATGAAGTGTAGAATTAACAAACGTAGGGATGAATTTGGAGAATGAAATATTTTTATAAATTATCTAAATGTTAAAATAGAAGATAAATTTATTACTATTAGATAAAACATCGAGGAAGCTAATAGTAGATAGAAGAGTTATGCTGATAAACATAGACATTATTCTGAATTTAAATTCAGTGAAAAGGTTTTTTTGTAAATTTCTCCCTAGAATAAGGTTATTATATTTGTTAAAAATTATAATCTAAACCCTCAATATATTCCCCCCTTCAGTATTATTAATCAAGTAGGGATGATAGCTTATCGCTTAGCAATTACACCAACCCTCTCTCAAGTTCATGATATGTTCGATGTATATCTTCTAAGAAAGTACACTCCTGATCCTTCAAACATATTGAACTCAGAGGTCATAACCTAGGATAATGAAATTTCTATTATTGAATAAAAATTTTAAATATTATATAATAGAGATAATGTTCTATAGAATAAGACTACTCACTTAGTTTTTGTTCTCTAGAGAAACCACATATTTAAAGAAGCTACTTGGGAACTTGAGGATGTAATGAAACATATATATACTCATTTTTTTCATTATAGTGATAAATTTAGATATTTATATTCATTTTAAGGGTGTATAATTTAATAACCTATGATTTTATGAAATATTTGAGTTTAAATAATTTTATTTCTTAAATATCTTGAGTTATATGAAATAGTGAGTTCATACAAGCCACATAACACTTTTAAAAAAAATTGTGTTTATGTCATTTACTAGAAATAATATTCGTGGGTATGAAGAGTGAAAACTAAATAATGAAAAATATGTGGTGTAAATATTTATAAAATTAATTCATTAGTTTTCAAACCATTATAGTATATAACAAAAATTATTATAAAATAAAAGTTATTCTTTTCGAAAAAAAATTATGTATGCAATGTATTCTATATGAATAAATAATTATTCCCCAATGGTGAATTATTTTAATGAAATTTATATATTATTTACTTTATATAATGTTTTGAACATTCAAGAAATATATGTTTATGCATTGGATAAGAATAAATCCAGTTTTATGCTTGAAAATGTATTTTTTTCAAAAGAAGATATTTTTGTCACATTTTTCATAATTAATTTTAAATTTATATCTTCCATTTATAGGTACTGAATTAGATGAAATTAATTACATATTTTTAATCATGAGGTTTAAATTTGGTAAATAAGACCCTTTTTGGTTAATATTAAATGTAATTATGGTAAAATTTATCACCTTGATAAATGGTAAATCAGGTTAATCTAGGTTACAAATAGGTGGTAAGGACATTATTGTTCACATTAATTCTTATTTTATGATATAAAATGTACCCTTATAAACTATTATTGAATGTAATTTGTTTAGTGGAAAATTTTCAAGAAAATGACCTATATAATATTTAACTCAAAGAAAGTTACAAAATGTTGGTCTCTTAGTTTTAAATTTCACCTATGTATTCAAATAGGTAAAAAAATAAGTTATCGTTGTATATAAATGTTTATTTTTATATTAATGAAATTTTTTTCAAGATATAAAATTATTTATATTTTGTATAAATTATATAAGGACAATAAATTCTTATGAAATACCAAAGTAGAATTTCTATAATTAATAAAAAAATATAATAATTTATATTAAAAATATTAAAATAAATAAAATTAGAGTTATTTAATATGTGGAAATTTTTTATAGGTAAATATGACATATTATTTTTGTTTTATAATGTTATATTTGAATTAAAACTTTTTTATTTATGTCCTTTATGTCAAATTAAGTGAATAATATCTAAATTGACAATGATAGTTTTTTATGAGAATAAAATTAAATAAAATCATTTAAAAATTATAAAAATATACCAAAATAATAGAGGGGATAATCTATGGTCCAAATATTCTCCCCCTTTACATTTATAGTCTTCTTGGAACAATTTATCTTGAGATTGAATTTATTACATTTTATTCTTTTAAGAAATTCCAAGAGTGTCCCTACACTATTTTATAAAAGGGCACATCTAATTTCTCATTTTCACATCATATTGAAAATTCAAGATAAATTATAATCTAAAAAATTATATTTTCCACTACCATAGACAAATTATATTGGTTTTGGTATTCCCAAATGAACAAATGTAAGGTTCTTAAAAGGATATCTGAAGGAGTTCTTTCCAAGAAGAGGTAACCACGTTATCTAATCACATTCAATCTACTCTTAATTAACTCCTATAAATCTATTTTATTTATCATAAAATAATAAATTTGTATAAATAATATTCATAAATGTTATTATGATCATGAAAACACAATTATAAACCCTCTTTCCCATCAAATGACAAGTGATATTATCGCTCATGTGTATGAATCGGTTACCGTCTCCACATTGCAATGTAATTAATTTTACATCACCATAATTTATGAATGGGTGTTATGATGGTTTTAATGTATATTTATTACCTAAATATACTTATTTAATTATAATATCATGGCCACATTCATACTATTAAATACTCTGGGACACAATAATGGCTCTCTTGTGTAACTGTGGACTACTACCTTCATGAAGAGATGTGATTTGTTTTTCATTTCTATTTTACTCTGATGGTAATGAGTAAAAATTTTATGAACTTTTATGATAAATATATTAAAATAATAATTATTTAAATTTTAATTATTACCAACTTTATTTTATTCGATCATTCAGAAAATGGAAAAATCATTCATGCGTATATAAGACCAACTATCTCCATGAACGATGTAATTAATTTTTCTATCTCCAATTTTTATTAATGATTATACATATTTATATAGTGAATAAATATTATGTTTATAAATGATTAAAATTATGGAAATTATGGGACCATGATCAAAGTATAAGGACCAGGACTGCTGAACCGAAACATTCTTGGAAAATGAAGCATATATCACCAAGAACGGTTATTTTAATAGAATTTTTTTTAAAAATAGATGATAATATGCTACAAATAAATAATACATGGTATGATATATGTGGTTATTTTTAGTTAATATATTTATAATAAATCTATATTTATTATATAAGAGTTTTAAACGTGAAAGAGGAAAGGAAGGACTTTAGGTAAGAGATTTATGTTTCAATCCTATATTAATCGGGATTTTTTATACTCGAATTTACATTAAGAAGATTATATAACACTTTTTTGGTGAATACATTTCATTTTTTCTCATATGGATATTTCTTGATATTACATGTTTTCCTTCCATTTTCATCACATTAGTTATTTTAGGGATCAAAAGGTTATTTTAATGAAAAAATAATTTAATTATATCTTTGGTCTAAAACCATTTTTCATCCATATAAATATTTTCCAAATGTATTTTGAATAATTATTTAAATATTATCCTGTGGTTTTTTAAATATATATTTTCTCTTTTATTATTTCTTACAAAATATTTTATAATGAATCTTCTCCTCATTTTATGAATGGGAAACTTTTTGTTTTTTTACAAAAAATGTGAATGGGGTTTTTATACATATATAGAACATGAATGGAATTTTCCACCATCATGATGCATTATTGATTTGAAACTTACATTATATATTAATAAGTTTATTTTTAAATAAAATGTGTTCACTATTTTTTGGGTTTTTTTATATTTTTTAAAGTGATTTTTAAATTTGAAGTATATTTTTCTCAATAATGGTCTAATGATATTTTAATCATATCTAAATTCATGAAAAAAATATCCCTTGATTCTACTTAGGATTTATTGGGTTTAACACACCAACCCAAATGATCACTAAACTGGTAGTTGGAAGTGTCATCACATGACCTCAATCGTATCACCCCAAATGCCAAATAATGTTGACTGGTAGTAAGGTCCTAGGTGTGTCCATGGGGAGACTATTCCCTCATAGATCAGAGTATACACAATGGTATTACCATTTAAAATCAGTAGGAAACAACCATATCATAAGATATAAATGACTTATATTGGAATGTAGGAAAAAAAGGTAATAAAAATGGAAGAATAAATGAAACAACTACAATAAAGTGGCCAACACCAATTCCGTATAATGATTCATGTGATGATAGGTGTTACTAAAACGTTCAATTAATACAATATAAAAATAAAAAGTAGAACCCAACGAAAAAATCCTTGAGCATCCTGAGCATAAACATAGTCTCGTGCTCCCTATATCCCATGTACATAGCACAATATAAAAAAATAGTCCGAAGAACTTTGAGCAAGAATATTTACTTAGATGAAAATGATGCCTCAGAAGGGTGTGAGATATAAATCTCAGTATTCCTACATCCATAAGGTTTAGGAAAAACCATCTCGTGTATAAATAAATAAATAGCATGCTAATATGTATCAATTCAAAGAATTAAAAAATTAAATAATAAAATTTGGACTTATTTCTCATCCAGACACTCATCTCTTAGCACCTACTTCAACTTAAGATAGAAGTCTGAATGGGGTACTTGTTAAATACATAATTTGTATACAAGGGGTAAAGTGGTCAAGGAAACCCAATAAGAGGTATACCCCCAATCTTATGCTTCATCTCAGGATCTAATAAATGACTCATCATTCAAAAGTTCTATTAAATCAAGGATAATCATCCATGTTCATAAGAAAGATCATAATAATAATGAATGACATTCATCTCCTATGAATAAAGAATCCAACCAGACAATCCATTAAATCTTGAGGTTGAGTCTCGTGCTCATCCAAGGATATCTAATAGAATCCCATGTTTCAAAATGGGATCATCTGATAATCCAATGCCACTGAGTCTATCAAGGAAATCCACATAGAGTCCATCATATCACTACAAGGCATGGTAACTTCTCATTCCATCCAAGTTATCTCACATAGGGGGCCGAGTATCAATAAAGGCATGGGTAGCCATCTTTCTAAAAGGTCCTTCCACAGTTACTCCCCTAGGGAACCAGTATCACTCAGGAGTATAATAAACCACCCAGGAAGCCCTTTCCTGGACACCCAAAGAAACTCCCCTGGCACATCATGGTATAACCACCAGATCATGGGAGTCCATCCATGAATCCTTTATTCAGAACCAATGTTTTCTTCCTCCCCATTTTAAAAGAGCCATATGAAGAAATTCATATATCACAATACAATTCATTTATAATATTTCCTACCACTAAATAACATATCATTTCATGAAGGGCATGGAAAGATCCCATGATACCAAGCTAGCCAAATGATACAATTCAATCCATCAAAATGGCATAAGGCACATAGAACAAAAGCAAGCTTGTCATAATTACATGAAATTATAGGAATTTTAATATGTCAAGATAATAATATTAGAATATAGATCAACCAACTAAAATATGGCCTAATAATTAGTCACTTACACATGTAGTGGAATATAAACAAAAGCATATGGCATTAATATGCCTCAAACCATAAGTCATCAATGACATCAAATAGAATAAGGAAACAATCTTGTTCATGCATAGTAGTAAATCATTGGGTTGGCCATACCACCCTTCACATTTCATTCAAATTCTAACTAATTCATGCAATGAAACGAAACTCATAATGAATAATAAATTTAATTAGTGTCCTTCCCTTAATTTTAATTTAGCATGAAAATTCATTTTATTATAATAAGGTCATCTCAATTTAAACATTCATGGAATGTCATTCCATCATGACATGTCATTCCATCCAAAACATGATACTTAATCAAAATAAGTAAATTGGATTTAAGGTGGTAAGAAGGCACTTAGAATGTGCTATGGTCAAGAGGGAAATTACCTACTTGGGTTATCCCATATATAAAGAAATTCATACACATAGGATGTTTTTGATTTTATTTAGACATTTACTAACTTCCTACAAGGGAAAATTCATTTTTTAAGGCAATACATCAAGCGAATTTCATTTAATTTAATTAAATATATTTGATTAGACAAACAAGGAAACTTACTTATCAAGGTTCAGAAGACACATAGAACGTGTCATTCACAAATGAGAATTTACCTACATGGGAAAATCCCACTTATTAAAATATATATTCATTTATAAAATGTTCCAAGTACATAGAAGATTCTTGGTTCATAAAACTTCTAATACATGGAGAGGAAACCCCCTATTTAGGAAAATTGAAAGGAAAGAACCTAAACATTATTTATTTTAAACATAATCTCAAGCATAAGGAACACCAACACAATAGGCCAAAATGGAAAAATATCTAAACATTGATTTTTATTTTTAAAACCACACACCTCCATTGGAGGTGTTTTATTATTAAATCGTGAAATTTCTCTTCATCAAATAATTTATCATATTTAGCATTTCATTAAATTTAATAAATGAAGAATTTAATCTAAAAACCAACTTCATTAATTAAAGTATAAAAATATTGTGATAATTAATTAATTAATGTGTTATTATAAAAGGGAAAGGAAATTAATTATACCTTTGGAATTAGACCAAGCCAAGCCAACCACTTTAGATCATGAAGGTTTTACCATTGACCACTCGAAACCAGTTTACACTTGCACACACACACACATATATATATATATATATATATATGTGTGTGTGTGTGTGTGTGTATATATATATATATATATGTATGTATCCATTAACCCAATGAACATATTCCCCTTTCGATGAGGGAAAAAATTCATGGAATATATACATAAATGTGTGTGCGTGTGGGTGTTTATATATATACGTACATATGTATATGAGCGCAAGTATTCAAAAATTATTAATACCCAATACAAATTTTTAGGGTCATGAAAATTTCTCCAAGGAAAGAAAATACTACCACAATCACTTTCCAGAAGGAAGAAAGTATTCCTACAAGTCTAAAAATGTGAATGGGCTCAAATTGAGTTGATAATTTCAAAAGAAACTTGAAGGAATTAAAGTTCTCATAAGATTTTAATTGTCCCACATACCATCATTGGGAAGGGTTTGTGGATTTCCTAGACACGAACCACCGGTATGCGGAATGACCAGTGAGGCACTGGCCCACAGAGAGATGGCCAGTGAACCTAGTGGACCGAAAACGGCATCGCTGAAGGAATCATCTGTGCGAAGGCCATCCTCATACCATCTCGTGAACTGAGCAGTTTTTAGACAAAGAAAATCAACATGGTTTCACGAACCATGATTGTGAACCACATCCTCTACAAACACCGGTTGACCAACTCTTCCACGGGTCAAGATATCTATTCATGGGATTCCTCAAATGGTGTTGCATGCCCATAAATATGATTTCCACAATTCTTTATAAAAGTAGCACAGAAGGGATTGAGGGGGGACGGATGAAGAAATCCTTAAGGGGACCCTAGATGTTGGGAAAAAAATCGAATAAGATTCTGACATCAGTCTTGAATCAACGGCGAAGCCTAAATTGCAAACCATGCTCTCCATAGGTTCAACCATCTGCGAACCATAAATTGGAGGAACATAATAATAATAAAAGAACCATAAACATAATTGGTGAAACTGTGAACCACATATTTCTCACGGCTAAACTCACTATGAATGATAGTCCCTTAGACCGTCTTTAATATGGTGTTCTATGTAGTGTGTCGCTACATAGATTTAACTCGGCACCACATACTGCATCAGTACACAAATGAATCCCAAAGAGGCATGATAGACTGAATCTAGGTCAACATACCACTATGGTTCATGGTGGTCTATAACCATTCCCACAAACTGCTTCGGTATGTGGAAAACCCCTCTACCCACATACCACTGTACTATGTGGAGCTTCCCCCATCCCATATAATAAATAAAGTACAGAGAATGATGGGTTTTGAGGTATTCTTTCCTATGGTTCTAAGCTCTCCCCACCATTACCGTCCCATCCTCCATAGTCCCTCCACAAAAAAGTCCCCCGACATCTAAAAAAAGGATCATCTAAACCCACCGAACCCGTATGATCAGACCATTGGTTCCATCAGCGCACCCCCATGAGTCTACATACCCATGGTAAGAGGAGTCATGAGGGATCTCCCCACAAAAGTGTGTACTATAGGAATTTTTGTAACTCTACATTCCCATGGTAGCCTAGAGTCCATTATAGAGACGCTAACGTGAACCTCCATGTTCTACAAATTAAGGGTGATCACTTGATTTTCCATTCAATGAGGAATGGTGATCAGTCAAAGGGGTTATGTTTGCTTCCCCTTGTGATGAGGACGACACTCATCTCATTCTCAGAACGCATTTTGGGGCACTCCCACTGAGGTAAGTACCCAATCATCTAATGTCCAAGACACATGAATTTTAATGATATCTCGTATAAAAAGGTTTATTGCTCCATGCCCTCTCCCATGGTCTCCCTAGCCTCTTCCGCCATAGGCCTACCCTCTCCCATCAGTAGGAGAAAACACATGTGGTTGGTTTGATCGCTCACAACCTCTGATTTATCAAAAAAAGAATGACTCCTGTGGGCTTAGAGGTTTGTGATGATTACCACATCCCTCAATTCTAAACTGTGAGATCTCTGATTTCGGATCATATCAGGATATGTAAAAAACCTACTCGAAGGACCAATCTCAAAAGGGTTCCCTTCCAAAAGGGTTCACCCAACCATAAACCCATAAATGTGAAGCTTCTATGCATAATCCCCAACAATTATGAACTATGATAACTCTGATTCCTGATCAAATCAAGATACATTGGATACCTACTCGATGGCCTGACCTCAAAAATGGCACCCTTCCAAAATTGGTCACCCAATAATGTCCCCCCAAATGGGAAGCTTCCATCCATAAGCCCCAACCATTTCGAACTACAAGGGATCTGATTCCCCAACTGGGGATACGTAAGAATCCCATAATATGGGTCCAACCCCAAAATCAAGTCACCTTCTATCCCCCTAGATGAAATTAAACTCTAGAGCACCTTACTGTATAGATTAATTCAGCATTATCTCCGTAGCATCAAATCTATGTATGCCTACGACTATCCTACAAACCAAGGGCATCCCATGAACACACTCTTCAGTAATAAACCAAGGATTAATGAACATATGAAATAGAATAAAATCTATAAAAGAGTCCTGGAATAAGTAATAATACCCTCAAAAGGAGTGTGGTTAGTGTCACGACCCGTCCTCAGGGCCCATGTCGTGACTACCCCAAGCCCGCCTTCCATAGGCCAGGGGCTGGCGACTAGCACCAAAGGCGTAAATCCCGATAACTGGGAAGGCATTGCCTTCATAAAAGTAAATGAAACACTACAGAGTACAAGCGGAAGTAAAACACTAAGTACAAAGAGAAGTGCTGAAAGGTAAATGGGCATAATACAAACCCAAATGAAAGTACAACTACAACTGAACAAAGTACAATACGAAAAGGCAACAGCTGGAAGGACGGAAGCGGCTCCTGGATCATCCTCCTCGGATCCTACCTGAAGGGTAGGTACAGATGGAGCAGCTCCTGGATCGTCCACCACGGATCCTATCTGAAGGGTAGGTACAGATAGCCTCCACAACGCTCTCGCCCGTCAACCTCCTCCGATTGTCATCTCGCCGTGAAGTCCACCTCCGGATACTGACTCGTCATGTAGTCCACCTCCAAGTACCATCCAGTCCTCGAACACTCGGCCTCCGTCAGCACTGCCCGTCGTTTGCAACCAACACAACGAGGTGTGAGCGTAACTCGTGCAGGGGTGAGTATAACGATACTCAGTAAGGACCCTGATACCCTCAAGGTCTCACTAAAACCAACAAGGATAACCACAAAGAAGATCTCAACAGATAACCTCTACTTAGGTATATGCCCATACATATACCTAAGTTATCAAGTAACCCATCTCAATCATGAGGAAACACAAAGATCATGAAATCAACGGATAACCACTACCCAGGTATATGACCATACATATACCTAAGTTATCAAGTGACCCATCTCAATCATGAGGTAAAAACAAGGGTCAAAAGTCTCAGCTCAAACCAAGATTTTCATTATCGAAATCGTAACTGCTGAAGAGCCCCATCTATGAAGTGTATAGTGGTCCGGTCATGACTCTGAGGTACTGCTCACTAACCTAAGACTGCTGAGGTACTCCTCCTGTCGAGTACCGTGGGTCTGCCACCCAGACACAGTACTGCTTCCCGCCAAGGTATGTCACCCAAACACAGTAGTGAACACCCCCTAGTAGCCTGCTGAGGTACTCTCCGGACGAGTACCGCGGGTCTGCACTATCACACAGGTAGTGCTCCGTCTACCATGGGTCTGCACCCAAACAAAGTAGGGCTCCTTCCACTGGGCTAGTTGACTCACTCCAAGTCGAGTCGGTCAAGCAGTCGTCAGGTCTCAGTCGGCTACACGGTCTCCGTACTCCGCACGCTTGTCTCTGGGAGGGTCCGCTCCATGAGCTACAGGTCGATACTCCAAGTATCTCAAAGTCCCACAAAGAAGTATCTCAAAGGACCGCCTCGTCATAGGGGTCTCAACGCAACAGACAGTGCATCAATCGGACGCCCGGTCTGGGAGTAATTAGCCTTTTCGTCCTAGGGGCCCGGTTGGTTTCATGAGCGAACCAACCCGGCCGTATCTCAACTATACCCCAAACTCTCATAGGGTATACTCATAGGGACCGTTTCTCAACGTGATCACCAACGCTGCTGACGGTTCTTCAAACAGACGTCCATTCTGAAAGATAACAGCTTTTCCGTTCCAAGGGCCCTGTTGGATTTCGGGTACAATCCAACCCAGCAACTATCCAACAGAAACCAAAAATCAGGAAAAGAATGCCAAGAGTTACTTCTCATCAAGAGGAATTCAACGAGACAGACGGTGCATCAATCGGATGCCCGATCTGTGAATTATTGGATTTTTCGTTCCAGGGGCCCGGTTGGTTTCATGAGCGAACCAACCCAACCGCACTTCAACAGCATCCAAACCTTGAGCGGAGTAATCCAAATGATCCTTCGCACTTAGAGGAATCCATCAAAGTCTACGAAACGTCAATCGGATGTTCGGAGCTCAAGATATAAGTGTTTTCGCTCCGAGGGCCCGGTTGGTTTCGTATCCGAACCAACCCGGCCGAACCCAAAGTATTCTGAAACCTTGAGTGAGATATACCGAAATGACTGTCTCGTTCCAAGGATCGCTACGAAACTGACGGTGTGTCGATCGAAGATCCGTAACCCAAGATATGGGCAAAAGACCAAAGAGGGTCCGAAAACGGGGGGTCTGGCCACGGACCGACCCGGCCCGACCCCCCCTGGGTCGGCCCGAACCGGGTCAACCCAACCCAGGTCTGACCCGGGTGGGCCCGGCTGGCTCGGTCCGGCCCGACCGGCCAACCAAGGCTCGGCCAGCGCGGCCGAGCGAAAGCCGCGGGCGGGGTGCGCGGATTCCCCCCCCCCCCCCCACCTCGCCGCTGATTGAAGCCGGCGACGAACCGCCACCGCCAGCCTTCCGGCGGCGCGCCACCGCCGCTGGTCGCCGGCGCAGCCGCGCCGGCATGGCGCGCCGCCACTGCCTTCCACGGACCACCGGACGCGCTCCGGTGGTCCGTTTCTCCTGCCGTCTTCTCCAACGGTCCTCCCGGGACTTGAACTTTACTGCGAAGGGATTCAAACGCCATAGCGGCCTGCTTCGTCGTCGTCCATCGATCCACACATCGATAAACAAGCTGCGGAGGGTTGACAGACCGTGTTTGTTCGGTCCGCGCCCTCCGTGTTAGGTGTTATCAATTGGAAAATAATAAACATATGATTTTAGTCATTGACGAGGTTATAATTTATCCAAATAAATTATACGAACACCCTGCAATCAAAAAAACACCATGCACGAGAGATTAAAATTTTAATGTGCGGCGTGACGACGTCGCACATTCCTGTCGCTCGATCCCGCGCGGCGTGACGATGTCGCGCATCCTTGCCGCTTGATCCCGCGCGGTGCGACGGCACCGCGTCAAATTCATTCGATCTACAACAACAAGAAAAACAATAAGGGAGGGGGACGACCGTGTTTGTGTGCTCCAACCTCCTCCCATTAAGTGATATCATGCGGTCCAAATATCGCGGATAAAAGACGGAAGAGAATCACGTAAGGAAAATCACGTAAACCCCCTACCTCGGTTTCAAGAGTGGAGTCGCGGAAAGAGGATTCGAAGACGTTGACAGAGATTTTCCGAGATGGAAAGTCGTCTCCCTTCCTTTGACGTGGGAAGAAGAACGAAGGGTGGCACGTCGTGGGTATGACGTCGCGGTAAACGGTCTCCAAGGGCTCAGTGTTCTTCATTGGAAATCGTTCGTTCTTCGCGTTCTTCATCGAAGATGAAGAAGATGACCTCTAAGCTCCTTGCCTTATTTTTCCCCCAAGTCCTCTCTAGCAACAAAGGAACTAACCCAAAATAAATTAAGCCACACTTAATTTATTAAATCAACATGGCTTTTGAAATTCATGTGTTTGAATTTCAAAAACTCACATTAAACTCACTACATTAATGTCATAAGTTATTAACATAAGTTAACAATATTAATGGTGAGTTGAGGGGGTTAGAGGATATGAAGGGGTGGGGTTCGTGTGGGCCCCACCACCCTCATAACCTCCCAAGGGAGGTTGGGTAGTTACCCAACTTCCATCCAAAGGATTTGAACACTTAGAGTAAAATAAAAATTGTTGTTAAATTTTTATTTTTAACTTCCACAATTTTTATCAACTTTTCTCGAGTAAACGCAACTCCGTAATAGGAATTCATAAGCAAATACCGGCGTTGCGGTTCCATCGGTGCGCTTAGAATTTGATTCCGAGCACCGGTTCAAAAGTTAGAAAAACTCGCTCGTTCCTTCACTGAACGTACCTGAGCCAAACTCTGGAAAATGATTCCAGGCACACTGGGCCTCAGAATCAGGCGCCGTCAGAAACTGCGTTCTTGTAAAATTTCCAAGAAAATTAAGAAAAAAATTTCCTTGAAATTTTCGGGTCTTTACATTACTCCCACCTCAGGGCTTTACGTCCCCGTAAAGCTTCAACACAAACTAGGGTCACAAAAGCGGTGTTGAGCACGCATCTGAGCCTTCCGCTCCCATGTGCTTACCTGGAGATTCCGAGATGCCTTTGAAAACAGACAAGAGGAATCAACCATCCTCGTAGGACCCGCTCCCGTCGAACCTCAAAATCCACTGGAACCTCCACAAAAGTCACCCCATCATCAAAGACCAGCTCCCCATGGTCAAAGATTTGTGTCGGGACGTGCACGTATCTCCTCCGCTGAGATACGTGGAAGACGTCGTGCACCCGGTGCAACTAAGGTGGATGGTTGAAGTGGTAAACCACCTCACCTACCTTGCTGGGGACCTAGAAAGGTCCATTGAACCTCGGAGATATCTCGCCGCCTCGGCTACATCTCTGTAAACCTCGTCAAGGTGAGACCCGTATAAGGACGTGATCGTCATTCTCGAAATCAGAGGTCTCCAACTCCTATATAGAACAGAAACTTAAAACGACTACTACCATGAGGGTAAGGTTGACCGACTCAATAATGATCGGTCGCACCCTCCTATGCAAGAGTTACCCTGCGCTGCCTGGGGTTTTCTTTTCGCCGACGATGGAAAACCCTTCCCGACGTCGTAGTTAAACCACAACCTGTTTTCCTAATACATTCAATCCGTGTATGAACTGTGGATCCAATCCATACTCAGACCAACGTCGTAAGGCCTCGACGCTGACACCAAGAGATTCCAACCAAAACTCTCACCTCGAGGGTCTGACCACACTGTCAGTGTGAGTGTGATTATCGAGTCTCCTCCCAAGGTATCTCCAGACGTGAGGGTCAAGTCCACGGCTTACCGGAAACTCTAGGTCTGGAACAAGATTTGTGAAAGAAAGGAATGATTCATATCGATGTCTGTTACTACAGCAGCTAGTAGTGGACACAGACTATCCCTTAAATCATTTTTTAGAGCCATTGGGTCACTCTCCCTGACCACATGCAGCTACTCTCTTCCTCCGCCCTCTAGCTCCCTGAGCCTGGCGGGGATAACTAAGGCGGGTGGTTGTATCATGTTAAGATGTACACCACATCATGCTGCTCTCCTAGCTCTGCCTCCACATCTGCTGCTCCGCAGACTCATCTCTCCTTAAAAATTCTTCTTCTTGAAACATTTATCATGATCGAGTCTCTAATACCGGCGTCAGTTTCCTGTTTCTTACTGCACTATGCAGTCTTCATCCGCTCCTGGATGATCTGCACCTTCTTTGCCTACGATCTGAAGAGCTGCCAAAATTTATACTTTGCCGAAAAGAGAAACTCGGTCTCATCCCCTGGATGAACAACGCCCATTGCCTAATACAGTCAATCCCGACATGAATGATGCATTCATGCCATGGATGACGTCATAAGGCCTCAACGTAACTACCAAGAGATCCAATTGTCACTCTCGCCTCCATGGGTCGAGTCACACTGTCGACATCAGTGTGAGGTCACTGGGTCTCCTCCAGTAGAAATCTCGAAAGTGAGGGTCAAGTCAACAGTTTAACCGGGACCACTCAGTATCAACCAAACAAAAGGACAGGAAAGCAAACAAAGATAAGTGTATTTTTATTATTGCAGCTCATTGTACAAAGACATGAATACAACAGCAACATGGAACTAGAAGTACAAGGGATGTATCCACTAGTTCCGCTCTTGTACACCTGCTCCTGGAGCTCTACTGCCTTGTACACTACTCGGCTGTTGCTCAAGCACTCATCACTGCTTCTGCCTCGGTGGATCCTCCAATGCCTGCGGATCAACTATACGAGGAGTCGGAAAGTCACGTGCCAGGTGACCCTTCCCGCCGCATGAGTAACACTGTCTGTTTCAGGAATGCCTGGCTCTGACCCCACCCCGGGTGCCCCGCACCACCGGTCCAAAAACTCGAGATCGTCCAACTGCTGGTCTGGTCCTCCTAGACCACTGCATCATCTGTCTACTTCCAATAGATGACTCGGCTACTGATCGAAAAACACATGGAAAAGGCAGAAGCTCCTGTACATGCTTGGGGTGTAGAGCTACGGGCACAAACTCCACCCTGAAGAAGGTCTCGAAGTCTTCCCATGCGAAGGTCATCCCGTCACAAAACTGAAACAAGTGACTCCACCACCTGCCTGCTGCTGCCTGAAGGAGGCTGGCAGCAAAGATCACGATGAAGTCTGCCGGCGTCCCCACTAGCCTGAAGACTCTCACCACAGCCTCCAGCCAAACCTCAGCCGCCTGCGGGTCCGTCTCTCCCCGGAACCTAAGTGGCCTTTGGCGCTGGAACTCATGTAGCACGCTCAAGTGGCGTGCATCGCCTACTGTTGGGGCTGGTGGCATCGGTGTCCCAATGTATGGTTGTACCGCTGGTGCCTCTGCTGGTGCCTCAACTGTAAGAGGGCCCTGTATCAAAGCCTCGTCGCTCGGCAGGCTGTCAGTACACACATCCCTCTGGGCTCTAGCTGGTCGTCCGAGAAAAGGAATCCTGAAAGAAACAACGTGACATGGTCAAACGATTATACCTGGTGAGATGACCTGGTTTGAGCTGATATTTAAATAAAACATCTGGAAACACACATGAAATCAGTGTTTTCGTGCACAAAGTCGGAATTCAGTTGTTAGGGTCCTAGTTTATAGATATGTCGGCCGCCCGCACCAACACTGGACTCCTTGAACTGAAAACCACACTCATCACTCTTAACACAATTGCTTCACAGAAAGAAAAATATCAGAGTTATTAGTTCTTCGGTAGAACCGACTCCTCTGATACCAATTTGTCACGACCCGTCCTCGGGGCCCGTGTCGTGACTACCCCAAGCCCGCCTTCTATAGGCCAGGGGCTGGCGACTAGCACCAAAGGCGTAAATCCCGATATCTGGGAAGGCATTTCCTTTATAAAATTAAACAAAACACTACAGAGTACAAGCGGAAGTAAAACACTAAGTACAAAGAGAAGTGCTGAAAGGTAAATGGGCCAGAATACAAACCCAAATGAAAGTACAACTACAACTGAACAAAGTACAACTGGAAAAGACAACAGCTGGACGGATGGAAGTGGCTCCTGGGTCGCCCTCCTCGGATCCTACCGGAAGGCTAGGTACAGATGGCGCAACTCCTGGATCGTCCACCATAGATCCTACCTGAAGGGTAGGTATAGATATCCTCCACAACGCTCTCACCCGTCAACCTCCTCTGATTGTCATCTCTCCATGAAGTCCGCCTCCGGATACTGACTCGTTGTGTAGTCCACCTCCGGGTACCATCCAGTCCTCGAACACTCGGCCTCCGTCAGCACTACCCGTCATCTCCAACCAACACAATGTGGTGCGGGCATAGCCCGTGTAGGGGTGAGTTTAATGATACTCAGTAGGGACCCCGAGACCCTCAAGGTCTCACTAAAACCAACAAGGATAACCACAAAGAAGATCTCAGCAGATAACCTCTACTTAGGTATATGCCCATAGATATACCTAAGTTATCAAGTAACCCATCTCAATCATGAGGAAACACAAAGATCATGAAATCAATGGATAACGACTACCCAGGTATATGCCCATACATATACCTAAGTTATCAAGTGGCTCATCTTAATCATGAGGTAAACACAAGGGTCCAAAGTCTCAGCTCAAACCAGGATTTTCATTATCGAAACCGTAACTGCTGAAGAGCCCCATCTCTAAAGTGTACAGTTGTCCTGTCACGACTCCAAGGTACTTCTCACTAACCTAAGACTGCTGAGGTACTCCTCCTATCGAGTACCGTGGGTCAGCCACCCAGACACAGTAGTGCTCCCCGCCGAGGTATGTCACCCAAACACAGTAGTGCACACCCCCTAGTAGCCTGCTGAGGTACTCTTAGGACGAGTACTGCGGGTCTGCACTGTCACACAGGTAGTGCTTCTTCCGCCATGGGTCTTCACCCAAACAAAGTAGTGTTCCGTCCACTGGGATAGTCGACTCACTCCATGTCGAGTCGGTCAAGCAGTCGTCAGGTCTCAGTCGGCTACACGGTCTCCGTACTCCGCACGCTCGTCTCGGGGAGGGTCCGTTCCACGAGATACAGGTCGATACTCCAAGTATCTCAAAGTCCCACGAAGAAGTATCTCAAAGGACCGCCTCCTCACAGGGGTCTCAACGCAACAGACGGTGCATCAATCGGACGCCCGGTCTGGGAGTAATTAGCATTTCCGTCCCAGGGGCCCGGTTGGTTTCATGAGCGAACCAACCCGGACGTATCTCAACTTTACCCCGAACTCTCATAGGGTGTACTCATAGGGACCGTTTCTCAACGTCATCACCAACGCCGCTGACAGTTCGTCAAACGGACGTCCATTCTGAAAGATAACAGCTTTTCCGTTCCAAGGGCCCGGTTGGATTTCGGGTACAATCCAACCCGGCCACTATCCAAAAACAACCAAAACTCGGATGAAGAATGCCAAGAGTTCCGTCTGATCAAGAGGAATTCAACGAGATAGATGGTGCATCAATCGGACGCCCGGTCTGTGAGTTATTGGCTTTTTCGTTCCAGGGGCCCGGTTGGTTTCGTGAGCGAACCAACCCGACCGCACTCCGACGGCATCCAAAACTCGAGCGGAGTAATCCAAATGATCCATCTCACATAGAGGAATCCATCAAAGTCGATGGCACGTCAATCGGACGTCCGGAGCTCAAGATATAAGCGTTTCCACTCCGAGGGCCCGATTGGTTGCGTATCCGAACCAACCCAGCCGAACACAAAGTATTCCGAAACCTTGAGTGCGATATAGAAAAACGACCGTCTCGTTCCAAGGATCACTACGCAACTTACGGTGCGTCGATCGGAGGTCTTTATCCCAAGATATGGTGAAAAGACCAAAGAGGGTCCGAAAACGGGGGGTCTAGGCCCGGACCGACCCGACCCGACCACCCCTGGGTCGGCCCGAACCGGGGCGACACGACCCGGGTCCGACCCGGCTGGGCCCAGCCCAGCGCGGCCTGGCCGGCTTGGTCCGGCCCGACCGGCCAGCCGCGGCTCGGCCAGCGCGGCCGAGCGGAAGCTGCGGGCGGGGTGCGCAGATTCCCCCCCCCCCCCCCTCGCTACTGATTGAAGCTGGCGGTGAACCGCCGCCGCCAGCCTTCCGCGGACCACCGGACGTGCTCCGGTGGTCTGTTTCTCCTGACGTCTTCGCCAACGGTCCTCCCGGGACCTGACCTTCATTGCGAAGGGATTCAAACTCCATAGTGGCCTGCTTCGTCATCGTCCGTCGATCCGCACATCGATAAACAAGCTACGGAGGGTTGACGGGCCGTGTTTGTTCGGCCCGCACCCTTTGCGTTAGGTGTTATCAATTGGAATATAATAAACACATGATTTTAATCATTTATGAGGGTATAATTTATCCAAATAAATTATACGAACACCTTTCAATCAAAAAAACCCACACACGATAGTTTAAAATTTGAATGCGCGGCGTGACGACATCGCGCATTCTTGCCGCTCGATCCCGCGCGGCGTGACGATGTCGCGCATCCTTGCCGCTCAATCCCGCGCGGTGCGATGGCACCGCATCAAATTTATTTGATCCAAAACAACAAGAAAAACAATAAGGGAGGGGGAAGGCCGTGTTTGTGCGGTCCGGCCTCCTCTCGTTAACTAATATCATGTGGTCCAAATATCGCGGATAAAAGATAGAAGAGAATCACGTAAGGAAAAATCACGTAAACCCCCTACCTCGGTTTCAGGAGCGGAGTCGCGGAAAGAGGATTCGAAGACGTTGACAGAAATTTTTCGAGATGGAACGTCGTCTCCCTTCCTTTGACGTGGGAAGAAGAACGAAGGGTGGCGCATCGCGGGTATGGTGTTGCGGTAAACAGTCTCTGAGGGCTCAGCGTTCTTCGTTGGAAATCGTTCGTTCTTCGCGTTCTTCATCGAAGATGAAGAAGATGATCTCTAAGCTCCTTGACTTCTTTTTCCCCCAAGTCCTCTCCAGCAACAAAGGAACTAACCCAAAATAAATTAATCCACACTTAATTTATTAACTCAACATGGCTTTTGAAATACAAGTGTTTGAATTTCAAAAAATCACATTAAACTCACTACATTAATGTCATATGTTATTAACATAAGTTAACAATATTAATGGTGAGTTGAGGGGGTTAGAGGATATGAAGGGGTGGGGTTAGTGTGGGCCCCACCACCTTCATAACCTCCCAAGGGAGGTTGGGTAGTTACCCAACTTCCATCCAAAGGATTTAAACACTTAGAGTAAAATAAAAATTGTTGTTAAATCTTTATTTTTAACTTCCACAATTTTTATCAACTTCTCTCGAGTAAACACAACTCTGGAATAAGCATTCATAAGCAAATACCGGCGTTGCGGTTCCATCGGTGCCCTCAGAATTTGATTCCGAGAACCGGTTCAAAAGTTAGAAAAACCTGCTCGTTCGTTCACTGAACGTACCCGAGCCAAACTTCGGAAAATGATTCTGGGCACACCGGGCCTCGGAATCAGGCGCCGTCAGAAACTTCATTCTTGTAAAAATCCCATGAAAATTAAGAAAAGATTTCCCTTGAAATTTCCAGGTCTTTATAGTTAGCCTGACATTCCATCCTCTCAACCAATGGAGTTCTTAAGTTTTTTTTGTCCAAATCATTGTCCAAAGAGCACCTGAATTTAGAAACAAGGCCCATGAATCATGGAAACCAGGGTCGTTGGGTGTATCTGGATCCACGAATAAGCCCGTTGGAGACTATCCAAGGAAGTGATATTCTATTTCACAAGTACTTGACCCCATGAAATCAACCGATGAGACCATTTGACGGTGGCCTATCCATCGCAATACATAATGGATAAACCGCCCAATCCTCATGGGGTTCATCCAACCCTCCTTTAAGGTTTAATGATGCAGAGTGGATCAAAACAAAAGAAATGGTGAATTTGATGTGAAATCGTCTCTAGAAAAAGGGATGGGTTATGATTCTCATCAGACCTTTCGTCATCACCCCGAATGCGCCACATCGATCCGAAAAAATGGTGAACCTGACGTGAATCCTTAACCAATGTGGTGGCCTTACCCATCTCAATACCCTTTTTCTCTAAATAAGAAAACAAGAGGGAGGAGGCCAAGCTAAATCATCAAATATGGATATATTTAAAAGAATAAAACTTTGATGGGGTTTTGTGGTATGTATGTTATATATGTGTATTACAGGTTTCCACAGAGCAACCTTTGATCCAAATGATATCCTTACAACCAATGAAGACACACACATAGTCAATCCCACACACATTCAGGGCCTCAATGAAGAGCAAGACCACCTTTCCTACCCAACATCTTCAATGCTGGGTATTCCACACACTGATCAAATAGTACCACCGAAATGGTACTCTCCCCACATTGAAGGACACAAGACTAGTCCTCTAGTCTAAGAAGTCTCTCCAGCTACCTCCTTAGATGTGGCTAGATACCTAGCACAAGGAGACCCTGATGGTCATCTAAAACTTTTTCGAGAGCCTACCCCTGGAACGTGACAATGAGTACCTCCCTTATATTAGGGAGGCAGATGATATCAATTCTGAAAACATCATCTCAATCACATAGGGGTCATACTCATGGTCTCCTTCCAGAGAGTGTCATCGCCGACCCAGGATGACCAAGCCTCCTCATGATGAAGATGACCTTATGCCGAGGGCACCTACTGATATCCAGGAGACTTGGGGCCCTCAGGCTGCCCGCCAAGGGAATAAAATATATAATCAGTAACACTCTATCACCCCAGTTTCTGAGGAAAAACTCCACAGCACTAATGCAGTAACATTCAATGGGAAGACATAAAACTCTTCCCCCTCAACACAATCCCACAACAGATATATGGTGGCACAATATGAGCATGTGTACATTCCTGGTGGTGCTCTCCGGTAATGACCCAAGCTTTTGAATAATTTTTGTATCCTAAATTTGTGTGTTATTTAATTTTATACTCCACAAAACTATATCCTTTAATTAATGAAGTGTTAGTTTTGGCTTTAGATTGTTATATGATCACTGGTCAATATGGCACCTGGAAACTACACTCATAACATTAAGATTATTGTTTATAAATACAAGTGATCTTGGTTAATTAATACAGAAATAACAGTTGATGGCCTCATCCAGTAGACTCAAGTTGTACGAAGCCCATCTGTCGGAGCTTGGGAAGGAGGTAGCATCACTAGGCTTTGCTCTGGACCAATCCCAAGCCGAACTTCAATTTGTGAAGCTTGAACGAAATCTCTTAAGGGGGATGTTCAAGTTGATTGAAATCACCACTCGAGAAATTTTGTTTGAGCCTTCCCAAGATTCTATCATCGTAGAACATCTTAAACTTAGGTCCCATTCAAGGGTTATACAGGGCTATGTAATGAGACATTAGTTACATTGTGTAATCCTTTTGTATAAATTTAATTTTTCTTTCTTATTATATTACGGTAGTGAATTTCAAATGTCTGGATAAATGTAGGATGAATTTATAGAAGTCCAATATTATTGATGAATTTTGGAAAATGGTATTTTAAAATATTTTTGTACACTTTAAATAATTAATAATGTGAAATCATTTTCCAAAAATTTTCTTCTATAGTTGTGATCAATAAGAAATTTTGAATCTAAAAAGATCAACATGATTTTTAGTGAATTGTAAAGTATGAATAGTAACATACCCTTATGAATATTAATAAATATTAATGAATAGTAAATCGGCCGAAAAAATAGAAACATCACCGATGAATGTATAAATACAATTTCAACATCTTAAAAGTGAAATAATGATCATTGTATAAGTTTTGGTATTTTTTTATGTCATAAAACCTTTATATAAAATTGTACAATTAATTTAATAATTTAAAATGGAAATTTGATTTCATAAAATGTAATCATAAATTGTTTCTTTATTTTATGATGGTTATACGATAATTTTATGGGACCTTGATTACTTTTTCAAGGTGATACAAAACAATTTATGGTTATAGAATTGTTTTTTTGAATAAATAATAATTAGATTTAAAAACTAAATTAAAAATATTTAGAAAATTATTTTCATAAAATAGAGTTTATTTTTGAATTCAGAGCATCGATATTAGGTAAGGGTGAATTTATGGGATTTTTATAAAATGTATTTTTTTCCCTGAATAGTGAAAATACAGTTTTGAGTTTCCATGTGTTTAATGACATCATTAATGATGTAATCATGATATAATAAATCAGGTCGACTTTTGAATAGTAAGATATGTTATGAGGTGTCCAATGTGGCCATTTCCATGGGAAGGCCCATGGTTTTTCAAATACCACCGATGAGGTGTCCCTTGGAAATTAATTAAATATTTCCTCACTTTTTCTATAAATACAAAGACATTCCCTCATTAAATTCATTAAAAAATCCTCCTCAACTATTATCTGTTGTTTTTACCTTACAAGGAGTCCTACCAAGGTTCCCTCAGGCCCCAAATTTCCCAACCTTCATGCTTTCGAAGTTTCTCTTCAAGGTAAGGGAACCTTTCACCCTCTTCTTTTAAGTCATGACTTCCTTTATGTTATATCTTCTAGTTTCCATATTATTATGTTGGGGTATGTTCCTATATATCCTTATTACTTTAAAATCGATTTCCAAATTATGATAAACCCTCTCTTCTCTCATCAATTGATTATCTTAATTTTTATGTGACGCCGTTAGGCTACCTAAATTTCATAAAAGAAATTGCATTTTCTCTTTTCTATCAAGTTTCCTTTTCATGTGGTATGTCATTAAAAAATCCACACCATGATCTTATTTTAATTTTATTCTATCCATATACTATAAAATGATTTTTTATGGATGCGAGACCCTTTTAATCTCTTTTTTTATTGTTTCTTTAAACCAAGTTACATAGCTGTTATGCTACAAAATTTTCGTCACAAAATCTCACTCTCTTTTTTTTCTCACAAAATTATATTTTTTTATTTATGTGACTGCCCAAATATATTTTAATTTATAGAGTTATTCATCAAGAAATAAATTTTATCTATTTTATTCTATAATTGACATACATATGACCCCCACTCCCTTTCAATGGGTTATAAATGACACAATGAACTTATTTTTAAGTACTTTTTAAAACGTCACGATTTTGATATGAAACCCATTTATTTTATTCTATTTGGGTTATTTATGGATTTTATGATTATTATATATGTGTCTCAAATGAAAAAGAAATATTAACGGTTCTCCCTGAGAGCACTCTAATGCATTGGGTAAAGAATTTAATCTGTAGAGATGACAAGTTTCACGATACCTTGGTGAATAACCAAGGTAATTTTTATGACACATTGGGGATGAACCTTGGTGATATGTTAATGAATGTATAAATTAAATGTTGCAGACACGTATTCATGTTATGGTTCAATTTCTTTTAATTATGTTAATCCTCTACATACATTGCTCATGTCTTTATGTTTTTTATCAAGTTCTTATTGATATGACAAGTATACTAATTCCCTTGATTTCCTTACTGGGCCTTCTGCTCACCCATTCATTTGATATATGTCTCCCGGTTATGAGATTAAATAATTGTACATAGGACGAACTTATTAGGGATACATGAAAGTGTATTAGAAGAATGTTTTATGATTTCATGTTTTATGTTCCTGATTTCCAAGACACTAGACATTAAAGATCCTCTGTTTATAAAATGTAATGAAAAGTTATGTAATAAAAAGGTGGGATTCCATAGTTTTTATCAAAGGATAGTTTAGTTATTTATAGATATTATACTATGAAAGCATCCGGAAGAACCCTATTGAAATGTTTAAATATTGGACAACTTCCTAGTATTTTGGTGAAATATTAAGTAAGTTGTTTCCGAAAACAAAAATCCATGTCTCGATACGAACAAGTGGTTGTGGCTCTAGCACAGATGTACCTAGGAGTGAAAACTCTAACATGGAGTTTCAGGAATGACCCAAGGTATCCTGGTACATGACAATGGGACTTACTGGACACCTATTTTGACACCCCTGGTGGATATGTTTGGCCAATCACAATCTTTTTATGAATCATTATGAAGGATTTATAGAGAAATGTAATTGTTTAAGCATGTTGTTCTAACAAATAAAATCCTTTATAGTTAAAAGATTCATAAATAAAGTAATCTTCTCACTAATGTTTTATTCTTTTAGAAAATGGAATGCAATAAGAGGAACCATGAAAATGGTGACTGCAATGGACCATGTGCTGACAGCCCTCCAATGGAATCCTAAATGGAAACTTTCATGTGAATGATGATCCAACTGATTCAAGTTATGGAAAATAATTTAGATCAAGCTAAGAGACTGATATTCCCATTATGGGAACAACATTCTATTGAGTATTTTATGTGTCAATGACCACCAACGTTTAGTGGATCTACCGACCCATTGATTGGTGAATAGTGGATCAACACTATCGAGAAGATATTTTCAGTGCTCCGCTGTTTGGATCAAGAGAAGGTCACCCTGGCTGTTTACCGCTTAGAATGGAGATATTGATCAGTGGTGAGAGATGATAAAAAACACAAGGCCTAGAGTGGAGGTCGAATCTATGGAGTGGGTAGAGTTCATAGGGATCTTCTTAAGTAAGGATTTCCCTCGATCGATGAGAAAAAAAATAGAGAAGGATTTTATCGAGCTGAAGCAGAAGGAGAATGAATATGTCGGATGCTATGAGATGAACTTCACAAGGATTTAACATTACACCTCTAGCTTTATCATGGATCCAAATGGTAAGGTTTATAGATTCTTTAGTGGATTGAGATCTCATCTGTGGAAGAATCTAGCCAACTGAGACTATGATAGCTATGAGGAGATCGTGTAAAGTATGATGAAAGTCAAACAGGAGTTTGGAGAGATGCAATGGTCTCATAAATTCAATGACCAAAAGAGATCAATGGATCCAAGACTAGGGAGGAGTTTCAATCAGGGATGAGGAGGAAATCAAGTTCACCATCCTTCGCATAATAAATGTTGGAAGAAGCATTTGGGGAACTATATGCTCATAAGAGAGAAGTGCTACAAGAGTGGTAGAGATGGCCATATTGCATGGAATTGTCGTAGCGAGGTTAAGCCTCAACTCACAAACACTAAAAAAATAGGGAAGATGGTGCATGCCCTACTTTATGTCCAATGCTATTAGTGTGGACAACTTGGGAACTTTTCCAATCACTATCCAATCCTATGGCAGTGGAGGGGAATCACCATCAGCCTCATCATCGGCCAAGGGAACAAGGTTGTACTTTTTCAATCACTACAACTATAGTTGAAGTGCCAAATGATATGGTGGAAGGTACTCTTGTTGGTCTCTCAATGCTAGAAAGTACTTTGTCCGATTCTGGTTCTACACATTCCTTTATTTCCTCTATGTTTGCAATGAATTTCAAATCATCCCCCAATTTTCTAAAAGTAGAGTTACCAGTCAAGACTTTTAGTGGGATTATCCATTCATCATAAGAGTTTATAACCAATAGTATTTACTTTAGTGAGCACAATCTTATCTAAAATACATTAGTCATTTCCAGGCTGGAATTCTACATTATTCTAGGGATGGACTGGATCTCAAAGTATAATGCTATGATCAAATGAAGATGCAAGGATATCTCAGTAGTCTTGAATGGGAAATCTACAATTATCTTCTAAGGAGAGATATCTCATACTGATCTTTGTATATAATAACCTCTTATATCATTCTTTATGGAGTTGAACGGTGAAGAAGAAGAAGGAAATGTGAGTTTGAGGATAGAAAATATCTCCATCATCAAAGAATACATTGACGTATTTCTTTAGGAGTTACCCAAACCTCCATAAGAAAGAGAGGTAGAGTTCTATAATGAACTTGTACTTGGATTTAATATAATATCAAAGACCCCCTATAGGATGGAAAATGTGGAGCTAGAGGAATTAAAAAACCGCTCGAAGATCTATTAGAGAAGGGGTTTATCCAACCAACCGTGTCTCCTTGGGGAGCAACTCTTCTCTTTGTGATGAAGAAGGATGGATCAATGCGGCTATGCATTAATTATAGAGAACAAAATAGGATCACAGTGAAGAACAAATACCCTCTTCCATGAGTTGATGAATTATTTGACCAACTTCTTGGGGCTCAATTCTTCTATAAGATTTATATTCGATCTGGTTATCATCAATTGTGGGTGAATAAAGAAGATATTCCCAACATTGCCCTCTGATCGAGATATGGGCATTACAGATTTGTTTCCATGCCCTTCAGACTGACTAATGCACCTGATATTTTTATGGATTTGATGCATAGAGTCTTTAAGGACTAACTTGATATGTTTGTGGTATTTTTTATTGATGATATCCTTATATATTCCAAAATTATCAAGGAGCATGAGGATAATCTATGGAATATTTAGAAAACTCTAAAGAAGGAGAGTTTTTTTTTTGGAAAGTTTAACAAATGTGAATTATGGTTACAACAATTTTCGTTCTTAGTTAACATTGCTACCAATGACGGATCACAGTTGTCCCTACAAAGAAGAAAGTTGTAGAGGAGTGGCCCTAGCCAACAACAATAACTGAGATTCATAGTTTTCTTGGACTAGTAGGATATTTTAGGAGGATTGTGATTTTTTATGACATTCTAATCCATTAACTAAGTTAACTCGAAAATGAGTGAAATTCATCTGGATAAAGGAGAGGGAGGAATGTTTCCAAGAACTAAATAAGAGATTGGTTACTACACCTGTGTTAACTCTTCCCTCAAGTGGAGAATGATTCATTATTTTTAGCGATAAATCTATGAAAGGGATTGGGTTCATCCTCATGAAAAATGAAAAACTCATTGCTTAGAAATTTCAATAATTAAAGACTCATGAAAAAAACTATCCTATGCATGATCCAGAGTTGTATGCAGTCATTTTTTCTCTGAATAAATGGAGGAACTATCTTTATGGGAAAAAATATGATATATACACACACCATCAATGTTTGAATTATATTTTTACACAAAATTAATTGGACATGTGGAAGAGGAGATGGTTGGAACTTCTAAAAGACAATGATTATTCAATTCAATATCATCCCGTAAGAGAAAATAAAGTCGCTGATGCATTTACTAGAAAAGGCCTGGTTGTTCTTTCCATGATGAGGATTCACGGTGATCATTTGATCAATGACCTAGTAAAGATAGAGATGGGAATTTTTAGGGAATGGACATCATCAACACAAACCCAAATGATTTCTCAATCGTCATTACTAGAGAAGATCAAGAAAGTTCAGAAAGACGATCTTTTATTACAGAAGAAGTTTAAGGATACGAAGGATGGGAAGTTTCCTGAGTTCAATATTAATCAATAAGGTGTACAAAAATTTCGTACAAGACTATGTGTTCTATCTATTCCAGAAATATAGAAGGATCTGATTGATAAAGCTCATAGCTCTACTTTCTCTATAACTCCAGGTAGTACAAAAATGTATAGACATCTTCGTGATCATTATTGGGGGGGATAATATGAAAAAAAGAGATTGTTGACTACACATCAAGGTGCCTAGTATGCCATCAAGTGAAGCTAGAGAGACAAATTCCTAAAGGGGTATTGAAACCACTACCCATTCCATCATGGAAGTGGGATAGTATTACAAAGGTCTTTATCAATGGTCTCTATAGAACTTCCAATGAAAACAATGCGACATGGGTTATTGCGGAATGTCTCACCAAGACTGACCATTTTATCTCTATTCGGGTAGATCTCTCTCTTGATCATCTATCCATGATTTAAGTGAAGGAAGTGGTAAGGCTACATAGATTTCCACTTTTTATCATATCTGATCGTGATCCAAGGTTCCCAACAAAATTCTAGAGAAGTCTACAACATGCTCTGAGTAACGAATTGAATTTTAGTACGACATATCTCCCACAAAATGATGGACAATCTGAAAGGACTATTCGAAAACTTGAGGACATGCTGAGAACATGCTCAATGGAATTTAAAGGTGGATAGGATCAACATATATCTTTAGTTGATTTCTCATAAAACAACAGATTCCACTCGAGCATTCAAATGACACCCTATGAACCTCTATATGGTAAGCGATGTAGAACTCCTACTTGTTGGCATGAAGCTAGTGAGAGAATGCTTCATGGGCCTGATATTTTGAAAGAGATTACAGAAAAGGTCCATGCCATCCAACAACACATTAAGTCTGCTCATAGTTGGTAAAATAAATATGTTGACAACCATCGAAGGGATGTGGAGTTTGATGTTGGTGAGTAGTTATTTCTTCAAATTTAACCTTGGAAGAGAGTCATGGGGGTTGGGAAGAAATGGAGGCTCATACCTAGGTACATTGGCCCCTATGAAATCCTTGATCACGTAGGAGTAGTGGCATATCGTCTTGCACTTCCTCCAAATCTAGAACAAGTTCATGATGTCATCCACGTATCCCTCTTGTTGAAGTACATATATGACCCTTCACGTGTACTAAATAAAGAGGTGGTACAACTAGGACATGACCTCTCTTATGAGGAGAAACCAATGGAGATCTTGGATCGTAGAGACAAGGTTCCACACAACAAGACTACTCACCTTGTTATGGTGTTATGGAGGAACCACAAATGTGAAGAAGCCAAGTGGGAACAAGAGGAGTCTATGAGGTAGAAGTACCCACAACTTTTATCTTCTGAGGGTACGAGTTAAAATTTCGGTGATGAAATTTCTTAAGGGGGGAAGAATTTAATTACCCAAACTTTTGAATAATTTTTGTTTCCAAAATTTTTGTATTATTTCATTTAATACTCCACAAAACTATATCCCTTTATTAATGAAGTGATACTATTGTATTTTGACTGTTATATGATTGTTGGTCAATATGAACACTAGAAACTAAACACTTAATGTTATGATTATTATTTATAAATACATTTTTCCTTGGTTAATTAATACCAAAAGAAGAGTTGATGGCCTCACCCAGTAGACTCAGGCCATATGAGTCCCATTTTTCGGTGCTTGGGAAGGAGGAAGAATCACTAGGCTTCGCTCTAGACCAAGCCCAAGATGAACCTCAACATGTGAAGCTTGAATAAAATCACTTAAGGGAGAAGTTCAATCTGATTGAAATCACCACTCAGGTAATGTTGTCTGAGCCGCCCCAAGATTCTATCACCATAGTACATCTTACACTTAGGTCCTATGCAGGAGTTATAAGGGGCTATGTAATGAGACCTTAGTTATGTTGTGTAATCCTTTTGTATAATTTTTTTTTATTTTCTTATTATGTTATATTTGTGAATTTAAAATTTCCAGATAAATGTATGATGAATTTATAAAAGTTCAATATTATTGATAAATTTTGGAAAAAGAGTATGTTATAATATTTTTGTATACTTTAAATAATTAATAATGCGAAATGATTTTCAAAAAATGGTCTTCTTCAGTTTTGATCAGTAAGAAATTTAGAGTCTAATAAGATCAACTTGATTTTTAGTGAATAGTATCATATGAATAGTTACATACCCTTTTGAATAGTAATTATTAGTAAAGAGGCCAAAAAATAGAAACTTCACCCATGAATGTATAAATAAAATTTACACATCTTAAAAGTGAAAAATCATCATAGTATAAGTTTTGGTATTTTTGAATGTCATAAATAATTTATTTAAAATTTAATAATTAATTTAATAATTTAAAATGGAAATTTATTTTCATAAAATGTAATCATAAATTGTTAAATTATTTTTTTATGGTTATACGATAATTTTTTGGGAACTTGATTACTTTTTGAAGGTGTTACAAAACAAGTTATATTTTTTGAGTTGTTTTTTTAATAAATAATGATTTTATTTAAAAAGTAAATTAAAATATTTATAAAATTATTTTCTTAAAATTTATTTCATTTTTGAATTCAGTGCATCGATATTAGGTTAGGGATAATTAATGAGTTTTTTATAAAATGTTTTGTTTTTCGATGAATAGTGAAAATGAAATTTTGAGTTTCGGTGTGTTTAATGACATCATTAATGATGTAATAATTATGTAATAATTTTAGTAGACTAGTGAATAGAAATTTATGTTATGTGGTGTCCCAAGTGTTCATTAACATGGGAAAATACCATGGGAAAGACCATTGTTTTGCGAATACCACCAATGAGGTGCCCCTTGGAAATTAATTAAATATTCCCTCACTTTTTTTATAAATACCAAGCCATTCCCTCATTTATTTCATTCCAAAAAACTTTTTAATGAAGATATGAACTTTTACCTACCAAGGAGACCTCCCAAGGTTTTCTAAAGCCCCCCCCCCAAGTTCCCATCCTTCATGTATTTTATGTTAGTCTTCATGGTAAGGGAACCTTTCACCCTCCTCTTTTAAGTCACGACTTCCTTTATGTTATGTCCTCAAGTTTCCATCTCATTATATTGGGTTATGTTATTATATATTTTTATTACTGTCCATTTCATTTTAAAATGACTAGAGACCCTATCTACTATCATCAATTGATTTTCTAAATTTTTAAGTGACGTCGTTAGGCTGCCGAATTTTCGTAAAAAATCACATTTTCTCGTTTCTTACAAGTTTCCTTTTTCATGTGGTATGTCATTGAAATATCCAGACCATGTTCTTCTTTAAATTTTATTCTATCCATATACTGTAAAATGATTCATTTATGTATGGTATAACCTTTTCCCCTCTCTTTTTATTGTTTTATAAATCCATGTTATATAGTCGTTATGCTGTAGAATTTTCATCTCAAAATATATCTCTCTTTTTCTCATGAAATTCTCATGTTATATTTATGTGAATACCCAAATCTATTTTCATTTCTAGAGGAATTCGTAAAAAAATAAAATTGATCTATTTGATTCTGGAATTAACATACATATAACCCTCACTCCCTTACCATGGGTTATAAATGACATAAGGAACTTATTTTTAAGCACTTTTTAAAACATCACGATTTTGATATGAAACCCATTTATTTTATTCTATTTCAGTTATTTATGGAATGTATGATTATGATCTATGTAGATCACATGAAAATAAATAATAAGGGTGTTCCCTAATAGTGCTCCAATGCATTGGGTAAAGAATTTAATCTCTAGAGATGACAAGTTTCACGATACCTTGGTGAATAACCTTGGTAATTTTTATGACACCTTGGGGATGAACCTTGGTGATATGTTCATGAATGTCTAAATTAAATGTTGTATCCAAAAATTCATGTTATTATTCATGTTATTTTAGTAATGTTATTCCTCTACTTCAATTTCTCATGTCTTTATGTCTTTCATCATGTTCTTATTGATATCACAAGTAAACTGATTTTGTTACTTTCCTTACTGGGCCATCTGCTCACCCATTCCTTTGATGTATGTCTCCAGGTTATGAGATGAAAAAAATTTACATTGGATGAATTTATTATGATTCCATAAAAGTGGATTAGAAGAAGGTTTTATGTTTTCATGTTCTATGTTCTTTATTTCCAATACACTCAACTTTAAAGATCCTCTGTTTATAAAATGTAATGAAATGTTATGAAATAAAAAGGGGGGATGCCATATCGATGGTCCCACAATGCAGACAGAGTGGAAAAATACAGGTAGATACATATATATGATGATTTAAAAGAATCCAGTCAACCAAATAGGACAAACACCAGTTATAGGTAGGCACAAATACATACTGATGTATATCTAGCCCGCCACCCAAATAGGGCAGCAAGAAAAAATGAGAAGAGTCAAATTACTATGGATGCATACAAATATTGTGAGAAAAATTCAATGGAAAGAAAGTAGATTAAAATAACTTTTCATGAATATAAATCCCACCAGTCAACTACGGTGGAAACTAGAGAAGAAAACCAACGACATACTCGCTCCTCTGTCCTAACATAGGAAAACTTCCAATATCTGCTGGACATCCATGGAGGACCAGAGCAAGCATAAACACTTTCTCCAATATCCGAATGGGCCTTTATAACTATTCTATCCGAAGATGTGTCTCATGACATCCTATAAATTATGGAATATCAGACATCGATCCCAGACCATATCATCCAAACATGCCAAGACATTATTGCATCAGTGGAAAAAGTGAGAAACCAGACCCATGACCCGGTTTCTTAGAATGCAATAACATTTCGCAAAATGGTTCAGTCAATCCGGATGAGCTATATAGCCATAATTCTATCCAGGTGGGTCGAAATAAATATCCCATGATATATGGACAACCGGATCAGGAACAAACACCCATTCCAGTCAGGGGATGCTGGTCCAACGTGGTGGTCATTCCAGGGTAGGTATATATATATACAAAAACTAAAGATGTTTGTCACTGTATCCCAGTGGAATCACGAGACCCAACAAGATATGGATCCACATATCATGGTAATTACCAACAATAGGTGGCTCTATTTACCCGCAAGAGAGTGCTCAAAAATAAAATGCGCCAACGGAATCTGGAAATTCAAGAGAGAATACATAATCCAACTATGCTGGAAGCTGGGGTTCATAACTCCCTCAAACATATATCAATAAATTCTCAAGAACCTTTTAGTACATTACCAAAATATGGATGTGGTAGTAGTAGTTGTGAAGTCCCTCCCCGCAATATCGCTACCAGCAGCTCGGAAGGTCCTCTCAAAACCTCCCATGGGGGCTCACTCTGTGGCTTGAGAATGATCGATCATGAGATCCTATCTCCTGATTCACATCAGGGTAGCCCTCCCCTTGACTGGAATATTAGATAGTAAAAAAGCTCCACCCATTTCTATCTTCCACCCAGATGGTCCTTCCCAGGGTATATGATGTAGATATGTTTCTCCCTATAGTCAGATATCAAGTCATGATGGTAGTCCTTGCCATGATGGCAGTAATTGTGAAGGACCTACCCCTAATGTTAGTTGTTGTGAAGGCCCTCCCCATAGTATCATCATGGAACGAGAAGGTCCTCCCCTCATTTCAGTATGCCTTGAAGGCCCTCCCCAGGATTTACATTGTAAAAATTACTCCCACATCCAGGAATCAATCTTTAATATTAGTCCTCTCCATCATATAAGTCATCGATAAGGCCCTCTCTTCAGTGAAATCAAGTAGTTAGAAGGTATTCCCCTCACTACAACCCTCCATAAAGGTCCTCCGTAGGGTATACGGAACAGGGACACTCCCCGTGGTCATGTATTCAGTTGCAATGGTATCCCTCTCCATTGAAGCATTTATTGGGGAGGTACTCCCCAAAATCAAAAGTTATACTGGCAAGAGGGGCCCCCCCTTACGGAAACAAATGTGGGAAATCCCACCAATGTTAGGGAACTCAGAAATATAGAGCTAGAAATATCAGGAACTTCGTCTATGATGAGTTATATCCTTTCTAAACTAGAGGATGCTCTAGGGCCACACTCATCTTCTATGAAACCCATGCACCATTCACATATCAATGAGTCTCCCACCAGCATGGTTTCTTGGAAGAGAATTATAAAGAAGCAGTCGAACTGGGCATATCAAGTAGAGGAGCCCCCGAAAGAACAACAATAGGATATGTTTCTTGTGAGAAGACAACTAGACAAGGATAATATAAAATTTATGTATTGGCCTACGACTACTTATCACTTTGAAAACCCAGAGGAGTTGTATGGGTAATGTATACATGACATTCACCACAATTAATGGACGAATCTTCATCAGCTGAAATAAAAGTTCCTACCCTTTGAAGGGTATGCGGACCATGTAAATATGTTAGGGGAGCTTTGTTGTCTAATAGAGATGGAAGTCCTACTATCCATACGGAGCCACGGTTAGAAAGTTGAAATAAAAACCTTGAACTGGCTTGCCTTCATGGACTGCACAAGTTGCATTTCCACATTGGTGACGCCCTGACTGGAGTTCATATTCGAGGATGGGGAGAACATGGATCTCTACACTTCACCCTGCGTCCCATCCATCAAACCTCATTGGATATGAAATTATGCAACGTCATTGCCCAAAGGAAGCAATCAAATGAAACCCCTACTTAGTAAATATGGGATACTCAAAAAAAATTGTCCCTGAGTAAGCCCCAAAAGCATCAGGACTAAAGAGATCAAGACATCGAAAAGATTCTAAGTCAAGCAACCGATAACATTCATCATGCTTCCTGCCTAAGGGAATCCAACCATTAAGTAGTGATCATGTCTCCAAAATTCCATAGACTCCATGCAGGACTTATGGCTTACTTGGCTCACCTCCGCGTGAGAGTTTCTGAAATTTATAAAGTTGAAATTGAGGAGGCTACCACCAAAATATTGGAAAAACCCTAGCCCAAAGGGCTAGGGAAATTTTCGAATCAAAATTCTCCAGTAAGGACAAAAAATCTAGGTTGTAGCACATCAATGGAAGAACGGGAACAAACCTAGCCCCTAGGGCTGGGAGAATGTTTACCTCATGTTTCCGCACAACGGACATCTGTCTTCTCCCATATAGGAAGAACGATGAGCAGGAAAGTCACCCCTTCCAACCAGTCTCGTGGCTCATACCTTTCGAGACAAAGGCGCATTATGAGGTCATATTAAGGTTCCCTTTAGGTCAGTCTTCGCCATGAAACCTGAAGAATATCGTAGAATCGAAGGATAAAATCCAAAAAAGGATGCAGAAATCCTTCCTACCATTTGGCACTAGGTACACCGCCCCCAATGTGGTATGCCTCAGTGAATGTGGAAAACATCAACCCTATGGATCTCATAAGAAATGACATAGAGGGAGAGGATTCAAGGGAAGATGTCTACCTTCCAAAGGAATCCCACACCAAGCCTGAGGGTGTGGGTACCTAGAACCATAGAGCAGTCCTAAATTTTGGCACCCCATCGGTTAATCTTCACTACCTCCCTCAGGAAACCCCGAAATGGAGAAGAATAAATCCATGGTCATCCATGACCTTCCTCCTCCTCCTCCTGAGATTGTTCCCCTCACTCTCAAGGAAATATTCTCTAAGCAGGAGGAAGAAATAAAAGAGATTAGTAGAATTAATGTTGAGATATGTCGAGGGAGATACCTTTCTAGATGTGTTCCCCCTGTGGAATGTCAGAAAGGGTTCCCAGAAGAGGTTCCCTTGCTACATGCACTCATCCTGATGAATAAAGGCAAGATTGGAGGCCCATTAAATCAGGCATTGGGACCATTATCCTACTTAAACCTATCCCTTGAAGTACATCATGACCTCCCCCACTGGGATGGAATCCAAAATATATTCAGGTAAACCCACAAAGGATACCCCCTGCTTGGTATCCACCCCAAATTTCTGTAGCATCGGCATACCCAGCTTTGGACACTGCTGCACTAGACCAAGCTCATGTACATTAGGATATGCATCAAGATATATTGAATACCATTTAGAAACTAACAACTCAACTAGAATACATGGAGGGGTGGATCGCTCCGATACAACTAGAGCGCAAACCCTATCCTGATTGGGTTAGAAATGTTCCACCACCACAAAAATTTGGAAACCCCATATTCCCAATGTTCAAGGGATCGGGGGACCTAGAAAAACTTTTAATTCACTACACGTATTATTGTGACCCCATTATGGGAACTCTAGATTGGCAATAAGCAGTAAAACTCGTATGCTTCATGCGAACCCTGCAAGGCTTGGCCTTCATATGGTATACCGGTTTTCCAGATAACTCAATCACATGCTGGGAGGACCTCCAGTGATAGTTTCTCTTCCTGTTCAGTTCAAAAATTACAAAGACAATGGTAAGTGATCTCATGAATTTCAAGAAGCAAGAGAATGAAACATTCACAGACTTCATTTACACAAGGAAATTCCTAACTTATTCCTTGAACCGACCACTCCCTTATGATGAAATTCTCCCCATGTGCATCGATAACCATCATGATGAATTGTGAACACCACTCACCCCGGTGAAGTACACAAGTGGGTTTCAAGATTTCTCTGTCATTACCCAAAGGATAGTAGACTCCTTAAAATATACCAATCTAAAGTCCTGAGTGGCCCAATCAGTCATAGAGAATAGACTAGGAAAATTTGAAGCAGCTTTTGTCATGCTTAAGCCACCCCCAGCACTAGCTCCAGTTACGAGGCCCCCACAAAATCGTGTGGGACCCCATAGACACCAACATCCACCCCCACCTTAGCAAGATGAGCAAATGGGACCTAACAGAAATCAGTTTTAAGAGAAAATAAATAAAGTCTACTTGTTTCGAGAAGACTAGGTATGCAGCCACTTCATAGCCGCCATGAATTTAAACTTGCTTCGGCTACCAGAGCCAAACCAAGCCAATGAAGTGGATCTTGAGGACTGTCCAAATTATAGTCTTTATTATCGGATAATAGGACACACCATCTAGTAATACTTCATTTTCAAGGATCTCCTACAAATGAAGTTGGATTCCGGGCAAGTTATGTTTAGTCCACCGCCATCACAAGGGGCGTATGTTTCCACCTAAGACTTAAGAGAGGAAGTGGAATGGAAAATAGTTTCAGAAAGAAGGATTTGAAAATTGGATGAATCAAGAAATAGTAAACGGATTTCATTGCATCCTATAGGCATAGTTGAACCAATCAACCATTCCCCCAAAAGATCTTGATGTGACATGACCATAATCCTCAACCCTGCAGTCCTCTAAGGGACAGAGGGACCAAAATAAAGAGCACAAAGAGGGGTTGACACCGAAGCCAAAGCCAGTGTTGACACTTTTGGACTTCATACCAATAGACATGGTAAAATGGGAACCGCCCTGCCCAATGGTACAATGGGCATTGACCCACCAAACAGTACAATGGGAACTGCCCCGCAGAATAGTACAATGGGCACCACCCCACCAAATGGTATAATAGACACCACCATGCGTAATGGTACAACGAGAACCACCCATCCAAATGGCACCATCAGAAGGAGGCAGTTAGACATAAATATTGTCAGATCAATAACTAAGATTCGGCTCCATTAATTTCATCCACTCGATGGACCGCTTTTATGAGGGAGGCTATGGACACAAGCCTCAATTCCCTATGCCCAACCGGAGATCCGGATGAAGAGGCTGTAGAGGCTGGAGGTTTCCTGGAGGGAATGATCATGGAGGGAGTGAAATTTTCGGCCACCTATTAACACAAACCATTAACATCACAGAAACTCGTGGAAGGACCATCCGACAGACACAATGGGAACAAGAATACTCCTCCACCCCCATCGGAGGAAATCCAAACCTAGTAATCTTGGAGTATCCATTAGAGAAAGAACAAATACCAAATCTCCTAGGGTACATGATCAGACTAGTTCGGCCAAACCCATAAAGGACTACAATGCCACCTTCTCCTGTCACAGAGGTTGAACCATCTATGTCCAAAGACCAATCCTCGAAGGTGTCTGTGAAAGAGAAACCCCGAGTTAGGAAGCTCCAAACTTTAGAGGAGAAGAATGATATCGTAAAATAGATGGCTACAGTACCAGAAAAGATATCAATCCTAGATGCATTAAGTCTACCTTCGGATCTTAGGGAGGTGCTCATTGAAGCCTTACAAAGTCCCCATGAATTTGAGGCCGATGTTGCAGTAGCTGAAGTCTATCTACTGAAGACTAATCCCAAAGGATGTCATGCCATCATCTATTTCACATATAGGGATGAATATTTCATCAAGTAGGGGCACATCAAACCCTTATATGCGTCCTAAAAGATAAATGGAATTGATGTTCATAGGATTTTCATCGACAATGTCTCTAGAGTCAATCTCCTCCCACTGCGAATGCTTCATCAGTTGGGATATGATGAAGACAGCTTTCCACCCTACACAAAAACTCTCTTGGGATATGACAAAAGTGAACAGAAACCGTTGGGTCGAATCAAGATTAGAACATGGATTAGAGGCCTAATGTTAGATTATGAGTTCCTAGTAGTATGGAAAATTACGACCATCAACATCCTATTAGGGAGGCCTAGGCTGCATCAGCATGCTGTAATTACTTCATCATAACATCAATGAATTAAATATTTCACTAATAGAAAAAATAAAAAATTGTATACCGATAAATCCCAGTTTGAGTCCTGTGAGTCACATTATATCGACATAGGATTCTATGAATCGGAAGAAAATCAATCTTCAGCTGACAAAATTGATTGGATTACTGCCTCGAATGGATTGGAAATGGCTCCCGCCGACCCCCTAAAGCAGCTTTGGGAAGATTATATATTACCCATCAACGGAAATGAATTCATAAGTGCAAGTCCAGATGCAGAATCAATTTTTTGCATGATATCCATTTTATATGGCAATTCCAAAGAAACAAAAGTGCTGGGTGACTCCCATGATGTCAGGAAAAGCCCAAACCAAGATGTTCCTAACCTATCCTCAGGACCCCAAACTACCCTCTCCTTACATACTAAGGCAAATGATGATTTTTCTCCAATCATTGGAAATTTAGTCTCGAGAATCCACTATCCATCATAAGAGGAGGAAGAAGATAAATAATAAGAATAATATTACCTCAAATATTCCCCTCCTTCATTCAAAGAAGGTGTCTCCACCACAATCGATGAACAAAGGGAGATAAAACTGGGCACCGAATACTACATGCGGCCCACTCTAATCAGTGTGGATATGCAAGTCGAGGAGAAGGAGACATATACCTGCTTCCTAAGGAATAATAAAGATGTGTTTTATGGTAAATACATAAAAATTTCATCCCCCAATCCTGAGGATTCGACTCATCATATTGATTTACCAAAAGATCACTTGGGCTATAAGCATGAAGCTAGAAGGACCCACCTAATGCATGCTTCCAAAATAGAGGCTGAAGTAGAAAAGCTGATCAAATAAAACTTCAAACAAGAATTATAATATCTGATCTGGCTGGAAAACATAGTCCTTGTCAAAAATAATATTGGAGAGATTAGAATCTGCATTGACATTAGGGACTTTAATGGTCATTTCCCAAATCACGATTTCCTGATCCCAATCACAGAATTGTTGATCAATGAAACCATTGGATATGAGGCCCACTTTTTATTATAATACTATTATTGATACAACCAGATCTATATGGCCCAAGGAGATGAAGAAGATACTACTTTTACTGGCCCACAGGGAGTGTTCTGTTATAATGTGACTGCCTTTGGTCTTAAAAATATCGGCACCAAAAATCAGCCTTTCATGCACCGCATCTTCAAGACCTTCTGGGGAAATGTTTTGGAGTGCTATGTCAAAGATCTGGTGTTTAAATCATGACAATGCTCAAACAACATATACAATCTAGAAACTATATTTAAAAATAGCGACCACACAGTTTAAAGATGAATCCACTAAAGTGCACCTTTGGCATTACCTCTGGGAAATTACTCAGCTTCGTCGTACACCATCACAACATTGAAGTCGACCTTCAGAAGACAAAATACATCCTTGGCATGTTCTCACCTTTAAACTTCACTAAGTTGAGAGCTCTCCAGGGGCACATTTCCTACATCCGACACTTCATAGCCAACCTTGCGGGTAAATTTTTACCTTTCACTAAGTTATTGAAGGAAGGGGTTATGTATGAGTGGGATAATGATATCCAAGAAGAATTTAACAATATCAAAAATATATCTCCTAAGTCCTTCAATTCTAATTCTTCCAGATGAGGGGAGACTACTAATTTTATACATTACCACCTTGGAATGGTCTTTACTCATCTTCCTCACAAAGAATAATGATGCTTGCAGTGATAACAACCTCTATTACCTCTTTCGAACACTGATTGATGCGGAAACTCAGTATTCAAAAATTGAAAAGAACTAAATATTCTTAATCTTTGTGTTTAAGAAACACCAGAATTACCTGCAACAGTATGAGTTCCACCTGGTTTCCTACTATAACCCACTAAAATATATCCTCAATCGTCCCATGCTAACTAGATTCCTATCATGATGGGTAGTAATCCTACAATTTTTTGACATACAGTATGTACCCCATAAGGCCATCAAGTTATAGGTGTTAGAATACTTCCTAGTAGATCACCCATCAGAAGAAACAACATCGTTGGCTGTTGAACTTCCAAATAAAGAAGAGATCTCCGTCCAAGAGGACCCCAAGATGTGGGAAATGTACATTGATGGTGCTTCTAATAGCCTGATAAGGAAAATGATGGAGGATCCCAAACTCAACAAAGTGGGGCTAGCAGTTATACTCATATCTCCCAAAAAGTTTATCTTGCCTTACACTTTTCAGTTTTCGGAAGGTCGTACAAATAATGAAGTAGAATATCAGACTGTCATTGTGGGCATAGAGTTGGAACTCCATGCATAGTCCAACCACCTGAAGATAAAATGTGATTCAGAGATAGTCATCAAATATGTAAATGGTGACTATGCCATTAATAAAGAAGTATTGGACCCCTTGATGATCCATGTTCAAGATCTGATGGCAGAATTCGCATCAGAACCAATATTTCCCTATGTCCCCTCGTCACAAAAAGATCAAGCTAATTCTTTGGAAAATGTAGCCACAACCCTAGATGATCCTGACATGGATGAAACAGTTATTATAATTTCCCACCGCTGAATGGTTTTGACATTTATCCAGAAGAATATGAAGGCGATAAAATATTTAAAACCCATTTTAAGCCTTATGATCACCCCACAGGCTGGATGACGCCCATTAAAAATTACCTTTGAAAAGAGGAACTCCCACCAGAAAGTGCTGGAAGGGAACAGGTCTGAAGATGGGCAGTCTACTTGGCCTTGTACAATGGGGTAAACCATGAAAAGGTTCCCTATAAACAAGGCCTTTATGGAGTTCTTCTCAGGTGTATTGATGAATGAGATACTACCAGATAAGTCTAGGAGCCGGTCAAAACCGGTCCCAAGAAAAAAAAAATATTAAACAAAATAAAACAGAGTTAGACAACAATAGGATTATTACAAGACCGAGAGCGCAAAGCACCATACATATCTGCCTCCACAAGTGGAGAGAAATAGATGGGGGTCGTAAAAGACCATCCCATATACATTGTCATGATTGCCTTCTTAGAAAAAGTGTCTGCCACCTGATTGACCTCTCTGAAGGCATGCGAGATAAACATATTCATGCGACTAACCTGATTGATACATTCAACCCACTCTGGAAGTATCCACCAAGGTACATTCTGTGTTCTTATTTGTAAGGCTAGAACTACAAGTTGGGAGTCCGATTCAATCCATATCATATTCCAATTATAAAGGGTAGCATACCTGATCGCATGAACAACCACCCATAACTCAGTTTCAAAAGCAATACCAACGCCAGTGAAATGATAGAAACACCCTTTCACAAATCCACGGTACGTATGAAACACACCACCACACCCGGATAGACTAGGTGCGCCAGAAGCGGCTCCATCCAAATTAACTTTGAACCATGGACTGATTGGAGGAATCCAATGGATAAACCTGGTCATTTTCGGCTTCCGAGACTGCCCGGAGACCCCAAGAGATCACAAAATCTGCAAGTCCGAAACAGTGTTAGACATCACACCTGATTGAACCTTTGAAGAAGCAAACACCTTTTGATGAATGGACATCATAGCAACCTGTATGGGAGACATTCTACCTTCAAAAGCTGCATCGTTACAAGCACTCCAGATGGCTTCAATTACAGCCGCAATAGCCACCAAAAAGAAAATCCTGTACCTATTCACTGTAGCGGATATCAGACAGCTTTGCCATCATTTCCATCAGAGGTAGGTGCTGCACTTACAGCTCAAATAGGTCACCCAGGTAACCCCAAATCCGCCAAGAATATGCACATTCCATGAACAAATGCTGGAAATCCACTTCGGAAGACATGTAGAGATGGAAGGCAGATGAAAATATGACACCGGACCGCTTAAGCTGGTCATGAGTAGGAACCCTATTTTTCCAAATGCGCCATATAAGAAGGAAGCGAGAAGGCTGAATGAAGGAGGATATGTATTTCTTGAGCCATGCAGGTGAGTTACAAGATCCCCCACAAGCCACCTGATAATGATCCCCACAAGCTCCCTCATCAAATCTAAAGGCTACGGTATTACTAGACCACTATAATATATGATTGTGACATATTCACCAAGAATATCCATTCCTTACATTTTTACACCAATTTTATTCACCGACCCTGGCATTACTTTATACAGCTAAGTACTCCTGGCCATTTTCCACTTGTGAGATAGATGTTGTGGGACCATATCCCCCCACCTAAACCATACAATTCGAATTCATACTCACAACAACCGAATTCTTTTCCCAACGGGCTGAATCCATACCCCTTAAATAATTTGGGGAAAAAAGAATCATTAGATTTTTAAAGGCCAACATAATTACCAGATTTGGTGTCCCTCATAAAATACTGATGAATAATGGACCCAATTTCTGCTCTACTAATTTGGACAAGTTATACCTAGATTATAGAATCAAAGCCAACCGTTTATCCTGCATCCACACAGCGTTGAATGGGAAGATATAGGCTTTCAATAAGACTGTGTCTAACATAATCCAAAAGATGGTAGATAAGGATAAAAAATCATGTCCAGGTAGTTTCTTCATGCTTTGTGGGCTTACCATACCATGACCCGCACTGCCACCCAGGCGACCCCATAATCACTAGTATACGTGGAAGAGGCAGTTTTGCCTATCAAAATTCAAGTTCCATAACATTTTGTGGCCATTTGAAATCAAATGTCCATGGAAGAACAATACCAAAAGTGGTTTGATGAGTTAGAGTATCTATATTAGAGAAGGATTCACACATTACTCCATTTTTAAATATAGAAAAATTGGATCGCATGACCCTTCAACAAAAAGGTTCTCCTTCAATCTTTCCTCGAAGGAGAAATAGGGTTAGTCCATAGAACACCGATGATACTTGGGAAGAATCACCCAAATCTTGAACCAAAGTGGTAAGGACCATATGTTGTACACATGGTCTATTCCAATAGAGCATATTCCTTGACATCAATTGAAAAACAACCCATTATGGTTCCCACATATTAAAATTTTTGGAAGAATTATTTCACATAATAGAAACACACAATCATGGTCCAATCTCAATAACCCTAAACTATTAGTTGTTGTTATATAATTTCATGGTCAGAAAACTATGATCCTAAATGATGAGTTGTAGTACTATGATGTCATGTTCCAAAATCTAGGCCCCTAAACTATGATTTGTAGTACTGTGATTCCATGGTCTAAAATATATGACCCTAAACTATGAGTCATAGTCCTATCCAAATGATTTTAAACTGTAATGAACTCGTCCCTGAAACATGTCATTAAACTGTGACTCATTTCATCATTGCAAGACTTTAAACTGCATATCAAAAAGCATTCTAATCACATGATGATAAACTATATGATCTCTCAGAGAACTACGTATGGCTTGATTCCTGCCCTTGTAGGATATGTAGCGACACCTTGATCCTCGATCTGAGCCCAACCCCCACCATATAATTAAAATTCCTCTATTATATCCTCTACCTCCCCACACATGCGAGGGAAACTCTTGTCACTTTTTGTTTCTCAAATTGATTATAACGCACGTGAGCTTAGGATCAGTGGTAAGGATTCTCTTACAAAATCAAACTATAATGAAATATGGTAGATCCTTAACCTCTAGAGAATGAAAAATTGCCATACCCCTATGTATGAGCCAAATCGGTATAGGGAATGATCATAACTATGTGCATCTGGATTCCTTTCCTTGTAGGATATGTAGTGATGCCCAAATTTGACATTCCATCCCAGCCACTAAAAACAATTACATCACATGTCCCTATGCAGGGACCAAATATTTTTAAGGAATGTTTAGAAATATGTACCAGATGATTCCTACCATTACATGATATGTAGTGGATCTTGGATCTAACATCTCGGCCGATCCACCATTTAAAAAAAATTCCCCTTCCCCCATGTGTAAGCCAGACTTGTGCAAGGAGTCCATGAAAGGTCATAACTCCATGACAGTAAACTGCAAGATTCTTCAAGAGTCACATATGGCCCAATTCTCAATATTATGAGATCCCACACATTCCCCCCACTCGTAAGAAGTAAAAAAATCTGACTTCCCCCCTATACATATAATTCAAATCTAGGTGGAAGCTTTATTAGTTCATGGTTAATCACGATCTGGGTATTTATTACGTTCCCAGACACATTTTTCCCCTTTGTCAAAACTCCATAATTTGGGAAAACTTGGATCCCCATAAACATCCATGGCCATATGAGATAGAAGGTCAGTTTCCAGTGGAGACCTTTGACTATGCACAACATGCCCCAATGGATCTGCATATATCTCCTACAAAATAACCATTAATCAAAGGAGAATTTGTCTTTAGGAGAGTCCTTTCCTACCTTGGAACAGCTAAGGACTTCTAAGCCCCATTCCATTCCTCCTGATTCAAGTTTCCCCTCAGACCTATGGTTTACACATTCTATCATCACTCACGTCTGAGGAACACCAGGACACCTGGATCGTGATTAATTCAAAGCTATTAATGATCTTTGTGATAAGGTAATTTCTTCACCACACGCCATTAAACGTCAAGTCCAAAATCATCCTTATTTTATGACGTTAAACTAAATAGCATTAGTTTAAGCCTAAAGTTCCCTCTGATTTTGATTTTTTTATTCTCAGGTGGTGACTCAGAATCCTCGTAATGCCTTGTTTCTCACACTGAGCATAGCACATGTTAGCTTAGGGATCTAAGTAGGAGATCCACCATGATATTATGGAAAAACAGTCCAGAAATTTGGTCCTAGTAGCACGAACCTAAAAGACATTTCATGTTTTCCTTCCATGTAAGAAACCTCATGTCATATTAATACGACATGAAGTAACAGGGAACCCCAAATATGGGATGAATGCCTCAAACTACGTGTGATTCAGAACTACGTAATGGATACCTAACTCCATTAGTAAATCACAAACTAAATGTCTCTAATATATATGGATACAATGCTTACATACCTCAAACTATGTGATCTGAGTGGTCTTGAATCCCCATAATCTTCCATAGCCATCTGAGATGGAAGGCCAATGTCCAACGGACACCCTTGTTTGACTATGAACATTATTCCCAGTGGCACTCCATATGTCTCCTACAAAACTTCCATCAATAAAAGGAAAATTCGTCCCAAAGAGAGTCCTATCCTATCGTAGTATGCCCAATGGATTCAAAGCCTCATAACCTCCCACATGATTCAAGGCCCCTCAATGTCATGGTTTAAATTCTCCTTATTACACATGTATGGGATATATCAGAACATGTGGGCCTGATTCATCTCTAGTCTCTTTTGAGGTTTCTGTAAAATAAATATACCCCATCCATATATGTTAAGTTGATCAACATACAATTGAAAAATTCCCTCACACATTTTTGGGTTTCCTAAAGAAGTTTAGTTTAAATTTACCTTTTCATGTTCAAGTTCACCTCTTTTCAATGACCATATACCATGGTTAGAATGTTTCTAATCTCCAAAATCCTTTATACCCCGAGAAAATGGAAGGCCAATGTGCTGTAGAAACCTTTTTATGACCATGCACATTGTAACACCCTGAGATTTTATGAAAAATATTCTTTTTAATTTCATTAATGTCTTGTGTTGTACGCTACACCAAAAGGATCTTACACAACATGCATCCTTTACTTGCCTTGCATTACACACAATCGCGGCCTTCCTCGATAGCATGTGTAGTACGCAATACCGAGTTTCACTAAACAACGATATGCTATTAAAATATTATTAAAACTAGCCGTAATGAATAGTAATAACCACTTTTAAAAATTTTGCAATTTTTTTTTAAAAATGAACTTTATTTTTGGATTCTGAATATCGAAATTAGCTTAGGGTGAAATTTCGGTACTTTTCGGATAACTTTCATTTTCTGATGAATAGTGAAAATTACTAAATTTTAATTAAAAAAAACTTTTTTAATCGAAATAATTAATAGTGACAAATTATTAATTTTAGTGGTTTTAAAGTATATTTAGAATATATTTTTAAAATTTAATACAATGTTGTTCATTGGATGTAATTTCATATCTAAACCAGACATAAACAAGTGTCAATCTTTTGATAGTTATTATCTCTTAAGAAAACACTATTTGTTTTGACGACGGGATTTAATTTTTAAATTAATTAATGAAAATGATATGTTTTGAAGTTGGTAAAATAGACATCATTTTTGAGTTCATAATATCAAATATAGCTTAGGCCTAATTTTTGGTATTTTTCAAGAAACTTTCATTTTTTGATGAATAGTGAAACCACTAAGTGGTAGTTTAAAAAAATGAATTTTTCATAAAACATAATTTTACCGCTTCTGTGAGTGGAATTTCAAAAATACAAGATACACGGTTGATTTCAGTAAGTAAAATGTGGTTCAATGAGATGAAAATAATTTTTGGTGAATAATAACTTTTTACTTTTTTTTACCACGGTTAAAAGTAAATAGGGTAGTTAAGGGTAAAAATGATATTATTATTAACCTAACACATGTTCTAATTCTATTGGATAAGTGTAATTCGACCAAAAACAACCTTAGGAATAAAATATGACCATTTAGGCCCACTTGGATTAGATTAGGACATTTATTATTAATTTATTTAAAGAAGGGTTAAAATAGTTAAAATCAAAGTTTAATAAGTAGTTAATTTTTAATATAGGGTTATACATAAGATAAATTCGACTATAAATATTCATTAGAAATATAAAAAGATTTCCTACATAATGGTATTTTATTTGTAATTTTTGAACATTAAATAATTTAATTAATTTATGACACAACGATGATGCAATAATTATCTTATTAATGAAATATTGACATAATTGATATTATAAACACCCAAATAAATTTAATTTGAGACTTTTTATGAATTCCACGAATTTTCTAGGTCACTATGACATGTTATTATTGATTTAATTAAATTTTTAGAACTAATCATTCTGTTATGAGTTTCACAAAAATCATTTACTAAATAGTGTCAAAATTGACATAAAATAGTTTTTAAAACAAATATTATATTATTAATTGTTATTTTATTCCTAAAAATCTAAGGTTCAGTAAAATGACTTAGATAAGGTTATATATATTAATAATGAACAACTTGGGGTTAGTTTGGTTTGTTATAGTAAGTTTATTAACCTTATAGTGTAAGAACACAAAAAGACACGGTAAAAGTAAAATTATCTAACTTAAAGTTAATATAAATGATAAGGTTAAAATAGGAACCTAAACTTGTATAAATTCTATTTTATTAGAGGATTTAGACCCATCCCCACCTTATCTTCTAAATAGATCAATTTGGAGCTATTTTAAACCGAATATGACTTTATAATAAAATAATATTTTTAGTTTTCAAAAGGAGCCCCTCTCCTCCCTTATAAAAGGTAATCTCCTCCCTCTCTTCCTTACACCACTTTGAGCCTTAAATATCATCCAACCCTGCCAAATTCCCTTATAAACTTCCCTAGAAACATCCTATAGGTCCTGGTATTCTTCAAAGACCAATTTTAGTTCCTTAAGAAAAGGACTCAAAGAGGCGCTTCAAAGAAGAGGTAATGTCCGTTACCGATTCTTTCAACTTTATTTCTTCTTCCACTTCTTCTTCTTAGGTTGTTTCATTATGAAGTAACAATATAAGTATCACTCATATACTGATATGTTATTATAAGTATGAAACAACCCTATTTCACCATCTATCCATCCTACGGAAAATGAAATCACCGCGCGTGCGTACGTACGAAATACCGTCTCCACGCCGTGGTGTAATCTATTTTCCACCACCACCTTACTTGGATGGGTATAATGGTGTAAATAATAACTATATATGATTATTTTAAAGTGATATTGATTCTGAAATAGTATACATACACTCCAATACAGTCCCACGATCATGAGAACGATATCATCGCTCGTGCGTACGTACGGACTACCGTCTCCACGATGCGATGAGATTCATTCTCCACGTTAACCATTCATGAATGATTATAAAGTATATATAATAAGTAATCATGAAATATATGACATAATAATGATACTGGATTTATGTGTATATATATGTATGTCATCTAATTAATTCCATTCAACTCAATAAGGAAACGAAAACAACGTTCATGCGTACGTACGGCCTACCGTCTCCATGAACGGTGTATTTATTTCCATTTACTGATTTATTATATATATGTATATTCGGAATATATATTATATATAAATCATGTTTTATATTCTGGAATTAAGTAATCATGATCTATTTAATCATATTAATAATTACAAGTCAAAACATGGACGACAAATGAAACAATTTTACCCAAAATGCTCTTTAACATGGAATTTACAAAAGAACGGGTAATATAAAGTCATAAGTGAACCATATATGATATCATAATAATGAGTATCATTATGGAATAAGTCAATGACATTATTTAAATCATTATACAGGAGTTTCAGACACTTACAAAGAAAATCGGGCCTAAGGTAAGGGATAATTTTGCAAATCTCATTTTTATCCGAGATTGCTTATTTGTAAGTATTTACTGGGGTTATTTCTATCATCCTTGTCTATGTTTTATAAAAGTGTTTTAATTTATGTTTAAAGTCCTTTTTACCCATTTTTTACTTTTACTACACGGTATGTAAGGAATCTTTCTTTTGTTTACATTACGAGGTACTTTTTGACTTTTCTAGCAAAAGTACGAAAATAATGTTTTTTTAACTTATACGGCATGAATGGATTTTTAAAAAAAATTATTTCCAAGAAGCTTACTTTACAAGTTTTCAAGTTTATTTTTAATCAACATCTTATAGTTTATAATTTTATGACATGTTAAGAAAGGAAAAGAGTTTTTGAAGTAGAAAGGATATTTTCCTCAAGAATGGAGTTCAAGTGTTTTATCAAAATTATTTTCCATATAAGATAATAAAGGGTTCTATTTCTATCCCTATTTTTACATTGATTTGATTATGTTATGATGGAATTATTTGTATGATGTCCTTTTATCTTATATATATTATATTATGATGGCATGATGTTTAAGATTCCCATTTTTATTACATGGGTTATGCAATGATGTATGTTTTTTTTTGATTTTGTGGCACACATAAGAATGATATAATTATGAGATGGGTGGGAACTATATCTCCCTCCAATGAATTGGGTAAAGATTTTATATCTCATGAGATAGACATGGTTGGAACGGCAGGTTAAACCGTTTCAGTGAAGCAGGACTGAAATGAGGAATGAACTCGGTTCAGAAATGGATGTTGTCCACTAAGATAGTCTTGGCAATGAGTCTTGACTAATAAGAAATGATTCTTTATGATTATGTGTGTACGCCACAAAGTTTCATATTTTAAGTTATGATTATTGGGATTATATTTCACTACTATGATTTATCCCATGTTATGATATTATGATCTCTTTTGCAGGTTATGATTTCCAAAATGTTATGTTCTTATGAATATTATGTGATTGATATTTCTTTTTTTTACCCTTACTGAGAATTTGAGCTCACCCTTTTATGTTTTATTTTCCCCAGGATATAAAGAAAGGTTTTAGGTAAGAAAAAAAGGGGAACATCTTTATGGGAGATGTTGAAGATCTTTCACCATGATTAGAAGATTACGTTCCGAGTTTCCAAAGACACTAAACTATTGCGGTCCTTGTGTGTGTTTTTTGTTATGTACTAAGTATTCCGCAAAATTAATGTAATGTCCTTGTACGTCATGCTTTGGGTCTCTACAGTTGGTATCAGAGGAAAGGTTTAGTCAACCTTTGGAAACTAGGATGCAAGAACTTTAGTGAGATCCCTAGAGATATTTCTAAGGTATGTCTAGGGATGTCCCTAAGGTTAAGTATAAGTATAGGTTATAGTACTAGAATTACGGTAACCCAAGATGTTAGATATTTAAGGTACTACTCCTTTATTGTTTTGTTTTCCCTAGCATGATTTTTGCCTCTCACACTATTCTTTTTGGGTTTTAGACGATGGTTGGATCCCGAAGGAACCGTTTTGATCAATGTAATGGACAATGCAATGATTGTCCTCCTGAATAAACAAATGTTATGGGAGATGGAGTGAAAAATCTTATTTCTATACCTACACAAGCTATGAATCATTCTGGACTTCCAAATGAGTATAGAAGAGAAACAATATTCTATTGAGTCCTTCATGAGGCAACGTCCACCTTCTTTCAGTGGGTCTTATGATCCACTTGTTGCCGAACAATGGATCAGTACTACTGAAAAGATATTTTCAGTTCTTCAATGTTTTGAACATGATAAAGTCATCTTAGCAGTGTATAGTTTGGAAGGTGATGCTGATCAATGGTGGAATCTTATCAAGAATATGAGGCCAAGAGATGAAATTGAGTCCATGGAATGGGACGAGTTCGAGAACTTATTTTTCAATAAGTACTTCCCTCGTATTCTTCGAACAAATATGGAGAAGGAGTTTCTTGAACTAAAGAAAAAGGATGATAAATCTCTTGGAATATACGAAGCGAATTTTACAAGGCTTGCAAGGTATGCATCTGGATTTATTATCCAACCTGAAAGTAAAGTTGATCTATTATTCAGTGGCTTAAAACCAAATCTTCGAAGGGAATTAGCTATAAGAGACTTCAGTAGCTATGAAGAAATTGTGCATTGTGCTATCAAGGTAGAAATGGAAGTTGGTGTTACTTATCCATCTCATAGTTTTTACAAGAAACAAAAGATGGAGTTCAAGGAGAAATCTCAGAATAATGGTGAAAATAAGATGAATGTTTCCTTATGCTCAAAGTGTGGAAATAAGCATGGTGGAGATTGTCTTAAAGGGACAAGTAAATGTTTCAAATGTGGAAAGGAAGGTCATCGGGCATTTGAATGCCGCAATGATGAGAAGAAGATGTCTAATGATGCAAACAAAGGAAGGGATACACAGAATGAACCTACTACACTTCAATGCTTCAAGTGCAAGGAAATTGGGAATTATGCTAATAAATGCCCTAATCCAAGGGTTAGTGATGATCGACATGAGAAACCACATAAGGAAATGGACAAAAGGAAGTCACATGCGATCACCATTGGCGATGTTGAATATGACAACGATGTGGTGGAATGATTAAGTGTTTATGTAATGGGATTCCAAAATAATGTTGTATATAGTATCGTGGAATATTGGAATATTTATGTATTGGTCTATTGTGGTTTTCAATAATTTTATGGTACCGGTAACCATGGAAAGTGATTGAGATATTTTTGGAAAAAAGATGATTTGCGCATAATGAAGGGATAAAGAAAAAATGAAATGTTTGACAGTATTCATGAGCTCATTATTGATATAAGGACTAAGTGATATCATGGTTTGAGTATATAGAATTTTGAGGATTTTGGTATGTGGAAAGAGTTAACTTTTAACAGCATTCATGTTTTCAATAAGGTTCAATGAGTATTCATTTTTTTCAAGAGAATACATGATTAAGGCCTTTGAATGTTTGGAATGTGACCAACAAGACATATCTCATGATATATGGGGATCAACAATGGTATTAACATGCTAGTTGTATGAACTCTTTGGTAATCATTTTCACTATAATATTAGATTAGACATCATTATTTTGGATAAGACTAAAGATTGGAATGGATTATGTTGGACATAAGTTAGTATTATTTAAGGATAGAAGTTTTTTCGATATTATTTATGGGATGTTATAGTAATATAGTTTTAGAAAAAGGACAACCTGCAGGATGGGCGACAGTCCATCGCGTCGGACAAGGCTGTGGGAATCGAACCCACATCCGAAGTGCGACTGGCCTTTATCGCCTACCACTGGCCTACAGGAAGTCCCTGTTTAGTAAAAACAAGTTTTATTATATTAAGTAGTACGATATATAATGTATAAGTCCATTTTAGGAACCATATAGTATTAATCTCACTATAGATGGACTTATGTATTTTTTGATAACTTTTATAACCTTTTGTTTGAGATAGATGGATGACCCATCATTATATCACATGATCTTCTAACACATCATGAATGAAAAATTAAACTTCATTTCATTAAGAGATGATGTGAAAATTGTCCAAAGAACGACCAACGGTGAGACTATACCGAAATCACGAAAGTATTTCTTCTAATTCCAATTTCATCAACTTTCGGGAAACGATCTTGAAAACCAAAAATGTTGTCTTAGTGCTCTTATATCTTATGAATCAGATGGTACCTTAGATCGTCACAAATTTATGGCTTTGTGATTTCTGGCTTTTCCATAGCTATGTTCTCTACCACTCTTCATCAGAACATGATGGTTAGATTTCTCTTCTATATCCATATTTTCAACTATGTGGAAACCCAGTGATAAGTTTATTTGGGTAACCGTTATGTTTCATACTTTTATTTTTAAATATTGGTTTTGGTATTCCTTTTTACGATGTGGGTTTCTATCAAATAAACTTTCGAATAGTAAACCATTTATAACCCCGACGAATTTTGAGGGCAAAATTCATTTTAAGGGGGGTAGAATTTAACACCCCGAGATTTTATGAAAAAGATTCTTTTTAATTTTATTAATGTCTTGTGTTGTACGCTACACCAAAAGGAGCTTTCACAACACGCATCCTTGACTTTCTTTGCATTACACGCAATCCCGGCCTTCCTCGATAGCGTGTGTAGTACGCAATACCGATTTTCACTAAACAATGATATACTATTAAAATATTATTAAAACTAGCCGTTATGAATAGTAATAACCACTTTTTGAAATTTTGTAAATTTTATTTTTCAAAATGGACTTCATTTTTGGATTTGGAATATCGAAATTAGCTTACGGTGAAATTTTGGTACTTTTCGGATAACTTTCATTTTCTGATGAATAGTGAAAATTACTAAATTTTAATTAAAAACATCCTTTTTAATCGAAATAATTAATAGTGAAAAATTATTAATTTTAGTGGTTTTAAAGTATATTTAGAATATATTATTACAATTTAATACAATTTTTGTCATTGGATGTAATTTCACATTTAAACCAGACATAAACAAGTGTCAATCTTTTGATTGTTACTATCTCTTAAGAAAACGCTATTTGTTTTGATGACGGGAATTAATTTTTAAATTAATTAATGCAACTGATATGTTTTGAAATTGGTAAAATAGACATCATTTTTAAGGTCATAATATCAAATATAGCTTAGGCCTAATTTTTGGTATTTTTCTGGAAACTTTCATTTTTTGATGAATAGTGAAACCACTAAGTGGTAGTTTAAAAAAATGAATTTTTCATAAAACTTAATTTTACCTCTTCTGTGAGTGGAATTTCAAAAATCTGAGAGACACGGTTGATGTCAGTAATTAAAATGTGGTTAAATAAGATTAAAATAATCTTTGGTGAATAGTAACTTTTTACTTTTTTTTACCACGGTTAAAAGTAAATAGGGTAATTAAGGGTAAAAATGATATTATTATTACCCTAAAGCATGTCCTAATTCTATTTGATAAGTTTAATTCGACCAAAAACAACCTTAGGAATAAAACATGACCATTTAGGCCCACTTGGATTAGATTAGGACATTTATTATTAATTTATTTAATGAAGGGTTAAAATAGTTAAAATCAAAGTTTAATAAGTCGTTAATTTTTAATATAGGGTTATACATAAGATAAATTCGACTATAAATATTAATTAGAAAACTAAAACGATTTCCTACATAATGGTATTTTATTTTTAATTTTTGAACCTTATATAATTTAATTAATTTATGACACAACGATGATGCAGTAATTATCCTATTAATGAAATATTGACATAATTGATATTATAAACACCCAAATAAATGTAATTTTAGACTTTTTTTGAATTTCACTAATTTTATAGGTCAATATGACATGTTAGTATTGATTTAATTAACCGTTTTAGAACTAATAATTCTGTTATGATCTTTAGAAAAATCAATTACTAAATAGTGTCAAAATTGACATTAAATAGTTTTTAAAACAAATATTATATTATTAATTGTTATTTTATTCCTAAAAATCTAAGGTTTGTCCAAATGACTTAGATAAGGTTATATATATTAATAATAAACAACTTGGGGTTCGTTTGTCTTGTTATAGTAAGTTTATTAACCTTATAGTGTAAGAACACAAAAAGACACGGTAAAAGTAAAATTATCTAACTTAAAGTTAAATATAAATGAGACGGTTAAAATAGGAACCTAAACTTGTCTAAATTATATTGGATGAGAGGATTTATAACCATACCCACCTTATCTTCGAAATAAATCAATTTGGAGCTATGTAAAACCGAATATGACTTTATAATAAAATAATATTTTTAGTTTTCCAAAGAAGCCCCTCTCCTCCCTTATAAAAGGGAACCTACTCCCTCTCTTCCTCACACCACTTCGAGCCTTAAAGCTCGACCAAAACCTTCAAAATTCTCTTATCCACTTCCCTAGAAACATCCTATAGGTCCTGGTCTTCTTCAGAGACCAATTTTAGTGCCCTAAGAGGAGGACTCAAAGAGGCACTTCAAAGAAGAGGTAATGTCCGTTACCGATTCTTTCAACTTTATTTCTTCTTCCACTTCTTATTATTAGGTTGTTTCATTATAAAGTAACAACATCAGTATCACTCATATACTGATATTTTATTATAATTATGAAACAACCCTATTTCACCATCTATCCATCCTACGGAAAACGAAATCACCGCGCGTGTGTACGTACGGAATACCGTCTCCACGCCGTGGTGTAATCTATTTTCCACCACCACCTTACTTGGAAGGGTATAATGGTGTAAATAATTACTATATATTATTATTTTAAAGTAATATTTATTCTCAAATAGTATACATACACTCCAATACAGTCCCACGATCATGAGAACGATATCATCGTGCGTGCGTACGTACAGACTACTGTCTCCACGATGTGATGAGATTCATTCTACACGTTAACCATTCATGAATGATTATAAAGTATATATAATAAGTAATCATGAAATATATGACATAATAATGATACTATATTTATGTGTATATATATGTATTTCTTCTACTTAATTCCATTCAACTCAATAAGGAAACGAAAATAGCGTTCATGCGTACGTACGACCTACCGTCTCCATGAATGGTGTATTTATTTCCATTTACTGATTTATTATATATATGTATAATCTGAATATATATTATATATAAATCATGTTTTATATTCTGGAATTAATTAATCATGATCTAAGTAATCATATGAATAATTACAAGTCAAAACACGGATGACAAATGAAACAATTTTACCCAAAACGCTTTTTAACATGGAATTTACAGAAGAACGGGTAATATAAAGTCATAAGTGAACCATATATGATATCATAACAATAAGTATCATTCTGGAATAAGTAAATGACATTATTTAAATCATTATACAGGAGGTTTGGACACTTACGAAGAAAATCGGACCTAAGGTTAGGGATAATTTTGCAAATCTTATTTTTATCCGAGATTGCTTATTCGTAAGTATTTACTGGGATTATTTCTATCATCCATGTACATGTTTTATAAAAGTGTTTTCATGTATGTTTAAAGTCCTTTTTATATATTTTTGACTTTTACTACATGTTATGTAAGGAATATTTCTTTTGTTTACATTACGAGGTACTTTTCCGGCAAAAGTATGAAAAGAATGTTTTTTTAACTTATATGGCATGAATGGGTTTTAAAAAAAATTATTTCCAAGAAGATTAATCTCAAAGTTTTCAAGTTTATTTTTAATCAAATTCTTTTAGTTTATAATTTTATGACATGTTAAGAAAGGAAAAGTGTTTTTGAAGTAGAAAGGATATTTTCTTCGAGAATGGAGTTCAAGTGTTTTATCAAAATTATTTTCCATCTAAGACAATAGAGGGTTCTATTTCTATCCCTATTTTTACATTGATTTGATTATGTTATGATGGAATTATTTTTATGATATCCTTTTATCTTATATGGATTATGTTATGGTGGAATGATGTTTAAGATTCCCATTTTTATTACATGGGTTATGCAATGATGTAGGATATTTTTGATTTTGTGGCACACATAAGAATGATATCATTATGAGATGGGTGGGACCTATATCTCCCTCTAATGCATTGGGTAAAGATTTTATATCTCATGAGATAGACATGGCTGGAACGGCAGGTTAAACCGGTTCAGTGAAGCAGGACAGAAATGAGGAATGAACTCGGTTCAAAAATGGACATTGGCCACTAAGATAGTCTTGGAAATGAGTCTTGACTAATAAGAAATGATTCTCTATGATTATGTTTGTACGCCAAAAAGTTTCATGTTTTAAGTTATTATTATTGGGATTACATTTCAATACTATGATTTATTCCATGTTATGATATTATGATCTCTTTTGCAGGTTATGATTTCCAAAATGTTATGTTCTTATGAATATGATGTGATTGATATTTCTTTTGTTTACTCGTACTGAGCATTTTAGCTCACCCTTTTATGTTTTATTTCCCCCGTGATACAAAGAAAGGTTTTAGGTTAGAAAAAAAGGGAAGATCTTTATGGGATATGTTGAAGATCTTTCACCATGATTAGAAGATTATATTCCGAGTTTCCAAAGACACTAAACTATTACGGTCCTTGTGTGTGTGTTTTTGTTATGTACTAAGTATTCCGCAAAAGTAATGTAATGTCCTTGTACGTCAAGTTTCGGGTCTCTACACACATCATTCCCTAGATGATCAACATATACCACCAACAAAACGATTGTCAATAAATGGAAAATTCATTCTCAGGAGAGTCCTTTCAAGTTTCTGTATGCTCAGGTGACATTCATGTCATGTCACACCCCTATTTTTGTAAAACCCCCGGATAATGGCTTACATAACTTCCTATTTTTAAATTAACCTAACATGAAAAATATTTCTAACTGAACGGACCATTCACCAGCTCTCCCTTACGCAAGTAAGAACTGTGCAGGAATAGTTGTCTGCTCAAAGTCGATATAAATTTCCCTACAATTTTTGGACACCATCACTCAGACTGACCACCCACTGTGGCTCCCAACATTAAAATATATTAAAAGTTTTTAAAATCCTACCAGGTCATCAGAGAAGGAAGTAAAATGTCTTATGGAAACCCTTGTATGACTATGCACATCATTCACTAGTGGCTCTGCATATTTCATCTACAAATTGGAAATCAATCTCGTGAAAAGTCATCCTAGGACAGTCCTCTACTACCACTGTATTCCTAAAACAGATCCTTATCCTCATGCATGTCCAAAATTCACAAGTTTAGGGTCAAGAAAATTCCATAATCCTTTTATAAAAGATATTAGAACATTCCTGGAAAACAAATCTCGAATTAGGGCCCCTTTCCCCCATCAAATCTGGTCAAAGTTATTCGACCTAAAACCTTAGTAATATGATTTATTGGTAGGACTATGAACTGCCTGCTAAAAAGATGCTATACTGACCAGAGTGAAAATCCGCAAAAGGCACCTCTCAATAAAAGTCAAGTATCAATTCATTAAACCTATACCATTTATGGTTTATAGAAAAACATGTTGAGCCATTAAAAGAGAAATGAAACTTGTTAGGTCGAAAACCCACAAAAGGTAGCCTAATCAAAAGTCAAGTTATACCCTCTAATCCCATGTCAAACATGCTTAGGAAAAAATTAGGGTAGTAATGAAAAAGACCCAAAATTTTTTCAGGTGTTCCATAAAACAAAATCAATAGTAGAACTACGCTCGCTGAGTCACATGGGTCAGGAAAACATCATTGTCCGAGTCAATTATTTCAATTTACTGGTTTTGAATCATGATTCAATATTAATACCCGATCCAAATGATATTTAAATGATAGGAAATGGAAAAGAAGAAGCATTTGAAGGAAAATAAATTTCATTGAGTCCAATAAAAATGGTATAACATCCCTAGTTCAGAGACTCTCCAAAGTATCAAAAAGAAAAAAAGAGTACACATTATGATTTCCAGAGATCTACAACATGGCTCGGCTCACCCTTTCTAGAAAAATGGGATGTGAGTGTCATGGGCTGTCAAGAGTTTTCTCTAAGGAAGCTCTCTCATCCTCTTCATCCTTGAAAATTTGATGAACCTATTCCAAAATGACTTTAAGGTCCCGCCCGTTCTCCCAGATAGCTCTGTAATTGGCACACGAGGAGGCCAATTGAACCCTCAACCTTGCGGTGTGGGCCTTATACTGTAGCATATATTCCTTTTTGGTAACCACCAAATCATGAGTCTTTTCCTCTTTAACCGTTAGGTAATCAAATTCTTACACAACATCTCAGATGGTCATCACCATGGGATGAGAATAATTCAAAATGGGTAGATCATCCTCGCAAGAGGCAAGGTATTCTCAGGATACGAAAATATGGTAGATAAGGAGGTGTAAGTTCCGATAATAAAATCCACTGAAACCCAGATTGGTGAATAAATATAGAACATTGTCAGTCTCATCAGAAAAATTGTCCATAGGTGTCTCTGTGGAACTGGCACATAACTAACGCCATGCTTGTTTTCGCATTGCTTGGTGCCTCCCACTAGAATTTTTACCTTGATCCTCTCATGCCGAAATGGGTCTATAAGTAGGAAGTTTCATTACAGAGGTGGGAAGGGACCTAATATAGGTCAACCTAGGTAGGGGGCTCTCCATTCCCTTAGATGGTTCGACCACTGGAGATGGACACGATGGACTAACCGCGGATTCTGAGGTGTATGTTAATACTTTTCTAGGACCAGCATCCTTAGGGTCTTGGGAAATATCCATAGGAGGGGAGAAGTATGAATCACTCTCCACTGATATAGGATATACCAATTAATCCCCTTTTAGATGCTTTTGGTGGAGAATCGAGTGTCTTCATACCACAAGGGTAGGAATAGTTGGCATATCCATTGAGGCTTCTATAAGAACATGAATAGGAGACGTAGATGACGTGATTATCACAGAAGAAGGAATGTGTGGCATGGTTGTCAGGGTGGGGACAGTTTGAAGAATGGTTATAGGTTTTTGCACCCATCAAACCTTTTATCTCAGCATCCCATCAGGGTAATAGCCTTCCATTAGTTGGGAATGTTCTAGTGACATAAATGTGGATCCCGTTGTATTGGGGATGATAACATTCATAGAGGCACCTTCCCACATAATCATAAGCCATAACTGGTGAAGACATACTGGATGAGAATCTCCCCTTAACTGAAAAACAGGAATAAGTACAACTTGTTGAAGGCACCCAAATTCTTTAACAAATCGGTAAGGGAGGTATGACTCACAAGTGGCCACTCGATCTATACGAGAAGTGAGAATCCCATCCCGAAGCACAATGATGTATAAGCGTTATTCTAAAGAACCTCCCATCCCACCTCTTAAGGACCAATGAGGGGTCGGATGATGTGAAAATGTGAAGCAAGAAGTGTCATTTAGCATCCCAAATGCATCAATAACACTTAGAGTTTTGGGATGAACAACAGAAATGCTGATAAGGGAGGGTTTAAAGTCAGAACAAGGAACCTTTTTAGTGTGTCGATATCCATAACATGGGAAATGTTCTTCCATCCACCCATACAGAAATATAAATGGTCCACTGAGATGATGTCGGGGCCTACCTTCCTGTATTTTTTCCAACAACTCATAAAGTCAAGCGAGAGTAGAAATGACCAAATTGATAGGTAGACCCTCTTCCAGTACGGCCACCATTATCAATGTACATGCCTAGACCCCGGTATATACATCACGAGATAGGAAAATGCATGCACTAAAAAACAAGGAAAATAAACTTTCTAATCTAAGTGTAGGTGACATGTCTGGTTTAAGCTCATATCCCCAGGTGGTATATTGTCCCACTTTAAGGGTAGCACAATATGACCCTGGAGTCTGGTAGTACATACATAATGGATGAGGTTGAATATAGAGAGCCCATGGCTTAAGTCCATTTTCCTGTAATAATAAACCTATCCATTCCTCGAATGAGATAAGAGAGCGAGCCGGGAGGGGATGATCAAGTAATATCTCTTCTATAACCAGTGGACTCCTTGTCAAAGGGGACACATGGTCAGTTTCAGTCTAAGTAGTGGCTGCCTGGGGAAAGTCATCATACATATCTTTAAGGATGGGGAGTCCTCCAAGCTGGTGGATATCCCATAAGCTAATTCTCACCTCCCCATGTGATAAATGGAAGGTGTTGGTGCTTGAACACCATTAGATCTGTACATCAAGAAGGATTTCTTCTAGGGAGAAGGCTACAAACTGAGAAACCCAGGCTACCTGTTATAAGTTAATTGTCTTCAACTGGTCAGGGGACTCCAAACAGGTTTAATGCACCCAAAATTCCAAGGCCTATTCTTCTGAAAAGCATCGTATAGCCCACAGATCCCACTTGTTGCTCCACCCACAATTAGGGTTTTCATGGTAAATTTTTATAATGGATGGGTACTCTTAGGAAACTAGTTTCACAACAGCATTGAGGAACCTATGATTTCCCTGAGTCCACGCCGAGCCTCCTAGTCTGAATAATTTTTCTTGAATTGGTGTAGCTATGACTTCTCATGATGGGTAAATTTTGGCTCGATCATGTCCTTGTAGTGCTACTAAGAGAATGAATGGCGTATCGGGGTCAGCCAACTGAAAAAGAACATCATCAGAAAGAACAAAGCCATAAAGTGGCATTTTTACAGTCAATAGGTACGCTAGGTGCTCTTCCATTAGGATATCATTTAAGAAGCTACCACAAGGAATAATGTAGGATCAAATATGATCCTCTCTATTCCCCACCATGTTCATCCTCGTCTTCTTCGATTTTATCAAATCCTATGAAAGATCCATTATAGCATACATAGGAAGATCCAAAAGCTGATAAAAAGCCTATCCAATAAAAGTTGTTGGATAAAGGCTATAGAAGAATGGATAAAGGACTTAAAAATATCTCCGTATAAGGCTCACCATACTATCCCCAGAAATAGTATGTGGTAGGAATATCCTATGTACTACATGATGTGTGGAAAAAACTGCCACATACAAATATAGTACGTGGAAGTGTTACGGCACGTACAACAATGGTATGTGAAGAAACCGTGAGGCAGTGGCCTGTGGAGCATTGGAAGCGAACAAAAGGGTTCGAAGAAGGTAGATTATTTCAACCAAAGCCTTTTCAAGTTCATTTTCAAATAAAAATTTCAGTTTAAAAGTTTAATGTTCGGTTTATTAAGTCATAAAGTTTGGTTCACCGGTTTAAGCTTGGTATGTGGACACACAAGCAGCATAGCATTCTCCTATGCCGAATCTAGATTTTAGTTTCAAAATTCCACAATTATATTCATGAAATCCAAAATTTCAGATAAATGGTGAAAAGTATTGTTCGCGGCACATACGAAGTGGTTTTCAAACAAAGTTTTTGCAAGAGAAACAGTATGCAATTGCATGGAAATCTGGGGGAGTAGAGAGAACTTTTCTCAGTGACAAATTGTAAAAGACAAATGGTGTGGGCCCCTATATATAGGGGTGGTCCCCTCCTACTAGACCTATCTGTTCTACCATGAACCATTTCAGTTCAGGACAACTTCTACATCAGAATAGTCCCCTTTTTGTTCCAAATAGACCCCGTTCTGATGGGGAGAATTTTTAGGGTCCTAAAAATCTCACAATGGAAAGAAAATACTCCCACAATCACTATGCAGAAGGAATAAAGTATTCCTATAAGCATAACAAGGTGAATGGACACAAATTGACTTTCCAATTTCAAAATAAACATGATGGAATTAATGTTTTCAAAAGATTTTAAATGGACCGCATACCATCACCCGGAAGGGTTCGTGGACCTCCTGGATCACAAACCACCGGTATGTGGAACGACCTGCAAAGAACTAGAATGCGAAGCGATGGACCACAAACCTAGGGGATTGTGAATCGCATCGCTTAAGGAATCATGCATGTAAAGGCCATCTGCATACCGTCTTGCGAACTAATAATTTTGTGGATGATGAAAATCGGCAGGGTTCTGCGAACCATGATTGTGAACTCACAGCCTCCGCAAACCCCAGTTGACTGATTCTTCCATGGGTCAAGATATCACTTCATGGGATTCCAAAAATTATGTCACATTCCCATAGATACGATTTCCCCAATGATACATAAAAGGAGAACATAAGGAATTGAGGGGGGGGGAAGAAATCTTGAAGGGGACCCCAAAGGTTGGAATAAAGAACTCAGAGAAGATATTGGATTCAGTCTTGAATCATCGGAAAATCCCGAATTGCAAACCATGATCTCCGCATGTATAGCCAGCTGAAAACCATAAAACGAGGGAACATAATAATAATAAGAGAACCACAAACCTAATTGGTGAAACCGTGAACCACATATTTCCCTCAAATGAACTCCCTACGAATGATAGTCCCCTGGAGCCTCCTTTAATATGGTATTCCATGTAGTGGGTCACTACATAGATTTAACTCGGTGCCACGTGCTGCATCAGTACATGGATGGAACCCAAAGAGGCTTAATGGACCACATCCAAGACCATGAACCACTGTGGTTCACAATGGTCCATACCCATGCCCACAAACCGCTTGGGTATACAGATGACCCCTCTGCCCGTATACCACTATGGTATGCAGAGCTTCCCCCATCCCACATAAGAAAACAGTACATGGAATGGGGTGTTTTGGGTATTCTTTCCTTCGATTCCAATATTTCCCCTTCGTTATCATCCCTTCCTCCATAGTCCCTCTGCAAATCAGTCCCCCGACATTAGACTAAATTCACCTCCAAATCCACCAGAACTATATGATCAGACCATTGGGTGCATCAATTCACCCACATGAGTCTACATACCCATGGTAATTGGAGTAACAAAGGGTCTCCTAAAAATAGTTCAGACTCCATGGGAGTTTCTAAGTCTACAGTCCCATGGTAACCCAGATTCTAACCTTGGGATGTTAAATTGAACATCCCTATTCTAGGGAATAAGGATGATCACCATTTTTTCCATTCAATGAGGAATGGTGATCAGTCAAATTGGTGATGTTTGATTCCCCTCGTGATGAGGAAAACACTCCTACCCTTCTGGGAACACATTATAGGGCTCTCCCACTGAGGTATGTCCCCAATATTCTAATGGTAGAACCGCTTGACCTTTAATGTTATCATACATTAAAAGGTTCATCGCTCCATGCCCTCGCTCATGGTCTCCCAGTCCTCTTCCTCCACAAGCCTTCCATCTTCCATCAGCTGCAGAAAAGAAATGTGGTTTGTTGGATCTCTCATGACCTCTTGTTTCTCACACCGATCATGAATCATGTGGGCATAGAGGTTTGTGATGATTACAACATCAAAAAATTTCGAAATATGTGAATTCTGATTCCTGATCAAATCAGGATACTTAGGATGCCTACTCAAAGGCTCGAGATCAAAAGGATTCCTATCCAAAAGGGTTCACCCAACCATGACCCCCAGAATGGGAATATTTTATGTGTAATCCCCAAAAATTATGAACTATAATAACTCTGATTCCTGATCAAATAAGGATATGTAGGATGCCTACTCGGTGGACTGATCTCAAAAAGGGTTCCCTTCCAAAAGGGATCACCCAATAATTCCCCCCCAAATGGGAAGCTTCCACGTGTTAGACCCATCCATTTCAAAATACGTTGGCTCTGGTTCCTCACACAAGGATATGTAGGAAGCCCATGTTAGGGGTAATACCCTGAAACCGAGTCACCTTCCATCCCCCTGGATAATGTTAAACTCCAGAGTGCCTTACTATATGGCTTAAGTCTACATTACCTCCGTAGTGTCAAATCCATGTATGTCTATGACGATCCTGTAGACCAAGGGTAGCCTATGAACACACTCTTTGGGAATGACCCAAGGATTAATGAACATATGAACACCACTTAAATCTATAATAGAGTCCTGTAATTGGTAATAACCCCCCCCCCCCCAAAGGGGTGAGGTGAGACCAACTTCCCATCATATCGACCAATAGAGTCCTTAAGTTTCATTGGCCAAATCATTGTCCAACAAGTTCCTTAATTTGGAAAGAAATCCCATGAATCATGGATACCAGGGTCTTTGGGTGTTTCTAGATCCACGAATAAACCCATTGGAGCCTATCTAAGGAAGATATTTCCAAGGAGGATTGATTGCATAAGTACATAACCTCATTCAATCACCCGCTAGGACCATTTGACTATGGTGTCTCCTTCGCAATACAGAAGGGATAAACTTCTCAGTCCTCATGAGGTTAATACAACCCTCCTCTAAGGGATAATGATGCAGAACCGGTGAAAAAAAATAAAGGGTGAATTTGATGTGAAACTATATCTAGAAAAAGAGATAGGTGATGATTCTCCTTCGAACATTTTGTCATTACCCCGAACATGCCACCTCGGCCCAAAACAAAATTATACATAGGACTAAAAACACCAAAAGTACTCAAATAAAAAGGTAGAAACTAAACAACAGATAAAATCCATTACCGTAAGTCGATGAAGGCATACCAAATCGAACCAAATATATTCACCATTAGTGGTGGTTTCTAGGATACTCAAGAAGTGGTCCTAAGAAGCCTTTTACCAGCCCTAGAATCAAAATAAACCAAAAAATCATATTAAACCGTAACCTAGGGTTTTGGATGAATGCAATAGGGTGACTGGGAGAGAGAGAAAAATGTTCAAGTGAGGGATAAGAATTGGATAGCCAAGCTTACCTCGAATAGTTGAAAGAGGTGTCAGAAAGAATTTGGTTGAAACAACATGTAGAGAGAAGGTCATTAGGGGGTATCACACATGACCTAGAAAGGGACGGGGCTGGGGTTTCACACACTTTAAGTAATGTATAAAATGTGGGAGACCCCTTGGTTCTCTAAATAAATATTAAAACATCAAAATAATAATAATAATAATAATAATAATAAACATAAACATCATGATAATAATAATAATAATATTGTTGTTGTTGTTGTTATTATTATTATTAAAAGATGTTTTTATTTTTACTCCCCATTTATTTTTCAGTTTATTTTAATTTAATTAATTTAATTTCATTAAATATAAAACATCAAATTGTTCCAAATTTTTAAATTAGGTTTCAATACTCGCTTTGTAAAGTTACCCATCTAGTAAAAAAATCAAAATTTATTTCGTTTTTCATCCAATTCAAAACATGAGGCATTACACTAGGGTTATGATCCAAGGATACCATCATTATTATTTATATAGATGAATTATGATTATGATGAAAAATGTTTAGGAAACTTATTTTCATGGGTTATTCTATGAGAAACTTTTTATAAAACCCTTTTCTTTTCATGTATTTTGATATTATGAATGTTTTTAACCCTATCGTAAAAATATGTATGGTTTTCATTATGTGATATATGGGACCTATATCTCCCTCCAATGCTTTGGGTAAATTATTATATCTCAGGGGATAATTATGAGAAACATGTTGATGTTCTTGATCTGTTATGGGAAATAAGTCAACATGATTGATCTGTGATGAGAAATAGGTGTTGGTTCCAGATCCAATAATGGTTCCCCACACATTTATGGAATTAACATACTGTTAATGATTGAGTTATAATGAGTTTTCATTATTATGATTAATGTCTTTTGAAATGTTAATTTTTTATACCATAACTCTTGTTTAAGAATTTTTTTAGATTGGTTATGAATTTTGTATGTTATCGTCATGTTCTCGTACCATTATGGTTATCTTAATCTATCATTCAATTTCCAATTGACATTTCCCATATTTACCCTTATTAAAATTTTGAACTCACACTTTTCATATGTTTCATTTTCCTAGGTTATGAAGAAATATTTTAGTAGGGAATCCCTATGAAGAGTACAACGAGGAATGATCGTTATGGGAGATGTTAAATATCATTCATAAAATTAGAATATTTTATATCTACACTTCATAGACTATAAAATTTCACAGCTCTAGCATGGATTTCATTTTTAGTCATATGAATAGATAAAATATTTATGTATGGAAAGCTTGAGAAACTATATTATCCAAGTTAAAATTAACTAAATAATTATCAGATAAAAATGATAATAAAATTAAGTAAAAAAATTAGATAAAATGGTGATAAAATCAACTAAATAATTACTATGAATTATAATTTTCATGATGTAAGTATACATTATAACAACATATATTCTACACATTATTTTCTAAACGAGTATATTTCTAATTTCAAATACGAGGATTGTTGAAAATTCAGGTAGTATTAGAAAATATAAATAAAAAAGGACTAATAAATAAATAAATTAAAATATAATTATCATTGGAAATTACTATTTGTGGATGCTAGTTTGTTAATGGAATATGATATCTTTCAAAAAAATTAAAATGTAAAAACCACAATATTTGTTATTAGTTTATTTTATAAAAGTAAAAAACTAATAAAAATAATTATTTTGTTTGATATATGTTTTTATAATGAAAGATTTTTATATATACCTGAATACTTATCCACTAGTAGGAGTCGATAGACTTCTTGTGCTCATGGACTATCCTTGTTCAATGATTTCGACAATATATAAAACCACCCAATCATATCAAATTATTGATTAGAACATAATATATAATTTATAACTTGAATTTTATTTGTAAAAATTTATAAGTAGTGTATTTAATATTGATAAACGTCATCATGTGTGGTTGTTTTTTGGGTATCCATTCATTGAATCTATAAATTTAATATTTTTAATATCCAAATTGATTGTAATAAGAAAAAAATGTTTCCTAAAAAACAAACAATAATTATAATATGCAATGAAAGGAATAAAAACATATTTGGTATAACTAAATTATAGAGTTTCACCCTAGCATTATGGGTATAAGGAAGATTCTGTCATATGTGTGTTTTTTTCACACCTTGTGTCATGTTTTTCAAATATTACTAAATATTATAACTATTTCAATGTTGTTTTTTGTGTATAATTGATGCGAGGACTAAAAAGCCCAAATTATTATTCATAGGGGTTTCCCTTTAAATAGTATTGATATATATGCCAAAAAATATGAATAGTATTTAACTATAATTGACATAGTAGATCATTTATTCGAAACCAAATTTTGAAAACCCACTTAATTTAAACATTTTAAACTAAGACTCTTACCCATTCATGCATCAGGATTTAATCTACAGTCTCAAGACAAAAAATGTCTCTATTGGAATTCATATACATTTTTTCTTCAAAATAAATGATGATCATATAACTATTTTTGAATGTTATATCAGTATGAACATGTAATAGTATTAAATGAGAGAAGTCCAAATGGTGGGGAAAATGTAATTTATCAAGTTCTTTCTATTCAAATGGTTTATCATTTAAATGGTTTTGGTTCAAACTTTTATTCCACTCCATCCCTTTCTTAGTCTATAACAACATTCATGGGTTTTCATAAAAAATAAATTTGAAGGGAATGACTTCCTATAGACATGTATTTTTACAAGATCAAATGACTATTCTATGAAATTTACAATAGTAACCTTGGTCAAATGAACTTTCATATCATCATGGATAATATGTGGCTCGTTGTTCATCTCATCAACTATGTGAGTTCCTACTATAAAATGAACTTTTGGAAGTGGTTTGTTTTATAGAATATCTCATTCGATATTTTACACTATATCCCTTGCAATATGGTGATGGGTGGGTGATGATAGATATAAGTCAAAATAATTTTTACCTTGTATAATATTAGTACATGAAAGGTATCAGTGTCTTCCTAACTCACATTTTATAGAAATAGTAAAGGGAAGATTTATTACATCTGGTAAGGAAGACCTTTAAGGGTAATGGATCACCTCAAATATAGTGGGGTGGGATTTTCTTATAGTGGTTGTTTTGGTGTTGTATCTTCTCTTTCATTCCTTCCCATTGTATTATCTAACAACTCAGTATGTCAATTATGTTTTTATTTTAGAGGATATATTCATGTCTTTATCTCATCCATTTAATTTTTTTAATCCTCGGGTGCATTTTCTATGAAAATATGTTTGGGGTGTCACCCCAATACCAACACCTCTAGTGTGGCCATATTGGTTTTGTTGCATCAAGGACACTGATAGTATTTATTTATCAAGAAAAACAAATGATTATTCCTTTTCCGAAAACAAATATACGAAATAAGAAAATAAGAAATATTGGTTATATAATAATGATGTAAAGAAGATATATTTTTTTATTTCATTCTTTTACATATTTCCCATAATTTTTAGTTTTTTCATCTATTAGTATCACATATTTATTTGCGTGAGCCACCTTCCATAGTACATTATGTAAAATAGAAGTAGACTTGGATTTTTATTTGTCATTATTCTTTTAAATAATGTACGTAATTATGTTTTTGATTTATACCACATAAAAGTATTACTATAGATTTAAAATACATACAATTTTTTTCAAGTGAAGTATACACCATCATTACTTTATAGAAGGGATACATTGGTTTTTCTACACACTATTACGTTTCATCACTCTATTATTGTTTCATAAATTAACAATTATTATTCAAAATGAATAATACAAATATTATCAAATAATGTTTTACTAATCATGATGTGCCTAAAAATACGTCTCCTCACAACGACCAATAAATGCATTCCATTTTTATTGGTTTATCATGTGTGTATAAATATATGGTGGGTGAGGGTTTAATTTTCCTTTAGTGTCCCTCACATAATAATTTGTACGAATTTTCTAAAAGACTCTATGATCCCTTTTAATGAGAATTAATATAAATTTAATTTGACAATCAACTAGTATAAATAAACTTTAAAATGGTTAATAATGATTAAATCATCATTTCATTATTTTTTAGTAAAATAAAGAAAGTATATCATAATGATACAATAATATATTCCAAAATTAGTTCCTTAATCATAGGATTAACATTGTGACACGTATCTATATCAATTTTATCATGCATACAAGTGGTGATATTAATTTAACTAACGAAAAGTAACTTTTTGGGGTTAATAGGCTGGTCACGTTCATTCCATACAAACTCTAATGTGATACCACTTATTCTCACCTTAATAATATTTGTTAACACTAACACACTATGACACTCTTTTTGAGACATAGGTTGTTCACCTTCTATGATTTCATTGGATTCGGTATCATAAATATATTGTTCCTTGGGATTGGTATCATTGGTACGGTAAGAAATATATTGTTCCACTACATTGGGATAATATGAATTTAGAGAAACTGGTATCTTGGGATTGGGAACATTGGCATGTGCAGAATCCATTATATACAGAAATAATTGAACATTTATTTTAGATTATAAAAATGAATAAGTTAACAAATAATAATATGTGGTAAGGTAATGTATAATTTAAAATACATTAACCAAATTATTGAGCCATTATTTTTTAATTGAAGGTTTGAGGTATTTGACTCTTTTATCAAGTATCCAAATCACATAATTTTTGTTTCATATGATACCCAAGATCTCGTCTACAATGGGACCATTGGGAAATTATTGAGACATACCAACGAAAGGATCATCACTAGTTGATTTGACATATGAATATTTAGTGGCTTTTGTTGACAATATAACAATTGACCACTTTCTGGTTATAATATATAGAATATAAAATATGTGTACTACCTGTGATTCCATTATAAATAGTTTTCCTTTTTACCCTTCTAGACTAAATGAGAATTTCATGAATCCCAATTCGTTAATTTTATCTGCACTCCTATTATCAAATCACATGTTTTAAAACATTGGAACAAGGAATGATGTATAATCCAAATCCCATATTTATTTGATGATGACAATGTATGAAATATTTTCATATATTTGACTTCGTTCCTTAGTATAAGATACATGCAACGCTTCAACCAAAAGTGTAACTCCACTATTTTTCATGGTACTTAATTCATTGTGTTCCTTTTTATGGAATATATAACCATTTATAGCACACCCATTATATTATAATACATTAACACTTGTTCCTATGAGTATCCATCCAGTATGTTCTAAAATTGAATTCATATTTTCAATTGAACCCTTAAAAATACGGCTTCAAAACCATCCTATAAACTGCCGATTATGTGTATTTGATAACCAGATTTTAGACCATTATTGATTTAATTTCCTAATAATCACTTAGTGAGTTTAAAAATATGTATAAACCTATAAATATTATGAGAAACATAAATTTGAACCTATTAATACTCTATAATAGTAATTGAAATAAAATTTCTTCCAAAAAATCCATTTCCTATAAGTCTACTTGTGTGATGAGATTTATGTAGGCCAATTCTTTCCACATTAATTAGATAATCAGAGAAAAATAAAATATCTTCCTAAATAATATATCTCTCCCCAATATAAAATTCTAGACGACTTTTATTTTTGATATACCGTTTCAAAATCTTCTTATACAATTAAATGGGATACATCCATCTATAATGTATAAAACCACATAACCAAATATCTCTAACCATTTGAACCATCAAGTGAACCAACATTTCAAAAATTGAAAGTGATAGGAGCATATCCAATTCAACTAATCTATCAGAATTTTGTTTCAATAGATTAAAATTTTATTAGGTCTACAACATCCCTACATATTTCTGTGAAAAAGAAATAGAGTTTGGTTAATGTGTGATGGACATTCTTAGGAAAAAAGAAATGTAAAGTAATAGACATTAGATCTTTCATCAAAACATGATAGTTATTTAATTTTAGGACCTTTACCTTTAAATGTAATTGAAAATATATTCTTGATATTTAATTAAAACCCCTATGGAACCTACACATCATTTAAGAAGTTGTAAAACTGATATCATTTTTTCCTGAAAAGAGTGTAAGTTTCTTGTGGAAGAAAGGTCCATCTTTCACCCTTCACTGGAACATACTCCTCCTATATTCCCATTTCAATAATTTCCATCCTATCCTTAATTCTAAACATTATTTTTATAGGTGCATTTAGTAAAGTTCCAATGACACTATCACTTACTTTTTTCCACATGCATGGTATTAATAAAATGTTTGACGTATAAAATATTCTACTACTATAATGAAAAAAAACTAATCTCTTTTTCCAACTAGTTTTTATATGGTTTTTGAAGAATTTTTACCAAAATTAGTTTCCATATATTTTAATTTCAAAAATAGTTGATCACCTTTTAGTGGAGACATTGTTTTACCTTTTTCTAGACTCCCATTGAATGATGTCGTCTAATATTGGTATTTATGTCATCATGGTAGAATTATTTTATTTCCTCCAAATACAATATTTGATGAATGTTTCAACCTTACTGAGTGTGTAACTTATTCACTAATAATACACTCTATATTTCCTTTAATATATGTCCTAAAAACTTTTCATAAGTTGAAAAATAATTTATCATCATGTACAATAAGGCTCTCAATGAAAAATATTTATTTATATAAGCGTCATACAATGTCACAATTGAATCACACATTAATTTCATGTATTCGATTAATGATTCCAAATAAACATCAATATCATTACCTAGTTGTTATTTACTTGATATGAGCAAAGTCAAAATAATTTATTGTCACTTTAAGCATAACCATGGTGAGAAGTTTTAATTTACCAACATAACCAGACAGGTATTATGGGTGCTTCTTTAAAAACCAAGAGGTTTCACTCCATCGGTCGATAGTGCAAGATGAATGTTTCTCATATAATTAGTAAATTTAGGATAGTTTATGATCAATTTTATTCCATTGGGGAGATTCTTCTGGGTGAAAATTTTTCCATTATTAGTTTTCTAGTATTTTAGTGACACATCAATTTTCTTGTAGTCTCCTCACATCCATAGGGGAATCTAAAACATGGAATGATTGGAAAGTACCATGTAACTTTATATGTACTATATTCATATTTATTGTATGAATAAACACCATGATTTGGGAATTTTTTAAGTGATTCATGGTCCTTGAAAAATATTATACAACCATTTGTAAAGACATGTATTCTTTTAGAGGTCAAACCCAATGAACGTAACATTCATTTAAGATCATATATTTTTAATAGAAGATCATTATATTCAAGGAGAATATCATTCAAGAGGGAAATAAATTTATTAAATCTAGTTTCTCTCCATCCATTTCCATCTATTATAATATATTACTACATAATGGATGATTTTGATGTATATTTTGTAAAACCATCATAAAATGAAGTTTTTTCACAACTATTTAACTTTTAAAATAGTTTTAGACAATCAAAAAGTTCAATGTCAACTTTTATTAACATTTACTCAATAAAATATTTATCATCATTAAAACTTGTAATCATATACTTGATACGATCTTCATCATTTTTAATAGTTATAATCATATCAGATGATCCATAAAATTAAATGTTAGCCTAGTCATTAGATACATTCAATTTTTCCCCATGTCTAGTCCAAAATTCATAACTTTGATCTATTCAATAATATATCAAGTGTTCTTACAACTCTTATGGAATTTTAGGTCCTGAATAATAGTAGTGAAAACAAGGGAAAATGATTTGAGAAGTGTCAAATGAATGATCTTTTTCAAATTTTAGGTAATATCTCACCCTATCCTAGAATTCTTTTTTACATGATTGGATTCCATCTATTTTTGATTCATATCCATCCTATTTGATTCATTAATATCATTACTTGAGAGTATAAATAAATACATAGAATGTATGAAATTAGAACCATAAAATTTAATTATTAAATAATCATTTAAGCTACATAAAACCATTGTTATAAGATAATAATATTTGAATGATGTGTATTGAGATTGTTTTGAAGTTGTGGAAATCATTGAAGGAATGGAATGTGTGATATCTATAACATTACAACGAATTTATATAAATTATCATCTATATCAAAACCCAAAGATCAGGGAATGTTTCAGTAACTTTTATTGGTGAGATTAAAATAAAGATGGATTTATGTATATTCATTTCTTCACATGGTACATGGAGGGAAATGTGTAGTTTTAGTGAAAGGATGGTTTGGATCCAAAGTTGATCTTTTGTCAGATGATGAAAATGTTAATAGGGCCCAATCACCTAGTGTCAAAAGCAAATTTTTTGAAGAAACTATTGAATTTGGGTGGGGTTTGACTAATGCTTCATATTTATACAATTCAAGTGTTGGGATGAATCCTTAATGGAAAATAATGGAAATTCTAATTGGGTCATGAAAGAAAAATCAACTTCAAAAAAGGTAAATAAGTTTCCTATTATGATCAGTAGAAACCCTCCTATTGAACTAATGATTGATTTATAATCCTAACTACCTTGGATCCCCAAAAAACAAAACTTGGTCTCATTGGATCCAATAGATAATCAACTCTAGAAAAATGTTAGAGTGAAAACCGGGATTGATGTTTAAATACAATGGAAGTAGTTATGGAGGCTTTGAATGCTAGTCATGATTAAAATTTTAAAGGTTTTTACAATTAAAAATATGTTCTAATTGATCAAATTGATTAAAATTGTCCATACTAGTATGAAATTATTTATCATAGATTATTGATTTGTATGTGAAATTTAGGAATGTTCATTGTATAAAACTCCACGTGATTATGACATAAGAATATGATTTAAATTTAGTTAACCCATATCTTTGTTTACTTATTTTAGTTGTAGAAAGGGTTAGAGAAGTCTCAGGTTCATTTTTTGAGATATTGGGATGAATAATGGAAATTCTTTACTATAGATGAGGTTCGATGTGGTTGTGGGTTATGGAGAGGGAGATATCATCACTTATTTAGGTAGGATTTTAAATTCCACAGTAGAAACAAACTAAATGGTCTGCTGATGAAACAAAACTTTGGCAGTGATGAACTGCAACGCATGAAATGAGTTGTGATGTATAGGTGATAATGAATAGTGATGCATCAAATGATTTGTGATGACTTGATGGTGAGGAAAGGTGAGGAGATGTACTAAATCTCATTGATCCCAAATTCTCAAAATAGGGTTGGGAGTGTTTGATGGCAGATAAAATTGGGGTTCCCTATTATTGTACTTACACAATTCATGAAAATGATAAAACAAAACATATTAAAAAAAATAAAACCACATAATTTATGTTTTGAGTGGTTCTATTAGTCCATGAAATTCGTGGGGAGTAGCATCATAAGTCGACTTCTATGAGAGAGCTCGAATGGTGTGGAGAAGTGAGTTCTCATTGGGTTAAATTTATATGATTGGGAAGGGTTTTATCAGGGAAAAAAATTAACACTCATAAAAATTATCTTTATCAGTTATATTATTTTAGCATAGAAATATATAGGTTTTATCGGCGCTTTATTTTTAGTTCTAAATAACTATTTAAAATAAAATAATAATTAATAAACAAAAATATATTAAAATTGAATTAATAGAAATTTTTTTAAAAAATAACATTATTAAAGAATATAAAATCTAAAATTCATGAATGTTAAAAAAAGTGAAATTGAATAATTAAAAATTTAATTGAATTCAAAATTTTTTAAAAAATGGATAAGTTTTATTCATTATATAAATTATTTAAAATAATTTAAATAAAGATATATTAAAATGAAGATGAATACATATTGAAAATATTTAAACATAGTAAACACATACAAAAAAATGGATCTTTATGAATAATTACATGTATTGTAAACACGCACAATAATATAAGAAAATATTAAAAGAGCTTTTAAATAAATCAATTATATAGATTTAAAACATTCCAATACTATTTTAACATAATAAATGAAATTGAATGAATACTGATCATTTATTTTGAAAATATATTAAGAATATTAAAACTTAGTTAATAATTATGTATAATTCATAATATTAAAAAACATTATTGTAAACAAGTATAAAAATGAATAGAATGTTAAAAATTGAATTTAAATTTATTAATAAAACATTTCAAACGGTTTCAAAATATTACAACCTAATGAATGAAATTGAAAACATATTAATCATATAAATTAAGAACATATTAAGAATATTAAAACTATGTAAATAAATAAGTATAAATAAAGATTTATAAATGAATAAATTCAAAACATATTAGAAAATAATAATTATTAAAAATCCATAAGTAATATTAAATGAAATAATATTAAAAAAGAATAAATAAAATTGAATAAATTACATAAAATATTTTAAAAAATGAATTTAAAACTAAAATTACATGAATTAAAGACACATAAATATTGAATAAAAAGGAATAAATTGATCATATTAATTATAAAAATAACAAAATTATTAAAAATAAATTATATTGAATATAAAAAATATTTATAATTAAATGAAATAAAATTAGATTAAATACATACACATATATTCAGAGTGAAAAAATTAAAATAATAATGATTACTTGATTGGATTAATTAAGTAAAAAATATGAAAAATTAGTTAAATAATATTTACTTTTCATATATTACAATATGAATATATTATAAAAACATAATTAACTACATTAACACCAAAACGGTATTGGGGGTGGAATACATTGGAGTTCAATTTGACCCCAAAATGGTGTGGGTTGGCGATGGTCTTATAAGAATCAATTATATAAATTTCAAACATATTAGAAATACTAAAACATAAAAAATAAAAATGAATAAATATTAAGTATATAAATTAAAAACATATTTAAAATATATAAAATAAGTAAATAAATATGTATAAATTTTAAAAAATGAATAAACTCCAAAAATATAAAAAAAATATAAAAAAAAAGTAAATTTTTTTTTGAAATAATATTAAAAATAAATAATAAATTTCAATAAATTAAAAAATATAGTTTTAAAAAGTTAATTTATAACAGTAATTACATGAATTGAAAACACATTAAAATGAATAAAAATGAACAAATAAATAATATTTTTATTGACAATTATTGATGTCTGCACTGTATTAATTGTATATAAAGAATGTAATTAATTTTTAACTTTTAGAATTATTAATAATTATTTAAAATGTTATTATTTAATTAAATATCTAAATGTTTAAAGATGTAAAAATAAATATCAAAATCTATTATACTATAAAAATGTAAAATGAATATATATTAAAAATGAATAATTTATAAATAATATTAAAAATGGATGGATATTAATAATGACTAAATAATATTAAATCAATAAATAGACATACACATACACGTATACATATATCCATAGACAAAAATGTACATATACATATACACATACACATACACATACACATATATTCATACAAATATATATATACACATACACATTCACATAGACATACACATACACGTGCACATGTACATGCACATGCACATGCACATGCACATCGACGTACACATACACATCCACATCAACAAACACATCAACATACACATCCACATACACATACACATACACATACACATACACATACACATACACATACACATACACATACACATACACATACACATACACATACACATACACATACACATACACATACACATACACATACACATACACATACACATACACATAGACATACACATACACATACTCATACACATACACATACACATACACATACACATACACATACACATACACATACACATGCACATACACATACACATACACATACACATACACATACACATACACGTACACATACACATACACATACACATATACACATGCATACACATACACATACACCTGCACATACACATACACATACACATACACATACACACACACACATGCATACACATAACATTCATATGTACCCATACATGCACATACACATACACATACACACAAGCATACACATAACATGCATATTTACCCATACATGCACATACACATACATTTTTATACATACACATACACATACGCATATGCCTATACACATACACATGCATACACATAACATTCATATTTACCCATATATGCACATACACATACACATACACACAAGCATACACATAACATGCATATTTACCCATACATGCACACACACGTACATTTTTATACATTCACATACACATACACATACACACACACATTTTCATATGCATATACATACACATACACATACGTATACACATACATGTATCTATTAACATACACATATGTATAGTTACATAAACATGCATCCATATATATACACACCTATACATATGTATGTATACATATACATATTACATATATACACATACACATACACATACACTTACAGACATACATATCCATAGAAATACATTTACCCATATATAAACATACACATACACATATATATACATACACATACTCATACATATAAATATACACATACACATTTATACGCATTAAAATACACATACACATATATACAGACACCGTGATGGGTGATGATCATACCATGGTTATGGGCCTAGACAAGGGATCACACCCTAGCTATTAGAGTGCCATGAGGTGAAGGTCACAATTCACATAGTAAATAATGGGCGATACGAAAGACTATATTTTGTGGGAATTTTTTCTAAGGAGATAACCCTTACATATGTTCAGGTCATGCCCATGGTGTGTTGTCATAACAAATAACTATTATGCATAGCTCTAAGGCCCCTTACATTTTTCCTATATGATATTAAATGAGGATGGTTAAGTTACATCATGACCCATTAGTTACACTGTGATGACACACTATGAGGAGTTATCATTTCACAGAGGGTGAAGGCCGCAAGATGGAGCATGAAGGATGCAACTAAGAGAAGAGGAGGCCACGCTATAGTGGGTTAAGGCCATTCCATGGAGTCTAGGGCCTCATGATTTTGTTCTACCAGAGAGTGGTTATGCCTCATTATGACTAGTGGGGTCACACCATGAGGAGTTGTATGTTGGATCCTAAGTTATCATTGATGTAGGCAGATCCCATCCTAGACCAAAGGGCCACTCCGTTATGGGTGTCTAACATAGGGAATCTTGTTGTTGACCATATGGGTCATGTCGTGATGATTCCTAGTTCCTAATTTTAAAAATAAGGGCAAACCCATCATTTCAAGGTGGGAACCCCTTTAGTTTTAGTTTAATGGGTGATCTGGGGAGAACTATTTTGGCTGACATCCTCCCCCTCTCTTCACCACTTTAATAACCTTTGGGGAGGGGAATTTTGATGTTGTTCCAATGGAAGATTCAAGGAGAGTTCATCCTCTACATCCCCATATTATGTTTTTTTATGTTAGCCACTAAACATAGTGTCTTGGACTAGGGTTTCAATTATGATTTCATTAGATCATGGTGGGAATCATCCTGATTTATGGGAATTTTTCTTTGATTATTTAGAGGAGATCCTGGGAGGATGAATGCATAAGATTTTATGTGGTTTCCAAGATGTATAATTTAACATGGTGTTTTAGGTGATTATGACTCCTTGAATTAAATTATAAATTAAATATAAATATTTATAATTGATTATTTTATGATGTTTTACGATAGTACATCATTCATTGGTATGAACCTAGATAAGTCATGGGAAGACTTATCCAAGGAGGTGTAGAACATCACAATGATGGTAACTGAGAATAAACCATACTAAAACCGTAGATTGGTATACTATCCTTTCAATGTGTAATAGATTTTTAAAGAATACCACCAATTATCTTAAGAAATTTCCAATTAGGTCATGTTCATCCCATGCAATCAAGAACATTCACTACTCCTCCCACACATACCGGTGATCACGGTGTACATCACCACTTATTCCTGGTCTATTCCATCGTATAAAAACCGGAACCTAGTAGAGGGAGATATTAATCCTTGACCAAATAAAAATAAAAAATAGAATCTAAAATCTGATACAATCGTTCATGATAATAAAAACTATTATAAGAAATTGAAACTGATTCGTAGAAAAGAAAAGAGGGTTTCAAAACATTAAGTGAAAGAACTCAATAATTAAAAAAAGGGTAAACCTACCCCTCCACAATCACTTGCAAGATCTTCCACACCATGGTAAGGGTAACTGAGTTGAAGTGGGAAGAAGAAGTCATTCAAAGATAAGAATAACAAAAGAAAGATAAGAAAGAACATAAATTTTGATCCTCTAAAATCTTTCCTTTTTGCCTCGGTTTTTCCCACCATCCATCCGAACCAAGCCAAGATATCTTCTTATAAGATGTGGTAAATTTAGGTTTATATTGATAATAAAAATATTAAAGCCGTTGGACAGGTTTAAAGGAACATATGGCTTGATTAGTGTGTTTAACGTCTTCTGTACGCCAAACACTATTTCACCCACTCCACTTGGAAGCGCCCACAAGATGCCTTGATGAGCTTATTATTTTATAATATTAAATTTGATCCTTCCCATGAAAGTTCTCTGTCGAATCCAGCTAGAATCACATCATTTTAAGTTTGGTTGATTGGGATATTGAAGATTTAATGTAGTGGGGTTCATTCTGCCAGCCAGACGGATTTCTCTATTTGATTGATTTTTCTATACCATTGGGTATCAAATTGGGTCTTCATTCAGAAGACAAAATTGAATCCCACGAGCATATGAATCCTAGAAAAGGATTTAATTCAATTGGATCAATAATGTTAAAGTTATTCCCAAAGAACTGAAGCTCCCAAAAACTATCAATTTTTCAAAATTACCCCATTTTCACATTTTAGCCCAAAATACACCAAAAACACATAAATGATTCAAATATACTGAAATTGAATAATTGGGAGGGATTAAATCATTGAAATAAATATTGATAATAATGAAAATATTAGTTCTATCAATTCCCCCACACTTATAACATGGACTCCTAGACAATTCAAAATCAAACAAATCAAAGAAAATTCAAAACACATATCCATGAGATCCACTAATTTGACAAGAAGAAACAAAATATATCACGCCTCTTAAAAAACTATTATTTTAAGTTATTAATTTCAGATCATTAAATATATTTCCTCTTCATTTATCCTCCCATGCTCACAAAACACTTACCTAACATTCATTATCTCTCATCACACAAATTTTAATTTTGTTAGCAATGTCATTCTCATCCAAAATCATACATGGGTCGCCATAGGCTTGATAAATTCCTACATCTCCACCCGGTGTGAGTCAAAGACATATGTTTATCATGAGTAACTTTCAAGGTTGTTCTGTGGCTTTATGATGGTCGTATTTAGATGTGAAAATTCTGAGGCTTAATGAAGAGGGATAATCTCTTTTTGAAGCAAAATTGGATTACTCTAAATTTCACACAAGTATGATCACCTATTCACTCTCCTTAGAAGAAAATAAAATCCATATTCAAAAAATTTCAAGCAATGTTCACACAATTCATCATTTCTGCAACAAAATTTTCAATCTTCTAAAACATAATATATCTTGAAATATCCAGAAAAGGCACAACTTTCTTTCTCTATTAGAAGCTCCAGAAAAGGCACCGCTTCTGGTAGAATGATTTTTTCAGCAACAATAACATCTCTCCAACATTTTATATTCACCTAAAGTATCCCCAAATAAGTTTCACAATATAATAAATCTTCCACCACACATAAGTTCAACTAGATCATGAAATTTTACTTCAAGAGTGGGTTGGATATGGAAAATTGGTCTGTAATATGGCCATCCTAACTGGCTGTTCAGGGCTTCATAGGGCTACATGGATTAAATGCTCAAGGTGGGCCATAATAAAAAGGATTTTATGGAAAAGGGGGCTTGAAAACCAAACAAATTCCTTAATTATTTAAAACACATTTACCTCAAACCCTCATGTTTTTATAGGAATAAATAAAATTCTATTTAAATCAAGAATTGTTTGGTTCTCTCAAGAAGTGAGGTGAATGTAAAGAATATAAAAACAATAGGTTCAGAAGCCCAATGGGAATGTGATTTAAAATTTAAAGACAATGGTATGTGGCATGAGATTCAAAAATCAGAGTACTTTTTAGGCAATTTACAAAGTATTTAACTTGAAAAAAAAAGTCATTTTTAGTATTCATTTAAGCTCAGTTTCATGGAATAAACTATTTCTCCCATGGAGATGGGTTTAAAAACTGTCAAAGCTAATAATTTCATCTAAAAAATTAATAAAACAAACAAATATTTAAAAATAAAAAAACAAAATTTTAAACACACACATATTTTAACAAATAAAAATCTTAAACTACAAAGGATCCCTCCCCCACAAATAAATGATGAAGTGTCCGAAATGAATTCAAATGGATTTAACATGTAAGAGTATTTGGAATTGAATCACAGTAATCAAGAAAATGAAAATAATAGGTATGATGTCATGGATTTTATTTAAAAACAGGTTGGAGGAGTGTGATCTCCTCTATTAGCTCTAATGGCATGGTCCTAAGGAATTTCTTCAGCCTATACCCATTGATTGTGAATGGATCCTTCTCTCCATCCTTCACCATATTCATAGAACCCAAAGGATATACATGAGTAAATATAAATGGACCTTCCCATCTGGAATGAAGTTTACCTGGCATCATCTTGAGTCTTGATTTTAATAACAATACTTTATCGCTAGTATGGAATTCTTTTAGTTGGATCAGTTAGTCATGAGCCACTATTGTTCTCTCTTTACAAATACTAGAATTTTCAACTGATTCCATTCTAATTTCTTCCATATCCTATAATTACTGTCTTCTCTATTTCCCAACACTTTGAAGATTGAGATTCATCTTCCTCACAACCTATTATGCCTTGTGTTCCAATTCCACGGGTAGGTGAAATCCTTTCCCATAAATAAACCTATAGGGACTCCTTGAAATTGGGGTTTTTTAGGATGTCTTGTAAGCCCATAATGTTTCTTCTAACCTTTTTCTCCAATCTTTCTTATTTGGATTAACAGTCTTTTCCAAAATTCATTTAATTTCCCTATTGGACACTTCATCTTTCCAATTAGTCTATGGATGATAGAGAGTTAATGTTTTATGATACACCCCATAATTTTTCAACAAATCCTCCATTATCCTATTGAAAAAGTTAGTCCATTGATCACTAATGATGGATCTAGGAATTCCAAACCTATAAAATATGTTAGTCCTAAAAAAATCACAAACAACTTTATCATCGTCAGTCTTGGTGGCTTTTGCATCCACCCATTTCGAAAAATAATCAATGACAAGAAGAATATAAGAATTTTCAAATGACATTGGGAAAGGGAACATAAAAACTATCCCCCAAAAATCAAAATTTTCACAATAATTAAGTGGATTTTGGGGAATTTCTTTTCAATTTGAAATATTTCTTGTAAACTGAAATTTTTTACACTGTTTGAAAAATTCATGAGAATCTTTGAAAAGTGTTGTCCAATAAAGTACAGATTGTAAAACCATCCTTGTTTTCCTTTGAGGTCCAAAGTGTCCTCCAAAAGCTAATGTGTGAAAAAACTTAATGATTGATTCAATTTTATTTTTAGGAAAACATCTTCTGATCATTTAGTCATTTCAAATCTTCCAAAGAAGTAGACTATCCCAAATGTAATATCTAGATTCAGCTTTCAATTTGTGAATTTGTTGAGAATTTAAATGATATGGTACCTGATATGTTACCAGATAATTGACCATGTTAGTATACCATGGTACTTCTCTTTCAATTATGTACAACTGCTCTCCTGGAGGTGATCATTTAGTGGTTCAGTGTTTGGAATTTCGACTTCATTAGGGGTGGGTAGTCTACTTAGGTGATCAACCACTTGGTTCTTAGATCCCTTCTTATATTTGATTTCTGTGTTGAACACCTATAGTAATAGAATTCATATCACATGCCTTGGTTTTTCTTCAGCCTTATTTATCATGTACCTAAGAGATGAATGATCAGGAAGCACAGTGACATTAGTTCCAAGCAGATATGATCTAAATATTCCTAAAAAAACTGCTAAAAACACTATTTCTATTGTTGGGTTGTTGAACTGGGCCGAATCTAAGGTTTTTATGGCATATGAAATGACTTGTGGCCTACCCTCCATTCTTTGAGAAAGGACTGCTCCAACTTCTTAGTTTGAAGCATCACAAAGTAGCTCGAATGGTTCTTCCCAATTAGGTGGCTGCATTACTTTTAGTGTAATAAATATCCTTTTCAACTCATCAAAGGATTCCCTACATGAACCATTGAAATTGAAATCATAATCTTTCAAAAGTAATCTGGAGAGAGGGAGATAAATCACACTGAAATATTTGATAAATCTACTCTTTAATCCTGTATGTCCTAAAAATGTCTAACATGTTTGAGACATGTTGGGTATGGAAAAGAATTTTTCACTTCAATTTTTTGATTTATCAACTTCAATGCCTTTTTGTGAAATTACATTTCCAAGGAACACTCTTCTCTCAACCATAAAATGACACTTTTCAAAATTCAAAACAAGGTTTTTTTCAAGGAATGTTTTCAAAACTTTTTCTATATTTTTCAAACAATGGTCAAAATAATTTCAAAAAACTATGAAATCATCCAAGAATAACTCCAAGAAATCATCAATGTGATCAGAAAATATACTTACCATACACCTATTAAATGTGCCTAGAGCATTAAACAATACAAATTAAATCCTTTTTTATGCAAAAGTTGCAAAAGGACAAGTAAATTTAGTCTTCTATTGATCCTCGGGAGCGATGGGTACCTGGAAATAAACTGAAAATCCATCCAAAAAGCAATAATGAGTTCTCCCTTCCAATCACTCTTGAATATGGTCTATGAAACGGATAGGGAAATGATCTTTTATAGTGGAATGATTCAACTTCCTAAAATCTATGTACACTCTCCAACTATCCTAATTTCTCACAGGGATTAATTCAATCTTTTCATTCCTCCTTTGGGGTTGTCTGACAGGTTTGGAATCTCCCTGAAGAAAAATTCTCTGTGAGAAAATTTTTGGGATTACTCCTGGGATATCACCTAATATCCACCCTATTTCTTGTAAATTCTCTCTCAAAATCTCAATAAATGTTTTTTCATGAGTTTCATATAGATTATTAGCAATTATTACTAGTAATTTATCTCCCACCATAAGTTAATCCTATTTTAAATCAGTGGGGAGTGGTTTTAATTCTAGATCAGGAAAATTCTCATAGGATGAAACTAAATTGATGTTCCCCAAATTCAAGGGTTTGAAATCCTACACCTATGAAATCATATCATCTTCGTTATCATTTAACAAATTATCAATGAAATCATATTTTACCTCTTCTTCCAACAGGAAATGTGAATCTTCAGAAGTTTGGGCATCCAAATGTTCAGTGATATTTTAAGGGAAAAAGTCTCTCCTAATGATAAGAATTAATGAAACATACCCGATTCTTCAATTGTTTACATACCATATTCATGGAAGAGTGTGAAGACTGAATGGTCATCTGATGGATGCCTCATGGATTCAAAAATATTGATATGGATAGTGTTGTATCCCAACTGCATGGTAATTGTCCCTTCATGGACATTGATGATGGTTTTGGCCATCTTCAAGAAATGTATCCCCAAATTTATGGGTGTCTCTGATGGGATCCTATCATCCTCCATATTAAACACATAGAAGTCAGTAGGGAATAAAATATCTTTTACTTTTACCAAGACATCCTCCAAAACTCCTGCTCAGAAAAATATTGATCTGTTTGCAAGCTGGACCACCACTCTTTTGGGATTTAAGTCTCCCATATAAAAATAAGTATATACTGAGTGAGGCAATAAATTAATTGAAGCAACTAAATTGAAAAAATCATTAGATAAATTTAATGAACCAATGGTGCATGGAATAGAAAATGTCCTTGGATCATGATATTCGGTTGCTAATTGGGGTGTGATAAGGGCTGAAAAACTTCTTCCCTAATTGATCCTATCAATCCCTTGAAGTATCCTCTTATTGGTGAAAAGATCCTTCAAAATTTTTCATTCTTTGTAATTTTATTGAGTGCTTCAAGTAGACGTATGTTGATTTACACTTTCTGGAAGGTGCCCATAATTGTTTTTGCAGTGCTTCTTCTTGTAACCTCTTTGATTAAATCATATTTGATGGAAATTGTAGGGGTATATCTTTCTTGTCCCTTTTTTCCTTTGAAATGATGTTTTTTATATCTTCTTCTGTGTCCTATACTTATCCTCCTCCTCATTCTTATCTTCTTACTAATGCATTTTCAAAGAATTTTTATCTTTTCCAACCTCATTCTCTCTTAGCCCAGGTGGTCTTGTTTTAGGCTCAATGATAGATGGTGGTGGGATTTACTTTCCACTTATTGTAGTTATAATACTAACATTCTCTATTGGGTTTGGGATTTTTTGGGAAGGGTGTTTACTATGATTTTTTGTTAAAATGTCCATGAGACTTTCAAACTTGTTGGAAAAATCTTTAACGGTGTCCTTCAACCCCTCAAACTCAGTTTTTTTATATTTGTTTTGAAATGGAGGTTGGGAAATGGTGGATGGTATCTAATAGGGTATTTGGAAAGTGGTTGGTATTTTGTATAAAGGCTGGTGATAAGACTACTATTGTTGAAATGGTGGTGGGTTTTGGAATTGATTTTGGAATGGTGGTTGGTTTTGAAACTGGTTTTGGTATGGGGGTCTACCTTGATTCTGCTAATTTCAAAACCCATATTCGACTTGGTCAGGATCTCTCCATCCTTGATTTTGTTGGAACTGTCTTGGATGAAATTATACCACACATGTTTCTATTACCTGTATTTTAGAACATTGGTCAACGAAATGATCCGGTGATGAGCATAAACCACAAACCTTAGCTAGCGCTTGTTGGTCACTAACTTGCTTCAAGGCCATATGCCTTACCAAACTAGATAGCTCTTCAATCCCAGTTTCTAGTAAGGGTGATGGATGAGAAGTGTGTACCTCATTATTACCTCTTGTTCTAATAACTCTTGTTCTAAACTGCTGCGAGTTCTGGGAAATCTTCTCAATCAAGTCATTGGCCTCTTCCGGTGACATTTCAATCAATGCACATCCAGATGATGCATCAAGAAGGTTTTTGTCATTGTTCTGTAGTCCTTGATTGAAGAAGGATATAATGTGATGTTCCTCAATGGACTGATGTGTGCAGATAGCACATTTCTTCTTAAATTTATCCCAGTACTCGTAAAGTGTTTCTCCAGATGATTGCCGTATGGTGTAGATTTCCATCCAAATGGTTGTGCTTCTAGAGGTTGGGAAGAATATTTTCAAAAAAATCTTACCAGGCCATTACAGTCATGCAAGTCTCCAGGATGTAGGTCGTACAAGCATTCTTTTTAATCCCCATAAAATGAAAATGGAAATGCCTTCCACTTTACCTGCTCCTCAACAACTCCACGAGTTCTGAAAATTGAGCAAACCTGTGTGAACTCTTTAATGTGTTTGTTTGGATCTTCACCAGCCAAATGATGAAACTTTGGAAGCAAAGGAATCAAGTTAGGTTTCATTTCAAAATCATTTTGTAACACTGGCATGTCAAGTTGATTGTTTTGATTAAGTAATTGTGATGCACAGAGGTCTCTAAGAGTTGGGATTTTATTTTCATCCATGATGGTAGGCTCAGAGTGAACACTTGATGTTTTACTTGGGTATGCAAGGGGAATTTCTTCAAATTCAGATTGAAAATTTATATTTCTAAAAATATTAAATATGGTTCTTTTAATTTCAGGATCTATGGGTAAAGGTTCAGTTTTTGAGGTTCTAGTCATGAAATTTTTAAGAGAAAATATGAAAAGTGAAAGGAATGAAAAGAAAATAAATGTTGGCGCTACCTTCCTAGAAACGACGCCATGTTTTGACAAGTGTCTATCGTGGGGTGTGGAAAAAACAAATATAACCTATGTTAAATTGTATTATAGTGAGTTACCTAGGTTTTCTCTAGAGAGGAATTCTCAACAATAGTTTTTATCACTTAAAATAAGAGAAAGTAGTGATGTTTTTTTTCAAATGGTTTGATTTGGGAAATCCAAGAAATAAACTAAATAATGTAACGAAATGTAGTGAATGTTTTACAACAAATTGAAAAATTATGTGATTTAAATTAGTGTTATGAAATGGTGATAAGGTTATGGTCGGTTTTCCAATTGAAATTCTATCACAGTTCACTTTACCCAATTCTCTTCTGCTAAGTCGTTAAGAGTGAGAATCCAGAATCGTTTCTTCTCAGTCCCTTGGTTAAATAATAATGTGAGACCAAACCTTACTAAAACCTAAGATTGGTATACTCTCTTTTAAATGTGTAATAATTTTGTAGCGGATACCCCCAATTGTCTTAGGCAATTCCCAATCGGGTCTTGTTCATCCCAAGAAACCAAGAACATTCACTACTCCTCCCACACGAATCGGTGATCACCATGTACATCACCACTATGTCCTGGTCTATTCTGTCATATATAAACCAGAACCTAGTTGAGGGAGATATTGATCCTCGACCAAATAAAAATAAAAAACAGAAACTAAAATTAGATACAATCGTTCATGATAATAAAAACTGTTATAAGAAATTGAAACTAATTCACAGAAGAGAAAATGAGATTTTAAAACATTAAGTGAAAGAACTAAAGAATTACAAAAGGATAATCCTACCCCTACCCAATCATTAAGAATATCTACCCCACCATGGTAAGGGTAACTAAGTTGATGTGGTAATAATATGTCATTACCAAGATAAGAAGTACAAAATAAGGAAAAGAAAGAACAAAAATTTTGATCCTCCAGAATCTGTCTTTCAGAATTTTTCTTCTGTAATGCCCACCATCCATCTGAACCAATCTAAGATACCTACATATAAGATGTGGTAAATTTAGGTTTCTGTTGATCCTCAAAATATCAATGACTTTGGGCATGTGTAAATGAATATATGGCTTGATTTGTGAGTTTAACTTCTTATGGCCGCCAAAGACTATTTCAACCACTCGACTTGGAATTTTTCAAAAGATTCTTTGATAAGATTATTATTTTCTAAGATTTAATTTGAACCGTCCCTCAAAATTTCTATGTCAAAACCAGATGGAATCACCTCATTTGAAGGTCAGTTGAATGAAATATTGCCAATTTAATGTAGCGGGGTCCATTCTACTAGCTAGACAGATTTCTCCATTTGATTGATTTTTATGTACTATTGGGTTTCAAATTGGGTCTTGGTCTAGAAGTAAAAATTGAATCCCACGAGCATATAAAGCCTAAAAAAGTACTCACTTCAATTGAATCAATAATGTAAATGTTATGCCATAAAAATATAATCTCTCAAAAACTACCAATTTTACAAAATTTCCCCATTTTCAAATTTAAGCCCAAAATACACCAAAAACACCTAAATGATGGAAATATACTCAAATTAAATAATTGGGATGGATTAAATCAATGAAAAACATATTATTAATAATTTAAATATTAAATCTATCAGTAACATCGTGGTTGAGGTAGGTGGTCCTTTTAATAAAAAACCACAAGTTTTTTATGCATAATTGTACATACCTATATAAATGTATGTTATTAAATAAAAGGGATTAGGAATCAGAGCTCCATAGGTAAATAGAAAGGGTGGAATTGATCCTCTAATATTAATATTTTGTTAACCCATTCACTTGAGGTATTTTGAGACCACTTGAAGAATTTTTTTGTAAGGGGGAGAGGTTGTTGTTTGGGTTTTTGAGAGTCTCAAGTTAATCCTTTAAGCTAGTATGAGAAGTGTATAGACTACATTGTACCTTTTAGGGTTGGTTGGGTATTCATGAGTGGCTTAGGAATAGTGATTATGGGTGAGATGGACATACATATCACGCATGATGGGGAACACCGTCTTGAGGGTGGATTAGAGCCTTAGTGATTTCCATGAGTGGGATGAGTCACCCATTACTCGATGAAGTGTTTTGTGGTGGGCTTCTCCACAATGAGTGGTTTGAGAGATCTCTAAGGTAGATGTGGGATAGTACCAAACCGAGGGTCTTCAAAATGATTGGATGACATGGAATAGGGATTCCATGACCATTAGTGAAATTCATCTTCATATGGTCTTTAGTTAATAGGGTTGGGATATAGTGTGGTATTTTGATGAGGTTATTTAATTGAATCTCGGGACTAGAGTCAAGTAGAGGCAATGAGTTGTTAGAACACCGTGGGGTGTTGGCTATAGCTTGGTGTCAATGAGAGGAGATCAAGATTTGTTTGAGGACCCCGATGGATTCCTTTGTAGTCGATATGAGAGGGATAATATGTGTGATAGGATATAATCATTTGATAAAGATGTGTCTAAGATTCAAGGATATATATCAAGTGACTATCCCACTATAACCAGTTGGTGAGCTTGTGAGATCAGTTACATGGCCTAATTTTTATTGGATGCATGTTCCAAACTATGTGTATACTAAATAGTGGGACTGAAAAGATGGACTATACATTGAGTGTGATGGTAGTGGTCACGTTTTACTTGGTGATTTGGATGAATTCTAATGAATGTAATCACCTATAAGAGAGGGGGTAGTCCAATCCTTATTGTGTGACCTTCTTTGGGAGAGGTTAGGCTGGGTACTATGATGAGTGGCCTTCCATGCCTCTTTTTATAGTGGATGGGTACAATGATGAGTGACCTTACCGATTTTTGTGGGTAGTGGTTGAGTATAATGATGAGAGACCTACCCTGTATCAGTGGGTAGTAGTTGAGAACTTGATATATAGCCTTACCTGAGGGGAATCATTGTGGTTACTTAGGTGTGGCCTTACCTGATGGTAGTTTTCTTGGTTACATGATGTGAAATCTTACCTAAGAGTGATTATCTTGGGTACTTATTGAGTGATCACTCCTGATTAGGGATAGTTTAGGTAATTGATATTGACCATACCCTAAGGATGAGTGTAGAGTTTTAGGAATGATATGACACCATATCCTAAGTCATTGGATTTTGATCAGGATTTATGGAATGAGATAACATATTTCTCACATGGGCTAAATCATTTTTGGTTGGGTTTTATAGTGACATAGTTTGCACATGATGGCATAACGTGAATGTTTATTTTATGTTAATTTTTTTACCTTGTTTATACACAAGGATATGTTGGCGTATATTAGGGGTAATTTGTAAGACCCCACTGAGATGTTCTTATCATGCATATCACATGAACCTTAGAGGATGTTTAAACCCTATGCCTTTTCTACAAGTTTGATCATATGTTGTGTAACAGATTGTGTTGAAGCAACTTAATAGGATTTGGATACCAGGATGAGGCATCGTTCATGGATGGTAGTAAAGTATCCATGTGTAATTTTATTTTTTATATTTGGGGTATTATATTGGATGAATGAGTGACCAATTATATTGTATGATTGTACAAAACATTTTATTTGATATAACATGGTTATGTTTATTGATTTTTTGTACTACAATTATTAATTATGGTTTATGTAGGTTATTTTATTGTTATTAATGATTATTGTATCAATGGAATAATATCCCCAATGTATGAATTAGGTGCTCAACATAATTTGGAAGCCTCTAGAATATAGGTAGGCATGCCTAAAGTTTGGAATTCTAGTCAGGGCACCGATGAATGGTCTCAGGACAAGGTTTGATAGGATGCATCTGGGAATTAAATTAGAACTAGTTGTGGTGTTATTCTTATGGATTTTGCATCCCAGTTAGAACTTTCAACTCACAGCATGACTATGTTGATCCATGACATGGTCTCTTTTTACTTACTGCCATATAGGTTTGGACTAATACCCCATTACAGTGCAACTTCATCATCCATGAGAAAGATGATAATTAAAAGGTATATATATTTTATTAATATATATTCATGTTTTATCCCCTATGAAAGTAGTGATTTCTACCCAATAAGTTATATATTGTGGAATTTATAAAATAATCTCTAATGTCACTTTTTATTATTGTTTCTTATTTTTCATTATGTTTTTGTATAATCATTGTTATTTTTGTGAAATATGTGAAATGATCTTGAAAATAGAGTATTTTAGGTGGGAACAATTTGTGAATGGCTAAAGGAAAATAGATGTAAACTAGATAAGACTTTTGGATTCCACCTTCATAACTATAAATATAAGTTTATCCTATTATTTAACATCCAATATAATACATTAAAATAACATCTAATCATACCTACAATTCTTGAGAAAACATAATAATGTATGTTATTCTTCCTCTAAAATTTATTTAACTAATAAATATATATTAAGAAATAAAAACTAATAAAATTAACAATGCACCTAAACATAACCTTACTTAATAAATTCATACTGACAAAAAATTACATTACTTCCATAGAATGAAAAAAATATGTTCATTTTAATATCAAAATCACACTCACTAATAACAGAAATATAAGAATGTAAAATAGAATTAAAAGAATATCTTGTTCCTAGACCAGATATAACAAATTTTATTTCAATAAAAAAACTCTAGAATAATTCATATAGAATAAACATAATTCCATAATTAAAAGGGGATATGTGATTATACACTAGAACAATTATATAATTGGTTTAGCAAGAAATTTACTAGTGGGTTGAAAAATCCATTTCCTACCCCTGCTTTAATTTTCCTTTCCAAATCATGATATTTTCAGAAACATCACCATAAAATTCAATCTCAATCAAGAAAATTCTTTTTTAAGATGACTTCCTTCTTTGGATTCAATGATGATTCCACATGGCTAATGAGATTTCATATTATTCTGAAGATTTGAATTATTTCAAATCTTCCAATATCTTTGGAATTCCTTTTAAATACTCCCCATGATCACAGTTCTTTATTCACAACAAAATTATTTGAAATATTCTTTATATAAAAGAATATCAGCTCACATGACACATTATTTGCGTACATTGATTGCAGCTTAAGAAAACATGGGAAATTCCATATATGTTGATGTATGAGATTTTGTTAGCTTAATCCTTAAAATATAACAATGTAGAATCCTCAAAATCATCCTAGATCTCATATCATTCTTTAATTGTGGATGTATCATGTTCTGAAAAAGAACTAGAATCAGTTTCATTCTTATGTATTTTCCAATCATAGTTTGCTTCATCATCTTATGGCATGAATTCCATCAACCAAGATATACTATCCTATTAGTTACTCATGAGTATATTTATCCTAAGATCCCATTATGGTGCAACTCTATCCTTGTTCAATTATTATAGATCATTTTATCTTGTAAGATTCATATTTACCATCATTCATCTTATAAAGGAATACATATTTTATCAAATATCATTCCTCCCTATATGTAAGAAATATTTCTAGACTAAAACCATGGACCACAACATGAGCTTCTTCTACGGTGTGATTTTCATCCCATAGTGTGAACACCAGAGCATATTTTTTATGCCTCACTTTGAAAATCCAACACATCACCTAGTAATAAACCAATATTCTAAATTCCAAAACATCATCCATCAGATATTACAGATCATGCAAAATTCTATTATGTATTGGATGAACCATGCATAATTTTTTCTCATTTTTATTCTCATAATTGGATGAGTCTTCTTCACATGAAGTTTTTACTTGGTAATATTCATGATGGGATATTATGATAATAGACCCGTCGGTAGGAATTTTGAATGATTATATGTCATCCAATATTCCTGCCAAAGAGTGTGTGTAATGGTATTTATACATTAAGATTATTTTTAATACATTCCATGAATCACACAATTATATTGTCTCACAAAAACCATGATTCCCTATGTTCATGGGATGTGGGGTATAATGGGTGTCTCACATATGATCTTTTATTTATAGAAAATTCATGGAAGTTTTTGTCCCCATCGTCTTTATGGAATTTTACATCTCGTCCCTTTGACTGGAATGGAACTGTCACCTTAAATTTCATGGACATGTTGTGCTGACATGGATATTTAAAATATTCAATGAAAGATGTATGAACCATATAGGATGATTCCACATTTTTGAAACATGATTGATGAGATATTGTGACAACAGGATTATATTACACATTAAACATTCATATGTGGTTTTCAACATTTCAACATTTTGTTCTTTCTATTTGATGCCTTGGTTAATCGCAAAATAGAAATCTTGGGCTTTAGATAAGATTGCCTAATGAAAATAAGAAATAATCCTAGAGTGTCACACACTAATTGTTTCTATTTATCTTGATTAAATTCTATTTGAATTTTATTATTCAAATAAATATTATTCTCAAGACTGGGGAATAATTTTTTATTAAGGATAACTATTAAAAAATATTCATACTCAAACCTGTGATAAGAATAATTATTTTATTTATTGAATGAATAATAATTATTTATTCACTGGGGTTTTAATGGAATATTTATTTATGAAAAAATAATTAATAAATATATTTTGATATTTTATAAATACCAAGTAAGATGATCAAAAAACAATTGTGTCAAGCGATAAATATTAATTTTCCAGCGAGTAAAAAACTATTTATCATCGTGACACTTAGTAAATTCTAGAAAATAATATTATTATTATTATTATTTTATGTAATGGGGTATTATTAAGTCTATTATATTATTTATGGTTTGATATATAGTTAAATAATATTTTCACATTAAACATAACTCTAAAAATATATGGTTCTATCTATTGTATAGGGTAAATCTAGAATTGAGAATCATTGCACACAATGGACTTCTCCCACAAATTCCCCCATCTCTCCTCCTCTTAAGAATGATAAGAACAACGGAGAATACATAAATCTTAAAGGTACTAGAAACAATAAAGATGAACAACACTAGAACATAGATTTTCTTCTCTAGTACCAAAAATTCCATAGATGTTGTTTTAAAATAAAATGAGCACATGTGGATCACTATTAGATGGATTCTACATGTGATTCCTTCGAGCTCAATAATAGTAATTTAATTTTTTTTTGGAAAACCACAACATCATCATCGAATAAAGTTCTAATATTTTGTAACCTTTCTTTAGATATAAATTAAATTAATTATAAATATAATGTCCATAACATCTTATATTCGGGTTTTGGGATTTTAAATGTTGAAATTTGATGGAAAATTTCACTGGTCATGTAGATTATGTCTCTCAAAATTCAAAAATGATTTATAGAATCTGATGAAACATTATGGTTATGCCCAAACTAGGTGCTTTTTCTATTACTAAAATCTTTAACTCGAATTATAGTGGTCATGTATTAAATTTATAATTATTTATTTTATTTTTGATTGATTATGTATAATTGTGATTATATATTTCATTTCCATATTTGTTTGTTATTTAATATGATGTTTAATTAAGATTCTTTCATCCTTTTAATTAATTATTTGAAGATTTATATTTTCTTAAATTACTAAGACCATATAAATAATGAATATATATGTCCTAAAAATTTTCAAAGATTATATCCTGTGAGATTAGGTTACATCGAATGTAGATGGAGTACACATCATGTACCAAAGTGCACTTAAAATGGATGTGTAACATGATACATGACACTCCAAGAAGTTATTACACATGGTTAATTAAATTGAATCATGTGTAGAATAGGCCAACCTAGATCATGGATTGTTATATTACATGGTGTGTATCTAGCATTAACTTCATGTAGTTTACATGGTTTAACGGTGAAATATATTCTAACCTTATTGTCAAATACATGGTTTGACATAGCTTGATAGAGATAGCCTATAACATTAATGAAACACATGACATACAACTGACATACATGGTGTTCAATTAATTAATTCTCATGTCTGAATAACTTTTTAAGTCCCTCAATGGGTTATAAAAGCACGTGGTATGAGGACCACATGATGTGTATCTCATGAGTACATTCCATTTAATTCGACTAAGATACACACCGAAGACCCATGAATATATCCTACCCACACGAAAAGAATAACACATGGCATGTTTTTGGTTAATACATTCCATGTATTCTCAATGAGGTACAAACTGATGCCCCATACATTTATATTGTAAATATGGAAATCAAGATATAGAACATGTATCACATTAGTACATTACCTATATTATCCTAATGAATGATATAATTAAATTATATTAAAATAGTTAATTTGGCATCAAAGCCTTATGACACTAATTTGAACCTAATGTGCTTAACAATGTAATAATGATTTTGAAGATTCAAAATTCTCAATTTATTTTTTCTAATTATCTATAATTATTGGTCATGTCTTTTATTTTTCCATGATACATTATTGATTGGTATATCTAAGTGAATTTTTGTGGTCATTAAGATATAATTTAATTAATTAATTAGATAATGCAATCATATTTATTTTAATAATAATAATCAAATAGAAATGAATGTTAACCAGTATCCTTTTACATATTTTTTTCATGTGTATGAACCTTCATGAGAATGACTAAGACCTTTGTATGCATTGTATTGATGAAATTTAATTAATTTAATGATTTTTTAAAATATAAATTATTAAATTAAATGTGATTTCCTATGAGTCATCCCTCCCTACTTTATTATGTAGTACCTGCATGTCCAATGTTATTTATGTAATTCCCATAACCAATACTTTTGTTCCCCTCACCTATGCGTATTTTATAAATATATGTAATAAATGGAGTATCCCCAGACACATGGAGGCAATTAAATACCGAATTGAAACAATTAAAAGACAAGTGATACAAAGGTGGATATATGTAATGTTGAAAATCATTCCAAGACTAGAAAAATGTGTTTTCCCCTAGGACATAGGTTATTTAATAAATTATTTATAAATCAACCGTTATATAATCTCATGATTGGCTTATTTTTTAACTTATTTATTTTTATCTGATTAATTGTTATTTTTGGATGAAATACCACAATCACATAAAGAAATGGAGTAATAAGGAAATATAGAATTTAAATAAAAGGATTATGTGGAAATGTTTTATAGAAACATGTTTAATCACTTAGGAAAGATATACTTAATATTAACAATAAATAGAACGGGTAAAATAAGAAAAATTTAGAAATAATATATAAAATAACACAATTTAATATTATGTTAGGATAAGACTTCCATTACATGATTACGAATGAAAGTAATAGAACTAAGTGTTTGACCAACCCTCATTGGGACACTTACTTTTATCAGGGAGTTTTTATGAATGTTTTTGGTTGAATTGATTGACTTACATAGAGAGATGTATCTCTATTTAGAATTGATGTAACATGGAGACAAGTATTGAGATAATTTGAGTAAGGGTTTCAAGATTGGGGAGTCCAGTTAATAAATCAAGGAGATACAATATCACTATTGTAAAAGACATGCCTACCTAAATATCTTTGAGTAATTGACTGAGACCTAAATTAGGTTTTTAGAAGGGGAATACAGATCCTTTCCTGTGTAATATCTAAGAAACTATAAATTCTAAGTCCAATGGTGAGGTTTATTTGGGCTTGTTAAAATAGTAGGAGAGTTAATAACTTTTAATTCATTATGTCTCATATAAATTATAATCAAGTATAGTGATAATAATACGATATTTTGTTATTTTAGAATAATGTAAAGTTCATGTTATATGTTATCTATATGATAAATATTGGATAAATACCATCCAATTATTGGAAGTAACTTCTAATAATGATTCAGACACCGGCATGTTGTGTTATTCCCTGCAAAAAAATCATAAATGGTCAAATCATCACTATATGATCCAATTACAAAAAAGGTTATTGATGAAGGGTTTTCAATCTATGATAAACACTTTAGTGATGAAGACTGTGTTTAATGTTTAATGTTTCCATATATGTCTATTCAACTCATAAATTCTCATGAAAAAATTGATGATTATAGTATACTACAACATCATTGTAGTCTATATCAAGAGAGAGCTATAAATCATTGTTTTGAGATATCCAAGGTTTTCTTTTAGAGTAATCTTGGAGTGGGTATGCCAACGGGGCCTCACATAGTCAAACTTATTTAATACATTAAGTTCCTAAAGGACCTAAGGATTAAATTTCCTAATGAACTGAACAATGTTCTCATTCATTCATCACTCCCTCAAAGTTTATACATCCTTGTTGTTAATTTTAATACGAAAACATTCATAAGTATCTACCATAGAATCTTACACCACTTCATCATGTTTACAAGGATTTGAAGCATGATGAAACATATATCCCTAAGGTGAAAAAAGGAATGGTTAGGTGAGTATCTCTAAGTAAAAATATTCATCGCAAAAACCTTCCAAGAAGATAAAGATAAAGGGAAATAAAATTGAACATAATTTTTTCTATTTCACATGTGCAAGGGGCCACAAGTAGAAAAACATCACCCACACAAACAAGTGAGGGGAAGATTTAGGTGAATTTATTATCTAGTGAAACCTATCTATTTCTATAAATTGGTTAATAGATATAGCATGTGGTTCTTACATATGTATTAAAATATAGGAACTATGTAGATTATGGATGATGGGATACGTAGATGTAGATATGAGAGCATCCAACATAGATATAATTACTATCGAGGCTATTTGGGACTGCCACCTTACATTTCCAATAAGAATGATACTGGTTTTAAAATATTGTTATTATTTTCCATCTCATCATCATAATTATATATTTATTAAAAGGATAATGAACAAGTGGAAAAGGGCCAGGAAACAAAGGAAACCAAATCCCTAGGGAGGTCTAAAATAGTAGAGACCAAGGGCATCCCCACGAATTAAATTCACTCCCTCAGGTATAATGAAGGTTACATAGGGATGTAAAGTGAACTTGGATCTAGGGATAACTAGGGAAGAAAGGTGATATATGAATTTTTCCCCTCTCTCTAGGTGTGGGATACCTAAATTTTATTGTTAAAGCTCTATTTATATTTCTTGATGATGTATGATAGAGACCATGGTGTGGAAACTCTGTCCTGTAGGGAGTCATGTATGATCTTGGAGTCGAATTACACTTGAGAGAGATCAATGTTCTTCGGATTGTAAAGATTGAGCCTAATGAGGAAAGACTTAGCCTCCACCAAAAGAGAATTTCCATTTCCAAAATGAGACATGAAAGCCAAAAAGCACACTCCCTCCTATGTTGTGAAACACTCCTCCATTGCGCATGTCACCCGATATGCATGATCCATCTCTGTCTAACTTGAAACCATTTTTTGGGGGGATCCATCGTATCCAATGTCCCCACATTCTATCCCTAGGTGAAGGAACTGAAGAGAAACATGCTTTAATATGATATAGTGAAGGGGGTTCCTACCAGTTCTCGATGGGGGTTACCATTTAAATAAGAAGTTTGATTCTCATGCTTATAGACTAACGTATGGAGGGAACCCCTCAAATCTCACCTTATTATGGGCATTCTAAAGACACCAGAAACTGGAATTGAGGATCATAGGCCTCAACATCCTCTCCTTACCTTTATCAATTATTCCCTAAAACCACCTCCCCAAGAACGATGTCCCCTGAAAATCATTAAAATATATAGTCATGAAGTCTCCAAAGCCCTTCCACGCGTCTTAAGAATAGTCACCTTCAAAGAATATGTGGTTTGTGATCTCTTACCATTTTTTCTTGTAGCACTGACACCAGGAAGAATATTTAATGACAATTTTCTTACAGCCTTCATTAGATGGTATAATAGAGTTCATTATTCTCCAAATAAGGAAGTTGTACTCAGTTTTTTTTTGCACCATGCTATATGATTCAAGCTTTCTGGATGCTTTAAGGGGTAGAAATCCTTTGAAAATCCTTTTTAGTAAATATTCTAGAGTGATATAGGGTTAACACGCACTTTCTTGGCTCCGAGTTGATGATAATAGAATTGATGATGTCTTGTTGGTTCTTGTCAAGCACTACCATGATGAAATCCGAATACAATATTTCCTAATTGAATATAATCATTGGGGACAAACACCCTAAGAATCCAAGCACGGATCCCACCCAGTTGTTTTTTCTAGAAGAGAATACTTCCTTCTCCGCCAATCCTCATTGAGTGTTGTTGTAGGCTCGGGATGAGGGTGCATATTGAGCACCATAAGGGGATCCTAGAGTACTATCTACCGCCATATTACTGACTTAGTTGTGGGACATAATCCTCCCCCAGAGTGATTGGTTCTATATAATTTCCCATGCTAGTTTCACATTCATGCATTGTACAGTGGTCTCTAATATCTTAACATTAATTCATCCATCATGAGTTGGTCGAGCCATCCTCTCCCATGAGACCCAACATCTCTTCCCTTTTAAAAGTGAAACTCAAAGGAAGCTAGCCAAGACCTTGTCGTTTTCTTTGAAAACCCCTTTTTTCATCAAAGAAGATTCCATCTCATGCATCAGTATAGTATCTTGGACACTGTTAAATAGTACAATACGTCCCACAAAAGATAAGAAGTTGTTTATTTGGTTGAAGACACGGACTATTATCCTGCTCACCACTTGATCAATGTCCCAAATTCACATTCTACCTGATGATATATGAGTTCCAAGATACTCTATTGGTAAGGAGATATGATTCATGTCCATTCTACTACACATGATATTGGATCTCCATACCTCACATTTTTTAGATATATAAATGTTTCCTTTGGAGTGGTTGATCATCTGGTCACTATAAAAGAAGTACTCTTCTAGGATCTTGTTTATACCTTGCATAGGTCTCTTCTCTGTATTTGAGAATATGATTGTGTCATCTGCAAACATCATGTGTGAGATAGAAGGTAGGTTATTTTTCCTTTGATAGGGGAGAATAATACCATTGGAAATACCTCTTTCTAGGAGGCAGATGAGAGTGTCCTACATAAAGATAAAGATACTTGGGGAGATTGGGTCTCCTAGATGTAAATTGTGTGTGGCCTTAAAGAAGTTTTGGGTTCTCTTTGTGAATGATACTGCCATCCACATAGAGCTAATGCATCTAAAAAGAATTTCCAAGGACTTGGGATAGAGACCCATGAATTCCAGGACCCTATTGATGAACCCCTGTTCAATTATGTTATACACCTTATTGATGTCTAGTTTTATGGCCATGTTGGATCAATTTGTATTGCTTTTTAGGTCCCTCAACATTTCTTGTGCCGATGTAATTTCTTCCTGGATTGAATGCCCCCTCAAAAATATTTGTTTCTCCATGTAGGTCCACTGAGGTAGATGGGTGGCCAACATCATGTTTATGATACTCTCATTAATATTTTAATGAAAATTACACATACTCACAAGTTAGTAATGGAGGAGGGAGGAGGGATCCTTCACATTCAGTATGAGCACCAAGGTCATGGTTCTTGCATCTCGTGGAAGGAATCCTCTTTGAAAAAAAGTCATGGACTGCTGAAATAATGTCATCCTTGACAACCACCCTCTAGGATCTGTAGAATGAGTAGAGAAAACCATCTATCCCTGACACACTCGCTGGATTGAGGTTCATCATGGCCGCATGAATCTTATTCATATTCAGGATCATTTCCATGTGGGCATTGTCCTAAGAGGATACACGTTTGGGAAATGATTCCCAAAGGTCAGAAACTCTGCTCGGGTACCCGCTTCCCATCCTTGTGTAAGGACTTACAAAATGATTTTTGAATAAAGAGTATTCCATACTGCCCAAAATGTATCTATCATCTATGTAGGATCCATCTTTGAGCCTGATATTAGGTTTTATGGGGAATCTTTTCTCTCTATTACATGCATGTAAATATTTCGTGTTCTTTTCACCCTCATGTATCCACTTTATCCTTGAAAATTCTTGATCCATTTTTCCTATATAAGTATTAACTCCGCCAGTCAATTCTTCTTGAAAGAGAGGTCATCAAATTTCGTGCCATTCCAAACATCCTTCAAATAACCTTCCAGATGCTCGATATCCAGTTTAAGATCAACATATCCTAGTAGATAGGGGTAATATCACTTTAACATGCCTGTATCCCTTGTTTGAGTCACCCTAGTTTATTACGAATAGCCACCAAGGAGTGACCTTACACCGGTTACCCCCCATTAATTCCTTACTAGTTTAAGAAACTCGGGATTTTGAGTCCAACAATAATAGATATTGAACCTATCTTGGTAGACCTTCTTGGGAGATAGAGATAACAATAATGGTGAGTTGTTGGATATTCCACGAACTGGGTGATTTAATTTGGAATTCAGAAACATTGTGACAACATGGAAATTGGAGAGGCATCGATCAAGGTGGCTCCATCATCAACTATTCCCTCTTTGGTTATTAAACCATGTGAAGTGATCAATGGTTGACCCCATATCTAGTAGGAACTTTCATGCCATGAACTGAACAAAATCTTTTCTAGATCAATTTAGGTATTCCCCTTGACCTTTTTTCATAGATGGTTCTATGATGGTGTTGATGTCATTATCTACAATCCATGGTTCATCCCCAATGTCGAACATGGTAAGCTCGTTTCACATAGCTTCTCTTCTGTTATTGTCACAACTACCATAAAAATGATATAATGATGGTGCAACATCCCTTTTTACCCTCATCATGATTAACTGGTCCCCCTCCTAGATCATGTACACCAAAAAGTATCTATTCTAAACGATCCATATATGTCAGTTGGTTGGAGCCACCTGCATGGAAGCATGAATTTTAATCTTGTGATCAAACTGGTGGAGTTTTCCAAGATTTTGTTTATGTTTATGAATAGTATCCAGGAGTACTTTATTTTTCTTGATCTCCAATTCTATGGAGTCTATTTTGACCCTCACCCTGAGGATGCATGAGTTCCCTATGAAGATGGGTATCATTGAATAACCTCTTTCCCAGCATTAGCCCTAGGAATCTTGGTCTCAAGCTGTTGGTAGGAATAGCACTCCTGATTTTGTACCCTGTGTTACTTTTATTTCGAATGAGTGAAAACACACGTACCAATATCCATAAGGTTTGGAGGTGATACCTGCACATGAGAATGGAACATGAGGGTCTACCCTCTCATAAAGCTTGTGGGAGACAAGTTCTTTGGACGATTACCCTTATCCTGTGATGCCTCAGTATCCAGAACCTCGAGCCTGACCATTCCAACCTTATCCAAGGTGGTGACACCTCCCGATAGGAGGCAAGGTGTAGCAGGCTAAACTCTAAACTTGAATAACCCAACTACAATATGAGGCACCTGTAGAATAGTGAAAGGTAAATCAAAGGGCTCCTAATGGCCAATGGGAGGTCTCATAAAAAACTCCAATAAACTGCCTGAGGAGAGAATCTATTGGGAACCATAAAACCATCGAATACATGACATCAGCCACAAAGGGGGATACCTTAGAGAAAGGGGAACCAGATCCACGCTAGATGGGGTGACCCTTGCCAAAATACGTTCCATCTATTACCAAAAAAATTAAATATGTATCCAGAATTAATATGGATGGATTATTTCCATGTTTCAGAATTAATGTTTCTTCTTTTACAAATATAACATTTTTATGGTAAGGAATATTTAAATAATGGTCTTCATGTGTTGGATTACACAAACCAAGCAATGGAAATTGATAAAAAAACTTATTCTCATGACTCATACCACACCCATCTATGGAATAAATGGATAAGTCATGTAAATGATTTTTTTAAAAACAATTACACAAGGATGGATGCTAATATTCTATTAAACTAAAACCACTTGGTGTATGCAATGCATCTTTACAAGGAAAAATGACTAAAGACCCATTTAGTGTCAAACGTGAAAGAGAAAAAAAGATACTTGAATTAGTTCATACTGATGTGTGTGGACCATTTCCTATTGAATAAATGGTTGAGTAATCATATTTCAAAACTTTTACTTGTGATTTATGTAGATATGGATACGTTTTAGTGATGACATTTAAGTCTGATTCCTTTGTGGGATTCAAGTAATAAAATAAAATAAGTTGACAACCTTCATTGTAAGAATATTAAGAAACAATACTTACATCATGGTAATGAATATCTTAATCAATACTTCATTGATTATTTATGGGAGTATGAGAACATATACAAACTCACTCCTTCATATACACCTCAATTGAATGATATACGTGAAAGGAGGAACCACACTTTCGTGGACAAGGTGTGATCAATGATTAGTCTTTGAGTCTTCCATTATCTTTTTGGCGATACAGGTTGCAAAAAACAACATAAATACTAAAACAAGATCCCACTAAATAAGTATAGGATATACTGTAAAAAAAATTTAATAAAAAAACATGTTTTATAGTACCTATATGTGTGGGGTTGTGATGTATTTTTTAAAGCCTCTACTGAAATAAAAAAACTTTCACACTAAGGATAAAAGTTTACCTTTATAGGATTCCCATTGGAAACATGGGTATGTTACCTATAAACCCCCGCATACAAATATGTAATGGTGGAAAGACATGAAATATTCTTTGATTTGGAGAATATCACTAAAAGAGATAGTGGGAGTGAGATAGACATTAATGAATTACAGGTTCAAGGTACACAAGAGTTGTTAAATGAATATATTCCTTAATGATTCATGGAAGAAAACGTTCTAGAGACAAAGGTACTACATTAGAGTATAATAGAGTTTGGAGAGCCAAAATGATATAGTTTTCTAGTCACCAAGAATGGTGAGTCATTATTATTTTATAATAATAATCCTCTAAACTATAAGGAAGCAGTTACTATAATTTATGTTTCCAAGTGGAGAGAATCTAAGAATTATGAAATGGATTCCATGTACCAAAACCAAGTTTATATTTTGGTATATCATCTAGAAGAAGTAAATAACGTTTTTTTTTACTGGATATTCAAGAAGAAATTGGACATTGATGGATAAGCCATCACTTAAATTCCATGATTGGTTACAAAAGAGTTTAATCAGTATAAAGGTATATATTATAAAGAAGCAATATCACAAGTAAATATTCTAACAATCATAATAATTCAATATTATATAGTATCATTCCATGAATATGTGATTGAGAAAATGGATGTCAAAACATATTTCTTTAACCAAACCCTTTATAAAGATGTCTATATGAAACAACATGAAGGGTTTGTTACTCAAAAGGATTCCAAAAAGGTAAAAAAAAATTAATTATCCATTTATGTATTAATGTAATCATCTAGGCCATGGAAAATTTGGTTTGATGAATCTATAATATGATTTAGTTTCTAAAGAATAAATGTGATCCAAGTTTTTATAAGCGGTTTAGTTGGAGGGTGATCATTTTCTTAACAGTATGTGGTGATGAAATAATACTTGTTTGAAATAAATCATCTGTCTTACAGTCTTTGAAATCATGATTGAACAAATGTTTCTCCTTGAAGGACTAGGTGAAGCAATATATATTCTTATGATCAATATCCATCGTGTTAGATCCAAGGGACTGTTTAGATGACGTCAAGGTATATATATTGACAAGATGTTTAAGATATTTAGAATGGAACAATCCATGTGGGGAGTATTATCAATGTCACATGGTATTCATTTTTTTCAGGAAAATGTATCCTTAGAAACATGAGGAAATAAAAAGGATGACAATGATTCCATGTGTTTATATTATTATAGCAATCATATATTCTATTCTATGTACTGGGATATATGTTTTCTATGCATTAAGTGCGGTAGGAAGATATTAAGCTGACCTAGGTGACATCCATTGGATGGTATTCATGAATATCCTTAATTATCTAGGAGTAATAAGGATATGGTTCATATATATGGAATATATGATGAATTAGTCAATAGTGGATATTGAGATGATAGTTTTAAAATTGATCAAGACAATCTAAAATCACATATGAGATAAATATTAACTTTTAATGGATGTGTTGTGAACTATAAGATCTTAAAATAAGTTGTGTTCACATATTCTATAGTAGAGATCGAGTATATTATGGACTCTATGGAAGAAAAAGAAGTAGTATATATATAAAATTTCCTCTAAGATATTGATGTGGTGCCTAGAAATAAAGATCATATCACACTTTGTTGTGATAAAATTACAATGGTGGATCTTTCTAAGGAGACAATGTCACATCAGAAAATAAAGAATATAATTTATAATTGTCATCTCTTGAGGGATTTATCTAGAAGATTTGAGGTTTTAGTGAGATGAATATCCACAAAAGACTACATGGTTGACCCCTTGACTAGATCCTTGACAAAGTAGAAACCTGATCATCATGTGAGGTCTAGTAGACTGAAATTCATAAGAATTTGGTTCTAATAAAAGTGGGTGTTATTTGGAGTCTGGTTTCTAAAAACAATTTTCTATAAATTTAATTAAAATTATGTTAATATATTCGAATATTAGAAAACATATTTTTAAATATTTTTCATTTTTTTATATATATAATGTAATAATTGATAGAGTGTAAGCCACATTGATAAGTTCATTGTAGTTGCATACTATGATGAGAAATATGAAATTTAATGTGATATTGTTAAATATAATTCTATGGTTAGATAAAATACTCTGAAGGGACACATATAATTTTAACTATTAGGTGTGAGTACTCATAAGCATATGAGTCTTCATCTAATGAAGTTTGTATTTGGTAATCTCCAATATATGCTATTATGAGAAAAAACCCTCCTATAAGAATTTTTTATGTTTTTGTGTCATCATATATTATCATATACAAGAATTTATAATTTTTCTTATTCTTTAATATTATTATTAATGCATGATATGAATCACCAACTTAGATCTATTGATAAAAAACATGACGCCATCTGTTTTCATGAAGTATGGTATATTGGGTGAATCAAAAATGGCATGTTATCAATATATATAATTTGAGTAAGTAATACTCCATTACATATTTATTGAAGTTTATATATAATCCCATTGATTGGAATGGAACCATCACCTTAAATCCCTTGGCCATGGTGTAACAACGTGTTTACTTAAGATAGTTAGAGAAAGACGTATCAAGCATACCGGTTTATGAAAAAAAAATGCAGCTTTCTTGATAATATATTGTGAAAAAGGGATTATATTATATATTGATTTATCATATACGGTTATTGATTTTGTAATAGTACATTCTTTCTCTTGGGATCATTGAAACATTTCTAGATTGTAATCTTAGACGTTATAAAATCCCACTTAATACCAATGAGAATGAATCTAAGGTGGTCACACACTAAGTGTTTCCATTGATCTCAATTAAATTATATTTTTATTTAATTATTGGAATAAATATTATTCTTACTCATGAGTTATAATTTTATTATAGTTTTATGGATCAAATAAATTACATAAATATTTATTCTCCAAACTATGAATAGAATATTTATTTTTTTTATTGAATATTTAATAAATACTTATTCACGAGATCGTTAATAGAATATTTTTTATGAATAAATATTTATTCAAATATTTAGTAAATGTTGAGGAAGAAAAGTGAACCAAGATCATGTTTGGTGACAAATATTAATTTTCAAGCTGGTAAAATAATATTTATGATTTCACCAGTTATCACGCCATAAATTATTATTATTATTATTATTATTATTATGGCATGGGGTAAGATTAGGTTTATTGTATTATATAAGGACTGATGTTTAATTAAACAATACATTAACCTTAAACCTAAATATATAAATATATGGCCATGTCTATTGTGCAGGGTTAATTGAGAATTGAGAACCATTGCACATACCAAAATTCTCTCTCAAATTACTCATTCTCTCCTCCTCTCATGAATTGTTAGAATAAGAGAGAATCCTTCAAGATCCAATGTGCTAGAAACAATCATGATGAATAATATAAGACTAAAGATCCACTATTCATGAAAATTACATTTTATCAGTGTTGTTTATAGATCAATGGAGTACATGTAGTTCATCATTAGTGGGATTCTACACTTCGATACTACAAGTGCAATGACATTAATTCGAAAATGATTTTTTAGAATATCAAAAACACCATCATTGAAGAAAGTTCATAAGATGAGGTATCCTTTCATCAGATCTAAATTAAATTAATTACAAATCTAATTTTCATAATATCCTCTCTATGGGTTTCATAATTTTCAATATTAGTATTTTATTGAAAAATTTCATTGGTCATGATGTTTACATCTTTCACAATTGGAAAATAATGTATCAAATCTGAAAAAACCATTACCGGTGTCCTCCAACTAGGAACTTATTCTAAAACAAAAATCATAAAATGAAGTTTGAAGGCCCAATTTAAAATCCATCATCAAGATTACAGAACACATGCCTTCATAATGATGTTTCATCCTCCATCGAGTTTTTTCTCAATAGCTCACACACACTATGTTGAGGTACAATCATAGTATCAACCTTATAAGATATAATCCCATTAATCCATAAATATTTATGAATAATAGGGGAATGGGGAATAAATTTATATCCCAAGGGGTCTATAAATACTATCCTGTAACAATTTTGGAAACAAATAATGTATGTCCTGAAAGAAGAAACCATTTGGAGAACAATTAAGAGAATAAATGGAGGAAATCATAGTCCTTTTTCCCAAATAATGATTCCTTGTAATGAATTCATACCATTATAAATATGGATAAATACCATTTAATATTCAATGTCTATGTGGATGAGATCCTAGAACCAGATAATTTGAATTGTGGCTTTAAATTATAAAGAGGGGTTATATAAAGAATGATTTTAGGATGCTGACTCCATGAATGAATTGTAGTTAGGTTTGTCATTATTTATTTTAATTATTATTTCATGATATCTCTCCATATATTTATAACATACTTATCATGGAAGTACAATACTATATGGTTATTTATATGGATATCACAATTTCAATTTCATAAGTTCTATTAATAATATGTCGATATTGTTTTACTATTCTTATTACTCACTCTGATGATTTATAGTGTCATGTGTTGGGGTAAAATTGATAGTTTAACTTCTTTATTATGTACTAAATATACTTCTATGAATTTTGTAACTCTAAATAAATCCATTTCACAACCATATTATGCAAGAAATGGACTATATGGATAAGGAGTGAATGGTCTACGAGAGTGAACAAGTGATCTTATAAATGAATCTATCTCCAACTGATCGAATAATTACGTGAGAGTGGATGTGGATGAATGAGGAATATGTATCTATATAATTACAAGTATTTTAGAATAGACTAACTATAAACAAAGGGATTGGTGGAATGTAGGAAAATGAAATCAATCTTCCAAAATTAACAGTGGATGTGATAAAGGTAAAAATAGGGCACTAAGGAGTATGGAGTAAGATTTTATTCAACTGAAAAAAATATCAGGAATAAAATTACGATCAACCTAGAACTCATGTAGTTTCTTTCTAGCTCTACAATCATTACATTTTCATTCAAATTCGTCACTAAAAATTATACTCACCATCGAATTTTCATGCATTCTATTATATAAGAACTAAAAAACATAATAAGTGACAACCTAAGGATAACTGAGTGATCACACAAGCTCCCTCTATTCAATTAGGGATAACATTAAAATTTACTTATGATTAGATTGTTTCTAATTTAGAGATATATATATCCCTTTATTTGAAATGGAATTTTCTAACAAAATACACGGTCAAAGCAGTTTATAGACTAGTTTATTTCAAAAATTTAGTGAATGATAAATTATGTATATAAAGCGATGAAACATGTACGAATCCTTATTGATGATATATGAGTTTAAAAAAGTATTATATTACACATTCTAATTCATAGGAAGGATTTTTTGGTTTCTAGAATTAAATTTTCCCTTTGAATTCCATGACGTATTACTTGACATTGATCTTAGAATTTAGGTCATTTTCACATAGAAAGGATCATAGAGGGTCACACAATAATTGAATCTAGAATTTCATTAAATATTATTTAATTTATATGTAAATAAATTTATTCTGAGAAAGTGGAATATTATTTATTCTATTAATAGTTGAACACAAAAATTCAATAATTGGATATTAAAATTTAAAATATGTGATTTTAATTTTATCTCTAGAATAATTATTTACAATATAATTAACTAAACCTTTATTTATTCACAAGTTCAGTGAATGTTTTAAAATAAATATTAATTTAAGTTATATGAATATTTAAATAAATATTTATTTAAAATTGGTGTGAGTATAATATTTATTTTATTTTATCAACCAAATATATTTTATTATACAATGTTTGAGGAATTTTATGGGAAAATATATATCATGTTCAATAATCTATTGAAAATTATATGTTTTATTTAAAATCATATAAAAAAAATTAATTAATTAATTTAATAAATGAAATTAAATTATTCATATATGAAGTTATATAATAATAATAATAATAACAATATATTTTATGTTGGGTGTCACTAAGATTAAATAAAATGATTGGGTCTATTGTGCAATTATCTCTATTTAAACCTCAGTTTATAATATAAAATATATATCATTTTCTATGGTGGGAAATTTACAATGTTCACAAAAAAATGTGAAATACTAGAGAGAATTTCTATCATTCTCCCCTCATAATAATCGAGATAAAAATAAGAGATTATCATAGTGATCAATGGAGATTGAAATTAATCACATACTCCTCTTTATGCCAGCAACCAGGAGATCAAAAAAATAGTTGAAATATTCATAAAGAACATGTGAATGTGTCTAGTGGGATATTTATTAATTATCTATAGTAATGATACACAAAAAGAGTATAAAAATAGAATTTTTCAATAATAATACCATAGTTGAGGTAAATATAGATTTAAATTAATTACAAATTAAATGTGTATTATCATATCTAAGATATTATGGGGTCTGTTTGTATAGTTTATAGAATTTATTTATTGATTTTATGAAGATTTTTTTGTATCAACCAAATGCTTCTATTAATCATAAAAATAATAAAAAAATAATTAAAATAATGTTCTAAAATAGGTGTATAATAATCCTAAATTGATTATATATGGTGTTATACTACATTCAATAAAGCAGGAATCAAAGGCAATGTCTCCTTTTCTAAATTTCCAGTCCTTGAGACATGATTAATATTATGCACCAATTTTATTTTACGTATTTCAAATGATACCCCATTAATTTTTTTCATGAATAATTATTTATTCAGGGTATTTACAAGTCCATTTCACAATCTCTCTTTCAAGTTATATTGATTCATACATTTCCAAAGTCGTAAGGGTTGTGTTGATTTAATATCCTTTCCCTAACTCCTAGCCATTACACTTTTAATATTTTCTTATAAGTTGGATATATTTTACCCCTTATTTATCCCATATTTTGTTTTCTATTCCATTCTAGGGAAATTACATTTATGTATCACAATATTCTTTTTTTTATTTATTTCTTACTTGATAAAAATATTGTGCAATTAAGAATAATTTGTATCCTCTATATTGTGTATTTATTATTTATATCCATATTATTTATTAATAAAACCCATTTTTTATTATTTTGAAAGATTAATATGTGGTTTATTTTCTATTTTTCATATTTATATTTATCAATTTACCAAATAAAATTTTATAGTTCTTATAATCGATGTGGATTTCATTAAAAATGATAAAAATTAATTTATTTCTAATTCTATATATTTTTTATAATCTACTTTATATTCATTTAAATTTAGAATTTATTTATTTTTCAAGGTTTCATTATTGGTACATTTACTATTAAAATAATATTATTACTGTTTTTAAACATTTTTAAAATCATTTTGAATGTGATATATAAATTTTTTGTTATAATAATGAAAAATAATTTCATATTTTCTCTTCTTTTTCATTCTTTATATCTAAATGATCATTCATCCAACGAATTATGGTTCATTTATCACCCTCTTTGTTCTCTTATTATATGTTTCTTTTGGGTAATTGAATTTTTGGAATCTTATCATCCAATTATTGATTACTCCTTATATGATGCCTTATAAAAATATTTTGTTACACATTGTGTCTCCATGGGTTATTCAAGATTTAATGTTGGATTGGTTTCTTGTACCACACATATATTTATTTGATCATTATGTGACTAATGGGAATAAAATTATTTATACATCCAATGAATTAGTTATATATTTGACATGATCCTATCATGGGGTGTGAAAAAAAATATTACCTAATTTAAAATGAAGTATAGTGGGTAACATAGGGTGTCTCCCGAGAGGAGTGCACAACAACAAGCTGTCACCATAAAATTTGAGAAAGAAGAGGAGATTGTTTTTGAAATTGTTAGAGTTAGAAAAAAAACTTAAGTAACAAAATAAAAGAAATAAACAAAGAAAAATATTTATAGAAAACAGAAAATGAAAGATATTAAAAACAAGGATATGAATCGACTAATTTGGTCGGGATCATTTTTCCAATTGAAATATTATCATAGTTTAAATTTTCCCAATCCTCTTCTACTAAGACAATTAAATTGAGATTCCAGGATTTCTTCATCTCACTCCTTTGGTCAAATGGTGATGGTGAGAGTAAATCTTATCAATATCTCAACTCAATCTATTATCCATATTATGTGTGAAAGAGGTGCAGTTAATACCATCAATTGACATAGGAAATCCCAATCGAGTCTTGTTTATCCCAAACAACCACGAATATCCACTACCCCTCCCACACGTACTGATGATCACCAAGTAATTCACAACTAATACATGATCTATTCCATTGTATATAAACCATAACCTAGTAAAGGGATAAAATGATCACTGACCAAAGCAACAATAACAAAAGAATATAAAACCAAATATTATTGAATTTGATAATAAAAACGGTTATTAGAAATTGAAACCAACATAAAAAAAGAGAGAAAATATTTCATAACATTAAGTTCATGAAATCCTACATTACACAAGGAAAAAACTCAACTTTCCCAATCACTCATAGGATTAAACCTCTATATGAAGGGAATATAAGAAGTGGGTGGAATAAGAAGACATTAAAAAACTAAAAATACAGAAAATATGGGAAATGAAGGAAAGAAAAATTTCTCCTAAAAAATCCTTCAACTGAAATATTGCTTCGGTTCTACCCACCAGACCCCAGAAACTCACCAAGGTCTCTTAATAAAGGTTTTACTAAATTTATATGGATATATATTTTAAGAAATTAAACAAAATTTGAAACATATATAAAATTTTATGCTTGAATTACTAAAGTCCACTTTTTCTACCTCAGGAGACTATGCACCTTCTTCATTTTGGTTTCATTCCAAGTAAGCATTAAAAAGTGGATTTTTCCATGAAATTTAATGGGATACTAAGTCTCAGATTCATCCTTATCCTCAAAATAAAATCACCTTATCTCGAGATTTGTATTCTGAGATATTAATCATTAATTGAGATGGTTTCCATTCTGTCGGCTAACAAACTTTTTCCATTTGATTTATTTTTATGGGCCATTGGGTGTCGAATTGGATCTGGGAACACAAGACACAGTTCAAGACTATGAGCATGTAAAACCTAATAAATAGGAATAACTCAATTTGGATCATAATTTTAATATTTATTCTTGAAAAACAGAAGCTCTATAAAATTACGAAATATCTAGAATTAACCAATTTTAACAATTAAGCCAAAAAATCACCAAAAATAATAAAATGATGAAAATTTTCTCAAATTTATCAATTGGAAGGTATTAAATCATTGAAAAAGACATGAAAATAATGAAAATATTATCTCCAACAATTACCTCATACATAACACTTGGACTCTTGGACAAGTCAGCATTAAAATCCAATCCAAGAAAATTCAAAAAACATGCTCATGTGATCGACCAATTCCACACGATGAAACAGACGATATCATGCATCATCAAAACCATTATTCCAAGTTATATATTTAGATCATTGAATATTTTTCCTCTTAATTTATCCTCCAATTCATATAAGACACCTACATCACATGAATTTTCTCTCATCTCACAAATGTCAATTTTCAACAATATTTTTTTCTTATCCAATCCAATGAACGAGTCACCATAAGCTTGATAAATTCTTACTTCTCCACCCAATGTGATTCAAGGAAATTTATTTGCCATTAGGACATTGTAGGGTTGTTCTGTGGTTTCCTTTTGGTAGGATTTTGATGTGAAAAAATCTAAGGCTGAATAAGGAGGTCTTTTCTCTTTTTGAATCAAAATTGAAAGATTCTAATTTTCACTTAAGAATGGTATCCTATTCACTCACATTGATAAAAAATCAGATCCATCAAAATAAAAACTCAAGGAATGTTTACATAATTCATCATTTTAGTAGAAAAAATTTAAATATTCTCAAAGATGATTTTTCATGAATGCTACAGAAAAGGCATTGTTTTCTTCATCCGTTAAAAGCTTCAGAATGGCACAGATTCTCTTATCATGAAATCACTAGAAAAAAGAACATATTTAAATAGAATAATTTTTTTCGTGTGTGATATCTTAAAATTTTTATTTTCTACCCAATGAATCACCAAATGTGGTCGCACAATACAAGACATCATCCCCCCCCCCACCATATAAGTTTAACGAGATAATGCAATTTAACTTCAAGAGCAGTTTGGATGGGGAAAATTGGATTGTAATGTGGCTAACCTAATATGATAATAATAGATTCTTAGGGTTACAAGGATTTAATGTACAAGTAAATCTAGAATGACAATGTTTCTTTAGAAAAGGGGTCTTTAAAAACCAATGAAGTGTCTCAATCATTTAAAAAAAACTTACCTCAAACCCTCATGTTTTGAAATGAATAAATCAAATTATGGTTAAAGAAATAATGGTTTAGATCTCTCATGAAGTGAGGTGAATGAATATAATATGACAAAAATGGTTCAAATCCCCATAGGAAAGTGATTTCAATGATAATGATAGTGAGATGTGGCATAAGATTCAAAAATCAGAGTACTTTTCAAGAAATTACCAAAGATTTAAACATGAAACAAAATCATTTCAGCATTCATTTAAGATCAATTTCCGGGAATAAACTTGTTCACTCATTGACATTGATTTCAAAAATTTAAATCATAATATTTTAAGCTCAAAATTTTCAAAAACACAAAAAAATGAAAAATAACCCCACAAAAATCTGAAAAAAACACTTTAAAAAAACAACAAATGAAAATCTTAAACTACAATGTTTCCACTACCCCACACTTACATGATGCAATGTCTGCAAGTCATTTCAATGGATTTAATTTATAAGCATGTTTTTTATTGAATCACAATAAAAAAGGAAAGTGTAAAAGATAAGTACAACCTGAATTATTGGTAGTGCAACAGTGAGTTAAGCTCCTAAGTTTTACACATTGAAAAACCAAAAGAAAAATAACAAAAAAAACATAAGATATTTATTAAAATAAACAGAAATAGTAACATGATGAGAAAAGAAGGATTGATCTTTGTTTAATCCCTAATGTGGGCCATGGGTTTTGACTACATCTATATGGGCACTTCTAGTTTGCTAACCCAAATATGATAGTGGGTTTATTTTCTTTCAGATGAACTAATAAAAACTTTTTTACATGATGTGCTTCATCCTTTTTATTGAAGACACCATTGGTGTAGTACATCAAATCCAACCCTAGGATGATAATATACAAACTTGTTGGTGGGGGTAGGATAACGAAAGAGTCCTCCTATTTTTTTCCACTTAAACAACCCCTTTTTCATTTTCCATTGATTTCTCAAGGTATTCTACATCAATGGAATAATCAAAGGAAATGTCAAAGAGTAATTCGTTTTTGAACAAAATTATGACTTGAAGAATAAATATGAAATTATTACCTTTCAAAGTCAGAATATTTTGTCCCTATTTCTTCAGTCATTTACAATTTAATCTTCCTATGTACTCTATCTAATAAATTACCATCATGTTTGGGAAGATCTATATGTTCCCCATCGGGTTCATGTTCTTTTTCATCCTCATCCACCAAGGCGACACAAGTGTTAGAAAAATCTGAAAATTTAAAATAAGGGGAAGTAGTACTCAATTCATATTATATAAAATAATAATGAAAAGAGTTTAGAAAAATATTATATTCCTTAAGTGGATTGACATCAATGGATTTTTCAGTGGAAAGAGCCACCTAGAGTTGAGTGTTAGTAGGTAGAGGTGGGTAGTTGGAATCCTCCATCTTCTCTTAAAATCCCTCATCTTTTGTGGTGTATTACTTAAATGGTGATGGATCATATACTTTGTAAGGAATAGTTGGATCAAGTATTTCCTCATAATAATTCAATAAGTCATCCATATCATGTTGATCTCCCACACATAGCTTAGCAATCAATTCTTCCTCCTTGGCCTCCTCGGGTTCTTTCTTAGGTTCCAGTTTCTCCATCAATGAAAAAACATATTGAAATGATAGTTATACATTTATGCCAAGTTTTTCTATATCTTTTTGAAGTTCTTCCACTTTAAATTTATCATTACCAATCTCTTCCTCATGTTGAACCTTGACCATTTCTTGATAAAATTATGGGAAGTACTCCTGAAGTTTAATGAATTATTTGGACAATCCCTTCAACATTGGGTATTCGATGTATCCTTTAAGTTATTCGGTGATATCCTTGAATTATTCCTCCATGATGATTCATGTTATATCTCCCCAGACCAATTTACCAAAGAAATAAACACAATCCTCTATAGACCATGGTGAGTTAAAAAATTTCTTTTATTTATTTATTTAAAAAGTGCCAAATATTTACAATTAGATTATTTTCACTACCTCCGCCACTACGGTGCTATGTTTTGACATGATCCAATCATGGGATGTAACACAAAAATATTAGATAGTTTGAAATGATATACAGTGAAAAAAATATGACGTATCCAAAGAGGATCACACAACAATCAAGTTGACACCTTAACATTTGAGAAAGAAGAAGAGATTATTTTTGAAATTGTTCGAGTTAGAAAACAAACTAATGTTACAACAAAAAAGAAATTAATGAAGATAAATATTAAAAGGAAATTGAAATATAAATAGATTGAAAACAACGATATGAATTGAGTGATCAAGACAGGATCATTTTTCCAATTTCAATGTTATCATAGTTCTAATTTATCAAATCCCTTTGTAATAGACCGATTAAAGCGAGATTCCAAGATTTCTTACTCTCAATCACATGGTAAAATGGTGATGGTGAGACTAAATATTACCAATATCTGAGCTCAATATACTCTCTTTATTATTCTTGATATAGTAGCAGTGAATACTATCAATTGAATTAGTAAATTCTCGGTTGAGTCTTGTTTATGCTAAACAACCATGAATATCCACTACTCCTCCCACACGTATTGACGGTCGCCAAGTAATTCCCCACTATGTCATGGTCTATTTCATCATTTATAAACCATAACCAAATGTATAGATAAAATGATCATTGAAAAAATATATAATATAAAACCAAATACGTTCGTACATGATAATAAAAACCATTATTAGAAATTGAATCCAACGTCACAACAGAGAGAAAAGATTTCGTAACATTAAGTGCATGAATTCAAACATTAAATAAGAGAAAAACTCTCATTCCCTAAGCACTCAGATGATTAACCCTCCATGTGAAGGGTGTCCAAGAATAAGGGGGAGGAAGAAGACATTGGAAAACTAAAAATAATTAAAATAGGGGAAAAAAGAATAGAAAATATATCCTCTATAATCCTTCCATTGAAAGTTTTCATCGGTTATTACCACCAAATCCTAGAAAATTGTCAAGGTATCTTCTTAAAGGTTGTCCTAAATTGATATAGATATATATTCTAAAAATTTCAATGATATTGGGCATGTGTATAAAATTTTATGCTCGAATTACTGAATAACGCTTTTTCAGCCCAAGGAGACTCTTCACCTTTCTATTTTTGGTTGAATTCAATGTGTGCCTTAATGAGCCACTTTATGCATGAAATTTAATGAGAGCATGATTCTATGAGTTATATTTCTCCTTCAACTAGAATCACCTAATGTGAACATATTTATTCTATGATATGCCTCATTAACTGAGGTGGCATCTATTTTTTCACTCAGAATTTTTTTTCCATTTGATTGATTTTTATGGGCATTGGGTGTCCAATTTGATCTGGGCCCAGAAGACAAAGTTGAAGACCACGAAAAAAGAAAACATAAAAAAACGAATCACTCAATTTGGATCAAATTTTTAACATTTATTCTGAGAAAAAAACTCTCTGTAAAACTGCTAAATTCCCCGAATTAACCAATTTTCACAATTAAACCAAAAAATCACCAAAATACTAAAATGATGAAAATAAGCTCAAATTTATTAATTAGAAGTGGTTAAATCATTGAAAAACAAATGAAATATAATGAAAATATTATCTATATCAATATTTATATCTCATGAGATCATTATGGAACATGATTCATTAGCCTAGATCCACTATTTAATTAGAAACATGTGGTTTTCTCAAGTTTACTATGTTAAGGGATGGGTGGTTAGACTAGTCCACTATGATATGAATTTATTGGTGGTTAATAGTTTCATATATTATGATTTTAAATCCCAATTATTATATGAAATGTTGGGTTTTTTATGATCTATTAAAATTTAATCAATGTATAGGAATCGAATAGAAACCATAGATCCCAAGAACACCATGCCTTTAAAATTCAAACCATATATATACTGTAAATTATGAAAATTTATCCTACGCATTTTATTTATATTATTGAAAATATTAATATTTGATTTAAAAAGATCAATAGGAATAACCAATTGAATCTTCCCTCCATGGTGTATCCAAATGCCATATGAAATCCCCCAAACAATTTGGGAGAGGCCCTATTACCTTCATGATATGCTAGTATCTAAAGATACAAAAGAGGAAGGAGGGATAGAAATTAGAAAGGGATACAAATTAAGCCATCGAATATCTTCAAAAATTCAACTCCTATTTTCATTGATAATCATATTTTATATATTCTTTGGGGATTCTACCCGATCCTTTGCATTTACTCATAAATTTCATTAACTTTTGAGAAAATTCATTTGTTTAGAACTATTTTAAACTATGGGCACCAACTCTCCCATGTATTGTTTTAATAAAGAATATCTTATATATATATATATATATGTGATAATAGAACATTATCTTTTAAATTTTTAGTTTCCAAAATGAATCATAACATTACAAAATGAACCATCCTATATAATTCATTACATTATGATTCAATTAAGTCATAAAATATGATTGTTTTAGGCTTCCTTTATACAATATATCCATATGATATAAATATGTATACTAAATAGAAAAAATAATTTCTCAATTATATAAACATGTTGTATCCTATGACATACCTACATTAAACCATATGACATATGTGTTTTAAGTTATATCACCCTAAATATCCCACATGAGCTAATGCCTTCTTGATATTATGCTATTTTCACCTTATATTGTATCATATATAATAAAATTTGGAACCAAGTTCAAAATTATTTTTGGATATCTCAAAAAAACTTTTGGAATTACATAATAAATTTATCCATGTATCACATTATATATAACACCTTTTGAATATCTATCCAAAAACATCATTTTGATAAACTATAAAAAATATTTTAGGGAAGCTCTTTGAGTTTGGTAAACCCCAATCCCTATTTAGTCAACCATAAATTGTTACCCCATAAAACATACATTGAAAAAAAATGTGAATTATAAAATTGAAAAATGCTTCAAAATAGTGACCTCTAGTAAAGAATTACTGATACTCAAGCTACAAAGGGATCTGGTGTGATCTCAATAAAACACACGTATCTCTATACATGTGTCCACCATTTTCGTCATATAAAAGCATAAATAATTATATAATCACTTTTTACAAGACCTAAAGTGACAATGAGAGATATGATATTTCAATTTTACACACTGATATTATAATATATGATTACCATTAAATATTTCAATGTGTTTGATAACTTTCTCACAAAATCATGATATATTTAGATAAAACATAAATATTTAATCATGACCATCTAAACCAAGACATTTGATAAGTAGTAATTAATTGTAGTAACCTATTTATGAAATATTTATGAAAATAAAATAAAGGGTACTTATAATATTAATTAAATTCAATTTCAATAGCTAAAATTATGAATAAAATCATTTTAATCATATAATTGATTTTTTTTTTAAAACAATTTCCTTTCATATGCAATGTTTTTTTATTAAAAGAAAATGATGATTAATTTATGGTAATATATATTTATATGAATAATTATTTAACAATAATTAGTAAATAATATGAAATAAGAATAAGAATATATTATATTCTAAAGAGTTGTTTTCACTATAAAAATTGTTTTTATTATACTTTATAATTTTATTAAAAAATTAAATTTCTCAATTTTAGAATTTTGATATTTTTTAATTAATCATATAAATATTTTCTTTAAATTAATTTTTGATATTTTTCTAAAAAGACTGATTTTAAGGTGAATTTTGAAATATATAGTTTTTACGAAGAAGATTATTTAATGAAATTTCTAGTATGTAAGTATGTCATAGAAATTTTTGAATCCTTTTTATTTAAAAAATATGTATTTTATAAGTTACATTATAAATATAAAAATATTTATCATATTTTAAAACCCTACATCTAATATTTTAGAACTTACACAATCTTTTCTCAAGAAATTATATTAAATAAATTATAAATTTCTTATTTTAAAATAAATTATTATCACTTTTAGAAATTAAAAAAAATTAAATGGATTTAAAATTTAGAATAACTATGTTGATAATATGTAAAATTTAACATTTTATTGTTTATGAATGAATGGTAAATTTCTACGTTAAAAACTAGTTACCAATGTAAGAGTAAATTATGGTTAAAAGGGGTTGACCTAGTAAAAAAAGTAAACAATGTTATAAAAATGTGTGATTAAGTGTTTTTGAGGGATTTATATAACTTATATCTTACTAAATCCATTATTTTGAAATTTGGTATCAAGATTACTTGAGAGTGGCTTCCCATTATTAAAAAGATATGGGTATTTATAAAAATATCATCCCTTCCCACTATAAATGGGACCTCCCACCACCCCTTTAATACCAATCATAAAATTAAGTTTCTTATTGAAATCATGAAAATTTTCTATCTTATATCATTATATTCCTTCGTGATATTCTAGATAAAAATATATTATCATGAGACCTCCTCTTCCACCAAATTATCCAAGGAAATAACAAATTGGTTAATGTGAGTAATATTTTTACTTAGCTTCTTTACTTTCAATATTAACAATAAAATTATAATTATCTAATATGTATAAGGTAAAATAATAATTTTTTATTTATTTATTGTTATTTTTTTAATAATCATTGACCATATTTACCATATTCCTATAAGAAAAATTAAAACATGATTCGTGTGTATGTGTGGACTTCCACCTATATGAAGGAATGTGTTAGTTATCATTCATTGTCTATCGTGGTTGGTATAAAAAGGTAAATTAATATAATTATGATATTTATAACCTATTTAATATTTTAAAATGGTGAACTATATTACTTATTTCTTCTATTATATCAAAACTAAATCAACATCCATGCATACGAGCTGACTGTAGTCTATGTGGAACGATGCATTTCCCTTTGAGTTACTCCCTCTCATGGATGGTCCTAATAATGGATTTAAGGGATAAATGGTATGTTTATGATACCATTAATATTTTTAAAACAAATTTAAAAACCTATTTATTATATTATGAACAAATGATCACTGTTAATTTAATCATTTAAAACAAGCACAGTAAGTGGGAAATATTTGTATTCATATTATATAATATTTTCCAATCAATTAATTATTCTTATAATACCTTAAAATTATGATATAACACAATAATATAAACTAAATAAAATAATTATTCTTCTGGTATAATGTTATTACATCTAATCAACTACATAATCATAGATTTATCATGGTATGTTCATGTTTAGTTTGGTTTAACCACCCATTTAAAAAATGTAATGAATTTATATCATTGATTCCTATGAAAACATAATTATAGGTATAATTGGATATAAAAATGTAAATAATTATTTAATTTTGGTTATATAATGATAACATTATTATTAAATTGATTAATTAATAAAACAAATTTCATTCATTGAGAATCATTGGAACATGATCATCGTTGTTTTCATCTTCATGAATTATAACCAAAACTAACTTGGAATGAAATTATACCTTAATAACCATCATGTAATATCTATTATAGTACCTCAAATAATCATATAACAATGAAATGTTTAAGAATAATTAATTCAAACATTGTAATTAGAAAATAAGTTCAAAATGATCAACATTACTAACACCAGATGTTGAAAATAGGAAAAAACTAACTAGAATACATGAAAAGAATGATTAAAAATTAAGATTATAAATGATAAAAGGTATTAAAAAATTATTAATTAATTAATTTAGATATATTTTTTTTATACTAGATTTTATATCATTTTAATATAATTAAAGATAAGCGGAAATGGTTTTCATCTTAAATTCCTTTCTCTGAGACATGTTTTGAATTAATGACATGATTTAATTTGTACGATGTATATGCTACATATTTTATATATTATATAATGGATTATATTTAATAATGGTATTTTAATTTCAATTAAAATCCCTCTATCTCAATAGTTTTGATTAAAATGTCACTCAATATGTATGGTTTTTCTTGGTCCCATCTTTTATTCTTTGAGACATCTTACATGTTATACACCATATTTCCTTATAAGGTGTTCTATTGATTAACTATTCCATGAATATTATATACTTTATAACCTTTTAATTAATCATATATAATAATCCAAATCAAGTTCTTTTCATCAAATGTATTTTGACTCAAGTGTTACCCTAGTTATAAGAGTTTTTGGTAACTCGATTTTCATTATTTGAGTTATGATCATTCTATTGAACTTATTTAATATATGTTGGGTGAATTATTACCTAGATTTTATTATTTGGTATTATATCATTTTTTTTCATAATGTAATTACATTCCTACCACATAAATACAAGTTGAATATTTTTTACCTTATTTAGTATATTGTTCATAAGATATATTTATAGATAAAATATTTTTTATTTTAGGTATAAAGTTTTATCTTGAACATTTTCTTCCATTATTAAGATATCCCTCCCAAATATTTCATTATAAGTTATTTTATAGTAATCTTTTATAAAATCATTTTTAATACAATGAATATTTTATAAATATTTTTAATATGTGGGTTTTCAATAAAGGTAATTCCAAAGTATTAAAATTGTTCCTTTCATAATCAAATGTTTTATATTTGGATCCAAATTTCCTAGAGAAAAAATTATTCCATTTTCAAGGATCCATTATTTTGGATTATTTTAAAATGTAAATGTTTTTTTAAATATTTTACTTTACCTTTTCAAAAGTAACTTTTTAAAGTTAAATATAAGTCCATAATTTACAAAAATGTTAAAAATGTTCTATGAAAGATCTAATAAGTATTCACCCCCATTTTACTTTACATATTAAAAAGGATTTAAACTCACTGGATTTATGATACATGATTTATCCTTTAATAAATATATATATTTATAATTTTTGGGATTGAACTCATTATATCAATCAATTTTATTCTTGATCCCTACTTATGTGATATCATTCGAATCATTCTTTTACAAGAATGTTTTTCAACTATGTAAACATCATTTGGAGTTTTCTTTAGTACACTAGGGAAATTTTCCTTTTGAAACCATCTAAATTGATTCTCTGTATGACTTATGTAATGTTCTATTCTATCAAATTAATTATCCATCACTACCTTTGTCTTGCCAAATCGACCTGTTTTATATGAATGACTTATGTCTAATTTCTTTCCATTTTTAGCACACTATATTTTCATCCATTTATTGAATGATGTTTACCTAGATTCTATGTTTAAATTGATTTCTAAAATTATTAATATAACCATATACCCATTTCTCAATACGATTTTAGTTTGAAGGATGCTTACATATAAATCTATTACATTTATTGAATAGAAAAATATTGAAAACTTATATATTTAATATTCTAATATATCCTTTTATTATTATTAATAATGAGATTTAAGTAGTTATTGTTTAACCATAAACCGTATTTCTCTCAATGTGTTATGATCATGTTATCCATTAACTTGTTATCGGGAAAAGTATTGGTGTTTTTTATTTTGTTGTTCTAATTGGACTGACTATTGTAAAAGTTGATTAAATTTTCTTTAATCATTATCTCATCTGATTAATGTATATTACATAAACAAGTGATGGGTGGGGCCTAATATTATATTGAACCTCGATGAATCGGCAGGTCTCATGAGACAAACATATCTTGATATTTTTTGTATTGTTTCCCATAACAATATATTACCTTGAAAATAAGATCACGATGTCTAAGATCATGATGTCTTGGATTATACTATGGAATTATCTAACTAATATTAAGAATTTCATCATTAAGAAACAATTTATTATTATCTATGTGATATTTTATTTTCCATTGTTATCTATGGATATATTATTCTTTCAATTTCATTTTTATGGAATTGTTATTTATTACGTGTTGATAATATAATTTTTATTTCCATCTTATGCTCACTTTTGACCTTTAATTATCATCACTTTTTTTACCCTTACAAATCATTTGAGGTCACCCCTTATTTTTTCCTACTTCCAAATCATACGAAAAAAAGTATTACATATGATTTTTATGACAAGATATCTTGGGTGAAGAATTTATGGGAGATGTCAAAGAGTCATTATGGATTAAGTAATTTTTTATATAGTGTAAAAAATTATATTAGTTGAGAAAGATAAAAGATTTATTAGTTTGTTAGTTTTCCTAATTATATAAATCTTTATACCTAAATGGTAATTGTACTGTGAGTAATGTAATATTTTATTTATGTCATGAAATTATTTTGTAGTTATGTCTAAATTTATAGTTGGTATTTAATCCATTATGTAATGTATTAGTTTTAATCACCAGACCTTGGAGTGTAGGTATGGGCTGTTATGGTTGGTATTATAGCATGGTTTAGATAACTTGGGAGATAATAATATTATCAATTGAGGATAATTTTGGAGTTATAATTTTTATCAATATTTTATAAGTTATGGTTGATCATAATTTAAAAATTTTAGATAATTTTAATGGTTCTTTGATGTAATATTTAATATTTTGGGGATTATGATAAAAGTAATTTAATGAAAACTATAGGGATAAATCATCTGGATAAGTGTAAGTATAGGTGTACATCCTAAGGTTTCGGTAAGGTAAGGATTGTGAGGTTATTATAGAAATTACATATATTTTTGAATATTGGAAAGTGGATATGATTATGCCAAAGATGAACCAAGGGGTAATAACCAAAAAAAATTGGTTGATAAAAGACTAGATCTTCACTTTGGTTCATGATGAGCGGACTTAAGACCGATCACCTAGATACAATATCTCAAGAGATATTCTATAGTCAAAAAAATATCATAATGAAAAATTCTAAAGGTTTCCATTCCTGATTACTTTAAACATTAGATTAACAAGTATGAGAAAACACATCTGAAAGTAAATTAGGTTTAAACAAGAGATTTATAGGATGAACCAAGTGTAAAAAAGTTAAAATGGAAGTATAATTAGTTGAAATGAATATGTCATTAGAGACTAAAACATGGGAGTGAGATCTAATATTCATATTGTCATTTAATAATAATTTATTTTATATTATCATAATAATTTTGTTTTTATTGTTTGGTTGAAACATGATCATAAAATTAATTTGATTAATTTTTTTATCCAAAAACCACTTTATCTTATAGCGTAATAATGGAGTATGCTAAAATGGTTTATAATTTTTTTATGTGATTTTTGAAATAGAAAAGAGATGTTTACATTTATTACCTAAGTTCGTAAGGATGATCTCTTAATATAAATTAAATATTTATACTCCTATCTATTTTCATTATTTATTGATAGATATTGATGATATTATGGTATATTCTAAAATTTATGAGAATTAGGGAACCATGTAATGATTTTTATTTAGTAGTTTTTAATTAAATTTATAGAACATATATTAAATGGTATCAATAAACATGATAATTAATTTTATGAAAAGGTTATATCTTTTCAGATAGTTCTTGTAGAACACATGATTGAGGTGTGGTTAGCACATATGTTTAATATATTATTGATGGTGTGGTAAAAAAGGGTTGATTTATTCTGATTAAAGAGAGTTAGATAGTATTGATATCCCTCAAATTAATTAATTATTTAATGAAAAACTAATGCATGATTTTTTTTGGTGAAGTTTATCTAATTTTTTGGATCATGATATATATATATATATATATATATATATATATGTACTAGTGTGTGACTTTACAAACTAGCGGTTGAATATAAGAGTTAACTTTTAATGGAATATCGGATATCATTATGGTTTAATGTCTTAGAGATTAAAATGACTACCAGAAAGGTATACAATGTATAATACATGATTAGAGTACATATAGGTTGTGATTCAAGATTTTATGAATGATTAATACTGTTTGAGGAAATATATGTAACTTGGTATAACCTAAGAGAGTAATACAGATGTCATATTATAAGTTATATCCTAAATGATGGATATATTAAGAATGCCCTGAAATATTTTCATCAATGAATACTAATTAAAACCGTGAGGATGAAATTTATTTAAGGGGTTAGAAGTAACAGAATGGGATTTTAATATATGATTAAATTTAAATTATTCAATGTGTTCGATATCTTACTCCAAATGCAACACCAAACATAAACAAAAAAAAATTATATTCTGATAAAATATAATTTTTTTGTGCAAATGTTGAAAAATATCCATTAAATTTCTAGGAATTAATAATATTAACCTCTTTATGAAATAATTATAAAATGAAAATATAGGATACTTTTAATATAAATTATTTTCAATTGGAATAGCTAAAATTACTAATATGATAATTTAAATCTTAGAATTGTTTTTTTCTAAAAAAAATTCCATTTATGTGCTATGTTCTTTATCAAAATAAAATTGTGATTAATTTTACGAAATATATAATAATATTAATAATTTTTTAACATTAATTGGTAAATAATTTAAATTAAGAAGAAGAGTAAATTTTGTTATAAAGAATTCGTTCACTGTAAATATAGTTTTTATCTAAATTTTATAATTTTATTTAAAAGTTAAATTTAAAAATTTTAGAATTCAAATTTTTTAATAAAAAAAACTTTTTGGAATCATCATAATAATATTTTCTTAATTTTAAATTGTAATATTTTATTTGAAATGATTTTTAAGGGGTATAATGCAATATGTTTTTTACAAATATAATTATTAAAGAACAATTCTAGTTTTTAAATTGCATTAAAAAATTTAAAACCTTATTCTATACAAAATTATTATTTTAAAATTTAAATTATAAATGTAAATATATTTATTCCCCTTTAAAACCTTTATCTGATATTTTAGAACTTATGTAATATTATTCTCAAGAAATTGGTTTTAAAACATTATACATTTATTATTTTAAAATTAATTTTCATCACTTTTAGAAATTCAAACTAATAAAATAGATTTAAAATTGGAATCATTATCTCAATGTTATGTAATAAATTCCATTTTATTTTTATTCACAAAGGATAAATTACATAGGTAAAAACTAGTTGTCGCTGTAAGAGTAATTTGCAGCTAAAAAGGTATAACCTATGAATAAGGATAAAAAATATTAAAAAATGTGTTATAATTTGAAGATTCTAGATTTATATGGATTATATCTTCCTTTCTTCATTAGTTATCTATTTCGGAGCCACTTTCCTTGAAATTGATTTCCCATTTTTAAAACTTATGGGTATTTACAAAAAAAATCATCCATTCTCACATCTAAAAGGGGAATCTCACCAATCCTTAAATACTACTTATAAAATTTATTTATCTCATAAAAAACATAAATTTTTACTTTCGTTATAATCTTATTACTTTTCCTTGAGCTTCTGATAAAAATATATTATCCTAAGCCTATATTTTTTATAGGTTTCTCTATGAAAATCTCAATGTGATCAACATGAGTATTTCTTCTACTTAACTTGTTTCCTTTATATAATACCATTGAAATAATAATTTATCAACCTAATATGGTAACATCAGTATTTTTTATTTAATATGTTTTATTATTTTAAGGTAATAATAATTAACCACATTTCCCCACTTCTCATAATAAAAATTAAAACATAGAGCATTCGTTTGAGTGGACAACCACATCTATGAAGTAATGTGTTTTATTTCCTTCACTACATACCATGGATAGTTTAAAAAGAGAAATTAATATATAATTTGGATATTTATAACTTATTTAATTTTATTAAATGATAAAACATATTAATCAATGCTCATATTCTATAAAAATGAAATCATCATCCATATGTATGCATTGACTATCATCTCGATGGAACGACGCATTCATCATTTCCTTAACACCTTTGATGGATGGTACTAAGAATGGGATTAATAGATAAATACGTTGTTTTTTATATCATTTATGTTATGTTATAAAAAATTGGATATCATTTTAATGATATGATCAACAAAAAATCATGATAAGTTCAATTATTTAAAACTAGAATAGTAAGAGGAATATTTTTTTTCAAGTAAGGTAGTATATTCATATTAGATAATATATTATTATACATTACTTCTTATCATATTACAATAAAATTATTATATACCAAACTAATAAAAACTAAACAATATCATTATTCATCTAGTACAATTATATTACAACTAAACCACAACATAATCATCTATTAGTGATGCTATGTTTATGTATGGGTCAGTTTAGCCATCTACTAGAACAATGTTATGAATTAATATAAATTATTACTATGTAAAATTAATTAATAGTATTGTAACACCATATATTTTAGGAAATTTACCATTTTATTATTTATTTTGAATTTATATAATAATTTGGTTTATCTTCTGGAGTTTCTAGATGGTTTTTGTGGTTTTTTGGAAGCATTTATAGGGGTGAATATTTGAGAAGAGTTGGGGAAAATGTAAAAAATATCCAAAAAACTATAAAAGAGATTCAATTATATTTTAGATAGGCACATGGTTTTTCAAAACCTTGAAGGTTCCTATGAGAAAATGTGCATGTGGAGGTAGTATCAAGTGCATTGTTGGCACATGATTTGTATATCCATGTGAACCAACCATATGAGGTGGTGGTTTGGAGATAGTGCCATGCACATAGTCTGTGTAAAACTTCCCAAAATGTGAAGGATAACCATGTGTCCTTCATTTAATAATCCCAAAATTATAGTTTAACTCAGTTTTAACCCCCCCCCCAAACCATATTTTCCCCTATCTTCACAAAATCTGAAACTCTGATCCTCACGTAGGACTTCTTAGTGGTTCCATTCAATCATGAAGTAGGTTTTTATGGATCTAATTATGTTGGATCTCTAGAATAAATGGTAAGTCTCTATTTTCTATCATTATCCTTAGATATCCTCATATCCTCTAACCTAGAATGTTAGATCTAATCGGTTATTGATAGGTTAATGATCTATGATGATTTTTTATGAGAGCTTGGTTGGATATATAGAAGAAAAGGTTTTTAACCTCAATATGGTGGTTCTTATGTTCTATTTACCATCATCACTTGTTAATTGTAAATTGGATTCTATTTATTCTCTAATTTTTTATGAACATTAATTCTTATCTTATTAAATACTTTTCTTTAATTTTTAAATTAAATGTTGAAATATTTAATAAAAGAAAACCCTCTCACTTAATGGTTTCTAAATCATGGTTATTTGAATGGATTTTGGAAAACAGTTTTGGTTTATGGTTTTAAATTATGGTTTGGATTTAATACAATAAATATGGTTAATGAATTTTAAAAAAATAAATAATTTTTTTATGTAGAATGTATTTTTTTGAGAACTCGGTATACATCGGTGGTGTGTGGTGATCTATTCATTGTATGGGGATAAGTTCATATGGATTTAGAAATTAGTTATTTACTAGATGCATGATGTTGTATTACCATGTGGCTGATTATTAGTGGATGAATCAGCACTTATGAGTAATAGGATTTTCCTTCATCATGAATGTGAGTGTGAGTGGATTGGTGTGGTTTAGGTATTCCAAGTGGTATTGAAGGATAAATTTCATTACTTTTAATTTAAAATGTTTTAAATAGGAAGACATTTTTTTGTTCCACTATTTGTTATAAATTATATTTTAAACTATGATATAATTTGTTATTTACCTAGTTTCATAAGTTTAGAAGACTCTTGAAGAACAAGTATTAGATATGATTACTCACCCATACAAATTAACTTTAGTGTGTATGAAGATGTTATAATTCATGGAACAGATAAAGGAATGGTATCATATTTCCCTAGTGGAGTATCATGATGCTATTTTACCTTGTTATGATGTTTGGAGGAAGTATTTTCTCTCATGGAGTTGTTAGAGTGATTCCATATTAATGTTTCTGCGTCGGGACATCCTTTAGTTTTCTTGAGCTTTGTTTCTATAAATTTTCACTTCTACTATGCAATTACTATTTTATTGATTTTTCATTTGAGTTTTAATGTTTATAATAATGAATTATATCTAGTTTGTTATTTTGTATTTCAACTTTATTAGTTGTAGTGTTTAAAAAAATCATCCCCAATGACTAGGTAATACCTTGGAATTTATTTCTATATTTTGGTGTCATTAAGATGAAACTATGATCAGTATTACCTCTGATATAGACAATGAAAACTTGTAGGGTAGGGGTGTTATAAATGGTATTATTCTTTGTTGGTTTATCATCTTTGGAATATATAAAGTTTATTGGAATGTCATAACTTTAAATTCCTAGAATAAAAATATATAGTTTACCTCTTTAGGTTAAACATCATGTTACAGGGGTTGTATGTGTACAGAAGGTGTTTTAGAAAACCATAGGTGTGTTGTAATATCATATTCATGGGTTTATCCAATGAGGGTAGAATATTATGAATTAGTAATGAGACTTTCCACTAGGAATTTATTTCTCACATTATGTTTGATGATATTTGGAAATTGGTTACATGGATTATCTCTTTTGATGATTTGAATATTCTAAGCTATCAGTTTCAAGTGTGTGATGAGTAAGTGGTGTTTTTTGTCAATAAAGAAATAGAATATTTTAGATTATTTAGAGACCCAAAATAATTTGTTTCATAAAACATAGTTACACTCTAACCATGGGTGAACCAAAAACATGTTCATTGAATTGTTCATGCTTTCCAAGTTGTTATTAAGGGAAATTAAAATGTTGTACCATTTTAATAATATGATTCACTAAAATTTCATAAATACAATCCACTAATCATTTAAATTGATTCAAAACATAAAAATAATTAAGTATGGATTAATATAATGAATAATATTTTTGATTTCCATGGAAAACTGGGTGATTTAAAGGTCAAGTTAGCAGTCTACATTATGGAGGATCATGTACACTAGTGGTGGGATTTATCTATCAAAGAAAAAAGTCCACCAAGGCTATATGTGTGTGGATATTGAATAATTTTTTAATAAAAAATTCTATCTTCCCACCTTCAAGATATCTTGAATGATAGATTTATTTAGAATAAAGAAAGAACATCTATTAGTGTCAAAAATATGTAGCTAATTTTATGAACATAGTTTATTTTTATCTACAAGAAGTTTCTATTGAGTCCTTAAAGGAAATATTATTTGAGTCAGTACTATGATAATAAATCCATTATAAGATAGTTTTTCTATGTATTCCTGATAATACATAGATTTCTAATAGAGAGATAGGTTTGTAAATGGATATCATAGGAAATCTGATTGGGGGAATTATGTTTGTCTCCTGAGGAATGGGTTGAAACTATAATGTAGGGAACAAGAGAAAGAGGGAAACCTACTTCCAATGTAGTAAAGAATAAAATAATCAATCCAATAGATCAATTAACATTATTCCACAATATAAAATAAACCATAGATGATTCCAAGATGATTATGTTTAGTATAAGAAGTGATATTGTTCGACACAACCCAAATAATGTCTTAGATTTAATTAGATGGGACATATCCAGCATTACTTCCATGGAGATATAAAGTCATTTGGTGGAAATACATATCACGTGTCTTAGAAATCTTATGTTTCAAATGGAATATCACATTGGAATAATTCTTATCCTCATAAATGAGTGATCCAATATAATTATAGGAAATCCATGACTGCTCATGTAATGAAACCATAGTAAGTTAACAAGGAATAATAGAGAGGAAGTAAGTAGTTGTATGGTGTTTAGTAGATGATCATGGATGAAAAATTTGGTATCTTGAATGTACAAGGTACCATTATATTTAACTCATTCCTTATGAATGTTTTGTTTGGTATTGGTGAATACAAAACTTTTATTTATTTAATTTACCTTAATCCAATGTGGTTTCATATCAAAATTATTCCACACATGATGCGAATCCAAACACCTATCATGTAGAGACAGTACAACAAATTTAAATGTGAATCTTATTCTATAATAATTTATAAAGTCTAGTTTGATTGGGAATTTTCTATTTTGGACATGGATTTATTTGAATTGATTATGGGGATAGATTCATTAGTTTCTTTCAAGTCACATATCAATTTTGATACATGATGGGTAAATTTTAAATATCATGATGTGATGGTGCATCTTTTTAAAGAAGTTTGGGATTTCAAAGATGGGAGAGAGGGACCATTAACACAAATGGTTGTAAATATTTCTTAACATTTATCATAAATCACTTTGAGAAATAATGAAATAATAGATATTAGAAATTCTACTACCATTGTGGATTGACATTCTTATGTGTTTATTAAAAAATTCACTAATTTTCCACTTGAAGTGGGAGTATAATTTTGAATTGATCCCATTTCATGGAAAAATAAAGTTTCAATTATATTGTATATAATTTAACCAATTTATTTAAAGGAGTTTAATATACAATTGGAAGAATTGGAAAGTAATGATTTCATAAGATTAAACATTTTTATGTATGTAGTTATTGATCATTTTGTAAAGAAGGTAGACTGTAAATTTTGAGTCTATAATGATTATCATAATATGAATATGGTTACAATAAAGAATAGATATCAACTACATTAGATTTATACAATTTTTGAGTGATATAAGGGAGCCCTATGGTTCTCTAAAATTGACTTGTACACAAGGTATCAACAACACCAGGTTAGGAAAGTAGATATTCCTAAAAAATATTTAATGAGACCTTATAGTCATTATGAGTATGAGGTCACTCCCAATAGTATTATAAATTCACCAATGTTTTTCATGGAATTGAGACATCATGTTTTTAGCAGTACCTATACTATTTTTTGGTATTTTTATTGACATTTTAGTTTATATTCCAAATCATAAACAACATGATTAAAATTTAGATATTGTGATCAACATTTCGTGTGAACATCAATACTATGAGAATTTACCAAAATGAGACTTATATATACTAGATGTTCACATCCTTGGAAACGTCATTTCTAAGAAAGGAATATTAATATACCCTACAAAGATCGTTTTTTGTCTCTTAGAGACCACTAAAATGTATTTAAGATATGTAGCTTTCTAGTTTAGCGTGTTACTATCATCAAGTTATTTGGGACACATCAGGACTCCCATCTCCAATAACAGTCCTCATGAGAAATGACTCTCTATTCCATTAATGTGTCGGTTTTCAACAATCCATTTTGAATCTCAAATCAAACCAAACTTTGGCACTATGTATTATATTTATAGTACGTATAAAGGGTTATTTGTTTTATTATGATTCATATGGATATGGACTTAGTTTTTTTCTCTTGAAAAGAGATCATGTGGTATCTTATAGATCAAGATAGTCATGAATTCATTAATATAGTTATCCAACCCATGATCTGGAAGAGTTTTTGGCAGTACATTCTTTGAAAAAATGACATCATTATCTATTTGGGGAGAAATTCACTATGTTTATAGATAATAAAATATTGAAACACATCTTCTCACAATGATATTTGAACTAAATATAAAGATAATGGATAGAATATATCCATGTATGCATTTAGATTCCTTTGAAAAAAAATGAAGTTTTAATTTTCTATATGGTGACTCTAATTCCTAACATGGTTTAATAAGCCAAGGATTCTTAGATATCAGATTCCAGTATCCTTACCATGATGTCAAAACTTAATGGTGGGGAGAGCATTGATTGATGGAAACAATATGGAAACTCTATGTATCATTTTTATGATCAAAATTTCATTCTTTAATATTCTAAATAACAACTACTTTCTGTATGCCACCACTCAAAATGAGATGATTTTCCCAGAATTAATAAGATATATATTTTTTTCTAACTTATTTCAAGTGGGTTGGCATAAAAATGAACATTTGAGAGTATTTCTCGAGATGCCTCACTTGTCAGTAAGTAAAGGATGACAACCAATGACCAGATGGTGTGTTGTAATATTTACCTATATACATCAGGAAATGGGGGAAAATAACTATATATTTGGTCAAAATTATAAAAATAATGGTTCAAAAACATAAAAAGATATTGGTAATTTTTGATTGGCTCACAAATTTGGTTCAATTAAACTCTATTTTTGAATCCAATATGGTCTTAGAATTGGAAAACATCTATATTTGGGATGCCAAAACGTTACATGGAAAACTAATTTCAATCATCTCTGACTGAGATCCCTATTTTACATCTAATATTTGGAAATATTTTTAAAAAAATATCGGGCACCTAGTTCATCAAGGTCATAACTTATGATTCTCAAATGGATCAACAATTGGAAAGGTTGACCTAAACATTAGAATACATGTTCTGAGTTTATGTTAGGAATTCAAAAAGGCTCATAATAGGACCATATACCTTTAGTGGAGATCTCATACATAAATAGTTATCAGAACGTGATATATATGGATCAATTAGAAGCAATGTATGTTCATCCCAAATGATCTTGAATTTGTTAGTAAGAGTCTATAGAAACATCACCGTTGAGTCCTAGCCTTATTTAGGAGATAACTGTGGAAATATAGATAATCGGGAAAAGGATGGGGATGAATCAAAGTGTAAGAAATATTATGTGGACTTTATTCATTAGAATTTATCATTAGATGTGTCAGATCATGTGTTATTGAATGTCTCTCTAAGGATAGGGCATCAATTTTTGGGTAATAAACTTAAATTGTTACCTTGTTGCATCATCCCTTTTGAAATATTGGAATGGATTGGTGTTGTGTCTTATTGGTTGGCCTTACCACTATGATTCAGCTCTGTAGATAATATATTTCATGTATCTAAATTGAAAATTTAAAATAATGATCATGACCATGTGATTCGATGTGACCACATTGATCTTGAACCAGACACTACGAGGCTACATGTGTTGATAAGGATTGTGGATATAGAAGATAAATTGTAACATGGAGATAGTTTCTATTTGGTGATAGTTTTATGGTATCATGGTCAAATTCAGAAAGAATCATGGGAAATCAGATGACATCATTCTAGAATAATCAACTGAAATTTTATAAATCACCACATATATCAATATTTCTAAGGATAGGAATCCTTGTGTTGGGGATAATATTAAATATATAGTTTCAGATATATTACCCGTTTACTATGTATTTTGAAGTTATATAATATTTAGGTTGAGTTTATAAAGTTTCTTGATGGGTTTTGGGTGATTTAGAAGAATTTATGGGGGTTCTTAGTTTGAGGATTATTAAGGAAAACCATGAAACTTATATATAAAACCATCCAAGAGATTATGGTGGGTTCTAGGTAGGAAAATAGTTAGTGCATTATTTTTCAAAATGGTGTGGGTGCACAAGAGATACCATAAATGTGGAGGTATTATCATGCACAAAATTGATGCATGGGTTTTTCAAATAATAGTAACTAACCATGTGAGGGGTGGTTTGGAGATAATATAATATGTATGGTTAGAACACTGTTTCCAAATATGTGTGTTCTAAATGTATTTTATACATTAAATGATCTGAAAATTAGTGTTTAACATGATTTTAACACCCAAACCCTCATTTTTTAACTCTCCTCTATGGTACTTGAACTCCACTCCTCTACTAAGGATTCATTATGGTTTTCATTGATATTGAAGCATGTTTTATGGATTTTAGTGAATTGGATCCCTAGATTCAATAGTAAGTCTTCGTTTTCTCTCTTTCTCTTTAGATATCCTCATCTCATCTCACTCAAGATATTATATATTTTTTTTATAGAGGTATCTGTGATCTATGATGTTTTTTGATGAGATGTTGTTTGGATGTATGTAAGGAAATAGGTTTCAAGCTTGGGTCTAGCGGTTTTTTAGTGTCATTTACCATTTTTATTACTTGTTAAGTGGTAGGTGCATTCTATATCTTCTACACTTGTTCTAGAACTTGAATTCCTGGATTATTATAATATTTTTCTTTTATTTTCAAAATAAATGTTATAAATTTAATAAATAAAATAATTCTGGTTAATGGTTTGGAAATCATGGATATTTAAATGGATTTTGGCAACCCCATTGGTTTATGGTTTTAAATTATTGTTCTTTTAAAAAATAAATATGATCCATGGAATATTTTAAAAGAAATAATTATTTTATATGGAACTAATTGTTGTGATAACTTGGAATACAAGGGTGAAATGTGTTTATATTTTCATTTTGTGGGGACTTTTTGGTATGGACTTCGTTATTAATGCTACATTAGAGGCATGATTTCCATTTAGCATGCATGTGGGTATGATTTTAAGGGTGTGGTTTGGGTATTTCATGTTGTATTTATGGTAAAACTTCTCTATTATAATTTATATTTTTTTATATTAGAAAACTATTTTGATGTTCCTCTCATTTTTATCAATTATGTTTTAAACTTTGAGACAAAATATTATTGTCATTGTTGCAGGAGTTAGGAAGTATATTAGGGAAATCCTACAAGATACGTTTACTCACCCCTATATATGTGCTTTAAGGAGTATAATGATGTTACTCTTCCTGAAATAGGGTAAATAAATGTCAAGTATTTCTCTAGTAGAGCATCACGATGCTATTCTATATCAGGAATATATTTGGGGCATTGATTTTCTGTCATGAAGTGGTTGGAGTGATGCATCATTGGTGTTTCTATGTTGATGATTCCTTGGGTTTTCATGACTTTCTTTTCCATAATTTGAACATGCTACTTTGATGTCATTGATTTATTAGATTTTTAATTTTAGTATTACTATTTATACTCATACATCATATAGCTGTTTATTTATTTATTCTTGATAGGTTTTAGTTTTTAAAAATTAAAAATCATCCCCAATGTATAGGTAATCCCTTCAAATTTATTTCTAGACTTTTTTTCCTTGGGGACATCACCTAAGGAAAGTAGCATCACTGAACCATCACAAACCAATATACAAGGTATGATATTTTCATCTCTAATTCATTTCCTAGAGATATGTTCTAAATTATGCACCATATTTCATTTGAATGGTGTATATACTGACTATTTTATATATTATATTATAGGTTATCTTTTAATCATGTTATTTCATGTTCAATTATAAGATATCTCTTTCAAGAGGTTTTAATAAAATGTTATTCAAGTTATAAAGGGTTTTCTTGGTTTTAATTAGGATTGCTTAAGACATGTTACATGTTAGAAAACATGTTTCCTTATATGTTTTTTTATTTATTTACTAGAACATTAATTTTATATAATTTATTTACTTTTAATTACTCAGATATACTATATCAAATATTGTTTTTTTCTTTAATTTTTTTAACTTAGGTGTCGGCCTAGTCATAAGAGTTTTCGGTAAGATAGTTTTTGTTCATTAAGTTATGATCATTCTCTTGAAATTATTTCATATAATTTGGGTATATTATATGTAACGACCCAAAGTTTCATTAATGGAAAATCCCTCTTGATCCCGTTAAATGTTTCTTTATGAAAAAAACGTTTTTATAAGATGTCAACTTCTTTAGTTTTATGTTAAGATTTGTGACCGTTACTTTTTAGCCGTTGAACAGTGATCATCTGAGTAGTATAAATATAAGGCTTTAACGAAACCATTTCTACTCAGAAAAATGAAGCGATGGCCTCATCCAGTAGAATTGCCCCTTACAAAGCCCATTTGTCGGAGCTCGGAAAAGAGGTGGCGTCTTTGGGCTTTTCCCTTGACCAAGCCCAAGATGAGCTTCATCAAGTCAAGCTCGAACGTGATCATCTACGGGAAAAATGGAAGTTGATAGAGATTACCACTCGAACGATGTTATCCGAGCAACTCCAAGAGTCTGTCACCATCGCACACCTTACCCTTAGGTCTAATGCGGCTATTTTAAGGGGTTATGTAACAAATAAGTAGCACCATGTTCATGTACATTATTTTTTGTATATAATAATGAATATAATTTTTTTGATACATTGTAATTAGTTTTTAAAGTACAAATGGTGTTTTTAGTTATTATTTAATTAAGAATTATATTTTATTAAATTAAAGGATTTTTGAATTAAATAATATTTTAATAAAATATTATTATTAATATTAAATTAATTTTTATTAAATATAAATGATCTTATAATTTTATGAATGCAATTAAAATTTTTATTAAGGTTTGAAAGCCATTCCTGTCAAAACCCGTGAATTTTTTATAAATGTCGGTTTTTATTTTAAAAGTGAAAATTCACATATTTAGAAAATTATTTAGATAAAATAAATATTATTTTTGGAATCAGGACATCGAAATTATCCAATGGTGAATTTTTCATAATTTTCTGAAATAGTCAAATTTTTGGGTAAAAATTAAATACCATTTAAATATATAATGTGTTTTATGACATCATAATGACCCAATGGTGATGTAATAAAATACCATAATCCTTATGTTCGGCCAATATGTGTTTTATCATTAAAATAATGAGTTTTTGGGTTTGTTTGACTTACTTTTCAAATCATTAATGGAGCCCTCAAGACTTATTCAATACTTTGCCTTTTTAAATTAATTTTCATGGGAGTATGACTCACCTCCACATAATCAACCCTAATTTTTTAATAAGTTCGGACCTTGGACTTGTAAAATATTTTTTTCCTCTTTCATTTTCCAGAAACCATGGGCAAATACCATGGGATGGTTTGTGGTTTGGACTATTTTAATATAAGGGGTTCCAAACCTAAATAATAAAGAATTCTCTCACCTTTCCTATATAAACCCACCCAAGCTCCCACTTCCTCCTCACTAAAATCCCTTGAAGTTCGTCCAACCTTTTCCCTACTCTCTCTAGAATCCTCTCATGGTGCCCCAAGCTCCCAAGAAGCCTCTCACAAGCCTCTCTCTAGCCTTTGGAAGCACACTTCCAAGTAAGGGTTTTTTCTTCCTTTCTCATTTTTGTCAATTTTCTTTAAGTTGTTTTGCCCTTTTAATTTCAATTATGAATGTTGGGGTATGGTTTAGCACCTCCCACATACTGCCATCTTATTGTTTTAATGATGGTAGAACCCTTTCTCTCTCATTAAAAGCCTCCCATGTACACCCGTTACTATGCCGAAATTCCGAAAGGAACTTCTCTCTCTTCTTTTACATTCAAGCAATACTTTTGTATCATGAATTTAAATTCCATTTCAATTGTTGGGACATGTATATATATGACATCCTTACTGTCCATTACATGTAAATATGATGAGGAACCCCTTTCTCTCTCGTCAACCTTTTTTATGAATTCTTATGTCACGCCGTTTTGCTGCCGAAATCGCACCGATTTTCTAAGCGAATGTCTTTGTGTAGTGAATACCATGCTCATTTCTCCATCAAGGGTATTCACCATTATGCACATTTAAATATTTATTATAAAGTTTCATGTATGAATTCCACATTCCTTTATCGTGGAATAAATGATTATGTTTTATGAATCCATGTTTTATGATCCATGTGGCACACTTATGCATGAAATGAAATGTTTAAGAAGGGTGCGCCCTTTATAGCGCTCCAATGCATTGGGTAAAGTATAGTATCATGAAACGTCATGTTCAATGAGTGTTTACTCATGCTAATTCAAGTGCAACGAGGGTTTACTCGTGCTTCAAGTGCAATGAGGGTTTACTCATGCTCCATGTGCAATGAGCCTTGGCTCATGCTAATTCAATGTTAAGTGTTGTTGCCACATTTCCATGTTATGATTATCATTCATTTATCATGCCTTTATGTTCATGTTTCTATTATGCTCTATTGATATGCCCATTTCCTAACATGTATTTCACTCCTCATGTTATTCATTTTTTACTCCCTTACTGGGCTTTATAGCTCACCCTTTTCTTATGCATGTCCTCAGGTTATCCCATGAAATGCTAAGTACGAAAGATTATAGTGGTCATGTAAAGGAAGTTTTCAATAAAGATGTTGTATTTCAAGTTTAAAGTATTTATGCAATGATCCTAAGCTCCAAAGACACTAAACCTCTCAATCTTCTTTGTTGGATCAAGTGAAGTTTTATGTAATAAAGCATGTTTAAGTTGTAATAAAAAGCAGGGTTGTCATAGTTGGTATCAGAGGATAGGTTTAGTTATTTTTGGGATTAGGAAACCCTAGTAAAGCCTTAGATACAAGACTAATCATAATAAAAACATCCCTAAGTTTTGGTAAATACTAAGTAAGTGGTTTATAAAACAAATACATCCCTTTCTGGATACGAGCAGGTAGAGGCGGCTCAGGCACAGATGTATCCTAGGGGTAAAACCCGAAAACACCGCTTTGAGCTAGACTCAAATGGGAACTGGTGCACGACAACGGGCCTTGCTGCACTCTTGGTTACAACACTCCCGGGGGATATGTTTTGATAAATTCACAATCTTAGTATGAACCATTATTAAGGGAAAAATGCCCCTAAGAATATATGTTAGAAGGAAGATCATGAAAAGCCTGGATTGAATCCTATAGACTCATGAGTTAAAGAGATTAAAGTTTATTTATAAGTCATCAACTTTTGTCTTTGGATTACCCTTTATGTGTTACCCCTAACTTTCCTTTTATTCCAGCCAATGGCCGGTAATAGGAGAACTCGGGCTAACAACCGTTGTGAAGATCAGTGTGATGATTGTACTTATGAGATGCCCAATCCAATGGGAGCGGGAATCTCGAACTTTGTCACGCTTCTCTCTCATCTAACTCAAGTTTTGAATAGAAACACTGGTCAAGAGGAACGTTCAACCCCCCCCCCCCTAAGAAAGAACAAGTCGCTATTGAAAGCTTCATGAGACAAAGGCCTCCTACTTTTAGTGGATCATCCGATCCCACGATCGCTGAACAATGGATCAACTCCATTGAAAAGATATTCTCCATCCTCCAATGCTCTGAAAAAGAGAAGGTTCTCCTGGAGGCTTATCGTATGGAGGGTGAAGCTGATCAATGGTGGACATTGATCAAAAATACGAAGCCTGAGGAGGAGATCGAGGCTTTGGAATGGAAGGTATTCCGGAAGATGTTTTTCGATAAAACTTTTCCACGCACCCTTCGTCTTAAGATGGAAAGGGACTTCCTTTCCCTCAAACAGAAAGATGAAGAATCTGTGGGAGCGTACGAGGCAAACTTCACAAGGCTTGCACGATACGCTTCCGGCTTTTTCGTTACCCCCGAGTGCAAGGTTGACCGCTTCTTTGGTGGACTGAAGCCTGGCTTGCGGAAAGCATTAGCGATCCGTGACTTTGACAGCTATGAGGAAATTGTCCGATGTGCCCTCAAGGTTGAAATGGAGATCGGAGAATCATAGGGGTATCATGGGGACAAGAAGCGTAAGGTGGACTTCAATGCTGGTGGTCCGATGGATAAATCCAACGGCGCTAAGAAATTCCAGCACCCCACTTGCCAAAAGTTTGGAAAGAAGCACCTTGGAAATTGCCTTAGGGGGACAAGAAAATGCTTCAAGTGTGGAAGAGAAGGGCACCTAGCTGTTAACTGTCAGCAAGAAGGACCCGCGGCTGCAACAGAGGAGAGGAACGCTCCGTTCGAACCTCAACGTATTGTTCAATGCTTCAAATGCAAAGAACCGGGTCATTTTGCGAATCAGTGCCCTAATCCAAGGGTTATCGGAGGCAATCAACAACCTCCAAGACAGCAAGGAAGAGCTTTTCCCATCACTTCTGCCGAAGTGAACCACGACAATGAAGTGGTGATAGGTACGCTAGTTATTCATTCAAGAATAGCGAACATACTTTTTGATTCAGGTTCTACGCATTCTTTTATATCTCAAAAGTTTAGTAGAACAATCCCTACACCACCACAAGTCATGGAAGTTAAGATGTCGGTGAGTACGGCAAATGGGGCAATCATTGCATCCCATGAGTATAAGTCCTCCCCTGTTATAATATGTGGATTGAATTTCCCATCGAACCTCATAATACTCCCTTTGGTGGAATTTGATGCCATTCTTGGCATGGATTGGCTTTCCTTAAATAGAGCCAACATAAATTGTCGGGAGAGGGAAATCACACTCCATATGGAGAATCGACCCCCGATTCTTTACAAGTGTCAGGAGGAAGATGAATATCCTTTAGCTCCATCATCTCAAGCATGGATATTACTGCCTTATGAGCATGCATATCTGGCTCAGATGATTAAGTCCAAGGAAGAAACCACCCTTGAAGAAATGCCTATTGTGAGGGAATCCGCTGAAGTATTTCCCGAGGAACTTCCTGGTATTCCTCCAAGAAGAGATGTTGAGTTCTCAATTGAACATATACCTGGGGCGCTACCAATATCCAAGACTCCATATAGAATTGCTGTTGTTGAGCTTGAAGAGCTGAAGAAACAACTACAGGAGAATCTGGATAAAGGGTTTATACGCCCAAGTGCATCACCATGGGGTGCACCAGTCCTCTTTGTCAAGAAGAAGGATGGGTCAATGCGGCTTTGCATCGATTATCGTGAACTTAACAAAATCACGATAAAGAACAAGTATCCTCTCCCAAGAATCGATGACTTCTTTGATCAGCTGCGTGGAGCACAATACTTCTCCAAGGTCGACTTGCGGTCGGGATATTATCAAGTAAGGGTGAAGAAGGAAGATATCCCCAAGACTGCTTTTCGTACAAGGTACGGGCACTATGAATTCATAGTAATGCCTTTTGGACTCACCAATGCTCCAGCAATATTCATGGACTTGATGAATAGAGTCTTTAGAGATTACCTAGACAAATTTGTGGTAGTCTTTATAGATGATATTCTAATATACTCCAAAACCAAGGAGGACCAATGGGAGCATTTAAAAACTGTACTAAAGACTTTGCGCAAGGAGAAGCTCTATGAAAAGTACAACAAGTGTGAGTTTTGGTTGAAGGAAGTCTCATTCTTGGGTCATATCATCACAAGCAATGGGATATCTGTGGACCCCTCCAAAACAGATGCAATTGAGGGATGGCCGAGGCCAACATCGGTAACTGATATCCGTAGCTTCTTGGGGTTAGCTGGATATTATCGACGATTTGTGAGAAATTTCTCACGATTGTCCAACCTTCTTACCAAGCTAACTCGAAAGGGAGTAAAGTTTTCTTGGAGTGATGAATGCGAAAAAGCTTCAAGGAGTTGAAAAGGAGGCTTATCACTGCACCCATGCTCACTTTACCAACAAGTGGGGAGCTTTTTGTGGTATTCAGTGATGCTTCGAAGAAGGGATTAGGATGTGTGCTGATGTAGAATGATAAAGTGATATCTTATGCCTCAAGGCAGTTGAAAATCCATGAGCGAAACTATCCAACGCATGAGCTGGAGTTGGCGGCGGTGATCTTTGCCTTGAAAATCTGGCGGCATTATCTCTATGGAGAGAAATGTGAGATATATACTGACCACAAGAGTCTTAAATATATATTCACACAGAAAGAGCTTAATATGTGCCAGAGAAGATGGATAGAGCTCATCAAGGATTATGACTGTTCAATACATTACCACCCTGGGAAGGCGAACAAGGTGGCGGATTCCCTAAGTAGAAAGGATCCAGCAATTCTATCAATGATGAGAATTGAGAAGGATCCAATCTTCTTAGACTTGATGAAGATGGAAGTGGGAATCATAAAGAAGGGAACATCATCAATCCTTTCACAAATGATTGCTCAACCATCTCTTTTGGAAAGGTTAAAGGATGCTCAAAAGGATGATGCGGGAATCCAAGAAAAAGTGGAAGCTATCAAAAAGGGAAAATCCTCAGAGTTTAATGTTAATGAAGAAGGAATTGTGCGGTTTGGGAAAAGACTATGTGTTCCATCAAGTTCGGAGCTGAAGAAGGAACTTTTGGATGATGCACATAGTTCAAATTTCTCTATTCACCCAGGGAGCACAAAGATGTATCGAGATCTCCGAGAAAACTTTTGTTGGGATAATATGAAGAAGGAGATCGTTGAATATACATCAAAGTGCCTGGTGTGTCAGCAAGTGAAGGCAGAGAGGCATAAGTCTAAGGGGATGATGCAACCATTGCCCATACCAAAATGGAAATGGGAGAACATCACCATGGATATTGTCACCGGACTTCTAAGGACATCCAAAGGCAACAATGCAATCTGGGTTGTCGTGGATCGTCTTACAAAGACTGCACACTTCATTGCTATTCAAGAGGATTTCTCTTTGGATCAACTGGCACGGATATATATCAGGGAAGTGGTATGGTTGCATGGAGTACCACTATCTATTGTGTCTGATCGAGATCCAAGATTTACCTTTATGTTTTGGAAGAGTCTTCAACATGCTCTGAATACTGAACTAAACTTCAGTACGGCCTATCATCCTCAAACTGATGGCCAATCCGAGCGGACTATCCAAACACTTGAGGATATGTTGAGAGAGTGCTGAATGGACTTTAAAGGAGGATGGGATCAACATCTTCCTCTGGTTGAGTTCTCTTATAATAATAGTTTCCACTCGAGCATCCAAATGGAACCATATGAAGCCCTGTATGGGAAAAGGTGTACAACACCTGCATGTTGGGATGAGGTCGGTGAACGTAAGCTGATTGGGCCAGAAATGGTCAAAGAAATGGTGGAGAAGGTGAAAACCATTCAGCAGCATATCAAGGCAGCCCAAAGTCGACAGAAGAGTTATGTAGATAATTGTCGACGAGACCTTGAGTTTAAAGTCAGAGACATGGTGTTTTTACGCATATCTCCGTGGAAGAAGGTCATGAGGTTTGGAAATAAAGGGAAGTTAAGTCCAAGGTACATCGGCCCATTCGAGATTCTTGATCATGTTGGGGTTGTGGCCTATCGACTAGCACTTCCACCGACTATGTCCAAGGTGCATGATGTCTTTCATGTATCCCTCTTAAGGAAGTACATATCGGACCCTTCACATGTACTCTCTTCCGAGGTGGTACAATTGGAAGATGATCTTTCTTATGAGGAGAAACCAGTGAAGATCTTAGATCATAGAGAAAAAGATCTACGAAATAATACAATTCCCCTCGTCAAGGTGTTGTGGAGAAACCACAAGTTTTAGGAAGCAACTTGGGAGTCGGAGGATATGATGAAGCTAAGTTACCCACATTTGTTTTAGTGTGGGAAAAGGAAAATTTTGAGGGCGAAATTTCTTAAGGGGGGAATGTTGTAACGACCCAAAGTTTTATTAATGGAAAATCCCTCTTGATCCAGTTAAATGTTTCTTTATGAAAAAAATGTTTTTATAAGATGTCAACTTCTTTAGTTTTATGTTAAGATTTGTGACCGTTACTTTTTAGCCGTTGAACAGTGATCATCTGAGTAGTATAAATATAAGGCTTTAACGAAACCATTTCTATTCAGACAAAGGAAGCGATGGCCTCATCCAGTAGAATTGCCCCTTACGAATCCCATTTGTCAGAGCTCGGAAAAGAGGTGGCATCTTTGGGCTTTGCCCTTGACCAAGCCCAATCTAAGCTTCATCAAGTCAAGCTCGAACGTGATCGTCTACAGGAAAAATGGAAGTTGATAGAGATTACCACTCGAGCGATGTTATCCGAGCAACCCCAAGAGTCTGTCACCATTGCACACCTTACCCTTAGGTCTTATGCGGCTATTTTAAGGGGTTATGTAACAAATAAGTAGCACCATGTTCATGTACATTATTTTTTGTATATAATAACGAATATAATTTTTTTGATACATTGTAATTAGTTTTTAAAGTACAAATGGTGTTTTTAGTTATTATTTAATTAAGAATTATATTTTATTAAATTAAAGGATTTTTTAATTAAATAATATTTTAATAAAATATTATTATTAATATTAAATTAATTTTTATTAAATATAAATGATCTTATAATTTTATGAATGCAATTAAAATTTTTATTAAGGTTTGAAATCCATTTCTGTCAAAACCCGTGAATTTTTTATAATTGTCGGTTTTTATTTTAAAAGTGAAAATTCACATATTTAGAAAAGTATTTAGATAAAATAAATATTATTTTTGGAATCAGGATGTCGAAATTATCCAACGGTGAATTTTTCATAATTTTCTGAGACAGTCAAATTTTTGGGTAAAAATTAAATACCATTTAAATATATAATGTGTTTTATGACATCATAATGACCCAATGGTGATGTAATAAAATACCATAATCCTTATTTTCGGCCAATATGTGTTTTATCATTAAAATAATGAGGTTTTGGGTTTGTTTGACTTACTTTTCAAAGAATTAATGGAGCCCTCAAGACTTATTCATCACTTTTCCTTTTTAAATTAATTTCCATGGGAGTGTGAATCACCTCCACATAAGAAACCCTAATTTTTTAATACGTTCGGACCTTGGACTTGTAAAATATTGTTTTTCTCTTTCCTTTTCCAGAAACCATGGGCAAATACCATGGGATGGTTTGTGGTTTGGACTATTTTAATATAAGGGGTCCCAAACCTAAATAATAAAGAATTCTCTCACCTTTCCTATATAAACCCACCCAAGCTCCCACATCCTCCTCACTCAAAGCCCTTGAAGTTCGTCCAACCTCTGCCCTACTCTCTCTAGAATCCTCTCAAGGTGCCCCAAGCTCCCAAGAAGCCTCTCACAAGCCTCTCTCTAGCCTTTGGAAGCACACTTCCAAGTAAGGGTTTTTTCTTCCTTTCTCATTTTTGTCAATTTTCTTTAAGTTGTTTTTCCCTTTTAATTTCAATTATGAATGTTGGGGTATGGTTTAGCACCTCCCACATAATTCCCTCTTATTGTTTTAATGATGGTAGAACCCTTTTTCTCTCATTAAAAGCCTCCCATGTACACCCGTTACTATGCCGAAATTCCGAAAGGAACTTCTCTCTCTTCTTTTAAATTCAAGCAATACTTTTGTATCATGAATTTAAATTCCATTTCAATTGTTGGGACATGTATATATATGACATCCTTAATGTCCATTACATGTAAATATGATGAGGAACCCCTTTCTCTCTCATCAACCTTTTTTATGAATTCTTATGTCACGCCGTTACGCTGCCGAAATCACACCGATTTTCTAAGCCAATGTCTTTGTGTAGTGAATACCATGCCCATTTCTCCATCAAGGGTATTCAACTTTATGCACATTTACATATTTATTATAAAGTTTCATGTATGAATTCCACATTCCTTTATCATGTAATAAATGATTATGTTTTATGAATCCATGTTTTATGATCCATGTGGCACACTTATGCATGAAATGAAATGTTTAAGAAGGGTGTGCCCTTTATAGCGCTCCAATGCATTGGGTAAAGTATAGTATCATGATACCTCATGTGCAATGAGTGTTTACTCATGCTAATTCAAGTGCAACGAGGGTTTACTCATGCTTCAAGTGCAATGAGGGTTTACTCATGCTTTATGTGCAATGAGCCTTGGGTCATGCTAATTCAATGTTAAGTGTTGTTGCCACATTTCCATGTTATGATTATCATACTTTATCATGCCTTTATGTTCATGTTTCTATTATGCTCTATTGATATTCCCATTGCCTAACATGTATTTCACTCTTCATGTTATTCATTTTTTACTCCCTTACTGGGCTTTATAGCTCACCCTTTTCTTATGCATGTCCTCAGGTTATCCCATGCAATGCTAAGTACGAAAGAATGTAGTGGTCAGGTAAAGGAAGTTTTCAATAAAGATATTGTATTTCAAGTTTAAAGTTTTTATGTAATGATCCTAAGCCCCAAAGACACTAAACCTCTCGATCTTCTTTGTTGGATCAAGTGAAGTTTTATGTAATAAAGTATGTTTAAGTTGTAATAAAAAGCAGGGTTGTCATATTATACCCTTGATTTTATTATATGGTATTATATCATTTCATTATATGGGATTATGTTCTGATCACCTAAATCCTTTTTGAATATTTCTTAACTTCTAGAGTATGTTTCCCATAAGGGATATTGATAGCTCAAATAACATTTTATTGAGTTATAATGTTTTATATTGAACATTATTATTTAATGATAGGGTTATAACACCTTAATATTTTATCATTTGGTGCTTTATTATCCTCTTTGGGAAATTAAATTTTTAATAAAAATATTTTTTTAATATTTTTACAATGTTGGTTTTTAATAAAGGTAATTTCAAAGTATTATAAAGGTTCCTTTCAAATTAAAATATTTTATATTCAAATCCACCTTTCCTATAAAAATATATTTTTTTTCAGTTTCAAGGTACCATTATTGGATATTACTTTTAAATGTTAATATTTTCAAAATATATCACTTCACATTTTCAAAAGTTACTTTAGAAGGTGGCATGTTTGTTTTTACTATAAATAAATTTTAAATATATTTTTTAAAATATTTTTTATGTTCTCGCCTTTATTTTCCTATTATTACTCAAAAGTTTATACACTCATTGGATTTATGTTACTTGGTTTTTACTCTAACATATATATATATATATATATATATATAATTTGGGGTATTGAACTCATAGTATTAAAAAAACTGATTCTTCATCCCTACATTTGTGTTACTATTTTAAGAATTCCTTTACAATGATGTTTTTAATCTATGAAAAAAATCCTTCAATGTTTCCTTTTTTATTTTAGGGATATATTCATTTGTAACAATACATCTATTTCATTATATGGATTATGTGAAGTTATTTTCTATCAAATAAAAGATCCATCATTTCCTAGGACATTCCAAATCATCATATTTTATAGGAATCATTTTATTTTTAACTCATTTCCTATGTGAACACTCTATATTTCCTTTATTTGATTGAAGGGTTTTCCCTTAGATTCCATACATAAATTTATTTGTAAAATTATTGACATTACAATATACCCTTTTATTTATATGGTTTTAGTTTGAGGTATTCTTACATAGAAAGTTGTTCTATTTATTTATTGGGGAACAATTGAAAATATATTTTTTTTATTCTGATATAGAAGTTAATTGATTAATTAATAAAGACAAATATGAATTATTTAACCATACACATTTTTTCTAAAGATGATTTATGAACATTTTATCCCTTTTATTAACATAGGGAAAAATTATTATTGATCTACATGTTGTTATTTTAATACATATATTTATTAGAAAAATGGATTATGTATTTGTTACCTATTATCTCATATGATGAATGTATTATAATTAAATAGGTGATATGTGGGACCCAAAATTATATATCCCCTCAATGCATCTGCAGGTTTCATGAGACAAACAAGTTTGGATATTTTTTTCAGTCCTTCCCATAACAAAAAATTCCCTTGATGATAGGATCATTATGTCTAAGATCGTGATTTATTGGCTTATAGTGTGGAATTATTTGACCAAAAATTTGAATTTCATCACTTAAAAACCATTTATTTTTGTACATGTGATTTTTCATTTTCATTGTTATCCATGGATATATTATAATTTCAATTTCATTCCATTATATAATTATATTTTATTATATATTCCTACCAAACTATTTTTTCTCATTATATTCTCACTTGTGATCTTCTATTTCCATCACATATATTTACCCAAACTAAATGTTTGTTCTCTCCCATTCAAATGATTCAATTTCCCCTAATTATGAAGAAAATTATTATGAATTATATATCTAATAGATAGATTGTGTGGAAAATTTGGGTGAGATGTTGAAAAATTATTATAGATTGAGTAGTTTATTATATATTAGGAATATATATAATGCAATATTTTCTTTAAGTCATTAAATTACGGATATTTTTGTTAGGGATTATACAATTAGTATCAAATATAATTTCTAATGTATTTATTTTATACATTGGAACTTGGGGTGTGGGTCTTTGGAGTTATAGTCAATCCCTTATATACTCATAATATATTCTCCATTATCTAAGTTAGACTGACCAGGTTGATGAATACATAACATGCCATTCATCTAAGTTGATGATCATATCACATTATCCTCATTCCTGTAGATAATCACATGATATATTCAAACTATTTATGGAAATAAATATCCTCATTTTATCTTAATTTCAGGATTAGATATCACACTCATCATACAAGAGGCAACATCATATCTTTATTAAGCTCTAATCCTGGAAATAATCAACAACATACCCAACCACCACCGACTAGCATACCTCATGGATTATGTAATAAAGGTATAAAAGTATTAAATTTATAATTATAGTTATATTTCCAAACATAGGTATGTGGAATTAATATGAAACGTGAGCCCCTATTATACTAAAGTAATAGTGTATGTCACATCATGTGGCATACATTACGATTCATCCATCACACAAAACCTATTTTATCCGCATTAAGAAAACTATATATCCCAGTATAAGAATCGTACTCACTTTAACCTTTATATTTCATCAAAAATTATAATACTCCATGATGAACATCAATTAGGGATAACTCAAATTCATAATTTTAGATTTCAATTATCCTTTCCCTCCTTGAAATATATTCCACCAACATGAAAGAATGATATAGGGGAGAATAATTTTTTTATAACTTACTACATTATATATTATTAAACCCCTTTAATAATCTTATCAAAAACAATCATAAGATTCAATTTCATCATTTCATATATGATATACTACCATATCATCCTTATATTTTATGAACATTTAAGGTTTTTTTAAACACATTATATCTCAATGATATTCTTCCTACATCTCCATGCGACCACTTGATAAAACCCACCCACTAAATCTTTTAGTGAGTAAAATATATGAAGAAATATAGTTTTTATAATATTGATACTCAGGAATCATATTCCTATTGATAAACTCCTTGAACAATGTATTCAAAATCATTTTCCTCATAACAGAAAATCTTACGATGCTGATAATTTTTATTCTAGTCAGAACTCTTTATAAGTTCATCATTATCATCAATATTAGTTCATATTCAGTCATACTTTTTCCTTGGAATATTTTTATAATTAATATATCTAATTACATTTTTCTTGTTTTGATATATCCTAAACCCTTTAGGATATTAAGTGGCATTCACATTTTATATTGACATGCATAATATTTTAATTGTAAACATCAAACTTATATAAACCTAAATGTCCTCCCACTAATCTCTTAGACATTATATTATTTTCAGAAAATATTGATAAGACAAAAAAACTGCTTTTTTATACTAAATTACACATATTTACTTTAGTGGGAATGTTAAAAAATAATATATATTTTTTATATCATATATGGTATTATAAGTGTTTCGATAATTATTCTAAAAAAGAGACTATTATTTTAAAAAATATCAAATAATATAAATCATTCAAACTAGTGTGTAAACAAATAGTCATATTATTAATTCATAATAACACTTTGTTTAAAACATCACTTCTTGTCACATAAGAAGTAAATAAGATCAAACTAACATAATATTTATTCCTATATAATGGTCTTTATGTAACTAATCTCATCCAAAACCTTGATGTATCAACCCCTTTCTCAACTAGTTTATTGAAAAATTTAATTTTTATTTTTTAATCATTCATCAATTCTAAAGAAATTTATATTTATAAATCATGGGAAATATAATGTTGGTATCATATAACCTTCAGAATATATGTATTGAAAAATAAAACATTAATGCCTAAAGATGACTCTCCATAGAGTTTCATGTGACCCTTCAAGTATTTTGGATGGTTCTTTCTCTAATGTTCAAGTTTTCCACAATGAAATAACTTCTTTTACATCCCATTAATTTTTTTAGATAGTTGTGAGGATTCTACATAACCTCTCTTATTATCCCTCTCATCAAAACTTTTGCACGTTTCCATTTATACAAACACCATAGTACTTATTCCTGAACCATCGATGACCTTCTTAATAATCCTCTATATATTAAGGGGATAAAGTATCCTTTTATTAATATCATTCAAATTGTAATATACAATCAATTTTTTTAACCTTTACTAATGTGATTATAAAATTAATTTTTTCAACATATCATGTAACACCCTGATATTTTATGATAAATTTTTTTTATGTCTTATTTTATACGCAACACCAAAGGAATCTTTTACAGCACACAATACGGACTTGGCTTGCATTACACGCAATCACGACCTTCTTTGATAGCGTGTGTAGTACGAAATACTGGGTTTCACTAAACAACGATATATTATTATGAACTATCCATTATGAATAATATTAACTACATTTTGAATTTTATTATTCATCTTACACATTTTCTAGAACATGGTAAGAGAACAAAATAAATTTTTCGGGTAAAATAATTATTTTTAAAAAAATACAGTTTTGTCACCTTTTGATGGCGCACCCACATTAAATCTAGTTTTTGACATGATTATAAGTTCAATTTGACAAAATTAAATTCTTATTTTGAATCAGGGTATAAAAATTTACTTTGGATAAATTTTTTATATTTTTCTGATAACTTTCATATTTTGATGAATTGTAAAAATACGCTAATTTTTAATTAAAAACACCTTTTTTCATTGAGGTAATTTATATGGTCAAATTATAATATTTAATGGTTTTAAAGTATAAATATAATATATTTTTAACATTTAATATAATTTATGTCATTAGAATTAATTTCACATTGAATTCATAGGTAAAAACATTTCAATCTTTGGCAATGTTTTAACTTCTAAAACCCATTTTCTTAACAATGGGATTTATTTTAAATTAATTACTACAACTTATATGTTTTGAATTTTGAAAAATGGATTCCATATTTGGAATTAGTGGGTCCAAATTATTTTAATAGGCTACTTTTTATTTTTGGGCATAATGAATAGTAACTACGGTAAATTTTATTTACTATAGTTAAAGTTAAATCGGGCAATTAAGGGTAAATATAAGATTATAAAATTACCCTAACACCTGTAAAAATCCTATTTGATGACTAACGGTCGACCCATATCACCTAAGAATCATATTAGATTCATTTAATGTACTTTTTTCCATGAAAATAATTTAATTATTATTAAAACCAAAGAATGTGACAACATGTCACTTTCTTAAATATTATAAGTATAATAATTTTAACTTAGTGATAAACATAATGAATATTAGAACATGAATAGTATCACAAACTCTAATACAAGTATCTACATCATAGGAATTTATTTATAATTTTTAGGGATTAAATAATTATCATTAATTATGACACAATAGTGATGTTGAAATTATTTTATTAATTAAAATATCAAATAAATGGTTTTGAAAATATTAAAATAAATATTATATGAAATATTTAATGTTCTCAACTAATATCTTAGATACATATGACATTTTATGAATCTATTAAAGCTTTTATTTTGAACATATCTTCTGTATATATTTTATTTTAATTCAAATAATTGAATAGTGTCAAAATTGACACTATTGTTATTTTATAAAAATAAGATATTATAAAATTGTTTAAAAATCACAAAAAAATTTAAAAATTATAAATTAAAATTTATATGGTCGAAAATTTCATAATGTGTCAAATTATGGAAAATTCACAACACATATGTAATTGTTTATAATAATTTCAAATTTAGAGTATTATTACCACAAATAAAATTAAATTGATAAATAAGGATAAATCAAGTTGATAATGTTTAAAATAAATTCCTAACATGTCTAAATTTTATTTTATGATGATAGTAAAACCCTAGCTCATCTAAGTTTTGGATATGAGTCATTTTGGATGTTTTTAATTTGGGTTGGGATTTAATATAAACTATTATTTCTTATATTTCCAAAGGTGCCCCTCTCCTCCCTTAGAAAAGGGACCCTCCTCCCTCTCCTTCTCACACCACTTTGAGCCTTCAATATCATTCAATACATGCCCATTTAACTTCCCCACTTCCCTAAAAACATCCTACAGGTCCTGGTCTTCTTCAAAGACCAATTGTAGTGCCCTAAGAGGAGGTCTCAAAGAGGCGCTTCAAAGAAGAGGTAATGTCTGTTACTGATCCTTTCAACTTTATTTCTTCTTCCACTTATTCTTCTTTAGTTGTTTAATTATGAATTAATAAAATCAGTATCACTCATATACTAATATGTTATTATAAGTATGAAACAACCCTATTTCACCATCTATCCATCCTACGGAAAATGAAATCACTGCGCGTGCGTACGTACAGAATACAGTATCCACGTCGTGGTGTAATCTATTTTACATCACCACCTTACAGGGATGGGTATAATGGTGCAAATAAATAACTATATATGATTATTTTAAAGTGGTATTAATTCTGAAATAGTATACATACACTCCAATACAATTCCACGATCATTGGAATGATATCATCGCTCATGCGTACGTACGGAATATCGTCTCCACGATGTGATGCAATTCGTTCTACATGATCTCCATTGCATAATGATTATATAAATTAATTTAATGAATAAATATGATATATAGTACACTAATACCATTTTGAAAAGGTGGTATCTATAATCTAAAGAGATGAATAAGAATTTATTTGACAAAACATGCATAAGAACAAAAAGTAATAAACACCCGAATAACAAGTAGTAATGAAATATTACTAATATGAAGCTATGAATATGGCCATATATGATATCATAACAATAAGTATGATTCTCGAATAAGTCAATAACATTATTTAAATCATTATAAAGGAGGTTCGGACACTTACGAAGCAAATCAGACCTAAGCTAAGGGAAAATATCACAATCTCATTTTTATCCAAGATTTTTTATACTGTGGTATTTACTGGGGTGTATTTTATAATCCACATCCATGTTCCCTCAATATGTAATACTGTTTCCATCCACCTACAATTGTTTAAATCCAATTTTACCCTTCGGTGAGTTTTTACTAAAGGATATGAAAGGAATTATTTGTCATTTTTCGTACGAGGAACTTTTTGACTTTTCCAACAAAAGTACGAGAAAAATGTTTTTTTAACTTATACGGCATGAATGGATTTTTAAAACATTATTTCCAAGAAGATTCATTTACAAGTTTTCGTGTTTATTTTTAATCAACTTCTTTTAGTTTAAAATTTTATGACATGTTAAGAAAGGAAAAAAAAATTTGAAGTAGAAAGGATGCTTTCCTCAAGAATGGAGTTCAAGTGTTTTATCAAAATGATTTTCCGTATAAGATAATATAGGGTACTGTTTCTACCACTATTGTTACATTGATTTGATTATGTTGTGATGGAATTATTTTTATGAATTCATTTATCTTATATGAATTGTTTTATGATGTCACGATGTTTAAGAATCCCATTTTTATTACATGGGTTATGAAATGATGTATGATTTATGATTTTGTGGCACACATAAGAATGATATCATTATGAGATGGGTGGGACCTATATCTCCCTCCAATGAATTGGGTAAATATTTTATATCTCATGAGATAGACATGGCTGGAACGGCATGTTAAATCGGTTTAGTAAAACATGACTGAAACGAGGAGTGAACTCGGTTCAGAAATGGACTTTGTCCACTAAGATAGTCTTTGCAATGAGTCTTGACAAATAAGAAATGATTATCTATGATTATGTGTGTATGCCACAAAGTTTACTGTTTTAAGTTATGATTATTGGGATTACATTTCACTACCATGATTTATCCCATGTTATGAAATTATGATCTCTTTTGCAGTGTAAGATTTCCAAAATGTTATGTTCTTATGAATTTGATGTGATTGATATTTATTTTGTTTTCCCTTACTGAGCATTTGAGATCACCCTTTTGTATTTTTTCTTTCCCCAGGTCAGGAAGAAGGTTATTAAGTAAGATATTCCAAAAAGGGACTATAGATATGATGAAATAAATGGGAGACAATGTAGATGCTTTATGAACCAGTTGTTTATGTTTCCCAGTTTCTAAAGACACTATACCTATATGGTCCTTTCACGGTTTTGTTATATTTTGTAATAAGTATGCTTCAATTATGAAGTATTAACCATGTATGTAAATTATGGGTCGTTATAGTTGGTATCAGAGGAAAGGTGTAGTCAACCTTTGGAAACTAGGATGTGAAAGCCTTAGTAAGAAACCGAAGGATATGTGTAAGATTAGAACACAATCTTAGTGTTTTAGAAATGGCCATGAACAACCTATGATAATACCTTAAGTGGGAAATTTTATTCTTGATTATGTGGTTTTCCTATTATAATTAGTGTTGCTCACACTATTCTTCTTGGTTTTAGTCAATGGATGGAACCTGAAAAAACTGTGTTAATGCGGAATGTGATGGCCAATGCAATGATTGTCCCCCTGAGAAACCAAACGTTATGGGAGTTAGAATGAAAAATCTTGTAGCCATTCTCACACAACTTTCTCAAGCTATGAATCATGCAGGACTTCCAAATGAGCAAAGGAAGGAGAAACATTCTGGCTAATCCTTAATGAGGCAGCGTCCACCTTCATTCAGCAGGTCTTCTGATCCATTAGTGGCTGAACAATGGATCAATACCACTAAAATGATATTTTCAGTTCTTCAATATTCTGAACATGATAAATTCATCTTAGCAGTGTATCGTTTGGAAGGTGATGCTGATCAGTGGTGGAATCTTATTAAGAATACGAGGCAAAGGGTTGAAATTGAGTCCATGGAATGGGACGAGTTTAAGAACTTATTTTTCAATAAGTATTTCCCTCTTATTCTTCGAACAAAGATGGAGAAGGAGTTTCTTGAACTGAAGGAAAAGGATTATGAATCCATTAGTACCTACGAAGTAAATTTTACAAGACATGCAAGGTACGCTTCCGGAATTATTATCCAACCTGAGAGTAAGATCGATCGATTATTTAGTGGCTTAAAACCAAGTCTTCGAAGGGCATTAGCCATAAGGGTCTTCAATAGCTATGAGGAAATTATTTGATGTGCTTTCAAGGTTGAGATGGAAATTGGTGTAACCCATCAGTCACATGGGTTTGATAAGAAGAGGAAAATAGAATTCAAAGGAAAATCTAAAGACCACACTGAAAAGAAGATGAGTTTTCCATTATGCTAAATGTTTGGAAAGAAACATGGAGGAAATTGTCTTAAGGGGACAGGAAAATGTTATAAGTGTTGAAAAGAAGGTCACTGGGCAATTGAATGTCTAAATAATGGGAAGAATATGTCTAATGATGCAAACAAAAAAAGGGATACACAGAATGAACCTACTACACTTCAATGTTTCAAGTGCAAGGAGATGGGGCATCATGACAATCAATGCCCAAATCGAAGGGTTGATGATGATGATCGATGTCAACAACTCTTAAGGCCAAAGACAAAGGAAAGTCACATGAAATTACTATCGACGATGTGGAGTACGACAACGAAGTGGTGAGAGGTACACTTACCATCCACTCTAAAGTAGAAAATGTTTTATTTGATTCTGGATCCACCCACTCTTTTATTTCTGAAGAATTTTCTAAGGGTATCACCGTATTACCTCAACAATTAGATGTTGAGTTGGCTGTGACAACTCCTAAAGGCACAACAGTCGCATCAAAAGTTTAAAATTCTTCTCCGATTGGAGTTTGTGGGAACGTGCTTCCTGCAAATCTTGTGATCCTTCCTATAGTGGAATTTGATGTGATTCTTGGCATGGATTGGCTTTCTTTATATGGAGCTCATATCAACTTCCAAAGAAGGAAAGTCACATTTCATATTCCTGATCAATCTATGATTGTCTATCGATGCAAGGATGAACATAACCTTACAGTGGAAATTTATTCTATCTTATGGGTCTTGATTCCACTAAATGAAGGTTATTTATCTTGAATGGTTGCAATGAAACTCACGATTAATAATATTCCCATTGTATAAGAATTTTATGATGTCTTTCTGGAGGAATTTCCAGGTCTTCCACCAAATCTTGAAGTTGAGTTTTCAATAGAACCCGTACCAGGTGCTTTGCCTATTTCAAAGACACCTTATAGAATGGCCCCAATTGAGTTGCAGGAATTGAAGAAGAAACTCCAAGATAATCTTGATAAAGGATTCATACGCCCTAGTGTGTCACCTTGGGGAGCACATGTTCTGTTTGTTAAGAAGAAAGATGGATCAATGAGACTCTGCATTGATTATCGAGAACTTAACAAGATCACTATCAAGAACAAATATCCTCTCCCACGCATTGATGACCTATTTGACCAACTACACGGAGCTCAATACTTTTCCAAGATTGATCTTCGTTCAGGGTATCATCAATTAAGGGTCAAAAGTGAGGATATACCAAAGATGGCTTTTCATACAAGGTATAGACACTATGAATTTATAGTGATGCCATTTGGTCTTACTAATGCCCATGCTATCTTCATGGACCTGATGAATAGAGTCTTTAGAGACTATCTTGATCAGTTTGTGGTACTCTTTATAGATGATATTCTTGTCTATTCAAATAGAAAGTAAGAACATGAAGATCACTTTAGAATTGTATTAAAGACCCTAGGAATGGAGAATCTTTATGCCAAATTTACCAAGTGTGAATTTTGGCGTCAAAAAGTTGCATTTTTGGGTCACATAATCTCAAAAGAGGCGATATCTGTGGATCCAGCAAAAACAGAGGTTATTGAAAGATTGTCGAGACCAACAACAGTAACTGAGATATGAAGTTTTCTTGGTTTGGCTGGATATTACCGATGTTTTGTGAAATATTTTTCAAGGTTATCTAACCCACTCACCAAGTTGACTCGAAAAGGAGTTAAGTTTGTTTGGATGGAGGAATGTTAAGAAAATTTCAAAGAGCTAAAAAGTAGGTTAGCCAGTGCACCTGTGATCACACTACCTTGCAGTGGAGAAAGGTTTGTGATCTACAGTGATGCATCCAAGAAGGGACTAGGGTGTGTTCTCATGCAAAATGATATGGTGATAGCTTATGCCTCACGACAGTTGAAAATCCATGAGCAAAATTACCCAACTCATGATTTGGAGTTAGCTGCCGTAATCTTTGCATTAAAGATTTGGAGGCATTACCTTTATGGTGAAAGGTGTGATATTTATACTGATCATAAAAGTTTAAAGTATATTTTCACACAAAAGGGGATGAATATGTGTCAAAGAATATGGATGGAGCTGATTAAGGATTACGACTGCTCAATTAATTGCCACCCTGGGAAAGCAAACAAGGTAGAAGACGCATTAAGTCGACAAGACCATGCTAGCTTATCCATGATGAGCATCACAAAAGATCCAATATTTATGGATTTTCAAAGGATGGATCTTGGAATTTTAATGGAAGGGGAGAAATATTATCTTTCTCAAATTAATGTTCAACTATCTATACATGTCAAGATTTAAGAGGCATAGAAAGAAGATGTCGAGTTACAAAAGAAGGTGGGAAATGTTCGTGAATTCAACCTTGATTGTGATGGGATAATAAAGTTTAGGAATCAGGTTTGTGTTCCTCCCATCCCCGAATTAAAGAAGGAGCTAATGGATGAGTCTCATAGTTCTTCATTCTCTGTTCATCCTGGAAGCACGAAGATGTATAGGGACCTGAAAGAGTACTTCTGGTGAGATGGAATTAATAGAGATGTTGCTGAATATGTCTCTCGAAGCTTGGTTTGTTAGAAAGTTAAAGCTGAGAGACAGAAGCCTAAGGGGATGTTACAACCATTACCCATACCAGAATGGAAATGGGAAAACATCACTATGAACTTTGTCACTGGACTTTCTAAAACATCCAAAGGCAATAATGCTATCTGGGTCATAGTTGATCATCTTACAAAGTCTGCACACTTTATTGTTATTTCAGAGGATTTCACTCTAGATCAACTTTCCAGGATATATGTAAAGGAAGTGGTAAGATTGCATGGAGTACCACTTTCTATTATATCTGGTCGGGATCCGAGGTTTACCTCAAAGTTCTGCCGAAGTCTTCAGCATACTCTGGATACAGAGTTGAGTTTCAGTACTGCTTATCATCCACAGATAGATGGTCAGTTTGAGAGGACAATTCAAACACTAGAAGATATGTTGAGAGCTTTCTCTATAGATTTCAAAGGTGGTTGGGATCAACACCTACCTTTGGTGGAATTTCCTTATAATAATAGCTTTCACTCTAATATTCAGATGGATCTTTATGAAGCTCTCTATGGAAAGAAATGCAGGACTCCAACATGTTGGGTTGAAGTTGGGGAAATAAAGCTATTAGGACCTGATATTGTTGATGAAATGGCAGAAAAGGTCAGATCTATTCAACAGCACATAAGAGCAGCTCAGAGCCGACAGAAATGTTGTGCCGACTACCGAAGAAAAGACCTAGAGTTTGAAGCGGGTGATAAAGTGTTCTTATGAATATCTCCTTGGAAGAGGGTCACGAGATTTGGAAAGAAGGGAAAGTTGAGCCTTAGATATATCCATCCTTTTGAAATTATGGATCGTGTTGGGAAGGTAGCTTACCGATTGGCGCTTCCCCAGAATCTCTCTCAAGTTCACGATGTGTTCCATGTATCTCTCCTGAGAAAGTACATACCTGACCCTTCACATGTACTCGGCTCAGAAGTTGTACCGCTGGAGCAAGATCTTTCTTTTGAAGAACAACCGATAGAGATTATGGATCGTAGCGAAAAAGTCCTATGGAACAAGACCAGTCGCTTGGGGAAAGTTTTATGGAGGAACCACCAATTAGAAGAAGCTACATGGGAACTTGAGGATATGATGAGGGAGAGGTATCCTCATCTGTTTGTAATGAAGTGACGAATTTCGAGGGTGAAATTCATTTTAAGGGGGGTAGAATGTAACACCCTGAGATTTTCTGATAATTTTTTTTATGTCATATGTTATACGCAACGCCAAAGTAATCTTTCACAGCACACAATATGGACTTGGCTTGCATTACACGCAATCACGACCTTCCTCGATAGACTGTGTAGGACACAATACCAGGTTTCACTAAACAACGATATATTATTATGAACTAGCCATTATGAATAGTATTAACTACATTTTTAATTTTATTATTCATCTTACACATTTTCTAGAACATGGTATGAGAAAAAAATAAAATTTTCGGGTAAAATAAGTATTTTTAAAAAAATGCAGTTTTGCCGCCTTTTGATGGCTCACCCACATTAAATCTAGTTTTTGACATTATTATAAGTTCAATTTTAAAAAATAAAATTCTTCTTTTGAATCAGGGAAAAAAATTTACTTTGGATAACTTTTTGATATTTTTCTGATAACTTTCATATTTTGATTAATAGTAAAAATACGCTAATTTTTAATTAAAAACAACTTTTTTTATTGAGATAATTTATATGGTTAAATTATAATATTGAATGGTTTTAAAGTATAAATAGAATATATTTTTACCATTTAATATAATTTATGTCATTAGCATTAATTTGACATTGAATTTATAGCTAAAAACATTTCAATCGTTGGCAATGTTTTAACTTCTAAAAACCCATTTTCTTAACAACATGATTTATTTTAAATTAATTACTGCAACTTATATGTTTTGAATTTTGAAAAATGGATTCCATATTTGGAATCAGTGGGTCCAAATTATTTTAATAGACTACTTTTTTATTTTTGGGCATTATGAATAGTAACTACAGTAAATTTTATTTACCATAGTTAAAGGTAAATCAGGTAATTATGGGTAAATATAAGATTATAAAATTACCCTAACACCTGTCAAAATCCTATTGGATGACTAAAAGTCGACCCATATCACCTAAGGGTCGGATTATATTCATTTAATGGACTTTTGTTCATGAAAATAATTTAATTATTATTAAAACCAATGAATGTGACAAAATGTCACTTTCTTAAATCTTATAAGTATAATAATTTTAATTTAGTGATAAACTTAATGAAACATAGAACATGAATAGTCTCTAGAACTCTAATACAATTATATACATCATAGGAATTTATTTATAATTTTCTAGGGATTAAATAATTATCATCAATTATGACACAATAGTGATGTTGAAATTATTTTATTAATTAAAATATCAAATAAATGGTTTTAAAAATATTAAAATAAATATTATATGAACTATTTAATGTTCTACACTAATTTTTTAGATATATATGACATTTTATGAATCTATTAAAGCTTTTAGTTCAAACATATCTTTTGTTTATATTTTATTTAAATTCAAATAAATGAATAGTGTCAAAATTGACACTATTGTTATTTTATAAAAATAACATATTATAAAATTGTTTAAAAATCACAAAAATATTTAAAAATTATAAACTCTAATTTATATGTTCTACAATGTCATAAAGTGTTAAATTATGGAAAATTCACAACACATATGTAATTATTTATAATAATTTAAAATTTATAGTATTATTACCACAAATAAAATTAAATTGATAAATAAGGATAAATCAAGTTTATAATGTTTAAAATAAATTAATAACATGTATAAATTTTATTTTTCAATTATATTACAACCCTATCTCATCTAATCTTCTGATATGAGTCAATTGGAAAGTTTTTATGTGGGGTTTGGATTTAATATAAACTAATACTTCTTATATTTCCAAAGGTGCCCCTCTCCTCCCTTATAAAAGGGACCTTCCTCCCTCTCCTCCTCACACTAATTTGAGCATTCAAGATCGGCCAATCCCTACCCATTTCACTTCCCCACATCCCTAGAAACATCCTATAGGTATTGGTATTCTACAAAGACCAATTGTAGTGCCCTAAGAGGAGGTCTCAAAGAGGCGCTTCAAAGAAGAGGTAATGTCCGTTACCGATTCTTTCAGCTTTATTCCTTCTTCCACTTATTCTTCATTAGTTGTTTCATTATGGATTAATAAAATTAGTATAAATCATATACTGATATGTTATTATAAGTATTAAACAACCCTATTTCACCATCTATCCATCCTACGGAAAACGAAATCACTACACGTGCGTACGTACGGAATACCGTCTCCACGCCATGGTGTAATCTATTTTCCATCACCACCTTACTGGGATGGGAATAATGGTGAAAATAAATAACTATATATGATTATTGTAAAGTGGTATTGATTCTTAAATAGTATACGTACACTCCAATACAATTCCACGATCATGGGAACGATATCATCGCTCGTGCGTACGTACAGAATACCGTCTCCACGATGTGATGCGATTCGTTCTACATGATCTTCATTGCATAATGATTATATAAATAAATTGAATGAATAAATATGATATATAGTACACTAATACCATTCTGAAAAGTAGGTATCTATAACCTAAAGAGAATAATCAGAATTTATTCGACAAAACACACATAAGAACAAAAAGTAATAAACACCCGAATAACAAGTAGTAATGAAATATTATTAATATGAAGATATGAATATGACCATATATGATATCATAACAATAATTATGATTCTGTAATAAGTCAATAACATTATTTAAATCATTATACAGGAGTTTCGGACACTTACTAAGCAAATCGGACCTAAGGTAAGGGAAAATATCACAATCTCATTTTTATCCGAGATTGTTTATACTTTGGTATTTACTGGGGTGTATTTTATCATCCACATCCATGTTACCTCAATATGTAATATTGTCTCCATCCACCTACAATTGTTTAAATCCAATTTTACCCTTCGGTGAGTTTTTAGTAAAGGATATGAAAGGAATCTTTTGTCGTTTTTCGTACGAGGTACTTTTTGACTTTTCCGACAAAAGTACGAGAAGAATGTTTTTTTAACTTATACGGAATGAATGGATTTTTAAAACGTTATTTCCAAGAAGCTTCATTTACAAGTTTTCATGTTTATTTTTAATCAACTTCTTTTAGTTTAAAATTTTATGACATGTTAAGAAAGGAAAAATGTTTTTGAAGTAGAAAGGATATTTTCCTCAAGAATGGAGTTCAAGTGTTTTATCAAAATTATTTTCCATCTAAGATAATATAGGGTTCCGTTTATATCCCTATTATTACATTGATGTGATTATGTGGTGATGGAATTATTTTTATGAATGCATTTATCTTATATGAATTGTTTTATGATGTCACGGTGTTTAAGAATCCCATTTTTATTACATTGGTTATGCAATGATGTATGATTTATGATTTTGTGGAACACATAAGAATAGTATCATTATAATATGGGTGGGACCTATATCTCCCTCAAATGCATTGGGTAAAGATTTTATATCTCATGAGATAGACATGGCTGGAACGACAGGTTAAACCGGTTTAGTAAAACAGGACTGAAACGAGGAGTGAACTCAGCTCAGAAATGCACTTTGTCCACTAAGATAGTCTTGGCAATGAGTCTTGACTAATAAGAAATGATTATCTATGATTATGAGTGTATGACACAAAGTTTTGAGTTTTAAGTTATGATTATTGGGATTATATTTCACTACCCTGATTTATCCCATGTTATGAAATTATGATCTCTTTTGCAGGGTAAGATTTCCAAAATGTTTTGTTCTTATGAATTTGATGTGATTGATATTTCTTTTGTTTACCCTTAATGAGAATTTGAGCTCACCCTTTTGTATGTTTTTTTCCCCTGGTCATGAAGAAGGGTATTAAGTAAGATATTCTAAAAAAGGACTATAGATATGATGAAATAAATGGGAGACAGTGTAGATTCTTTATGAACTAGTTGTTTATGTTTCCCAGTTTCTAAAGACACTATACCTATACGGCCCTTTCATGGTTTTTTTATATTTTGTAATAAGTATGCTTAAATTTTGAAGTATTATCCATGTATGTAATGTATGGGTCGTTATATATCAAGCTTGATAGGTGACCCTATTCCACCCAAGTCATTGATGTTCCCAATCTTATTAAATACATGAGTAGAGACTAATGTACCTTTTTTATCTTACACTGAAATAAATTATTCAACAACACATACATCTCATTCATATATTGTTCCTAATAGATCCTTTTTAGGTTTTCTATCATCATGTATGAATCAGTTTTCTCATGTTTACTTTACAACATTGGTTCCATTGATAATGTAATCAGATTATAGACTTATAGTGGATTATTTAGATATTTATCATAAGTAACAATTTCTGTTTGTGGAATGAATTCACCAGTCACTACAAAAAAGGTCATTAGTGTTGATTTTTTTATACTAGCGGTGGTTTAAACTATCACGTAATTGTATAGATATAGTTAAAAAAATTACCAAATATTGCACGGTATCTAGTCATTTAGGTGCAGTTTTTTGATTTCTCAGAGGTTTTATAATTTTTATTTTTTAAAAATTTAGTGGTGGTTTCATGTTTACTTATTGGTGGTTATTTTTTAAAAATATATATATAAGCAAACTGTAAATAATATGAAACTAATTACCAGTAAGCATATTAGCAGTCGTTTGTTTTATAGATGGTTAATTGTAATCGCTGATAAAACATATTTTATTTAATATATTTAGTTTTGGTTACTAAAAGCCATTTCTAAATCAGATTTATTTAAAAAATTATTTAATAAAAAACTGATCATATATATGTAATACATCCACAGTTGTATATAAAAACATCCACAGTCAACATAACCTCAATCTTAGTCAAACCATAGATATTTTAACAAATACCTCAATCATAAATATATAAATATAAAGTATATCCAATAATAACTGATGCCCAATATACATCAAGTCACAATCTCCACTGCAGTTATCTGCATTCACATTATCTCATCAACTTAAACTGACCATGTAATCTTATCAACTGTAAAAAAATGAAAAAAAAATAAAACTAAACATAATAAATCATAATTAATTTAGAAAACTAGAAGAATGTTGTTTATCGAAATGGTGAGCCTCTTGCCTACAATCGGCATCTACCTCCTATAAGGAAAACTAGAACATTTATGAAAATAAATAAAAATGAAAAAATATATAGAATATATTCAATATGATGCACATAGAATTTTTTATTTTTTTTAATAAAACATAATAAAATTTAACATAAAACAAATAATATATAATGTAATACACTTTGAAAACATAAACCTACCTATTTAATCAAAGATTCAACATTTGAAACTGAAAATGGATAAGTAAATATTCTAACTTATTTTTAAAGATATGTGTGTTGTTATTGAACATGAATTAATAATAAAATTAAATACTTTTATATAAAAACATTCCATATATTTCAAAAACAACTCAGTGGTGGTTGTCTAATTTTTTCACATCAATCAGACATCGTTTTCTATGGTTTTGATCATTCCATGCACATTTTAGTTTTTTAAAACACTAAAAAAGTTTTTACAGACATCAAGGAAAAAATCAGAATTAAAAATGAAGTTATGTAGGTTCCTATTTTTCAAAATTAAATCTACATTCATTGTCCTGAGATTTTTGGGCAATCTAGCATTGTTTCCTGGTTTTGACCCCCCAATACTTGTTTTTAAAGGATTTTGTACCTTTAATAAGTGTTTACCAATTAATTTGACCAGACCACATGACTTATTGACATTTTTGTTATGTTTAAACATTAAAAACAACTCAATGGTTATTATACAACGATTTCACATCAATCTGAGGTTTTTTTCTATGATTTTTACCATTCCATGCACAATTTTGTGTTTTAAAACACTAAATATGTATTTATATCCATCACAGAAAAAATATAAGTAGTAATGAAATTTAATTAGTTACTAATTTTAAAAACTAAATATATGGCCAATGTCCCCTATGTTATGGGTAATCTGACATTGTTTTCTATGTTTTGACCCCCCCTGACACTTTTTTTTAATGACTTTTGTACCATTATCAAGTGTTTATCGAGTAATTCTTACCACACTGTATGTTGAATTGGTGTGTTGTTAGAGAATACAAGTAAAATAATTCATTGGTAGTTTTACAATTATTTAAAATCAATATGAGGTTGGTTTTTATGATTTTAACCATTCCACACACGTTTTGGAGTTTTAAAACACAAAAAAAATGATTGTGACCATATAGGGAAAACTATAAACAATAATGATGTGAGGATGATTACTACACATCAGAAATGGCTTATTGATCATTTTAATAAATTATAAAAACAATATAAATATGTTTTCTTGGTTTTGAGTAGGTTAGTTGTCCTTTTTAATAAAATAGATGTTAATTTTAAATAAGACACACTTAGAGCCATACTAGGAACATCGTGTATCAGATTGAGGTGTGGTTGGTTCCTATACAAAAAAATGACATATGGATCATTTTAATAAAGTATCAAGACAATAAAAATGTGTTTTATTAGTATTGAGTAGGTCGTTTGTCCTTTTTACTAAAATAAATGCCAATTTTAAATAAAAAAAGACACACTGAGAGTCATTTTGGTCACAATGTACATCATATTGAGGTGTGGTTGATACATAAACATATAAATTGACTTATGGATCATTTCAATAAAATATCAAAACAATATGAATGTTTTTTCTCAATTTTCAACATATCACCTGTCTTTTTTACTAAATTTTCATTTTAAATTGGAAACACACACTTTGATTCATACTTATCACACCATCTATGAGATTGATGTGAGACCAATTCCAAAATTTCATAAATGAATTATTAATATATTTATAAAATTATCAATAAAAATTGATCATGTTTTCTTGGTTTTCATAGAGTGATACTTTTTAAACTAAAATAAAGATTTTATTTTGATAATGGACACTTTGAGTCATATCAGGCACATTGTGTATATGATTTAGGTGTGGTTTATTTATATATTACATAAATGACTTATGGTTCATTTTACTAGTGTATAAAATAATATGAATTCATTTTCAATGTTTTGAGTAATTCTGTTGCCCTTTTTACTAAAATGGATATCAATTTTAAATATGAAGACACACATGGAGCCATACCAGGCACATCATGTGTTGGATTGAGCTGTGGTAGATTCTTACAAGTCGTAAATGAATAATGGATCATTTTCCAAACATATAAAAACAATATGAATGTGTTTTATTGGTTTTGAGTAGTTCATTTGTCCTTTTTATTAAAGTTGATGTCAATTTTAAATAAAAAGAGGCACATGGAATCTTACTGGTCCCACCATTCTTCAGATTGAGATGATGTTGATTCCTACATGTATCAAATGACATATGGATCGTTTTACTGAAGAATAAAAACAATAAGAATGAATTTCCTTGTTTTTGAGTACATTACTTCTCTTTTATACTAAATAATCATTTTAAACTAGAAACATGCATTTTGAATCATACCGATTACATCATTTATCGGTTTGACATGAGATGAATTCTTACACATCAATAATGACTTATGAATGTATTACCTAAAATATTATGAAAATATCAGCATATTTTCATGGTTTTCAATGAGTGAATTTTTTTAAACTATAACATCTATTTGAAACTGATAACAGACACTTTGAGTCATATCAGTTATATCATGTATCATATTGATTTTAAACTAATTCCTACCCATCATTGATTACTTATGAATCTTTTTACTAAATTATCAAAAAAATTATAAAAGTTTTTCACTATTTTGGTAAGGTCATTTTTCATTTTTAATAACATTGATGTAAATTTTATATAAAAAGGCGCACATGGAGCCATACTAGGAACACCATATACAGGATTGAGGTTTGGTTTATTCTTATATGTCAAAAATGTCCTATATATCATTTTCATAAAGTATCAATATAATATGAATATATTTTTTCATTTTTGAGTTGGTCATTTATTCATTTTTAATAAAATTTATGTCAATTATAAATATAATAATGCACTTAGTGTCATATCCGTCACACTCTACATCATATTGAGGTGCGGCTGATTTTTACACATCTCAAATGACATGTGGATCTTTTTCCTAAAGTATGATAACAATATGAATGTTTTTTCCTAGTTTTTAGTACGTCATTTGTATTTTTTAATAAATATTCATTTTAGACTTGAATCAAGGACTTTGACTCATACTGATCAAATTGTGTTTCAGTTTTATGTAAGAGTTATTAGTATATTCAAAAATGACTTATGAATCGATTTCCCAAATTATCCAAAAAATCCAAGCGTGCTTTCTTGGTTTTCAGTGATTGATACTTTTTTAACAAAATTTTTGATTTTAAATGGATAATAGACTCGTGGAGTCATATTAGGCACATCATGTATCAGATTGTGATTTAGATGATTCCTACATGTCAAAAAATGAATTATATATCACTTTTGTAATGTATCCAAAAAATTAAAATATATTTTCTCAGTTTTGTGTATGTCATTTGTCATTTTTACTGAAATTAATGTTTATTTTTAATAAAAAGATGCTCTTGGGTTCATATGGGTCAAAACGTGTGTTAGATTGAGGTGTGAATGATTCCTATACGTCCCAAAGTCTCAAACATTTCTAACTACCAATTTATCGATTATATCCATTTTCTTTCTCTGTTGAAATACCAACACTACATATTGACTTGATGTTATTATCTGAAGAACCTTTCTTGTTGTTCATATCCATAAGAGTGTAGGAAACTTATGTCCCCATTATATCATGATAAGTCACCAAAATGTGAAAAAGAGATTCCAATACTCTTATTTCTTTCGACAATGAGAATATTTTTTTCAACTAATAACATTGAATTATTATGAAGTTTCAGTTGTTTGAAAAAGAAAAGAAATGAAAATAGAAATTGTGGTGACGTTGGCAGAAAAAAATTATTTTACCTCTATTATACCTTATTGTAGATAGTTGAAAGTAAAAAAAATGAGTTCCCAATATATATTTTAAGAATATAAATAATTATTAGATAAAAATGATATTGAAATTAACATAAAATAGTTTATAAAATTATGAAAAAATTTATTAAATATGTAGTGACGATTCACCATTTCATGGTTCTTAAATGAATTCTTGATGAATTTCCTTTTTTCATTATCTCAGTTGCTATATCAATTTCTAATCTCTCACAATCATGAAAATCTTTGAAAAAACCACCATAATGAAAATAAAATAATCCACCTACATAAGGAAATAGTTATTATATAAGTAATACTAAAAAATAATTAAATATAAATATCAAACAATATATTTTAGCATAAATGAAACCCATGAAAATTATAAATGATATCAAACATGTAAACCTAAATTTATATTTGGATGATGAAGCGTCTTTCTTGGTAAATATAAAATTATTTATTCTCATATATTTATTTTTTACTTTTTTAATTTTTATAATCGTAACATGTTTTTACCTATATAAATTATGTTTCAGTAAACAAATAAAATTACCAATATAATTAAATTTTTGTGTGTTAATCTTTCATTTTAATTAATTTAATGTAATGAAATTAAAAATCATGACAAAAGAATCATTTAAAATAAAAAATATTATATAACGGAAAAATATTTTTTTGTAGAATAATGATATTTTTACTAATATTTTATCCTTCTATTATAATGAATTGATTACTAATAAAATGCATGTTAATATAATCATATATATTTTGTAAACATCAATATAGTCTCATTATTTTAAATAGATTAATGTAATTTATTTGTTGAATGTTAAAAAAAATTAATATAAGAATTCATCGAAAATAATATTTTTATCAGTATCATGGTCATCAACATTAATAATAGTAATTAATAATTTATTACAAAAACAAATACATGAATTATTACATATTATAATAATATTTATAAAAAATAAAATTTAAATTTTATGGATATAATTTCAATGGATGAAGAAAACTGTTTTTTTAATTTAATCTACTATATTAGTATTTTAATTAAAATATTACATATGTTTGAAAAATAATATACAAGTGTTTTATAAATAAAAAAAGTATATTTATTTATTTATTATATATATATTTATAATATAAAAATCTTCAAAAAAATTTAATTTGTTCTTCCATTACAGAAATGTAATGAAATCAAATGTTTTAGAAATTTTTTTGTTTTTTCACAACTTTTCTAAAAAATAATTATTTAATAAAATTATGAAAATTTGTTCATAAAATATTATTTACATGTCAGAATAAAAAATTGATTTTTATTTTATAAATTAAAAAAAATAAACTTTATAATAAAAACCACATATATAATAAAAATATTTTTCATAAGAAAATTACTGTTATAAAAATATTAAACTCAATGTGAGCTCATGATATTTCATAAATACCAAAAATATTAAACCTTATATGTATAAAATGGATATAAAATATAACATAACCCCTTATTAAACTATAGAGGATGCACTCCAGAGAACACTATCTATTCAATCTATACAAAGTGTTTCTATTTCCAATTTTAAATCGTCTATGGATTTTACCAAGGAAAAATTTTAATTCATTTTTCTAGAAATCCCAATTTGTGGAATAGAATTAAAATATACAGAAATGAAATAAAACTGCAACAAGAGATGAATATAATACCAAGAAAACCATACCTCATTGTATAGGTTGTCCAGCAATATCAGCCAAGTACTTCCATGATAATTCTATGATATTAATATCTGGGTGTGTGTGAGGTAACAAAACCCTTTAAATTGATTGAAATAAAATCAATCAACTCGAGAAGAATTATGATGAAATATTTATGAGTTATAATTAATGTGAAATGGGTACATTATATTGGCCCCCAAATATTCCCAATTTATTAATATTTTAGTTTTATAATCAACCACTTTCATTATTATATTGAAACATATTTCAAATGATATCAATCCAATTAACCCAGGTAATGAATAGAATATATGTGTGATAACCAATTCCATACCCATAACACCTTTAACCCATACCCTATTCTATAAATAAATAAACTCACTATGTGGGAGTTTTCATGGAGAAACTACAAAATATAGATCTATCACTACCTATTCACTAACCAATAAAGTGTAATAAATTTCCATGTATATTGAAATCCGAACTGTTGAGAGAAATTATAATCAAATAGACCCCTTGGGGAATAATAGATTTAGGGTGATTGTGGGGAGGATGATTCAACATTTAATATTGTTGTACGTTGCATCCAAGGAGGGAATTCGATATTGGGAGATGGAGGTCAGAGGGGGTTTCCCATCACCACTGAGAAAGGGAACTGAGTTGGGGAGAGGGCGGTCGGTGGGGGGAGTACGCGCTTCTAGTGAGGAGGGGAAATGAGATGGTAAGAGGGAGGTCATATGGGGGGTTAGTGTCTCCATCTACAATGGAGGAGGTAGGTCAGAGGGTTGAGGGGAAGGGGGTCATGGGGTCGAGGTCGCCACCGAGGAATGAAAAAGTGGAGGTCAGAGGGTGGGGAGAATGGGGGTCACGAGATCAAGGTCGCTGCCGAATAACTAAGAGGAGGATCTTGGGGGAGGGAGGGTGGAAAGGGGTTAGGGTTGAGCAGAGGGAGTGGGGGAGGTGTGGAATTAGTATTTTATTAAAACATTTAGCATTTGTTTAATTTAAACCTCTTCTAATTGTTTAAAATAATAAAAAATCAGTTGTTTTATAAAACCATCCCTATATTTTATTATTTTTCTAAATGGATTTAATTCAAGGTGGTTACAAGAACATAAACTAATAAACTACCATAAGAATTATTTTTTGTAGTTAGTGGGTTTATTATAAAGGGGTTCTTCAAAAAAATTATAATATTCCCTCTTATTAAAAAAATGCTATTATTTTTTAGTATTAGAATGGAAAATTGGTTCCATTTGTTTCCATCCACAAGATAGATCCCAATGTTAAACTTCAACATGATTATGATTCCATTATATCTAAAAAATAATCTTTTATTAGTTGAATGTCATGTTTTAAATTCATTTAATAAAAAATTTATTATAATTTTCCCACTAACATAATATCGCCTTTTAAATTAAATCATAACCATTAGTAGTATAAGATCCATATTAAAAGTTCTAGGCATAGTGGAAGTGTGTGATTGGATGCTCCCAACTTTTCTTTTTTATCATGATCAATAATAAATTTGAGATTCATATGATTATGAACACCACAATCAATAAAATTGAATCAATGAAAATAGACAAGGGATAAAATTCAAAAACTATGTCCACGATCATAAAATATTATATATAATTAATTTAATCAATTAAATAATTAACTTTTCATGAATTATTTCTTCCTTGATGGATCTGACAACAAATCTACATTGTACAGTCATTACGTTTTGTGAATCAAGTGAATATTCCCTCTAACTATGTTATACATTTGTTCTAAAAATCTGTGAATATCACCATAGAGATCTTTCAGTGTTATCATTTAAGATCCCATCACTTTCTTTATTCACCTTCGATCGCCACAAGAATTCATTCCAACCTATTCTCCTTGATCTATCTAGTCTCGATAGTGGATTGTGTAGGACGATTTCTCTCTATTCTTTAGAGCATTCTTATAGTGGGAGATCTAAAGGGATTGAGGGGATTCTCTTCGGTTTTCATTGTTCGTAACACAAAATGAATTATTTCTATTGGAAGAATAACATATTTGTGTTTATATACCACTAGGATTTAGAAATAAGTATTCTCACATGTTCCCTTTAATATTTCTTTAATCCCCTGATAAAACTCATGTATAAAAAAATAGTAATATTTTTATTTCTAGTACATGGTATTAACATGTGAAGTAAATTAAATATTATATAATAAAATAGTATTCGATATATATTAGTTCTCACCGAACCTAAAAAATTAGTCTACCATTCCTCTGAAATATTAATCATTCCTTAAATAATGAATATTTATTTAATAAATAAATATCACAACAATATTCTCCAATATATAAATAAATATTATATTCACTAAATAGAACCTAATTTTTTTAAAATATTCCCCTCACATAATATTCTCTCAAATAACCAGTGATGCAACATTTGTGATCAATCATACATGAATAATTATTAAACCATGTTAAGGAATAATATTTATTTATCATGTTAAATAATAAATAATAAAATATTATTTAACTTAGATTATGGATAGACATAGTGTGTGACCCTCTAGGACACTTTCTTAATGGAATTAGACAAAGTAGTATAAAGTCCAAGGTTAGTATCTAGAAACATGTGAAGGAACCCAAAGAGAAAGATGTTAATGAGAAAATAACATAATACCTCATAAGGATTCTTATTGTGTAATATAATCCATTTATCATGATATCTATAATCAGGTATGTTTCATGTTTGTTTCATTAACCTATGTACATGATGTCCCTTTCATTGAATTTCGGAAAATCAAAATTTCACATTGAAAACCATGGACATGGATTAATTTAGGCTATATTATTTCCATCAAAAGCCCTAAGATATCAACATCTGTTAAAGAATTGGGGTGATAAATCCTTTCTCACATTATTCATTAATGAAATATTAATTATGACACACCCAATTAATCCTACCTCACCTTGAACATCTATCATCACAGTTTTCATCAATATATCAATGTATGAAACTCATAATACTCATTAATAATAATCTTAATGTCTAAGGATCAATACACATTTCTGATTATAGGAACATCCAATGACACATAGAAATGTGAATTTCCTACTGGTGGGTCATGTTCTCATAATACGCTACACTGGATATTACCATGTGTGTACGACAGGATAAGGTACCTCAATTTCCAACTAGTATCCATCCTTGATAGTCTTTAACATTTTTGTACATAAAATGAAAAATTTTATCTATAGAACATATATTTAAGCGTAGTGCCATAACACTTATTGGTTCTCATCATAGAAAGGAACTACTATGACCATTTAGTGCGATGAGTAATCATAAAAAATTATAACATACTATGTTAGAGAGAATAATATTCATTATATTATAATTGTTTATTAATATTCAGTGCTATGAATACTAGTTATCATAATGTATATAGATGTTGGTTCTAGGGCACCAACTCCAACAGACTCCCAGTTTCACTAGAGCCAACTACTAAAAACCATCGGTCTAATTTCTCTCACATGATAATCATGCTTCTAATGAGATATACCTTTAATCAAGGGGATTTCCAGGTTCTCTTCAATGGGTACTCTTCTTATGGAAATATCACCCATTTTATAAAAATCCCTTAAGAGTTGATACTACTAGAGTATATGCTTGGTCCATTAGTGTAACCTTATCTCTTTTTCAAGACTCACCACTAAAGTATTATCATAATACAATGTGATCGGGTCTTTACCACTAGGTACCACTCAAGATCCTCTAGAATGTTTTGTGTCCAAACTAATTCCCTAGATTCTTGAAAATCCCACTACTACAAATACGGCTTTTATCAGTGCTAAAAATGGCCTTTAACAGTGATATAAAAACACTGTTAATGCCAGTGAAGATAAAGGGGGGTCCCCTTTATCATCACTCAAAGAAGCACTGATTAAGACCCCTTTTATCACCGCTAAAAAAAGTGCTGATAAAAGGGGTCTTTTATCAGCGCTAAAACAAAGAGCTGATAAAATAGTCCTTTTATCAGCGCTAAAACAAAGCAGTGATAAAATAGTCCTTTTATCAGAGCTTTGTTTTAGCCCTGATAAAATACCCCTTTATTAGTGTTTCCTTTATCAGTGCTTTTAAAAAAGTGCTATTAAAAGTTGAAAAAATAAAAAAATAAAAAAATATAAAAAAATATTAAAAAAATACTGTCAATCCGGGGGGATTTTATAGCTCTTGAGCCCTCCCTTTAACAGTGCTTTTCTACCCCCCTACAGCACCCAACACACCCCCTCCACCCTTTATCAGCACTTTCTCCCATATTCCCACATGCGTGTGTGCCCCTGCCTCCACTGGGATTTGAATTCGAGACCTCTTCCCTACGAACCTAAGCCCTTATCACTCCTCTATTTTGATTTGTTTTCCATTTCATGATATATATATATAGTAGTATTTATTTTTATAGAAAAACATATGTATATTAATATATATATATATAGTTATATTAATATATATATAGTTATATTAATATATATCTCTATTTATATACATATATTTAGTTATATTTTTTCGTATAGTAATATATATATAGTTATATTAATATATATCTCTATTTATATATATATATAGTTATATTTATTCGGATAGTAATATATATTTATGTTAATATATATATAGTTATATTAATATATATACTTATAGTGATATTAATATATACATTTATAGTGATATTAATATATATATGTTTTGTAATTTTAATATATATATGTAGTTATATTAATATATATATATAGTTAGATTAATATATATATTTATATATAGTTAGATTAATATATAGGTATATAAATATTCATATATTTTTATTTTAAATAAAATGGATACTAGTTATTATTTAGATAAAGCTAATATATTTTATATGTAAATATATTTTATTATTTATATTTATATAATTAAATTTTTATGTTTGAATATATAAAAAATATGTATATATTGTTATATATTTGATTATAAATAGAAGTTCATTATAAAAAATTATGAAATTTCAAAGACATAATATCAATATGAATGTAATACCTTGTAATAAATTCAGTCCCCACAAAGAAAATCCAATAATACCCCCTTAAATGAGGTCGACAATCCACAAAATGTTAAAAAAAAATGGGGTACCCCGACTAAAAACTTAGTTTTGGAGGCCTTCTGTGTAACATCCCAGGTAAATAAAGAGTAAAGAATTTTCATATTTATTAATATTTACGAATTAAATATTAATTTTAATTAAAAGGGGTTTCTACGTTCGATAGCGTACTCGGTATGCAACGATGAGTTTCTTTGAAAACTTATGTTGCACACAAGTAATAAAATAATATTATTTTAAATGTTAGTTAACGAGTAGCCGTTGTACTGGCGGGAATGGATTGAAATAACTAAAATATGATTATATATGTTTTTAAATGTTTATACATTTACCCAATAAAAGATAAAGGCTTAAAATACGGAAAGAGTTCAATTTTAGGGCATATATACTCTAATTTTCACTAAAGGTTCACTTATCACCTTTTAATGGTGAACCGTCATTAAATATAGTTTTGATCACTCTTATACTTTATTTTGGACCAAATAAAACTCTTATTAAGAATCGGGACATCAAATTTTACTTTGTGTAAATTTTTGGTACCTTTCTGATAAAGTTCATTTTTTTATGAATAGTGTAAAATGTTGTGTTTTAATTCAAAACCTATTTTTAATCTAATTTATTTATATGATTAGATTATCTTTTTATTTGGTTTTAAAGTGAAATTAGAAAATATTTTTACCATTAAATCCAATAGTGGTCGTTGTAATTAATTTCACATTGAAATCGGACTTAAACTAGTGTCAATCTTTTGATACTTATTGTTTCATAAAAATACGCTATTTGCTCTGACAGTGGGAATTAATTATTAAATTAATTAATGTGACTTATATGTTTTGAATTTTTTAAAATAGACTTCCTTTTTTAATTCTTAATATCAAATATAGCTCAGGGGGGAATTTTGGTAATTTTCTGAAAAACTTCAATTTTTTTATGAATAGTGAAACCACTAAGTGGTACTTATAAAGACAGATTTTCCGTTTAAATGAAATTTTTCCATCATTGTGTTTTTAATTTCAAAAATCCGACATACATGGTTGTCATTAAGAAGTAAAATGTGGTTCAATGAGATTATAATAATTTTTTGGTGAATAGTAACTTATTAAGTTCTTAATCGCGATTAGAGGTAATTAGTGTAATTTAAGTTAAAAATGATATTATAAGAATGTGAAAACACCATGACACTTGTCCTAAACCTATTGGGTGAGTAATGGCCGACCAAGACAAGCCATGGGCCAACTTGGGGACCCCATGGAGACACTTTGGTTGGGAAATGACATAAATAACTTTTTATTTAATGTTAAAATTAAATTGATACAAACATGAGTTGTTTTACTAAAACAATTTTTAAGTAAGGTTAAACAGGTCCAAATTTTGATTATAAATAGTCATTGGAAAGATCAAACGATTTCCTACATCATAGTATTTTTTTTATAATTTTTAGACATTAAATAAATTAAATTATATATGACATAATAATAATGCAGTGATGACATCATTATTTGATGATTTAAATAAAATGGAAAGATAATGAAAAATCTAAAACATACACATGGCAAAAACCAATTATATGAGTGTATTTCTAACCCTTATCACCTTATCCACGACTTATATCAATGTGGGACCTTTTAAAACCGAAACACATTTTCAAATAAAGTAATATTTCTTTACTTTCCAAAAGTGCCCCTCCTCTCCTCTTATAAAAGGCCCCCACCTCTACCTCATTTCACACACTCCTCAAGCCTTTGGCTCGGCCAAACCCTGCCCATTTACTCTCTCCACATCCCTCTCCTCATCCTAGAGGATTCCCTTTGGGAAGAATCCTTTCAAAGGAAGCCTTTAGGCTCAAATCAAAAGGGAGTTACACTTTTAAAGGTAATTCATTCTCTCTTGTTCATTTGTTTTATTTTGCTTCTCCAACCCTCTAAACTCTTTTTATTTACTTATTCTGTAATAACACCAGTATCCTCAATATACTAGGATGTTGTTATAAGATTTATTCGAGCTACACTCTCACACAACTACATCAAATGGTTAAAGAACATACGGTTTCCGTGGATGGCGAAATTCTGCCTCCCGAAACGATGATTGTTCAATACTCATTTAACACCTTCAAGGGTGGCCATTATGATGTCACTATTTTTATATATGATATATAATATGTTTATTTTTTTTCTTTAATATTCTGTATTTTTCATTTTGGGCATACCTTTATGGTTTCCATTATGGGTAAACACGATATCTTCATTTAAGGAAGTGCGGACTACCGCCCCCTCAAAGTGATGTGATTCGTTAATGCCATATGTGGGACGTGTAAAGGATGGATTTAAATTTATTATATATGATGTTATACTGGAATTATAATATACCTCTATATAATTATTATTTATTTCCATTAAAGTATGAGATAGAAATGAAAGTAGCGTTCATGCGTACGTACGGCTTGCCGTCTCCATGAACGGTGCATTTCATTTCTTATCCCCAAATGTAATGTACTATTAAAAGTACCTGTATATAATGGATATATATAATTAATGATATATCTAAATGATGAATATAATTCTGGAATTAAAATATACATACCTCTCATTTAGTTTTAATTCCATTAATTTGACAAAGAAATGAAAGTAGCGTTCATGCGTACGTACGGCTTACCGTCTCCATGAACGGTGAATTTCATTTATTACCTCTGAATGATTATGTAATATTATAAATACATGTATATTCTGGATATATATGATATATATGATATCCAAATCATGAATTTCATTCTGGATATAAAGAACTTTTGACCACACAAACAACATGTAATTGTAAGAAGTCAACTTTCGACTTAAGAACCAAATATTGAAAAAACAAACATTATTAACTTAAATGGTTACATAATGTTTATAACATGGCAATAACTGATATAAAAGGAATAATGAACTTTAAAAAGGTTCTTAATCAAGTATAAATTAACTCAAGTTTATTATTCAAGACGTTAAAGAACGATCGAGTCAAGTCGGACCCGAGGTAAGGGACTTCGTCTCAATCTCCTTTCATTGAGGCATATTTCGTTTTATACACAACTTTCTTTTATACAGTGTATAAACTCCTTTGACTTTTACTTTTATACAAAAGGAATCTTTTTCTACGAAGCGTTTTACTAAATGACAAAAAGGAATGTTTTTTTTAACATACGCGGTGACAACGACCTTTTCCGCCGCCGCGAGTATTATTTGATCTTTGGCTTTCTCAACAAGCCGTAATGTTTTTAGAATAAAATAAATACCATATACTCTTTTATGTATTTCGGTATTGAAAATGGTTTTGAAAAAGGATTCTATTATGTCAATATATTTATGATATATTGTGATTGAAATGTGGAAATGTTATCATTCCTTTATATTGGTTTTATGTTTTATGATTTTATACTGGTACTTGGAAATTTTAACGGGTGGTTACGTTATAAACCATATGACGGGTGGTGCCGTGAATACCAGGACGGGTGGATACGTTATAACCTCCAATGTATTGGGTATGGAAGTCGGCCGTATGGCTATTCCTTTAAGTTTGTATGGAAATTGTCCGTATGGCTATTCCATTAAGTGATATGTGTGGAAGTCGACCGTATGGTTATTCCACTTAAGTATGTTTATGTCCCAAGTTACCTTTATATATGTTATGTGTTCTTTATATGGGTTTTATGGTAATTCTTTGGTTACAAAAAGGTAAGTAATGATACTTTATTCAGTGAAGAGTTTTTATTACTTCATAAAGGTGAAAAGTATTACTTTGATAAAGTATACATGGTTTACTTGTTGTTTTGATAAACTAACAATTTTCATTCTTTGTGTATCCCTTACTGAGATTTTTTTTTGAAATGTTTTTCACAGGACTTAATGTGGAATAAGGTCAAGGATGGGATCAAGGGAATGTCATGCTATATAAAACATGGAACTAGACACGTTTCTTTTTAAGAGTTTTTTTATGGAAACTTAGTAGAAGTGACTACTTTGTAATCTTTTGAGATGTAATAGTTATGTTCTAATTCTCTAAAACTCTAAACCTGAAAAGATCCTCAACGTGAATTATTCTTTTAATTCAATATTAAGTAAGGTTTAAGGTTGGGGCCTTATAGTTGTTATCAAAGGTTGGTTTAGACAACTTTAGGAGTTAGAAAAGTGTTAAATTATAATATGATTGAAATGATATAGCATTTACGGATTACCATGTTGCTTCTCCTAAGATATTTCTGTGTTCAGAATGGTTTTCCACAGAGGAAACAAAGCAGCTATGTTGGGACGACATCAGGAGGAAGATAACCTTCCAAATCAGCAACCTGAGATGGTCGGAATCAGAACTGAACAATTTGTTGCAGTGATGGAACAGTTGACTCAGGCTATAAATGGTGGTGGTATCCATGCACGAGATCAGCCAGATCAACCGCAGAGGAACATGTCAGTGGTGGAACATTTCTTGAGGCAACATCCCCCATCATTCAGAGGATCATCTGACCCTGTGAAATCTGAAGGGTAGATTAAAGCACTGGAGAAGATTTTTGATGTCATGGGGTGTTCAGAACATCAAAAGGTTAGTCTTGATGTTTACCGTTTTGAAGGTGAAGCTGATCAGTGGTGGTCGATGGTGAAAAATATTAGGGATAGTGATGAGATTGAGGATCTTCACTGGGATGAATTCAAAGGTATGTTTCTTTAGAAATATTTTCCTAAGGTGGTTCGTCTTAGGATGGAAAAACAGTTCCTAGAATTGAGGCAGGAGGATGATTCAGTGGCTGCTTATGAAGAAACGTTCACTCGATTGGCAAGGTATGCTCCAAACATCATACGAGATCTTGATAGTAAAATAAACCGTTTTTACTCAGGGTTAAAGATAAAGTATCGAAGGGCTTTAGCTTCTCGTGAGTTCAAAAGTTATGAAAAACTTGTTCGATGTGCGGAGAAGGTGGAAATGGAGTTTGACGATGATCAGGTGTTCTATGACAAACAACAGAATAAGAGGTCTAGTTGGCGGGAAAATGGGAAGAATTCATTAAAGAAGCAAGGAGGTAAGAAAACCAAATATCCATCCTGTGAGAAGTGTGGTAAAATGCATCCCGGAGAATGTTTATCCAAGTCTGGTAAGTGCTTTCGGTGTGGTAAGTCTAGTCATATTTCTCGTAACTGTAAGGAAGATAATAAAGCAGGAAATGAAAAGACAACGGTAAGATGTTTTAAGTGTAATGAAATGGGTCATTATGCAAACGAGTGTCCAATGAAGAACTCAGCTAGGGGAATGCAGCCAGACTACAAGCATAAAGGGGTGGTGAAATCCTTTGCAACAACTTCAGCAGATGTTGGGCCATCGAATGAAGTGGTATCAGCTCCAGGGAGCTCAGTATTTTTCGAAGATTGACTTGAGGTCGAGGTACCATCAGTTGAAAGTAAAAGAATAAAACGTTCCGAAGACTGCGTTCCATACTAGATATGGCCATTATGAATTTGTAGTTATGCCTTTTGGGTTAACCAATACACATGCTGTATTCATAGACCTTATGAATAAAATTTTCCATGAGTTCTTGGATAAGTTTGTGTTTGTGTTTTGAGGTTTGGGAAGAGTTTATGTGTGCCTTGTGATTCACAATTGAAGAATGAGTTGTTATGTGAGGCTCATAGTTCTTCGTTTTCAGTTCATCCGGGCAGTACTAAGATGTATAGAGATCTGTGGGAGTATTACTGGTGGGATGGAATGAAAAGAGACATTGCTGATTTTACTGTGAAGTGTTTGACATGTCAACAGGTTAAAGCAGAGCGGTAGTTACCGAAAGGGATGCTTCAGCCTTTACCAGTGCCAGAGTGGAAATGGGAGAATATATCCATGGACTTTGTTGTTGGATTACCGAAGACATCTCGAGGTAATAATGAAATCTGGGTTATTGTTGATCGCTTGACCAAATCTGCTCATTTCCTTGCTATACGAGATAATTTCTCTCGAGATCAACTTTCCCGTTTGTATCTTAAAGAGATAGTCAGGTTACATGGAGTTCCTCTCTCAATTGTATCGGATCGTGATCCCAGGTTTACTTCTAACTTTTGGAAAGGCCTTCAGAAGTCGTTGGGTACTGAATTAAATTTTAGTATAGCTTTTCATCCTCAATCAGATGGGCAGTCAGAACGAACAATTCAGACCTTGGAGGATATGCTACGAGCTTGTTCGATGGATTATCAGGGAAGTTGGGACCAACATCTTTCTTTGGTTGAATTTTCATATAATAACAGTTTCCATTCCAGTATACAGATGGCACCATTTGAGGCATTATAAGGGAAGCGGTGTCGAACTCCAGCATTTTGGAATGAAGTGGGTGAAAGGAAGCTAATGGGACCAGAATTGGTAGAAGAGATGGCAGAAAAAGTTCAGTTGATTCAGAAGCACATGAGAACAGCTCAGAGCAGGCAGAAGAGTTATGCGGATAACCGAAGGAAGGATATATCTTTCGAGGTAGGTGATCATGTTTTTCTCAAGGTTTCTCCTTGGAAAAGTGTGATGAGATTTGGTAAGAAAGGAAAGCTGAGTCCAAGGTTTATTGGACCATATGAAATTCTTGAGAGAGTTGTATCAGTTGCATACCGGGTGGCTTTACCTTCGAGTTTATCTCAGGTACACAATGTTTTTCACGTTTCGATGTTGAGAAAGTATATGCGAGATCCATCTCATGTTTTGAGTCCATAGGTAGTTTAGCTGGAAGAGAACCTATCTTATGAGGAACAACCGGTCCAGATTCTTGACCCCAGGGAGCAAGTGTTACGGAATAAGGTGATTCATCAGGTAAAGTTTTTGTGGGAAAACCATGTGATTGAAGAGGCAACGTGGGAATCTGAAAATGCTATGAGGGATAAATACCCCCACTTATTTTCATAAGTGAATAAAATTGCGAGGACGCAATTCCCAAAAGGGGGGAAGGATGTAACATCCCAGGTAAATAAAGAATAAAGAATTTTCATATTTATTAATATTTACGAATTAAATATTAATTTTAATTAAAAGGGGTTTCTACGTTCGATAGCGTACTCGGTATGCAACGATGAGTTTCTTTGAAAACTTATGTTGCACACAAGTAATAAAATAATATTATTTTAAATGTTAGTTAATGAGTAGCCGTTGTACTGGCGGGAATGGATTGAAATAACTAAAATATGATTATATATGTTTTTAAATGTTTATACATTTACCCAATAAAAGATAAAGGCTTAAAATACGGAAAGAGTTCAATTTTAGGGCATATATACTCTAATTTTCACTAAAGGTTCACTTATCACCTTTTAATGGTGAACCGTCATTAAATATAGTTTTGATCACTCTTATACTTTATTTTGGACCAAATAAAACTCTTATTAAGAATCGGGACATCAAATTTTACTTTGTGTAAATTTTTGGTACCTTTCTGATAAAGTTCATTTTTTTATGAATAGTGTAAAATGTTGTGTTTTAATTCAAAACCTCTTTTTAATCTAATTTATTTATATGATTAGATTATCTTTTTATTTGGTTTTAAAGTGAAATTAGAAAATATTTTTACCATTAAATCCAATAGTGGTCGTTGTAATTAATTTCACATTGAAATCGGACTTAAACTAGTGTCAATCTTTTGATACTTATTGTTTCATAAAAATACGCTATTTGCTCTGACAGCGGGAATGAATTATTAAATTAATTAATGTGACTTATATGTTTTGAATTTTTTAAAATAGACTTCATTTTTGAATTCTTAATATCAAATATAGCTCAGGGGGGAATTTTGGTAATTTTCTGAAAAACTTCAATTTTTTATGAATAGTGAAACCACTAAGTGGTACTTATAAAGACAGATTTTCCGTTTAAATGAAATTTTTCCATCATTGTGTTTTTAATTTCAAAAATCCGACATACATGGTTGTCATTAAGAAGTAAAATGTGGTTCAATGAGATTATAATAATTTTTTGGTGAATAGTAACTTATTAAGTTCTTAATCGCGATTAGAGGTAATTAGTGTAATTTAAGTTAAAAATGATATTATAAGAATGTGAAAACACCATGACACTTGTCCTACACCTATTGGGTGAGTAATGGCCGACCAAGACAAGCCATGGGCCAACTTGGGGACCCCATGGAGACACTTTGGTTGGGAAATGACATAAATAACTTTTTATTTAATGTTAAAATTAAATTGATACAAACATGGGTTGTTTTACTAAAACAATTTTTAAGTAGGGTTACACAGGTCCAAATTTTGATTATAAATAGTCATTGGAAAGATAAAAAGATTTCCTACATCATAGTAGTTTTTTTATAATTTTTAGACATTAAATAAATTAAATTATATATGACATAATAATAATGCAGTGATGACATCATTATTTGATGATTTAAATAAAATGGAAAGATAATGAAAAATCTAAAACCTACACATGGCAAAAACCAATTAGATGAGTGTATTTCTAACCCTTATCACCTTATCCGCGACTTATATCAATGTGAGACCTTTTAAAACCGAAACACATTTTCAAATAAAGTAATATTTCTTTACTTTCCAAAAGTGCCCCTCCTCTCCTCTTATAAAAGGCCCCCACCTCTACCTCATTTCACACACTCCTCAAGCCTTTGGCTCGGCCAAACCCTTCCCATTTACTCTCTCCACATCCCTCTACTCATCCTAGAGGATTCCCTTTGGGAAGAATCCTTTCAAAGGAAGCCTTTAGGCTCAAATCAAAAGGGAGTTACACTTTTAAAGGTAATTCATTCTCTCTTGTTCATTTGTTTTATTTTGCTTCTCCAACCCTCTAAACTCTTTTTATTTACTTATTCTGTAACAAAACCAGTATCCTCAATATACTAGGATGTTGTTATAAGATTTATTCGAGCTACACTCTCACACAACTACATCAAATGGTTAAAGAACATACGGTTTCCGTGGATGGCGAAATTCTGCCTCCCGAAACGATGATTGTTCAATACTCATTTAACACCTTCAAGGGTGGCCATTATGATGTCACTATTTTTATATATGATATATAATATGTTTATTTTTTTTCTTTAATATTCTGTATTTTTCATTTTGGGCATACCTTTATGGTTTCCATTATGGGTAAACACGATATCTTCATTTAAGGAAGTGCGGACTACCGCCCCCTCAAAGTGATGTGATTCGTTAATGCCATATGTGGGACGTGTAAAGGATGGATTTAAATTTATTATATATGATGTTATACTGGAATTATAATATACCTCTATATAATTATTATTTATTTCCATTAAAGTATGAGATAGAAATGAAAGTAGCGTTCATGCGTACGTACGGCTTGCCGTCTCCATGAACAGTGCATTTCATTTCTTATCCCCAAATGTAATGTACTATTAAAAGTACATGTATATAATGGATATATATAATTAATGATATATCTAAATGATGAATATAATTCTGGAATTAAAATATACATACCTCTCATTTAGTTTTAATTCCATTAATTTGACAAAGAAATGAAAGTAGCGTTCATGCGTACGTACGGCTTACCGTCTCCATGAACGGTGAATTTCATTTATTACCTCTAAATGATTATGTAATATTATAAATACATGTATATTCTGGATATATATGATATATATGATATCCAAATCATGAATTTCATTCTGGATATAAAGAACTTTTGACCACACAAACAACATGTAATTGTAAGAAGTCAACTTTCGACTTAAGAACCAAATATTGAAAAAACAAACATTATTAACTTAAATGGTTACATAATGTTTATAACATGGCAATAAGTGATATAAAAGGAATAATGAACTTTAAAAAGGTTCTTAATCAAGTATAAATTAACTCAAGTTTATTATTCAAGACGTTAAAGAACGATCGAGTCAAGTCGGACCCGAGGTAAGGGACTTCGTCTCAATCTCCTTTCATTGAGGCATATTTCGTTTTATACACAACTTTCTTTTATACAGTGTATAAACTCCTTTGACTTTTACTTTTATACAAAAGGAATCTTTTTCTACGAAGCGTTTTACTAAATGACAAAAAGGAATGTTTTTTTTAACGTACGCGGTGACAACGACCTTTTCCACCGCCGCGAGTATTATTTGATCTTTGGCTTTCTCAACAAGCCGTAATGTTTTTAGAATAAAATAAATACCATATACTCTTTTATGTATTTCGGTATTGAAAATGGTTTTGAAAAAGGATTCTATTATGTCAATATATTTATGATATATTGTGATTGAAATGTGGAAATGTTATCATTCCTTTATATTGGTTTTATGTTTTATGATTTTATACTGGTACTTGGAAATTTTAACGGGTGGTTACGTTATAAACCATATGACGGGTGGTGCCGTGAATACCAGGACGGGTGGTTACGTTATAACCTCCAATGTATTGGGTATGGAAGTCGGCCGTATGGCTATTCCTTTAAGTTTGTATGGAAATTGTCCGTATGGCTATTCCATTAAGTGATATGTGTGGAAGTCGACCGTATGGTTATTCCACTTAAGTATGTTTATGTCACAAGTTACCTTTATATATGTTATGTGTTCTTTATATGGGTTTTATGGTAATTCTTTGGTTACAAAAAGGTAAGTAATGATACTTTATTCAGTGAAGAGTTTTTATTACTTCATAAAGGTGAAAAGTATTACTTTGATAAAGTATACATGGTTTACTTGTTGTTTTGATAAACTAACAATTTTCATTCTTTGTGTATCCCTTACTGAGCTTTTTTTTTGAAATGTTTTTCACAGGACTTAATGTGGAATAAGGTCAAGGATGGGATCAAGGGAATGTCATGCTATATAAAACATGGAACTAGACACGTTTCTTTTTAAGAGTTTTTTTTATGGAAACTTAGTAGAAGTGACTACTTTGTAATCTTTTGAGATGTAATAGTTATGTTCTAATTCTCTAAAACTCTAAACCTGAAAAGATCCTCAACGTGAATTATTCTTTTAATTCAATATTAAGTAAGGTTTAAGGTTGGGGCCTTATAGTTGTTATCAAAGGTTGGTTTAGACAACTTTAGGAGTTACAAAAGTGTTAAATTATAATATGATTGAAATGATATAGCATTTACGGATTACCATGTTGCTTCGCCTAAGATATTTCTGTGTTCAGAATGGTTTTCCACAGAGGAAACAAAGCAGCTATGTTGGGACGACATCAGGAGGAAGATAACCTTCCAAATCAGAAACCTGAGATGGTCGGAATCAGAACTGAACAGTTTGTTGCAGTGATGGAACAGTTGACTCAGGCTATAAATGGTGGTGGTATCCATGCACGAGATCAGCCAGATCAACCGCAGAGGAACATGTCAGTGGTGGAACATTTCGTGAGGCAACATCCCCCATCATTCAGAGGATCATCTGACCCTGTGAAATCTGAAGGGTGGATTAAAGCACTGGAGAAGATTTTTGATGTCATGGGGTGTTCAGAACATCAAAAGGTTAGTCTTGATGTTTACCGTTTTGAAGGTGAAGCTGATCAGTGGTGGTCGATGGTGAAAAATATTAGGGATAGTGATGAGATTGAGGATCTTCACTGGGATGAATTCAAAGGTATGTTTCTTTACAAATATTTTCCTAAGGTGGTTCGTCTTAGGATGGAAAAACAGTTCCTAGAATTGAGGCAGGAGGATGATTCAGTGGCTGCTTATGAAGAAACGTTCACTCGATTGGCAAGGTATGCTCCAAACATCATACGAGATCTTGATAGTAAAATAAACCATTTTTACTCAGGGTTAAAGACAAAGTATCGAAGGGCTTTAGCTTCTCGTGAGTTCAAAAGTTATGAAAAACTTGTTCGATGTGCGGAGAAGGTGGAAATGGAGTTTGACGATGATCAGGTGTTCTATGACAAACAACAGAATAAGAGGTCTAGTTGGCGGGAAAATGGGAAGAATTCATTAAAGAAGCAAGGAGGTAAGAAAACCAAATATCCATCCTGTGAGAAGTGTGGTAAAATGCATCCCGGAGAATGTTTATCCAAGTCTGGTAAGTGCTTTCGGTGTGGTAAGTCTAGTCATATTTCTCGTAACTGTAAGGAAGATGATCAAGCAGGAAATGAAAAGACAACGGTAAGATGTTTTAAGTGTAATGAAATGGGTCATTATGCAAACGAGTGTCCAATGAAGAACTCAGCTAGGGGAATGCAGCCAGACTACAAGCATAAAGGGGTGGTGAAATCCTTTGCAACAACTTCAGCAGATGTTGGGCCATCGAATGAAGTGGTATCAGCTCCAGGGAGCTCAGTATTTTTCGAAGATTGACTTGAGGTCGAGGTACCATCAGTTGAAAGTAAAAGAAGAAAACGTTCCGAAGACTGCGTTCCGTACTAGATATGGCCATTATGAATTTGTAGTTATGCCTTTTGGGTTAACCAATACACATGCTGTATTCATAGACCTTATGAATAAAATTTTCCATGAGTTCTTGGATAAGTTTGTGTTTGTGTTTTGAGGTTTGGGAAGATTTTATGTGTGCCTTGTGATTCACAGTTGAAGAATGAGTTGTTATGTGAGGCTCATAGTTCTTCGTTTTCAGTTCATCCGGGCAGTACTAAGATGTATAGAGATCTGTGGGAGTATTACTGGTGGGATGGAATGAAAAGAGACATTGCTGATTTTACTGTGAAGTGTTTGACATGTCAACAGGTTAAAGCAGAGCGGTAGTTACCGAAAGGGATGATTCAGCCTTTACCAGTGCCAGAGTGGAAATGGGAGAATATATCCATGGACTTTGTTGTTGGATTACCGAAGACATCTCGAGGTAATAATGAAATCTGGGTTATTGTTGATCGCTTGACCAAATCTGCTCATTTCCTTGCTATACGAGATACTTTCTCTCTAGATCAACTTTCCCGTTTGTATCTTAAAGAGATAGTCAGGTTACATGGAGTTCCTCTCTCAATTGTATCGGATCATGATCCCAGGTTTACTTCTAACTTTTGGAAAGGCCTTCAGAAGTCGTTGGGTACTGAATTAAATTTTAGTATAGCTTTTCATCCTCAATCAGATGGGCAGTCAGAATGAACAATTCAGACCTTGGAGGATATGCTACGAGCTTGTTCGATGGATTATCAGGGAAGTTGGGACCAACATCTTTCTTTGGTTGAATTTTCATATAATAACAGTTTCCATTCCAGTATACAGATGGCACCATTTGAGGCATTATAAGGGAAGCGGTGTCGAACTCCAGCATTTTGGAATGAAGTGGGTGAAAGGAAGCTGATGGGACCAGAATTGGTAGAAGAGATGGCAGAAAAAGTTCAGTTGATTCAGAAGCACATGAGAACAGCTCAGAGCAGGCAGAAGAGTTATGCGGATAACCGAAGGAAGGATCTATCTTTTGAGGTAGGTGATCATGTTTTTCTCAAGGTTTCTCCTTGGAAAAGTGTGATGAGATTTGGTAAGAAAGGAAAGCTGAGTCCAAGGTTTATTGGACCATATGAAATTCTTGAGAGAGTTGTATCAGTTGCATACCGGGTGGCTTTACCTCCGAGTTTATCTCAGGTACACAATGTTTTTCACGTTTCGATGTTGAGAAAGTATATGCCAGATCCATCTCATGTTTTGAGTCCATAGGTAGTTTAGCTGGAAGAGAACCTATCTTATGAGGAACAACCGGTCCAGATTCTTGACCACAGGGAGCAAGTGTTACGGAATAAGGTGATTCATCAGGTAAAGTTTTTGTGGGAAAACCATGTGATTGAAGAGGCAACGTGGGAATCTGAAAATGCTATGAGGGATAAATACCCCCACTTATTTTCATAAGTGAATAAAATTGCGAGGACGCAATTCCCAAAAGGGGGGAAGGATGTAACATCCCAGGTAAATAAAGAATAAAGAATTTTCATATTTATTAATATTTACGAATTAAATATTAATTTTAATTAAAAGGGGTTTCTACGTTCGATAGCGTACTCGGTACGCAACGATGAGTTTCTTTGAAAACTTATGTTGCACACAAGTAATAAAATAATATTATTTTAAATGTTAGTTAACGAGCAGTCGTTGTACTGGCGGGAATGGATATAAATAACTAAAATATGATTATATATGTTTTTAAATGTTTATACATTTACCCAATAAAAGATAAAGGCTTAAAATACGGAAAGAGTTCAATTTTAGGGCATATATACTCTAATTTTCACTAAAGGTTCACTTATCACCTTTTAATGGTGAACCGTCATTAAATATAGTTTTGATCACTCTTATAATTTATTTTGGACCAAATAAAACTCTTATTAAGAATCGGGACATCAAATTTTACTTTGTGTAAATTTTTGGTAACTTTCTGATAAAGTTCATTTTTTTATGAATAGTGTAAAATGTTGTGTTTTAATTCAAAACCGCTTTTTAATCTAATTTATTTATATGATTATATTATCTTTTTATTTGGTTTTAAAGTGAAATTAGAAAATATTTTTACCATTAAATCCAATAGTGGTCGTTGGAATTAATTTCACTTTGAAATCGGACTTAAACTAGTGTCAATCTTTTGATACTTATTGTTTCATAAAAACACGCTATTTGCTCTGACAACGGGAATTAATTATTAAATTAATTAATGTGACTTATATATTTTGAATTTTGTAAAATAGACTTCATTTTTGAATTCGTAATATCAAATATAGCTTAGGGTGAAATTTCGGTAATTTTCTGAAAAACTTCAATTTTTGATGAATAGTGAAACCACTAAGTGGTACTTATAAAGACTGATTTTCCGTTTAAATGAAAATTTTCCATCATTGTGTTTTGAATTTCAAAAATCCGACATACTTGGTTGTCATTAAGAAGTAAAATGTGGTTCAATGAGATTATAATAATTTTTTGGTGAATAGTAACTTATTAAGTTCTTAATCGCGATTAGAGGTAATTAGTGTAATTTAAGGTAAAAATGATATTATAAGAATGTGAAAACACCATGAAACTTATCCTACACCTATTGGGTGAGTCATGGCCGACCAAGACAAGCCATGGGCCAACTTGGGGACCCCATGGAGACACTTTGGTTGGGAAATGACATAAATAACTTTTTATTTAATGTTAAAATTAAATTGACACAAACATGAGTTGTTTTACTAAAACACTTTTTAAGTAGGGTTACACAGGTCCAAATTTTGATTATAAATAGTCATTGGAAAGATACAACGATTTCCTACATCATAGTATTTTTTTTATAATTTTTAGACATTAAATAAATTAAATTATATATGACATAATAATAATGCAGCGATGACATCATTATTTGACGATTTAAATAAAATGGAAAGATAATGAAAAATATAAAACCTACACATGGAAAAAACCAATTGGATGAGTGTATTTCGAACCCTTATCACCTTATCCACGACTTATATCAATTTGGGACCTTTTAAAACCGAAACACATTTTCAAATATAGTAATATTTCTTTACTTTCCAAAAGTGCCCATCCTCTCCTCTTATAAAAGGCCCCCACCTCTACCTCATTTCACACACTTCTCAAGCCTTTGGCTCGGCCAAACCTTTCCCATTTACTCTCTCCACATCCCTCTCCTCATCCTAGAGTATTTCCTTTGGGAAGAATCCTTTCAAAGGAAGCCTTTAGGCTCAAATCAAAAGGGAGTTACACTTTTAAAGGTAATTCATTCTCTCTTGTTCATTTGTTTTATTTTGCTTATCCAACCCTCTAAACTCCTTTTATTTACTTCTTTTGTAACAAAAACAGTATACTAAATATACTAGGATGTTGTTATAAGATTTATTCGAGCTACACTCTCACACAACTACATCAAATGGTTAAAGAACATACGGTTTCCGTGGATGGCGAAATTCTGCCTCCTGAAACGATGATTGTTCAATACTCATTTAACACCTTCAAGGGTGGCCATTTTGATGTCACTATTTTTATATATGATATATAATATGTTTATTTTTTTTCTTTAAGATTCTGTATTTTTCATTTTGGGCATACCTTTATGGTTTCCATTATGGGTAAACACGATATCTTCATTTAAGGAAGTGCGGACTACCGCCCCCTCAAAGTGATGTGATTCGTTAATGCCATATGTGGGACGTGTAAAGGATGGATTTAAAGTTATTATATATGATGTTATACAGGAATTATAATATAACTCTATATAATTATTATTTCTTTCCATTAAAGTATGAGATAGAAATGAAAGTAGCGTTCATGCGTACGTATGGCTTACCGTCTCCATGAACGGTGCATTTCATTTCTTATCCCCAAATGTAATGTACTATTAAACGTACATGTATATAATGGATATATATAATTAATGATATATCTAAATGATGAATATAATTCTGGAATTAAAATATACATACCTCTCATTTAGTTTTAATTCCATTAATATGACAAAGAAATGAAAGTAGCGTTCATGCGTACGTACGGCTTACCGTCTCCATGAACGGTGCATTTCATTTCTTACCTCTAAATGATTATGTAATATTATAAATACATGTATATGCTGGATATATATGATATATATGATATCCAAATCAGTAATTTCATTCTGGATATAAAGAACTTTAGACCACACAAACAACATGTAATTGTAAGAAGTCAACTTTCGACTTAAGAACCAAATATTGAAAAAACAAACATTATTAACTTAAATGGTTACATAATGTTTATAACATGGAAATAAGTGATATAAAAGGAATAATGAACTTTAAAAAGGTTCTTAATCAAGTATAAATTAACTCAAGTTTATTATTCAAGACGTTAAAGAACGATCGAGTCAAGTCGGACCCGAGGTAAGGGACTTCGTCTCAATCTCCTTTCATTGAGGCATATTTCGTTTTATACACAACTTTCTTTTATACGGAGTATAAACTCCTTTGACTTTTACTTTTATACAAAAGAAATCTTTTTCTACGAAGCGTTTTACTAAACGACAAAAAGGAATGTTTTTTTAACGTACGCGGTGACAACGAACTTTTCCGCTGCCGCGAGTATTATTTGATCTTTGGCTTTCTCAACAAGCCGTAATGTTTTTAAAATGAAATAAATACCATATACGCTTTTATGTATTTTGGTATTGAAAATGGATTTGAAAAAGGATTCTATTATGTCAATATATTTATGATATATTGTGATTGAAATGTGGAAATGTTATCATTCCTTTATATTGGTTTTATGTTTTATGATTTTATACTGGTACTTGGACATTTTAACAGGTGGTTACATTATAAACCATATGACGGGTGGTGCCGTGAATACCAGGACGGGTGGTTACGTTATAACCTCCAATGCATTGGGTATGGAAGTCGGCCGTATGGCTATTCCATTAAGTATGTATGGAAATTGGCCGTATGGCTATTCCATTAAGTGATATGTGTGGAAGTCGACCGTATGGTTATTCCACTTAAGTATGTTTATGTCCCAAGTTACCTTTATATATGTTATGTGTTCTTTATATGGGTTTTATGGTAATTCTTTGGTTACAAAAAGGTAAGTAATGATACTTTATTCAGTGATGAGTTTTTATTACTTCATAAAGGTGAAAAGTATTACTTTGATAAAGTATACATGGTTTACTTGTTGTTTTGATAAACTAACAATTTTCATTCTTTGTGTATCCCTTACTGAGCTTTTTATGCTCACCCCAAGTTTTTTTGAAATGTTTTTCATAGGAATTAATGTGGAATAAGGTCAAGGATAGGATCAAGGGAATGTCATGCTATATAAAACATGGAACTAGACACGTTTCTTTTTAAGAGTTTTTTTATGGAAACTTAGTAGAAGTGACTACTTTGTAATCTTTTGAGATGTAATAGTTATGTTCTAATTCTCTAAAACTCTAAACCTGAAAAGATCCTCAACGTGAATTATTCTTTTAATTCAATATTAAGTAAGTTTTAAGGCTGGGGCCTTATATTCTGGGTCTTTTTGGCCTCAAAAAAAACTTGACCGAGGTGACCCCTACCATAGAAACGTAGAGCTCATCGCAAGTTTCGATTTGATATGTGGTAATGCTCAAATGGACACCCGGATCAAAAGTTATGGAAGTTTGAAGTTCGAGTTTCATTTTCAACATATTTTGGATCTTTTTTTTAGTCTTCAAGTTGTTATTAAATGACTATTACTCCATAATAATAATAAAATTGTTAGTTAAAAATTTTTTGTTTAATTTTTTTATAAGCCATTTTCACTAAATATCTTATATATTAAGTATATTAAGTGTAAATGTATATTTATAATTATCTAAAATATATTTAAAAATTATATATTATATTTATATCAATATAACTATATTTATATATTAATATGTTAATATATTATTTTTAATTAATTTTTTTTTACGTTGACACCTTATCAGCGCTATTTTTAAAATCGCTGATAAAGGCTCCCCCTTTATCAGCGCTAAAAAAAGTGCTCATAAAGGGGGTCCCTTTATCAGCGCTAAAAAAAGTGCTGATAAAGGGGGTACATTTTTCAGCCCTAAAAAATGCGCTGATAAAGGGGTGTTTTTATCAGCGCTGATAAAGGTGCCCCCTTTATCAGTTCTTTTTCGTTAGCACTGAAAAAGGTAGGCACTTTGAAAAACTGTTTTTGTGGTAATGTATGCTATATAATAGAACTCCACTGTAGATTCAGTGACATCTTTGTACTTTGAACACTTCTAACTCATACCTTCCCTGTTGATACAGAAAACATATCTTGAGGGTGAAGTCATATCATTCTGATCTATTTGAAAACTATAATCATTATTACCCTTTATGACAATATCCTCATCTCCTCCATACACTAGGAACATATCCTTAGTTCTTCTCAGATACTTGAGGATATTTGTAATAGTAGAAAAATATCATTCTCTTAGATCTTCTTGATATATACTTACTATTACCAATGCATATGAAACATTAAGTCTAGTACAAAAGATGGAATACATTATTGATTGTATCGTTGTAGCGTATGATATTTTACTCAGTCTCTATTTAACCTATTGTGTTAGAGGACACATTTTCTTAGAAATATGTATACCAAGGGACATTTGAATCAATACCCTTTTGGATTGTACCATACTAAATATCTTTAGTATCTAGTCAATGTATATAATTTGACTTTGTAAGATCCCGGTTTTTGGAAAGTTATGTTTTGTTTTGTTTGGGGTTGAACCCTTTGTTTTGGGGATTTAAAATGTTTCCTGAAAGTGTGAGAGGCCTTGGGGGTTTTCTGGGGGGCTCGGGGCATAGAAGAAAGGAAATCTGGGCAAGACAAGCCAGGGTGCAAGACCTGCACACGGCCAGGTAAATCGTGCGGCCTGCCCAAGCTAGACCGTGCGACCCCTCCTCCTCCAGACAGAAGCATGCACACGGTTTGCCCACGGTTTTCCAAACCGCGCGGCTAAATCATGCGACTTCTCCTCCTCTGGAAAGAAGCATGTGCATGGTTTTTGCACAGTTTTCTAAACCGCGGAGACAAAACGTGCGGCTGCTTAAAGTTGGGAAAAAATTCAATTCTTCCACTCTGAGAATTTAAACCCCACTCGGGATTTTCCTCCTCTCCTCCCCTCTCATCCCTAGTGACAAACTTGGCTGACCCAAGCTTCCCAAGGGTGGTTCTCCTTCAATTATTTGGTATTTTTGGTGTCATTGGTTGCGGGTCAAAGCTCCGTGTAATTATAATCTCATCCTTTGTTCTCTTTTTGGTTTAGGGTTTGTATCTTCTCTTCCCCTTGTTCTGAAGCTCTAAAACCCTATCTTTTGGGTGTGTTTTAGGTTTAAGATCCAAGGGTTCGTCAGATCAAGGCCTAAGGACTCGATTGAGAGTGAATTCAAACACGGATTTAAGTTAGGTGGTCTACAAGGGATATCCCATAGTTTTGGGTGTTTGTGCATGTTTAGTTGTGTTCTTGCTTTCCTATGGTTATGTTTTGAATAACCTTGGCATGTTTGGTAATAACAATGCTTAAATTTGTAAATGGGAACCCTCACGATCCCCATGGGATGTATTGGGATAGACTTGACCTAATTGGGGCCATCCATGGGATGTGCCTGCTTTTCCCGGATTTAGGGATTAATATTAAACAAGTGACCTTGTGTAATGAATTTTAGAGCCATTGATAAATATACTGGCATGTTTGGTTGATCTTGGAATAGAAGTTAGGTGATGCACCTAGTCTTGGAAACAACCTAAGGGTTAAAGTTGAATGGGTTAAATGGTTGATTCATGGGAATGATTAACGGGTTAAATGATTTAATGTTTAAACCGATTAAAAACCATAATGGGATAGATTAAGGGTTTAATGTTGAATGCCTGGTGAGATAGGCATATCACATGGGAATTGGGTGAGTGGTCAAATGATGTGAAATGGTAATGTGTTAATGGGTTAAGGCATGATGTGGATTCCCATTTGGGTTGTTGTGAATAGTGTTTGCTGAAGGTAAATGGTTTGGATGGTTGATGTTTACTTATTTATAAGCATGTGAAAATGGCTTCGTAGAGTGGGGTATGACATGAGGATCTATGCCCATGGGTCGAGTGAAGACTGAGGCTCTAAACTCCACCCTAAATGTATGGGTTAGGAAAGGGGACTGTGGGTCTATTCTCTTAACGGTTTCCTCCACCCAGACTGAGGCTTCGAGGTGAGGTTATGGTTTCTATGAGGGGTTAGTCATAGTGAGATAGGATAAAGATGTGTTTACCCTCTTGCATGTGATTGTTTTCCGTAGACCCATGTAACATAATGTATGTGTTTAAGCCATGGAAATGTGATGAAATGGTAGGTGATGATAAATGGTAATAATGAATGGTAATGGAATGGGAATGGCTTGGCTCTGAGCATGCTAATGGCACCTTAATTAAATACATGGAAACTATCATTCATATTCCTTTTGCATGCCCTGTCTGTTTATACTGGATATTTTGTAGACATCGTTGGCGGTGGACTACTCATTTGTACTCACACCCTGCTCAGGCTACCGTTGGGTACCCGAGAAAACTTCATGTTTGCAGGTCAGGAGAAGGGAAATGGTCCTTACTAGATAGTGAGTGGACATGGGTAGCACTTGGTGGAGGATCCGGACTTGGAGTCGGGACCATTTTGGGGATTTTGGCCGTGTCTATATTTTTGGGCTTTTGTTCACTCATTCACTTGTAGTATGACATGGAGTATTTATTTTTAATTGGAATTGGTTTTTATAAATGTTCCTTGTGGTTGGTTATGGTTTCTGCTATTTGGTTATTCTGTTGTGGCTTACTCTGATAAAAATGGGGTATAGTCTCCCCACTTGACTACATAGACCTCCACTGCTAGTTGACAGCCTTTGGTGTACGGGGAGGCGCACTTAAGGTCATGTAACCACCCGGCTTGGAGAACCAGTTTAGTGTCTTTCGGGTCTGGGATGTTACAAAGTGGTATCAGAGGAGGTCTTTCTTCTCCTTCTCTGAGGTCTTGTTATTTCGGATTGACAGCTAAGGGTTGGGACCTGTCGGGCCTTGGTAATGAGCTCGTGCTTGGGAGTAGCTAACCCATGTACGAGGGAAACCCCAAGTCACCCTGGGTGGGAAAATGTTATTCTTGGTTGTGTGTTGTTACAGATGATGATATTTCACCATTGGGTGATGCACACGTGGTTTGATGTGACTGTTTATTGATATTTGTCTCATGGCCTTAATGGCACAAGGATTGGCATTCATGAAACCTTATAGGCACCTAGGGAGATATGTGACATGCATTGTATTAGACGCACGCACAGGGTGGGTGTGTGAGGTAGGAAAGTAGGGTGCATCATGCATTTCATGAAACCATGAAATAATGAGAAGAATGAAATTAAACAAGTGGGTAAATGATGTTTAATAAAATAATATGTTTTGAAACAAATTGGTAAATGTTGTTGGGTTAGTGTATGAAAATGGGTTGTTGTATCTAGTAAAGTGTTTTTTATGGAGTCATGAAAGTTTATGGTATGCGTTCTTAAATCTCGTGATTGGTATTGTAGAGAAATGCCACCATGACGTCGGTTACCAGTTGGGAAACAGGGGGATGTTGTTGGGAACTCTCTTCTGGTAGAGAAGTAAGAAAATGTGGTGATCAAGGAAGGTAGAGAAGAACCGTTCTGGGAGAACTTGGCTCACCTTGTAAAGATGATGGATCGGGACCCAGGGCGGGTTGCACCGAGTATGTTTGAGCTGACCAGGGAGTTCCAGCTGCAGCACCCCCCGACCTTCACCAATGAGGGTGGGCCAGAGGCAGCAGAGTTTTGGTTAGAGTCTGTGCAGACGATACTGGACCATCTGGATACCCCTATCGAAAAGTGGGTGAAGCTGGCCGCTTATATGTTGCGAGCCCCGGCTAGGCATTGGTGGGACATTCAGGCTCAAATCAACTAGGCTGAGGGAATGTTGTGGAAGGTTTTTTAGGAAAAATTTTGGATCATTTCTACCCAGAGTCCTTGAGATAGGGGAGGGATGAAGAGTTTATGAGCTTGACTCGAGGATCGCTATCAGTGATGGACTATGCTAGTCACTTCACTGACTTGAGACACTTTGTCCTAGTGTTAGTAGGGGACGAGGTAGCAGCAGAAAGGAATTTCTAGGATGGGATGACACATGAGATCAGGTCTCAAGTAAACTTATTTCTCTTAAAGTGGTTCATAGAGGTATTAGATCAGGCACTGATCTTGGAAAGAAACCTGAAGGGAGCTTTGGGTAGCAGGCTTGTGGTGTCAGTGGGATAGACGAGCGGTGCAGCTACCGAAGGTCGAAAGTGACGCCATGAGAGTTCACAACATGGTGGAAGTGTGAAAAGTGGATGGAAGAGAGGGTCCGCCTCTCAGAGTGGAAATCAAGTGTTTTTCTATCAGTGTAGTAGGTCGGGGAATATGCGTGGTCAGTGTCCTCGACCTCCTGTTGAGTGTCATTCGTATGGCAAGATGGGGCATGTGCAAAGATTCGGCAGGAACCCTCGGTAGGCGGGTGAGAATGATGGTGAAAAGCAGGTGCCGGGTACGGGAAGGGTATTATTTTCCCCATATGAGGCAAGCAGTTGGATCTCCACGGGCCATACAGGCAGGGGTGGTGGATGTGGAACTCCAGGTCAAGATCGCTCACGCCAGCAGGGCAGTGTAGCGTAGGGTGTTCTGGTTGGGGCCCAAGATAGAGGAGCATGTTAGCTTCAGGTAGTTCATTTTGCACCTGGTGATGGCAAGGATGGACCATCGACTGTTCGAGGTATGATCCTTATAGCTTATACTTTCACTAATGCCTTGTTTGACACAGGTGCCACAAAACTCTTTTATCTCTACTCAACTTGTGGTAGCGCTGGGTTTACCTGTGGAGATGGTGTGTGGAGTTATGTCAATTGACACTCAGTTGGGGGTGTGGGTTGAGGATATCATGCAGTGAAATAGATGTGCCTTGGAAGTTGGTGGGTACCATTTTCTATGGGACTTGTTCATTCTCGAGATGTCAGGGTTTGACCTAATTCTGGGAATGAATTGGTTAGTGTTGTATTGGGTTCACGTAGACTATTACCATCACAGAGTATCATTCGGGTTGCTTAAGGGTGACGTTTATGTCCACCGTGGCGATTGGGATGTTCGAGTAGGGCCTGCGAGAACATTTTTTCAGCTGTTGAATGGACTCACAGCTCGAGTGGTATGTCTCATGCTCGATGATAATGAAAGAGGAAAACAGTCTATTTTTTCTCCCGTGGTTGATCGGTTTCAGGATGTGTTTCCTAAGGATTTCTCAAGGTTACCACCCGAGAGGGATGTTGAGTTCACAATCAATTTGTTGCCGGGAGCGGAGCCAGTTTATATTCCTCCATACCGAATGGCACCAGCAGAACTCCAGGAACTGAAGGTTCAGCATGAGGAGTTGGAGCGCAAGGGGTTTATCGGTCCTAGTACGACTCATTAGGGATCTCCTGTTCTTTTTTCAAAGAAGGCCGATGGGTCGTTATGGCTGTGTGTTGACTATCGAAAGTTAAATCTGATTATAGTGAAAATTCGGTACCCTCTTCCTAGAATTGATGACCTTTTTGATCAGTTGAGGGGTGCATCGGAATTTTCTAAGATTGATCTAAGGTCGTGTTATCTCCAGTTGACGGTGAGGTCTTCCGACATATTGCGGATAGCTTTCCAAAGTCTGTACAGGTTGTTTGAGTTTGTGGTAATGCCTTTTGGCTTGACCAATGCACCGGCGGTGGTTATGGATTTAATGAACCAAATCTTTCGTCCCTGTCTAGATCGGTTTGTGGTTTTCTTTGTTGACTATATCTTAGTGTACTCGAAAAATCAATATGATCATGCCCCACATCTTGACATTGTCTTGGGTATACTAAGAGAGCACCGACTATACGCCAAGATATCCAAGTGTCAATTCTATATAGGTGAGGTGCATTTTCTGGTTCACAACATTTCGGAGGCAGGTGTGTCAGTGGATCCAGAGAAAGTGCAAGCAGTTGTATCTTGGGATCAGGCCAAGAGTGTTTTTGATGTTCGGAGTTTTCTTGGTTTGGCCGGGTTTTACCGAAGGTTCATTCAAGATTTCTCTCGTTTGGCAGCACCACTCTCGGGCTTGACCAAGAAAGAAATCAGGTTCGAGTGGTCTGAGTCTTGTGGGAATTCCTTCCAAGAGTTGAAGAAGCGGTTGAATACCACACCTATCTTGATCTTACCTGAGCTGGGTAAGAAGTACATCGTGTTTTGTGATGCGTTCGGAATTAGACTTGGGGTTGTGTTGATACAAGGTGAGTGGGTTTTGGCTTATGGGTCAAGGTAGTTGAGACCCCATGAGAGGAACTATCCCACTCATGATCTTGAGTTGGCTATAGTGGTGTACGCCTTAAAGTGCTGGAGGCACTATCTGCTGGGATAACGGTTTACTATGATTACCGACCATAAGAGTTTAAAGTACATCTTCTCACAGCGGGATTTGAATCTTCATTAACAATGATGGGTTGAATATCTCTAATATTTTGACTTTGATTTGGTGTACAAACTGGGAATGGGAAATAGTGTTGCTGATGCTCTGAGCAAGAAGGCTTAGAATCATATGGTTCAAGAGTCCAACACTGAGTGGAAGGTGATGGATTTGTTTGCAGAAATGCACCTGGAGGTGCAGGAGGAGAGTGGTCAGGTCACTCTTTCTTCCATAGCGTTGGAGTCGACTCTTTTGAGTTGAGTTAAGGAAGGTCATCTTGATGATCCTAAGTGTTTGAACATGAAGTAAAAGCTCAATGGTGGGGAGCTACTTTCTGGCTGGGAAATTGGTGTGGATGATGTTGTTCGTGTTCGTGATCATGTGGTTGTACCAAAGGGTGTGCGAGAATAGTTGATGCATGAGTTCCATGCATCAAAGTGGGCAGTGCATCCTGGTTTGACCAAGATGTACCGTGATTTCTGAAGTCAGTTTGGGTGGACTGGAATGAAGAAGTATGTTACGGGCTTTCTGGCGCGGTGTCTGACCTGTCAGCAGGTGAAGGTCGAGCATCAATGCCCAGGTGTTTTTTTGCATCCATTGACCATTCTTAAATGGAAGTGGGATGATGTGACCATTGATTTTTTCATGGGTCTTCCGAGGACGTCGCAGAAGAATGATGCAATCTGGGTGGTTGTGGATCGGTTAATGAAATTGGCTCATTTCTTACCAAGTCAAGAGACCCATACACTGGACCAGTTGGGTGAGCTGTATGTTCGGGAAATATTGTGGTTACATGGTGTGCCACAGATCATAGTTTAGGACTGAGATTCATGTTTCGCATTGCGTTTTTGGCAAGGGTTGTAGAAGGCGCTTGGTACGCAGGTGTTTTTGAGTACGACATTCCACCCGCAGACAGACGGGTAGTCGGAGCGTACGATCCAAGTGTTGAAAGACGTGTTGAGAGCTTGTGTTTTGGACTTTGGTGGTTCTTGGGAGATACACCTATCGTTGGTTGAGTTTTCCTACAACAACAGTTTTCAGGCAACAACTCAGATGGCACAGTTTGAGGCACTTTATGGGAGACCATGAACATCTCTGTTGTGTTGGCTAGAGGCCAGTGAATATGAGTTATTAGGGCCAAGTCTCATGCAAGAGACTTCAGAGAAAGTTATGTTCATCAGGAAGCGAATGGCTACAGCTCAGAGTAGGCTGAAGTTGTATGCAGATCGGCGGAATAGACCTCTTGAGTTTGTGGTGGGTGATAAAGTATTCCTTCGGGTGTCGCCAAGGTTGGGTCACCGTCGAATACGAATGCAGGGTAAGTTGGCACCCAGGTATGGGGGACCTTTTGAGACTGTGGAGAGGGTCAGACTAGTGGCTTACCAATTGGCTCATCCACAGAAGTATGATGGGTTGCATGATGTGTTTCATGTGTTGCAGCTTCGATGGTATCACCTTGACCCATCTCATGTGGTTGATGCGGAGGATGTGGAGCTTGAGGCTGATGCGTCCTTTGAGGAGCATCCGGTTCGTGTGGTGGATCGTAGTGAAAATGTCTTCCAAGGAATGGTCGTGCCATTAGTGCGAGTACTATGGAAACATGGGAAAGTTCAAGAAGAAACTTGGGAGCAGGAATAAAATATGCGGGCTCAGTGGCACAGACTCTTCTTTTCAGTGGATCAAAGAGGTTTGGAGACTCGCCTCAAGGACGAGCCGTTATAAGGTGCATAGGTTGTAAGATCCAGGTTTTTGGAAAGGTGTTTTTTGTTGTGTTTTGGGATGAACCCTTTTTTGGGGCTTTAAAATGTTTCCTAAAAGTGTGAGAGGCCTTAGGGGTGTTCCGGGGGGCTCGGGACATGGAAGAAAGAAAATATGGGCAAGACAAGCTAGGGCGCACGGACTACACACGGCCAGGTAAACCATGCAGCCTGCCCATGCTGGACTGTGCGACCCCTCCTCCTCCTGACAGAAGCATGCTTACGGTTTTCGCATGGTTTGCCAAACCATGCAGCTAAATCGTGCGACTCCTCCTCCTCCAAACAGAATCATGCACACGGTTTGCGCATGGTTTTCCAAACCGTGCTGACAAACCGTGTGGCCACTTAAATTTGGGAAAAATTACAAGTTTTTCACACTGTGTTTTTAAACCCCACTCGGGATTTACCTCCTCTCCTCCCCTCTCAGCCCTAGTGACGAACTTGGCTGACCCAAGCTTCCCAAGGGTGGTTCTCCTTCGATTATAAGGCGTTTTGGTGCCATTGAATGTAGATCGAAGCTTCGGGTAAGGCTAATCTCATCCTTGGTTCTCTTTTTGGTTTATGGTTTGTATCTTCTCTTCCCCTTGTTCCGAAGATCTAAAACCCTATATTTTGTGTGAGTTTTAGGTTGAAGCTCCAAGGGTTGGTTGGATCGAGGTCTAAGGACTCGATTGAGAGTGAGTTCAATCGCAGATTTTATGTAAGTGGTCTACAAGGGATATCCCATAGTTTGGGGTGTTTGTGCATGTTTAGTTTTGTTCTTGCTTTCCTATGGTTATGTTTTGAATAAACATGGAATATTTGGTAATAACGATGCTTAAATTGGTAAATGAGAACCCTCATGATCCCCATGGGATATGTTGGGATAGACTTGACCTAATTGGGGCCATCCATGGGATGTGCCGCCTTTTCATGGATTTAGGGATAAATATTAAACAAGTGACCTTGTGTAATTAATATGTAGATCCCTTGATAAATATGTTGGAATGTTTGGTTGAACTTGGAATAGAAGTTAGGTGATGCACCTAGACTTGGAAATAACCTAATGGTTAATGTGCAATGGGTTAAAAGGTTGATTCATGGGAATGATTAATGGGTTAAATGGGTGAATGTGTAAACCGATTAAAGACCATAATGAGATAAATTATGGGTATAATGTTGAATGTTTAGTGAGATAGGCATATCACATGGCAATTGGGTGAATAGTTAAATGATGTGAAATGGTAATGTGTTAATGGGTTAATTCATGATGTGGATTCCCATTTGGGTTATTGTGAATAGTGTTTGCTGAAGGGAAATGGTTTGGATGGTTGATGGTTACTTATATATAATCATGTGCACATGGATTCGTAGAGTGGGGTATGACATGAGGATCTACGCCCATGGGTCGAGTCAAGACCGAGGCTCTAAACTCCACCCTAAATTCACGGGTTAGGAAAGGGGACTGAGGGTATATTATACTAATGGTTTCATCCACCCGGATTGAGGATTCGAGGTGAGGTTATCATTGCTATGAGGGGTTAGTCCTAGTGAGATTGGATAATGATGTGTTTACCCTCTTGCATGTGATTGTTGGCCTTAGACCCATGTAACATAATGTATGTGTTTAACCCATGGAAATGTGACGAAATGGTAGGTGGTGATAATTGGTAATAATGAATGGTAATGGAAGGGAAATGTTTTGGCTCTGAACATGAAAATGACACCTTAATTAACTACTTGGAAACTATCATTCATATTCCTTTTGCATGAACTGTCTATTTATACTGGATATTTTGTAGACACCATTGGTGGTGGCCTACTGAGTTATACTCACACCCTGCTCGGGCCACCGTTGGTTACCCAAGAAGACTTCATGTTTGCAGGTCAGGATAAGGGCAAGGTTCCTTGCTTGATAGTGAGTGGACATGGGTAGCACTTAGTGGAGGATCCGTACTTGGTGTCAGGACCATTTTTGGGATTTTGGTCGTGTCTATATTTTTGGTCTTTTGTTCACTCATGCACTTGTAGTATGACATGGAATATTTATTTTTATTTGGAATTGGTTGATATACATGTTCCTTGTTGTTGGTTATTGTTTTTGATATTTGGTTATTCTGTTGTGGATTACTCTAATTAAAAGGGGGTATAGTCTCCCCACTTGACTACATTGACCACCGCTGTTATTCGACAGCCTTTGGCATATGTGGAGGTACACTTAAGGTCATATAACCACCCGGATCAGAGCACCAGTTTAGTGGCTTCTGGGTTGGGAATGTTAAAGACATAGTCCAAGTAGCCACTTGGATCTATTAATAATTTTTTTGACCCATACAATATAGGATAGTTCACCTAGGTCCTTCAGGGAGAAATGTTTTTTAACCATTCATTAATAGACTCTATGATTGATATGTCATTTGAAAAAATAAATATGTCAAAATCATATACTACTAGGATAACGACTACATTCCCACTAAAGCTTCTGTAAAAACATGGGTTACATTCATTATTCATGAAACCAAATTATTTTATAGCTTAATCAAATAAAATTTTCCATGACATGGAGTCTTGATTCAATCCATGAATGGATCTATGAAACTTTCATACTTTTTTGGCATCACCTGGTGTCACAAACCCTTCTGGTTGGGTCATATAAACATCTACCTAAAGTTTCCCATTAAGGAATGTATTTTTTACATCCATCATAAAAATATAATAGTCATGGTATACCGCTATATCAGGTAGAATAATGCTGGATTTAAACATATAAACTGGTCAAAATGTTTTTCATAGTTAATTCCTTGATGTTGTTTAAACATTTTATTCAATATCCATTATTTAAAAGTATTTACATTACCTTCCACGTCCAATTTTTTCTTGAATAAAAATTTTCACGCTATGGGATTTACATCAACTGGAACATCGACCAAATCCCAAACTTGGTTCTGGTAAATAGAATCCATTTTAGAATTCAGGGATTCTTTTCATCTTCTAGATTCTAAGCTCTATACATCCACTTTTTGTGCATAGGTTCATCATTGTCAAGAAATAATGAGTCACCATCTTCATTGACTAGAAATCCATATCTCTGGGGTTATCTTACCTCTCTTGTGCTCTTACACAGTACTTGTGTTTCAATAACTGCTTCATCCAAGGGGACCTATGGATTCTTTTCATGTACCAACTCTTATCTATCCTGAGAATAAACTTCATAAATGTCAATATTTATCTAGCTACCCTTTTTTAGGATATGCTACCTCTCAATAAATATGAATTCTATAGCGATAATAACTTTCTTTTCTAAGGGGTTTTATAGGTTGTGCCCTTTTTTCCTTGTGATCCCTTACAAAGATACACTTTTTTCCCTAGATTTCTATTTTGATTCCTGATAATGCCTCAAAAATGACTCGTAACCCCATACATGTGTATGAAACAAAACACGTTTCTTTCCACTCCATAACTCAAAGGGAATTATATTTTCCACTTTTGTTGTTACTTTCATTAATGCGTATTCCAAATTTTGAAAGTCATATCCCCAAAAGGATAATGGAATATATCCATGACTAGTCAACAACCTTACCATGTAAAACAAGGTATGGTTCCACATTTAACTAGCACCGTTACACTATGGTGTGTTAGGTGGAGTGAGTTGAGATAGAATCTCAAACTCCAATAAAAGTTCAATAAACTCTTGGTTAAGTTATTCACCACCTCGATCCAATTAAATATTCTTTGTCATGATTCCAAATTGATTATATACTTCATTCTTGAAATATTTGATTTTATAAAAGGACTCAGACTTATACCTCATCAGGTAGACATAGACATATCTACTCAATTCATCAGTAAAAGTTATGATGTAACAATACAAACCTCTAAATTGTACTAGAAATGGTCCAAACACATCAGTGTGAATCGATCCTATAAGATCTATGGCCATTTCACCCTATCCACCAAAGAGAGGATTGGTTATTTTTTCTAGTAAAAAATCATGACATCTTTCAAGTGGTTTTAGATTAGTAGAGTCAATGTAACTATCATGATAGATATTTTTCAAACACTTCTCGTTTACATAACCATGATGGTGATTCCATAACTTGGTGTTGTATGAGTCGGGTGAACATGATTCATTTTCAATTTCCAATACTTGGTTTTAAAATTTTAAAACATAAATACCTTTATTTATATGTGACATACCATAACATCTATTTTCCTTATAAAAGAAACAACTCTTTTATCTAAACATGATAATAAACCCATCTCCATCTAGGAATGATACAAAAATTACGTTCTTGGTAATTGTTTGTACACAATACCAATCTTATAAAAAAATAATTTATGTCGGAAATGAAAGGTGGAAGTCACTAATGGATAGAGACTCCCACCTTGCAGCATTTGAAACTTGCGTATCCACCTCTCCTCTAGAAATATTTCATAATATAATTCATTCTTTAATTTTGATATATATTTTATAACAACAAGTTGAATCAAATACCCAATGTGTATAGATTTAAATATTACATTCAATAACGAATGCACCTTTATATTCCCATTTTTTTGGTACATTTCCTCTCCTAATGGAATTGATGGACACATGAAAAACATACTACCTCCTTTTCCATTCATTGCATTTGGATCTTACACTTTTTTGGAAGGGTGTTGATTGGGAGATTTATACTTTTTATGAGTCCGGGTCCCTTTTTATTCTTGATCTTTCGTTTCTTATTCACCATAAAGATCATGGGTTTATCATTCCCTATGTTCTTATCCACTTAGAGAATCAAATTAGGAAGTTCCAAAAGGCCGTTATCATTATTTATCATAATTTAATTTACAAATAAACTAGAGAAGGTTTTGGAAAGTTAATAAATTATGGGATCTATACAAAATTCATCTGGGAATTTAATCCTTAATATGGATAGGCATTCAATGTATCCAATAAACTTGACTCAATGGGGCTCAGATGGCATAGAATATCCAAGAATAGTTGAAAAAAATCATTGGAGATCTTGTATCTCTATTTTCCCCTATCTCTTGATATAGATCCCAAAGGTGAGACATCATGCTATATGCATCCATGTCTTCATATTGCACCAAAAGATCATTTTCCATGGATGATAGCTTGAAACATTGAACATCTGCAACATCTTCCAAATTTTTCTCATAGAGAGATAACTCCTCCTTACTAGTCTCATTTATAGGAACATTAGGAATAGTTTATTATTTGGAAAAAAAATTAGTGGGAAGGTTATATTTCTCATGTATGGATCATAGTGATATGTTTGATATAAATTTATTTTTATTTCTATAGGTTTAATTTACAATGATTTAGTACTCTACCTGATAAAATTTAAACAAATAAAAAATATTATATTTATAAATCTCCCATTGTTTTACCAAAACCCAATATCCCTTGACATTGGCATCAGAATATCCTATTTCTTGTAAATTCTAGTGGAAATGATCCATATTCCTCTAATAATTACCCTAATATTGTTGGCCAAGAAACATTAAAGGTTTTAATAATTCATTCCAAATGCCAACTGCATTAACTCTTAGTTCCTTTATCTATTGAGTGCACTACCCAATCATGAAACCCTTAAATTGGATTTCCTCAACCCTTTCCTCTTAGATACCTCATGTCATGATTTTGAAGTCAACCCTTGATGTGAACTCTTTTATTTCAACCCAAAATGTCATGTTATAATTCCCCAATAAATAAAATCCCCCCAACATTGGCTAGTCCAAAACATTGAACTACAGTTTGATTTTAACTGAAGTAGTGGAAGGTTATACCAACTTAAGATATAATTGAAGGATTTTATCTTTTATGAAAAAAATTAAATTTATTAAATTTATCACGTGCTTATTAATATAGAGTGGATTTACTTAATTGATTAACCACGTATTAGATAATATTTACACATAATCAAATTTATATTAGTTTTATATTGCATGCTTGTTAATTCATTAATTCATTTTATCACAGAAAAACATCCATAATAAAATGACCCGGAAACTTAATAGAAATAAAATAATAAAGTGGTACGCTCATTTACTTTTACTAATGGTTATTTTATCTGGAAAATGATAAACTAACAATTGACCTAGGGGAAACATGTTGTGCCAATTAAAGTTCATGTTTCATCTTTCCCCATATCCACCTATGTATCTCTCATGGATTAGTTTTTCCTCATCTCTAAACATGAACCACCTCCAATGGCATGGGATCTTCATCAATTACATATTCTTTTACTCATACACAAGTCAGTAGAAAGGGGTTAACATAAACGAAACCATCGGTACACACACCCATACATAATGAGATTAGAGATGACATACAGACCACCAATTTAACTTAAAAATAAAATAAATGAAACCAAACACATAAAAAGGTTTCGTATATGGTCACGATCATCCAAATTTATGCACCAAAATACTCATTTAATAAAAATAGAATATGATTCCTAATCGTTCCTATTTAAGATAAACCTTTCTCAAATAAATTATTTATCTTCCTTAATTAATCAATTATTTTATCTTAATTCTCATATGGATCTCCTTCATATTCTATCCATCATAATTTTAAAAAAATTAAATAAATTTATTTCAAATTACCTATGCGAATAAATGTAACTTAGGGGAAACATAGTGAATACCCATCTAAATCTACCCAACATGTATTATACTTAGATAATTTTTACTCTTGTGACATATGACATACAAGACTTATCAAATACTTTCATGATGTGTAGTATCAACTTAATTATTACACAAGTTACATGATTCTTATTTCACATGCTATGCTTTAATGTACGTTGATTAATAAATCTAATATGAGTCAAACAAGATATGTAGATCTGAACATTGCAGAAAAATTAATTATATATATATATATTAAAACCCATCCCATGGCATGTACTATCAACTTAATGACCATGCACAAGAACATGTCAATAAGGTTTAAAAATTGGTATAAATTAATTTTAAATATATATAATTTGGTGTAAGTATACAGAATGTACAAGAGAGCTATACAACATGTACATCTATCACAGTCTATCTGAGGAAATCCCCTAGAAACTCTCCATGAAAATAATGCCTCAGAAAAATTGTAGTACATAGTGTGTTCAAGGGATATACAATGTGTAGTATCTAAGTTAGTTGGTCACCAGTCAGGTGGGTGTTTATAAAAATACATAGCTAAACTATGACATAAAGGACTAAATGTTGTGTATGTGGGTTACACCACATGTATTGTGGCCGACCATATTCTAGGCTAACTAGGTCAACATGTGATGTAAGAAATTAAATGCAATTCATATATTCAGTTCACATGATTTTAACGAATTCTGAATTAATTCCTAGTGAATTGAACCGTAGTACATGATCTGTACCTTCAGGTGTACTGTGTATACTCTTTTGTTATCTTACAATAATCCTTGACACCTTGGAATGATTTCTTCGATTTTGTTTTATTCATAAAATTAATCAATTTGATTATATCTATGAAAAAAAATAATATGAATCAGATATCTCAATATGGTTTAAATAATAAATAAATTTTAATTTAAAACTAAATGAAAAATTCCTAAATCAATCAACAAAATTTAAATAATTATATATAATTTTGTGACCGCTGAAATACCACATGAAGGTTCTAAGTGCGACAGAAGTGTGAAATGGGTTGCGCCAAAATTTTCTTTTTTCCATGACCGATGATCAATCTAATATATACATGATGATGAACATTTTAATCAATAAAATTGAATCCAACAAAGAAAAAAAAGGATATAATTTCACAACCAAGTGTGGGATCATCATATATTATTTATAATTAATTTAATCAATTAAATAATTAAATTGTTGGAATTATTTCTTTTTTTATGGATCTTAACATAGATCTACATTTTACAGTTGTTATGTTGTATTAATGAAGATAATATTACCTATAGTGGTGATTGAAACGTGTTTCAAAAATTCTTAACATCACTATAGGGGTCTTTGGGTGCTAGCACGATATATCCTATTGCTTGCATTGTTCACCTTTGATCGCCACGAGAATCACTTCCAAATTATTCTCTTTGATCTCCTTAGCCTTGAGACTGGATGGTGGAAGAATATCCATCACTATTATTAGTATTTTTCTTGGAGAAGGAGATCTCTAGGGATTTAGAGGATTATCTCTAGATGTTGTTGTGCACAACACAAAATTAATTGGATCTATTGAAAAAATAATATAATTGGGTTTAAATAACACTATAGTTTGGAAATAAACATTTTCACAAGTTCCATTTAATATTTATTTAATCCCTTATGGAACCCCATGTCTAAAATAATAATATTATTATTATTTCATTGACATGCGTGTAAATTGTGAATTAAATGAAATATTATTTAATCAAGTAAAATTAAATTTTTTCTCGCACTAGACCGAAAAACTGCGTCGGCCATTCCTCTAAAATATTTATTAGGTCATGAATAATTACTATATGTTTAATAAATAAATGTCACATCATTACTCACTAATTAATTAATAAATATTATATTCACTGAAGAGAAAATAAATATTTATTAAATATTTCACTCACAAAATACTCTCACAAATAAATGGGGATGGAATATATATGATCAAGAAAACATGAGTAATTATTAAACCACATGGGGGAATATTATATATTCAACATGTTAAATAAAAAATATTACTATATTATTTAATTGAGATTCTTGATACACATAGTGTGTAACCCTCAAGGCCTCTTTATTAGTGGCATTAGAAGAAGAAGTATAAATTCCAAGGTTAGAATATATCAACCAACCAATGAAACCATAGAGAGAGGCATCAACATAGCAATGACATAATACCTCATACGGATGCCTATTGTGTAATATAATATGTTTATCATGGTATATCTAATCAATATGGTTTCATTATGGTGTCACAAACCTATGTGCTCAATGTCTCTTTCTATGACATTCTTAAAGCCGAACATTACCGTAGGACATAATGGAAATTAATTTAGTTAGGATATATCATTTACATTAAAGGGCCTAAGATATTATCTTCGGTTTAAGAAGTAAAGGGTCAAATCCTTTCTTGCATTATTCACTAATGAAATATTAATCATGATGCACCCAACATATCCTACCTCACTATGAATATATGTCATCAAGGTTTTCATCAATACATCAATGTACACAACTCATAATAATCAATAATATTTTTATTATTAAAGAATAATGATGAATATAGATGTATGCAGATTGGAACATCCAATGAAAAATATAAATGTGAATTTATTATTAGAATATCTTATTCTCATAATATCCAACATATGTTATTACCAAGGGAGTACCCCATAATAAGGTGCCTAAAAGTCCTATGAGTCTTCACCACTAATAACCTGTATTAGTTGTGTCCCACAAATGATATCATCTGGCTATAGAATATATATTTTGGAATAGTGTTGTATCACTTATGGGTTTTTATCACAGTGGGGAAATTCTATGAATGTTTAGTGTGAAAGATACTCTTAAGATATTATCACATACTATGTTACATAGAAAACAACCAAGATATGATAAAGAGTTTATTAATAGTCAAACCTATGAACATAGGTTATCATAAAGTACACTGAAGTTGCTTCTACAGAACCAAATCCAATATATATTTCATTAAGTAATAATTATTATTTGTAATTCCTCTAACCACATAGTCATTTAGATATGGAATCATCCCAATTAAAGTGAATAATGTTTTTTTGGTTGTTTTTTATCAATAAGTGTCATTATTTATGTAATTTAAAATATTTATTATGGATAAAGTATCCACCCAATAAAAGAAATGAAGATATTGACCATACATGTTTGGGTAAATAGGAATGAAGATTCATTGTCTTAGAATACATTGGATGATAGATTAAAGATATAAACCAACAAATTGTGATGATTATTGAGATAGTTTCTATAGAGATATGAAAAGTACTGATTAGATAAATGTTGTAGTGTCTAAAACATCTTATATTAGAGATTAAAAAAAATATATGATGTATTGTGCTGGATAGATTGTATTACTTTTATTATAGAGAATAAAATAGGTTCAATGTTTTGTGATAATTTGGCTAATTTGTGTAGAAACCATCCTAGTGACATTTAGAATGAAGCTTATTAGAATGAGTTCTTAAATAAATTATATGTTGGATGAAAATATATGTGTTTTAAACTATAATTGATAAGTAAATGATGTAATTTAAATAATATACTTAGGTATTCAAATGCTGAAAAATATCTTGGAATTTTTATTTTAGAGTTTGGAATTATTTTTTATAATTCTCCCAATTATTTGAACTAGTTATGAGGTGATTTTAAGTAAAAAAGAACCCCCTGAGTGGATTTAAATTCATTTTGAATTGATTAGAACAATTATATAAATTCTTTGTTAGGAATATAAAATTATCGAAGTCCTAAATTCTTCATAAGGTAATTTTTTTCTGAGGCTCGTTAAAAAATTCTATAAGGTTTACTTAGAAGTGGGAAAATGGAAATAGAAAAATATTCATGAGGTTTTATATACTTTATAAAGTTTCAATCATTTCATGGTTCATGTGAATACTTCATAAGGTTGTTGAACTTCATAAGGTTTAGCTACAAAACATTAAATGGTTTAGCAGTAGTGATTCATACGAATCAAAAACTTTATAATGTTTTATATTTTATAAAAAATTATACTTTATAACATTAGACTCTAGAACATTGTAAGTTTTCCAACAAACATAAGGTTCAATCATCATAAGATATGTTATAAGGTTGAGAAAAATTGAGTTGCGAAATTTTAAAAATTTATTTAACACTATATTGATAATTTATAAGATTCCTAGACATTATACTTTCCATCAACATAAGTTTCATGTTTCTAATGTTTATATCTATGTAGAGTCCAACTCTTTGCAAATTTTTTGAATTTTTCATCATGAAAAATATTTGAATTCTATAATTATATATTCTTAGTGAGATAATATTTAATGATGTCAAAATAGTTCGTTGAATATAAAAACATCATTATTATTTTTATCCATGATTAAATCTTAATATATGGAAGATGAAATGTGAAGAATATATAAGATCATTCGTCCTTCATATTGTAATTTTAAATCAGAATACTTGAAAATAAATATTTTTGTTCAAAATGATGATTAAATTGGTTGATTTAGGACATATTATTTATCGGTAAAAACCTAAAATATTAATTATGATTTGAGACCGATAAATTAGGAGATGATCTTCATGAATGAGAAGAAAGAGATCAATGTTGAATGAGAATATGAGAAATTAAAGGGGTCAAAAATAAAGAACATCAGGGATAAATAATTATGGAAATAAAAAAAATTACGGTTTATGTGATGAAAATTACTAATTTAAATTTCAAAAATAAAATTATGATTAAATATGTTAATTTTAATATTGAGTAGTGATAAAATACTATAATGAAGGAAAAGTAATAGCCTAATATTATCTTAGACGTTTTCATGCCAATATGAGAGTATCCAAGTTAGAATATGTATTTTTTATGATTTTTAGATAACCATGGAAATTGTTTTATTTGGGGGTACTTTGGAATATATTGAAAATAACATCATTATTCCTAATGTATGTATGAAAGGTGATTTGTTCAGATAAGAAAAAATGAGAATGAAAATAAAATAAGAGTATTTATGTAAAACCAATAGAAGCAAGTGGTTGAAGAAAACATAAATGAGAACATGGGGATTCACCCATGCGATGTCCCTGATAAAAGACGGTGAGGATCATGGGGATATTTCCAAAACATAAGGATTTTTTGGATTTCATTTAAACTTCTGAGATATTACCATTTTTTGAAATTTAAAGAGACCCATAATAAAATGAGGTCTCTCATACATAAAATATGTTAGGAAATTTTTATAGGGTATATAATAATCTAAAAAAGAAATTGTGGAGATAAATTTGATAGAGAAGAATGAAACTGATAAATTTATATTGAATAAATAGCTAAAAGTATCAAAGGAGAATAAAAAATATGAAGTAAAAGAATAATAAATTGGTTTTCATATTGGTTCATATGATGCACAGTATCACTGAATCTCAAAAAATTGATAGAAATAAAATATAATATGCTAACATGTATAAGGATTTATAGAAAACCGATTAGATGTCAATGATATTGATGTTTGAGTTGAGATAAACTAAGGACTGGTTTCTAAATAAGAATTGGGGGATAGTATTTCTAGTAGATACCAAGATATATGCTATAGTTTTTAATGAACTAATGGAATTAAAATACTTTATGTTGAGGAACCAGATAAAATCAGTGTGATACAGTGACATCCAATGATTAGTGAATATGTACTTAAAATGTTGGATAGAAATTGAGATACCAGTCAGGACACTAAAATCTAGTGGGATGTTGTAAAAGAGAATATAATGGGGTGTTTTGTCATTAGTATTGGATGATACTAGACTCCCTTTGATGTGTAGGTAAAATACCTGTGTAAAGTATAATCCCTATCCAACCCATTATAATTAATAGAATAATTATTGGTGTAGAATATGTGAATCAAGAATCCTGATCCCACAAACAGTTGGTTTATATGGAGGGTCCAAACCTTATAAAAACACCATATGTATATTTTACTTTCAATTATTATTTTTAATTTTTTCATGGTTTGATATGTAAAAGATAAATATATCCATATGTCTTAGCCAGTAACAGAGGTTTAAAGACTAAAGGGGTAAATTATTAAAATAGTACATAGAATTTGGTTAAACGTAGGAGACACCTAATTCACCCCATGATCAAGTGTATAAACCTAATCCTTTTGGAATATCACGTTTTATCAGAGTGAATGTTCTCTCTGATTGGATCAAAATTTTCTTACCTTGGTGTTTTTTATGAATTAAATGAATTGATAATTTGAATTTTTTGAAGATAATCCTCATTTGGGGAACATTGTTCCATTCATGTCAAATGTGATTATTAGTTTTCAACCAAGAACATGATAAATATGAAAAATAGAATCAAAGAAGTTAAGGAAAAAATTAATAATGAATGAAGAAAAACAAAAATATGATGGTACTCGTTGTGGTAAGCATATCGATAAATCTATTAAATATTATTCCTTGGATAAATCAAGTACAAACTATAATGAATATGAATTCAATTAATAACTCATTTATTTTTATTTTAATGTGAATGGTTTCATGAATAAGGTTTCTATTGAGGTTATCAATCACATATTTTCATGAATCAAGGTCTGAAATGATGAAAATATTTTGTTGGAGTTGGAAGTTATTGTTATAGAAGAATCATTATTTGAAAAAGTGAGTAAATGTTACACCTACATAATGATAATAAAAAAATGAATAAATCATTTTTCATTACAATTAAAGTGATTTTTAGTTGATAACAAATTTATAATTGTTCTTTAGGAGAAATAAGTGTTTGAAAATGTTATCAAAGAAGTTATACATGCGTTGGGTAATTTACGTACTACCTCTATGAATGATGAGGATGTATGACCATTGGTCAAAGAAAATATGTTAATAGATATTGATAATTATTTCCTAGATATAGGTTAAATATATGAGGATAAAATGAATAAGTTGATAAGTTAATTTAAATATAGACTAAGCACATCTGTAGTTGATAATATTATACTCAATATAATGTTTCATGAATTGAAAGTAAAGTTGGGAAATCAAGAACTAACACAAATTTTAACTCACCAAATTGTTTAGAGGAAAGATAATTCAATCCAAACTTTTGAAAATAAACATTCTTATAATAAGTCTCATATTATTGTAAAGTATGTTTTATATCCTCTAAAGATCTTTCAACTACAAGCTCATAGAATAAGGTAACCCATGGTTCTAAAAATTCTATTTGTACTAAAGATGTTTTATCTACTAGTATAGGTTTATAATAAAAAACTATAAAAACATGGGTGAGTAAACAACTAAAAATCTATTTATTTTTCAAGGGTGGATGAAGTAATGCCCAATAATTGAACATCTCATCATAAATATCAAAATAAGAGAGATTCGACCCAATAATAGCAAGAAGAACTATCTATAAAGACTACATGTACACGAAAAAAGAAGATATTTGTTAGATATTGTTGGTGTTGTTGGATATTTTGGGTCAAGTATATTGACTGTGAGCACGACATGTCATTATATAGACATAACAGAAAGCCTAAAGCCAGGGTGGGAAAACTGAAAATTTAGAAAAGTAACATTGTACAAAAAATAATCATTCATATAATAAGCTAAATATTTTTTTTGAAAAATGTATTTAAATACTATAATAATTTTTTTTATTGAAACATAAGTGTTCTATCATTTTAATAATGCTAGTTTAAAAAAATCCATCCCAACTATTATGCTAATATTAAGTAAAGACCACAATAATATAATTAATTAGAGAAATTTGATGGCATGTCTTCCTTAAATTACAAAAAAAGGCATGTTGAACAATGTGAACCCAAGAAGTCAGGGAAGAAAGATGATATGAATATCAAACCTATGTTTAGATACTTCTATTTTTATAGGAAAGGAAACAACAAATATCATTAATAAATTTCTATTAATATGAGGAAAGTTAAATGATCCAAGCTATAATCTATAAGTTAATCAATATAAGTGAGAGATAACAAGATTAATTTTTTGGTATACATCCATCATAAATAATTTTAATTTCATGAGAGTTTGTCCAAAATGGATAACCCATTGGATATTAAAGAGGTGTTTGTAAGGTGAAAACAAGATAGACATAAATATACTAAGTGCATTCCATGTTTGGTATAACAATATGTAATGTTGATAAATAAATAGAATGAACCAATGACCCCCAGGGCCCAGAATATTAATACTAGAAGGGATATTACACAAGAGAACAATGATGGCCATTTTTAAAACATGTGTTTAATAAAATGATCAAATTAGTTAGAAATAGATACGAATATAAAAAAATATAAATAATATTAATTTGAATTTCTAAATCAAGTAAATAGGAATTTTATAACTAATATTAAAATTAAAAAATATGAGAAACCCATACTAACCAAATATGTAAGAATTTTTAAAATCAAGGGGAAGATATAAATAAAGAGCTATCGACACTATAGATATGTAAAAAATGTGTTTCTAGGTTTAGAAAAAAGTATTATCTTTGTTTCCCATATTAAGTCACTATTTGGAGACGAAATTATTAGTAAATCTACATTCATTGGGTTTAAATGATGAAATTTAAATTTGATAGCTAAAAAGAAGAGATAATGAAAGCTGTTTTTCTATATAGTAAAAACAATTACACAATCATGGAATATCTCAACAGGTGTCATGAATTCATTGATATTATATCTTTAGGAAAACCAATAAATAATTAAGATCATTAGAGAGGATTATTTGAGGTGGAGATAAGGAAGAGAAATATTCCATGAGTAAAAAATTGATTGTTAAATTTGGAATTATAGAAATACTCTACAAAAATAAAAGATGGAGGTATGATGGCCACTACCCAATATATTTTTGGTTTATTTTTATTTTGATAATAATGGGGTGATTTTTAAACAAAATTAGGAGAGAGAAAAAACATATAATTGAATGTATTGATGTGTTTTTTAAGGTTAAGTAGAGGTTTATACAATTTATTTGAAAATTGATTAGATATCCCAAATAATTAAGATTTTAATTTAGTATCACATTGTGAATAATTTATAGATATCTTTATTGTTTAAATTTATTATTGTTTTTTCTACACTAGGTTATCCCTAGTAAATTTATAGTTGATTAGCTAATGTCACATTTCTATGAAAAATATGGTGAAATACTTCTCTCAAGTTGAAGTTGTTTTTTTTCTTTAAAAAAGAGAGAAAAGATAATAATTGGGGTGAGGATGGTTTTTAAAATTTATAAAAGAAAGGGGGAGAATAATTTTCCCTTTTAAGAACTTCCATTACACCCTTGGTATCAATTAGGGGCATAATACCTTTTCCCTTTTCATTTATTTTAAATAATGGGTATAATACATATTTACATACATTAACGTTTGAAGTAGTTCATTAGTATTGAAAACAGGTAAAAAGGTCAAGATTAATGTTTCTAATTCTTGGGTTGGTTATTGTTATTTTCAATAATTATCAAAATGTACGTGTTAGAGTATATGGTTTATGGAAAAAGTGTCCACCTATTCAAGGAGATGAATATTTTTCCAATACTTTTTTGGTAAAGATAATTTAGTAGCATCTACCATAGAATACATGGATGGAAAAATTCATGATTGAACCAACTAATTATTATGACTATTGTGATATTTTTTAGGGTTATATTATAGGTGTTGATTGGATTTCTATTGCATTTTATACAATATATTTCATTAGAGTTTAATAAAGTTTTCTATTGGGTTACATTTCCAATATTCTGTTACCATTATTAAAGAGATTAAAATAGGTTCAATGATTTTAGGGAAACTAGATGGGTTGTGGAGAAACCATTCTAGTGTCATTAAGTACAAAGGCTGTTGTAATGAGTGATTAAATCACTTGGATTGAGGATGAAAATGTATGAGCTTAATGTTGTAATTGATAATTCACAGAAGTACATGAAATAATATATTTGATTATTAAAATTCTTCAAAATTTAGTAGAATTTTTTTAAAGTGGTTTTGAATTATTCTTATAAATTCAATAATTATTTTAACCCATTATGAGGTGATTTTTTGTGATAAATAAGGCTTTGAGTGGATTGGTTGATATTTTGAAATGATTAAAAGAATTTTGTAAATTATTTATTCAGATTGAAAAATTTAGAAAGTCTTAAAATATCCATAAGTTTCATTTATGGGTTTTTATAGGTTCATTACAAAATTTGTAAGGTTCACCCAAAAGTTACAAACTAGCTAAGGGAAATCATCATAAGGTTTTTTGGACCTTTTAATGTTAAGATAATTATTTTGTTCTCTAAAAGTCATTATAATGTTGTTTTATTTTGTAATGTTTAGCTAAAAAACTTCATATGGGTTAGCTATAGTTCATCATAAGGTTGACCTAATTCAAATGGTTCAACACAATGTGAAAATTCTGACATTATAAGGATACACCATGGAACTTTATAAGGTTACCAACCTATATAAATATCAAAATTTATATGGTTCATCAAAAGGATGATAAGAGATATAAGTTATAAGATTTTGTTAAAGGTTTAAACCATATATTGAGATTTTTAAGGTTCTTTAACATCATCAGATTCATCAATGTAAGGATTATATATGTGTAGAGTTCAACACTTAATAAAATTTATGAATTCTACAAGATGAACAATATGAGAATTACTGAATTTTATATTCAGTGGAATATAATATTTTTTGATGCTAAAACTATTATTTAGATATCAAAATACAATGATTCTTTATTAATTCCGGATTCAAGCTTTATATGAGGAAGTTGAAATGATAAGAAGAGTGTTGACCACCATTCCTTTACATTGTAATTTTTAAACTAGATTATTAAAAAATTAATATTGGTGATCAAAATGGAGATTAAATCAATTCATGACTGAGCTATTATTCATGGATCAAAACATCACAAAATTAATTGTGATTAAATATGGATAAATGAGAATGTTGATCTTTATGACTGAGAATTACATGATCAAAGATGAATGGGAATATGATGAATTAAATGGAGTATAAATAAAGAACTTTAAGAATAAATAATTCTATAAAGAGAAATAATTGATTGCCCTGGAGATGAAATTCATTGATTTAAATATAAAAAAGATATTTTTGAATCATGATATAAATTAGATTATTGTTCAATGACTCCATATTATAATTATATAAAAATTTATCCTATTTCTATCTCTTATGTTGTCATAACACAATGATAAGAGCTAATACACAACATTTATGTGTTGAATTATTTTTTTAAATCCATGGAATAGTTTTATGTGTGGGTATTTTTGGAATATATGGAGAAGATTGTTAACATTACCACTATAAGTATGAAAGGGGATCCATTCAAATGAGTGGAAATGAGAAGGAAAATAAATGAGGTAATTTCTATAAAACCACTTTAGAAAGTGGTTAGGGAAATAAGTTAATTGAATGTGAGAACATAGGCATGTGATTCCATTGAGAAAAATATATTGAGTAGCATGGAGATATGTTTTGCTAATGTAGTTCATTTGTCTTTCACATAATCTCTTTAGATATTACCGTTTTTTGGAATTCCCAAATGTCCATGAATAAAATGAGACCACTTGAATTGAAATGGTGTGTGAAAATTTTGATAGGATATATAGATCTATATAAAAGATAATATGAAGATATCTTAGAGAGATAATAAATAATCTAATATAGTGATAAAGAATAAATAATACCTGGTTTTGAAGGAGGAGAAAAAGAAATTAGTTTTCATACCAGTTCTGGAGATTCACAATATCACCAAAGTTCAAAATAGTGGGGAAGAGAATAAGAATATGTTGAATTGAATGATTCTTCATAGAATATCTATCGGATATTAGATACCATTAATTTTGATTTGATATAATACATGAGAAGTTTCTAAATAAGAACTATGAGTGAGGCTTACCAGTATAGATTTAACGACCTGCTATAGTTATTGAATAACCAAACGTAGTCGAAGACTCCATATTGAGGAAGAAGGTCAAATTAGGGTGATACAGTTACATCTAGTGCTGAGTGAAAATCTACTGCAATGGTAGGAAGGAAATTAATATACTAATCATGAGAATGAAGTACAATGGGATACCAGAAAATAAGAACACAGTGGAATGTTGTGTCCTTAGTATTGGATGATACCAGAATCCCTTTGAAGTATAGGGAAAACACTTTGGTAAACGATAATTTATTTCAACCCACTATATTCGATAAAAATTACTAGTATAGAATCTATGATATAGACATCCCCATCACAGTATGGAATAGGTTTCTTAAAATTGGTCAAACCTTATAAAAACATCATTGGATTATTGTAACTTATTTTAATACTTTTCATGTATTTATTATATGTTGTCTAAGATAAAAATATATCCAAATGTATTAAATAGAAACAAATTTTCAAACACTAAAGGGTTTAAAGTGTAGAATAATATTATTTATTTGGTAAAATATTGGACACACTTGATTCACCCCTATCCCCCTTATGTTTCTGCACCCAGTCTTATGGGAATTTCCAAAGATAATTACTAGGAACCCAACTTCAGTAGAACCTACCTAGTTCAATTATCAAGGTATTAGCACGTGTTTTATTTTGAAGAGATTTAATAGTGAGTATTATTTTAAAGGGGTTTTAATCACACAATATTTTCTCTTGTTATTATATTTATATATGAATTCTTTTTATGATTTACTTTGGAATCAGATTCCCTCCACCAAATCAATACATCAAAATGATATTGTTGTGTAATATATAATTCATTGCCCATGTTACTAACCCAAATTAAAATATAGTTATATTCACACATATCCAAACTCACCTTACATATAAGGTATATAAAACCATTTCATGGAATGGCTTAGAATCATATGATATCAAAAAAATCTCTAAGAGTAATCCTGAAGTGATAGATAGTCTATCACAAATTTTTTAGACAAGGCATAAGCCTCAAGTCCAATTAGATATATGAACCAATGTCCCTATATATAGGTATACATTACTCAAGATATATTCTAATATCATCATAATTATAACACCTAATATATATAAATCAATGTTAAATTCTTAATTCTATCTTATTACCTACTATAATCCAAAGTTAATTTAGAAGAAAAATAAATTCATTATCATACCTAGCATGCAACTCATTATATGCATGTATAAAAATTCATTGAAGAAATTTAGTAATTTAAACTAAAGTATGAATCTGTTCATAATATAAACATTTTATAGCTATGAATAAAGAGTGAATAACCAAAATCGATTGAAAATTCATATATTTAATCATGAGATAAACTATTTATGAACAATTCCAAAATCAAGAAATTATGAAGGATATATAATTTTACCATGATTTATGGACAGTCCATATATAAATATAAAAAATATATATTTACTTCTATTTTTAACTTTTCACAATCACATTTTATATGGAAATTAATTTAAATATATATTATTATATAAAATATAACCAATTTACATTATCTAAATATTACATATTTAATATTTCTTAAACCATGATCATACTAATTTAACAAAACTCATTTGATGTATTTTAAAAAATTTCTCAAAATAAGGCCCTTCAATTTAAACAATTAAAAGTAAACATTATGAAAAATTAATAATGTTAGTCATAAATTGATTCAAATTTTGTCTTATAAATTACACTTATAATTTCCATATAAAAATTTTTGTATCTAAATTTTATATTATTCCATATAAATTTTAAAATGTATTTAATATTAATATTTAATATTATGGAATATTTATTAAATAAATGTTTCATCAACATTTAATTAATTAATTTTTCACAATTTTTAATCTATTAGTTTATAAATATTTCATAAATTTAATAAATGTCCAAAAAGATATTTTATTTTAATTTATAAAAAAATTATAAATTATAAAATCAATTCATATTTAAAAATTTAGAAAAATTAAATTTATCATGATATCATATTTCATGATAAATTTATATCATAATCTGTGGTTGGCTTCATTATCTATCACTTTTACAATAGATAATTCCATATATTTATATCATTCCTCAATGAAAAGTTATGGTATCTTATGATATTTAATATGTGATAAGGGTGATACAATTCTTAGATATTTAAACACCAAGTGACACCATTTCACAATATGATATCACATATCATAAAATATAATATTTTAAAAACCAATGGATTTTGTATGATCCCCCTTTCTCTAGGTAACCTCCCTCTATGACTGTTTTTGTAGCCTTTTTTCAGAAAATGATCCTTGTTCCTATAGAAAAACAATTTTTAATAGGTGTACAGAGGATCAAATAATATGGAAAATAAATGGATAGGAGTGGAGTGTAGAATTGGAGAAGTTGTAGAGGAACTAGCTGGTCAATAGATTGAAAAATAGCTACATGATGATACAAGAGTCCCATCGATGAACCGGTTGCAACGTTCTAGACCAAATTAAGGAGGGTAAAATCTTATTTTCTTCCTCAAAATCCCAATTTACATTCAAATTAACCCACCTTCAACCATTATTCATGTTTTATGATTTTAAAGAGTTCTATAAGACTTATTTTTATTCTCCCACACCTTTACTTGGTTATTTGATCTGTTATTTGATCTATTTGACTTGAATCAGTGAATTTTTCTCAGTTTTGTTTATTTCCAATTGTTTCCTCATTGGATACTCTCTTTATTTCCTTGATATGGTTAATTTATTATTTTCTATAGGGGTTCATGGGGTGGCTCATTAGTGTATATTCTTTATTGTTGGCCTTTTATTATCCACTATCAAGGAAGGTGGTCTAAAACAACTCCCAAATGTCTTCCTTGGTTTTTCTAGTATATATAACATGTTTTCTCATTTTGGAACATCATGATCACATCCCCTTATAAATGAAATTCACTTGTATGGATTGTATCTTTATACCAAGACCAACCACAGATACTTTTAGGTCTGTTGGCATTGAGATCAGGACTTATGTCCACCTGATAGGTGTGCCTACCCTATATTAGAACTTGAAATGTGTAAACCTAGATACCTATACCAAATGATTCATTGTTTATGGTTTTTTCTTAACATGTAAATTGGTGAAATTTTCTTGTCAATGAATAACTTGCCTTACAAGTTTATAATTGGATTGAAAATGGGGTTTTATGGTGAAATAATGGAATATGTATATAATGGAATGTGAATTATTATTAGGATTAATTGATATGTGAATCAAAATTTTCATAACGTTATGTGAGTCTGGATGAAACTGTTAATTTAGAATCGAGCATGATGGACTGGTAAATGGGTAACATGGAATAACCAATTAAATGGTATGATAAACTGTAAATTTATAGGGAATAACAAATATGGAATATATTAACATGTTTTATATTTTTGGAAAATGTAAATTCATATTATATTGTTGTATTTTAATTTTGAAATGTTAAATCAGATCTAAAATGGGAATTTATATAGTTTATGATTCCCTTTGAGAATGAAAGTTTCCCTAGCATGGGAATTTACATATTATATGATGCCCTTTGAGCATGTAAGTGGCCCTATAATGGGAATTTACACTGGTTGCATTGATAATCTTTCCATTGGTATAATATTGTGACTTGGGAACATATTATATGCCCTAATATGGGAATTCACATTGAGTCCATTGTTACCTGGTTACTTGATGCATGGGCACAAGATTCATGGTTACATGATACTAGAGGGCAAGATACATGGAAACATGATTCTCGGGGGAGAGATAAAATGGAAATTGATACCTATAAAATGTATTTGATCCTTGTTATGTGAATCCACTTGTAATTGAGAATGAACTAAATTGAGATATTCAGCATTAGGCCAACAAGGGTATTGGTTAACCCTGTGAGTCATCCTAGAGTTCAAGGTTTGACAAATTATTTGATATTCAAAATTAATGTATGAAATAACTCCCCTGATTATCATTTTGTTTAATACACTATTATTTAATACTATATTTTCAATACACTGTGGGCATCAGCTTACTTAGTTTTAGTCAGACCATGTTCGGGCACCATTTGGTACCCTAGAAGACTTCATGGATTTAGGTTTGGGTAAGGGCAACGAGACCTATTCTTGATTGGTCTCTTTTATGGATGAGATTGGATAATTTATATGGGAAGCAGAATGGGATCAAAATTAGTTTTTTTAATATTTAATTTGGATTCAACCTTTTTGTAGTATTTTTGTATGAATTTCATCATGACCCTAATTTTACTTACTATATAGTGTGGTATGGTTTATTACTTATGGATTGTTTAGTATTAATTTTTTTTCTACTAGAGTTGTATGTTTTGATTGTTTTATCTTTTTTTTGTGTTTTATGGTTTATTTCAGAGGGTATAGTACCCCAACAGTATTTCTTTGACTATCGATGATGTTCAGCAGCCTCTAATATGAGGGGGAATGCTTGAGATCACTTAGTGACCCGCCTCAGTCATGTGAGGGAAATTCTAGCTGAGAACATTACAATGTGGTATTAGTGGATTAAGTATTTTCAATTTCTTTCATATTTGGGCATGTTATACAGGAGACTAGGATGTGTCTAGGAATGGAAATAAACTTATACATGGGAGTATCATGCCAATGTGTGGGGGAACCCAAGTTCCCTAGGGATAAGATTACTATTATTGATGTTTTTTTATTATATTGGTAAAATTAATTAACCTTGGGTGATGAAATTAGTATGTGAAGATACTATTTTATGAGATTTTACTCATGGGTTGGTGTGGAATAAGGTGCATATACATGCATCATGATAGACAAATTGCAAAATATGTTGATATGCATCGTTCATGCTAGAGACATATTTAACACATTAGATATAAATTCCATTATAAATTTAAAAATTTATTCTCTTGATATATCATATAAAAAAAGAAAAAAATGAAATTGTAATAACATTTTAATTCATTGTTTAAACCATGTGTTGGATTAACCTTGTTCCATTGGTTCTCTGCAGTCATCTTGTTCATCAGAGTTTTATTTTGTTATATGCCCTATCATTTTAAGAGTGTCATATCCCTTTTAGGGAAAAACCCTCTGTGAAATCATTGGGTTGAGCTTCAAGATAGTGGTAACATGTACACAACTCATGAAGCTTAGGTAGAAATTTCTACAGCTTTGGGGATCCCAATGGATGATCAAATTCTTGATAGTTGTTTATAGGTTATGAAATCCATAGAGAGATGGATAATAATCATGTCATAACATTAATGCCTTGTCTAACTAGAGGGTTTTAGATAAATAATACACCCAAATTCATTATATAGGTACGCACTTAGGGAGTTAATTTGTGGACTTAGTCCATCCATAAGATATCTAAACACCAGGAGACAATCATAGACATGAGGGCGAAGATTTATTCTTCTATACTATGAGGAATAGCCTAGATCTAGTGTTAAATTGTAGAGAAAGACATAAAATAAGGATATTTGACATGGTAGGACTTCGAGGTGAAGTTATTGAGTCACATTTATCAAGATACATAGAGGGATGATAGGGCTTGGGTGGTCAGACACCTGGCATAGGGGAGCTTATCAGTGATGGACTACACTAGACATTTTACCGACATATAGTTTTTCCCCTATATTCGGAAGAATATGATATGGACAAGGTGAAATGATTCTAGGATGTCCTTTTTCATGATATCAAGTCACGTGTATAAATATTTTTCCTGAATTTTTTTTATAAAGTGATGAATTAGGCTCTCATTGATCAAGGGAACCTAAAGGAGGCCCCAAGTGGTGGGTAAAAGGTCTCTATAAGATGATTGAGGATATCTTATTTGGGAAGAAAGAAGCACCAATATGATAATTTCTTCCAAGTTAGTGGTAGGTATATAATCTTGGGTAGTGGACCATCATCTTAGTACAATGTCCGAGGGTAGTTCTTTCATTGTGGTGTAAAAAACCACAAGCTCTTCCAGTGTCGTTTACCTATTGTGGAGTGTTGTAGTTATGGTGGGAAAGTTCATCTGTAGATCTTCTATAAAATAACTTATTAATATAATGGTGTCGTAGGATCATGGTAGGCCACATAATTTGGGAATGACTTAGGTACCCCTCATAAGTTAGGTAGTTAGAGTTACACTGGTCTCTTAGGACAGGGTAGGGGATTTGGTACCCCAAAAAATGAGTTCCAATATCAGTAGGAGGGAGCATCACAGGGGTGTCAAGATGGATCATAGGGTAGAGGGTTTAGTTAGATGTATTGTATAATAAATACATATACTAGTATAGATGAGGGACCTCCCACTATCATAGGTGTGATTCTTCTGTTATCAACCCTTTATAATATTTTTTTATACAATGGAATCAAATTCCTTTATATATTATCATTTTTCAATGGAATGGGATTTTATGTAGAAATATTGGATGGGATTATGACCATCGATAATTTTTTTGGAGTGTGAATGGAGGGTGTCAAATAATATAAGGTGTGTTCTCTCAAAAGTGGTGTCTACTATTTTATCTAGGATCTATCTGTGTTGGAAATGACATGATTAAATTTTATTCTGTGTATGTATTGGAAATTGTTTTACTAGGTTCATAGAGACTGTTATCATAAGAAATTTAATTTATGATTTTTAAAAGGGGGAATCTATACCCATAGTAGTTACTTGAATATTCATGTTGATCATGCCAAACAAATTTAGTGCATATTATATTGTCCCATGGCCTGGGTGGAAAGACATATACTAGATGATGGTGAGTCATAGCATGGAACATTTCCAGTAGTAGTGGACCAATTTCATGAATTTTTTCTTGAAGAGTTATTCGTATTAATACACGAGTAGTAGATCATGTTCACTGTCTAGATAGTAATGGGAGATGAATTTGTTTCTATCTTACCTTATAGGATGACAACCTAAGAGATTTCAGAGTTGAATGTGTAGGTAGAATATCTGGAATCTAAGGGATTCATATAACCTACTACATCACTGTGGTATTCTCCTATTATATTTTCTAAAAAGTCTTATGGGACATTGAACTTATTTTTATATTACCAAAGGATGAACCAAATGATAGACAAGAACCAAGATCCCCTTCCATGCATCAACGATCTCTTCGATCATCTGATACATTCCTAGATTTTCATTAAGATATAATTGAGGTAACTATATAGTCTATTGAGGGAGAGAACATTTTAAATACCTCATAATTCTTTAAAAGTATATATGGTTTATTCGATTTCACGGTAACGTTGTTTGGTCTAACAAACACACAATCAATATTTATGTACTTGATGAAGCAGGTATTTCAATCATTTTTAGATCATTTTGTTGTGGTTTTCGTCAATACAATCTTTATGCACTCCCAGTATAGAAAAAAATATATCTTGACATCAAAATAATTATAATGATAGAGAATTGACTGTACAAAAAACTATCTAAATTTATTTTTTGGACTAAACATTTTCACTTATTGGGTCAAATTATCTCATAGGTTGGACTGTCAATGGACCCAAAGAATGTGGAAGCCGTTGTATATTGGGAATAAGCCTAAAACGCCTTTGATATTTATAGTTTTCTAGGTCTCTCAGGAAATTACTGATGACTCCTATAATAATTATACTACTTGGTATGACCAATTTCCAAGATGACCAAGAAAGGGGTGATTTCTTTTATATTTGCAAGGAGGTTTTCAAAGAGCTAAACAACATGTTGTCCTCAACAACAATCCTAATATTACTAGAGTTTTTTTAAATATTATACTATGTTTTTTGATGCACCAGGAGTCAATCTTGGAGAATTTATGATGTAGTAGGATTAAGTGGATGCTAATGGATGTATATATTTGATTTTACATTAGTGGAACTGTTCCACTTAGGATATGGAGTTTTCTATAGTAGTATATACCCTGGATGCTGGATAAATAATATTTTGGATGAGTGGTTCTTGATCTACAGTAATCGAAATAGTCTAAAGTACAAATTGTCATAGTGTTCCCTGAACCTTCAATGGAATAGGTGGTTCAATTATGTATAGTTTTTCTACTTTAGGTTTAAATAAACTTTGGGAAAGTGAAATATTTTTCTCATTTCCTTGAGTAAAAAGATTCAAATTCAGATAGTGTGGAAATCAAGTGATGAGTGGTAGCTAAAGGTTCTCTTTATGGGTATATATATGGATTTTCATGACTCATAGGGGATAGTGAATCTGACAAAGATCTGTATTGTTCTTATCTTCCTTATCAAATCAATATAGGAATATTATCTAATTTTTATGGTTTATCTTTAATGGAAAACATATATGCTAGGGGTACACCACCAGTTTGGTTGATAGTGATGAGGTTTTTATATTCATGGCCACATTTGGGTTCCTATGGGAATGTTTAAGGATTTTCTAATGGGATTACATGATTGTAAATGGGTGGTACATACTTGGATGAAAATGGTGTATCATGATCTCTATAGAAAATAATATCCATCATGTGTGAAGAATGAGATAAAAGGCTTTGTGCAAAGATGATTCACCTATTTGTAGGTGAAGGTTAAGCATTAGTGGACTAATAGGTTGTTTTATTATATACCTATACTATAATGGAATTTATTTGATATCACTATGGAATTTGTGATAGGATTACCTAGTATACCTAGTAAAATTAATTTATTTTTTTCCATCATGGATCAACTGATGAAGTTATCATATTTATTTATTATGAGGAGACCTTCATCATTGAAGATCTGGGAAATTTGTATTTGTGGGAGATAGTTTGGGTATTAGGTATTTAATAGAGTATTGTTTCGTATTGAGATCCCCACTTCACATAATGGTTCTGTAAGGGCCTTCAAAAAGTGTTAGGATCATAAGTTCTTCTCATTACAACCTACAATCATTAGACTGATGGAGAATCTAAGTGAAAAATTTAGATTTTGGAGGATATTTTGTTATTATATTTTTTTATTTGATTGGATCTTGGGGGGATTATCTATAGAATTTAGAGTTCTCTTATAATAATTGGTTCTAGGAATCAATAGAAATGAAACTTTTTGAGTCTTTATATGGAAGGTCATTTTGTTCACCTTTATGCTGGTTAGAGTAGTGTGAGTTAGTGCTTGTTGGACCTTGTCTCATACATGAGACATCTGAGTAGGTTAAATTGATCATAAATCTGTTGGTAACTTCAAATAGTAGGTGGAAATATTACATATACCACTTGAGATGATATCTGTATTTCGAGGATGGTAACTAGGTTTTTCATCGGGTGTCACAATGGTTAGGGAAAATTCACATTTTATAGAAAAAGATGACACTTATATCTATCAGGTCATTCAAGGTAGTGGAGAGGGTTGTTCTAATTGTGTACTAGTTGGATCCTCCATAATTAAATAGTACCATGTATAAAATGTTTCACATGTCACAACTTTGGAGATATCACCACGATCCTTCTCATATGATAGTCACTGATGATGTTGAGATAGACGTTGATGCATCCTTTAAGGAGAATCTAATCATTATTATAGACCATAATGAGATGAATCTATGAAGAAACAATATTCCTCTGGTGTGAGTGAAATTAGATCATGGGTGTGTTCAAGAGGAGACTTGGGAGAGGGAGTCTAATGTGCAGTTGTAGTGGCCCGTGTTGTCCACTAATACCCCTCAATGATGCATGGTAGCATAGCTCAAGAATGAGCTATTATATAGTGGGTAGGTTATCATATCCCACCTTTTTATAGGAACCCTATCTCTCTAAAAACATTTAATCCATTTTTGTCAATAAACGTTGTTCCTCATGAGAATTGAGGTTTCATAGGTTTTTAGGGGCTTAGAGATGTTACACCAGTGAAGGGTAACAGTGGCATGAAGCGGGGGAGAAGATGTTATGTCATCAGCTTGATTGTGGACTAAAAAGTAGATAAGTGAGGATTTTGGAGTCCCAACAGATAACTGGTGGAGTGTGGGAAGATCGAGACTCCTAAAGGAGTCCCACCATCTTGTAGATGACATCAATCTTTGCTAGATTAAAGGAGGGTTATGATCATATTTTCTACCCATTAAATACATTTTTATGTTATAATTAAACCCCATTTGACACTAAATCATTTTTTTATAATTATGAAGGGTTCTACTTGCCTTATTTTTCTTCTACAACACCTTTCCTTGGTTCATTAATAAATTATTCAATCTAGCCGGTTTAAATCAGTGGGTTTATCTCAGTTTGAGTGATTTTCTCTTGTTTCTTCCCCAGATAATATTCTTCTATAATTTATATAGTGGATATAACTCTATATATAGGGGATCATGGGATTTTGTATTGATCCATGTGTTTGATCATTGGTTTCATCTTCTTCACTCTTGGGGTTGGCTCTCTAAAAATTCCCCCAATGGCCTTCCTTGGTTTTTTTATTGTGTGAAAAATTTGTGATCTCATCAGCACACCATGATTGTGATCCACTCTAAATGGAATTCACTTATATTTCTTGAATCCTTATACCTAGAACTTCTATATATCATGTTGGTTCTGTTATGTTTATGATTGGGACTCGCAGCCCCTTGGGAGGTGTGTATACCATTGACCCTAGTTTTGAACTTGGAACACATGAACCTATATCCCTATTCTAAATGATGAATTATTTAGGGTTTTTAATTAACCTGTGAATTGATATAACTGTATTATTAAGGAATCACTTGTATTATAAGTGGATAAGTTAAATGAAAATGGATTTAGAATGATGACATGATAAAATATGGACATAATGGAATGTGAATGGAAGTTGGGATTAATTGATATGTGAATAATAATTATAATAATGCAGTTATGAAAACTTTCATGAAACCTGTAATTAGGAATCAAGCATGGTCAAATGCTAAATGGGTAACTTTTCATAACTAATTAAATGGTAAGATAGATGGGAAATTTCAATGAAATATCTAATGTAGAATATGTTAACATGTTTTTCATGTTTGGTAAAGTCGAATGAATTGTCTCTTGTTATTTTTTATTTTTGAATGTGAAAAAAGTTCTGTTATGGGAATTAGCATAGATTCAGATGTCGTCTAAGAATATAAGTGTCCCTTACATGGGAATTCTCACTGGGACCATAGATACAATTTCTATTATTATAGTATTTCACCTTTGGAACATTTATGATTCTCTATTATGGGAATTCAAATAGAGTCCATAATTACATGTTTAAATGATGGCCAAGGGTGAGATGTATAGTTACATGATGTGTGAGTGTGATATGAATGGTCACATGGTGAAAAAGGTTGAGATACACTGTTATTTGATACCTGGAATGGGTATCTAGTCCCTAGTATAGTAAACCACCTGGAAATGGAGATGCCACATAAAGAGATATTCAAGATAGGGTCAAAGAATGTATTGGTTGACGTCAGGTCTCAACCAGGACCTCAATGGTCAGTTGGTTATTTTAGGTTCTACATAAATTTTATAATTAATTCCCTTGATTGTATTATTATTACATGCACTATTATTTTAGACTAATTTTTTTAGACACTATGGGTGTCAGCCTACTAAGATTTTCTCAAATCCTATCAAGGAACCATTTGGTACCTATGAATACTTAATAGATGTGGGTATAGACTAGGGAAAGTATCTATATTATTGATTAGTTACTTTTATGGATGGTATTGGAACATAAATATATCACCAAACATAGAGTTCAAGACTGAGTTTTTTGGATTCAATATTTTATTTGGTTTCTTGCATTAGTTTATTTCCAACTTATAGATCGAAATATTGTATGTAATTGAATAATTTATTACATTTAGATTTTTTGGTTTTCATCTGTTATATACTTGAGTTATATGTTTTTATTGGTTTATTTTTTTATCATTTTTTATTACCCTATTTTAGAGGGAATTATATACCCACTAAATTCCTTAAACCCTTGCTGCTAGTTAGTATCCTCTAGAATATGGGAAGGTGTGATTGAGGTCATGTAGTGACCCATCTCTATCATGTTATGGTGAAACAAGACAGGGGAATTAAAAATTTCTTCTAAGTCTCATATTATGGTTTCCCATATAGTATGGTGTGAATTTATCATGACTTAGGATATCTCATATCGCATGTCCAATCATATAACAAAAACCAATATATTTTTTAATGATAGGCATTATGATGTTCATGAAATAAATTATTATACTCATTTATTTCATGATTTCATGAATAAAAAATCATGGTTTGTATCTCATTCCACTGTTAGGTTTATAAGGATTGATTAAAATTTAATCAATGCAGTATAAGGGATTAAAAACCTTAAATCCTAATAGGACTTTACCATTGAAAATGAATCCATATATATACTATAAATGAATAATTTGTACCTTAAACTATAGATTGATATTGTTCATAAATTCAATATAGGATTGATGAAGATCACTAAGAATATCTAATAGGCTCTTCACTTTAATGTGTATCCATGGGCTATAACAAATCACTAAAATAATTTTGGTATTATTTTTTTACCTTCTTGATATGCTAGAATCACAAGATTTAAAAGAGGACTAAGGTGGAGAGATTAGGGAAGGACATATAATTGACTAGTAGATTTCATTAAAATTCCCTCACCTATTATCATGGATAATATTCCTTTATATAGGCTTCAGGGGAACTCTCCAAACCTATGAATTTACTCATTTTTTTCATAATCATATGAGTAAATGCCTTCAGTTACAAATCCTATAACCTTTGGACACAAACTACATCATGAGTTTCTATTAATTAATGATATCCTATATATAGGAGATTCAATTGTTAACTAAAAAATGTTAGGTTTCCAAAGGGAATTATAATAATTTTAAATAAAGCATATAATATGAATGGTTTAGGATGACTTGATATGATATCTTTATATCAAATAAACCAATATACCCAAAGGAAAAAAACATACCTTTCTCCATAAGTATGTTATACCCTATGAAATACCTATATCATACCATGTGATATATATATATAGGCTTTAGGTAATATTACCTCCACCATGTTCCTATGTTATATCACCATGAATCCTAATTATTATTGTAATTTCACATTCCTATTCCATGGTATAAGTTATTCTTTCATAATGATCATTTTATGGTTAAATGCTCCTATATTGTGTTCCAAGATCTAACTCCATTTAGTATAAATTCATATGGTTCCATGATTTTATTCCATTAATTAGGTATTTATCCTATGTTCATTTTTTTTCACATGTTTATGATCTAAAGATATGTTATCCCAAATTCATCTATATGATTTTTCCCTTACTGATCATTTGAGTTCACTCCTTTATTATGTTTCCCCATTACGTCAAGAACATATATAAAAGAATATTACGAGGAGGAAATAATGTGTGAATAATTTTGTGGGATATGTTGAAGTATTCTTGTCTAATTATATGAATATATAGCTAATATCAAAATAAACTAAACTTTTCTGTTCAAGGAATGTGTTTTATTTGTGAGATATAATGCTTAATTATGGGAAATGATATAAGATCTCTGTATACACAACTCGGGTTTTCCCTTTTAGTATCAATGTAGGGGTTTTTAGGGGGAATAGGGTTATGAAGTATAAGAAAACCAAACATAAATCAATGTAGGTAAATCAAAATGTACCATATGTTGAAATGATGCTATCATAAATTAAGATATCATCGGTTTTATTTTTCATATTCATATAATTTGTTAGAATGATTTTTTAGGAAATTATTATTTATTACCCATGTTAATCCATTTAGTCTTAATAATGGTTGGAACTAGAAAAAACCAAGTCAATACAAATCTAAGTTAAAATAGAGTTATATTCACAACGAACAACCAAATGGAATGGGAGAAGGTGTTAAAACTTCCATGGGTGTACAATATTTGGTTATGAGAAATAAACTAACCATTTCAAGATCCCAAATGTTCCAAATAAGGAGAAAATCGTTATTGGTTCCTCTATGTGACAATGATGACTTTCCTTTAGATGATATTATGAACTACCAATTGTTGAGTAATGAATCAACTGAGGGGTTTTAGGGGATCATCATACGATCAGTTCCAGTAGAAGACTACCCAAAAATATATTAATATATCTTTAAGGAACCAAAATGTGTGATGAATGTAAAAAAGATAGCATACATGTATAGTGTGTGTAGTAGTATCATCCTCTTTCCTCTTTTATGATGTTTTTTTTTGTTATGACCACTAAAATAGTAAAAAAAGGATTCTTACCTCTGAGGGGTTACACCATAATTAGGATCCTAGAACATTTCTTGAAGATCCCTATAGTCTAAAGGGGTTTTACCCGCATCATAATGATTGATAAAAAGGGAACTGAGAAAGATGAGTGATTTATATATTTTTCTTGCTACAAAATTGGTTACCCCGATAGTAGGGACTGAATCCATTATACATCCTCCTTCCATTCGTTTTATTAAATGAACCACATCAATCATATGCACTCTACTATCATAAGTTTATTACCATTTAAAAAACCCATTAAACTCTTTGAATGAAAATGAAATTCAAATAAATCCATTCATAATGGATTTTGAAATAATAAAACTATATAGGAGTGGATGTGGAAAAAAAATTCACAATATGCATGAAAAATAACATTGTCGTAACACCCAAACATGTTATGTGTAAGACCAAGGAGTGGGGACCATAATGTGATTCCCTGCCCATTTTTAATGCACATACCAAAATCTCCAACCTACTCTGAAATAAAATAAAATCTTTATAAAGTGTATAAGTATCGGTTCGGTACTATCGAGAGGATAGTGAATCAGTTGTACATCTTTTTTAAAAATTCTTGACCTATGTGACTATTAAAGTCTCAATCCCTCATCTTTAATTTAATGGCACTCCCTGGAAGAAAAAATATATGTAAATTAGCACACACAAGAATTTTTACAAGGTTAGTACAAAGAACTACTACTTATTGCAACTAGTTATTCCCCCAGTTGTAGGTTCTTCACTATATGTTATTGTTTACCACCATAAAAATCACATTCCCGTTAACACTAGGTCTCATAGAGTTCCAATATAGAGTCCCATTATAGATTAAAATTTCCCAATTATAGTAGTAACTCCTAATTCCCATGGGAGGATCCTTATAATAAATTCCAAAGTGTCACCATAATTCAATTGGCCTACTCTAGAGTCCCACTAGAGTTATCTTATGATTCAGAGTCCCACTAAAGACATCCACAAATCTTGAGTCACATAAGATATGATCCATAAATAGAAATATTTATTTCAGCTTCTTAATTAATCTAAACTTCCTCAAGATGAGATCTTTATCTATAAAAATCCACATCTCGTAATCTTCTCATGTACAATCTTCAAGAACCTTAGCAACTATCTGAAAACTAACTGATCTTGCTAGTTGTTCACGGATCTTTTAATGATCTGAAAAAACTCAGTACACTAACAACTTGGGTATATGTCTTATGAATTACTACCCAACATAAGTCTTAGGTAATTTCACTATATATAGAGTATAATTCATTTACATTTTTTCAATATTCATGGATTTATATAATAAACTACATAGTCTTCCAAACATAATATGTGAAATAATGCAAATTCCCGAACATCCCACTTTCATGAATTCATTATTTCACATGCATGCATGTGTTGAATAGTGAATGAAAATTAAACAACCATATTTACTTATTCACTAACATGTTAGTTTTAAACATCCTAATAATATATTCACTACCCTAAAAAATTAAATCTCACAAGTATGTCCTGAAACAATGTCTTGCAACCTCAAATATCATACACAACTTAATAACACCACGTAATTATTCCTTCACACAGCATAATTGTGTAATGATTCTGATTCATTTCATATCAAATTTATACATGATATCTTCCAAAAAAATAATATATGAAAAACTACCTTCATTAATGGATATCATTTCATGCATGTTTCTAAATCACCTTCACGTAATATTCTATCTTCTCAAAAACTTCACATAATAATGATGCTATTCTTTGTACAATAGTATACACAGATCTTTTCCACTTTACCCTTTATTTAACTAAGTGAGACTTTATTAATTGGTTAATATAATCAAAACAACATCACAAAAACAAGGATTTATAAAAATATACATCATGAGCTCCTAGTAACAATACGTAGATATAAAGTTCTTCCACTACTCTTTTTCTCTCTCAACTCTCTCAAAAAACTCTCTCCGATATGTGTTAAACTTATAAAAACAAATTATCCCCTAAATGGATATTAATAGAAAATAATTTACAAAATTATCTCATGTACACAAAATTACTTCATGTTCACACTAAATCTTTAATAGCCTTCATGAATTATTAAATAAAAGGCACTATTCACCAAAGTATCTTTGTCTCATATTAAGAATATATATTTCTTTAAAATTAAGTTTCAGGAATATATCGATCTCATTTGATCATATCCATGGGTTTTTCATAGACTCGGTAGCTTGGTTCGATCATTATTAGTCACAGCATGCATGAAACTAAACATAGGTAGGGAGCCCTCGACTGAAGGAAAAAGAAAATGTTATGCTAGATCAAAGGAACCTCATTCAACAGATCAGATATCACAAATTCTTTGCGTATGATTAATGACAGGTTTTTAGTACCTGAACTTTTCTTGTACCACATTTATTCTTTATGTGGTTGAGTGCTCCTAAATATTACAACATGTTCCCTTAGCTGGCTAGAAGCAAGTACTATGGTCCGCTCTTGATGCTCGTTTGCATCAACCCATTCCAACTCCTCCTTCCACCATTGTGCCACACCACATAGTGGTTACACAATTATTATATGACTATTTGGGAACATATGCACACCCTATGTAACCATGTTTTATAGATTTCGGTTGACCTACCCACCTACACACTGGAATAGGGTCCCTTATGATTTCTTGATTTTGGATAGATACTTTTTTAGTATGCATAACTTTATCCATATAAATTCTAATAAAATATCTTCAACTTATAAACTCAAATGGTGTAAAAAATGTTCCATGAAAATATAAAACTTTTTTTTTCAAATTAAAACCATTTCAACAATTTTCACAATTATTTCCTCATTTACTTTCATTTTCATAACCAATCGACAACAATTTCAACTTAAACCAAACTAAACCACTTGGGTTATTCAACATCCCACTTTGGATTTGTCGTCAATACCCATTTTATATAAAAATTAGATTATATATTCTCCTATTATTGGAAATAAATCCAAATATATATGTATGTGAAGGATTTATTTTATCCATCACACAATTTTATATAACATCTTATTCTCCATTTAATATCATACCACATATTTTCTTTTTCAAAGAGCAATTAGCCAAACAACTCTAAGTCTACGTGGAAAAACCCAGTGTAGGAATAGAGAGTGTATAACCAAGGAAATCAATGTTTTACACGAACAAAAATTCATGTGATTCCATTCTAAAATAACTCTAACTTTATACCTTGTATCATCTTAGATAATAAATTCATGAAAAATATTCATCCCTCATAAATCTGAATAAACACATCAGAAATTTCAGATATAGAAACATATTTTTCCACATTTTTATCTCTATACAAACTCTTGTTTGATATCAATTTGTCAATAATATTCATATAATGAATTTGATAGTGACTATTACATTCAAAAGACTTGTGAATAATTAAAATTTCAAAATAATCTATGCTCCCACTCAATGGATTCATCTATCTTGATAAATTCCTTGCATGTTAGTAAAAAATCATATATATATATATATGGAAATAAATAGGGACCTATTTTTAAAAAATAACACTCTCCTATCAACCTTTTATTTTCCTTATTCCTTTTGATATTATATTTAGAATAGTTCACCTTGTCATAAATTATTTCTTCATATAGGGTTGTTTTATACACCTTTTTAAGAAAATGAAATTTCTTTTATTCTAATTTCATTGAGTTATTTATGTCACATTCAAATTTCTCCCATTGATTATTTAAATACTATAGGCCATTATAAATATATTAATCCCTATGGTATTAAATATATTTTTCTCAAATAATCCTCTTACCCTCAATTATAGAATCAATTTGAGTTTTCTCTATTTGTTTAGCCATTTTTATTTGATTTGTCCATATAGTCAAACATTCCTTCATTTAATTTTCAGTATTTTTTGGTGTCTCACACTAATTATCTGATGTAAATTCCTTAATATCGTTTTAATTCTGATTTTTCTTCCAATTAAGATCATAGAGAAGCTCTCAAGGTGATTTTGTTATGTATAACGCAGCTCTATGACCAAAAAATTCATATCTTCCAAAAAATCATTAAAGAATTCATACATATTTTATATTGTATCCTTTGATTTATTTCTAGTAAATAATTTATTTCATTGATAATTTGAGATTAATTTTTCATCATTTCTCCCCCTTGGTTCAATATTAATTCCTATAAATGACTTTTTGTACCATAAAGTGTATACTTTATGGCCATAGTTTCCACAACACTAGAAAAAATCCTTTTAAATATGATATTATATTTTTCTAATAATAAAATTTAGAAAATTCATGATATTGTATTATTGTAATCTATTCTTGATTTTTCCTAGAAATAAATGGTTTTCTTGGTATCATATTCCATCATTTGATATGGTGAAATGTACATATCTGGACTTCTTGGTCCTCAAAGATTCACCAGATTTAGATGAATCATCTTTTGACTCAATAGAAATATTTAAATAATATATATTCTTCATTAATTCATGTTGGACTGTCAAAAACATCTATTTTACCACAGAAATTTACTCCTTGATATTAAATTTCTCTACAAGATCAATGAAAATATTCTTTAGGTCATATACCTTTAATCTGTACTTCTTAGTTTTATCAATATAAGTTATTTACTTTTATCATTCTCTTCTTATTCAGCAGCTACTTTTTATTAAAATTTTCATGTGTCCTATTCTCTTTCTTTATTTGGTAGTTTTTCTCAATAGTAGCTTCCAACACTTATTTAAACCTCCACTAAAAATCTATTCAGAAGTCACCATCATCATCACTACTTGAATAATTTGATCCTTTCTCAACATGACAAAAGAAATTGATTTCATATTCAAATGAACTACTAGATGATGATTATATTTTTGTATGCTTCATCATGAAATTACTATTTCTATTACTAGAATACTTCTTTCCCGCTTATCCTTTTTTTTATTTAAGAGGTTTCTCACATTCATAATCATATTCTAATTCAACCATTTTTATTTGAAACATTATGGAAAAATGTCCAATACCATTACATATAAAAAACATGATTAGTTTCTTGTATTTTACTTTCTATTTTACCTTTGTGAAACCTATTGTAACTAGATAAAAAAATCAATCAGGTATTCATCAACTTCATCATCATCAAAATCAATTGATTCCTCATCTTACACTTCTTACGACCTTACATACCATATATTATTTTACAAAATTTTTGAAAGATATATCCTTTCCCATTTCTTAATCAATGATAACATTATGTAACTCATCCAATGAAATGTCTTCTCTATGTTCTAAGGCTAGCACATTGACCTCAAATATGTTAGGGAAATTTCTCATAATCGTTGGCACTATTGTTGAATCATCTGACTTCTCAAAAAATCCATTGATATTACATAATATCTTATTCACTCTAATGAAATAGTCATCAATTATTCCATCATATATCACTTTAATATCATCAAACATACTTTTATATATATATATAATAACATCCTTCACATTAAGATTAACTTTTTAACTACTTCTCATATCATCCCATATCTCTTTGGCAGCTTGGGGACCCATCACTTTAGTCTATATTGTTTCTGATAAATCAATCATGACAGAATTTTTATCATTTTCATAAATATAAGGATTTACCCTATTAGATTTTTTCATCAAAATATCATCACCAATAGGTGGGAATCAAAATATGTCTACATCCCTCAATTTCATACCAAGAATTAGAAGGAAAGGTTGTATGACATTCCTCTAATTGTGGTTTTCTTTCCATCAAAAGTAGGTATTTCACTTATGTTCACCAAATTATAATTCTGAATTTCTTAGAAACCTATTATATCTTTAGTGGGGACCCCCTCTCATACCAATTTAAATTTACAAGGATCAGTTAGGAACTACTATGATACGATTGAATTTGTGGTACACTATTTTTTTTACAAATACTAAACCTTTATGATTTATTAGCGGCTTGATCCCTCATCTTTAATTCACTAAATGTCCCTACAAGAAAAAAATAAAAAATAAAACACCGTACATATGGATTTTAACAAGGTTAAGTATGAAGACATAATCTTTTCTGTAATATATTATTCCCTACATATATTTTATTCACTATATACAGGGTTTTACATCTAGGGAAAGTCACATTCCCATCAACACTATGTCCTATAGTGTTCCACTCTAGAGTCCCACTAGAGATTAGAAGTTCCCACATACACTAGAAACTCCAAATTACCATAGTAGTATCATTATAAAATATCCAATAGTGTTTTCATCATCCCACCAACCTATTCTAGATTCCCACTAGAGACGTCTTATGCTTTAAAGTCCCACTGAATAATTCAACTAATCTATATTCACACAATATATGATCCACACATAGAATGATCTAGGTAATCTTATGACTTCTTCTACACCTCATCGAAAAAAATTATTTCCCCCAAAAAATATATCACCTGATATTCTCATATAAAATCTCCAAGAAAAACAAAAACAATCTGAAAACTTTCAGATCATTCACATTTTTCACTAATAATTAAAGGATCTAAACTTAACTCAGTACAGTGACTAATCCTATATATGCCTTCCAAATTACAACCTAACTTTAGTCTCAAATAACTGCACACCATAAAAAGTATATTGGATGTGTATTTATTCAAACTTCATGCATGTATGTAATACACATCATGGTCTTCAAAATATAATATGTGTAATAATTCAAATGCACAAACTTCCCACTTTCATGCATTAATTATTTCAAGTGCATGCATGTGTTGAATAGTGAAAGTACATTATGCTGCCTCATTTACTTATTTATTATTGTGTTAGTTGTATACTTCCTAAGAACATATTCACTTCCCTCAAAAATTCCTTCGCATTTGTATATCATGCAACAATGTCTTACAACTTCAAATATCATACACAACTTAATAACACCACTTCACTAATCTATGGTGAAACAATATCGTATGATGATTTTGATTCTTTTTTTATCCAATGTATACATGATATCTTCCTAAAATTATAAAAATTAAACTCCCTTATTTAATGGATATAATTTAATTCATGATTCTAAATATCCATTGTGTAACAAGCAATTTTCTCAAACACATTGTGTTAAAATGGTATTCTTCTTCACTCTACAGTACACGTAAGAATGCTTTCATTTCTCATTCATGTAAATTGTTTTGAATTTATACACTGGTTCATGGAAACAAAACAACATAAATTTCATTTGGAGGTATATAAAGACACATCACGAGTAAATTGAAACCATATGATAATACAGATTGCTTACAGTACTCAGTTTCTCTCTCATATCTCTCAAAAAGATCTCACAGATATTTGTTAATATCATACCAAAAAATGACATCCTCATGGCGTATTTATAAAAAATACTTTATTGAATTATATCTTGTGCACTAACTTACATAAAGTGTGCACCAAGTCTTCATCATCCTTCTCATGTTCAGAAATCACTATCATTATTTTCCAATGTATCACTATCTCTAATTAAGAATATATATTTCGTGAAAATTAATTTTCATAAATATATATATCACGTTAAATCCTATCTGTGGGTTTGGTATAGACTCGGTAGATTGGTTCGATCATCGTTGATTGTGGAATTCATGAAACTTGACTCATATTGGAATCTCTATGCCAAATATAGAAGATAATGTTTGTCTTGATCGAACTATCCTCATTCAATATATCAGATGGTGAAGCAGCATTGTGTATGTTTAATGATGGGGCTATATCCCCGGAAAACCACTCACCCCACATCAATTTTTTACGTGGTTGATCATGAATTAATATTACAACATGTTCCCTAATATATCCAGAATAGTGTATCAGGGTACGCTCTCGATGTCCTTTGACATCGACCCCTGTAGACTCCTCCTTCAACTATCATTCCACACCACATTGTGGTTTCAAAATTCTTATGCGCCTATTTGGGAATTCAATACACACCATCTTATACTATTATAGCTAGATAGATCTGGACTATCCCACCTCAGTAGTGGATATGGGTCCCACATACTAGCTTGTGTGTGGCTCGAATCTTTTTTAGTATACACACCATTTTCTATAAAAGTTTCCAATAAAATCTCATCAACTTATAAACTCAAATGGGGTAAAAATGTTCCATATTAACAAATAAAGTGTATTCTAAACATAACATTAGTTGAAATATTGGAAAAATTATATTCTCATCGACATTCATCTTGGAAACCTATTGAAAAAAATTTCATCTTCATAAAAAATAATCAACTTGGGTTCATCAACTTATACAAAAACCTCACAACTCTTTATTAATCCATCCAAAATCTTTTGGATATAATTTTATCAAAATATATTAATTTGTAAAAAATAGTTTGTCCAAAACATAATCCTAATTCAATGGACTATCTGTGTGACCTTATGTTCCTTATTATAGTTGGAAACAAAATTTTAATCCATTTAAAATTGATGTAAGTAAATATCAGCTTCTAGGAAAGCATCATTAGTACTCAATATACTGAGTGGTTTAATTTAATCTCTATCAAACATACTCATATATATATATATATACAAACATGTCCACCACACGATATATCATATAAATTATATTTACACCTCCATTATCCATTTTCCCAAAAAATGACCAATAGGCATAGAACAAGTAAATATATTATAGTCCAACCCATTTTTTCTTAATTCCAAGAAAATGAATGATCATGTGGATTGATACATCATATGTTATTTATCTAACATGTTAATATATCTCATTTACATCATCCAAGAAGTTGAAAAAATCATTTGTAACTCAAGAAATCATGTACATGAATTTCCTCAGTATGATTCAATAAACAAATAGATTTCTTTACTCATTATATAAGTGGAAAAATCACATATTGGCTGCACTACAATTTATGGCTTAATAAATAAATACCCAACCACCCCCTAATTAGCTATGTCACTTTTGAATTGTGTTAATAATGTATGAAAGTATGAATGTTCTCATTCTATGTATCTTAAGAACCTCAACTAATGGGATTAATAATAATCATACATCCCTAAGTATAATAATGATTATATGAAATTCCATGAGATAAAAATTGGTAGGTATATCCATGTAATAAGTGTCTAATTATTACCTCACCAATTGATTCTTCATATCTCATATACAACCTTTTGTAATGAGTAAAATATTTTATTCTTAACATATCACCACAACCCATAATATTCCATGATAATATATAATTGGGGATAACATAATGTTTTACATTTAGGGGATATAATCATTCAACCATTCATGTTATCCAAAGTACAACACACATGAATACATAATAAATGTAGGTTTCTTTTATTATCAAATTATAATACATTATATATTCATTACATTAATCTTTCAAGAATAAAATACCTATGTAATTAACATATAATGACCCAATCCTTTTATAAATTTTTTTAAAATATTTTTAAACATAAATATATAATAATTAAAACACCTATGATTATGAGGCCTAGTGTATTTGGAAGACTATGTTCATATTATATCAAATGAATCTAAAACATGAAATCCTCAATTTATTATATATAATGAGATCCTAAATCCATTTTCGATCATAAAAAATCATAGGATAATTGAGGGAATACACAAATAAATGGGTAATATAAAAATCCTAGTAAGGGAATAAACATGATAAGTTAACATAGCATTTGAGTCAATGGTATAACATGATATCATAAAAGATAAGGCTCATGGGTAATCACATAGAACAATAAAATAAAGAACATGGTATAATAAAATCCTGGTAACATTGAAAATGTAGAATAAAAAAATAACATGACATAAATAGTTTTCAATTATAACTAACTAGACAATATCACTTGGTGGAAAAGTCCCATAATGGATTAGGTTAAATCTCAAATCCTATACATGTCACCTTGTGAGACAAAAGCTTTACCCAATGAATTGAAGTTCAATCCAGGTGAAACTGTCATAAAAGTTTCATGATATATATGCACCACAAAAAATAATTCAATCATAAGTAATGGAATAATAATTACCCATGGAAATAAAATGGATTGCATAATATTTCTTCATATCATAATCAAAGTAAATTTTATAATGAAGGATTTTGATAATTGATCATAAGGAATTTGTTACCCCAAAAAATGGAATATAGAATAGTATAGTTATATATGTGAGAGAAATATATAAATAATTTATAATCATTACGTAACATTAAAGTGTGGTATAAAGTGAGTTATAGAGAGAAAGTTCATAACCCAGAGGAAAGGGTGGTTTAGAGAGATCCCTTACCTTGACCTTGATTTGTCATGAGAGTTCTTTATATTCATGATTAATAAATTTATGTTAATTATTTAATTTATTAATATAATATTAAAATTTTATTATAACTTTTATTTTATTTATTATCATGTAATATTTTATTACTTGACTAAATAATTTCACATCAGATGTTTTGATGATAAACGACTCATATATCCAAAATCACATTGTTATGTTGACTATGGTCAAATATATTATTATATAATAATATCTAGAAATATAAAAATGAGATAAATATAATTTTTATAAAAAAAATATAGTTTTAAAATCAACCATGAAAAATGGTTATGAAAAATTAAGTATGTTAAAATCATTGAGAATATAGGCCATACAAATGAATGAGCAACATTTCAATTTTTTGATGACCAATATGGAAAGAATTTAAGTGTTATTTTATCATTATAGTTTATAATTATATCATAAATATCATATTATTTATTTAAATAACATTAAAAATTCCATTCATTTTGTATGGTAGTAAGAAAGAATCGCATCACTTCGCGATGAGGTAGTCCTCCATACACCCAAGCGATGTTATCATATACCCAATGAAATAAAAAGTAAAAAAGTTATATGTGATATTATAATTAAAAAATTATAATTATATCATAAATATAATATATTAACATTAAATATGTCATTATATCCATCTATGATATGTTGTATTGGAAAATGAATTATGTTAGTTTTTGAGGTGGTAGTTCACCGCACACACGATCAACAATTTTATTTCCCATTTGAGGGAAGAGGAGATGGTTTTAGGTAATTACCTTAAAATAATAATGTATCATAATATATGAGTTAATTAGGTTATTATATCATAATAGTTTAATAGTATTTTATGGAAGTTGAATAAGAAATAAAATAAAATTTTTGGTAAAATATGTTACCGCTTTTTCAGACAAATTATTTAGGTTTCATTTAACATCTTTTATAGGATATGTTTATGATAAAACTAAGGAATATAGGATGTGTGGAGTAAATTTAGGAAGTGATTTGGGTAGGTGGTTTCGGAATAAATGGGTCATGGAAGTGTGGATAGGAGAGGATAGTGTCAGGCCTTTTATAAGTGGGGGAGTGGACACACTTGGAATTTTTGAAAAGAAAGAATTACAACCATATTTCTCACAACCAAATAGGATAAAAAATGAAAAAATTTCAAACCTTATAAGATATAAAATAGAAACATGACCATAAAATATAAATTTTACAAGTTTGTGTCATTTTTAATCCTTATATTCTTAGTTTAACTTCGGGTAAATCCATTTTTACTGTAACTGTAGAGAATAATTTTTACTATTTTCACAATTAATTATGGTAAAAAATTAATTTAACCTTGTCAGATAATATAAATTAATATGATTAAAAATGCATAATCCATTTTTAAAAATTCAACTCATGTAATTTGTAGAATTTACATTAAAATTAAACCCACTAACGCGTTGAAAAAACTGTTTTTCATGAAATGTATTTTTAAAAAAAAATATGATCTCATATTAACTATATGCCAAATAAAAAAATAAATGAGTTTAGAATATTATTTATAGATATATAACATATAAATTTCATTTAAAAATTCCTTATTAAATGTATTTTTAATTAATAAAAATGGTAAAATATTTTCACTTTAAAACAGTTTTCAGAAAAAAATTGTGTTTTAAAGCCTAAAAATAAAATTATAATAAAATAAAGTATAAATATGATTTATGTGTAGTGATTGGATTTAATATAACTAAATAATAATTATATTAATTTTAAATCAAATTAAAATAATAATGGTTCTTTTAAATTATATAATTTATTAAAATAAATGACATTTTTATAAAAATTGATATTTTGAACTATTCACGGAAATGGTAATATCTTCCAAAAAATCCCATAATTTCACCCTAATTAAATATAATTATTATGATTTCAGAATTTTTTTTGACTTTATAAAATAATGTTTAAAATTGTTCAAAATTTTATTATAATATTTTCTCACAAAAAATAATAAAAAACATATTTTCAACGAATAAAATTACATTGCATACAATAGAGTAACAATTTAATTTTCATTTATAAAAAAATTTAAACTGAGTAGGATCTTTATATAAATTTCATAAAATATTTAAAACTATTAATAACTAACTATTTAAAAGCTCGGTTAAAATGATCGTATGTAAATAATCATGGTTCGTTTGGGTTCGGTATTGTGTGTCACATATACTATCAAACATAGTACTTCCCTTTTAAAAAACATGGGGTTTTAAATTCTTCCAAAATTAAATAATTTATCGCTAAAAATTTTATATCAAAAACTAGGGTGAAAATAAGTTAGGATACTTATACTTCATCATCTCTTCTGATTCCCATGATTTTTCATCAAACTTGTGGGTTTTTCACAAAAAATTGACTATATGTATTTTTTTATTCATAGAACTTGGTCTCTAAAATCCAATACCTTTACTGGAATCTAATTATATGAAAGGTATTTTACCAATTCAACCACATATGTATTCAGTACGTTTTTGGGGTCTAGTATGTAGTTCCATAATAGGGATACATGGAACACATCATGTACTAGAGATAGGTTAGGTGGGAATTCTAGTTGGTTGGCCATAGATTTGATTCGATCAAGGATCTCAAAGGGGGTGATGCTTCTTGGATTAAATTCCATTCTTCTTGAACCTCATGAATTTATTCCATAGTGATACCTGGAGGAACATATTATCTACGACCTCAAACTCCATTTCTAATCAGTGATTGTATTGATAGCTCTTCTAAAACACTTTCACATATTTCTTGTGGCACTTAATCATTTGGAACTTATCAGTAATATTTTGGGAAATATAAGGTCCCATAATATTCCGCTCTACAACATGATCCTAGCATGTTAGATCCCAACACTGCTTCCCAAATAGAGATCATAAGCTTCCATTTGAATGATAGTATGGAAGATTTTATTATATGATAAATGTACAAGTGTAAGGTTCTCATATCAAAATCCATATAAATCCATTGAACATGACCTCAACATATCCTTTAGAGTTTGTATGGTTCTCTCATACTGAACATATGTTTGAGGGTTATAAGTAATACCAAAAATGATTTTTTTCCAATTCTTACTAAAGGATTCTATATAACCTTAAGATAAACCTCTGATCTCAACAAAATAAAATATAGTGGAAATCTATATAATCTTACCGCTTATCTTATATATATGATAGTGAGTTATTCAAGAGACAAATCATCCATGATGGAAATTATATGTACCAAATATTTATGGCTATTGACTACCACCTATATAGAATTATTTAATTTAGGATTCCTAGTAATTCATGTAAATAAATATATGTATATGTTTTCCCATTTCTATATTGTTATGGAAATTAGTTGAATAATATCCTTAGATTTCTATCATTCAGAGTTGACTAATAGTCATACCAAGAATTGACGTAAAAATAATTAATCTCCCCCTTTTATTTTTCCCACCTAATGTTTTTCTTTCGATCTATATTTATCTTAGTCCTTCTCAAATGAATATAGAAGGTTGTGATATGTACAACAACTAGAATCTCCTTATTAAAATCTGGTTTTTATGGGTCATAGATCTGGGTTCAAACATTATAAATCCATCTGCATCAAATTTGAACTTCTGAATATTCGCTACGTTTTTTGTAGCACCTCATCATCTTTCCAGGCCACCCTAACACCCTAAAGAATGGGTGGTTGGGAATTTATTTTAGCAAGGTAGGATGAATTTACTTTTACTATTTCAATATCTATTCACTGAATTTCTACGAATATTGGGACCTTCTGAATTATCATCATTGAAAAAAAATTCAGAACCTTTATACTTATAGCATCTACTACTTTGTTTATGTTCCCATGATGGTGATGGATTGAACTAGCATAGTCAATGATCATATATAACCATATTAAGTGGAGTATGTTAAGCTCATTTAATGTGAATATATATATTTAAGGCTCTTGTGATCTGTATATATTTCACACTTCTCTCCATAGAGAAAATGTCTCAATATTTTCAATGTAAATATTACTACAGCTAAGTCTCGTTCATATGTGGGATAATATTTCTCATGAACTTTCAACTACCTTGAGGTAGGGATATTAATTTATCATTTTGAATTATTTTAAAAAAATAACCTTCTTTTAATCATCTCTATAAACAAAAATATTTCCCCGTATGAGGACAATGTAATTACTAGTGCAATGATATGCCTCTTTTTTAACTCCTTAAAGCTCTCTTTTCATTCACTGGTCCAGAAAAACATTACTCCTTTATGATATAGCTTCATTAATGGGTTTTAAAATCACAATAATTTACTCCCAAATAATTTATAATACCCATAGAGTCCAAGGAAACTTTGAATCTCCATTACATTTGTTGGTTTATGCCAGTCCTCGATTGGCATTGTCTTAGAAGGGTCCACATATTTGTTTTGACAATATACTCCATGTGTGATTATTAAATAAAAAAATGAAATGTACTGTTCTTTTCAAATTTATTCTCCTTTATTGAATACATTATCATTTTATTCAAATTATTTTTTTTCTCCTCCTTTATTTTAGAGAAAATCAGAATATAATCTATAATGACTAAAAAAACTTTTTTCGAGTAAATATCTAAATTGTATATTCATAAAGTCCATAAATATTTTTTTTGAATTATTGTGTCTTAAAGGAATCGCTATAAACTCATAGTGTCTATACCTTATTCAGAATGTAGTTTTGTGAATATATTCTTTTTTCACCTTTAATTGGTGATATTCCAATCAAAGGTTCACCTTAGAGAAATATTGGGATCTATATTGTTGATAAAAACAATTCATCTATCCATGGAAGGTGATATTTTTACATTATCATGATCTTATTGAGTTCATGAAAATCGATGAAAAGGTGCATTAACCCATCCTTATTCATGATGCAGAGGACCGATGCACCCCATAGTGAAACAATCAGGTATATAAAACCCTTTTACAGATTCTATTGTAACTATTTATTCAACTATTCAAACTCAATGTTCGAAATCCTATAGTTATTCTTTAATATGGGAAGATGTACAAATTTAATTTTAATTGAGCACTCAACCTATCAGTTGGGTGGAAGACTGGAAAATTATTTAGGGAATACATTGGAATAATCCCTCACAATGGGGATTTATTTAAGCATGGTTCTCTCATATTTCATGATCATTTGAGTTATATATGATTTATTATAATAAAATATAATCCATGATTGAATAGAAGATTCAAGGGGATATTCATCCTCCTCCTTACACTTGTAAAAAATAATTGGATGACTTAGTATGTAAAGAGTGATCTCCCTCTATTTACAATTGATGTTGTATTTATATAAGTACATCCAATTTATTCCCAATAAAGCATCAAACTCTACTAAAGGAAGTAAGATAATATTTTCCGAAAGATTAAGTACATAAACATTGAATGGAGAGGAGTTATATATTTTGGGTGAAACAATATATCTTTTTGTTTTTCTCATAGATATATCAACTCTCATGATGTGAGGTGGTGTTTGAACAGTTCTACTAGGCATGTATGGTATGAAAGTGTGTTTAGAATCATAATAAAAAATTATTTTTACTATTATTGAATGAATAACTAGAATAATTTTCCCCACATAATTTTCTTGATCCACCTTAGAAGCGGTGATAAGATACGCCCTTCATTACTACCATCGAGGTTATTATCACTGGATTTCTCTAACAACCCTTGGCTTTAGGAATTTTATTTAATAAATTCTATGTTTATTATAGTTAAAGAACCATATGGTGGGAATAGTAATGATATAATATATCTTTTATTATAACACATCATTGGGATTATTCATTTTCCTTCGACACTAATTAGCCTAATTCCCCCCTTTTCTACACTGAAAGCATCTCTTGGTTCCCCTTAGTAAGTTTCTAGGATGCTTCTTCCCAAAATTTTGATAGATGGGATGTTGGGATTTCATTCCTCTATAAGAATTATCTATTGATACCCCTGAAGAAAACATCATTTTATATATTTTTTTCTAGTCCCAAGAGACAAATTAGAGTCACCTATATCTATATCATCTTTGAGGGAACACTGCAAAAATTATTCATAGATATCAATGTCCCAAATGGATAACTCTTTCTCTAGACATGGATTTAACCCACTAATGAAATATTCCGATTTAAATTAACTATTGATTAAAAAGTTAGATGTATGTCGTGAAAGCCGTGTGAATTTTTCCACATACACCCCAATATAGTATTCTTCAATTTATTTCATAGTATGGAACTCCCTCTCTAATTTCACATGGAGGTTCCATAGAAAATATTTTCTTAAAATCAACAAATTCTATGGAATTAATATCTCCTTTATACATTTGGTTATTGATCAATGTCCACCACTGACCAGCTACTACCTCAATGTGATAAATAAAACTCACAATTTTCAATTTCTATATTTATTATTGGATAGAGAATATCTTAACAACGGCGTTAATTCATTGTTCAATGATGAGGGGATCAGAAGATCCTATAATGGTAGTAGACCTTTTCCTCATAAATGAATCGGCTGCAACATGATCCTTCTTAGGAGGAGTAGGGTGTTCTGTATAATTCTTATTATTATTCATAACTTGATCTAGTTGATCCAGCACTTCCATAAAGTTCCCATCTCATTCTCACATAAGTTTAGGCATATCGTTGGTGAAATCATCACATTTCCTATCATGTTAGTTTTTGGTATGGTTTCTCCTATTTATTTCTATTAAATAAATGGAAAAACGTAGGATGATAACACTTTAACAAACTAAAGTGAATCATATTAACATAAAAGAAATTACACATGAATGGTATGTATGAAATAAATTATGGGCCTCTAGGTTTAAATCTATGTTATCCTTGTTAATGTATCCTATTAGTTTTTCTAACATAACTATTTAGTTATGTCCTTTATAATGGTTCATAAAGAGTTCTACAATTCTCAAAGCATACACCCTAGGAGGGTCAAACCAGGTGTGCAGCAAGACTCATTGTTGTAAACCAGGTGAAAATAAAGCCTAGAACAATGAACCCTTTTCAAGGTTATTACCCCTAGGTACCTATGTTTCTAGAGACACATCCACTTGTAGTACCCATATAGGTATGTATTTACTTGAAAACCACACTCTCTATACTTCAACAAAATTCTAGGATATTTTTCTATACTTGGACTTATCCTTTGAAATATCCCTATGGATTTTACTAAAGTTTTCTCCATAATAGTTTCAATGAATTACAAAACATTTTATTTGATACCAACTATAGTGACCAAATATTTCTACACATACTATTACATGAATTTTAAATATAAATATCTAATAAGAATAACCCCAAAGAACCCGAGTCCAAGTAACTTTAGATGACTATGATTATATTACATAAAATGAAACTAAAACATGAAATAATCAATTTATTCCCCATATCACATGAGCCTCATCCCAGTTGGTGAGGACTCGCTAGGTGCATCCAATAGACCCGAGATCAAATCCGGGTGGAGGGATATTTCCATGAGTACTGTAGTAGTACTGTAGCAGGCACTGTTCGGTATTGTAGCAACTGGAACTATTCATCCATCTAGGCCCTCGGGCCACCGGTTTGGTCCTCGGGTCCTGCTTGGCTTTCGGGCCACCCAAGGTCTTCGGGCCAGTTGATTCGCAAGGCTATAGAGCTACCTTAAGTCATTAGGGACACCCCAAGGCCTTCGAACCACATGAATGCAGGCCCCAGACACACTAAAAAAAAGGAGCAGCCCCAGAAGAGGATTCAGAGTATGTGCACTCACCAAAGTAGAGCCAAATGGACTGTCAGAATGAGAGGTTATGGTTATGCCATTAGTACCAGCCTGTGCTTGCACAAGAAGCCTAGCCAGACTATCATGCAAAGGTGGAGAGCTACTATCAGGATGCAGATTCTGGGGAGGGGCAGTTCCTTGCAGATATTATGGTTTAATTCCATAAGACCTTTGGGTCATGTAATCTCTTGAGCCTAAAGGCCATGTAATCTCTGAGCCTACGGGCCTTGTAAGGGTTCCCTGTCATCCCTTGAAATGGGGGTTATCAAAAAATCAATAAAAATGAAGGCCTTCGATCCATTCAGGTCAGGTCAATTTATTCCCCATAATAACCACCTAAATACATTTGAGCTTCTAGAACTACATAAGATATCATAGGGATTACATAAAGAAAGGTTTGAGCTATAAATACTATTAAGGGAATAAACATGATAAAGAAATATTATATGTGAGTCAAAGTTGTAACATTATATCATAAAAGAGATGGCTCCTGAGTAATCACATGAAAGTATAACAGGAAGATCATGGAATCATAAGATCATGGTAACATAAAACATTTGGACATAATATATAACATCACATAAAAATGAGTTAAGGATAACTTCATAGACAGTATCACATGGTGGATAAAGTCCCATAATGGATCAGGTTTACTCTCTAATCCCATATATAATGCCTCAAGAGACTGAAAATTTACCCAATGAATTGGAGTGCTATCTTGGTGCACCCATAATAAAAAGTTCATGATATATGTTTAAAACATAAATGAAACCAATCAAATTTTATTACAAAAGATTTCCTATATAATGAAAATGGGTTTCATAATTTTCCTTCATATAATAATCAAAGGAAATTTCATAATGAAGGAATTTGAGAAATGATCATAAGTCATGTACTAACCCATAAAAGGAAGGGACAATAAGAAATTTATATATCTAAGAGACATATATACAAGATTTATAATCAAACCATAGAATTAAATAAATATTTAAATTTAGTATAGTTAGAAAGATCATAACTCAATGAAAATGGTGGAATACCGGGATCCATTACCTTGAGCTCGATTCATCACGTTTGTTCTTTATCTTTAGTAATAATAAATTTATGTTAAATATTTACCCTCCTATGAAATATTTTCATGTTTAATATTCTTTTTATTTTATTTATTATATTGTTATACTCAATTTCTTAACCAATAAATTTCATGTTGGACGTTTTGATGATAAATTACTGATATGTCCAAAATCAATTTCACAAGTTGACTAAGATCAAAGAAATTATTTTGTAATCGTATAAATAAATATAATAATGAAATAATTATATTTTTTAAAACTAAAATATACTTTTCAAATCAACCATGAAATATCGTTCTGAAAAATTAACTATATTACATTCATCGAGATGTTAGGTCGTAAGTAGGCATGAGTAACAATTCTAGTTTTTGACGATCATTATGAAAAATAAGTAAGGGTTATTTTATATTTACAATATGATCATTATGTCATAAATATCCTATTATTTTGTTAAATTTTATTAAACATACCATTCATGTGATGTGGAAACAAAATAAAATCACATTAATTAATGATGCGGTAGTCCATCAGACACATGAACGATGTTATCATTTATTCAATAGACCGGAAGGAAAGGAATTATATAATATATTTATTTACCAAAATGATTAATATGTCATGAATATGATATATAATAATAAAATTAATCTTTATTACTTTCCATATAAATCTTATGTTAAAAATGAATCACATTGCTTTGTGAGGCGGTAGTCCTGTGTAGGGACGAGCAACATTTTCATATTCCCTACGAAATATAAATTAAAAGGTATATGTTATACTATAATTAAATAATTATAATTATATCATAAATATAATATATAAAATTAAATATATCATTATATCCATCTTTGAGAATTGGTGATAGAAAACGAATTGTGTTGGTTCATGTGATGGTAGTCTGTCGTACACATGATCAACAATTTCATTTCCCATTTAAGGGAGGAGGAGATGGTTTCAAGTCATCTACATAACATAGAAATATATTAGTATATTTATTTTATTAATATTATTATATAACCATATTTTAATAGTATTTGAATGATGTTTTCATGACCTGTCCTAGATGGGCTCATGTCGTTACTACCCCAATCGCACCTCTAGTAGGAAAGGGGATAATGACTAACATGAAGTAGACATATCCCACAAATGGTTGAAATATTCCTAAGTACCTATACACATGCACACATATCCAAGAACAAAAATGATGAAATGTAAATACACTAAGTAAACAATGAATTCATACACTAAGAAACCAACCATAGAGTAAGACAATAGGAAAATTGGAAATTAAACTGGGCCACAATAAAATCCCACCGAAAGAAAGAGTTTATCATGTGAATGCACAAATTCCTAAACTCGTCTGCAAAAACCATACCTAAAGGTTAGGTGTAGGATAGATTCCTGAAGTCATAAGTGAAAAAAACTTCTAACTGATACATCTAAGCACCACCAAGTCATGGTCCACCTAGAACTCCGTCAAAGCATCGATTGTCTGGACAAGACACGACATGTTCGGTCAAAGCTCGTACATGGGTGAGTAAAACAGTATTCAGTTGGACACCCCAAAACCACAAAGGAAATACCACTAATAAATACATGAATTGTACCACAAAGGAAACACATCATGTACACCAAAAAGGAAACACATGAAGTACACCACAAAGGAAACACACAAAGTACACCCCAAAAGAAACACATAAAGTACATCATAAAGGAAACACATTAAGTACAACACAAATGAAACATAAATTACAACCATATCACACCGTTATAAGTCCAAAGAAATAAAAGATAATGATTTTTAAATGTAGTACATAGATATCCCAGTTTCCAAAACACACAGAGTGTCGATGATGAACAGAGCATTGATGGAACAAAGAGAGTCGATGGTATACAATGTGTTAATGGTGCACAGAGCATCGATGGTGCCCAGAGCGTCAATGGAACCTAGAGTGTCGATGGAGCTTTGAGAGTCAATGGTTTATGGATCATTAAGGGTTCACGAAATGCTTATGGTGTATCGACCATCGAGGGTTCATGCATCCCCTAGTTCACGCAGACACCAAGTCCCCAAGTCACAACATGTCATAGGATTCTGCTTGTTGCGCATAATTATCTAGAGAACCTACTAATCAATCGAAATAGTGTATATTAAAAAATTCCCAATGATTCACAAAGATTATTTGAAAAGTACCACCTCATCAAAATGGTCCCAACGCCATAAAAAACTCATAAAAAGGACACACAGTTTTAAAGATATGACTATTTTTGTAAAATGGGATGACCTGGGTCCGGTCGACCCAACCCCGCCCGGTCTGGTCTAGTCAGCTTGACCCAGTCTATTGCGGTCCAGTACAGACTAAATCGTTCTGGCTTACTGGGCTGGCTAGACCCAACCAGCTAGGCCACTGGGCCACTGGAGTAGCCCGACTACTCTTGTATGGCCCACACTATAGGCCGGTTAACTACATCAGATGAGGCCCCCCCTGACCCTATGTCTCCCATGTGTCTCCAAGTCAATGCGGGGTCAAGCTGCATCTCACACGGCCACCCCACCTCCTCCACATGACATGTGGAATCACCATCACGGGTCCCTCCGACATGGATCTGAGCCGTGTCCCAGGTCACCACCACGACCTCCTGCCGTAACCCCCATCCCTGACCATAGCCTCCACTAACACGATCTCCCATGCCGTCCCATACAGACCACATTCTACCTCCTCCACTAGCGGCCCCATCTAGCTCTTATGTTCTCCATCATAGGTTACCTACATCCTCCACCGCGTACCACCAGGCGTCGTCGTGTGCTGCTGCTATCACTGACCACCAATGGACCTATGTCTGCATGTTTCTTGTATTTCTCCGGTTCTCCATTTAATTATACTAATCCTGATGCATGATACATGGGTCAAAACCTTCACTACCTTGGGCTTTAATCCCTCTTGCTAGCACTATGGGGGCCCGATCTCATTTGGAGCCTCCTGAAAATTTAAGTCATGACCATGAGGGTCCAAGGTCGATGAACTCCAAGAAAGGGGATAGGAAGAACACATAGAACACTGGAAGAATGGATCTTGGCCTTATACAAGTTGGCTTTAATCTGTTGATGTTAGGAGGTTTAGCAAAGAAAAAGAACAGATAATCATAAAGATCTATCTCCCTTTTTAAACCTCAAAAAATAAATTATTCGTCCTATAAGAACAGACGAATCATGGATAAATAATTTTGTGGGTTGGTATGTGTTCATCATTTGAATCTAATAAGGGAATGGAAATAGCTATGAGAGCATACACCTTACCTCGTTGTTGGATCAGTTGTTGAAGAAGAATGAAGTTTAGTGTCATCATGGATCCTCAATCCTTCGGTGTTCAGTCTGGATATGGTTTCCTTCCCTGCCTTAGAGTAATTATAGAGTTATGGTTATAACCTTGAATTCTTGAAAATGTTTCGTTGAAAATAAAAACTATGTTTTTCCCATTAATATATTTTTATTCATATATTTTTAATGACAGTTACATCCTAATTCTAACATTTAATGTTGACCCACATTAGTCAATGTTAATCCATGCCTAAGGTAAAGTCGCTACTTTGAACACAATGGTTCCCTCGATTTCTGATCTGGGAACTCATTTATAAATTATTCCCATTTTTATGAAAACCTCACACATTCTTTATTAAAAACATAACATTTTTCATCATATCATTCCGGGAACACTGGGCTTCAGAATCTCACGTCGTCTCAGGGCTTGGTCCCGGAATATTCCTAATTTATTTATGAAATTAAAACAAATGAAAATATGATTCATTAAATTCTCCCCACCTTAGGTATTTACATCCTCAAAACAAAAAACAAGGGCTACTGAACAAAAATTTGAGGGTACTGAGAATGAATCTAAACCTCCTGCTCCCAAGTGATCTCCTAGAGATTCTCTTTCTTTTATCTAACATGCAGTAGAGGAATCGACCACCCATGAAGGATCCAAACCTTTCAATACTTGATCTCCCTAATTTACTCCACAAAATTCTCCACATAATCAATGTCTAGCTCTCCCCATTCAATGTTGAGCAATGGATCATTCATGTACCTCTTTAACTGTGACACGTGGAAGAAATCAAGCACCAGGTGAAACTGCATGGGTAGAGATTAGTGGTATGCCACCTCACCAAATCTACTAAGAATCTGAAATGGGTCAATGTATCTCATAGATAAATTACCACCCTGGACAAATCTATTCAATCCCCGTCGAGGCGAGACCTGAAGGAATAGATGGTCTCCCTACTCAAACTCTAGAGTCCTCTGTATCCTATCAACATACAACTTCTGCTGACTTTGTTCCATCCTCATCCACTCCTAGATGATTTTAACCATCTCAGTGGTATCCCACAATAACTCTGGACCAGTGTGTACATACTCTCCTGGGTCTATCAAGCATAGTGGTGACTTGCATGGTCTCCTAGAAAAGGCCTCCAATGGTGTCATACCAATGGTGGAGTGATAACTTTTGTTGTACGCAACCACCCCCCAGTGGTAGGTGATCCTCCCAACTATGAACAAAGTCTAGGATGCAAGAATGTATATTGTCCTCAAGAACCTGGATGGTCCTCTCCATCTAGTCATCTGTCTGGGTATGAAATTTTATTCTCAAGTGAATCTAAGTCCCAAACGCCTCATGTAATCCCTTGCACAACCAGGATGTGAAATTATAATCAAGGTCTGAAATGATCATCGATGGAAATCCATAAATACAAACTATCTCATGTATGTAGAGGATTTATTTGATCTCTACTAAACTCTTATCATGTATCAGTAGAATGTGGGCCGACTTGGTGAGTCGGTCACTGATCACCAACATGGTATCATGTTCCTTTAATGTGTGTGGTAAACCCATCACAAATTCCATCAATATTCCATACAACTTACACTCTAGCACTGTAAGTGGTTAGGTAAAGCCCACTAGAACCTAGTGCTCAACCTTCACTTGTTGAGAAGTGAGGAATTGAGAAACAAACTCTACCATCGCCTTATTCATCCCCAACCACCAGAGCTGAAATCAAAGGTTCTGATATATCTTCCCCACACCCATATGTACTGCCAAAGGGATTTTTGGAACTCCCTCAGAACCACCTCCCGCAATGTCACAGGTATCATTGTGCACCCTCTGAAAATAACCACAAGCTCCCCACCTATCAAATATCCATCAGGGGAATACCACATAGATAATTGAGAACGTTGGGTCTTGCAGTCGTTATCCCCATGTTGTGCATACCTAACTTGCTGTAAGAGTATAGGGGTGAAAACCATCTATTGGAGGTAAGCTCCTACATATCCATCCAAAAAAGATATCTAAAACATGACTGACTTCTCTAATGCCTCACTCAAAACTACAGGATGGATCTCCTACTGAGAGCATCCTCCACTACATTCCCCTTCCCAGGAGTGTAGACAATATCAAAGTCATAGTTCTGGAGGAACACTAACCATCATATCTGTCTCAAGTTCATATCCTTCTAAGAGATGATATATTAGATACATTTTTTTCATTGTAGATGATTAACGGGTCGACCATTATGTAGTTTCACCATTTCGTCAATAAAAATACTATCAAAGAAATATCAAGATCATGGGTCATGTAGTTCTGCTCATTTTACCTCCACTAGAGTAAACCATAGGAAATCCACATATACCACTGCATCAGGACACAACTAGGACCAGCCCCTGATTCATCACAAAATAGTGCAAACCTGACTCCCTCCTTTTATAGTATCAAGATGGGAGCACTCATCAACCTATGCCATAGCTCCTGAAATCACTTATGGAACTTCTCTATTAACATGAAAGGTTTTCCCTTTCGTGTCAATTATTTCAAGGGTGATGCTACTCTATAGAAGCCAGATACAAACCTCTGATAGTACCCAGAAAATCCCAAGAAACTCCACACCTTGATAACAATATTGGGTGGCCCCCATGTAAGCATCGCTTCAATCTTCATCGAATCCACTGCAACTCCAGCCTCTAAAATGGAATTTCCCAGAAAGTGGACCTCTTGAATCCAGAACTGACACATTGAGATATTCCCATAAATATTGTTCTATTAGAGTTTGTCTAGGACCATACTCAAGTGTATCGCATGATCCTCCTGGGACGCTAAGTACATTATGATATCCTCAAAAAAGACCATGATGAACTGTTCCATGTAAGGATGGATGATTCTGTTCATGAGTCCCATGAACATTTCTGGGGAATTATTCATTCCAGATGGAATCACTATGTATTCATAGTGTCCTTACCAACATCTGAAGGAATTCTTTGGAACATCATCATCTCATACTCAAATTTGGTTGTAGACAGATCTAAAGTCTATCTTCGAGAACCACCTCGCTCCATTCAGTTGATCAAAGAGGTCTTCAATCCTCAGTTCTGGATACTTAATATTCACAGTCACCTGGTTTAGGAATCATATGTCCACAAATAATCTCAAGCTCTCACTTTCCTTCATGGAAAAAAACTGGGGCCACCCAGGGTGAAACACATGGTCTCACAAATCCCTTTCTCTTCAAGTCCTCCAATTGTACCCTCAACTCATAAATCTCTAATGGAGCCATCCGATATATAGGTGTAGATATTGTTGTTGTATCAGTATAAAGATCAATACAAAAGTATACCTCCCTTTGGTGAGGTAATCTAGGGACATCCTCAGGAAAGATGTCCTTATACTTCTCTACCATAGAAGAAAACTATGGACCCCTATCATCCACCATACTTAAGTTGAGGCCAACCAACGGGTGAGTAATCGGCATCACCCTCCAATGTGTGAGCATGTATTGCACTTTATGTGTTTCCTTTTCACTATAAAAGAAAAAGATGGTCCAATATACATGGACACACTGCACTCTACGTCTAAAATAGTCAATCTGGGCATGAACTATGGATAACCAGTCCATACCATGAATGATGTCATAAGGTCTCGACGCTACCACCATGAGATCCCTACCAAAAATCTCAACCCCAATATTAAGGTCACCCTATCAACACTAGTGTGTGACTTCCAAATCTCCCCCCGTAGGAGTCGCTAATCATAGGGATCAACTCAATGGTTCCATTGGAATCTCTGATTCTACAATAAGGGACAGGGAAAGAAAAGAGTGAAAGACACCTATGTCTATCAAAACTCTATATTGGGTGGAAAAGACACAAGTAAAACCTCTAAGCATATCTGGAGCATTGGGGTAGTAATCCACTCTCACCTAAATCTAGCCTCGTCCCTATCCAATAGCTCTGTGAGCCTATGGTGGATCACCTGGGGGTGGTGGTGGTAGCACATTGAACCTCCTCCCATCACCTTCTGATCTATCTTCCCCTATTCCATGCATGTCACCCTACAGACAAATCTTCTACTACCTCCTCCTCTACCACGGTGGTCCCTCAACCATCTGTTTATCATCCTCTTGGTGAGTTGGGAAATCTCGAGCCATATGTCACCAACCACCGCATGAGTAACACTGTATATCCTTCAACTGACCCACTCTATCCTAATAGACCCACAGTACTGATACCATATCCTAAGGTCATCCATTGGAGTTCCTAACCCAATTGGGTCCCTACATCTATTTTTACCTACCTACCTCCACGGACTCAGCTTCCTAGTGCCTACTGGTAGCTCCCATTAGTAGCATTTTCTCTTCATGAACTCTCTCCCCTACCATGGATTTCTCTAGTAACCCGACATATATGTGGATTCTAAGGGATATTAAGGATTGCCTGATTTCCTAGAACATCCCTTACTTGAAGGATTGATCCCTAATGAATGGGTACCTCATAATATTCATGGAGTAGTGAGAAAGTTCTATAAATCTCGCTGAGTACTCAGCTATTATCTAAATGCCCTGTTGTAGAAGTAGGATCTATTATATGTGCTCTAAGTGTAACATCTCCGGTAATAAGTCCTCCCTAAAGAGGTGAAAAAAGTATACCCAAGAGTGAGTCATCTCGTCATGTGCCTGGATCACTAAGCTACCATGTAACTCCCCGACCCTAGTTATCCAGAGTCGGTGCATTATTACATAACATTGGCATGATCACAAAACATCAAGTCTCGAAAGACCTATTAGTTTAGTATCCTTTGAAATACTACATAAATTCATAAGTTTTACATTTCATTTAAAAATGAAAACTACAACAACATTGTCTCCATAGACCACACTCATATCCCTTAGACTATCCCTATAGGTCAATCATAATATACTTCTTCGCATCTTGGAAAAAATAAAACATAAAAAGGGGTGAGCTCAGATGCTCAATAAGGATAACAATATAGTAGAAACATTCATAAATAATCTTAAACATTTAAGGAAATGTATAGGACTAAAATAAATACCTTTTAATCTTCAACTTCATGATAATATAGAAAAGATAAAATCTAATAATTCCATTTACTTATTTACATGGATATTCTACTAGTCGAATACTCACAAGCAATATCAATAGCCACTTTCATAATGATGGAATGCATAATCACAAACATCATAAACACATAGTCAAGGCCTTGTGCCAAGACTACAAATAATATTTTGTCAAGGCCTTTTTCCAAGACACTAGTTTGTCTCATGAGACCGACTGATTCATTGAGGAGCTATAGCGGGCTCCACCCGTCACATACTAAGTCAAATGCATTTCTTATATGAAAAGGTATAAACATAACATAAACATCCGTATTAATACTAGCATACAAAATGTCATTACATTATCCAAAAACCATGAATGGTATAAAATAACACATCCACATTCAAACATATCACAAAACCTTCAACACCATATGGATGATTTGTATCATAATAAATCAACTTCAAACAAGTTTAAAATCCATCAAAGGATGTTGACATAAATGAAATTAAAACTATTTGAAAGAAATAACTCTTTAAATTTTTAAACCATTTAAAATAAAACATTTTTCTTGGAAATATTATTATAAGATTGTAAGGGAAGCATCAACGATGTTATAATGGCAGAAACTAGCAGCACCCGCCGTATAAGTTAAAAAATACATTCTTACCTTAATTTTTTCAAAAAGTTCATAAAGTAACTTGTTTGGAAAATAACAAATAATTTCCTTTCAAAAATGTATACGGTAAAATAAGGGTATAAATGAATTTAACAAATTTTCTATTAAATAGTCAAAAAATTCGAAATACATTTTTAAGAAACATGGATGTGGATGATAAAGAGGTCCCAGTAGATTATCATGTATAAAACAACCTCAGATAACAAAAAGATTGTTGAATTAATGGTTACCTTTTAACTTTCCTTGGTCGAGGTTAGGTTAATCTCTTGTATAAAGGTGAAATAATTGTTATTAAATTATACAAGAACCATATACATTAATATGATATCATATATGATCTTCTAATATTGTTTTGTTAATGATATTTCAGCAGTATCATCATTTCGGGTGTTAACTGAATCATTTTCCATTATATGATTTGTTACGTAAGTAATTTTTGGTATGGATAGAATTTATCTTATTAATATTAAGAATTATTTTAAGTCCTTAAACATTATTTTTAATCTTCAAATGGAAATTAGTCTTGAATAGATACAATGGGGAATGAATCACATCGCGTTCTTGGAGATGGTAATCCATACGTACGCACGAGTGAGAATATCATTGTTTTGATATTAAAATAGTATATATATACAGAATAATTAACATGTTATATTTATTATTTACATCAATTTTACATCATTATTATACCCATCATAACAGTGAAGTGTGGAATGAAAAACTACACCACGACGTGGAGACGGTAAAACATACGTACACACATACGGTGACTTTTTCATTTATAGGATAGATAAAATAACGAATATAGTTGTCCATTTTTATAATAACATCATTTTATATAGAAGATACTGGAATTATTATTTTAGAATGGAAAAAACAAATAAAGAGAAGTGGAAGAAGAAAATAACTTGAAAGTGGTGATGAAATATTTACCTCTTCTTCGGGTTCTTCCTTTTGATTTGATCAAAAAGGATTTTTATGTTGGATTCCTGAAAAAATTAAGGCCTCTAGGATGAAGGGAGGATATATGGGAGGATATTTGGGCAGGGGTTGGCCGAGCCAAATGTCTTTGGATGTGTGAATTTTAGAGAAGGGTAAGTGCCCTTTTATAAGAGGGGTGAGGGGCGCCTTAGGAAAAGATTGAAATAATATTTTATAATAAATATTTATTCGGTTTATAATGGCTCCAAAATGATTTATTTTGAGTCTAAGGTAGGTATGGGTCGAAATCCTCTCTACCAATGGGTTTTATATAGGTTTAGGTCACCATATTAATCTTATCATTTAGATTTAACTCTTAGTGAAATAGATTTACATTTACAATGTCTCTTTGTATTTTTATATTATATAGTTAATAAACTTACTATAAACGTCCAATCGAATCTCAAGTGGTTCATTAATGAAATATATAATATTATTTAATACTTTTGTCTGAACATTAGATTTTTATGAATATAATATCAATTAATAATGTATCATTTGTTTTAAAAACTATTTTATGTCAATTTTTGACATAATTTGGTATTTTGTTTTTTTTAATTCATAACAGCATTATTACTTCGAAAAAAATTCATTCAATCAACCCTAACATGTAATATTAACCTATTAAATTAGTTTAATTCATTAAAAGACTCAAATTACATTTAGTTGGATATTTATAATATCAATTATTTCAATCTTTCATTAATAAGGTAATTACTGCATCATCATTGTGTTATAAATAAATTTAATTATTTAATGTCTAAAAATTATAAATAAAATACCATTATGTAGGAAATATTTTTAAATTTATAATTAATATTTATAGTCGAATTTATATTATGTATAACCCTATATTAAAAATGGTTTAGTTATTAAACATAGAATTTAACACTTTTAACTCTTCATTAAATAAAATAATAATAAATGTCCTAATCTAATCCAAGTGGACCTAAAGGATCATATTTTATTACTAAGGTTGTTTTTGGTCGAAATAAATTTATCCAATAGAATTAGGACATGTGTTAGGGTAATATTAATATCATTGTTTTCTTTAATTACCCTATTTACTTTTAACAGTGGTAAATGAAAGTCAAAAGTTACTATTCACCAAAAATTATTTTCATCTCATTGAACCATATTTTACATACTAATATAAACATTGTCTCTCAAATTTTTGAAATTAAACTCACAGAAGCGATAAAATTATGTGTTATGCAAATTTGCAAAAGCTCCTAGGAGGTGGGTAAAAGACGGTAAAAAGTTCAATAAAATATTGCATATCTTATTTTATTATAAAAATGAATCCAATGAATTAAATTGAACTAATATTTGTATTATGTATATATTTTGACATAAAATAAATTTATATAAAATAAATAAATATTTAAATAAAAAGTCAGTTTCAACCAATAAAGCGGTGTTTTCCACTATTGATCAAAAATTGAAAGTTTTAAGAAAAATACAAAAAATTAACCCTAAGATAATTTTGATATTACGAATCCAAAAATGTATTTCATTTTGAAAGATAAAATGTATAAAATTTCAAAAAGTTGGTATTAGTATTCATAACGACTAGTTTGATTGGTCATTGTGTGTTAGAATATCGAAGTTGTGTACAATGCAAGATATTGAATTATTCAAAGGGAAACGTACCATGGAAACATGGGGTGTTACATCCCCCATATCCCCATTGAGCCCTGAGGAAGGCTCGCTACTAGAACTTCCATCTAGACATAAGGCATTCTCATAAGGTGGAAGACACAGGAAACTCCCTCTAACCAATCCTCATCTACTTGGGGGGTCTGCCTCAACCCTAAACCTTTGAGGTCCCTACCTCTGTAACTCATGGAATTCACTCAGCCTACATCCATCCTGTAATGATAGTGCTAGTAGTAACTTCTTCTCTCTGGGTGGTGGTATCACTGATACAACACCCGAGGGTGCTATCTCCGGTACTGGTCCCTGTAGAAACACCTCATTTCAAGGTGGATCATCCTCGTGATCACACATTAAAATCCTATATGGTTGTCTATGTAGAGGTATCCTGAATTAGATCAGGATGTACCATAGTCAATAGAGTATACCTAGTGAGCTAACTCAAGAAGTACATGAGAACACGCCAAAAATCCTATAGGATGCATATTCCATTTATTTCCCCCAAAACAAGTGTCTTCATATATGGAGTTGAAAAGAAAAATTTAGAGACCTCATGTATGGATATGTCTTCTATCGCACCACCACTTGGGTCCCTAGTTCAAAAGTAAAACTTGAAACACTTAATATTGTTTCCCCAAACCAATATCAAAGACTCTTGGTTCTTTTTGTAGAACTGACCTTCTCTGATACCACTCTATCATGGAACATCCAATAGGGGCCCATGTTGGGACTACCCCAATCCCACTTCTGATAGGCCAGGTGTTAGAGAATATCACAGAGTTTTCATATCCCACAAATGGGAGGCATCATCCTAAGTACCTACACACACACACACATCTCGAATCCCAAGATGATGAAATGAAAAAACACTGTGTAAATAGTGCATGAATACACAAATATACCAACCACAGAGTATGAAAGTAGGAAAACTATAAATTAAATAGGGATAAAATAATAACCCACAAAAATAAAAAGTCTATAGAGTGAATTCACATGTTCTAGAAACTATTGCATATAAAACCCAATATAAATGGTATGTGTGGGATATATTCCTGAAGTCATAGGAGAACAAAATGTCTATCTGATCCCTCTAATCACCACATGGTCTTGGTCCACCTTGAAATCCATCAAATCACTGATTGTATACACAAGCCATGACATGTGTGGGAAAAAAGTCTGTGCAAGGGTGAGTAAAACAATACTCAGTAGTAAAACCCGAAACCACAAAGGAAATACCACTAAGAAATACACAAAGTCTACCACAAAGGAAACACATGAAGTACTCCATAAAGGAAACACAATATGTACACCACAAATGAAACACCTAAAGTACAACATAAATGAAATGCACGATGTACAGTCATCTCAGACAATTGTATGTCTAAAGCACGAAGAGAAGGATTTTTAGTTTTATTTCACATATCACCCGGTTTCCATGTCACAAAAAGTATCGATGATGCATGAAGTGTCAATGGAACATGGAGTATCAAAGACGCACAGAGCGTCAATGGTGCATGGCGCGTTGATGGTGCCCAGAACATCGATGGATCCCAGAGCATTAATGAAGTATGGAGCATCGATGACACAAGGAGTGTTGATGGCACACGGAGGATCGATGGCACAAGGAGTCTCGATGGCACATAGATCATCGATGGGTCATGAAGCCCCTAAGTCACATAGTCACCAAGTCACTAAGTCATAGCCAGCCACAGAACTCTGCTCGTAGTGTACTTGTATTGGGAGAACCTACCCCTCAATCCAATAAGCTGAATTAAAACATTAAAAAATACACAATTAGAGTATATAAAAAGTACATTCTCATATTAAGGGTTAAAACTCTGAAAACAGCTCATCAAATGGATACAATGATTTAAATATATGGTCATTTTTTGTAAAACGGCCTGACCCAGGTCCGGTCCGATCTAGCTTGAACTGGCCTGGCCAGCTAGGCCACTAGAGCTTCCTAGATACTATATTTTACTTCATCGGATGCGGCCTGCCCTGGCCACTCCCCTTGGTCCCTGTGGTTCTCCCTGACCACAAGGCTCCCCCGTGTCTCCCTATCAATGCGACGTCAAGCTGCGTTTCACTCAACCAGCCCACCTCCTCCACACGCCCTGCAACATCTCTACCAAGGGTTCCTTTGACGTAGCTCCATGCCACATCGCATATCGGTACCGTGACCTCTTTCCACAGCCACCGATCACCACCCAAGGGTTTTGCTGCCACAGGATCCCATGCAGTCCCCACCAGACCACATTCTTCCTTCACTGGTGGCCCCATCCTGCTCCTGCGGTCGTCGCCGCGGGAGGCCGTCAAACCTACATGCGGTCTCTAGGGACCCTTGTTCCGCAGGTCACCCTCGTTGGTCCGGTGCTTGGTTTTTCAAAACTACGCTACATCTGTGATCGTCTGGTCGTGATCTTAACTGCCTTGGGCTTTGATTCATCTTGTTATCACTCCGAGGTATTGATTGCTTATAGAGCCTCCTGGTAAATTGGGTCGTGACCATGAGTGTCCAATGGTGAAGAACACCAATAATAGGGATAGGAATAACCCATGGAACTTCCAAATAATGGATATCGGTCATGTTTGTGTCGGGCATCATTCATTCATGTTATGGAGTTTAACAAAGACGAATAACATATAATAATAGAGATCAATATCCCTTTTTTTAAACCCCACAAAAAATTATACATCCTATAAGAATGGATAAACTAAATATCAAGATGTTTGTGTATTGGTCCCCATTTATCATTAGAATATAGGGGAGGGAAATGAAATCTCCAAGAGATCAAACACCCTACCTCATGGTTTGATTAGTCATTGATGACGAATAGATTTATGTGTCTTCCTCGATCATCAATCCACCAGTGTTTGTCATTGAGAGAGTTTCTTTCCATGACTCATTAGAATTCCAGGTTTATGGTGATAACCCTGAATTTCTAACAATTGTTTCATTACAAATAAAAACTCTAATGCGCCTAATAAACGTCTTTTATTCAAAAAACTTTAATGAGGGTTACGTACAAATTCTAACTTTCATAGTCAACACATGCCAGTTGATGTTAGGCCTCGCCTAAGGTAAATTCAATTCTATGAACACAGCAGTGCCCTAATATTTCTGATTCAACCACACGTAAATATGTTTTTCCCATTCTAAAGAAAAATTGTTCATGCTCTTTATTAAAAACTTAACAATTTTCATCTTATCATTCTCGTCACACCAAGCCTCAGAATCTCAAGTCGTCTCAAAACCTATTCTCATAATTTTCCAAATTAATTTATAAAAATAAAACCAGAGAAAATATATGAAATTAAATATTTGTAAGGTGAAGTAAAATAAAACACTCAGTTAAGGACATTACCTCTTCTTTGGACTAATTATTCAATAGTGCACCAAAGACATTCTATGATGGATTTATGATAAAAATGCATTTTGTTATGAGGGTAGAAAATTAAGGAAGGTATTTTAGTAGGTATTGGCTAAACCAATGGGTTTAGGATGTGTGGAAAGGATAGGATAGTGGGTTTCCTTTTATAACTGTTGGATAGGACACAGTTGGTATGTTTGTAAAGAAAGAATTCAACCGATATTTTTCACAAGCCACAAGGCTCTAAAATGAAAAATTATAGATACTTTTAAGATATGAGGTCAAAATATGACCATAAAATATGAATTATACAAATTTTGGGTCATATTAACCCAAGTATTCTTAGTTTGACTCCCCCCCACCATAAACCCATTTTTACCTTAACTGTGGTAAATAATTTTTTATATTTTCACTAATATTTATGATAAAAAATTAAGTTGAAATTATAAGATAGTGATATTTATTATAATTCAAATAAAAGATTATTTTTTCCAAATTACACTTGTAAAAGTGGCATAGTTTAATTTAAAATTAATCCTACAAATGTATCACATGAATGGTTTTTCACGAAATGCATTATTAAGGAAAATATGATCTCATATTAACTATATGGAAAGTAATCATAATTAAAAGAATTTAAATTCATATTTATAGATATATAATATATATAAATTTAATTAAAATGATTTCTTAATATCTATTATTTTAATATTTTAAAATGGAGAAACATTATAAACATTAAAATAGATTTCAGAAAAATGTTTCTCTAGCCTAAAAAAATATTACAATTAAATCAAATATATTGATATTTTAAGAATATTAATTTAATTTAATATAACTAAATAATAATTGTGTTAATTTATATTAAAATTAAATTAATAAATTTAAATTTAAATTACTTAATTTTTAAAAAGAAAAGGCAATTTTTAAAAAATGGAATTTTCCATTATTCACTGAAAAATTAATATTTTTTGAAAAATCCAAAAATTTATCAAAATGATAATATCAATATGTTGATTTCAAAAATTATTTAAATACTATAAAATATATTTTATTAAATTTCAAATAATTATTTATGATATTTGCTCACAAAAAGCAATAAAATAGTATATTTGATGAATAAAATGTCCTTTCTAAAAATTGAGTGACTAATTAATTATAATTTATATATAAATTTAAATTAATATAGAAATTTATATAAATATCATAATGTATTTAATCATATTAATTCTTTACTATTTAACATCTTGGTTAAAATGATCATATTCAATAATTGTTGTCAGTCTAGGTTTGGTGTTCTATTCCACGTACACTATTGAACATAGTTTTACCTTTTTTAAAAACCCAGGGTGTTACATAACCTTAACATCATGTTATTGATAAGATAATGGTTTTTTAAAAAATAATTTTAAATTATCCATTATAGCTACCCAATTGATCTTTACATCACCCCTCTTAACGATCTTCTATATGAGATGGCATTTTCATAAAATATGTGTGGTACTTGGGTGAGACTGGGGTTCCATATTATGAGAGATATCTCCATTATTGTCAGAATAGATTTTGATAACTCTTTAAATGTCAGTAACAACCTCATGTTCATAGATAAACTTCTATAACCAAATATTTTTCTTTACAGCATCTGATGCAATGATGTACTCTTCCTCTATTGTTTAGTTTTCCATGGTACCTTATTTCAAATTCCTATAATAAATAGATCCTTTATTTAGGAAAAACAAAAAAGCATTATGATATTTTATATCAACTCAGTTATATTGGGAGAAAGAATCAATATATCCTTTAACATAGAGATCATCCTATTCCCCAAATATTAATAACATATCATCAGTCCTACTCAAGTACATAAGAATGTTCTTAACATCAATCTGATGACTCTCACTAAGATTAGGCTGGTACATAAAAGTAATTATTAGAGAAAATGAAACATAAATTTGGGTATATATAATGACATATAAGATAGATCCTATTGAATTTTTTTGGTAATTTTTTCCATCCTCTCTAAATATTTAGTAGGATCTTGTATCTTCCTATGATTTATTCCATACAATACCAGTGAGGATCCATTTTGGATTTATTCATGAAAAATCTATTTAGCACCTTACCAATGAATTTGTATTGAATAATTCAATGAAACCACTTATATTTTTCATTATAGATTTGCATACTTAGTATGAAAGATTCCTTACCAATGTATTTCATCGAGAAGAATATACCCAGCTACATCTCCATAGAGTACAGAGTCAGGATACCTTTTTTGATAAGTATAATGGAATACACATGAAATACCTGAAACACTAATACAATATCACTAATTTTATTATATTATCCACAATATTTATGAAACCTCACTCTTTGATGGCATCATGAAACTAAATATTCGAACTCCAATAATCTTGTTACAATCAGTAAATGAACCATTGTAACTAACATACCTTAGTAACCTCATTTTGGAACATACAAACATTTTTTTATCAACTACACATCATAGACTAAATTCATTCTAAGGAAACCATTTTTAATGTCTATTTGATATGTTTGAAAATAAAATCTAGCTCTTATAGATGGAAATATTTTAATGGACTTAATCATCATAATATATGAAAATGTTCTTTTATAGTCAATACCATGAACTGGTTTTTAAAATTTTAAATTAGGAGTTGTTTATAGGCAGATACTCTACCATCCATGTTAGTTTTGTTATGAAAAACCCACACAATCCCTCTAGGTATAATCCCTTTAGCTGAATCCACAATGTTTTAAAATTTCACTAATATAAAAGTATGATTTCACATCAGAGATTTAATATATTTTATAAGTAAATCTTATTAGAATTACAACTATTTGGGTTTCAACATCATTTATTATTGGAACCACTGCTAAAACCCCATCAATGGTTGTTTTAACATTTATTAAACTAACAAAGCACCTAAAAACATAATCATTTTTGGTTTTTATATCGGTTCCACTCATAAATGATCTTAAAAATTGGATTTGACATTGGTTATTCAATGAAACAATGTTAAAAACTTTAAAAAAATAAAAAAAATATGAATTTTGATTCTAATTATGTGGACATTATCTTCTCAAAACCAAAAATCTATGAGTTGTAAACAACTTCTGTGACTTCCTTCATCCTAGTACCTTCTTTTAAACCCTAGTTATGTGATTTTCCACTTGATTAATTATCTTTTCATTAGTATTTTGTACATTTCACCAACCTCAATTCATTCTACATCCCCCCTCTATGTTCCACCATTTTATTTGGTTATTAATAAAAACAATTTCCCACCTAATATCATTCAATATAAAATTTCTTGTCTACTATTTTACAAATTCTCATCACCAATATATAACATGCATATAAAATATTTATGAGTTACTTTTTATTTTTTTAGATGATTTATTATGTGTTTTTTTATTTTTAAATTGTTTTAATCTATTTTTTGTTGACCTATATCCCTATTAATTTCTTGAAATATGAAGTTTATTAACCTTTTATTAGTATATATTCTTCACATATATATTATCTTCATCTACATTTTTTATCAGTTAAATTTTTATCTTGTTTATTTATAAGCTTTATTAAATGATTGTAATTTCTAAATTTTATTTGTTTATTTCTGTTAAATGTGATCCCATTTAATTTAATGCAATATGAATTTTTTTTATTTTTATTTTGTTTCTATTCCAAATAAAAATACTATATACGTCTACATTTTTTATCTGTTAAATGCTTTTCTTCTTTTTTTATAAGATTTATTAAATTTTTGTGATTTATAAACTATATTTATTTATGTATTATTGGTTGATATTCTATATAAATTTGTTGTATTATGTTTATTTTTTTGTATCATTAATTTTCATATTGTATAATTTTTTATTTTGAATAAATGTTTATAAAAAAACAGTTTTTATTTCATATTTATTATTAAATGGTATGTTCATTTATTATATTGTATTTATTTATTTGTCATATTAAGGTATGTTTTTAATTATTTTTTGTATTTATTAATTTTTTATGAATAAATTGTTAATTAATGGTTAGTTTTGATTATATGATTTATACATCCATATATATTATTTTAATCTATATGTTTTAAATTAATATATTTATATAAATGTTTAAATGTTTATATTTTTTTAATATATTCATATATTATATTATTATTTAAGGTAATCAATGGATCATAATTGAATAATTTCACAAACAATTAGTGAGAAATATGATAATAGTGTAAAAACATTCATAGAATTTGGTAATTTAAATCATAAAAATAGAGGTATGATTTTACATCCATGCATGAAGTGTTTGAATATAAAAAAATTAAGGTGATGAGAAACCAAATTCCATATTATTTTATATGGTTTTAATTATATTTATACACCATGGATCTTCCATGGTGAAATAAAAAAGATTTCAAGATATGATGTTAATAAAGATGTTCAACCTGAAAAATAGGATCAACATGAAGAATTAATTCATGATGTAGGAATTGGAACCATTAAAAAATAATCAAGTGTTAAATTATTGTATAGAGATTAAAATAAAATAATATTCCCAGGTTGAACTAAATTTAAAATGTTATGAGAAGTGTTGATATTGGTTAACTTGAATGAAAAAAATATTTAGAGTCAAAATCGTTTCACAAATCTACTTGAACTTTTGAAAGAGTTACTTCTAGAAAGCAATGGGATTCCAAATTCAAATTTTGATTCAAAAAAATATTTGTTCCGAATTGGATTAGGGTATAATAAAAAATATTCTTCCTCAATAAACATATATTATATACGAAGGAATATAAAATTTTATCATAATATCCTAAATGTGGAAAATCATGATATAAAATTGACGATAAATCCATCTGTGATTCATTCTCAAGAATAGTCACCAAACCTCATGTTAAATCCGTATGGTATCTTCAAATAATTCCACATTTAAAGCATCCATTGGAAAATTCAAATGATAAATTTGGAAAACAAAATCACCATACTAATTCTCCACAATAGAATAGATTTTATAAAAAAATTATAATTTTGGAAGTGAAGTTACAAATATTAGAATGGGACTACGAATAGATCGAATTAATACATATCAAAGCCTCAGTATCCAACATTGTTCATGGCCTATTATGTTGTTAGTATACAAATATTCCCTACAAATATGTATTAAAAGTAAATATTTTATGATGAGCATGATCAATTTTGGACTAAAAAACCTAGAAATGATATTGATGTTCCTCTATCAACATTGATTAATGATTTGAAATTTATATAGGAAGAATGTGTTAGTTTTTGACGCATAAAAGAATGATTATTTTCTTTTACATTTTACAGTAATGTTCAAAAAAATGAATTTCCATCATATGGAAACTTATCTGGATATAGTGTTATGGTTCATAAAGGTTGACCAATTTCTGAATAAGGGACATCATATCATAAATTTTAGAATGGGATAAAGATATTTTACATGTAAGATAAAAGTTTTTTTTAATCGATCGTTCATATAAATTATTAAAAAATTAATTTACAATATTTCAAGAGTATAATTTTACCCTAAAACTATTTTCAACTGGATAATATTAAGACAAGGTGAAAAACAACGATTCACATTTGAAAAAATTGGACGTTTCGTTCAAAAACCAAATAAATATAGGAAATAGTACATCTTATTTGATCTACATTATTGGATATTTTTAGAGGTAAATGATAAAATTAATGTTATACATGTTGAAAAAATCATATATGTTAGATTATTGAAACTTTTTTAGACATAAAAGGAAAGAAAAATGATGGATTAAATGAAATATTATACTTAATATCCAAGGGAATAAGATCGGTGTTAGAAACCACTATAAAAGTAAACATAACATATTTACCTTTATCTTGTCACACATTTCAAAAGAGTAAGAAGAAATTTTTTTTAAAATGTCTATATTGTATTGTAGTATCCCTTGGGTATTATTTTAATCTAAAATTTATCGTTTCATTGAAGGATTTTAAGTTAATATGTATGAAATATCATTATTATAATATATTTATGGCACAAATACTTCTAGATGCATTGTGGGGAATATTTTTTATCCCTATAAAAAATTTTATCATCATGTTTTGTTACATTTTTAATTAAATTTATAGAAAAGTAGTACATATTAATTTTTTAGATGAATTGGAGAATAAAGCATCCATCATACTTTTTCAAATAGAAATTTATTTGACAACATTATTTTTTTTATACAATGGAATATCTTGTTATTCATTTGGTGAAACATATTAGAAAATGTGGGTCTATTTATTCACATTAGATATATCATTTTAAATGTTATATGATAATTTTTAAGGAATTTGTTAAAAATACAGATTGATCATGGGCCTTTATTATTCAAAAATATATTTCAGAATAGTTAATGAGTTTTGGACTAATTATTTATATGAAGTGGGGCATGTTGGTCTCCCTGTATCTTGGAATTTAATAGTTGACGACCAAGATAAAGGTATTTTTGGTTATGCTAATGTTAATTCCATGTTATTAAGTGTTGTAATCACATTTATATATTTTGAACAATACAAGTTAGGCCGAACCATTATATCTTCATGTATTATTGGATTGAAGGAGTTCTATCCAAATGAAATGAAATGTTATTGATGAATGAACATAAAAATAAAAAAAAATTCATGGTATAAGGTGATTATAAACACTGATTTATATTCATGTTAAACCATATAGTGGTTATCAAGGGGGCCATGTGTTTTTGTGATCCCAATTTCTGGTTTTGACATTAATGGATATGAACTTTACACAAAAAAATCATTACAAAAAGAGTACCATTCAGAAAAATGGAATAATGGTCATCACAAATGAAATGAATTATTAGTGTAAAAAAGATTAAAACCCAATTTATACATCAAAACCATATTTTGGAGTTTTGGGGATATATGGTAGATTGATTATAATATATATTGGTTACCAGTGTATATGTTTAATTGGGTTGACAACAACAGTGGTGTGAAACATAATGAGAATGGATTTAAACTTATTGATTTGAAATGATTTTTTTCAAAGAGTAATCATTTATCATGGTGACGCATGTAAAACAAATATTTTATATAGTTGACCACCCAAATGATAGGTGGTAATTTTTTTAAAGGGAAAAATTAATTTTGGTTATGAGAATATTGATATTGTTTGGGACTTATGTGAGATTTCTTAATAAATTACATGATTACCTAAGGATAAAAATGACTAAAATATAGACATATTCCATGTAATATGAACTGATTATATAGAATAGATATGGGAAAACACTATGTTACAAACCTAATTATTCTAGTTATTGTATATTAGTTATTTATTTGTGAAACTTACACAAGTAAAAACTCTATCATGGATGTTAAAATCAATATATATAGAACATTATTTTCATTACTGTGTTAAATTCTATATTCATTAAATTTGTTTAATCATTTTTTGGTCTGAAAAATTTTGAAATCATTTTTTTTTGTGAAACAAACACATTTAAAAAAAATTAACTTGTATATTTAAATCTATATAATTTGATCGTTTCTTTCATTTTTGGATTAATTTTTGTATTCATCAATTTTTCATACACATTTTAGGGTGAAAAATCTTGATATCATTAATTTTTTACGAATCTCACATGTGTAATGACACTATTTTTGAGCTTTGATTTTCAAATTTAAAAATGTTGATCATTTTTTGTTTTTTATATTAATTTATATATTCATAAATTTCATTTACACAGGTTATGATTCAATAAGAATAACATCAATATTTTTTATCACTTTTTATTTGTATTTATCCTTTTTGTATATTCATTTATCTTCGTATGTATTATTTAACATAATATATATAAATTTATTTCAATTAATAAAAATATATTTTTTACTACTAAAAATAATTTAATTTTAATGAACAAAAAGTACACAAAATTTCATTACATTAATTTATTTAAATGACAAACATTAATGTGGAGGAACATTAACAAAGGAATCTATACATTTTTTCTCATTAATATATTTAAATTATTTAAATTATTAAATGAAGTTAATTTTTTTTTGTTAAAATGACTACCTAAGATCCTCCTATGGTATAATCTTCTTCTTTTAAAGATATTACGATATCTATAGTTAGTAGATGTGGGATTACAAATTTATTAAAATATTCAATTCTTCATCATAATATGAGGTTAAGTGTTGAATTTTATGATAATAATAATCTAGTATTCCAAAAATGAAAAGCAATTTAGGAGTCTTGTGGTCATTCCTATCCATTATAGGACTAATATATTATATCTCGATTAGAGGAGAATTGATAAGAGAGTGAAAAATAATCTATGAGTGTATGTAATGTTATAAATCCCCAATTTTTTCAATTATTCACATATTATATATTTCTTGAATAATATATAATTCATTCAATTATATATAAAATTTTACTTTCCCAATATGAATGAAAATAAAAATTTGTGGAAATATTTTGCATCATTTTGGTATAAATATTTTAAAAAAATGAATTCACATTATATCTCTAGGAAAGAACAAAATGAAATTACATGCTATAAGTATGGGTATGTAGATTCAAATACATGGGATATTTATACCACCAGCTAGTGGGTGGAAACCTTTTTGTATAAAAATGTGTGATTTTTTCCATCAGTTGGTAAAATTATTTATTAATTACATCATATCTTATTAATATATTTTTATATAATACACCCCCATAGATCTCACCAAGAGATCTAGTAATGGAATATATACACTAATACTCTATCATGTGGTGGTTATAATTTACAAGAAGAGAAAATGATTGTTGAAAAGTTTGATGAATTAAAAGATAAATCCAGTACTGGCATAGATCAAGTTCAATTCATACTTCCATATCTCCCCACTCACCATAAAAAATATAAAAGGTAAATAATGATAAAATTATGAAAGTTTATTACGGATTAATCAAGATAAGTAGTTGATAATATTTTAAATTGATAATTATTGTTTTTCTTAAATATTAGTTTTTTGTAAATTTATCGCACTAATGTTAAATTTTTATATAATATTATAGGATTTCATTAGGATTCAGTGAAATTGGGGACATGTATCTTTAAGGTAAGGATAGAAATTATAAATATGGCTTTTGTAAATAAATAACACCTAGGAAATGTTATAAGATATAAGGTGGGTGTTAGTATTATAAATATTTTGGTTTATACTATTATGGAATCATGTGAGAAAAAATATATTATAGAAATATATTCTTTTAAGGATGAGTAGTGAGAGATGAATACATTGATATAAGATCAAATTAAATCATATATACCGACTATGTTTTCATGAATGGAAAAACAGATGTAACCCCCCCCCCACCCATCCTACCCATCTTACCTATCTAGAACCTCCACCTCTATTTTTAAACCCTACTATGTAATGTCAGTGGCCTTCTAGGATCCCTAATCACATATTATAGTATAAATAATCATAAATAATCTTAGGAAATAAGTATATCATAAGATTATGAAATCATATCATGTAATAGTAGTGACACATGATATTATTGATCCATATTATCTTGTATCATTTCCTATCAAGTCGGTATCCATAATTGGACTGAGTAAGGGTCATTTTTTACTCTGTTCATCTAGTATATATCATTAATTAAAATATAAGGTATGTATTGTTTCTTAAATTATTATTTAATTTTATTTTTAAATTTCTTTTATTTTTTATATTTAACATTTATAGGAGTATCTAAAATATAAGGATTAATTTCAAAAGGAAACAAAATATTCAAGAACCTATAACTTCAAATACTTCTCATATTTATCAATGGTTATTTTTTTAGATGGAAAAAAATTCATGTTTTAGTAGACATTGGATGGATTGGATATTTTTTCAACATGAATCCACATAATATTGTTTGTGGCTTTTCTGGGTGATGTTCATTTCAACTGTTGTCACTTTTTAAATTCAAGGGATTTTTATTATTTTTGAGTGGTATATTCTATAATTTTTCAAGTTAACTATGTTTTATTAATATTTATATGAAAAAAAATACTAATTAATGTCATTTAAAAACAATCACTTTATGATAAAAAAACCAAATTAAATTAATTATGTTCAAATGAAGGTATATTACTTTTTTAGTATAGTTAATACTAATTATCTTACATATATTGTGTGTTTTAATTTTAATGTTTTATTTTAAAAATTTAATCACATTGTAAAATACAATATTTTATATGTGGAAATTATGTTTTATGATACATTTTTTATGGTAACATGAATATAATGGTGACAAATTTTCACAATATTTAGTTCCATTATATCTCTTATAATTTCAAAAAAATGCGTTGTATTATAATTTTTTTTGTTTTTTTTTGTTTTTTATAATGTTACATAATATTAGAATAAATAGATAAACAACTCTATATATTTATTTGGAAAATATTTTATATTTTTTATTAATATTTATATTTATATTTTAAATTTTCATTTATGTGTATTATCTTGAGAAATGTTCTACAAAAGTTTGCATTGTGGTTTTATCTTCGTTCTTCTTTTGCTAGTGGTTTTTTTCATGTTGTTAGTTACTATACTATTAGTTTATATTAACATGGTAGAATTATTTTTTTTATATTAATATTTAAAAATAAAAATTATATTATAATTTTCGTTATTATAATAACTTACATAGAAAACCCCTTTCATGTTTGGTTTTTTTTCGAAAATAAATGTTGAAATGCACTTTTGAGGTCATATTTTATAACTTTCCACATCAATTTTAGTTATAGATTATGTATAAAGTATATTTATATGTTGATAGTTTTATTAAATGATGTGGAAATTCACTTTCAATTTTGATTATAACTAAAACTAACATAGAATGTTCCCTAAAAAGTTGTTTAAAAAACCATGAAATGACTGTTATTAATAAAATTACCCTTGAAATCGTCATCTTATGCTAGTATAACATTGAAACATTAATTTTAACATTTAATTTAATGGTTTTTCTATTTTATTGACATTGAAGATTGAAAATAACCAATGTTAAAAGGCAGTTTTATAGTATTTTTGGTTAGTGTACATGGATTCTATCCCACATTCCATGTATTTTTATCATTTCATGGAATAAAAAATATCAATGGCCTCCTAGTAGGTAGTATTTCGATCTCCAATGGATGTAAATTTATCATAATTTTCTACAATAAATCCATGTCATATAGGATCTTGATGAATACTATCAATCCTTCATGATTTTATTGTAACTTGATTTGGTTCATCATCCACAACTCCTTATATAGGTTAAATTTTCCACTCGTTGACTCATCAACTTTTGTGTTATTTCTAAAGATAAAAACCACACCATAACAAAAACAAAATTTCAGTAGGATTGTATAATTAATATTACATTTTTTCATGTTGATATCCAAAATAATAATAATTTTTAAGAATTGTAGTTATAATTATCATAAGCCAATATTCATATTAATTCTTCATACCCTAGAATATTAATAAAATATTTTACACAACATTTCCTAGTCTATATCTCATTTATTATCTTTATGAAAGATGCAGATAGAAATTTTTTTTGTAAAAATAAATAATCTTATAGGGAATAACCCAAGAGTGAAATAAGAAGGTCACATTAAATCATCATCAATCAAACCATGTATAAAAATGTATGATTGCTCCTATTAGACACACTATTCCATTATGGTTGAGGAGACACAATATTTAATTACATAAATATTACATCTTATTAGATGAATATCCAATACATAGCATTATGATTCACATTCGAACCATAAAAGGATTAGTGTATTTGGAAAATTAGATACATAAATAACTAGTACATAAAATATTTAGATTACCTCCCACTAAGTTCTTCATAACTAGCACCCTTCTTAGAAACATCATACTTAAAAGCTTTCGTAATATCCTTGGTAAAAGAAAGCATAATAAAGTGTGAGGTCATATGCTCGATTAGGGTAATGATATGAGATATTAATAAATTTTCATAATCAAGAATAATATAATCATAAGGGTATGATAATATGATCATAACTTATAATAATCATACCCAATCAGTCAAAAAATTTAATCATAAATAATGGAATAAATATTTCTGAATCAAAATACATAATAAATAGGTGTGTGAAATAATAAACAATCAATCGTGATCTATGAGAACATATATTAAGCATAAGATATAAGTTTTTTCAATAAAAATAATAATTGAAAACCATTTACTTAATCAAGGATCACTATCAAGAATATTATGATGAATTGGGTTCACTCCACATTTAATCATTTATTTAGTCAAGATTCATACCAGGATTATTATAAGACACTAAATCCCTTACTGAATTGTGTTCACTCCCCATTCTAGTCATTATTATCTGAAGATATATCCATAATTATGCAATTCATTAGAGGTATATATAATTCTTTGATTGCCCATAACCTAATAAAAATCATACTTATGTGTGCCATAAGATAAAAAATCATTATATCATAATTTCATAACCTTTGGAAAGTGAAAAAGGATTCATAATCATAATTATAAACCGCAGAGATAAATAATAATTTTGGTATCATTGGATCATACAACCATTAAATAAAAATTAACATCAAAGGATGTTATAATTGATGAAAAATGTGTTTAAAATATAACTAGAATATTTCCTGTAGAGAATAAATTTTTTATTTTGAAAAAACTTATTCCAAATATTAAAATTTTCAAAATATAAAGAAAAATATTTTATTTCAAACGAACCGTTGAAACTAGAAAAGGAAGCTTCAAATTATTGAGTGGTCATGACGATTTTTTTTATTTCATGTATGTTAAAATAAATATTCCTTTCATATTCTCATTAAAATAAAAAATTACATCATTCATAAAATGATAAAATTATTCACTATAAAAAAATTATATAAAATTAAACATGGTATAAAGGGATTTCAAAATTAATAGTAGAATATTAATAACATTTTTGAAAATTTCTTAATGAAAAGATGAACATGAAATAAATTATTATCTACTAAATAGTAAAATAAAGTAAATATTCTTTAAGAAAACTATTTCATTAACTTGAGTACATAACGATATAAAAATGAAAGGAAAACATCAAATATTCACACCAAAATAGATAGAATAAAATAACAAATACTTTGGATATAAATGTCATCTAATTATATCATTATAAATTTAATCATAAACAATCCTGGTAAAAATGAGATTCTAAAATAAAACCCATACCACTTTGGAAACTTTTGAATCATAACCTCCATGAAAGAAATAACTTAAAATTAAACATTAAAACCCATGAATATACATATATTAATGAAAAAAATCAAAGGGGTATAGTGTAAACCACATGAAATAACCATGTTTTGAATATAGTATATGTCTAACAGAAACAAAAGTGAGATGAGAGACCCTTACATCAAGTTAGACGTGCTTCATAATCACTATAAAATAATATATAAAAGATTTAAATTTATTATAATTTTATAAAAAATCAATTAAATACGTATAATTTCTTATATTATCCATGAATAACATTTCAACATCAATTTACTAATAATTCTTTAATAAAATAGACAGTATCGGGTGTTAACTATTTTATTTTCATGAAAGATTACATTAGGTTGTTCTGGTCCATGTACATTGATCAAGATTCCATAATATACAGAATATAAATCATGATATAATGATAATATATATTCATTTTATATATATTTAGATTCATCCATAAAATTTATATATAGAAAAATGAATTACACTATTCATGGAGATTGTAGTCCATACGCATGATTAAACGTTGTTTTCATTTTCCAATGAAAATAAATAAAGAAATATAAATAATATTTTATCACTATATAACCATAATTATATAATTTATATCTAATATAAACATTAATTCCATCATAATAACCAACCATCAATGATGTTGGTGGAAAATGAATTATATCATTACGTGGATGTGGTAATTTGGGCGTACAGAACAGTGATAACTTTCACATTTCATGACATGAAAATGTAAGAAATTATATAAAATATTATCTTTATAGAAGAATATTTATTTCATTAAAATCATATATAAACATTAAATATTAAATAATAACCATCTACAAATGGTGGTGACAGAAAATTAAATACATCTTTATGCGGAGAAGGTAATCTGCACGTACACATGAGTGATGCTTTTGTTTCCCATTTGATGAAAAAGTGGGTGGATAATGGTGGTTATATAATCATAATAAAATTTGAGTATATTAAGGAGAATTAATTTATTATTTTTTGATGCATAACATATATTTATAGGATGTATAAGAATAAATAATGTAAAAGTGGTCGGGTAGAATGATTACCTATACTTCAATAGACCTCCATTTAGTCCCCCAATAAAGACCCTTAGAATTATATTTTAAGAATAAAAGATCCAATAATTAATTTATATGGAAATTTATAATAGGATTGGGTATTTTTAAGAAGATATAGATGGATCAATGTGGTGTAAATAAGTAAGAGGAATGGTTTCCATTGATAAGTGGGTAGAGAGACACAAGTTCAATTTTTTAAAATATTAAAATATTATTAAGTTATTTTCAAGAAAAAATTTCACATTAATAATTAAATTTAGATCCTAAGGTTATATAGGTTTAAATAATAGCATCATATATAACTATGATTAAATATTGTGGCCTTTTTTACTTTGTTTTAACCTAGGTTAACTCGATTTACCCAGTTACTGTGGTGATTTTTTTTACTATTTTAAACATTAATTGTAAAAAAATTATGTTTAACTTATTACATAATATTAATTATGGTGATTTAAAATATTTAATCTATTTTAAAATATTTTTTTTAAGTGGCATAAATTCATTTTAAAATAAAACTTTAAAATTAAATTATAGATGGCTTTCCATAAAAATGCATTTTTAAGTATAATCATGTTTTTAAACCAAATTTAAGAATAATGTTGATTGCAATGAAATTAATTATATTTTTTTAATAAAAATTTATTTCTAATTTCTTTAATAATGGGACATTGTAAATTATTTAATTGGAAAGATAATTTTATATAAAACCTATATTTTTCACTATTTACATAAAAATTAATATTTTTAAAAAAATACCAAAATTTTACCTTAAGACATTTTTTATATGCTGATTTCAACACTGTTATCAATTTAAAAAATTTATAATTTATAAAAGTTGTAGAATTTAGTTATATTATCCGTCCATAAAATGCAGTAAAAATCATTTTCAAAGAAAACATATTTTTGAAGCGTTAGCAAGCTATCGAATACTTGAACATTATTTCAAAGGAAATACATATAAAATTATGGGTTGTTACATTATAACCCACTTAAATTGAATTTCCTCATGAATTTCCACCACTCGAATACAAAAAATGAGTATATTTCCTTTTCATCACATCCCTAGGTTCCCATTTAGCTTATATAAATTTTTTATTTGGTCAAATAACTTTAACCAAGAGATTAATATTTTTCTATAGAACATTATCTCTATGATCCAACATTTTTACTAGTTGTTCATCATAATAAATATCATGCTTCATCGGTATAATCTCTGATTTTTTACATGTCATGGATCAGGTATGTACTTCCTCAGGAGTGATACATAGAACACATCATTAACTTGAGATAGGTTTGATGGATGCATCTAGCGATACGTAACATTCCCTATTTTATCAAGTATACCAAAGGAAACAATATACCTAGAGATAAAAATTTCCATATTTTATAATCTCATAATATTATTTAATATTGAAATTCATAGGAATACCTTCTCACTTACTTCAAATTATATATTTCACAGAAGATTGTCAGCATTAATAATTTGTCAACTATGAGCTTCCATGATGTGTTGTTTAATGGATATGAGTTTCTTTGACCTTTAATAAACTATATCAATCCACAATATATTTCATTCTATAAATCCATCCCTGCACATTGGACTTCTACAATTATTTTCATGGAGGGATTCATAAGGAGTAATCTGAATGATAAATTGAAAGACATTCTTATAAGAGAATTCAATAAGAGTAAAGTGTTGATCCTAAACACTTTTGATACATAGATAAAAATATCTCAACATAACCTCTAGGTTTTGAATGGTCCTCTTATAATTAACATCACTCTATAAATGATAAGTAGTACTGAAACACAAATTCATATCCAGATCTTGCTGATGACTTCACCAGAACATCAAGGTAAAACTCATATCTCAATTAGACATAATATAATTTACTACTCCATGCAACCTTACAACTTGTTGTATATTCTAGAAATAGGATCAAGAGATAAATATTCCCCAATATAAATTAATTATGATGAATTTATAAGGATATCTACTAAAAACACAATAGCATTATGGTTGTTATATGTTTTGGGGAGTATGATGAGGAAATCCATGGTGATGTTTACAAATTTCCATTCTGATATTGGTAATGGTTATAACAAAACCTTAATATTATACTTATCAGCATTAACATTATGATATACGAATAATCGAGATATATACTCTAAAATATCACTCATCATGTTACCCTACTATAAATACTCTTCCAAATCTCTATACATCTTCATAATCATAAGATGAATAGAGAATTATGATCTATGATCATATTATAGAAGCTACTTCTTCAATTATATCATTGATGGGACAAATAATTAGTTCCCAAAACTTATCATTCCTTCATAATAATGGTTGAACATGTGAATATTTCACACCCTTTTTATAGATCAACATATTTTTTATGTGTATATTTAATCTTTATTGAATTTATGGTTGAATAATCATTTAAGAAAGATAATATTTCTCCCCTTCCATCAATATTTTATATATCCATAATTTTAAAATCTAAAAATATTGGATCTTTTATGATCCTCGTTATAGATAAGTTAGTTTGATCCTTTCATCTTAGAGCATCATCCACCTTATTCACCTTACCAACAAGGTGATGTATTGAGAATTCGTAATCTTTAATCAACTCCAACTATCTTCTAAGGCGTATATTAAACTATTGATTTGGTAAATATATACTTTTAAAATTTAGGATTGGTTTATATGTAAAAAAACTCTATATAAAGACAAATACATTGTTTATTTAATGAATATTTACTCCAACTGACTCCAAATCATGAGTCATGTAATTCTTCTCATTAACCTTCAAATGGAATGAGGCATAAGATGACACTATATCATTCTACATAATTATGAATCATGGTCTATTATTTGATGAATCATTATAGATTAAAAAACCTTCTCTATTGTAGGGTAGTATGGGCATAGGTTCACTGACCAACCATATTTTTAGCTCCTTGAATTTTTCCACACATTCATCTATCCAAAGGAACTTGACTACATTCTTAGTTTACTTAGTGAGTGGATTATATTTTCATGATAAATTCTCCAAATGGTGTGGATAATATCCAACTAAACTAAGAAAACTATTCATCTTGGTTATAGTGGTTGGTCTATTCCAATGTTAAATAATTTTTTTCATTGATGGATCCACTAATATACCCTCACTTTAAATTATATGACACAAAAATGAAACATTTTATTGGAAATATTCACACATGGTAAATTTATCATATTGATTATTATTCATTAGGATATTTAGTATAATCCTCATGTTATATTCATTCTTTTACTTTCTATTGGAATATATAAGAATATATTCTATTAATACAAACACAAACTGATCAAGGTAACCTCTAATAAAGCTATTCATTAAATCCATGAAGATTGTGGGGAATTTAGTATGAATTAATAGAATAAATATAAATTCATAGTTTCTATTCCCCATAAAGAATACTTTTATGGGTATTTCTTTACTTTTTACCCTTATTTGATAGTATTCCGATTGAATATAAATCTTGAAAAAATATTTATCTCCTCATAATTGATCTAAAAAATCAACAACATTGGGCATAAGATACTTATTCACAATTTTATCTTATTCAGTTTTTGATTATAAATGTTGAGTCAAATAAATAAATATTTCTTATGAATAAAAAGATAAGGGGCACTACCTGGGGAATAACAATTCAAATTGAATCCTTTATCTAGATTCTACTAGAGTTTCTTGTTTAATTACTACAACTCAGTCAGAAACATTCCATAGGGATCCTTTGACATAGGTGTGGCACATGGTATGATTTCTATTAAAAACTCAAATTCACAGTTCAGTGAAGGAATATGAAACTCTTCTGGAAATACACAGTTATTAATTTTTTACAATAGTAAAATCTTTTATGTTGATTTAACACCCAACCATTAATTAAAAAACCCCTTTAAATTAGAATCAATTCCCATAAAATGGATATAATTTTCATTAAAAGATCGTATTTATCATTTTTCTGATAAAAGATAATAGGTTGGTTCAAAATATCTATTGTAACATCCACGATTTAGTAATTTATATGGTATTTATATAAATAAACTCAATCTATACCAAAAATAACATCAAATTCAATTAGAGAGAGAATAATGAGAATTTCCAGAATAAAATTCTCACAAAAATCAATTGGAGAAGAATAATACACTTAATATGTAATCATTTTACCAGTAAAAGTTTTAACTAATAATTAAAAATCTAATAATTGAGGTGATATTTTTAAACCTTGTCAAATTATCCAGATATAAAAGAGTGGTTATATCTATAATAAAATAATATATTAGCAGTTCTTGAGTGGGTGATATTTGTACCATTCAACACTACAGTATTATAACCCATGTCATCAATAGTGATTGCTTGAAATTTACATTTTACTTTAGGATTTTGTGGTAGAAGGAATCAATCATCATTATTAACCCTCAGATTTTATAATTTGTTAGCACAAATCCCATAATCCTTGAATTTGAAACATCGGAGTGTCGGTTGTGTATTCTGTGGTGATTTCCATCCATTTTCGTCATTAGCGAACTTATTACCACAACTTATACATTTGATTTCATGATGATCATCCCATTCACACTTAATGAATTTACCAATCCCCTTAATATAACTCCATCCATGTTTCTTTCCACACACAGATCATAAAGTATATCTGAACTCCTTCCTTCCCTGATTTTTATTATTAAAATTTACTTTTAATTCAAATTTTATTTCCATTTAAGAACCATTCTATTTATTAATAAATAAAATATACATTTCTACCTAGCACGCACATAGAATTATTTCTTCATATCCCCTAAATTACATTATAGATAAAAAAACTTCAGATACTTCGTTTTAATTCACAGAAGAATCAATCGGGTCGGATGATAACACAATAAGCATACCTCATAAGTCTTGAAAAATTTTCCACATTGAGATTAATGGATTCATCATCCTTCTGTTTTAGCTAAAAGAATTCATTCACTATTTTTATATGAATAACATAATGAAAGTAATTATTGTAAAATAACCAGGAAATTTTTTCCCAATGCATAGAGTTAATTTCATACAATTTCCTCATGTTCTTGATAAAATTCCATAATTGATATGATTCACCTTCAAAATTATAAAAAAATAAAATAACAATATTAGGTTAGAAACACTGGATAATAGAAAATATATTTTTAGTGGTACTGATCCATTACTTAGCATCTATTTTATTGACAGAATCACTAATGGAAGATGGATTTTTCTTCATAAATAACACAATAAAATGTTGTTCCCTCACTTTCTCATTTTGAATCTAAGCATGATTAATATCTTGAAAAACTTTTTTAGCCATACCAATAAGATTTTGTATCCCATATCCTATAATAGTAGGTTTCTTAAGAAGAAAATCATTTCAGTTTCTATCACACTTAGTGTTAACATAATTCCCACAGTTTCTACGCATTGACAAAAACTAAATATCATAGTTTGAGTAATGATAATCAATGTAAAAACCCATATAATCATGAAAAAATCATTTATGGGATGTTAAAATCATGACACCTCTTTTTCATTATATGAAACCTTAGGTTTAAAAAAATTTATCCATGTTCATTATCTATTAGAATTCATCATTTTATTTCTTAACAAAAATTTAAAATAACCAAATAATATCTCTACGGAGTGTCTATCTAGGTGTTCAGTCTTATTACACTCATCATGCACTAGTGATGATCAATTTAATACCTAATCTAACCCTTCTGTAGTTATTACCCCTGGTTGAATATATGAAAATGTAGATTCTACTTAAAAGTTTCCAGATAAGGATTTATTATCTTGGGAAACCACACTCTATTATTTACAATAATCTTATAATGTTATCTAATACATATTCTTATCCTAAGGATTCTCAATAATTTTTACTCATACTTTCCAAAAAAACATAACCTTACTCTGATTCCAACTAAGGTAACTCAATATTTACATACATAAAAATAATATATTATTATATGAATAAATGATGTCTTTTCTTGTGCCAAAAAAAAAATTTTATGGGCCATGTAATGGGCTACATGCCCACTGGGCCTTTGGGCTATGTAACGGTTCTCCTTCAACGTAGTTAAAAGAGTTATTTGCTTTTCATTAAAAATAAAATGAGGTTTCAGCCCCAACCTTTTATAAAATATGAATATTCAATACAAAAAACTATGATCCACACTAGAACTGTAATGGTAAAGTGTCTTTGGAAAATTGGATACATAAAAAACTAGTACATAAAAGAATTAAATAGTCTCCCAATAAATTCTTCATTGCTAAAACCACTTTTAGACGCATCATACATAAAATATAACTTCATATCCTATGGAAAAGGAAATATAATAAAGGGTTATCTAGGATTATAAGTAAGGTATAATATAAGGGATATCAATATATCATCATATAAAAACATAAGATAAGAATAAGGGTATGAGAACATTATCATAAATTATAATAATCATACCTAATCCGTCAATTAACATTAATCACGAGTCAAGGTATAAGATTTGGTCAATGAGAAGTCATAAGGGAAAAGAGTGTGGAATCATTAGTAATTAATCATGATCCATGAGAACATATATAAGAACAATACATAAGTGTTTACCATACACATAATCATATAAAATCATTTCCTTAGTCAAGGTTCATTTCCAAGGCTATCATATTGGATTTGGTTCACTCAGTATTCCATCGTTTCCTTAGTCAAGGTTTACTCTCAATACTATCATACTTGACCGCGTCCCTTAATAATCTAGGTTCACTCCCCATTCTATCCCTTATTATCTCATGATATATCCATAATTACCCAATGAATTTGAGGGGTATATAATTTTGGTCCCACCAATAACTAAATGAAAATCATACATATATGTGCCACAAGATCATAAAACATTCATCACATCAGTATTTGATAACCAAAAGAAATGAAATAGGTTTCATAAACATCACATAATCATAATAATAAACCATCTGGAAAATTAATAAGGATAGTATCATTAGATAAAATCCCCATTAAATATTATTTAACAACAACGGATTTTATCATATATAAAAAATATATTTAAAATTTCACGAGAATATTTCCTGAGGAAAATTTCCTTTTCATTTCGTAATCGGTTATTTAAAATATAAAAGTTTTTAAATATTACGGAAACCATTTTCATTAAAAAATACTATAGAAACATGAAATGGAAGCTTCAAATCATTGTGTGGTTATGATAGTGATAAATTGTTTTCATGAGATCAATGTTAAAAAATATTTCATTCACATTTTACGTAAAATGTAAAATGTACCTTATTCATAAAAAATGATAAGAATATTACATTTAAAAACATTATATTGAATCAAAAATGAGTAAGGTACATTTTACATTTTACGTAAAATGTGAATGAAATATTTTTTTTAACATTCATATGATAATAATTAAAACATTCTTGATTTTTTATAAAAAATATGGACATGGAAGAAAAATATTTTCAACAAAAGAGTAAAATAATGTCAGTTTTCCTTAAAAATTTTCTTTTGATTTCTATGAATATAAAGAAAGGAAAGTTAAATTAAAACATTTAATATAAAAAATAAAAATAGGATAATAAAATATATATAACTTGGGAGATAAATATTAAACAATTTCAATATTGGAAATTTAAGCTCAAATAATCCCAGTAAAAATGATATTGTATTGTAAAACCCTTACAATAGAGACCTTACTTTTTATTACATGACTCTTGAATAATTTTAAAGATAAAAACAAAAAATAATATCAAAACTAGGTTACAAAGGATTAGTGTTGGGGGAAAAATTAATACCATACATAACATTTAAAAAATAAAACAACAACATTTATTTAATTCTTTCTTCTCTAGATTCTTATTATCCCTTACATTCTCCTTAGTACAAGTAATCACCTCAGGATATACGTCAAAGAAAGGGATGATATAAATGCCCAGTAATATGATAGATAATAAAATTAATAAATATAACATGGGGTGAGAATAATTATTATCAACATAACATATACGTAGGATCATAATCAGGAGAGGAAACATTAAGAAAAGGGTTGGAATGTCGAAATGCATAAAAATGAAACATCATGTCTTAGTAGAAATCTACCACAAATAGTTATGAAAAAATATAGCATCATGTTCACACAATGTTAACTTTTAGAATGAGATATATCATAGTACAAAATTAATTAGAGTGCTATATAATTCTAGGTGCACATGTCACATCATAACATTTAAATTGATCTATATAATTTCAGGTACACCTGACACATCATAAAATTTACATTATCATGAATGCCACATAGAATACATATCAATAGTGGATATAAAATAACCCATTTAAATAAATGTATTTCATTTAATAAATTATACATTCATAAAATTTAGGTTACCAAAGGACATAGGGAATAAAAAATATGATATAAGAATCATCAACCTTTAGAGATGAAGAAACAATCTTGAGATGTAATAGGTTTGTTTTTTATAAATAATAGATCATACGGAATTATTTTTCACAAACACAGGTAGAAAATATATATATCCCAAAAATATAATATAATCATGAAGATATGATATTTAAGGAATATCTAAACTGCAAATGGGGTGAAAGAGGGAACACCCAAAAAAAGAGTTGGGTTCGAGAAATCCACTTACATTATGTCTGAATGCATTCTTGACTTTAATATCTGATATAATCATATTATAATACTTAATTTATAAATAAAACATTATATACAATAAATATATTCATTATGTTTTTATCAAGTTAATTTATGGGATTTTATATTAGATATAGTGTTTAATTTTATCGTTCTGAAGTGTTTGTTTTCTTAGTTTTTATTATCGGTACACTTGTATACATGAAGGGAAGTTCGTGTAAAATGTGGAAAAATATAAATAATTGTTATTATAAATTATTAATAATATTAAATAAGTTTAAATTATCTTATAAATAATTTTTTATATTATATGTGGATGAATCATTAGATATTAGTTAATGATGATCGTTTTATGTTAATTTTGGTTTTTTTATTAAAACGAAATTGTTTTATTTACTCATTTGTTATTATGTTTATATGTTATTTATAAAACATAAATAGGTTTGTAAAATTAATTTTAAATTATTTTTCAACCATTATAATGATTTTATCAACATCCTTGTAGCTGTTAAAGGAAAATAAAAGTGCATCGCCCATGATGTCGGTAAATTGACACATCACGGGTGACGATATAATTTTTAGAATAAAAGAACGAGATAGGGGATTTTAATGATTTATCTTACATTAACATCATATATTTCTAGTATATAAAACATATTGGGGTTATCATGACATCTGGATAGGAGAATGTGAGGAGAAGATAAGAATAGAAATTAAATTGAAAAGAAATTAAAAGAAAAAGGAAGAGGATTTTACCTCTTGGATATATCCTCTTAGAGAACCTCTTTAGGGAAAAGGTTTTGGAATTTTGATGAGACCAAGAGCTCTAGTACGTGGGAGAAGGGATACGAAATAGTATTTTTTGTAATATTTTCATGTCTCAAAGCTTGAGAGGTGTGAGGAGAAGGGGTGGTGATGGGCGGTATTTATAGTGGAGGTGAGAGGTGTTTTTTCATTATTATATTAATTACTTTATTATTTTGGCTCAAGACTATGAATAGTTTGAGAATTTTCACTAAATATATTAAAATAATTAAGGGGAATTCATTATTATGGTTCTTACATCATCCATTAATAAATCAATAGTTTTTTTATCTTATAATATATAAATACCGTAAATTCTTGTATTTTACTATTCACCAAATATTTATGTATTTTAGAAACATACCAAAAATTCACCCTATAAATTTTTGATATTTATAATTTAAAAATGAACTCCATTTTATGAGAATAATTTTCTAAGTATGAAAATTTCAATTTTTAATTAAATTCACCATTTTCTTGGAAAATACAAATTTTAAAATTATTACTCATTTTATAACACGCTAAAAAATTACATAAGGTCTTATAAAATTATCCTAAAATCATATCACATAAAAATATAAATTTATGATTAATTTTTATGAAAATAATTTTTTAAAATTATAAAATTAATTATAAAACTGTTCATTAGATATTTATGACTAACAAAGATGCAAACACTTAAATAATAATTTTTAAAACCTTTTTTCACTTAGAATATGATATATTTATACCATAATTTAATTTATAAGATGCCTAAATTTTATTTTTAATTTAATGGGTGAGTCTACTATTCTTTTGGCTAGTTTACAATTCATAAGGGTCATATTAAAATTCCTAAGGTCAAGTTACAATTTCATCAGTACTTGTTCCTTAACTTATAGAAATACTTATTATTTCATTAATTATTCATTTATAAAGATATTATTATAGTCTATAAGATATTTTCAAGATTTATGCTATATTAAATTACTATATGTAGGGTTAAGTTACATTGAAATAATTTTGGGTCATTACATTATCCCCCCTTTTGAAATTTATCTCTCAAAATTTCTTTTTACATAAATTGGTAAGGATACTTCTCCTTCATCACCTCCTCTGGTTCCCAAGATGTCTCTTCATACTTATGGTTCCTACACAACACTTTGACAAGGTGGACTATCTTGTTGTTTAGAACCTTATCTCTCTGATCGAGAATCATTACTGGATACTCCTCTTTAGAGAGATCATCTTCCAGTTGTACCACCTCTGAGTTTAGTATATGTGAGTGGTCTGGTATGTAATTCCTCAAGAGTTATACATGGAACACATCATGAACTTTATCCATACTTGATGGAAGTGAAAGCTAATAAGGAATGGCTCCTATACAATCAAGGATCTCAAAGGAAACAATGTACCTTGGTCTTAGCTTCCTTTTATTTATAAACCACAAGCCTCTCTTCTATGGTGATATTCAAAGGAAGACTTTATCTCCAACATAGAACTCCAATTCTATTCGACGGTTTCCATCATAGATATTTTGGAGACTCTGAGAATCTATGAGATGTTTCTCGATGAATTGAACCTTCTATTTCATCTCTTGCCAAATATTAGTTCCATGTAGCTTTATTTCACTAACATTATCCCAACAAGTTGGTGTAATACATAAATTTCAACACAGAGATTCATATAGTGACATATGCATACTCGAGTAGAATTTATTGTTGTATGAGAATTAAACCAATGGGATAGTTGATCCAATCCACCTTTGAATTTTAGTGAGTATTATCTGAGCATATATTCATGTGTTTTAATAGTCTTTTTAGATTGGACATCAGTTTGGGGGTGATAGGCAATGCTTTAATTTGATTTAGTACTCAAATCATATTGAAGACTCCTCTATAATTTAGATGTGAATCTATGATCATGATCAGAGACAATAGATAGTGGATCTCCATGAAGTCTCACCACTTCCTTTACATATATCATTGCATGTTTTTGAAGAGAGAAATCTTCCCAAATAGTGATAAAGTGGGAATTATTAGTAATTCAGCCCACCACAACCCATATTTCATTATTTTCTTTGGATGTCTTCGAAAGACCTATGATAAAGTCCATAGTCACATTCTCCAATTTGTACATGGTTATAGGAAATTGTTTCATCATCCCTTTAGACTTCTATTTCTCTGCTATAAATTATTGACATATCTATCACCAACAGATATACTTCACAATATCCTTCTTTATGTTGTACCACTATAAGTGTTCTCAGATATCATGGTACATCCCGGTACTCCCAGGATGAATAAGAAATGTTGATCTATGTGCATTATCCAATAGCTCATTCTTTATCCTAGGTGATGAAGGCACAAAAAACCTCATTCCAAACTGAATCACACCATCATCATCAATAAGTAACTCTTACAGATTATCTTCCTTTATTACATTAACCTTCTTTTGTAACTTCAAATCATCAATTTTCGATTCCTTAATCTAATCTTATATAGATAGTTATGAAATCATTTGGGTAAGGTAGTATTTATTCTATACTGTTATGATTTTCAAGTCCATCATTTTTATTTCCATGAAGATAGGGTTCTTCTCAATCTTCAACATGGATAGATTAGCAGGTTCTTTTCTTCATAGAGAATCAGCTGTATTGTTTACCCTTCCAGGATGATAGTGAATAGATCAATCATAGTATTTGATTATTTCTAACCGTCTCCTTTGTCGCATGTTCAGCTCATTTTGTGTAAATATATACTTTAGTAACTTTTTATTGGTATATATGTCACACTTATCGCCATATAGGTAGTACTATTAGATTTTCAAGGAAAAAATCACGGCTGCTAACTCTAGATCATATGTTGGTTAGTTCTTCTCATGGATCTTCAACTTTTGTGAGGTTTAGGCTATCACATTATCATTTTTCATGAGTACACAACCCAAGAATTTTTTTGAAGGATCATTGTATATCACAAAACATTTTACACTTCTTGGTAATGTGAGTATAGGTGTAGTGATTATACTCCTCATTAGATCATCAATCATTCCCCACACTCATCTGTCTAAACATACTTTACCTCGTTCCTTGTTTATATAGTTAGCGGACTAGTCAATCGAGAAAACTTTCTCACAAAAAGTTGGCAGTATAGAGATCATCCAAGAAAACTATGGATTTATATGACACTGAAGGGACTGGACCATTCCTCAATTGGATTTGTTTTTTAAGGGTCCATAGAAATTACCTCTCTTGTGATGACATGTTCCAAAAATATGACTTTTCGGATACAAAAATCCCACTTTTTGAACGTGGCGTACAATTTTTTCATCATTAATGTTTCCAATGCATGCCTTAGTTGTACATAATGTTCCTCCTTACTCTTTAATTATATGATAATATCATTGATAAACAGCACCATAAAATCTTCAAGGTAATTTCTAAAGACTATTCATCAAATCCATGAAGATTATAGAGGAATTATTAAGTTCTAAGGTCATCACTAGAAACTCATGGTTCCCAAACACTTTACAAAAAAGCCTTTTCAATATCTTTCTTAGTTAACTTTAACTGGTCATAGCTAGAATGAAGATACACTTTTGAGAAGTACTAATCTCCTCGTAACTGATCGAACAAGTCATCAATCCTTGGGAGAAGATACATGTTCTTTATGGTGATCTATTTGAGTTATCAATAATCGATACAATACTGCATTGACCCATCCTTATTCTTAATAAAGAGCACTGGAACATCCCAAGGTGATGCACTAGGTCATGTGAACCGTTTTTTTAAATAGTCTTGTAGTTTCTTATTTAACTATTCTAGTCGATATGAGCCATCCTATAGGGAAACATTGAGATATGATAAGCTCTGGGTATGAGTTCTATTGAGAACTCTACCTCACGATCTGGGGGAAGTCTAGGTAACTCTTCTGGAAATGAATCATTTTATTCCCTCACAATGGGAATTTCCTCTAGTTTGATACCTTCCTTTGACTCAACCATTTGAGTGAGTTATGCTTCTTCATAGGGAATCAACACCCACACCACTGAAGTATTTTTCAAATTAGATTCATGATATTCATTGCATTTGTCTTAGGGCATGATATGGTACAGAATATGAAAATATGTATCATTTTCCTAACATTTTATATGTTATCTATAAAACTAGAGCCAATACATTCCCATTATAGTGTCAAATTCTACCGAAGGAAGTATCACAAGATTCTCTGGAAGAATATTACCACATAAGGAAATAAGAGAAGAGTCAAACACTTTTGTTAGAATGATTTCACTAGTTTTTGTTATTTAGATATCTCCACTTCAAGATTTTGAGTCTTTGATTCAATAGTTCTATAAATCATGTAAGATATAAAGGAATGCGTAGAACCAGAATTAAATAATAATTTTTCTATTCTATATTGAATAGTAGGTGTGCCTCATATGATATCATTTTGTTGTTCCAATTCAGTAGTAGTGATGGAATAATCCTTTCCTTGGTCCTTTGGCTTTGGGGGATACTAGAATTGATTACCCTCAAGGACTCATGCTTTAGTGCACTAGCTTGCATAGTTCCCTTTCTCCTTACATTTGTAGTATTGAACCATGGGTGGCTCTCTCCTTTCCTCAACCATATTTTCTAGATTTCTATTGTCTTTTCGACATTCATGATCTTGTTGTCCTTCTCTATCACATTTTAATCATTTACCAATCCCATTTAGTACATTAACATGATGAATCATCCCACATTTTTGACATGTGGGTGGTTGAGTCTTTTTACCACTTTCTCATTCGATCATATGGCTTGAAACTGTATCTTTTATTTCTTATCACCATATCCATGGGGCCATTCTCTAAACTTTATATACAATTTGATAGCACATAAAACAGCTTCTTCATAACTCCCAAAGTCATGAATTTCTATATCCTTTAGAAGGTATGGTTTTAAACCACTAAATAATCTATAAATTTTAATATCATTATTGATAACAAAACTCAAATCATACATTGAATTCCCTGTGAAATTTTTTTCATAGTCATTGATAGATTCTCAATCCTTTTTATTAAACTCTATGAATTCTCTCTCCATTTTTATATGAATATTTTGATGGAAATACTCATAAATAAATATTATCTAAATGTATTCCTACTCCATCTCTTCAATTTCATCATTTTATCTTGGTGTTCTTAATCAAATCCCTTCATTTATTGGCCTCTCCATCTAAACAGTAAATGGACAGAGTCACCTTCTCCATCTAATGACAGTGAAGCATAGAAAAGATCATATAAATTGAATTGAACAATTATTCCCTAACTAGTGGATTAAAAAATACACTAAATGTTGATGTTCATTTCCTCATAAAAGACAAATTATCCAATCCCCCCACCCTTAGGTGAAGGCAGACATTCCACATTATTCTGGTTATTGTTCATAACCTAAGACAGTTGGGCAAGCATCACCATGAAATTTTGAACTCCACATCCTAAAGCACTGGGGTTGTCATTTGGATAATCATTATGTTTTTCATTACATAGGTTTTCGTCCTGGTTTCTCCTGGTTCCCACCATTTTCAAAAATATAAAAGGTTAGAACAAAACATAAGTCAACAAGTCATGAATAAATAATTTATTCCTTTGTGAAATTATGTATATAGGCATATCATATGGGATTCCTATTATCAGAATTTTCTAGAACAATGATTCTTGGGTTCTTAATTATACATAGTCTCATACTATGGGTTTTCACTAATTTTTTCTAATCATAATGCCCAAATTAACTAAACTGTGATGTGATACAAATTATAGTGACCCTACATTTTCTTACATGACTCTTACATCATATTAAATATAACAACATAAATTAATTACACAAACAAGATCCGAAGGGTTATTGTCTTGGTAAAATTAGGACCATACATAACATTTAGAAAATAAAACGTAATATTTTATTCAATTCCTTCTTCCCTGGATTCTTATTGTCCCTCATGTTCTCCTTAGTATAAGTAATCACCTGAGGATATACATTAATGAAAGGGGGAGCTAAAATATTAGTAAGAGAATAGATATGAACATGAATCAATATACATGGGGTGAGAATAATCATTATCATATTAACATAGACATAGGATTATAATCCTTAGATGATGAATTAATAATATTCATGGAAGGTGGAAATACATAAAAATGAAACATCGCGTAATAGTGGTAAAATACCACACATAATTGTGAACAAAGATAGCATCATGTTCACACCTTTTTCACAGTTATCATTAGATAAAACTAATTAACCAATGAATTTTACCAATATATAATTCATGAAATAACCATCACATCAAAACATTAACATTTCTCTGTATAATTCTAAGTGCACCCATCACATCATAACATTTACATTATTTAGTGTGCCACATAGAATGCATATGAATCTTGGAAATAAAATAAATCCTGGATGGTAATGGGTTTTATTTCACAAATAATACATTTATAAACTTTTGGTTCCCAAATTAAAGAGGTAATACCATACTTGATATAAGAATAATCAAAATTGAGTGAAGAAGAAACAATCTCGAGAAGTAAATGGTGTATTTTTTTAAAGAATATTTCATTTGGAAAACATTATGTTTGACATAAAATCAGGTAGAAAATATGTATATCCATTAAAAGGTAATATTATATTGAATAAATTATATTTATGGAATATCCATGATGAAAATGGGTTGAAAGAGGGAAACCCCAAAGAAAGACAGTTGGCTTCGAGAATTTCCCTTACCTTAAGTCCGAATGATTTCTTCGCTTTAATATATTGTATAATAACATTAGATTAATTAAGTAAAAAATAAAAAACCATTTATAAAATAATTTTATTAATTATGGTTTTACTTTTTTTCATTAAAAAAGAAAACACCATTTCATCATTCAGGAGTGTTCGTTTTATTAGTTTTCATGACAGGTTCACTTGTATACATGAATGAAAGTTCATGTAAAATGTGGATAAATATCCAGAAATTTTATTATATGTTTTTAATTATAATATATAATTTTTAATAATCTTATAAAAACAATTATATTCTATTATTATGAATCGTTAGATAAAATTTAATGATGATTGTTTTTGGTTAATTTTGGCTGTTTTTCGATTAGAATGAACAAGTTTTGTTTTATCATTTAGTATTATGTATACATGTTAGTTCCAAAACATAAATAGGATTGTAACATAAATTTTATATTATTTTTCAACCATTATAATGGTTTTATTAAAAACCATGATGGTGTTAAAGGAAAATGAAATTATATCTCCCACGATGTCGGTAAATTGACACATCATAGTGGACGATTTCATTTTTAGAATAAAAGAGATAAAGGGAGGAGTTTAATGGTGGGTATTCCATTAAAATGATATAATTACATTATTTCAAACATAATGGAGTAATCATTCCATTTTAATAATATAATTTGTGTAGAATATAATAATAGAAATGAAATTGAAAAGAAATTAAAAGAAAAAGAAAGAGGATTTTACCACTTGGGTTTATCCTCCTTGAGAACCTCCTTAAGGAAATGGTTTTGGTCATTTGATGAGACCCAGAGCTCATGGAAGTGGGATAGGGGCTAGATAAGAGTATTTGGAAGAATTTTGGAAAGTATCAAATCTTGAGAGGTGTGAGGAGAAGAGGTGGTGAAGAGTGCTCTTTATAGTAGAGGAGAGGGTGTTTTCTAATTATTATATTCATTAGTTTTTTATTTTGGATCAGGAATATAAATTGTTTGATAATTATAACTAAATATATTTAAATAATTAAGGGGAGTTCTAGATTATGGTTCTTATATATTCCATGACTCAATGAAGAGTTTATTTATATTATAATGTATAAATACCGTAAATTACGGTATTTTACTATTACAAAAATTCAATAATTTTAGGAAAATACAAAAAATTCACCCCTAAACATTTTCCAACATGTATAATTAAAAAATGAATTCTATTTTATGAAAATAATATACTAAATATGAGTAATTTAATTTTTAATGAAAATCATCATTTACTTTGAAAATACATATTTTAAAATTATAACTAATTTTATAACACTTTGAAAAATTACACAAGGTCTCATAAAATAATATTAAAAACATAATACATCAAGATATTAATTTATTAATACATTTAATGAAATTAATTTTCCTTTAAATTATTAAATTAATCATAAAATTGCAATTATATATTACTGACTTATAAAAAGTCCAACACTTAATTAATAATTTTTAAAACATTTATTTCTATAAAATATGATACAATTATACCATAAATTCATTTATATGATACGTAAATTTTATTTATAATTTCATGGGTGAGGCTACTATTTATTTGGTTGGTTTACTATTCATAATAGTCATATTACTATTCCTAAGGTCAAGTTAGTATTTCACCAGTATTGGTTCCTTAACTTCTAGAAATACTACTTATTTCATTAATTAATCATTAATAATGCTTTTATTATGGTCTCTAATTGATTTTAAAAGATTTATACTATATTAAATTACTATAAGTAGGGTGAAATTCCATTGATTAATGTTTTGGTTGTAACACTTACCACTTTGGTAAATTTTGAATAATAACTCCAATGAAATAAAGAAAAAAAAAATATAATATACCATTAATATAAATATACTCCTGACATAAAATATAAAAAATCATTATATAACCCACATTAAAAAAACATGTGGTGAATATGGAACATGTCTCATAGAAACAAAAGTGAGATGAGAAACCCTTACCCCAAGTTAGACTTACTTTATAAGTGATCTAACCTCCTTTATAATACACATAAATTTAATATAATTACATAAAAACCATTTACATAATTATAATATCATATATTATCCACATATACTATTTCAGCACTAATTTATTAATAATTCCTTATTAAAATTGATGTTTTTGGGTGTTGACTATTTTTTTACAGAAGGTATAAGTTTGTAAATTTTGATCCATGCACTTTTTTCAGGGTTCCATAATATAAAAATATTAATAATGATATATATATCATATATATTCAGTATATAAAAAATTTAGAGTGATCTATTAAAGTTAGAGGGATAAGAGTGAATTACATTGATCATGGAAAGGGTAGTTCGAACATACACATGAATGTTGTTTTAATTTTATATCAAAAATAAATAAATAAATATAAATAATATTTTATCATTAAAGTAATTTAATTATATAATAAATATAATATATAAACATTAAATCCATCAGAATATTGACTCGTCAAATATGGTGATGGAAAATGAATCATATTGCTGCGTGGAGGCGGTAGTCTGTTCGAACAAAGAAGTTATACATTATGATTTTCATGATACTGATAGGTAATAAGTTATATAATATGTTTCCTTTAAAGAAGTATATTTACCTCATAAAAGTGATATATAAATTCTAACTCCAATATAATAACCATCCATAAAAGGTAGTGCTGTAAAATTAAATACATCTCTACTTTGTGGTGGTAATATGCATATACACACAAGTAATGCTTTTGATCCCCATTTGATGGGAAAAGGGTGGATAATGGTGGATACATTATTATAATAACATGTTAGTATATTTAATATACTTAATTTATTATTTTTTATGAATTTAATTTTTTTCCATAAAAAGATGACGCTTTGGCTCCCTTATTGGGTTAAAAAAATGGTTTGATAATAATTAGGTAGTATATCCCTTTTTTTAATGTTGTGAATGAGATTTTGTGGTTAAATAAGTTCATTTCAGGTTCACCATTTTTTCCTTAGAAAGATGAAAATTGGGTACCCTCATTGGGTGAAAAAATGGTTTGATGAGAATTGGGTAGTTTGACCCTTTTTATCTTGTTAAGTAGATTTCATGGTAAAATGAGTTCATGTTGAGCTCACCATTTTAGTTTCGATTGAGATATATGGAAGGATTTTTCTCAGTGGCCTAATTTTGGGGGGGTCAGATGTTTTGAACAATCATCTGCATCAGGCTCAACATCTGTCAACCTTTCACAAAAACTCCAAACGGTTCCTGCATCCATATCTAGATATGGACCTTATTTCCAAATAAAGGTGGTTGATTGGGGATTCGGACCCATTGATGCTTATGAACAAAAATTGGTCGAGAGGATTAGAGGTGTGGTACATCACACCCTTTGGGGTTTGATTCCTACTCTAGGAATCCCATATAGATTTAATATTTGTTTTTGAATCTATTCTAAATCTATATACAAGACCGATTACCATAACATGATGATCATAGGTTATCCTCTATTATGTGTAGAAGACGGGGATCTCATTAGATAATCCATCTGTATGTATATTAAGTTATTCATCCATTTCTCATTAGTTATTTTTTGTTTATATGTTGAACTCTCATAACTAGTCAACTCAGAATTTGTTACCATGCCGATAGGTGGTTAATATTCCAAGGGGATTGAGACACTATGATCCATCCTACATATCTATTTTATAGAAGGAATCAAAAAGAATGTAGTTTGTTAAAATCTTTTAGTTTAACATCATATGCAAATGATGTACATGTGGGAACTTGGGAACCTAGTATTTGAGATTAAATCTCAAGGATACATCCTATGTATCCTAATTATGGAAGGAATCAGAGTTATCACAGTTTGGTCAACCCGTTTAATTTAACGTCATGCGTAGAAGACATATATTTGGGAACTTTGGAACCAAGGATTCAAGTTCAAGTGTTGAAGACACATCCTACCTATCCCAATTATTGTATAAATCATATTTATCATAGCTATTTTGACTCATGTATTTTAACACTGTGTGGAAAGGAAATAAGCTTGATTCTTGAGGAGATGTCTTACATATCCTGATTATAGAAGAAATCAGAGTTATCATAGATCGTTCATGCCCTTGGTAATGGAACCAACTTATATAATCTTATATAGAGGTAATCATATCATTATAATCATCAGGGATTACATTCTGAGTTTTCTCTAACAAGTGAAGATTCATGATGCAAATTATATGACCTTTCAATTACTTAATCCCACATGATAATTGATCGGTCTGAGAAACAATGGATAGAAATTTACCCTCCTCATTTCTTATAGATGTGGGGATTATGTACTATGATAGACCTTGGTATGTTTATTATGGAGTTCAGGCCTTAAGAAGGAATCCTACATATCCTGGTTATATCTCAAATAAGAGTTGTCATATTCAATTTGACTTATCAGTCCGTTGGAGGATGAATTGGAGAGATCATCCCATGGTAAGTATTGGGTCCTGATGGTCGAAATTTTAGAGACATTGGGGGACTTACACTGATGTGGATTTCTATTTGAGTTCAGTATCAGGCCTTACGAATGATTCCTATGTATCCTAGTTATTGTAGGAATCAGATTCCCCATTTTTCAATTAGTCGGGGATTACATGCTAATGTTTCCTTTATATGTGGGACATACCATAATATGACATTGATCATGGATTAAACAATGATATTTCACTTATCCTGATATATTATTGTGATGTGAATGATATTATCATTATAAATCCCTAATCCTATGTCATATATGCTCGATGTGAGAAACAAGGGATAAAAAATAATCTGTCTCACTGCTTCTGGGTGAAACACTTTTGTGTTCGGACTTCCCTACTGATGTTTTAACATGGATTTCAAAACTTAGCATGGCATACTATGTATTTTGGTTATAGAAACAATAAAATTCATTTCATTTCAATTGGTTGGTACTTACACACTGGTGTTTCTCTTTGTGGAGGCTGTACAAGGTTATCAAATCCTAGTATACTTGATTGACATGTCATGCTTCTCTTCCTAACATGCATCGACTATCTACTCAAGATGCCTTCATTTTCTATTTGATATGTCATAGGATGTATTCATGACATGTAAAAAGACAATTTCATGAGCTAGTTGACTTATCGAAGGGATTTCACATAATCTGTATGGAATGTCTGGAGGTCATCGCATGACCATGGATGACCTGTCCAGAGGACATCATAAGACCCGAACAACTTATATTGGAATCCATCGCTGGATCTTAGCTTAAATTATTAGAGTGTGTCTCATGATGTAGAATAATATACCTATTGTCATAAAAAAGCTAGCTGATATGCTTTGAGGGTGTTGTGTGAGATAGTGTGTGTCACGACCCAACCCAATTAGGGGCTCGAGCCGCAACTACCACAAGACCGCCTCCATAGGCCAAGGGCTAATGACCAGTGCGAAGGAATAAATAAAATGGGGAGGCTTTTTTCTATGTACCTATATGCACACATACAACCATATTGATAAAAAAGTGCAGAGGGAGTCAAAGCAAAAGAAGAAAAAAGGTAAGGGAACAACAATACATTCAAAACCTCTACACAATACATGATTAAGGTAGTGTTAAATGAAATGTTATGGGAAAAAATAAATTTCCTTATAGAAATATGTCCCAACATAATAAAAATTGGAAATGTAAACATCTAAGAGAGACTAGGTCATGAATCCTAATCTTTGACAATCATACATGGTCCAAAGTACCAGGTATCCATAAGCTCCTATGAATTCACCGTCAATCAATCTTCAATTATCATAAGTCATGACAGGTGCAGGAATATCCCATATAAGAGTGGGTATATAAAAACCTTTTAGGATCACCTGAAATTTGAATAGGGGAATTAAGAGATAAAATATGAAGTATAAAGAATTTATATACAAGATACAATCAAATTGAACTGCACAACCCAACCAATAGTGAAAGTATCCTCATCCAAACACAAGGGTCCCTACATAATTATTAGATGAATTTAAAGTTGAGTCTTTACCACCTATATCATAATATTAGACTCATCCAAACATGAGAATCTAAACATGTATTTAACATGGAATACCCCATGTGTCTTCACCTCTCCTAGAAGGAGTGTAAACAAATCAAAGGTTTGGATATAAAATAATAAAATATATATGCTCAGTGAAAGGTATTCAAAATGAGAGAGTGTGGGGATCTCCATATTACATCTCATCCCAAGAATAAGGGTATCCCATAGTTCCAAAAGTCCATAAATTATTCCCAACATATCACACGTCTTCCCAAAATTAACCTCTCAACTAAATCCATGCCTTGTCACTATTTTACACAATCGAGTGGGTACAATCTCAAAGTAGAGGACCCATATCCTAGTACGTCAGGGGAGTTCCACTCTATAAGTATCCATAGAAGACTTTTTACCTTATTGGTGGGGGGTTCCACTCTAGTATCACAAGGACCTACTCCCTATCAGATAGGGGTTCAACTCGGTGGGTAGAGGAACCACACCCAAGCTGTTGGGGAATTCCACTCTCTAGGTTGAGGAATCACACCCTGGTGTGATAGTGGGTTTCCACTCTATAGTTTTAGGACCCAATGTGATAGGGGGTTCCACTATAGTCATCAAGGACCTTCACTCTAGTGAATGGGGGGGGGGTACACTTAAAAGGTATCCGTAGATGACCTACGCTCAGCTAATTGGGGGTTTCACTCCAATCAGCAGTGGCCCTCTCCTTATCTGATATGGGGTTCCATTAGAAGAAGCCTCTAGGTAACCTTCATGATCATTATCATCATCAGACATCACCACAACAAACATCGATCCAATAAAATTTCACATTGTATCTCAATATCCATAGGTGATGGTACCATCACATTATATGTGGGATAACACTCAAGATAGGCCTCTTAGAGGATCAAATATATGTCCAAAAGAATTAGCTACAAAACAATGAAGATTCCTCAAAAGAAAACGAGGGGTACATGGTGTGTGGGGGGCACATCGAATGTGATCCCACTCCACCATTAGTTCATGTCCCTGGTTCACACACAGATCCCAACCCATTTAGTAGTACACACTATGAAAGTGGCAACATGTTGTGTACACGATACCCAGGACTGTGTTGTGTCTTTATGGTTGTGTTCGTGCATTGACAACATGTCCATATACTTTGGTACATGTAGTGTTGCTTCACATAGGGTTCCACCTTTGTGATCTTGTTGTGTCCATGTACTCGAGTACACGGTCATGTACCTATCCATGTACTTCTACACTATATCCCATTCATATGATCCAACACATGGGTTTTACATCTGGGGAAGTGATATACTGTGCATAGGAGGGATACATGTTGTTCCATCCTTATAAATTCTCAAACCCCTAGCTATTGTGCTCAAGGGGCTACATTTCATGTGTTTTTCACTGTACATGGTGTGTAGTCACGTCTTTAGTATAATCATATTTCTATTACTCACACCTCGATTCTAGCTATTCCACTTCAATTCTTACGTAGGTTCAACTTGGGATTTGTGGATCTAGACCAGATCTATCAGCTCCAACTATTTTTTTCGGAAAAACTAATTTAGGAGGATCCTTGATGAAGCATTGTTCAACCTAAATGAATAAGTCCCTCTGCTCGATGAATATTCTATATCTGGTCATCAAAAATTCATCTATGACTTTCAACTATCCCATATATGTTCTTTATTCAACTATTCTCCCTTTTCTCGTGGAACCATAGTAATTATGGGGGTCTGACTCGACTCAGTACCTCTCACGAATGTTAAGCTGGGAATGTGAAGTCCAAATGGTGATGAAAGAAAATAAATGAGAGGTGAAATAACAAGAAAAATGGTTTAAATATCATTATCCAGGAGTTATTATCCAATTATAGAGAATGGGAATATGGGTTTATAAAACATCTAAAATCCAATTTAAATTGATACTCGAGCATATAAAAATTATTCAATTTTCACAGATCGATAGAACATGGATCAATATACTCTATATCATTAATAAAATGGGAATAAATCAGCAATTGATGAGTCCTAACTAGAGATTAGATCATTCATCATTGAAGAATGCACTCACTAATGAATGAAAGATGTCATTGCATTTGATTTCTCCTGATCTTCTCTGATTTGTATTTTTATCATTGTCTAATGTGATTTTCCAATGATGGATGAAAGATGAGCTATGTAATTCTCCCAAGACTTATGCATCTAACCCTTGATAATTCTCCATGGTAGTACTATTATAGAACATTTCATTGTTTTCAAATGAAATAATTAATTATTCTTTTATTTTTTTTATTTCACTGAAGGTACCCCCAACAAGCAAGGAGTCTAAACACCCCATTCTGGACCATTTTAGGTAACAGCATGGGTAAACACCTCCTTCTAGACTCAACCATGGTCTCTGATTTATGATCTGAGCTTCTGTTTTAGATTTATCATGTTTTCTTTAAGAATCTGCATGTACTGAATATAAAATATATTTTATATTTTTATATAATTAATTTTGGGAACATCAGACCTCATAATCACACGTCGTCTCATCACCGAGATCTAGAAATATTTATCTAGATATTTAAATGTCCTATAAGGGAGAAATCAGTTGCCTACATCATCCATACTTCAACATTTTCATCCCCTAAAAATAAAAAATAAAGAATAAACTTGGGATACTAAGCTGAAACTTGTCTCTCCAACTACAAGTAAGTCTCTTTCACATTCCCAGGCTACCACAACACATGATCCAAGGGTATGGTTCATCCATACAGGGTCCTCTCATATTTATCCTCAATCACCACTAGGTACTCTACAAAGGTTTCTCCATCCTTGATGACTAGCTCACCCTAATTGATGAGGTGTGTGGGTTCATTCACATATCGACTCATCTATGAAACATGGAATATGTTGTGCTCCTACTATAGCTATGGGGGTAAGGAAAGGTAGTAAGAAACTTCTACAACCCTGTGAATGATCTCAAATGGTCCGATGAACCTTGGTGGTACCTTTCCTCCCCAGCTGAACCTCCACAATCCTCCTCGTGGGGAGACGCTTAAGAGTATGTGGTCTCACTACTCGAACTCCAATTCCCTATGAATATGATATGTGTAAAACTTTTTGATGATCTAGTCTATCCTCATCCACTCATAGATGACCTATAATTTCTCCATCATCACCTACATCATCTTTGGTCCCACAAGAGATGTCTCACCGATCTCGGTCCAAAACAAGGTTGACCTAAGCAGTCTCTCTTACAAGACCTAAAAAGGATCCATGTCGATGTTAGACAGATGTCTAACATGCCATACCTTAGTACATCCTTCAACACATAGATAGTATGCTTAGTCTTCCCATCGGTATGGTGGCTAAAGGTTGTACTCATCCCAATTTGGGTCTTGAATTCATATTTCAGGACCCTCTATAGTCATGAAAAAAGACACGTGTCATGATAAGAAACAATCTTCAAGGGCACCCCATGAATGATAATGATCTCCTATATGTACAACTAACTCAAAAAAAACACCAAACTCTACTCTCTGATAGCAAGGAAGTACACCGACATCGTGAGTTAGTAAAATATCACCTAGATGGTTTCATTTTCCTTCACTATGCACATAATCCCTATGTCAAAGATTGTGCGTATGTCATCTCACTTCCACTCCATAATCTCAAGGTGTTGCAACAAACCTTCTCAAACATGGTTCTCATCCCTCACCTACTGATAGGTGAGGAACCAAGAAATAAACTTATCTACGCTTAATCTCATTCCAGACCACCAAAACAATAAATAAAGGTCTACGTTCATATTTTACACATCAGGATGTACATCTAGGGGAGATGTGCAGAACTTTTACATCACCTCCTCCCACATCATGACTAAGACCAATGCCCATCCTTGGAAAAGGATGACATGATTCCCACCATTAGAATATAAATCTAGTGATTCTCCTATAGATATCTGGTCACTTATGTAATGCCTCAACCCTTGCTACCCAGATTCGGTGCATTATTACATAACATTGGCATGATACAAGGAATCATGTCCTGAAAGACTGATTGGTTTAGTAGCCTTGGAAGTACTAGATACAAACATAAGTTTTACATTAAAATATAGAATGAAAAACAATGGAAATATTTTCTCCTTTGAACACATTCATATCTTGTAGTCCATCCCTACAGTTCAGTCATAATATACCTCTTCGCATCCTGGAAAAAATAAAACAAATAAAGGGGTGAGCTCAGGTGCTCAGTAAAGACAACAATATAGCAGAAACTTTCATAAATAAGCATAAACATTTAAGGAAATTTATAAGACTAAAAAAATCCTTTTAAGCATAAACATTAGAATAACATGGAAAAGATAAATCAAACAATGTAATTTACTTATTCAATTGGATATTCTACCAGTCGAATAATCACATGAAATATCAATAGCTTATTTCATAATGATGGAATGCATAATGCTGGACATCATAACGACATAGTCAAGGACTCGTTCAAAGACTAAAAATAATATTTCGTTAAGTCCTTGTGCCAAGACACTAGTTTATCTCATGAGACCTACCGATGCATCGTGGAGCTATAGCGGGCTCCACCCATCACATACTAAGTCAAATTCATTCCTCATATGAAAAGGATGAAACATAATCTAAACATTCGTATTAAAACTAGCATAACAAATGTCAATATTTTAACCACAATCCATGAATGGTATGAAAATAGCACATCCACAGTCAAACATTACTCATTCAATAAAATATAGAATATTGTATTATAATAAATTAACCTCAATCAAGAATATTGAAGTATATTGACAAAGATGAAAATAGTCATCAAAACTATTTGATAGAAATATCTCCCTTTTTTCTTGAAAACATTTTAATGTCTCACTATTTATCAAGAATCCATTTAAAATAGATTTTTGAATCAAAGGGTCCCATACTACTTTGATACTTTTTAAAATAAGTTTAATTCAAAAAAATTAACGTCTATATAAATAACCCCTTAAAACCATTTTTAAAACATGGACATTAATGAGAATGATTTAGAAGAATAAATCTTTAGAACATTTAAAATGATATTTTGGTTAGAGTTCCTAAAAAAATGGGAGACGGTTGAATACAAATAATTTAGGTAAAAAAACATTATAATATCATGAAAATAAAGGTATTCATGATAAATTATGTCAAAGTATAGTATATGCACTATATAAAAGTTAATTGGCGCATAACAAAAAATAATTCTCAATGGAATGTAAGTTGAGATGAAATTTCTTATAAAGACCATATCCATAGGTTAAGGATAAATCAATGAAATAATTTTGTGTTAAAAATATAAATACACTCAATATGATTGGATATTCAGTTTAAATCAATCAGAGGATATTCACACATATTCTTGTAAAAACAACACCAATGACTTGGATGTTTAACTCAATGAATATAAATTGAGTTAAAAATACTCTTATCAATTTCATATCGATTAATTGAGAATTTATAAATGGAGTGATTATGTGTATCAAAATTATATCCACACAAAGGGGAGTGGTGATTACTAAATAAGTAAATAAATGGTGATTTTATATATAATCTTGGAGTAAAATAATCAATGATGTTTGCATAAAACTGAATGAGTGGAAATTGAAATTTGAAATTCCCTTACTGATTTGGTAACATACGAAACATACACCCCATGAAATATAGATCATAAAATAATGATGTAAATACCCATAAATTAAAGTATATTACACAAATAATACAATCATGGGCAGTACATACACCACATAAAAGGTAATAGAGGCAAATATAGCATGAATCTCACGGAAATAAAAGTGAGATGAAAACCCCTTACCTTGTACATTTCCTTGATTGATGGTATGTTAACCTCCTGTATAATAGTTAAATAATTTTTATTAAATTATAAAATAACCACATACATAAATATGATATCATATATGATCTTTTAATATTGCTTTGTTAATAATATTTCATTAGTATCATTGTTTCGGGTGTTAACTGATTCATTTTCCTTTATATGTTTTGTTATGTAAGTCATGTTTGATATGAATAGGATGTATTTAATTCATATACAGAATGATATTAAGCCTTTAAAAATTATTTTTAATCATAAAATGAAAATTATTCTTGAATGGTTACAATGGGGAATGAATTTCATCACGTTTGTGGAGAAGGTAATCCGTACGTTCGCTTGAGCCACAATATCATTCTATTTATGGTGAAATCCTATGTAATTGGATGTTATATAATATATAAAAAATAATTAACATGTTATATTTTTTATTTAAATTAGTTATACTCATTATTATTCACATCCAATTAATGATGTGTTTGAATAACAAACTACACAACGACGTGGAGATGGTAAGTCGTACGTACGCACATATGGTGACATGTCGTTCATAGGATGGATAGATTAATGAATATGGTTGTAAAATATTTATAATAACATAAAAGTATGTATAAGGTACTGGATTTATTATTTTGGTATGTAAATAACAAAGACAGAGGAAGTGGACGAATAAACGAAGTTTGAAAGAGGTGGTGAAATTATTACATCTTCTTCGGGCGTTTCCTTTTGATTTGATCATAAGGGATCCTTAGGTTGGAATTATGATTAAAGTAAGGCCTCTGGGTCGAAGTGAGGGTAGTTGGGAGGATATTTTTGTAGGGTTTGGACGATCCAAATGGATTTTGAAGTGTGATTTTGAGAGAAGGGGAAATACCCTTTATAAGAGAGGCGAGGGTAACATTAGGAAAAGCTTGAAATATTATTTTATTATACCATCACATTCGGTGTATAATGGCTCAAAAATGATTTATTTTGAGTATAAGGTGGGTATGGGTCGCAAAACTCTCAATGAATAGGTTTTAGATAGGTTTAGGTCACATATTAACATTATCTTTTAGATTTAACTATTAGTTAAATAGTTTATCTTTAACCATTTATTCCAGTATTATTATATTATATGGTTAATAATCTTACTATAAAATTCTAAGAAAACCCAAAGTGGTTCATTAATGATATATCTATTATTATATATTTCATTTATAGTAACCTTATATTTTTAAGACTAATATATCATTTAATAATATTTTATTTGTTTTAAAAACTCTTTTATGTAAATTTTGACAGTATTTAGAAATTGATTTTTGTGGAAGTTATAACATCATGATTACTTAAAAAACATTCATTGAATCAAACCTAACATGTCATATTAATCTATAAAATTAGTGGAATACATAAAATGTATCAATTTACAGTTATTTGAATATTTATAACATCAAGTATTTTAACCTTTCATTAAAAAGGCAATTACTGCAACATCATTGTATCATAAATAAATTTAATTAATTAATGTCTAAAATTTATAAATAAAATTCCATTATGTAGAAAATATTTTTATATTTCTAATGAATATTTATAAATGTATTTATCTTATTTATAACCCAATATTAAAAATGGTTTGGTTATTAAACTTTGAATTTAGCACTTCTAAGTCTTCTTAAAATAAATTAATAATAAATGTCCTAATCTAATCCAAGTGGAGAAAAAGGATCATATTTTATTCCTAAGGTTTATTTTGGTCGAAGTACACTTATCCAATAAAATTAGGACATGTGTTAGGGTAACAATAATATCTTTTTTACATTTAATTACCCTATATACTTTTAACTGTGGTAAATAAAAGTCAAAAGTTACTATTCACAAAAATGTTTTCATCTAATTGAAACACATTTTACGTACAGATATCAACCGTATCTCTTGTATTTTTGAAATTCAATTCATAGAAGCGGTAATATTACGTTTTATTCAAATTTGCTAACGTGCCTAGAACGTGGGTAAAAGACGGTAGAAAGTTCGATAAAATTTTATATATATAATATTATTATAAAATGACTTCAATGAATGAAATTGAATATATATAGGTATTATGTATCTATTTTTACCTAAAATAAATTTAAATTAAATAATTAATTTTTTAAATAAAAAGTTTGTTTTAAACAATAACGCAATGTTTTTCACTATTCATCAAAAATTGAATGTTTTTAGAAAAATACCAAAAATTCACCCTAAGCTAATTTTGATATTCCAAACCCAAAAATGAAGTCCATTTTGAAAAATAAAATGTATAAAAATTCAAAAATTGATGATTAATATCCATAACAGCTGGTTTGATTTTTCATGGTGTGCTAAAACTCCAAGTTGTGTTCTGCGCAAATTATTGCATTATTCAAAGAGAAACGTATCGTGGATGCTTGGGCTGTTACATTATTCCCTATTTCAAATAATTTAGTCCTAAAATTTTCTAGAATATTAATGTTCAAAATGATTTGGGTGGTTCTTCGTCATAATTTTATCGGGTTCCCACATTGCCTCTTCCATCTTATGGTTTCACTATAGAACATTCACGAGACGAGTCGTCCTGTTTCTCAACACCTGTTCTCTAGTATCAAAAATTATAATAGGCTCTTCATAATAAGGCAGGTCAGGTTCTAGTTCTATTTCTTCATAGTTGAGTACATGCGTTGCGTCAGGCATGTATTTTCTCTACGGTGATATGTGGAACACATCATGAACTTTAGAGAGACTTGAAGGCATCACAAAACGATAAGAAACAAATCTAATTCAATCTAGAATTTAGAAATATTTGATGTACCTGGGACATAATTTACCCTTTTTACCGAAATGTATAACACCCTTATATGGAGATAACTTTAAGAAATGTGATCTCATACTTGAAACTCCAAATCCTTCCTTCAGTTATCGGCATAGCTCTTTTTCCTAATTTGAGATGCTTGGATTTGGGTTTGGATAATCATAACCTTTTCCATTTTTTCCTCAAACAAGTTCTAGGCCTATGAGTTTTCTTTCACCAACAGCATCCCAACAAGTTAGTGTGTGGCATCTCATTCCATATAATGCTTTATATGGTTCCATATGATTACTTGAATAGAATCTATTGTTATAAGAAAATTTTACCAGAGGTAAATATTGATCCCACATACCTTGAAAGGCATGCGAGAAATATCTCAACATGTATTCTTAGGTTTGAATAGTCTTTTCGTATTTTCCATCAGTTTGAGGGTGGTAGGAAATGCTCAAACGAAGTTTAGTATCCAAGGCCTTATGAATAATTTTCCAGAATCTTGATTTAAAATGGGGATCATGATCAGAAACAACCAATAGGGGTACTCCATGAAGTCTTAAAACATCATTAATATATAGTATTGTTTGATTTTCAAGTGGTAAAACTTCTCTTATAGCAAAAAAATGTGCTAACTTGGTAAGACGATCAACAATGAAATATATTGCATCATTCCTTCAAGGATTATTTGGTAGCCCCATGACAAAGTCCATCATATTATCATCCCATTTCCACTCAGGTATAGGATGAGGTTGCATGAATCCTCTAGGATGTTTTCTTCCAGCTTTCACTTGTTGAAAAACCATACATCTTGACACATAATCAGCAATCTCTCTCTTCATGTTGTCCCACCAAAAATTTTCATTCAAATATATATACATCTTAGTTCTACTAGGGTGTATAGAGAAATTGGAGCTATGAGCATCATCCAACAATTCCCTTTTTAGATCAGGTGTGTCAGGAACACAAAGTCTCTTCCCAAATTTCAAAATCCCATCTTTATATACGAAGTTGATCAATCTCCCATCATTCACAACTTTATTTTTCTTTTTAAACTCTTCATCATCAATCTGAGAACTACTTATCCTTTCTAGTAAAGTTGGTTTGGCATTAATTTGAAAAAGTATTGATGTTTCACCTTCCATGGTTATTCCCATATCCATATTTACTAGATCCATGAAAATATGATCCTTTTTAACTCTCATCTTGTTCAAAACACCCTGATATTTCCTGGTCAAAGCATCGGCCACCTTATTTTCCTTCCCCAAGTGGTAGTGTATAGTGAAATCATAATCCTTGAGTAGCTCTATCCATCACATTTTCTTCATGTTGATTTCTTTTTGTAAAAAAATATAATTCAAACTCCTATGATCAGTATAAATATCACATTTTTCACAATAGAGATAGTGTCTTCATTTTTTTAGAGCAAAGATTACAGATGATAACTAAAGATCATGAGTGAGATAGTTTTGCTTATGATTTTTTAGCTGTCGTGATGCATAGGCAATATACCTATCATTCTATATAAGGACACAAACAAGTCCTTTCTTTGATTATTCACTATAAATAACAAACCCATCATTCTCTGATGGTAGATTCAAGAAAAGAGCATTGACTAATATTCTATTTATCTCTTCAATAAATTATTCGCACTCTTTTTTCCAAACAAATTTAACACCTTTATGTGTGAGCTTGGTCAATGAGTTAGCCAGTCAGGAAACATTCTAGACAAAGCGCCGATAATAACTTTCTAAACCAATAAAATAGCATACTTCAGTTATACTCATCAGTGCTGGCCATTCTTGTATTGCCTTGGTCTTTGAAGGATCAACAGAGATTCCATCTCTCAAAAAAATATGGCCAAGAAAAGAAATCTCTTGAAGCCAGAATTCACACTTGCTAAACTTCCCATATAATTCATTTCATCTGAGGATTTTCAGAATAGTGTGCAAGTGATTTTCCTGATCTTCGTAGATTTTCGAGTTAACCAAGATATCATCAATAAATACCACTAAAAATTCATCAAGATATTCCTTGAAAACTCTATTCATTTGATCCATGAAAATGGAGGGCTCATTAGTCAGTCCAAAAGGCATTACTGTAAACTCGTAATGCTCATACCTGGTTCGAAATGTTGTTTTCAAAATGTCTTCCTTCTTCACACACAAATGATGATATCCAAATCGACGTTCAATCTTAGAAAACTATTGAGCTCTATGAAGTTGGTCAAATAAATCATCAATGCGAAGTAGGGGAAACTTGTTCTTTATTGTTATAGAATTGATCTCCCTGTAGTCGATGCAAAACCTCATAGATCCATCTTTCTTCTTAACAAAAAAAAACAGGGGATCCCCATGGGGAAACACTAGGGAAAATAAATCCTTTATTACTAAATTCCTCTAGTTAGTTCTCTAGTTCCAATAATTCGACAGTGGATATTCTATAAGGGGTCTTCGATATGGGCCTTGAACCATAAATTAAATCAATGGAAAACTCAAATTCCCGTTCTGGAGGATGTCCAGGTTAATCCTTTGGAAACACATCAACATATTCTTTCACAATAGGTATGTCCTCTATTTTAAAATTCCTTTCCTCACCAATAGTTATTTCATTCTTTTCCTCTCTAATAATTGAATTTAGTAGAGCTGTTAGGGGTGGATCTAGATAAGAATCATATGGTGACTTTTCTTCTCTAAAGAAAAGGTACTCCTTATCATTATCGAAAATTGTAACATCCTTCTTCTTACAATAAATTTTCACATCACGATCTGAATGCCAGTCCATTCCAAGGATTATACCAAATTCAATCATGGGTATGATGATGAGATCAGCAGATAATGAACAATTATATTCCCTAAGGGGAATTGATTCACAAAACATTGTTGCAATGATACTTCCCTTATGGGTTTTTACTGAAAACTCCCTTGTTAAATCAAATTGGAAATATTTAATTTTCTTATAAAACTAGGAAGATATGAAGCAATGTGATGATCTAGAAACAAATAAATAATTGGCTAAACTTGAAGAAACCATTAAATTCCCGCCACCATGTCTTTCGGAGCTTCAACCTCAGTAGTAGTGATCGCATAAGCTTGGCCTTGCTCCCTTGGCCTTTTCTGAGGTAAGTTTCCTTTGTTCTTAGGAAATTTATTTCTATAATGCCCCATTTATCTCCAATTGTACCATTCAAAATTGACATCCTCTTTCATTCCCTTAAAATCAAGAGCTTGGTGTCCTTTTTCACCACACTTGTAACAGACTCTCATTCCCTTCAGGCATGTACCAGGGTGTTTCTTACCACATTTACCGCATGATGGATATTCAACTTTTCCCTTCTTCCCCTTATTTCCATTTCTAGAGTGTTCAACATATCTCTTCTTCTCTTTCTTTTTTTAAAGTCATATGACTTAGAGAATTCCTTTTTTTGTCTTGATAGAACATGAGATGATATCTTCATATGATGAGAAGGATTTTGAGACAAATGTTTGATGGAGAAATAATTTTAACCCATCAAATAATTGATCAATATTACTCCTTGGGTTATGTATATAATCTTCGACTTGCCTTACTAATCTTGTAATGTTATCCTCACGCATTGCGACATTCTCATCCTCTTTTTTTCTTTAGAATTAGAAATTGAATTTCCATATCTTCTCGATGGTCACAAGGAAATATTTTTTATAAGAAAAGTTATTTAAACCCCCTCTATTCCATATTTGATACTTCTTCATCCCCTTTGTCTTTCGAATTAATGACCACCATTGATCTGCATCTCCTGGATGGCGATAAACTACAGTGACAAATTTTTCCCTTTTTCTACTCCCCAAAGAATGAAATATTTTCTCTAAGGAACTTATCCATTTCTCATATACAAATGGATTTTTAGTACCATTTAATGTTGGTGGTTTTTTCCTTGTGAAGCGGTCTAACATTGATCCTCCTCATTGTTGATCGGGGTACTTCATATTGGAAAGTTTATTATTCATAACCTGATTGAGTTGTCCTAGTATGGTGATAAGATGATCAACACCAGTTGCACCACCATCTACAATATAATTATATTAAGTATGAGGGAAATATCTACATGGATTATGTTCATTGATACGATTTCCATTCCTTCCCCTAGGCTCTATTTCTAAACAATAGCATACACTATATTAGTTTATGAATCACAATACATAATTCCAAACTAGTAAAACACTTAACATAAATTGAATAATTTATGGATATAATCCATAATCATAAAAATGTTTTCATTGAGGAAGTATATACTCATAAATCCTTCATAATTGTTTGTAAATAAAATGCGAAGTATCCTAAGCATATCCCCTGAGAGTGTTGTAACCAAGAGTGTAGCAACCCCATTTTCGTTTATTAGGATACCCCGGGTCATGCCCAAAACTCCCTGTCGGAGTTTTCACTGCGAGGTACATCTGTGCCAGAGCCGCCTCTACCTGCTCATATCCAGAAAGGGATGTATTACTTCGAAAACAAACAAAATCTCTAAATTATCAAAATTCTAGGAAGGTATTCTATATTAATCATCAAAGTTTATCTTAGGGTAATGTTCTCTAATTGGAGTTTTTCTAAATCTATCTTCCGAGTTTTCACTAAACTTATTATGATACCAACTGTAATTCCCTGACCCTAGTTACCCAGAGTTGGTGCATTATTACATAACATTGGATTGATACAAGGAATCATTTCTCGGAAGACTGATCGGTTTAGTAGCCTTTGAAGTACTAGATACAAACATAAGTTTTACATTACATTATAAAATGAAAAACAATAACAAAATTGTCTCCTTTGAACACATTCATATCCCTTAGACTATCCATACAAGTGAGTCATAATATACTTTTTTGCATCCTGGAAAAAGTAAAACATAGAAACTGGTGAGCTTAAGTGCTCAGTAAGGATAAAAATATAGTGAAAACTTTCATAAAAAAGAATAAAAATTTAAGGAAATATATAAGACTAAAAAAATCCTTTTAAACATTAACTTCAGCATAATATGGAAAAGATAAATCAAATAATTCCATTTAATTATTCACATTGATATTCTACTAGTCGAATAATCATATACAATATCAATATCCAATTTCATAATTATGGAATGCATAATGCCAAATATCATAACCACATAGTCAAGGCCTCATTCAAAGACTATAAATAAGATTTTGTCAAGGCCTTATGTCAAGACACTAGTTTGTCTCATGAGACCAGCTGATGCATCGAGGGGCTATAGCAGGATACACCAATCACTTATTAAGTCCAATGCATTATTCATATGAAAAGGTTTAAACATAATCTAAACATTCTTATTAAAACTAGCATAACAAATGTCAATATTTTAACCACAATCCATGAATGGTATAAAAATAGCACATCCACAGTCAAAAATAACTCATTCAATACAACATAGAAGACTGTATTTTAATAATGTATCCTCATTCAAGAACAATGAAGGATATTTACATAGATTAAAATAATCATCAAAAATAATTCAGAGAAATATCCTCCATTTTCTTGAAAACATTTAAATGTATCACTATTTATCAAGAAGTCCTTTAAAATAGATTTTTCAATCAAAGTTCCCCATACCAACTTGAAACTTTTAAAAGGAATTTTAATTCTAAAATTTTAATGTCCATATAAATAACTCCATAAATCCATTTTTAAAATAGGAACATTAATGATAATGATTTAGAATAATAAATCTTTAAAACATTTAAAATGATATTTTAGTTAGAGTTACTAACCAAATGAGAGATGCTTAAATACAATTAATTGAGGTAATCAAAACTTTATAATATCATTAGTGTAATTGGATTCATGATATACTATGTCAAATTATAGTATATACACCATATAAAAGTGAATTGTCACATAACAACAAAGAAGTCTCAATGGAATGTAAGTTCATAAGAAATACCTTATAAAGATTGTATCCATAATTTAAAGATTAATCAATGAATTAATTAAGTGTGAAAAATATAAATACACTCAATATGATTGTATATTCAGTGTAAATCAATCAGAGGACATTCACATATATTCTTGTAAAAATAACACCAATGTTTTGGATATTTAACTCAATGAATTTAAATTGAGTTAAAATCCCTTTTATCAAGTTCATATCGATGACTTGAGAATTTATCAATGGAGTGATTGTAGGATTTAAATATTAATGTAGATGCTCAATTAAAAGAGGGGTGAATTGTAAGTTTAAAAACTTTCATTTTTACCCTTAAGGAAAAATATGTTTAACAAAGATAAACAATGTAAATTCACAAGACCTCTTAGTTCTACAAACTTTCTAGGTGCCAAAAATATGATTCTAGAAATGAATATTAATAAAAGTTTACAAGGAAGATATTATACCTTAAAGCATATAAAATCTTACTTATCAGAGTATACAAAAGAATAAGAAACTGTAAGAAGGTTATACTTTCTTCCTTTTTCAAAATATAGTGGAATATAAACTTGAAACAAAACAGGTAACAAGTTTGAAATATTTTAACCCAAAGAGAAGGGTATCCAACAACCTTGGATAAAGGTCCCTTGATCTATACCTTCAATAAAGTCTATCTTACCCACACCAGGGTAAGCCCTAGATTGGAATATCAGAATTTGTCTTGCTATCCTTGTAAGCCCTCGAACTTTAAGTTAGTCGGCACCTCTCTCTTCCTATCCCCAGAAGTCCTTGGACATTAAGGTAGTCGGAACCTCTATCATCCTATCCCTGGAAGTCCTAAATTGTACACCACAAAAATCGGAATCGCACGAAGAAAGACAAACAAGATGTTCAGTATGCACAAGGCATGAGAGTCTCTCTCTCCATAGAAATCACTTTAGTAGCATGTAATCTCTGGTGATCAACTTTGTCTCAGTTGTTTCAAATGAGCTCTTATTTATTAGCATTTTTCCAACAGTCAGCTCCCTCCTCCAACAGTCATATATTTCATTTAATCTAAGAGGGACCTCTACAAGTGTCACTCAAACAATGGTTAATTTGAAACAGATTGCATGACATCATTTCATAAATATAACATGGGTAAGTAAAATAGGTTTTCTTAACCAAAACCAATTTTCGGATTCTAAGTAAATAAACACTTGGAGACTATAAATCATAAATATTCAGATTCTATTTTTCAAGTAATTCAGAACTTGAATTCTATAGATTTTGGAGTGTGAATTCTAATGAATTTGGAGACTAAATTCTAAGGAGTTCTAAGTCTTAATTCTAAGGAATTCAGAACCTAAATTCTGAATAATTCAGAGTCTGAATTATGAGAAATTCAGAGTCTAAATTCTGAGGAATTTGGATTCAAAATTATGGGGAATTCGGAGTATGAATTCTGAGGAATTAGGAGTCCAAATTCTATGGAATTTTGAGTCCGAATTCTGAGGAATTCAGAACCATAATTTAAGAGAATTTTGAATCCGAATTTTAGATAATTCAGAGTTTGAATTTTAGAGAATTCAAAATCTGAATTTCATAGAATTTGGAGTCTGAATTTCAGAAAATTTCATATTTTAATTTTATAATACCATATATCTAATATTTTATAGAATTCCATGATTTTATATGTGAAACTGATCTTTACACTTTAAAAATAAAAAGGGTTGGATATAGAGAAACTATAACATGAACAATGAAAAAAAAGGTAAGGAAAAAATTTCCATGGAGAAGGAAAATTTTCCTTAATAAGATAAATCATAGGGGAAATAAAATTTTCCTTAAGATAGGTTGATCATGATCCTCAAAACATTATGTAATGTAAAAGTTATAAGTAAATCTTATTGAATAAACAATCTCCCCTTTTTGGAAGGCACAAACATCCTTACTAAAAATAATATAAGGACTTAGAATTTTTATGGACTTCAAAATAAAAAACTTATCTCCCTTTACTTATGGATCAAATTGAATATTACTAACTCCCCCTTAGGCTTTGGAATCACTAAGGTTCATATTCTTGATTTCCTGAATAAGATTTTACATTATCTTGCATACAAAAATATTCTTTGATAATAAATTTCCCTTAGATGAACTCTCCCATACTTAGGGAAATCTCTTATTACTTAGTATTATTTTTATCATTACTTTCTCACTCTTTGTGATTTTCAAAAATTAATAGATGGAATGGAAAAAAATGTATGGTGCCAGAAAAATTAGTACAAAATATGAAAATATATGGAGAACAACCCGAATTTAATTAATATTGAAAGAATTTGTACCAGGGAGAACTAGACAAAAGATTAGAATTATAAATAAAAATTATCCTTCTTTGTCCTTTTACATCACATTCTTGACAATTGTTTTCATCTCTTGAGATCCTTGTGATCTTATTCGATATATTTGTGTTGGTGATCCTGATCTTTTCTTTTCTTTTCCAAGGCTCTTATATTTTTTTATAAGCCTTAAGACATTATTATTGAGCTTTCAACACTTCTTCTTGATTTACCAACTTCTCTTCAAATTCTATTCTAAGATCCCTTTCCCTCTTCCAATTCATGGCCATATAATTAAGCTTTCCATTTAAGTTCTTGACTTTTTTTATTCCGAGTTGTCTGTTCGAGAGTCATCTTTTCCTCAAATATCTTAGAAAGTTCATTGAGCTTTCCATCTTTGGTTTCAAAATAATCTTTCACATTATCTTGAAATTCATCAAAAGCTCTCGAGTCTTTAACTATCATCCTTGACCAGTTTGTAATCATATTTCATGAACTTTTATGAGCTTTATAACCAATGATAAATGATTTCAAATTGGCCTCGAGTTTGACACATTTATCCATAACCATGGAAACTGAATCTAATTTCTATTTAAATGAATATTGAAGCATCTAACATCTAGAATATATTTTTGGAAATAAGGGAATAGTTCCAACTATCTTTTTCAAAGATTGAATAACAAAATCATGTCCAAGAGAGGACGATTCTAAATTTGAGTGTTTGGTTGGTGAGGGTTCTTTTTCTAATTCATCAGCTTTCCTCTTTGATGAAATACCAACAACTTTATTTTTCACTAATAATTTTTAGGTGTATGGAAAAGAAACTACTTTCCCTTATTAGCTATCTGAATGATCTATTCTAGTTTAGCTGATTCATTCTCACTATCTGATAACTGAATAATTTTATCTTCCTCAACTTCCTCTTTCTCATCATCAGCCACATGATCTTCTGGATGAATGAAATCAAGATCACTACTTTATTCTTTAGTGGGTTTGGTTACTTCTTCCTGAACCTTCTCTTTATTCACTGAAGTAGCAAGTTTTCAGGATTCGTCTTGAGAAGTCCAGAATTATAATTTTACAGAGGAAATTTCCTTCTTATGATAATCTTAAACTTTCTTTATAACATCATCAGTCTTATCCACTTCTTCTTCATCATCTTATTCTTCTTTTATTCATTGTTCCTCATCCTAAACAATTTCTTCTTCTTGTTCTAGATCATGAATCACCACTTTCTTTCTCAGAGTCTCAGGAAGTGATTCTATCAAAAAATGATTATGGAATTAGGATTTTTTAGATGATTTCTCAGCATCCATGAAGAGTGATTGTACAATTTTTTCTTTAGACGCCTTATTTTTTTTCTTCTTCCCTTTCTGTTGATTCTCAAGTTCTTCATCGGCCTTTATCTTTAATTCTTTTTTACTCTGTAGGGTCCAATCCAAACTTAGGCTCCCCTTCTTTCCCATTGTTCTAGTCTTCTCAACACTTAGCTACTACTTTATCGGGAAAAGCCTTTTTCTTATTTGGATTAGGTGGTGTTGACTGAGTTTCTTTAGCCACATGAGTTTTTCCTTTTTCCTCTGGTTCCTTCGTCTTCTTATTCCTTCCACCCTTCTTGGAAGTCTCATCCACTTCCTGTTTCTTTGAAAGAGCTTAGATTTTAGCTTCCAAAAAATCATAAAAGTCTCTTGAATCACTAGAAAAACAAAATTTCATTCTCATTAGAGTATCATCACCCAGAAACATCACATTGAAATTCCTTGTCTAAGAACTCTAAGGAATTTCGAATGAAAGAAGGAAAAGAACAATAATTTCTGAGAGAATAGCTGGATACATGATAATCCGAGACTTCAGATTTCCATTCTTGACATTATAAATCGTAACCAAGATATACTTAACCATTTTAATCTTTCTAAGGTTCACCAAGAATTCCAAAATATAGATATCACTTTTCATCAGGGTGTCCTTATCCCCTTTTCTCGGAATGACAAATCCTTGGAACCATAACTCAAGAATATAAAGGTTTGTATATAGATGAACAATATTCAGAATATTCACTCCTTTCAACCCAAGATAAGATAGGAATTTCTTCATATAAAAAGATCATAATGCATCCGGTAATTTGTGAGTAAAAAATTATGCTTCTCTTTCTTAAGAAATTCCGATCAAACTTGATGCCTTGTTGTAAGAAAGAGAATAAGTCTTCCCGTAGCTCTTGAAAAAAAATTATCTCTCCCTTATTCTTTGGAAAAACATACCGTCTCCTAAAATTCAATCAACAAGTCCAGATAGACCGGATCCTATTCCTTTCATTTCAATATACATAGGCTCTCTCAGCCATTTAGCTTTAAATTATTTGAAATGATAGAGTCATACATAGCATAAAATTTCAGATCGACCAACCTTTCTCGGTATATCTTTGATCCAAAAATTTCCTTTATAGTGGACATTTAATTCTGAGGAGAGGCTCTATCAGACATTTGGAAATAATAAAACCATGAATATTTGGAATCACCATAAGTATAGTAGAAGGGATTCAGCACGCCAAAGCATGAAGATCGATGGGGGAAAACCATTGGAGGTCCTTATATAGGCGATTGAGGTGACAGTTCACCTTCCATACTTGATCCAACAACTGAAATACTTCTGATCAGATCTGACGGTTGAGATAATAACTGAAGAAGGATTTTGATAGGTTCTGATCTTTGGAGGTTTTTAAGATAAACATTCTGATTTAGGAAAAAGTGAATCAAAAAAAGTTTCTTAAACCAGATAAAAATACCAACATATAGAAGATTATTACGAAAATTTTTTAAAGAAAACATTCCTTCTGTATTTTTTGGAAAATTATTCATAATGAGGAAAATTCTTCTTGTATAACATTTGATTCCGAAAAATTATAAAGAAAAAAAATTGATTACGAAAACATTGATTATGAAAATTTTGACTATGAAAAAAATATGACTAATAGGATAATGTACTCCCCCTATAAAAAAGAGTTTTTTACTGTAAGGAGATAGGTTTCAAAAATAAGATAATATGGATTATTACCATATGGTTATCATTCCTAATATCTGTTTAATATATTCAAATATATCGGAGGGTAAATATTTTGTAAAAATATCAGCAAGTTGATCTTGTGTTCCGATAAATTGAAGAATGATATCTCTTTTTTGTGTGTGATCACTATGAAAGTGACGCCTAATATCTATGTGTTTTTCATGAGAGTGATGTATAGGGTTTTTACATAATGAAATGTCACTAGTATTATCACACAATATTTTTGTTTTGGTAAAACTCATACCATAGGCTGTGAGTGTGTGTATCATCCACAACACTTGAGTACAACAACTTCCAGATGCTACATATTCATCTTTAGTAGTGGAAAGTTCTACTGAGTGTTTCTTTTTGCATGACCAAGAAAATAATGAATCTCTTAATAAATAAAAAGTTATGGATTTACTTTTTCTATCCATTCTACATCCACAAAATTCAGCATCCGAAAATCATTTTAAAACTAAATCATTTCTAGAAGTTTAAAAGAGTCTTAAATCTATGGTTCCCATTATGTAGCAAACAATCCTTTTCACTGACTTTAAATGAGATTCCTTAGGATTTCATTAATATCTGAAACATAAGCATACTGAAAACATTATGTCTGGATGACTAGTTTTCAAGTATAGTAGACTTCCTATCATACCTCTAAATTATGTTTGATATACTGGTTTCCCAGCTTCATCAAGATTAAGTGAATTTCATGTACCAATGGGAGTAATTATACTCTTAGTGTTGTCATATACATATTTTTTAAGAAGATATTTAATATAGTTATATTGAGATATATAAATTCTTCTGGTTTTTGAGAAATTTGAAAACCAAGGAAATTTTTTGACTCACCCATCATACTCATTTCAAACTCAGATGTCATTAGATTCTCAAACGAATCAGTTAAAGAATGCTATATTGAACTAAATATAATGTCATGAACATAAATTTTAACAAACAAAACATTTTTATTATCTTTCATTATAATAATGGTTGGATCAGGATTTCCCTTAATGTAATTATTTTTTAACAAAAATATTGTAAGTCTATCATTCTAGGCTCTAGGGTCTTGTTTAAGACCGTATAAAGCTTTGGTAAATATGAAATCATGTTTTCCATGTTTTGTATCTTCAAAACTAGGAGGTTTCTCAACAAAAACATCCTCTGGAACATATCCATTAAGGAAATCACATTTAACATCCATTTTAATAAGTTTGAAATTAAAAAATGCTGCAAAGTCAAGTAGAATATGAATAGATTCAACTCAAGATACTAGAGCATAGGTTTCTTCATAGTTTATTACTTCTTGTGGATTATAGCCTTTAGAAACCAATATAACTTTATTTTCTTACTATGATTCCATTTTCATCACACTTATTTCTGAAGAAGAATTTTACTCCAATAAAAAATGTTTCCTTAGGTCATTCAACCAAGGTCCAGGCTTTATTCCTTTCGAATTCATTTAGCTCATCTTACATACATTTTATCCAATCATCCTCACATAAATCATCATCAGTGATTTTAGGTCATAATTGATAATGGAATTCTAGATGTCCTACATAATTTATTAAGGATCTTCTAGTCCTTACAGGTTGATTTAGATCACCAATGATGATATCACTGGGATTATTATTAAGATAAAACTGATTTGGGTTTTGTAAAACCTTATCATCAACATATGGTAGGAACTCTTCTGGGGTAAATACTTCAAAAACATTTTCTTGAACATTTTCCTTATCAGAATATTCTTCTGTCAACGGTTGATAATCAATTTTTTAAAACACATCTGAAGATATAAGTTGAGGTTATTTAAAAACAAAGGGATCAGATTCATCAAATTTGACATGTAATGTATCTTCTATAGTACATGTGTTTTTATTGAAAACTCTATAAACCTTAGAAGTTGTGGAGTATCCTAGGAATATTCCTTCATCGGATTTGGGTGAGAATTTATGTAGATTATCTTTAGTATTCAGAATGAACACTTTGCAACGCAATACCTTGAAGTAGGAAAGTCAAGGTTTTCTACTATTCTCTAACTCATAAGGGGCTTTGTTAAGAAAAGGACTAATAAAAACTCTATTTATAGTATATCAATAAATACTTACAGCTTTAGCCTAAAAATTTTTGTCTATCGAATATTCAATCAACATGGTTCTTGTTATCTATTGATGAATTCAATTTCTTCTTTCAACAACACTATTTTTTTGAGGGGTTATTAGTGGTGAGAAGTTATGAGAAATTCCTTTTCTACTACAAAAAGTTTCAAAATCAGAATTTTGAAATTCTCCTCCATGATCACTATGAATAGTTATCAATGGACGGTTTTTTTCATTTTTAACATGGGCTCAAAAAAATTCAAAATAAGAAAAAACATCACATTTCTTTGCTAGAAAATAGGCCCTTATAAATCTAGTGTAATCATCGACTAAGTTTTCTCTAACGCTTCTAGTTTATGTTGGACCAAAAAGATATATATGAACCAAATATAATGCATCAGTAGTTGAGACATCACCGACTGATTAAAAATTTGATTTATGTTGCTTTCCATATTGACAAGGATCACAAACTTTTGACGAATCAAATCTAAGCTCTGGTAGATCGTCAACTAGTCTTTTCATAGAGAGTTTGTGTAGGTTCTTAAGGTTGTAGTTCCCCAAAATTATATTCTATAACCAAGGATGATCTTCCATTTCACTAAGACAAGGTAGATCTTGGCTCTTAAGGTCTTTTATGTTTAGTGTGTATACATTCTCTTTCCAATTGGAAGAAATAATAAACTCTTCCTTGTAATTGTGTAATAAAAATTTATCATTCCTAAAATCCACAAGGTAAGCTTTATCACATAACTGAATTATGCAATAATGTTGTCCTTAAGACCCTTAAAAAATAAAACATTTGAAATAAATGTTTCTTCAAAACAAAGAATGATACCTATACCAATAATTTCCCCCTCAGCATTATATCCAAAAGTTACTTTTCCTCCTTTCGTCTTGATATACGTATCAAAGAAGTTTTTGTTACCAGTAAAGTGTCGGGAACATCCACTATCCATGTACTATTTATTTCTATTGGTAATTTCTTTATTTTCCTAAAAATAAGATTGTTAGACTTTTGAAACCCAAACTTTCTTAGATCCCAAAACTTCAGAAAGCAATATTTTAGGAATCCACAATTTCTTAGAAAAATAATCTTTATGAAAACCTAAAGACTGAATTTTTTTTAAACAACAATTTTATTCCCAATGTTCACCACACTAACACTTAGTGAAGAAGGGATAAATTTTAGTAACAAAATAATTATTACTAAAACCAGTTTTGAATGAGTATAACCAAATCCAGAATTATTCCTTAGAGGTTGAATTTGGGAATAAAACTTATCAAAGTTTCCTTACCTAAGGTAAATTTTGAAAAACACTTCCTCAAAGAAAAATATTTCTGACATTAGTCTAATAACTATGTTTTTATCCTCAAAAACATTATTTTTATCACAAGAGTTAGTCTCTAAAATATTTTTATTAGAAATTACTTTTTCTAGATCCTTAGAAAGTTTATCCTTCTTAGAATTAACTTCCTCAAGGTTTTTTAAAATAATTTCAAAATCATAAATTTTTTTATCAAGATATTTAGAATGATCTGATACTTCATTAGTAAGAATAGAAATTATATAATTTTCCTTATCAAGCATTTTCTTGACTTTAGAATTTTCATTCCCAAGAAGATTAGAAAACCTAGAAACTCCTTCATATGTAGGTAGAGTATTATCTTCATCAGAAGAAGATTCTTCATCCGAAGATTCATAATATTTATTGTCACTATAATTTTCATTCAAAGATACATTGGTTATAGATTCTACATTATGTACCTTGTCCATTAGACAATGATTTTCAATGGGTAATCTGGCTAGTAAACCAAGATTCTTCTGACCAAAAGATTCATACTTCGAGGTTTCATCAGAAGAGTCTCCACCACTAGCACTCTAGGTGTCATTAGCTTTCAAAAACATCTTTAGCTTTAGCTTTGTAGTACTTATTTATATTTCTCTCAAAAAAAAATTCATTTCTATACTTTTTCTTATACATAGGACAATTTGGCCTTATATTCCCGACTATTGTTCATTCATAACAAGTAGCTTCAGAGTCTTTCTTATCCTTTTTTTCTTTCTTCTTAAATATATACTGGAAGTATTTCTTTCTAACTATCGTGTTCATCCTTCGAGCAAGATTAGATAGCTCATTCTCAGAATGTTCACTTTCTCTAGATTCCAATAAAATAGTGACTTTCTTTGAATTAGATATTATAACCCTTTCAGGAGTCTTGACTTTAGTAGTAGTAAAGGCTACACTTCCATTTCCATTATTCTTCTTATTTAAATCAGCATCTCTTTTCATTATTTTCTCTTATTGAAGAAGAGTTCCAAAAACCTCATCAAGAGTAATCTGATATACTTTCCTATTCTGATCAATAGTTGTTCTCTTAGATTCCCACTCATTAGGCATGATGTCTATAATCTTGTCCACAAGTGCCTCATCATTTAATCCTTTCTCACCCATGTATTGTAAACTATTAACAATATTCCTAAACTGTTGTTGTACCTTACACACTAGTTCTCCATAAGGAAATAGAAATCCATGATATTCAGCTCTAAGAATAGCTCTTCTAGTTTCTATAAACATGGATGTACCAAAATGAGTAACCTCCAATTTCATGGAAATACAATTTGAATCTTCGCAAGAAGAAATATGACTATATATATTCCTAGTCATGTAACACAACAAAGTATTGTGTACCTTGTAGTTTAGTTGATATTCTGATTTTTCATGATTAGTAAAAGTTCTAACTTCCTTATCTGGAATCTTGTAATCTTCAGTTAACTTAACGACATTGTCCACTATAGTATTAATAAGAAAAGTCTTCATACGATCTCTCCAATATTCATAATCATTCCCATAAAATATAGGTGGTCTATTATGATTTAGATTTTCAATCGGACCAGCATTCATTCCTTCCATATAAAAGAAAATATCTTTCCACATAAACTTTTTAATATGAAATGTTTGTAAACAAGGATAAAAAGAATAAGCAAGGAAAAAAATTTAGAACAATGACAACATGATAAAGAAAAATTATATGCGAATATAAGTATTTCAGAGACCTCCTTTGATATGAATTGTAGGATAGAAATATTAATTTAGATGCTCAATTACAAGAGGGGGTGACTTTTATGTTTAAAAACTATCATTCATAGCCTTAAGGAAAACAATGTTTGACAAAGTTAAACAATGTAAAGTCACAAGACCTCTTAGTTCTAGAAACTTTCTAGGTTCTGGAAATATGATTTCGGAAATGAAACTTTATAAAATTTTATAAGGAAAATATTCTACCTTAAAGCATATAGAATCTTAATTATTAGAGTATACAAATGAACAAGAAATTATAGGAAGGTTATACATTCTTCCTTTATCAAAATATAACAAAATATAAACTTGAAACAAAACAAGTAACAAGTATGAAATATTTTAACCCAAAGAGAAGGGTATCCAATAACCATGGATAAAGGTCCCTTGATTTTAACTTTCAAGAAAGTATATCCTACCCACACCAAGGTAGGCACTCGATAGGAATATCGGAATCTATCTTTTTATCCTTACAATCCATTGAACTTTGAGGTAGTCGGCACCTCTGTCTTCCTATCCCCAGAAGTCCTCGAACTTTAATGTAGTCGACACCTCTATCATCCTATCCCCAGAAGTCCTCGATTGTACACAACAACAATCGATGTTGCCCGAAGAAAGTGGAACAAGATGTTTAGTAAGAACAAGGAATGAGATTATCTCTCTCTATAAATCACTTCAATAGCATGTAATCTCTAGTGATCAAAGTTGTCTCAGTTGTTTCAAATGAGCTCTTGTTTATAGGAATTTTCCCAACAGTTGACTCCCTCCTCCAATGGTTATATTTTCCTTGATTCTTGGAGGGACCTATACACGTGTCACTCAAACAATGGTTAATGAGAAAAATATTTCACGACATAATTTCATAACTATAACAGGGGTAAGTAAAATATGGTTGCTTAACAAAATACAAGTTTCCGAGTCAAAGGGAAAAAATAAAGTTTGGAGTCTAAGTAAATAAACACATGGAGATTGTAAATCATAAATATCTAGAGTCTATTATTCAAGGAATTCATAGCTTGAATTCTAAATATTTCAGAGTCTGAATTACAATTAATTCAAAGTCCATATTCTAAGGAATTTGGAACATGAATTCTGAATAATTCGGAGTCAGAATTCTGAGGAATTTAGAGTCTGAATTCTAAGGAATTCGGAGTTTAAATTCTAAGGAATTAAGAGTCTGAATTATGAAAAATTCAGAGCCTGAATTCTTCGGAATTTGGAACCTGAATTTCAGAGAATTGGGACTTCTAATTTTAGAGAATTTGGAATCTAAATTTCAGAGAATTCAGAATCTGAATTTCTGAAAACTCTATATCTCAGATTTTATAAAGTTCAGAGATTTTAGATGTGAAACCGATCATTACACTGTATAAATAAAAGGAGTTAGAAACAGAGAAACTATAACAAAAACAATGAAAACAAAGGTAAAAAAAATCCTTGGAGAAGGAAAATATTCCTTAATAAGATAAATCATAGGGGAAATAAAATTTTCCCTAAGAAAGGTTGTTTGTAATTTTTAAAACATGAAGGAATGAAAAATTCATAAGTAAATCTTATTAACTCAACAATTATTATGTGTATCAAAACTATATCCACATAAAGGGGAGTTTGAATTACTACATAAGTAAATAAATAGTGATTTCAGACATAATCTTGGAGTAAAACAATCAATGATGTTTGTGTAAAACCGAAAGAGTGGAAATTGAAATTTGAAATTCCCTTACCAATTAGGTAACATACCAAACATACACCCCATGAAAGAAGGATAAAAAATTATAATTTAAATACCCATAAATTAAAGTATATTAAACTTAGAATAAAATCATGGGTAGTACATACACCACACAAAAGCTAATAATTCCCAATATAGCATGAATCTCACGGGAATAAAAGTGAGATGAAAACCCTTACCATGTACTTTTCCTTGATCAAAGGTATTTTAACCTATTTTATAGTATTTAAATAATTCTTATTTAATTATATGTGAGCCTCATATATAGATATTATAACATATATGATCTTTTAATATTTCTTTGTTAATAATATTTCAGTAGTATCATTGTTTCGGGTGGTAACTAATTCATTTTACTTGATATGTTTTGTTATGTTAGTAATGTTTGATATGCATATGATTTATTTTATTCATATCCAAAATGAAATTGAGTTTTAAAAACATTAATTTTTATCATATAATTAAAATTATTCTTGAATGGTTACGATGGGGAATTAATTTCATCGCGTTCGTGGAGGCGGTAATCCGTACGTACACACGAGCAACAATATCATTATATTGATAGTTAAATCATATTTAATAGGATCTTATATCATATATAAATAATAATTAACATGTTATATTTATTATTTACATCATTTATACTCATCATTATACCCATCTAAATAATGAAGTGTTTGAATAACAAACTACACCATGACATGGAGACGGTAATCTGTACGTACGCACGTTTGGTGACATGTCATTCATAAGATGCATAAAATAATGAATATAGTTGTACCATATTTATAATAACATCATTGTATGTATAAGGTACTGGAGTTATTTTTTTTATGGGAATAACAAAGAAAGAGGAAGTGGAAGAAGAATAGAACATTGAAAGAGGTGGCGAAATTATTATCTCATCTTCAGGCGTTTCCTTTTAATTTGATCAAAAAGGATCCTTAGAATTTCACTATGATCAAATTAAGGCTTATAGGTCTAAGTGAGGATAGTTTAAAGGATATTTGGGCTGGTTTAGGAAGAGACAAATGGCTTTTGAGGGGTGATTTTGAGAGAAGGGGAAGTACCCTTTTATAAGAGAGGCGAGGGTCACTTTATGAAAATCTTGAAATATTATTTTATTATACTATCCTATTCAGTTTATAATGGCTCCAAAATGATTTATTTCTAGGATAAGGTGGTGATGGGTCTAAAACATCTCAACCAATAGGTTTTAGATAGGTTTATGACACCATATTAACCTTATCTTTTATATTTAACTCTTTGTTAAATAGTTTAACTCTTACCATGTATTCGAGTATTGTTATATTATATGGTTATTAATCATACTATAAATTAAAACAGAACAAAAAGTGGTTAATTAATTATTTATGTATTATTATATAAGTCCTTTGGCCAAACTTTATATTTTTGGGGCTATTATATCATTTAATAATATAGTATTTGTTTTAAAAAATACTTTATGTCAATTTGGACACTATTTAGTAATTGATTTTTGTGGATGTCATAAAAAAATTATTACTTCCCAAAATTTTTATTTAATCAACCATAACATGTTATATTAATCTATAAAATTAGTTTAATTCATCAATAGTCTCAATTTACTTTTATTTGGATATTTATAACATCAATTATTTCAACTTTTCATTAAAAAGGCAATTACTGCATCATTATTGTGTCATAAATAAATTTAATTATTTAATGTCGAAAAATTATAAATAAAATATCATTATCTAGGAAATATTTTTATATTTATAATTAATATTTATAGTCGAATTTCTCTTATGTATAACCCTATATCAAAAATGGTTTAGTTAATAAATTTTGAATTTAACACTTTTAGCGCTTCTTGAAATAAAATAATAATAAATTTACTAATATAATAAAAGTGAACCAAAAAGATAATATGTATTTCCTAAGGTTCATTTTGGTCGAAATAAACTTATCTAATAGAATTAGGACATGTGTTAGGGTAATAATAATATCATTTTTACCTTTAATTACTATATTTACTTTTAACAGTGGTAAATAAAAGTCAAAAGTTACTATTTACCATAAAATATTTTCAACTTGTTGAACCATATTTAACATATGGATATCAACCGTGTCTCTCAGATTTTTGAAATACTATTCACCGAAGTGGGAAAATTAAGTTTTATGAAAATTTGCTAACGTGCGTAGAAGGTGGGTAAAAGACGATAAAAAGTTCAATAAAATTTTATATATCTTATATTATTATAAAATGAATCCAATAAATTACATTGAATATATATAGGAATTATGTATCTATTTTTAAATAAAATAAATTTAAATAAAATAATTAATTATTTAAATAAAAAGTTGGTTTTAAACAATAACGCAGCATTTTTCACTATTCATCAAAAAATTGAATTTTTCCAGAAAAATACCAAAACAATTCACCCTAAGCTAATATTTATATTAAGAACCCAAAAATGAAGTCCATTTTGAAAAATAAAATTTATAAAAATTCAAAAAGTGGGTATTAGTATTCATAACGGGTAGTTTGATTTGTCGTGGTGTGCTAAAACTCCAAGTTGTGTACTGCGCAAGATATTGCATTATTCAAAGGGAAACATACCGTTGAAGCTTGGGGTGTTAAAAATTAAGACCTCACAGTCAATGTATTCTAGTGGGTACTCTATCACACACTCAATGTGTAGAGGATTCAGCACCATCGACTATAGAAAAGATGCACCCTCATGCTCTACCAAGGTCAATTGCAAGGAATATAACTACTCTTAAGCCTCATACACTAAGAAAACCTAGTACATCCTGATAAAATAATATTCTATATTGTTTCCCTTCCGTAGAGTATAGGCAATATAAAATTTACATTCCTATAGTAATTCCAAACAGCATCGCTATCTCATGTTCAAGTCTCTCTATGTAAAGACATACTTGAGACTTTGATGGTCTGAGTAAACCATAAAGAGATCCCCCAAGAAGGTAGTGCCTATACATACATGGGATGAAAACTACCATTGTCAGTGATATTTTCTGATTTTACTAGTTCTACTCATGTGTTACCAAGTACCTCAGCCAGTATGTGATTACTGCATGTCGCTGCATCAACACGCAGCTGATCCCAGCTCCTGAGGAATCACAATACACTACGTACTCCACACCATCCTCGAGTAGTCTCAACACAGTATCACTCATCGTCCATAGCCTCAACTCATCAAAATCCCTATGGCACTTCTTAAACGAGGTAAATGGGTTCTCTTTCCATGTTAGGGTGGTCATAGAGTCTTCAATTCTATAGAATTCTACAACAAACCTCTTATAGTACCACACCAAACCAAGAAAGCTACACACATCTAACACGCTCTTTAGTGTCTCACAAGAAATAAATACATATATATTCACTAGGACCATGGTGTAATGACCCGAAAATTTCAAGGAAATATTTTTTAAATACTTGGGAATTTTATGAGTCTGTGGCTTCTGATAGAACTTGATTCCGAGGCCCTGTGTGCCAAGAATCAATTTCCGAAGTTTAGCTTGGGTATGTTCAGTGGACGAATGAGCGGGTTTTTCTATCTTTTGAACCAGTGCTTGAAATTAAAATTTGAGGGCACCGATGAACTCGCAACGCCGGTAATTGCTTAACGATATCCTTACCATAGTTGCGTTTGCAATGGAGAGGAAGAAAATTTTAGGAGTTTATTTATAAAGTAAATAAAAAAATTTCAGAACAATTTTTATTTTATCAGGAGGTTATTCCCTCCAATGGGTAGTTAAGGGTGGGGCCCACAGCCACCTAACTACCCAAGTGTGGATCTGAGATAGGTGGGGCCCACACAAGCCCCACCATTTAATTTCCTCTAATCTCATTAAGAACGCCTCATTAAATTGGAAAACCCCCATTAAATATCAATCTCTCCACCTCAATCCATTAAATTATGTCAACCCATAATTTAATGAGGATCCTTCCTCTTTTCCCCCCTTTTTAATTAATTTCCAACGTGTTTAATAAGTTTGGACCTTCCTTCTCCCTTCCAAAATTGATTGTCAACACATTCTATTTAATGTGGTGAATTAATAATGGGAGAGTTACTTTGAGTGTATAATTAAATAATTGGAGGAACCAATTATTTTATTAAGGAGGAGAGCTTCGTTGTGCGAGGAAGAATGGGAGAACTCTTGAGGTTTTGGAAAAATGCTGGTTCCTCGAAGAACAACGACGCGCCACCAATACTCTTCTCCGCAACAAGAGAGGGGATGCTGCTTCCTCCTCGGTGCACTCCGACGACGCCTATGAACCCTTTCCCCATGACGTCGTCTACCGCGACATTGTCTACCACGACGCCTTCTACTGTGATGCCGACGTTCAACTTCATTTGTTGAGGTAGAGGGATTTATATAAATTTCTTTATGTGCTTTATACCCTCGGCATGGCGTGTAATTGTTGGGTGATGTTCTGAACAACTAAAATTGTGGGTGAGGACTAACGAACATGTCTGAACCCACTTCTATTTTGTTCTTGATGTGCGGAATAATTGGCGACGATGAAGCGGGTCCGAAATGGCAATTGGAGGCCTTCGCAGTGATGTATGGGTCCCGAGATGACTGCAGGCGCAGACGAGAGAAAAATCGGACCACCGGAATGATTTTGATGGCCCGCAGAAGCCCCCGTCAGCGCGGGTCGCCAGCGTGGTAGCGTCGGTAGCCAGCGGAGGCGGTGCCCCGGTGCGCCGCGGCTGAAGTCGCGGCGTTGAGGGCTAGATCCCGCAGCAGCGCTGGATCTATGTGGAACCGCGACGCCAGCCTAGCGCCGCGTCCGCAGAACAGAAGGGGGGTCGCGCCCCCCACTTGGCTCCCTGTTCGAGCCAGCGCACCCCCCCTGGCTGGGCCGGGGAGGGTCGCGTGGACTGGGCTAGACCCGGGTCGGGTCGACCTGGGGGGGTTGGGTCGGGTCAGACCGGGCCCATAGCCCCACTTCGGACCGTTTTCGGTATTTTTCCCATAACTTGAGCTACAGACCTATGATTGGAATACCGTCAGTTGTGTAGGAATCCTTGGATTGAGACGGAAATTTTGGTATATTACAATCAAGGTTTCGGCAAATTTTGTGTACGGTCGGGTCGGTTCGAACTCAAAACCAACCGGGCCCTTGGGGCGGAAACGCTTATAACGTAAGGACCAGAAGTCCGTTTGACGTGTCGTCAACTGCGTTGAAATACTCGTGATGAGACGGTCCTTTTTTCGTACTCCTCTTGAGGATTGGATGTATTTGGAGTATGGTCGGTTTGGTTTTAGCTTAAAAACTAACCGGGCACTTGGAACGGAAAATCCAATAACTCTCAGACCAGGCGTCCGATTGACGCACCGTCTATCACGTTGGGTTTATTTTGACAAGACGGAACTTCGGGATAAATCAACTTTGGACTTCATGAAATTTGATGTATCGACTCTCTTGCTCGAGGATTGAACCCTCCCAGAATCGAGAATGCAGTGTGCGGAAACCCTAGAGGTGGCTGCGACTGCGACGATGATGACTGAACTTGGATCCTCCGTGGGTTTGGTAGCGAGGACAACTGTACCTGGATCCTCCGTTGGTTCGGCAGTGACAAATATCGTACTAGGATCCACTATGGGTTCGATGGCGATGACTACTGTTCTTGTATCCTACATGGGTCTAGCAGTATTGACCTCTGTACTTGTATCATGAGTGGGTCTGGAAGAGTAGCTGGTCTTGTATCCTATGTGGGTCCGACAGCTTAGCTGGCCTTGTATACTATGTGGGTCTAACATCTTAGATGATTCAGTGGATACATCTAATCATCTCTATCGCTATACAAAAGTTGTATACCTGTGTGAGCTGAGTCTTGACTTCAATCTTTTTAATCGATGTGATTGACTTTCTCTCATGTGTGGACTGGGTTGTGTTTTCCTGTGTGGACTGGGTTGTACTTGGGCTTGAGAGTTGGAGTCGTTTTTTAATTGATGGTATATGTATGGGAATATACCTAAGTAGAGTTGGTTGATACTTCGTGATTGTATCTTTCCTTTGTGGTTTAACCTTCATGGATTCTGAGAGACCTTCGGGGGTCTCGGGGGTCCCTACTGAGTATCATATACTCACCCCTGTACGGTCTATGCCCACACTACATTGTGTTGGATGCATACGGGCAGACAACACTAATCGAGGTGGAGGCTTGTGGAGTTGGGCGGTACCCAGAGGTGGACCACTTGACGGGACAAACACGGAGTAGACGGCCAGAACCGAGGAGCTGAGGAGACTATCTGTACCCACCCTTCAGGTGGTATTCCCGGAGGATGACTCAGTGTTGAGGTTTTACTTACTGCTGTTGTACTTTCCTTTCAGTTGTACTGTACTTTCAGTTGGGTTTGAATACTGGCCCATTTACTTTTCAGCACATACCTTGTACCCAGTTTTTACTTAGTGCTTACTTCAATTGTGTGCTATGTTCTATTTTTGTTTACTATATAAAATTAAATGCCTACCCTTTTTCGGGATTTACGCCTTTGGTGCTAGTCGCCATCCCCTATCCTATGAAAGACAGGCTTTGGGTAGTCATGGCATGGGCCCCGAGGACGGGTCGTGACAAATTGGTATCAAAGGAGTCAGTTCTACCGCAAAACTCATGACACTGATCTTTCCTTTCTATGAAGCAATAGTGTTAAGAGTATTTAGTGTGGTTTTCAGTCCTGGGAGTCCAGTGTTGGTGCGGCAGCTGACGTATCCATACACCAGGGCTCTGACCTTTGATTTCCGACTCCGTGCACGAAAACACTAATTGTGTGTGTGTTTACTTTTAAAAGTTTTCTTTGTGATATCTTTGTTTCAACTCACCAGGTATACTTTTTGACCATGGCACACCTATTTCTTTTCAGGATGGTCCCACGAAGGCAGCCTGCCAGGGTTCCTAGTTACGTTTAGGATGGAATCCCACCGAGTGACGATGCCTCGGTGCAGGGCCCCATTACAGCAGAGGCACCATCCGTACCACTACCCACTGAGCCACCGATGCTACCCACCCCAGTGGCGGAGATTGTATGCCATTTGAGCGCGTTGCACGAGTTTCAGAGACAGAGGCCTCCCAGGTTCCGTGGAGAGATGGATCCTCAGGTAGCCGAGGATTGGCTGGAGGCTATCTTTAGAGTCTTCAGATTGGTAGGGACACCAGCAGACCTCATGGTGATCCTTGTCGTGAGGCTCTTGCACACAGTAGTAGGTAGATGGTGGAGCCTGATTCTCAAGGTGCACGACGAGGCATCTCTACTTTGGATGGATTTCGAGAGCCTCTTCTGCTTAGAGTTCAATCTAGCCACCCTCTGTGTGGTGCGCATCCAGGAGTTACTGCAGTTGCGGAAGGGTAGCATGACAGTAGCCCAGTACTTAGTGAGATTTACCGAACTCTCGCATTACTCCACAAATATGCTACGGGATCCATTCTTCCAGGCCTAGACCTTTGAGCATGGACTGAGGCATGAGATCAGAGCTTCGACGATTCCCCTCAGCATCCCGACGCAGGCGGGGGTGCTGGAGCGAGCCCTGTTAGTGGAATGCTTTCTCGCCGAGCAGCCATCAGCAGCGAGACCCACCGTAGGACAGCACGGAACAGAGTCTTCTACAGCCGGCAGTTGACAGATGACGCAAGGATCCAAGCGGGCCAGGCCGTCATGTGGGAGACCTCAGGATACAGGTTCGGCTGTGTGGGGAACACGACACAGAGCTAGCCATACAAGGAGCATACCGTGCTATGCATGCAGTGGGCAGGTCCACATGGCTCGTGACTGCCCGACCCGCCATGCAGACAAGTAGCAGACAAAGGAGGGACCTCCCAGGGAGAGGTAGAGGTTTGACCATGGCGGTCCGCAGGGAGCAGGCGGACGAGGCAGAGGAGCTGGACGAGCAGCGGGTGGTGGATGACGCTTTGAGGCTCTACCACCACCACCCCTAGGTGGTCCACCCCGACCACAGGTAGCTGGCGGGCAGAGGTAGGATCATCTACAGGAAATGGAGGCTTATGACCACGGTGCACCCAAGATGATTCGAGGTACTATCTATGTCTACTACACCCTTGATGTAGTTCTTATAGGCACATGTGAGAGTCATTCTTTTATTTTCACTGCCCTTGTTTGGATCTCAGAGATTCCGACAGTGTCGTTGGCTCGATCCTTACGGCTAGAGACTCCTACGGGAGTAGACTCGACGATTACACACTGGTCTCGGTAGTGTGATCTTACTCTAGGAGGTGAGAGATTCGGCTGGGATCTTCTCATAGTGGCGTCGAGGCCTTACGATGTCATCTTGGGTATGGACTGGTTATCTACAGTCCATGATCAGATCGACTGTATTAGGTGCAAGGTGTGGTGTGTCTGCACGGATTAGACCAGGTTCACCTTCACCGGCGAGAAGGGAACCTTTGCAGCACAGGCTGGACTTACGTAGAGGAGAGGGGCAGCTGATCACACATCTGTTGGCTAGTGTCATCCTCAGAGCAGTTGACGTGTGATGTCCGAGATTTCCTATTGAGGTGGATCAGTATGCGGACGTTTTTTCTGATGATGTTCCAGGACTATCTCCTCATAGAGAGGTAGATTTCTATATAGACATGTACCCCAGGACATCACCGATATCTATTCCAGCATTTCAGATGGCTCCCACCGAGCTTCGTGAGCTTCGGGTATAGCTGGAGGACTTACATGGGAAAGGTTTTATCTGACCCAGTGTTTCACCCTGGGCTTCTCCGATTCTATTCGCCAAGAAGGTGGATGGCGGCATGCGACTATGTGTTGACTACCATTGCCAGAATCAGGTGACCGTGAGGAACAAGTATCCTCTTCCGAGGATTGATGACCTCTTTGATCAGCTCAAGGGGTCACGATGGTTCTCAAAGATAGAACTCGGGTCGGGCTATCATTAGCTCCGAGTTTGGGATGAGGATGTGCAGAAGATGGCCTTCAGGTGTCAGTATGGCCACTATGAGTTCTCGGTCATGCCCTTCAGTTTGATCAACTCTCCAAAAGTGTTCATGAGTCTCATGAATAGGATCTTCCAGCCTTACCTCGATCAGTTTGTCATAGTTTTCATTAACGACATACTGATTTACTCGACTACAGAGGAGGAGCATGCCTACCACTTATGGGTTGTACTGGATACACTCCAATAGCACCAGCATAATGGTAAGCTCTCGAAGTGCCAGTTCTTTCTTTGAGAGGTTCACTTCCTGGGGCACGTCATCTTAGAGGTGAGAGTTGCAGTGGATCCTGCGAAGGTCGAGGCGGTACTTTCTTGGGAGCCACCCAGGAGCGTGACGGAGGTGCGGAGTTTTCTAGGTCTGAAGGGGTACTATCTGAGGATTGTGACAGACTTTTCCAGATTTGCAGCACCACTCACAGCTTTGACGAAGAAGGGGAAACCCTTCGTGTGGTCAGACAGATGTCATCAGACCTTTTAGAAGCTGAGGCAAAGATTGACCAATGCGCCCATCTTGTGGGTGAAAGAAGAGGGCGTAGGGTACGTAGTTTACTACGATGCATTACGGAAAGGACTCAGGTGTGTCCTAATGCAGGAGCGAGCAGTGATCGCTTACGGTTCACGGAAGTTGAGGCAAAAAGACCAGAACTATGCTAACCATGACCTGGAGTTAGATGGAGTGGTCTTCGCACTGAAGATGTGGCGACACTATCTGATGGGAGAGCGCATTACAGTCTACTCTGACCACTAGAGTCTCAAGTACATTTTCTCACAAAAGGACATGAACCTGAGATAGTGGTGATGGCTCGAGTTCCTCCAGTATTATGACTTTCAGATTGTGTATACTCCTTGGAAGGGGAACGTTGTGGCTGATGCTCTTATTAAGAGATTAGGCTTTCAGCTACTTGGAGAGGCGACAAAGAAATTAGCCACTTTGCAGATATCCTTCATAGATAGAGATGGGGAAGCCTATCTGTAGTCCCTCATAGTCACTCCTCCACTACTTCAGCGGGTCAGAGAGGCACAGCGTGGGGACGTTGACTGCGAGGCACGACATGCTCAGATATCCTCAGGGGTGGCACTCGATGGATTTTCTGAAGGCGGGGAGCATGCCATCTTCTTCAGGGGTTGTACCATGGTACCAGTTTCACTATAGGAGGAAGTTTTGATGGAGTTTCACACTTCCCCACTAGAGGTACATCCTGGAGTAGCGAAGATGTACCAGGACCTCAGACGACAGTACTGTTGGCCGGGTATGAAGAAGTCTATAGCAGAGTTCGTTTCCCGATGCCTCACTTGCTAGCATGTGAAGGCGGAGCACAAGGTACCAGTAGCCTTGGTACAACCCTTAGAGGTCCCGAAGTGGAAGTGGGATGGGATATCCATAGATTTCGTTATGGGGATTCCATATACTTCCAGAGGACATGACTTCATCGGGGTGATCGTAGACTGACTAACCAAGTCGGACCACTTCCTACCAATCAGAGAGTAGGGCTTAGTGGAGATCTTGGGACGCCTCAACGTCCAGGAGACCGTACGACATCATGGTGTTCCATCATCTATCATCTATGATAGAGACACTCGTTTTAATTCCTAGCTTTGTAAGGGGTTACAGGAGGCTTTTGGGATGCAGCTACACCTGAGCACTGCCATTCACCCTCAGACGGATGGATAGACGGAGAGGACCATTCAGACACTCGAGGATATTCTTCGTGCATGTGTCCTTGACTTTGGTCATAGCTGGGAGGATCACCTACCCATGGTGGAGTTTTCGTACAACAACAGCTACCACTCCACCATCGGGATGGCACCATACGAGGCACTGTACAGCCGACCTTACAGATAACCTATGTGTTGGATTGACCCTGGGGAGTCGGCACTCGTAGAACCAGAGATGGTGAAAGCTATGATGGAGAAGGTGCAGATCATCCAGGAGCGGATGAGGACTGCACAGAGTAGATAGAAGTCCTATGCTGATAGGAGGCGGAGACCACTGGAGTTCGAGAATGGCGACCACGTTTTCTTACAGGTCTCACCTCGACGTGGAATACGGAGATTTGGCCAGGGAGGCAAGTTATCTCCGCCCTTCATCAGACCATTCTAGGATCTCGGTAGGGTAGATGAGGTGGCTTACCACCTGGCCCTTCCACCTCAGTTGCACCGGGTGCAAGACGTCTTCCACGTATCTCAACTGAGGAGATATGTGCACGACCCGATGCATATCATCAACCACGGGGAGCTGGACATCGATGATGGGGTGAGTTTTTCGGAGGTCCCGGTGGAGATCAAGGATCGATAAGAAGGGGTACTACGTGGACGGTCGATTCCTCTGGAGCGCATTCGTTGGTGGTATGGGAACCTCCAGGAGATCACATGGGAGCGGGAGGCTCATATGCATGCTCAATACCCCCATTTGTTTCCATAGATTATGTTGTAGCTTTACGGGGATGTAAAGCCCTGTGGTGGGATTAATGTAATGACCTGGAAATTTTAATGAATTTTTTTTAAATTACTTTGGAATTTTACGAGTCTGTGGCTCTTGATGGCAATTGATTCTGAGGCCTGGTGTGCCCGGAATCAATTTCTGAAGTTTAGCTCAGGTACGTTCAGTGAACGAACGAGTGGGTTTTCCTATCTTTTGAACCGGTGCTCGGAATTAAAATCCGAGGGCACCTATGAACTCGCAATGTTGGTAATTTCTTAACGCGATCTATACCATAGTTCATTCGCAATGGAGGAGAAGATAATTTTGGGGGATTATTTAAGAAGTAAATAAAAAAATGTCGGAACAATTATTATTTTATCAATAGGTTATTCCCTCCCATGGGTAGTTAAAGGTGGGGCCCATAGCCACCTAACTACCGAAGTGTGGAAGTCAGAGATTTGGGTCCCACACAAGCCCCACCATTTAATTTCCTCTAATCTCATTAAGAACCCCTCATTAAATTGGAAAACCCCCATTAAATGTCAATCTCTCCACCTCAATCCATTAAATTATGAAAAACCATAATTTATGAGGATAATTCCTGTTTTCCCCCCATTTTAATTAATTTCCAATGCGTTTAATAAGTGGGTACCTTCCCTCTCCATTCATTAATTTATTTTCAACACATTTTATTTAATGTGGTGAATTAATTATGGGAGGGTTACTTTGCATGTATAATTCAATAATAGGAGGAACCTATTATTTTATTAAGGAGGATAGCTTCGTTGTGCGAGGAAGAATGGGAGAACTCTTGAGGTTTTGGAAGAACGCTGATTCCTTGAAGAACAATGACATGCCACCAATCCTCTTCTCTGCGACGAGAGAGGGGTCACCGCTTCCCCCTTATCGCACTCCGATGATGCCTATGAAACATTTCCCCATGACGCCGTCTACCACGATGTTGTTTACCGCGATGACGATGTTGGTCTTCATTTGTTGAGGTGGGGGACTTGTATTAATTTCTTTATGTGATTTATACCCTTATAATGGCGTGTAATTGTTGGGTGATGTTTTGAACCACTAACGCGGTGGGTGCGGACTAACGAAAAAGTCTAAACCCACTGCTATTGTGATCTTGATGTGCGAAATAATTGGCGACAATGAAGTGGGACCGAAATGGAGATTGGAGGCCTTCACAGTGATGTACGGGTCCCAAGACGACCATAGGCGCAGATGGGAGAAAAATTGGACCACCAGAATGACCTCGGTGGCCCGCGGAAGCCCCCGGCGGCGCGGGTCGCCAGCGCGGCGGTGCCGGCGGCGGCCGGCAACGGCCGGCCGCCTGGAGGCGGCGGCAACCCATCGAACTGGTGGTAGTAGCCCACCGTAGCTGAAGTCGCAGCGGCGAGGGCTCGATCCCGTAGCCACACAGGATCCAGGGGGAACCGCGGCGCCAACCTGGCGCCGCGTCCGTGGAATAGAAGGGGGGTCGCGCCCCCCGTTCGGCTCGCTGGCCGAGCCCGCGCACCCCCCCTGCCGGGCCGGGGTGGGTCACATGGACCGGGCCGCGCCCAGCTGGGCCGAACCCGGACCCTAGTCAGTTCGAACCGGTCGGGCCGGCCCGGGGGGGGGGGGGGGGGGGCGGGTCGGACCGGGCCTAGACCCCTACTTCGGACCGTTTTTGGTCTTTTGCCCATAACATGATCTAAGGACCTTCGATCGATGCACCGTCAGTTTCATAGAAATCTTTGGATTGAGACGGTCATTTCTATATATTACACTCAAAGGTTTCGGAAAAGTTTGTGTATGACCGGGTTGGTTCGAACCCGAAACCTACCGGGCCCTCGGAGCGGAAACGCTTATAAATTAAGGACTAGACGTCCGTTTGACGTGTCGTTATCTGTGTTGAAATTCTCTTGATGAGACAGTCCTTTTGGATTACTCCTCTTGAGGGTTGGACACAGCTGGAGTATATTCGGGTTGGTTTCAGCTTAAAAACCAACTGGTCCCCTGGAACGGAAAAGCCAATAACTCTCACACTGGGCGTCCGATTGATGCACCGTCTGTCGCGTTGGGTTTCTTTTGACGAGATGGAACTTTGGGATACATCAACTCTGGACTTCGTGACAGTTGATGTATCGAATCTCTTGCTCGAGGAGCAGACCCTACCGGAATCAAGCATGCTGTGTGCGGAAAACAGAGAGCTTGTTGTGACTGCGACGATGACGACTGCACTTGGATCCTTCGTGGGTTCGGCAGTGAGGATGATTGTACATGGATCCTCCGTGGGTTCGGAAGTGACGAAGACCGTACTAGGATCCTCTGTGGGCTTGACGACGATGACTACTGTTCTTTTATCCTACGTGGGTCTGGTAGTATTGACCATTGTACTTGTATCTTGAGTGGGTCTGGCAGAGTAGCTGGTCTGGTATCCTATGTGGGTATGACACCTTAACTGGTCTTGTATCCTATGTGGGTCCAATAGCTTATATGATTCAGTGGCTACATCTGATCATCTCTATCGCTATACAAAATTTGTATACCTATGTGAGTTGAGTCTTAACATCAATTGTTTTCATCGATGTGATTGACTTGATTTCCTGTGTGGACTGGGTTGTGTTTTTCTGTGTGGATTGGGTTGTACTTGGGCTCGAGAGTTGGAGCTATTTTTTAATTGATGACTTAGGTATATGTGTGGTCATATACCCAAGTAGATTCGGTTGATACTTTGTGATTGTATCTTTCCTTTGTAGGTTACTCTTCTTGGATTCTGAGAGACCTACGGGGGTCTCGGGGTCCCAACTGAGTATCGTATACTCACCCCTACACGGGCTATGCCCACACTACGTTGTGTTGGATGCAGATGACAGATAGCACTGATTGGGTTGGAGTCTTGTGGAGTTGGGTGGTACCCGGAGGTGGACCACTTGGTGGGACGTACACGGAGCGGACGACCGGACCCGAGGAGTTGAGGAGACTATCTGTACCCACCCTTCGGGGGGGATTCCCGGAGGACGATTCGGTGTTGCTGTTTTAAATACTGCTGTTGTACTTTCCTTTCAGTTGTACTGTACTTTCAGTTGGGTTTGTATACTGGACCATTTACTTTTCAGCACATACCTTATTCCCAGTTTTTACTTAGTGCTTACATCACTTGTGTGCTCTGTTGTGTTTTTTTTATATAAAAGGCAATGCCTTCCCTTTTTTGGGATTTATGCCTTTGGTTCTAGTTGCCAACCCCTGGCCTATGGAAGGCGGGCTTGGGGTAGTCACGGCACGGGCCCTGAGGATGGGTTGTGAAACATGGATAAACCATTATCAAATATTAAATTCACATAAAAGTGATCCCCAGTTATCCAAAAAATGGCACGTAGATATCTTTCCATAATGTTGGTGCTCTAGAAACAAATCTTGGACCATCCTCAAGTTCTATGCACCTCTTCCTATGATGTAGAGTAGAAAAGTATGTCATTGATAAAGATAACAACAAACTTTTCCAATTACTGTTGGAAAACCTAGTTCATCAAAGACAAAAAACCCAAGTGGGGGAATTCGTTACACCAAAAGAAATCCCTAGGTATTCATAGGGTCTATAATGACATCAAAATACCAACTTTTGAATATCAGCCTCGCGAACCTCAGTCGATGGTAGCCAAAATTGAGATCAATCTTTGAGAACCATCTTGTTCCTCACAACTAGTCAATTAGGTCATCAATCCTCAACAAGTGGTACTTGTTCTTTATTTTGGCCTTGTTTAGGTGATGATAATCCATGCAATGTACCAAGATTTTATCCTCCTTTTTCACGAACAACACTGGAGAAGTCTAAGGGGACACACTGGGCCTAATGAAACCTTTCTATCAATGGTGATCCAACTAAAACTATAGCTCTAAAATTTCTATAGGGGCCATCTGATATAACTTAGAAGATATCGAATCTATTCCAATATGAATGTTAATGAAAAACTCCACCTCCCACCTTGGAGGTAGTCTCAAAATTTCCTCGAGAAAAATATCTATATAATCCTCTACAACTGAGTGAATTTAGATGAATGAAGATCCTGCTGCACCAAGGGATATACGTACTAACAGATGGGTGTTGGGTTTCATCATTCTTATCATTGAACCCACTTGTCTCACCAGGATATCTCTCTAACCCATAATGGTGAATCGCATCCCATCAGTGTGTTGACATCTGACTTGTCTATGGTGATAGTCAATCTGGGCTCGGACCATGGACAACCAACCCATACCTCAGATGATGTCATAGGATTCCATCATGATGACCAAAAGGTCCCATGTTAACCTCCCTTCACCAAGTTGTATCTTGAACTATTGGAAGATAAAAGATAAGAAGAAAAATTCCCTTTAGGAACCCCAAGATGAATCTACTGGGAAATCACCTCAACTAAGAGCGCCAAATATTAGACCAGGAGTAAAGAGATTATGGAATTAATGGAACTTGTTTCTAATAATACAAATCAAAGATCATAAAACACATAGATCATTCCTCGAATCATATTTTTCGATGTACGATCATAATCCTCCAAATCCTGCAACTGTCTATGGCCCTCATTGCCATCTCCTGGAGCCAGATGTGGGACTCATGATGGTGGTGGTTGAAGGATATCATAGCTTTGTCAACTACTGATAGCTCTTCCTTCCCCTATTATATATCCACCTCCCTAGGGACAACCCATCCCATGCATGGGATATCCCTGATCATGATGTTTCCTCAATATTGGCAGTCTATTAGCTATCTTCATACACTGCTAGGCATGTCTGGTTGGGAAGTATCTCACTATGTGACCTCACTCATCACAATTATGGATCCATCCCTCTATAGTATTACATAATGATCTACATTTCCGCTGACCACATACCTCATTCTAATCATGGGGTGTTATCCTATGTCATGATCCTAGCACCTAACATCTTTAAGATGCTGCAGATGAATCATCCATGTGACACCCACTGCCATATCCACCTATCTAGAATCCCTATGACATAAATATATATATTACTATCACCCTCTCCATCACCCTAGAAAGGTGGGTATGCACAAGGTCACCAAACTATCATGGATCTCTCTGTGGAGTCACTTCTAAAACTTCTGTTCTTGGAAGCATCCATCCCAAATCATGTCAAGGGAGTACTGCATACTTTTTTTCAAAATCATTGGGTACTCATCCACCATAATACCTCTATATAGAAGCTCTAGTAGATCCTAAATTTGGAATTAGTTCAATAAGGATGGGTAGTAATCCTAATAGAACAGCTGCTAAAATTTGTTCTATGAGATTTCTGACACATCATGCATCTACGCAACAAGGCTCCACCAGAACCCAACTGTTCTATGTAAAATGATAACTAATTGTAAAACAACATGAATTTTTCGAGGTCCAAAGAGCTTAAAGATATAGACCACCAACTCTATCCAATCCTCGACTACCTAAGGATCAAGATCACCATGGATCCTTAGTGGCCTCTGGTGGTGGAACAAGAGAATAATTCTAAGCCTTCAGGCATCCTCTGCCAACTCTAATAGGATGATATGCTATGAAATAAGTGTAGATTATACTACTTTCCCAAATAATGTATGGGGGTCACATGATGGACCCTAAACCGAGTCTTTATCACTCATTAGATCGTCATCATTATCCGGAATTGGTATCCTGGATGGATGTTGTCATGGATGCCTCCGATGATTTTTCAAGATGTACCATAGTTAAATGGGAATATATATATATATATATATCAGCGATGGGGAGATAACTCAATATAGACCCTAAACTACATGTTGAGTATTTACCACCTATACCAGATAAGAAGACTCATCCAACCACAAGAAGATAAACGCGTAAAACATGTGGCATACCTTAAATGCCTTCACCTCTCCTGGAAAGAGCATATCAAAATCCATGGTGTAGATACATAATAATAATAAACATATTCTCATTTAATAGTATCCCAAATGATAGAGTAAGGGGATATATATATCACATCTCATCCTAGGAAGAATAGTATCTAACAGTTCCATAATTCGATCAATAATGCCTATTGTCTCACACATTTTCCCAAAAGTAACCACCCAAGTCAAACCATGACCCATCACTGTATATAATAGTTGAGTGGGAAGAAACTAAAAGTATAGGACTCTCACCCTAGTATATTAGGGGGTTACACTCTATAAATATCAGTATATTACCTGCACCCATGCTGATGTGGTTCCACTCTGGTGCCATGAAGACATATGCCCTATCTGAGAGGGGGTTCCACTCGGTGGGTAGAGGACTAGGGGTTTCACTTTATAGTCTAAGAAACATGCCCTTGTTTGAAAAGGGGTTTGAACTATATAGGTTGAGGACCAAAGTTTGGTGGGATAAGGAGTTCCACTATAGTCATCGATGTCCCGCACCCTAGTGCGTTAGTGTGGTTCCACTCAAAAAGTAGATATAGAGGACCCACACCCATTCTGATGGGGGGTTCCACTCTAATCATTAAGTAACCACACCCTATCCAATATGGGGTTCCTCTTGGAAGAATCCTCTCGTGAGCCTTCTGGATCACTACCGGAATCTGGCATTGCCTCAGCAACCACTATTCCCAGAACATTTAACATCGTATCTTAGAAGCCAAAACTGAAGGCACCATAAAATTATATGAGGGAAAATACTCAGTATAGGCTACTCATGGGATAATATATGAGTCCAAATTAAGGATATATAAACCTTGAAGTTTCTTCAAATGAAAACAAGGGGTACACAACATTTGAGGGGACGCACACGACGTGTGGTCCCACTCCACCACCCGGTCGTATCCTCAGTTGGCACACGAATCTCAACCCATGTAGTTGTAAATTCCATGTAGATAGAATACATATTGTTTCCATGATAAAGGGGCCTATTTCATGTCATTATGGACATGTTCATGCACTAACCTTGTGTCTTTGTACTTTAGTACATGGCATGTTGCTTCACACGGGGTGCCTCCGATGTGAACTACCCATGTCCATGTACATGGGTACACTATCATGAACCTGGCCATGTACATTCATATGGGATCCCATCCATGTGTTGCAACAAATTTTTTTTCCATTTGGGGAAGTGGTACACAGTGTGTAGGAGGGTTACATGTCATGCCATCCTTAATATATCACGAAATCCAAGATTCCACACTCAAAGGGATACATGCAGTGTGTCCATCCGAGTACATGGAATGTAGTCTATATTTTCAAGGAATATCATATTTTTTCGTCATTCATCAATTGAATCCACACAGCTTCAATTTTAGCTTTAGTTTCACTCGGGATTTGTGGATCTTGACTGAATTTATCGCCTCTGGAAACCGTTCGCTGGAAAATCAAATTCTAGTAGATCATTGATGAAGTATCATTTATCACATATGCATGGGATCCTCCACTCATTGAATATTCATTCTCTGATCATAAAAACATTCATTTTCCATTGAAAAATCCCAGATCTATGATCATTTTTTCAATGCTCCCATTTCTCACAGAACCGTTACAATTATGGGGGTTTGATTGGGCTCAGTACCACCCTGGAATGTCGAATCAGGATCGTGGTGTCCAACAGGTGAAGAATGTGAAGAATAAGAGGGGTTAAATCACAATAAAAAAGTTTAAACATATTTTTTCAAGATTTATTCATCCAGGGTCAATAACAGTAATCCAAGTTTGAAAAACATTGAAAACCCAATTAAAATTGATACTTGGGCGCATGTAAAGGCTGAAATCGGCACATATCGATAAAACATGGATCATCCAAATAAATATATTTAATAAAAAGGTCAAAAATAACCAATTTACATTATCTAACTAGATATTAGGTTGTTTATAACCGAATAATTCATTTACCAATGATCGAAAGAAGTCGTTGCATTCATTGCATCCCGATCTGCTCCAATCCGGAATTTTGTCACCATCTGATGTGATTCTCCAATAATGGATGAAGTACTAGATTAAGAATTATCTAAGAGTTTATGTGGATAATCCTAGAGGATTTTCCATGGAGTAATTTATATATAACATTTGTTGCATTAAAATGATCCAATTAAAAAATTAATTAATTAATTATTTCATTGAATGTACCACCAATGAGAGAGGAGTTTGAACTCCCCAAACCGACCCATTTTAGGTCATGACTAGGGTAAAAAATGGGTTATGTACTTAAGATTGGTCATTGGATTATGATTTAGTATTCCATTTAAGAGTTATCCTATTTTCTTTTAGAAGTTATAGACAAAAAATATAAAATATTTTTAATATTTTTATAATATTAATTCTCAGAACACCGGGCCTCAGAATCGCATGATGTATTAACACCAAGATCTAGAAAAACATATAGAATTATTTAAAAGAATTATATGTAAAAACTGGGTCTTTATAGTTAGACTTGTATTAGAGGGTGTCGTATGTCTTGGATGACTTGTATGGGTGTCGTCGCGAAAGTCAGCGGACATGTCTAGGGGTCATCGTGAGAGCTAGATAACATACTTGGAGGGCATCGTAAAGTTTTTATTTCTTGTTCAGGGTATTTCATTAAAGCAATTACACATGCCATGAGACTATCTTGATAATTACCTAACATGTAATGATTCCTCCATATGATATGGGTGACATGTCTAGAGGACATTTTGAGGCCTAGATGGTGAGCCTAGAGGGTTTCATCAGACTTGGGTGGAATGCTCGATGAGTTCCATGAAACTTTCTCTGACATGACCTTGGGAATTCACATGATCCAAACAGTATTAAGAAGGACTATCACATGACTTGGTTGACATTTCCTCATGTTTTCTCATGATCCAGGTGGTTTATGCGATGTGTACGAAGATTAACATATATGTTCTTCATATAAGTCTCCCATATTTTGGTCTTTGTTCTATAATTTTATTTTATATGCCTTAGATTTATTTAGTGTGAGCTTGTTTTATGTCTCAAATGTTTTAAAAAATGTGTGTGATGTCCTTCGCGTAACCCTCTATAAGTCATCCACATGATCTATGAGTTATCATGGGAGTGTCTATGTATGTTTCATGATCGCTCTGGTTGTTCCCTAGATTTTACCAAATAGAAAAATTTCCTTGTCATGTGATCTATCATTCCAAGAATCTGCTTTGATGCCCAATTGTGCTGATGCAAGGTTATAAGGAAAAGTATGTCCATATGTGTATGGACACTTTTTCGATGTTCTTATGTGGGATTTATAGGCCTCCCCACCATATTTATTCACCACATTGCATGATTTCTATTATTAAAATCTAGGTTGGATTCGTTGGAGAGATTTGGCATCATGCGTCTTCACAGGGTTTTTCCATAGGTTATTCTAGGGGTGTTGCAAGATTTTAAGTGACTATGAGATCATCCTATAAACGCCCCATTTTTGTATTATGGGAAATTAATGGGGTCTTTTAAAATTATGTATACATGCCAAGGGACTTTCATGTTGTCAGGCCAACTTGTCTATATACTTTTGCGAGATCTGGATTCCTGTTGAAAGGCCTTCACGTGATCTTTGGTACTTTTTCTTGGATATTCCAAGAGACATGGATGGAATTATAGAGGCTTTTCATAGATCATCCAAGAATTTATAGGGGTATTGTGAGATCATGTTTATGTGTCACATGTGTTTTATGACAGCCATAGGCTCACTACTTTTCCATTTTATTTTCTTATTTTATTTTTCAATGGATTAGGTATTTTTTAATCTTAAAAGACTATTGTTGGGGAAAATCAGTATCCTCATAGGTGATGTGCTATGTGACCAACAAAAGGGAATGTGGTGGTGAAAAAAACTTCATGGATAGACCCTTCTACTTATTTTCAGAGCTAAAGGAGAAATGTGATAATACCTGGACATGTATGAAGCATTTTGAGTGATGGGGGTGACATGCTAGTGGGTGCTTGAGCAACCAAGAAGACATGTCATCGAGGATTCCATGTTATCTCATGGGATGTATGGGTGTGTCATTTTAATTTTATGATAGCAAGAGTCACCCTTCATTCACCATTTTATTTTACAATGTTTTGGGATCTCATGAGGTTTTATGTGTTTTTTTTGAAGACAATAACTCTACCTATTTGTGATGAATTTCATGACATTTTCACCTAAAAGTGCCTCCCACCATTTGGATATTTTCCTTATATTTTCCTAGTATTTTTATATGGTTTTTTAGGTGCCTACTATTTGACAATCCTTCTGACTTGGGATGCTCATCTGACAGCTACTATGTGGTCATTGAATATCTGGGACACCTTATCATGAGAAAAAGGGCTTTACAAAGGGGAAAAAAGGATCTTCTACAAGCTATGTGTTGTGTGTCACAATCTGCATGACCTTCCATGATACACATGATCACATTTCTTCTGGAGATTCACGTTATCCGTGTGATCATGGCTAGATTCTTCTTCCATTGTTATCTGGGGAAAATAATACATATATTTAGGTATTTATTCAATTTTTAATTTTTCAATTATAATCTTTCATGCTTTAAAAATCCCCCACCCCCCTCAGGAACAACATCTGTGAGGACAAGGACTCTATTTTGAGTAAAGGAAATGCCCATTTGAGGATTTAGCATTGTCTCTAATTAGTGTCTTAGTTTATGTTTAGTCTGCATGGAAATGTTTTATATTCCATTTTATTACCTATAAATAGGGTATTGTAAAGAAATTCCGTCACTAGCTACTCGACTCTCGAGAGATCCCTCACCATTCTTCTATTTCATAGCCTCATCACTATACTTTCTTGTAAGAACCAATCACAAGACCTCGTCGCAAGTTTATTTTCAGATAAATGCTTCATAAGACTTCCTTTTCAAAGTTCCATCTAAAATAAATTAATAGACTTATCTTGAAAAAAAATTTGAACTTTGTTTTTCGTGGCTTCAAGATTATCATGGGGGTTTCATGAGATCTTATGGCTTGATCTCTTGATCCTTTCACTATTATGTGGCTCATGTGACCATTTGAAGGTCACATTATAGTGAGTTTTCTGAGGGGTTGTAACACCCCCATCCCAAATTTTTGGAGACAATGCATTATTTTAATAAATTATAAAGTTTATAAGGAATCAAATCATGAAGGACTAATCAGTTTAGAAGTCTTGGAAAATAGATTACATACATTAAATTTACATTACAATTCCAAAAATAAAACAGAACATACATAATACATTGACAACACCATTATTCTCCAAGATTAATCATTCATATAAATCCTAATACAGATATTGGAATCCTGGGAAAATAAAACATAAGAAAGGGGTGAGATCAAATGATCATTAAGGTTAAACAATACATCAAAATTTTTCATTAATAACTATAAATTTTTAAGTCATGTATAAAACTGAAACATAATCCTTTTAAACATTACATGATCATAATATGGAAAGAATAAACAAAATAAATCAATTTAAAAATTCACATGGATATTATACTAGTAAAATAATCACATTTAATATCAATAAATAATATCATAATGACGGAATGCATAGTGACGGACATCAAAAACATACCATCGAGGCCTTAACAAAGACATATAAAAATAAATGGTTATGGCCTCGACCAAATCCATATATGAAAATAAATTGGCAAGGCCTCATCCAAGTCTATATTTAGTTTTTCTCATGAGACCTACCAATGCATAGAGGGGCAATAGTGGGCCCTGACCATCACTTAATAAGTCCAATACATTCCTCAATTTAAAATGGTGAAATATTAGTTTACAAAATATGAATAATTTAACCAAAAATAACGAATGGTATCTAAATAGCACATCCAGAATCAAACTGATCATAAACCATTCAACAAAATTTGTTAAATAATATCATAAGAGGTCAAACTCAATTAAGAATAAAATTAAAAAAATGATTTTTATATATATTAAATTGATCTATTAAAATCCTTAAAAATATCTTGAGATAAATGCCCCTTTTTCTTCGAAATCATTTATTCTAAATTTTCGCACTTAAAAAAGAAGACATTTAAAAAAGGTATTTTTAATAAAAGTGTCCCATACCAATTTGAAACTTTTGAAATAAATTAACATTTTAAAACATTCATGTAAATATAAATAAATCATTAAAACAATTTTGAAATCATAGACATTAATGAGAATGATTTAGAAGAATAAATCATTAAAACATTTAAAATGATGTATTTGTTAAAGGGTCCCTTATATAAAACCTTAAGGAGAATTATTTTTGAAAACATTTGAATGAACTAAAAAATATACATAAATTTTCATTTATAATCCTTTTATATACATATAAATAGTTATGTAAAATAATATCATGAATATTGAGATTGCGAAAGGATAATTTTTTTAAACATTAAAAACATCCCATACCACTTTGAAAATATAAATCCTCAGACAGAAATCTTCAAATGAATATTTAAATACCATGTAAATAAATTTATTCATGATATAAAATATAACAGGGGAAGTAAATACACCACATACATGAAATAAGTGGTGAACATGGCTTATATCTCACAGAAATTAAAACTCAGATGAAATTCCCTTACCATAGGTCTGATACTCTCTGTACATGTATGAAAATCATAGATATTGTTTTTAACCATATTATTAACTTATACCAAAATTATAATAATACCTATTATATCATATATTGTTCATTTAAGACTTTATATTACATTTTTATGAATAATTTCTTCGTTCAAGACACATTTCGAGTAATAACCGCTTTGTTTATCCAACGTGTTTTGACCTGTTATTTTGGATCACATTACTCAGATCATGATTTAATTACTTAAATAAAGTAAAAATGAATTTTATATAATAAATATTATGAATATAAATATATATATAATATATAGATATATTAAATGGAATTCCCTATTCATGGAGATGCCAGGTCCTACGTACGCATTAACGTTATTTCCATTTTTTATCCTATTGAATGGAAGAAAATAAATGGTATATATGTATATGTATACATATTATTCTAGTAGCATTAATATTTCATACTTATTAATATTATATATTTTTATAACCATTCTCGAATGGTTAATGTGGAGGATTAATCTCATCTCATCGTGGAGACAGTAAGTTGTGAGTACATACGACCGACGACATCATTTCCTTACTAATTAAATGGTATGTAATTGGATGAAATATGAATTTTAATGAAACAATATCATGTTATATTTATTATTTAAATACTTTAAATTCAACTTTATTCCCATTGAAATAAAGTATATATGAAAACCATTTTACACCAAGACATGGAGATGATAAGTCGTACATACGCAGACATGGTGATATTGTTTTACGTGGGATTGGTAAAATGAGAAATATAGTTATCCCATAATTATAAAAAAATATAATCATGTATTATATTCTGGATTTATTACTTTAGTATGTAAATAATATAGGAATTGGAAGTAGAATAAGAAAATAAATTTGAACAATTTAATAAAACGGTTGACTCTTCTTCGAGTCTCTCCTTTTGATTTTCAAAAAAAGACTCCTTAGGATGGATTTATTCCCAAAATATGGACCCTATGATGTATTTAGGGATGTTGGGGGAGGAAATAGGTAGGTTTTGGCTGATAAAAAAATATTTATTGGTGTGAATTAAAGGGAAGGAGAAGTTCCCTTTTATAATAGAGGGGATGGTCACTTTAGGAAACTCTTAAAATGTTAATTTATTATAAATTGATTTTCGTTTTCAAATATCTAAAATGTGATTTATTTCTAGTATAAGATAATTATGGGTAGAAATATCCTCAACCAATGGATTTAATATATGTTTATTCAATAAAACTAACCTTATCTTTTATATTTAACCCTTAGTTAAACAGTTTAACTCTTACTGTGTCTTCTTGTATTTTTACACTACAGGGTTAATATAGTTACAATAAAATTCCAAAAAAAAACCAAATGGATAATTATTGACATATTTGACACTATAAGATTTATTTTCCCAAATCTTATATTTTTATGTATTTTAGATAATTTAATAAAATATCTTTTATTTTAAAGTATCAATTATGTCAGTTTTAATAATATTTAATATTTTATTTTTTTTGAAATATCAAAACAATATGATAACATTGAACCAATACTTCAAATATGTCACTAAAATGTCTATGTTATTTATAAATTTTTTTATGTCATGAATTAAGTCAAATTATATTTATTTTAATATTTTTAATAATGTTTATTTTATATCTCAATTAATTAAATAATTAACGCGTCATCATTATGTCACCATTTAATTAAATTATTTAATGTTTAAAAATAATAATTAAATTATAATGATGTAGATTAATTCGTTAAATTTATAAATACTATTTATACTCAACCATATCACTTATATAACCTCATATAAAAAAGAAAATATTCATTAAATTTGAATATGACATTTTTATCTCTTCTTTAAATAAAATATAATAAATGTCCTCATCTAAGAAAAGTTGTTAAAAAGGTCATATTTCTGACATAATATTTATTTGGGTCTAAATATACTTATCCAATTAAATTTGTACAAGTGTTAGGGTTATTTTATATCATTATAATATTATATTAACCTTTGATTACCTTATTTTCCTTTAACCGTGGTAAATAAAATTCAAATGTTACTACTCAACAAAAATTATTTTGATCCTATTAGACCAAATTTTTCAAAATTATTAAAACCATATATTTATGTTTGTCGAAATTAAATTCACAAAATCAGTAAAATTACATTTAATGATATCTGCAAATGTAGTTAGAAGGTGAGTAAATAGATGTTTAAAACGTTTAATGAATTTTAATATTTAATTATATTATAAAAACGATTCAAATTACCTAAATTAGGATAATATATGTATTATTTATCTATTGAGACTTTAAAATCAATTTAAATTAAAAAAATTATTAAATGAGAAAGTCGATTTTTAAAAAATAATGCAGTCTTTTTCATTATTGATAAAAAAATGAAATTTTTCAGAAAAATACCAAATATTCACCCTAAGATAATTTTGATATTATGAATTCAAAAATGAAGACTATTTTGAAAAATTAAATTTCTAGTAGTGTCTAGAATTAATTTTATTATGGTTCACAATAGGACAAAAAAGTACTTACTTTCACAAAATTGTATTTCTAAACAAATAACTATTTTACCAAAAACTTATACATTTAATTATAAATATATTTTGTTTGTTTGAAAACATTATAAATATAATTTAAAAGTTATTTCTAATAATCCATATTACTATAAATAATGGATAATATATAAATATATCATTTAAATAATTATAATACTAAATTGTTGTTTTGAAAAAACTCAATCTTGTATGTAATACAAGCCAAGTTGGTGTTGGGTGAAACACAAGATATTGAATATAAGATACTATGAAATATTAGGGTCTTGCATTCTCCCTTCCTTCAATAAATTTCATCCCTACAATTTGAAATTGGACTTCAAAAATAAAATGTTGATACTAGAATATACATTTGTGGAAAACCCACATCAGAAATAGGGTTAATAAAAGATCCAATTTAAAATAATGAAATAGAACTATGAATGTTCCCAGAAATAACACATACAAGGGTTCAATATAGGAAAAAAAGGACTTGAATGAAAAATATGAAAATCATGTTCTAATGGATAGTGATGGAGAACATTATTCAGAGAAAGTTAGAAATCCCAATGATATAAATCTATGATGATCTAAGGGACCATTTGATTCATCAAAAAAATTACTAGGATAACATTTATGGTTTTAGGATCCTTTACCTATATTTTATAAATTATTTTACCATTCAGATAACCAGTTAATTGATTTATTTTTAGGTCATAATCATAATATCATCTTTTGGTTGTGCTTTGATCTATTTTCACTTTATCGCTTACTTTTGGAAATGAAAGTCCAAAATTAATTTTTCACACCTAAAGCACTTTTGATATATCATATATCCCACAAGTATTTCTTTCATCCTCTAAATGTTTACTAAAACCAATAAGGCTATTCCAAATTATCCAATAAATCATACATTAAACTCAAAGAATAATATCCCAAGTTCAACTTACTCCATTTCAACCTTAAGACTTTTCTAAAATACATATTTCTAATTTAGCAGTCTTAAGAGGTCTCTAAATTTTGAAAATCAAACATAACATCAGATTACCCAAATAACATAATGTATCGTTTATTGATAAATAAATTTATAACCTCAAAAACATTAATGAAAAATATTCATGCTTCCAAATACTTAATGAAGATGTAACACAGTACAATCCTTACATATTTCATGAATCTTATAACCATATAACCATTGATGTAATAATTCTATAATCCTAATAAAATTAACTATAATAATTCTACTTCACACTTAAAAAATTAAAAATGCTTCAACATCGTATTCCTTAATACCTCCTTCATCTCATTTTTTCTTTTTTAGACTCTTCTTTATTAGTAGTATAATCATTGTATGTATAACCTTGCCAATTCTAACTATTGACAAAAACTCAAAGCATAATGTGAGAAATAGTAGTCATAGTGATTTAGTCATGAAGAATCATTTATAGGATCTATAAATGGTGGAATCTTCTTCTCAATCCATTTTTTCATATGATTAACTTACTTTATCCATTACCAAATATAATGGGTTATATAATATACTTAGACTTGTCTTCAGAGTCATTCATTGGGTTATGTTTTCAAACCTACGCTTTTTAAATCTAATTTCCAAGGTCTTTTCTAAACGTCCTTTGAAACAAACTGTAACGCCCTGACCCCATATGTACAGAGCCAGTTCATTATTTTAATACATTTTCATGACTACAACGAATCAAATTATGAAGGATTAATCAGTTTAGCAGTCTTGGAAAAGAGAATACATACATGAACATTACATTACAATTTGAAACATAAAATACAAGATAGATAATCCTTTGATAACTCTGTTATTATCCTACATTATCCCTGAATATAAATCATAATACATGTATTGGCATCTTGGGAAAATAATAGATAAGAAAGGGGTGATCTCAGATGCTCAGTATGGATAAACAATACAACAGAATCTTCCATAAATAATCATAAAATTTAATGAAAGTATAAAACTGAAACACAATCCTTTTAAACATAAACTTGAACATAATATAGAAAGAATAAATCAAATAATGTCATTTAAACATTAACATGAATATTATAATAGATGATTAATCACATATAATAACAATAAATAGTATCATAATGAGGGAATTCATAGTGTCGGACATCTAAAATAAACCATCAAGGCCTCAACCATGACATCTAAAAATAAATGGTTAAGCCCTTGACCATATCCATATCTGAAAATAAATGGGAAATGCCTCAGCCAAGTCCATACCTATTTTTTCTGAGGAGTCTTACTTATGTATCGAAGGTCTATAGTAGGTCCCACCCATCACCTAATAAGTCCAATAAATTTCTCATATAAAAATGGTTAAATATTAGTATACAAAATATGAATACTTTAACCATAAGCCAATAATGGTATATAAATAGAACATCCATAAGAAATCTGATCGTAAAACATTCAATAAAATATGGTAAAGGATATAATAAGAGGTCAACCTCAATTAAGCATAAGATCCAACAAAGGATGCTTACATAAACGAAATTACTATATTAAAATCATTAAAAATATATTGAGACAAATACCAATTTTTCATTGAAATCATTTATTCAAATGTTTTGAAGTTAAAAAATAATACGTACAAAAAAATATTTTTGAAAATAATTTTCGCATAACAATTTGAAACTTTTCAAAGGAATTAAAATTTTAAAACATTCATGTTCATATAAATAAATATTTAAAACTATTTTTAAAACATAAAAATTAATGTGAATGATTTATAAGAATAAATTTTTAAAACATTTAAAACGTTCTTTTAGGTAAAGGGTCCATTTAATAAAACCTTAAAAAGATTCATTTTAGAAAAAATTTGAATGAACTTAAAAATATACATAAACTATACATTATAATCCTTTTATATCCATATAAATAGTTATCCAAAATAATATCAGGAATATTGAAATAGAGAAAGGATTAACTCTTTAAACATTCAAATCGTCTCCTACCACTTTGAACATTTAAATCATAAGCCTAATATCATGAAATTTATTATTAAATACCATGATGATAAATTTATTCATAAAAAAATATAATAGGGGTAGTAGATACACAACACATAAGAAATAAGTGGTGAACATGGATTATATCTCAAAAAAATTAAAATTGAGATGGAATTCCCTTACCATAGGTCTGATACTCTCTTTACATGTCTCAAACATCTATATAATGGTTTTAAACAAATTATAAACTTCTACAAGAATCATAATAATACTTATCATATCATATAAGATTAATTTATTATTTTATATTAGTTTTTTATTAATAATTTCCAAGTTAAAGAAACATTATGGGTAATAATCACTTTGTTTATTGTATGTGTTTTGACTTGTTATTCTTGATAAAATTACATAGATCATGATTTACTTACTTACAGAATATAAAATATTATTTTTATATCATAAATATTCTGAATATAAATAATATATATATATATATAATGGAATATACCGTTCATAGAGATAGCAGGCCGTAATTAGGCATGGATGTTGTTTCCATTTTTTATCATATTGAATGGAAGAAAGTAAATGGTATATATGTATACATGTATATATATAGTAGTAGAATTATTATGTATTATATTTCATAATTATTCATAATATGTAATTTTATAATCATTCTTGAATGGTTAATGTGGATGATGAATCACATCGTGTCGTGGAGATGGTAAGTCGTACGTACGTACGAGCAATGATATTGTTTCCTTACTAGTTAAATGATATCAAATTGGTTGGAAAATAAATTAAAAAAAACAATATAATGTTGTATTTATTATTTACATCCATTATATTAATCGTTATAACTGTCAAAATAAAGTGTACATGAAATATAGTTTACATCATGGTGTGGAGAAGGTAAGTCGTACGTACGCACGCATGGTGATATTGTTTTTCATGGGATGGGTAAAAGGATGAACATGTTTGTCTCGTAATCATAACAACATATCATCATATATTATATTCTGTATTTATTACTTTAGTATGGAAAAAACATAGTAATTTTAAGTAGAAGAAGAAAATAACTTTGAAAGAGTTAATATAATGATTACCTCTTATTCGAGTGTCTCCTTCTGATTTGCACAAATGGACACCTTATGACGGCTTTCTAACCAAATTATGGACTCTAGGATGTATTTAGGGAAGTTGTAAGAGGAAATGGTCTGGGTTTGTCTGATAAAAATGGATTTATAGGTTATAATTAAAGAGAATAAGGAGTTCCCTTTATACGAGATGAGAGGAGAACTTTAGGAAACTCTTAAAATATGAATTAATTATTAACTGATTTTACGTTTTAAATAGATCCAAAGTGATTTAATTATAGGATAATATTTTTACGGGTATAAATCCTCTCAACCATTTAATTTTATTATTTTTTGGTCATAAAAGTTACCATATCTTTTGGATTTAACCCTTAGTTAAACAGTTTAACTCTTATCATGTCTTCTTGTATTGTTAAACAATAGGGTTAATATAGTTACAATAAAATGTGAAACGAACCCCAAGTGGGTCATTTATGACATATTTATCACTATAAAAGTTAGTTGGATGTACATTATATTTTTATGGAATTTATATCATTTAATAAAATATTATTTATTTTAAAGCATCATTTATGTCAATTTTAATACTATTCATTATTTTATTTTTTTACATATCAATCCAACATGATAACATTTCACAAATACTTAAAATATGTCAGAAAAATCTCTATGTAATCTATAAAATTTTTGTATGTCATTAATTAAGTCAAATAATATTTATTTTAATATTTTTAATATTATTTATTTGATATCTCAATGAATTAAACAGTCATTACATCATCATTATGCCACCATTTAATTTAATTATTTACTGTATAAAAATTATAAATAAATTATAATGATGTAGATAAATTTAATATATTTCTATAGACTATTAATATTTGACCATATCACTGATATAACCTCATATTAAAAATAAAATATTTATTAAAATTTTAATATGACATTTTTACCTCTTCTTTAAATAAAATATAATAAATATCCTAATCTAACAAAAGTATCTTAAAATGATCATATTTATCAACAAAGATTTATTTGGGTCTAAAAATATTTATTCAATGAAATTAAGACAATAGTTAGGGTAATTTTATATTATTATAAAATCATTTCAACATTTAATTACCCTTATTAACCTTTATCCATGATAAATATAATTTAAAATTACATTTTAAAATATTATTTTAATCCTGTTAAACAAAAAATTTAATACTAATGACAACCATGTAAGTATGTTTTTCAAAATTCAATTCACATAAGCTGTAAAATTACATTTAATGCTAATTTGAAAATGTTTCATGAAGGTGGCTAAAAAGTCATTAAAAATGTTAAATGAATTTTTATATATAATTATATTATAAAAAATATTCCAATGACATAACTTTGGTTAATATATATATTATTCATCTACATTTACAATAATATTATTTTAAATTAAAATAATTATTAAATGAAAAAGTCTGTGTTTTAACAATAATGTAGTGTTCTTCACTATTGATCAAAAAATTTATGTTTTCAGAAAAATTCAAAAAAATCACCCTAAGATAATTTTGATATTCTGAATTCAAAAATAAATTCTATTTTACCAACTTAAATTTCTATGAGTTTTTAAAATTAATTTTATTATTGTTCACAAAAGGACATAAAATGTTGTTCCTTGAAGAAAGTAGTATTTCTAAACATATAACTATTTTACCGAAACATATACATTTCATTATAAATATATTTTATTTATGTGAAAATTTTATAAATGAAATTTAAAATTTATTTATAACTATTCATATTACTATATTTAATGTATAAGTTATAATTATATCATTTAAATAATTATAATACTGAATTATTGTTTCGTAGAAACTCAATATTTCATGTAACGCAAGGCAAGTCGGTGTTGTGTGCAACATAAGACAATGAAGATAATTTACTGTGAAATATTAGGTTTTTACAGGGGTCCACAATTTAGTAATGTTTTCTGGGTTTATGTGATCTGTAAGATCTTCAGGATTCAGGTGATTCGGAATCCCTTTATGGAATTCGTGAATCACTTTAATGATTCATGTGATTCGCATGATGCTACTAGTTTATGTTTTTTTACAAGATTTCATTTTATCTGTCTAATATATGTCACTTAATTTTGTTTATATTGATTCCATATCTCTTCAATGTTCCTATACTGTTTCTTATCAATGGGAAATGATTTCTAGAAACCATAATGTTGACCCGCCATATTTGATGTATTCTGATAACGATATTCAGAAATAGATTCTTCTATTCGAGAGTCAAAATTATCCTTTACACATCGACTTCATATATACCGGTTCAGCTTGTTGTACAATGATTTCATTTATTCTTCGGAATTTAATTATCTATCTTCATGGGTGTCAACTTCTCTTTATTATATTTGGACAACATATGTCGAGGATGGCCTAATGGTCATAGCTAGATCACATGGGTTGTCTTATATGTTCAAAAACTCTCCCTTGTGTCTGGAAAGTTGTGAGGTCGCTCATTATCCCATCTCTCAGAGATACTTGAGTATATTTGTGTCTTTTATGAATTACCTGGTTGGCAGATGGAGCTCTAAATGGGATCTTCATCTTGGTGTATGTTTTTTTGATGAATGGGCATGGCCATTCAGGGCCAAGAAAAGATGCTTAGAGGTCACTGAACAGTTTAATTCAATTCATATTTGTGAAGGAAAAATGATTTTGAAATTTATTATCTATTTCCTACCTAATAATCTTCAAGAACTGGTTAGTTGTTAGTGTCGTGTAACCACCTCATTTGTGTCATATCTACCAACTGAGCGTGATACCCTCTCTCAGAGAGATGTAAAATGAGTTCCTCTCAACTGCAGATGTATGGGATGACCCCATGTAGATTCCAGTCTTGGTAAGGGACATGCTCATCATTGTGAATGAATTGTTAAGAATTGATTTGACTATGATCTCACTTATCTCTTTCAAATATTGGATCAACAATTTCCTCTATCACATCGGAGCCTGAACGAATTCTATACACCCCCATCGGTTCCCTTCCCAGAAAGTTTGTGAATGTATCAGCTCATACTACGCCCTTTTGGAATCCATGGATAATAATTCATAGGGATATAATGTGAATCCATAGATCTCTTTAAGCATCAAGCTGGAGGGATTCATTACCATATTCCTGGCCATGTGGATTCTCCCAATCGAGGTTGCACATTCAGTAATCCGAGTTAGTATGCTGGTGATGTTAGTATAGATAATAAAGGGATGCCACCTCAATATGGAAGTGTTATCCCTTAGATGCCTTTACTGACTCTTGGGACACATCCAGAATGGAAATCACCCCTACAGTATCAGTGGTCCTTTTTAGTTTTTTTTTGATTGATAGGGAAACATTTCCATTTCTATAAATACTAAAATGCCACTAAGATCCCTGATTCCTGATCTCATCCCAATTTTCTAACCTTATAAGGGGTTAGGGATCTATCAATAGGCTCTGATAGGGTTACTAATGTGTTTAGTTGATCTGATAGCTTTGATTTCACCCCTTTTCCTCTATTGAATGGTCCAATCATTGATAATGAAAGTGGCTCTCTCGATGAATTTTCATAAGAGATATCCCTTTGAGATGTGGTTCATGTAGTCAGGATGGATAATCTAATCATCTAAAAGTCATATACACCTTGTTGGTTTACTCGTCATTTTAGATGTTCCCAAAGGGTCTCCCCTCTCCCTCCATATGGCGTACGTGGATATAAACACCACGGGATCACCGGTTGGTTTTAGATGATGTTGGTGCATAAAGACACTGATCTTGTGATCATTCTTTCATATACTGATGCTCATTAATTTCTTACTCAGGAGAATTACCGGGATTGGGTAGCATCCTACATAGAGGATGTCCTAATCCAGATTATTTTTCATGTGGAGAACCGATTTTCCTCACCAACCCACATGTTTGTGAAAATGATGGAGTTTTTTTCAAGACATGGGAGAGACTTCAAGGAAGCACCCTCATCCTGGCGATGAACATCCCAATAGTGGGATCTAATCAATCAATGAAATCATCCCTATGACATAATAATCAAGGGATTCCTCTAATAAGGAGAGGATAAATGTATTTTCTTCTCTTATTTTCATTCAATATTAGCTGGATATTCTTCCTTTTAGAATTCCCATCCCATTATTCATAGAATATTAGACATTCCATAGGATGATCGGGTAGTAAATTCACACCTTGATTACTATGACTCATTTGGAAAAATTTCATGACAAGGGGGAATTCATTCTTTAGATATTTAATTACTTGGGGTGGATGGGTTTGATCACCAAACAATGTATGAAATCATTAGTCAAATTATCTAGACTCGATAATATTTGACCACCAATTAGAGGTTCTTGAAAAACCTTGAAGACAAGGCTCCCATTACTGAACAGATGAAGCAGACATTGGAGGAACTGGAGAAGAGTCGCAAGATTGTATCTAAATTGATAGCTCATATGGATTTCTGGACCGTGAAAATATGGAGATATGTCAAAATCACTGATGACCTAAATTATGACCTTTCAACATCATCTTCCTTATAGGAAAGTACTCGAAAAGAGTTTATTAGGTGGTTAATTTCTTTGAGACTCTCCATCCTGGGGCTAAAGTAGTAGAGGTGGGATGAGCGACACATCAGTGTCCAATTGATTCTTCTCACTATACTCTTTACAAATTGTCCAGATTATTCAGTAGAATCTTATTATAGTCCAATCATTATCATGTATACCATTTTTTATGATATTTTGGAGACACTCTGAAATTTTGGGATTCCTCCTATTACATGCTATAAATTATTATTTCACATTGTTGCCCAGTATTTTTTCATTCATGATGTGCATGAATTTTAATTGATCTGATGTTATATGAAACACCAACTATGTCCATCCTTTTCATAATATCAAGTAAACGTGAATGTATGGATCTGAATATATAAATCATAATAGATTCTTCTTGAGAAGTGCTCATGAATGGACACCATCATGAGGTTCCCCATTAATGTATTTTTTCTAGTTATCTTTAGATTAACTATTTCAAAAAAGGGTGATTGAGTATATTATATGTCCTATAGAGAGAGTAATCTATCTTTTTTTGAAGATGATATGCTTGGTGAGAGTAGATTTATTTTTTCCAAGTCCATATGGTTAGCCTTGCAAGCTTTTCCATTCTTGCATACTAAATCAATGTTGTGTTATATTTTAGGGACTTTAGTTCAGAACTTCTATCTCTATAGTTTAGGGTCTTTTAGCTCAGACCTTAAATTACTATAGATTAGGGTCTTTTATCTTGGACCTTTTATAGTTTTAGTTTAGGGTCTTTTAGCTTAGACCTTATATTATTTTAGTTTAGGGTATTTTAGTTTGGACCTTATATCACTATATTTTAGGTTTTTTTAGTTCAGCCCTTCTATCATTGTAGTATTAGGGTCTTTTATCTTAGAACTTATATCGTTGTAGTTTAGGTTCTTTTAACTCAGACCATCTATTTTTTGTAGCTTTTGGGTATTTTAGCTTAAACCATAGGATTCCAGGAAATTTAAAGTATTACTTACAGAATTTGATTGATGATTATGGAATATGGTGCAGGAATGCTAGGAATGGCCCAAAATACCATAGGGTGTTGTGTTCTATTGTGGTTTTGTCAAGGATCATGAGGATCATATATCCTTTCTAGCAAGGAGACGATAACTCTAGTTGGAAGGTCAAAGCCATTATGCATCCATATAGTTGCCAAAAAAAATGTTTCTCCAAGCTTTTTCAAGGTTCATAAAATATTAATGTGGGGTATATTGGTTGATGGATAAGTACTAGGTATTCTAGGTCCATCTGGATATTTTGGATATGGGTGATATAATTGATAACCCAAAAGTTTGAGTTAGTGAATATGATATGGGGAAAACATGTTGGGTATGATCCATAACACCCTAAGATTATAGGTTCTACCATGGTGTTTTCAAGGTTCACAAGGATTGATGATCGATTCTTAAAAGGAGCAGATGGCTTTAGTTGTTAGGTCAAATCCCTTATGCTTCAATAGCAAGCTGAAGAAAAGAGGACCTACACCCCTTTCTAAGTTCCATGAGATATTTTTTAAGACTCAAACATAATGATGATAGGGTTGGGTATAGAGGAAATCTATCCAGGAATGGGTTTTTAACTCTATAGATGTTTAGCTCTTAATTTTGAACCTTGATCCTTACACCTTGTGGTTTTGAATCATAGGGTGTGGTCCATCAAAGGTTCAGGAATGGAGTATCACATTATTTCTTTGAGAAAGTGTAAAAAAAGGCAATGTAATGTTTAGGTTGTAGAATTTTTTCATATATTTTGGTATGGAGATTTTAAATCATGGCCTAAAGTTCTTGGGTCAAGAGGATGATATGGGAAAATCAAACCAGGAATGGTCCAGAACACACTGAGGTGCAAATTTATTCCATAGGTACATAAGGGATAACAAGGATCAGAAATCCATTTTTGCAGAGTGATGCATTTGGTTGATGAAAATAGGCACATATGCATGTTCCATAGGTATACATGTATAGTCAAAAAAAGGGTCCCTAGAATATGGGTATCCTTTTCCTAGGGCCATGGATGGTATATGGTGATTTGTGTGCTGAAATCATGAAGTATGATTTTTGGGAAGTGTTATATCCATGAAGGGTTCGAGAACCCTAAAATTTGTGTCACTGCCTAATGAATATATTCTCATAGAGAGGAGATATGAAAAATAATTAGTCTAACTTTTCCCTAAACTAGGGTGTCCAGTGAAAATTTATTGGATTTTTCTAGGGATATAGAGTAAGCTCTATGATCTTTATGCTTTATTTATTTTCACACTAATTTATTTTCTAAACACTAGAGATGATGATTTTAGTGAAAAAATATTTTACTTTTTATCTATCTTTCCTTTGATGGTTTTTAAATTGATAAGTTTTGTATCTCTTTCACTACATGTTTATGGTCTTTTGATTTGTACCATTATATGATAGATTTTAAGATCACTCATGTTTGACCCAAAGGAAGACGGTTTAAGATCGTGATGCACATGAACATAATATGGGGATGATACACAATACCCTAGTTAGGATACCTAGGTTCAATATTACCACAAAATCATTCTAAATGTGATATGAAAATATTTTAAATAATTGATCGTGATTATCAGGTCATGATTAATGATACAAGACAATCATAATGGAAAAGTCTAAGAACACACTTAGTTACTGAGTTCTATCATGGCAATATCAGGGCTCACAAGTATTAGAAACCCCTTTTTTGTAGAGTGAAGCATTTGGTTGATGATCATATGTGCATAAGCCGAAGCCTTGGAATGCATGAATAGATAAACAAAGGGTACCTTGAATCAATGTAACATTTTCCAAGGGCCATCAAAGATTTGTGGAAAAATTTGATTCTCAATACATAATGTGTAATTTATGGATTTAGGTTATTAAAATATGGTATAAGCACTCCATAATCTGGATGACCGAGGTAAGGATCATTTGGTACTTTGATAAAAGATGATAATGGATGATGATCTGTATAGTTTAACATTATTTAGTAAGTATATACTTAATTCTTTTCAGTTTAACATCATGTGGTAAGAACATTTTCCTTGTTGTTTAACATCATGCGATAATGATGTATTTCTTGTGTAGCATTAATGTCATGAAACCAAGACATTTTTCATGTAGTTTAATTGACATGTGGTAAGGATGTGGGAACCAAAGTAATTTTTTCAAAGATTTATTACATGAACAAGCATGTAGTACGAATATTTGGCGCGTACGTAGGCCAAATTATCTTGTATAGCTCAACCCTTATGTCATTTTGGTAAATTAATATTATCGGTTATTGTATCTAGGCCTAGTATTGGAGATCCAAGCATCACTATATCTCTTATGATGATAGGAATCAAGCCACATGTATTTCTTGGAAGGGAAACTCTCTAGGTTGGAATGACCCGTACATAGAGTTGGGCATTGTTTCCACTTATTATTGTAGCTAGGACTAGGATTGGATATCTTAGTGTCACTATTTATCTCTTGATGATATGAATCAATACACATGTATTTGTTGGTGAAATGTGTAGTTTAACATCATGAGGCAAGGATTTTTTCTTACAAACATTAAAAGGTGTATTGTGGTTGGACCCAAAGATGTAAATCTAGGTGTCACTATGTATCCGTTAGTAATAGGAATCAATCCACATATTGTTCTTGAATCATAAGCTTCCTATGAAAGTCTAACCTATATGTATGGAGGGATAATATTTATGTTTATTTTTTGTGAATGGATTTGGGGTTGGATATTTAGGTGTCACTATATAACCTATGATGTGAGGAAAAAAGTCACAAGTAGTACTTGAATTGAAGTGTGGTAAGAGATCAATAACAAACAAAAATGTTCCTCTTGGATGAGGTCTACGGGAATGTTCAATGTTATTTCTTTCAAAGGATATCAACTATGAAATTTAATTCCAAGTGGTGAGGACTAATGGTATTCCTTTTAAGGTCTTTCCCTCCGGAGCATGATGATCCTACCTTGAGATCTTGGCCTTTATTGAATGGAATCCCTTACTGAAATTCCTATTCTCACGTGAGCTATGATTGTTGTAAGAAACAAGGGCTGGAAGCGGTTCCTCACACTATGAAAATGAGATTAAGGATAGGACATGAGAATTTTGTATCATGTGGTTGATATTCTAAGATATTATATAGATGCATCTCTACATGTATCATTGAAAACGAGAATCAATCCATATGTATTTCTAGAAAACCCATGTAGTTTAACATCAATTGAAAAGAACACCATCCTTTCAATTTATCATCTTAGGGTGAGGTTGTAGGTCACCTGATGTGAAAGGAAAGTAACACTATGGTTGGGCTTAAGAAATAGAGGGTTGGGTATCACTACGTATATTGTGGTGGTAGTAATCAAGCCACACATAGTTCTTGAGGGAGGGACTTCCTATGTTGAGCTAACTCTCACGCAGGGATGGGAGCATTTCATCCTTCTTTTGCATAGATCTATCTTGTCTGTGGTAAGTTTCTAATGAGATGGTGATTCCCATTTAGTTTAACATCATGCAGCGAGTATTTTCTTTTTATATTCTAGCATCATGTTGTCATTACATGATACACTATGCAGTTTAAAGTATTGATGTTGGGACTTAAGATGCAGTAAAGTTTAACATATTACTGTCAAGACAATCTTGTACAGTTTAATGTCATGAAACTTTCTTGATCTTTTACAATTTAACATCATGAAACCAGGTTGATGGTCTCTTGATGATAGGTATGAAAATTATTTCTTTATAAATATCTCATTGGTGTGGGTGTAACATATTCTCCATCCATTGTGGCCAATGAGTATGCTCTATTATGATAGACCTTATATATGATGAAAGGACCTTCCCATTTGGGTTCCATATTCATAGGATTCTTTCCTAATATAATTGGGGTCCTGAGGTCCAACACCATTTATTCTTTGAGTAATTAATAGAGGAAACCCATCTTATTGAAGGCTCATGTGATTCTATTTTGTTGTACATTAATGTTGTGAAATGTATGCAACTTGTTCTCATCGAGCCGCTCCAATTCATCCTGCCACTTTTGTGACTTCTCATCATTTGAGACTTGTCAAAAAATGGATATTCAGAGAGAATGAAACTAGAAATCCATGGGTAACACTACATCAGTTATGTAAACCAATGAGTATAGCATTTCTTGTGTAGTAGTACGCATGGTGGAACGGTAGGCCCATAAAGCATGGAAGAGATTTTCATACCAGGACTTCTTATCGATGTTATCCATATTTTGTATTATATTTTAAATTCTTATTTATGGTACCTTTATATAAATTTTACACTACATGATATCAAGATTAGTGATTATACTCTATATTTACTTCCGCTACTGTTTATTCAACTCTGTAGAAAAGAAGTTGGTGTGGTTGTCCATCAAATTTTGTTAGGTAATCTAAAACTGGTGATGATATGGTACTTTATAAAAAGTTCATGAAATTACTCATCCCAAAATCCTTGAGTGTTATTTACTTAACCCGTATGGAAAATAATTTAGTAGTAGTTAGGATGTACTTGAATAGCTTAGCTATGTGTGGGGGAAATGTCCCTACAACATCCAATCCCCAAACAATAAATGACCCTGAATATTTAGTTTTATGTAGCAATTATGGGGGTTGATGGATGAAGTTTTCATGGATCAGAAATGCATGAAATTTATTGGTGAATTATACAGAGTCATGTGTCTTGGATTTCTAGGAATAGCCCATCCAACTGATTTATTGGGAGAGCCTAGTCCCAAAATGATGAGCGTTGTAGTATCCGTCATGGTCTTTATCCTCGATGGTGTAAATCTCTCCTTATTCAATCCATCTAAGGAGGATTCCATAAAATCTACTCTTTTAGAAGGATTTTATCATTTGGATCACCCCTAAATGTAATGTTCTCTGAACGGTACTGAATCTATTCGATTTCAGATTGATATGTTGGGGGAGTCTTGTTTCTGAGATAACCAATTATGGAATCCATCCATCCACGGAAGGATATCTATTCATCATGCTCTAAGTATGTATTGGCCTAATTTATTTCTTCCACATCATAGATTATGATCGATGATACCCTTCATTAGTTTGATATATATAAGACTGCTTCCTCCTGATCAGGTTCATCCAAGACTGTGGATGCATTAGCCAAGTCATCAGCACAAGCATTCTATGATCAGGTAACACGATGAAATTTGGGCTCAAATGTGAACTATTCAATCATTACCCTGACATAGACACTGAGAGGGTCCATTTATAGATATTTGATATCATATTCCCCATTGATATACTTTATCACAATTTATAAATACACTTTGATATCTAGGAAGTCTTTCTACAACTATAGGGATAGTTTTAATCTAGTGATAAGGGATGAGTATTCAGTCTCCATATTCATGAAACTATCAAATAGTGAGAAAGAGTAGGGTAAAAATTATTTTTTGGATAGAAAAATACAATCCCTCTGGTAACTTGAAAGAGATTTTATTTTTCCATTATTTTTCCAATAGGACTTTGGGAGGCACCATGAAAATACATCTCCCATGTCTAGGGAGTGTCATGGGCATACAAGACCCCCTCATATGGGATTTTCTGTCAACTATGTTATTCTACAGGGTGGGATGTGCCACAAGTAAATCATTAAATTCCATCTATTTCACCTCCTTCTGTGTGATGAACTGGATGTCATATGTTTTGAAAATGACAACTCATTGGTCCAGACACCTAGTTAGAATGGGGAGGCCAAGAATATACTTGAGTGGATCAATATGAGATACCAAATGGCCTTTGTGGTTCTATTATTAACTCCACATATATTTCACTACAAAGATTAGTGTGAGGAATTCCTTGAAATCTAAGTATTGAGTCTGAGTAACTAGCATTGTTCGATTGAGGTAATAGAGACTGATCTCACTCCTTGTATCATTTCTTGTGGGGGGAGGTCACCTAGTGAGTGTTCCATGGTGGAAACATACAACATGAGTGGAATCCCTTCCACTAAAGTCCTCAGAATTCATTGGTGAAGTAGTTACTACTTGAGAATTTTTAAGGCTTCTTGGAATTCCCCATTCCATTTATAGGTTATTCCCATATTCATTATCCTGGTGAAGGAGATATCTCTTCCAGCTAAGTTAGCTATGAAACGAAAAAGTTTGGTGAGGTTCCATTGGAGTCCCCTCAACTCTTTGACATTCTAGGGTGTTACAATGATAAAATATTACTATTCATCTCCATGTGGACCACGATTCCATGGGGGAATACAACAAAGCCATGTAACTTTCTTAATGTTACCCCCAAGGTGCATTTTAGTAGATTTATCATCAGACTGTGTTGTCATAGCTTTTGGAAGATTTTTTAAAGGTATGTGAAGTGATAACATCTATTTTTTGATTTTAACACCAGGTCGTGGACATATCATTCATATATTTTTTCCAATAACAACCTAAAGATATAAATAATGGTGCATTGATATGTAGAACCAACATTAATTAACCCAAATGGCATGACCTGATATAAAAAGATCCCTTCAGATGATCTAAAGGTAGTGGATTCCTCATCTTCAGGGGCCATATTTATTTTATTATACCCTGAATATCTATTCATGAAGAAAAGAGCTTGGAATCCCAAAGTTTCATTGATCAAGATCATTGTGATCAAAAATGGGAAATCTTCCTTTGGAAAGTGCTAATTCAGTTATATGAAATCGATGAAGACCCTAATCTTCCCTATCATTTTATTTATAGGGAAAATGTTGGTGAGACATCTTGGGTATTGTAAATCTAGGAAAAGGAAGTATTTGGAAAAAAAATTAAATTTTTCCTCTACATTGGTGGAATGAGAGTGGTGCATCCTCCTGGCTACCTTATTGAAGCCTCAATGCTCATTGGGTAAGTCGATATGGTGTGTATCCACATTTGTATTTAGTTTTGGAATTTCTGTATAGTACCAAGTGAACACATATTGGTGCTACTTTAGAAATGAGATTTATATATATTTCTCTTCTAGTTTCATAGAGGAACTTATCAGTGTAGATTGTGGTTCTTCTTCTATTTCTATATTCACCTGCCTGAGCTCATCGATGGCAGTGGAGACACCTTCTTCGAATGTGGTAGGGGTGTTCCTGAGATAATTCTATTCATCTTCCACCTCTGAGTCTGTGGAGGCATTCTCAGATAGAGGAGGAAATATAGAGGCTATTATATCACAATTGAGGTGTGAGAGACTATGAGAAGAGACATTATCACCCCTTAATTCAAGTGTCATTGGAGATAGATTCTGAAGCTGATTGTCTTTTACACTATCATTGGGGATCATAGAGGTTTGGGCCTCTAGTACCAGGTTCATCATCTCAACAAGATTTATGGGAAGATTAAATTCTCCATCGAGCATACTTTATGTATTATTATTTGTGATCCCCAATCCGTTGGTGGATTCAACATATATATCATCATCGAACATTTTTTTGCCTCCCATTTTGTATAAACCTGCTTCAATATATGTGGTTTCGAAAGTATCGAAGGGGGTGTTGTAATAATGAAGTATGCCAAATTTTACATCAATGGGGTATTTAAAAAATTGGTAGAATGTTGAAGGTACCTCCATGTGGTTATAGAGTCATGGATTTTTTATAAGTACATTTTATGTGGTGTCTTATTGGATAACCATAAAATCAACTTTACATGTGAGATCCCCAAACTGATCTTTGAGTATGATCATCTTGATAGGTCTTTTCTAATGGTTATTATACCCTTTAATGGTCATCTTTATGGGTAAAAATACCCTTTGATATATCTCAAACATCAGAGGGTTTTTACTAGTATGAGGTTGATCCTAGATCCATTATCAATCAGATCCCTTCAGATGTCAACATTATTGAGTCTTCCCAAAACATATGGGGTTCTGATGTGTCCCTAAATGATCTATTCTAGATCATATTCTTTGAATGATATAGAGAAATGGAATTATACTGACATGGTCTCTATTCAATATACCTCGAATATAGTGACTTCTATCTCAAATTCATATGGGATTTAGAGGGATTTATTGAGTGCCTATCTTAGTTATTTTGAATGATGGAACACATCAAGGATTGAGATCTCTTCTAGGATAACCACCAGCTATTTAGAAATTTCATAATTTTGTTCCATAGGTCATCGATTCCTAATGTGGGGTTTCTCAATGACATGTGGCTCATGAATTGAGGCATTTGAGGTGTACAGGGTAGGTACTTGTCAAGTGGTCATGGGATCATCTACTTCCAGTGTTTTGGGTCATTCTGGCCTTCCCCGTTGCTTGAGTTGATTAGATAATCAAACCCCATTTGGTCAGTCATGCAAGAATATTGGGTACAGATGATTACTGGAGAGTTCTGAGACACCTCCATGACTTTTTTAGGCTTGCAGGAGTGATTTCTTGTGGCTCTCAACTGCATATATTCTATCTATGGGTACCTGAGTGAAATATTGGGCTTCAACACGCCTTTGTTATCCACTATATCCTTAGTTACTACACATGAAACCTCTTTTTCACCAATATTTTTGTGGATAACTCATACTCTAAGAAATATTCATCATCCCATAAGGGGTCTTCCATGTTTATCATGTTCACAGAACAAAATATGATCTCTTCATTGAATGAGGGGTTTTTTGGGTGGGGTGATGCTCGTGCTTCGGCTATTGCTGTGAAGAAATCTACAAAGAGATTAAATTAGATCAGAATAAGACTCCTAATCATATGTTTCTTATTTCTTATGATGGCTACAACCAATTTTTGGAGACATATCTAATGTCACCTTCTTGGGTGGTAGAGATATTGTGGGTCTGCATAGCCGTGCTCTCAGGGTGGAATGAGCTCGGTTACCTATTTTCTGATTCTTACAATTTTATAACTTTTTTCCACACCTTTTCCAAAAATTATTCCAATAAACCTATTCTTATTACTAGGTAAAAGTTTTGTAGGACACCTTCTCTAAGGAGTTATCTAACACCATCTGTCCCGAATCGACCATGCCTTGATGGACGTCTTTGAAGATAGAGCAATCCTGGAAATTTTGACCCAAAATTCTATAGAAAGGGAAATAGTCAGGATAGTCAAGGAAGTTGAACTCATTAGGGTTCTTGGGCTATGGTAGAATGATATGATTATTGTCCATATCTTCCAAGAAATAATAGGGGAATTTTTCATTTCAGAAGGAGTGTCTTTTGTTCAATAATCCCTCAAATCCTGTGTGAACCTGATTTCTCTATGATTATTTATAACTATAATTTTGTGGTTTTTTATTCTAGACAGAAGTTGTTGGGAGGTTTAGAAACTTTCTACGTTATTTGATAGGAAATTTTTCTAATTGAATATGATAGCTGTCGTTTCTACTTATCCTATCCTTTTTCCCTACATTGGGGGCATGAGTCGAGATTTAGATTGGGTTTTCTAAATGGATTATTCCCATAATTATTTCTTTTTTTCAAACTTAAAGAAACCACCTTAACACATTATTGGGATTAGAGGAGTTTGTAGCTCATCTTGGTGATTTTAAACACAGAGTTCCAAAACTTTCTCATGCGAGAGAGGAAGGATGAGTGAATAGGTTGATCCTTTCCATCTGCATATGAAGTAAGATACCCTATCATCTTCTTGTCATTTTGAGTTCATCATGTCTTAATGTTTTTCTCAGTGTGGAGATAAATTGATAAAGTAATTGAATATGGAGGTATTACCATATTGCAATGTATTCAACGGGCATACAATTGAACTAAACAAAGGTTGTCGTAGTGAGAGTTTGTATAAAAAACCTCATATTTATTTCCTCCTATTAATCTTGAGGGGTTTTCATCAAACAACATCGGGATACGAAGTGTGTGAGGTTTTTTACACCATCTCCTACACCTTAAAATCTAGAGAAGGTAAGATTTGTAAAATTGGATAGGGGAAGAATATCATACAACCACTTGGGATATGGATTCCTCTTAGCTCGCATAGGTTTGAATCTCCATTCCATGTATTTCATTCATTTTTATAGGGACTCTATGATGTTATGATGCTTTCAGGATACTGTTATTTGAGGTTCCAACCATATATAGGTAGTGGGAGGGGGTTGACGAGTTGGCCCCACATTCATCTATAGATGACTCTTGATCCTTCCTAATACAGAATTATTGACATGATGAGGGAGAGGTTGTCACCGTATTAGAGGGAAGTCAAAATATTTTGAAGCATACTCATTTATATAGACCGGATTCCTAGATATGGATCTAGTCTGACACTCAAATAACTATCTTTTTGGGGGATCATCTCTTTCTAGGCTTATGGGAGGAAGAATATTTTCCTCACCATAAAGATGATACACAATGGAAATATTTCCCCTGGGTAGCTCCTTGTTGAGTTATCTAAGTGTTTGTATAACATTATCATATTGTGAAAAATGTTCCTCCAATGAAGGAACCTGAACTCTTCTAGGTGGTGATTTGGATGTTTCCACACATTTCCCTTAATATTTGGTAGTGTTTTTCAGATAGATGGAAAATCGATATTCGGAGGTTCCCAATTTTGGATCCTTTTTTGGTTTTGGGTGCATGGAGCCTTAGATAATGTATCTAAATTACCCTCCTATTAGGGTATATTTTCCATGTTTCAACCCTCTTCACTGGAATCTTGATCCACCATATATATTGTGTTGATAGTGACATCATTCAAAGAGGCATGTCAATCAATGGTGGTTGTCCCATTACTTTCGACATGACAATATGATTATGTACTAACTTCATCAAGTTTTTTTCTCAAACCCCTGGCCATATTGATCCATTTTGGCTTGAGTCCTCAATGAGGTCTGATTTCCTTCACCATGTGCTCCTCCTATATCAGCCAATTAGCAATTTCCTTAAGGTAGTTTTAGGTTATGATTATCGAACATGCCTTGAATAGTAGTGATTTTTCTGATTGAGATAGGAACATATGGGATATCAACCATAGATATTTACATACCATCCTAGAGAAGATTTATTCTCTTTATGGTGATGCTGATGAGGATGAAAATGCACTCATCCCATAGGGATGAGGGTTATCCAAGGCCACAGTTAGTATTTATTGATCCTTTTCTAAGGATCTAATTATTCTAGTTGGGGGTTTGATAAATCATTGGATAGAAATTTAGATATAAATTTCCCAATCCCGATGAGATGTGGTTGATCATGAATCACTATTGATTTCCCTAGGCCGATATCTATGAATGATGAAACTCATGATGGTGATTAAGATATAAATTCCTCTTACCAAGTGGGATGGGGATTTTTTGTAGTTGTTGATGATATTTCGTGAATCCTCTTAAGAATTGATGATCTAAGGGGTGTAGGTAGTGATAGATATTCCCCCAAACAAGCAGGATGGGTTTTCTCCTGGGCAGTTGCTATGGAAGCTCCTACTACGGACTATTTGATGTGACATGTCTATTCTCATGTAGGAACTGGGTTCAATGGAATCCTATGATTGGAATCGTTCTTTACTGGAAGTTGTTTGGTCTGTGTAAACTCCAGCCACCATGTCTTAAATGAATTCATGTTTCTTTGAGGGGCCACTTCAAATATCTACTTATTATCCTCTACCCCCATTCATGATGCCTAGGAATTGTTAAAGTGGGTCTATTATATTGTATTGACCAACTGGCTCATGTGTTACCAATTCCACTAATTTCTTTGGAGGCTATAATGAAGTGAAATGGTCCATATTTCTCTCATACCCAGATATGCACATATGGTGATTCTTTGGAAATCAGTTGACGAAGAGGAATCATGGTGTAGAGACAAATACATTATTTGAATTCTTCATGCTCCTCCATTCCTGGGATTCTGGCTATGAAAAAGGCATCCATATCCCACTGACAATAGAGTGTATTAATAAACCAAAGTTGATACTCATATCCTGAATAAGGGAGATGTATATCCTTCAGTCACTGATGAGTAGCCCATATATTTTTTCATAGATAGGGCATTCACCCCATTTCTATATCTTTTGTGACCTCATAGTCAGAAGTGGAAAGGGGTCAGAATATGGTGATGAGGTTGTATCCAGCTAACTCTCACTATATGTCAATGTTTACCTCCACTTAATAAAACTTACATCCCTCTATAAGATCAGATAGTAGAAGATTCTTCTTGGGGTCTCTTGATGACTAGAGTGGAGTGCTACTAGGATTTTATGGGGAACTATATTTAGTTGACCTCAATTTTTCAGCACCTCTCTATATAAAGGTGTGTGTGTTTCAAAAACCTCTCTATATGAATATGTCTTGGAAAGAGGAGGATTTATCTATCTATGGGAGATATTACCATGGGGAGGTTGAATGTGGTGGATGTCATTATTAGAGTCCACACATTCCATATCCACAATACCATGAGGAAAATCGTGGTAATTATAATCTTCGGCTTTGATTGAAAATTTGATGGGCACTTGAGGTGTTGGGAATGTGTCTTGAAAAACCTAAAGGATACTGGAATGAAGTTGATTAGGGATATGAGAATAAATATGAATAGTTTTCAGAATATTTTAACATTTGTTATGTTATTGTGTAGGGATATGAGCCTTCTATATGATGGTTTATGGAACTTTTTTATAATTGTTTGGTGTTACGAGAGTATTATCACACTGTTGAGAAGTAGTTGGAATTTACCAATGAGATTCTTAATTATTTTATAGAAATATGAGACTATCCTATAGAATGTTACATTATCAATTGGTGAAAATCATTCAGAATAGAAGTATGAACTTGATCTTTAGCCTTTGGAATATGCTGCTGATATTTTATGGTAGGGATATGAGCCTACCCTAAGGCATGTTCCACTCTCACTTGGTGAGCCCCAGTTTGAATAAGAATATGAGCCCAGTATGAATATATATTCCCTACCAGAATATGTTGATAGACCATTCTAATGAGGGAAGGCATTTAAGCCTCCCCTATCTTTCCTTAGAAGGATGATGATGTAGTTGTTTGCCTGATGAAGTAAGAATCTGCTCCTAGATTTTGTTATCTTTTGGAATATGATAAGAAGATTCCCTGATAGGATTATGAGAATATCTCATGGAATGTTCCATTATCACTGGATTATCCCCAACTAGAATGGGGATATGAACCTAATCCTAGGACTTTGGAGTACGGTGCTGGTCTTCTTCAATAGGAATATTAGCATATCCTAAGGCATGTTCCCCTATCACTTGGTGATCCCCACATATATATGGATATGAGCTAGATCCTGGGCCTTTGTAATATGTTTCCAATCTTTTTTGATAGGCATGTGCCCCTATTCCAAGGAATGTTCTTGTCTCACCTAGTGAGACCCGATGGTAATGGGAATATCATCTTAGTCTAATGCCTCATCTTTTACCAGAATATGATGATAATATTTCTGGATGAGAGTAAGAATGTGTGCTTGATTTAGAGTAACCACTTGTTTATAATGATGAGAGTGTTTAGCTACATTGTCTCTTGGGATATGATTATGTTCATGTCCTTGTATTTTTACTAATTATAGAATATGCCAGTGGAGTTATTTAGCTATTCTAAGAAGTAATGTAATTTTAGAATGTTTTTGCAGGTATATAAGCCTACACATTTTCAATCAGTACTATATACTATAATATATCTTCGATTAAAGTGGGCATATGATCCCACTTCATTACTCCTTATTCCACAAGAATATGCTGATGGGCAACATGCACGATGGAAGGGATATTTTCCTCCCCCATGCCTATTGTAAGAATATTCCCACAGACTTACTTCGAGTGAGTAGGGATATGAGACTGCTTTCTGGTTACTTCTAGAATAATCCGACAGACAATGTGAGTAGGAGTGGGGATATGAGCCCACTCATGGTTATCTGGAGCCTTCCTCTCTTGATGTGTTTTACTTTTCTTCCATTCATGGGTATTAGAGGTGGAAGTTTGTCTGGCGGTACCCTCAACAGGAAACTAATGGGTATCGGTGGGATGGTGTTGGCAACAAAGGTTGATTGGATTCCTCTACAACATCTCCAAGATAGGATTTCATCCATATTTGACTCCCTAGTCCACATTCATCAAACACTGAAGGTTTTTATTGCCATGCTCCAAGGATAAACTCTTAAGGTGGTTGGTTGTGGTAATGAGGGCCATTGGCTTAGCTACAGCTTTCCATGGACAATGAAGAATCATCGGTTTTAGTACATGGAGACCCTTGTGGGAAGCTTCAATAGATTTAATTATACCACATTGATGGTATTTCTATACAATTGTTTTTTCCACATAACATTTAATCTTTCGGATAGGTGATATCATATTGAAACTCATAGGGGTTGTAGTCATAACCAATTTTCTGGAATAGTTACTAAATGAAAAAATTGTCTCCTATTGGATTCAATTGATGAGAATAGTATTTTAACTCCTGAAGAAAACTAGGAATAAGTCACCAATTATTGCAATATCGTAGTCATGATGTTTTCTCAATCAGATATTAATTTTTAACAAAATTTTCTATTCATTCTCGATCGGACCATTCTAATCACGTGGAATTTTTAATGTGAGGATGGAATTATTTCTTGTAAACCCCATTTATAGATGATTAGAAATAAGAATTATTTTAGAATTATACTCTTTGTTTCATATGTCAACAAAGTGGTCTGACATATGGAAAACTTACCATCCTGCTATTTAAGGGTTTTACATCGGCCTCGTTATTTTAGTTTGTGTTCATTATGTAATAAAAAATGGCATGATGCATGATTAACTGATCATTTCTATTATTTTATAGATTCATGTTGGTTTTACCATTTTCTCCTTAGAATGATGAAGATCAGGCACCCTCATTGGGTGAACAAAATGGTTTGATGAGAATTCAGAAATCTATCCCTTTTTTTATCTTGTCAAGGAGATTTCATGGTCAAAAAAGTTCACAACATGTTCAAAATTTTTGTTTCCTCATAAATATGATGGCCACGAACCCTCATTGGGTGAAAAAAAATGGTTTGATAAGAATTGGGTAGTTTATCCCCATTTTTTATTTTGCGAAGGAGATTGTGTGGTTAAATAAGTTCACGCAGGTTTCACCATTTTAGTTTTGATAGAGAGATGTGGGATGATTTTTCTTAGTGGTCTGATTTTGGGGGGTTCAATGTTGTGCACAATCATCCACATCAGGTTACCCATCTTTAAAACTTTCATAGAAACTCCCAATAGTTCCCGCATCTATAACTAGGTACATGCCTGCTTTTCAAAGGCATGTGGTCAGTTGGGGTTTCAGACCCAAATGACACTTAAGAACCCACATTGGTTGAGAGGATGAGAGATCGAGATCATCACACCCTTTGAGGGAATTTTTTCCTACTCTGATACACTATTATAGATTTTACATTTGTTCGTGAATATCTTCCTAATCCCGATAGGGGATTGGTTACCATAACCGAATGATCATAGGTTATCCCCTTTTATGTGTAGAAGAAGGGAATATCATTATTGAGTCTATCAATATGTATCTGAGGTTCCTCATCTATTTATTAGTAATTATTAGTGAATTATATTCTGATATCTTATAAAAATTCACCTTGTAATTTTCTTCCATGTAGGGAAGAAGTTAATATTCTGAAGAGGGGATTGGTCCACTATGAGGTGTCCTACGTATCCTGTTTAAAGATGGAATCAAAACCCACGTATTTCATTAAACCCATGAAGTTTAATGTTTTACGATAAGAAAATATATACGGACACATGGGCAGTTATTATTCTAGCTTGAGTCTCATTGAGACATACTACATATCCTGATTATGATAGGAATCAGACTTATCATAGTTCCTTTAACTTGTCCTATTTTACGTTGCATGGAAAGGACACATATTTTTGAACTTGGGATCCTAGGATTCAACTCACGTCTTGAGTATATGTCCTCTGTGTCCCAATTATTTAAGGAATCATAGTTATCATAGTTTTTCATCCCATGAAGTTCAATGCCTTTCCAAAAGGGCTTAGGCTCGAGTCTCGAGGAGACGTTCTATGTATCCTGACTATGGTAGGAATCAGAGTTATCATAGTTTGTTCATACATTTGGGACTATACCCAAGTTAGATGCTATTATATGGAGTTAATCATATCATGTTACTCATTGGGGCTTACAGACTGATTTTTACCTAGATGGTAGAGATTCATGATGCGAATGATATAACCTTTGTAATTCCACTATCCCACATGAGCGATGCTCAGTGTGAGAAAGAAGGGATAGAAAGTAATCAACCCAATTGCATATAAAAGTGGGGATTATTTATTGGGATAGAACTTGGGTTGTTTATTGTGGATCTCAATACTTAAGAATACATCCTATGTATCCTAATTAGTGGGTATTATGTATTGGGATAGGCCTTGGTATGTTTATTGTGGATCTCAAGACATAATAATACATCCTATGTATCCTGATTATAACAAGAATTAGAGTTATCATAGTTCAGTTGGCTTCTCATCCCACTGGTGGATGAGGTTGAAAGATCATCCCATGGTAATGATTAGGTCCTGATGGTTGAAATTTTAGAGACATGGTGAGACTTACACTATATTGGATTCCCATTTGAGTTTGGGATCTATCCTTAGGAAGGAATCCAATATATCCTAGTTATGGTAGGAATCAGAGTCCTCATAGATTAATTGGCCAGGGCTAAGACACTAATGTTTCACTTATATGAGGGATATACCATATTATTCATCAGATTATGTTTTACATATCGATGTTTCCATGATCCAGATAGAGTCTTATGATGTGAATGATATGATCATTAAGACTCCCCATGCCCGCATAAGCTATGATCAGTTTGAGAAACAAGGGATCCCAAATAATCAATCTTATTACTTTTGGGTGCGGGACATATGTGATGGGACTGCCCTATTGATATTTTAACATGTAACTCAGGCCTTAGGATGGATTCCCATATATTCTAGTTATATCAGGAATTGGAGTCCTCATAGTTCAATTGGTTAGGTCTTACACAATAACTTTTCACTTCTGGAGAGTTATTCGAAGGACATCCCACATATTTTCTAAAACATGTGAGACATCAAACAAATTAACACAAAAATATATATAAGAAAAATGAACTTTAAGGTTAGAAAAAAGGCTAAAATATAGGAGAATTATTCAAAGAACATATAAGATGATCCTCATGCATGTCACATAAACAACCTGGGTCATGAAACAAAACCGGGACATGTCTCCCAGGTTACACAATGGTCTTTTGGCATACTATTTGGATCATGTGAAGTCCCAATGACATGTCATAGAAAGTCACAAGGCACCCTCGGGTTGTTATATGGAAACTTCCACATGGTAGATGAAAATTTAGGGTTCCTTCTCAAGAGAAAATGGAGTTATTGATGAGGCTATACGAGATATTTTTCATGCTATGCTCTATGCACACCCATATTCCATACCTTCTATAAGTCATGTGATCACGTGTCTCATGGATGTTCAAACAATCTATGTGATCATGCCCACCTTCTCCATCATTTATTTTATAGGGAAAATAATACTCATATTTAGTTATATGTTCCTTTTTGAAATTTCCAATTCTCATTTGGTGGATGTCAACAACCAAATATGCATAGGAGGTAGAATAAGAAATAAATCGAAATTGGTCAGGTTGGATGATTACAACTTTTTCAGTAAAATACCTTTAGATACCTTCTTAAGGACCCTTAGAATTGTGTTTTAAGAAGACAAAAAACCTTTAATTTGGGGATAAAATGTTTTAGAAGAGAATTATTATGGGATATTCATGATAGGTGGCTCAAAGTGTTTTAAATAACAAATAGAGAAGGTGTTTCCTTTTATAAGTTGGAAGAGGTAAATACCTTGAATCTTTTAAAGGATTAAAATTTTAATAAAGAAATTTCATGAGAAAGTGTCCCATAAAAATTCAATTTCGGGAATAATGTGATAAGGGTCAAATACATTCAACCAAAAAAATTATGATTAAAAATTATGATCTTATCACTTTGTTTTAACCAAGGATCACTTGATTTACCATTTTACTATGGGGAATTTTTTTACAGGTTTTATTACTCATTATGATCAAAAATTAAATTTATATTATTACATACTATTAATTATTATGATCAGATATATGAAATTAATTTTAAAAAATTAAATTTATATAGGTAGAAAAAAGTAATTTTAAAATAAACCCACAAAATATAATGAAACAAATTTCTTAAAAATGAATTTTAAAGTACTTACTAAAATTTATCATAATGTAAAATTAAAAATGCATAAAATGGATTATGTTTAATGAAAATGAATTGGAAATTTTTTTAAAAAAAATGACTTTTTAAATTCTAAAATAGAAAATATAGTTTTTAATAAAATTGGTATTTTTCACTACTCACTAAAAAATTAATATTTTCCTCAAAATTCACAAAAATTAAAATAAGATAATGTTTATATTATTATTTCAAAAATTGTAACCTTTTTATAAATAAAAAATTTGAAAATTTCGGAAATTAATTATAATATTATCGCATAAATTGGAATATAATGAATTCTTAAGAAAACATATTTTTCAGGCATAATATGGATTTATTAAAAATTGGGTACTTGTTTATTATACATTAATTAATAAATTTTCACAATATGAAACCGTTATACATATCTTTCATAATTTGGTTATTCTAATTCATTACACAAATTTTAAAAAATAGGTTATAATGATCATATTTAAATAATCATAATTCAATAGTATATCACGGTTAGTTTAAACTCTGTGTGGAATGTAGAGAATTATATCCGATACTACAATATTATTTAAAAGGAAATATATATACAATATTATGGTGTTATAGTTGTGTTTCATATGGAGTGTATTTTGGAATAATTCAATTATTCCTCAGATGATTAATATATTCTTAGATTATGTATTAACAACCCTGATCTCATTAAAGAATATTATTAGATTTTCCAAGTTGATTCTGTACTTTTTTCTAAAACTCATTAAAAATGTCAAAAGATTCATACTTGTGTTTCATCATAAATTCATAACCATACCAACTAAATTCATTAGTAAAAGTAACAAAGTACCTAAAACTACCACTTGATTTTGTACTCATTAATAAACATAAATCACTGTGTATGAGATCCAATGTTCAATTATCAATTTCACTGTTTCTTCTAAAAGGTTATTTGGATATTTTTTCTAATAAATATAATTCATAATTCTCAAATACTTAATAATGGAATGATCCCAATAACCCATGTCTATAGGATTTTTGGATGCTTTTCTCCTTTATTTGACCAAGTAAATAATTGAAAAGGTATGTGGGATTAAAATCAACATTGGAATTTTATTATCCACTAAAAGAAGATAATATTCATTTTTTATATTATAATATTCATTTGGTTCATTGTTAATAAACATTTCTACTAGATAATCATACAAATTGAACTTCTTTTCTTGATATGTTTGTAATACCTTCTTAAAATGAACTATTATACGGTACATTTATGAACACCTAATATAACACCCAATGGTATTGAATTTATTTTCATATTTTATTTTATAGTCTCCCATGTTTTGAATAATATTATATCATTCTAGAATTATTAATGGTTTAGTTGGGAAGGTGGCCAAATTTAGCCTTGAACCAAGAACATTCCGAATGAAGTGAACTCAAAATCATCCCAATAAAATCAATGTAGTAGAAAATATCCAAGCCTAATGATTCTAAAATTTAAACTGAAGATATAGAATATAATTGTAAACATTTCATTAAACATTTAATAAGTGTAATTTAGATTTCTTAATGGAGTTCAGGATGCCCCAAGTTGAAGATGAAATTATGGGTTAGATTCTATGACCCATAAAAATAGCCCACCATTTTTACAATATCTTTGAAACCCAAACTCCAATTGGGTATCATTTTACACGCTATTAGAGTACAACCATGGCATCAAATAGAAAGGTTAAAAGATAAGATAAATAGGGAAATTCATTATGTTCAACCTTATACACATTCTTTTCCTTACAGATTTATTGATCAATTGTATAGTAAAATAGAGAGAATGAATTTCAAGGTTTTTTCGTTGAGATTAGATCTTTAAAGCATTAAAACTTGTGAGGAACCAATCCCTACATATATTTTCCCTTCCATAACCATATTTGGATTTTATAGTTTCTCAAAAACCTATCATTAATTTATTTGTGAACTAGCCATTGGATTTGAACATATTTCTTGCACATCCTCCCTCATGTTTTCATTCATTGGGGAGTAGTTAAAACCTTCCTATTTTCATTATTTCTTCTCTTGATACAAATAGAATAGGAATGATACTTGATGTCTTAAACAATAATATATAAGCAACTAGATCCACCATTTATGATTTTCCTTGGATTTTCCCACTCATTATAAAACATAGATTTCTGTATGAAAAAAACTCTAAAAAAATAACTTATCCCAATCTTGTAGATGTGGTGAAACATCTGGTCCTTAAAACATTGAATGTTGGTATCGCTAAATTTGGGTGGTCTATGTCGAGTTAACAACTTTAAACTAAGTGCTTTCTAGGAGTCAACCCAACATCAACATGGTTTTTATTTTATTTTATTTATTATTCTTTATATATTTCTGTGTTAAGTAAAATTCAAGAAAAATCTTTTCAACACATTTTATTCTTATACTTTTTTGTTTCTTCTTCCATATTCTCAATTTTCAGTTTTTTGTTCTTCTCTATAATATATATTTTAAATTATGCACTTGTGTGTATATATATATATATATCTATGTGTATATATATTTAAAAAATAGACAAAATAGAAAGATAAAATTAAAAAAATTGAGAAAAAAATATAATATATATTTATATTTTTGAACAAAAGGCCACACCGTAGGTCCTAGGGACAGCCTTGTGGCTTCCATTAAAGCCATGGGACTCGAACCCATGACTGAAGGTAGACAAGGGAGTGCACCTTCCACTTACCTATAGCCTATAGTGTTTCTATCTTATATATATATACATATATTTTATAATATATATATAAATATATATATATATTAATTATGTTATTATTATAATTATTATTACTTGTTCCTTGTATCAGTATTTGGTGTGATAAAATAATTTGGTACATTTTTTATCATTCCCTTTTGTATTTTCTTGTTTTTATTTAAGGGAACCTCTTAGCGTTTCAATGGTTTTCAATTTGGTTTGTGTGTGAGAAGCAGGGGCTATTGAGGTCAAAGTTTTTTCTAGGAAACCACCTACATTTAGAAATTCCACATCATTCTACCATCCACTATGGGGAGTCTATGAGTGATATAGAGATTGAAGTATCAATTGGTTGTGGTACAACCTTTATCAATATACCACCAGCTAACATTATTTCATAACTCATTTTTAAATTTTAATTTTATAACTACACTCCTCTACCTATACCATATTATATATTTTTTTTAAAAAATAGGGATAATTTTATTTTAATTTAGCAGGAGGTATGAAATAAAAAATTTGTTTTTTTGCTGAAAACCCCAAAAATAATTTATAAAAAAAATAAAAAAAAATTGTGTTAATGGATTGAAAAATTCCACTAACCCTATGTATGATAATACACATTGAAAACTATGAAACTAAATATAAAATAATTTTCCTTCTTTGATTCTTATTTTATTCCAAGTTTATGTTCATGAGTATAGAATTTCGAAATTGTGTCAATCTAATTTTATGTTGCACCGTTTACATTTTGATACATTTAATAAAAAAATAACAATGCATGTCCTATGTATTGTTGGGTATTATTTTTAGTTCATAGGGACCCGTAATAAATAGCACATGTTTTGAGATCATTTTAATTTTAAAATTATTTTTCAGAAAAAACAAAAAAAAATCAAAATTGTTTAAATAAAAAACAACAAATTTCTTCATAGGGAAATGTATTGAACTAATGTGGGTATTTAGTCACTTGGGGATCATGAATCTATAGTTTTATAGCCCATATTTGGAGATTTTATCTCTATTTTTTGTTATTTTAAATTTTTTTGATTGATTTAACTTGATATGATGTCCAAGTGTGTGAACTTCACTTGGTTCCCTGAGGCCTTTGAGTTTGGGAGTCATCAGAATAGTCTTGCTTCCTAGGCTGACTTGATTGAGATAAATTTAAATTACCTTTTAAAAATTTTAAAATAAAAAAAATGAATACACATATTAATATTAATATTTTATTCCCCCCTAGTTCTTCAATATTTACCCCCTTTAATAAAAATGAACCCCTGTGTCTATTGTGATGCACAACACATCATCATGCGTAATTGGAATTGGATGAAATGTGATGATTAATTTGAAAAAAAAATTAATGGGGTTGGGATTGGGATATTCTTAAGAACCTATATTGTGTTCAAATATTTCTACGGGTTTCATGATTTTTAGGTATAAGGTTTTTTGGTGAGCATTGAATATGAAATTGTTATGTAAAATGGGATTTTAAGTTCATATTTTTAAGATGAATTTTTTTGGGGACTAGAAAAACTATAGTTGTAAGGAGTCAACTATCCACTGAAATAGGCTAATATTAATTGATTCAATTACAATATTCAAGTTATTAAATAGAAATAAACATTTTTAATAGTTAATTTTACTAATTGAACTTCTTTTTTCTTAACATGTTTGTAATTCCTTCTTAAAATTCACTATTACATGTTACATTTTTGAGCAAAATGAAAACACCCAATGGTCATTATTTTATATTAATATTTTATTTTTACGTGTCCCATGATCTGAGGAATGTTTTATTCTTATATATCTATAAATTATTCAATTGGAAAGATGATTAATGTGGGCCTTGAATCAAGAACATTTTGGGTGAAGTGAACTCGAGAACAACCCAATAATATCACTGTATAGGACAAGATCCAAGCCCATTGATTCTCAACTTTAAACATGATATAAAATAAATAATTGAAAATAATTCATTTAATAGTTTATGGAGTTAATTTTTATGTTTTAATGGAGTTCCATGTAGCCCAATTAGAATGTGAAATTTTTGTCCAGATTTTGTGACCCAAAAAAATAGCCTATAATTTTTATAATATCTTCAAAACCCAAACTAGAATAGGGATGAAATTTATAGATTATTAGGTAAAATATAGGGATTTAATTTCCTCATCTATTCCCCACCCAAATTATTCCACCTATAAGCTATTTTGGACACATCTGTGGGAGGCATGCAAGCTGGGTTCCATTTCGGGTCAAGGGTGGAAAAGTCCACATTCCATAAACATTGCACCACCCTTGGCTACCTTAATCAGGTGGGACAACTTTTACTACTTGGGGATCTTCCCAGGTCTTAAAAACTACTATTTATTGTAGTGGCGGTGAAGGTGTTATGGATTCTTTTATTTATTTCAATTTTTATGTTATGCTACCAGTTTTTACACATGTATGTTATTATATTTATTATTAGTTTATTAATAAAAGATATTCATATCATATTATTATAATATTATTTATATAAAATTTACATTTTTTTTCTTCAATTTATTAACTTATTCACACCAACAATTGTTAAATCCTTCACAAAATAGTGGAGTTTTTTTATTTCATTATTTTCTCTTATTCAATTATGCTCTTATGAGTCAAATTTCCACTTCCATTGAGATCATAGCATCAACGAAGGGATAAAAATATTATTAGTTTATCCATGTAAGTATCATGTTGAAATATTTGATGTTACTTCCCACTGAATAAAGTCTTAATTATTTATTTTATTATATTTTTTCATTCAAATATTTTCTTCTTCCTCTTCCTTGTTGAATTTTATCACCCCGCATTTATGTGATAATAAGATCATATGACATGAAGTTCTCATGAAAATGTTCCGAAATGTGTATATGTGATTAGTAAATTTTTTTGAATGTTTTTTAGCAGTTATTGAATATGTAACTTTTAATTCATTGGATAAATCCTTCTCAAGTTAAGAAAATTGAAATAAGTTTGAATGAAATTCATCTAATAAACACATTGCAATATCCTTGGATCAACCGATTATTATAATTTAAATTCAAAAAGTTATTTTATTGCTCATTTAAACCCATATAAAATCAACTTAGAGTTTTCCACTTCATATCCAAAAAACAATCCAATGTTTTCCACTTCATAGCCCAAACTCATAACTAATCTGAGTGCCTCAAGGATAATTATTAGGACCCTAAGGATTGTACCCCTAATATTACTACAATGACCACTTCTATCAGTAGGGTAAAATTGTGCGAGTCCATTTTTTATTTTTTTAACATTATAAATAATATTATCCATTTCTATAATATATAAACTATTTAATATATTCATATTCCATAAAATATTTCAATAATATATTTATAAAAACTCTTATTATAAATAGTGAATGATAACTTCTTATTGTCCAAAAAAGATACATAAATCATATTTATATTTATGAACAGAACATAATAATTTTTATTCAATTCTACGACTAATCTACTTGGTAGACTCAAATCAAAAGTACCAACTTCTAATGAATAAAATCTTACTCATTTGATAACATTTAGATCTACATCACCCTAAATTAATTCCTTTATATCTTTGAGAATGGGTTTATCCACAGTTATGTGTATTGAACACCTAATATCTAATACCCATGAGACATAGTTGGTGGAATTTATCTTTGTAACATTAACATTTATGTGCTTGGAAAAATTATTTTTTTTTAAAACTTCTCAGATATAGATACCAATATCTATCTATTTTATAGTTCATACCAATAAGGGTTATAATATGATTAACATGATGTAAGATATAATTTACAACAAAGAAATATATATGGATGAGTATCAGGTATTACTATTTTTCATCATGGTATTTTAATGAAATTAGTCCTACTAAATATGATGACCCAAAATTTCAAACTTATTTAATAAACCAAGACCTATATTTCATCATGAATTGCATCAGTTTGAGCATGAATATAAGTCATTACAATATATGGTATAAAATGACTTTACAATCGTATTACATATGATTCTTGGATAACTGAGTGGATAAAAATATTTATCAAAATTTATTAAGTTGATTCTCTCAACTCTATTCATCAGGAATAAAAACCATTAGGGTTTATCGGATGGTTTAACCCGAAGAAAATGATAAAAACAAGGAACCAAGCCATTGGGTCACCTTTTTACTTACACTCCTTGAAAAAAAAATCATATGAACCCTAATTTTTAAATCATAAATGGTTGAATGATTGAGGTCTTGACACATTTCACTTTGGTAGAAATCTTGAAATTAGTATTTGAGAGTTTTTTTATTTCAATGTTCTCACCAAATTAATATACATCACATGTATATTAAGTTCATAATTAATATATACTATCAAATATTTATCTTCTTCTGTTTTATTAATTTGTGAATTCATGATTATAATTGTTTTGTTTTTTGAAATCTCTATTCCATACAATAAATTAATGTGCTTACACCAAATCAATATGTAACATTTTTCAAAACACACATGTTTATGTTATTTACTAAAAATAGAATGCAAGTATATTTATACATATCTGAATGCATTAATAAATAAGGTTCATGAAATTTTTATGTAGAGGAATAGAGTTATATACAATCAACAATCTTCATATGAGTAATACTATATCCACTGATAGACAACCCCCACTTTTCTAGAATAATGCATAAGCCTACTAGATAGGGGAAGTCTAAGCCAAATTCCCTCTATGAGGGGAAATTTTACTCAAGATAAAAATCAATTCATAATGTCTCTAACAAAAACTATGTTCAAATTTATTCAATAAAATTTTCAATCTAATAAATCCAGTTACAAACTAATGTCAGTGTAGATAAAAACTAAGTATTATAGAGTAATACCTAGAATGAAATGCAAGGCTTTATCTCTACAAAGTAATTTATCACATAAATATAATGTACAAATTATTTCTGTTCTATAAACATGAATAATAATAAATTAATAAAAAAAATTATAAACATGAATAAAAATGAAATAAATTTAATAAACAAAAACTGTATTTAGTTCATAAACATGAGAAAAAAATATAAACTTTTCTTATTTAATTTAGGCAAGTAAAATCATGTTTTACCTTGTCTATAACTTATCATCTATAACTAATTTATAAACCATAATAAATAAAAATAAATATTTATAGCATTGAAAGACCACCACATCTTGCACCACATTTTTTTCTAGTTCCCATTTTAGTCAAGTGAACTTCATTGTGGATCTGGTCGTGGTGCAAGATGAAATTCCAAGAAAAATTTTTGTGGTCCAACAAAGGTAGGAATTTTGAGCATCATGTTGCATTCCTATAAAGGTACACCACACTCATCATGATGTTTATTTCATTATTTTATGTATTTTCAAGTTCCAGTAAAATTTCTTCAGAAGAACCATCATTCCATGTACTATGATTTGGTGATGGTGATGTTTCCATTTTCTTGGTCACCATGATGACATAGGGGACACTATGTCATGGTGATGATGTATTTTCTTCCAAAAACATTGAGTCTCACATTTTATTCTTTAATAACATTGCGTGATACCACATATTGGTTTTATGGGATCATCGCATGATCATTTTTTATGTAAAATATCACAAATATATCCCATGTTATCTTTATGGAATTGAAATGTATAAGAAACATCAAAATAGAGTATACCTATATAATGTGTATAATGGAATCCATATTATTCTTCTTTCATGGAGTATATTGGATGAATATCACCGAATAATTAAAAAATACCTTCCTACCTATCAGGGTTTACACCAGCCATAGAATACCATAATGTTTTTTGAGGGTCCCCTTACTATAAAGGGATACTGGAACCTTCACAATGAAAAATAAATAGAGAACCAAGAATAGATATAGATTCATCTATTTCTCTAATGATAAAATTGGTTACCCTAATTTTAGCGACTATATCCCTTATATATCCATACTCATCATGTTCCATTAAATAAATTGTGTTATCCATATGTGATGTATCATCATATATTGCTTCCCATTAGAAAAATACATTGATTTTCATCAATGAACTAGAAATACCAATTAAATACATTCATAATGGATTTTTAACAAATAAAACTTGTTGTGATTAGATGTGGAAAACATATGAATCATATTCATAAAAATGACATAGTAATGGTTCCCAATCATGTTGTGGGTAAGATCATGATGTTGAGGCCCATGATGTAGTTCCCCATTTTTTGTAAGTGCACATCCAACATCAATAGTAAAGAAAATATGTTTTCTATTTTTCAAGGATCAGGGCATGGAATCTTAGTTTTGGATATTTATCGTTTGGAATGTTAAGTAGACAAATTGTGTAACTTGATCATGAAAATTAGTAAAAAGGAAAAAATTTATCTTGGATTGAAGTGTTTACGATGAATATTAGTGGGGGTGAGTTTTAGTTTAAAATTTTAAAAGAAGAATAAAAATCCTATTATGTTAAAAATATTAGACTCAAAATTTATCTGATTATTAGATAATTAAAATTGGAGCCAAAAATCATGTGATTATCAGATTTATTGTTGGTATCACAAACACACTGATAAAAGAGTTTATTAGAATGACAAGTCTAGAACTAACTATCTAATGTAATTTCACATATGAAAGTAATACTTTTTTAAACATGAAATGTGATATATTATAATATTAAGAATGAATTATAATATTTATAAAAGATTTTACACTTTAATATTTATAGTTAAGGAAGATAGATATCATGAATTAATATATCCATAGTTTCAATACCTATTATAAAGGCATTTCCTTCCTTAATTGGAAAGCACTCAATACAAATATCATTATGGATCTGTCTTACGATCCACTCAAAGCACTCGATTTGATAAATTGATATCATCTATGACATTATTTAATAATAAATACCTTGATATGATAATCAATTTAAGATCTATCTTCATATCCCTATATTCTCTTAATTTGATGGATCAGATTCATGCGTCTTCAAATTCCTAAAATCCATTGATTAGTACACTGATCAGATAGAGTGAATACAAAATAAGAAGTTTTCTATGAAATTTATAATCATCATATAAAATCCTTGGAAATTAAAATCTCTAAAATATTTCAAATATTAAGAATGTGATATTCATGTAGACAAATCTCTGGATGAATTGATTTGTGGATGCATCCACTCCCATTTCTTCAAAAGACATCATATTTAGAGGTGACTCTATAATGGTTATTTTTCTGAGTTGGTTGTAATGGAATTGGAAAGCTTTCACTTTAACTGCTCATAATTATCTAGATCTTGATCTTGACTACTAAGAATGAGATGTACTTTATTTTTAGGACTTAATTTTGTTTATAACCATTACAATTCCATTATGGATTCAATCTGATAAAAATAGTTCTAAATAATCTTATTATAAACTTTGGATAGTCTAATGGAATTCATTATTTTTTTCAATATGATAAAATAATCAAAGGTTAAACGGGTGTGTTGGTACCAATTTCAGTCTCATTGTTAAGAATTTTTCCAATCTGATAGACATAAATTTAGTATACCCAGTGGTTAGAATAATAGTTAGTCCAATGTATCGGATTCACCTTCAGTCTGATGGATCATATTGAATAATAAAATTTTATATTCGTTTTACATTAGAATAATTTATACATTTTTTATAAAATAGAATTTTCTAAAAATACATACTAAAACACTTGGGATATATAATGTTAGTAAAATATAATTTTTAGAAAATTTTTGTGATTTAAAAAACTAAAAAAAATGAAAAGTAGAAAGAAAATAACTCAACTCAACAATCTCCCCATTTTTGGAAAGCACAAAACACAACACATAAAATTTAAACTAATAAATTTGAAATACATAAAACCATGTTTACATTTAAGAACTTCAATGATATACTTCACATGAAATTTATTTCTTTATCATAATTAAAAGCCACTGATTTAATACCTTATTTTTCTTCATCATTTTTGATTCGATGAGAAGTATTGATTCTTTGGATTCTCTACATTAATAAAATGTATTTCTTAGAATTTTTCTATTTTATGATAATATCTCACCCCGAGACTTATTCCTTTATTTTTAATAAAATCTCCCCTAAAGAAATTCTACCAAAAAGTTTATCGAATCTTCTCCCCTTAATCTTCTTGAATAATTCTCCCCCTATGTTATTTACCAAAAGGTGTAAGGAAAGGATTATAATCTCTTGAGATGTTATAGAAGTATAAAATACAAAAAAATATATGTGTGTGATTTAATTATTCATACATGATATAATATAAATAACATACATCAAAAAACTATTGGAAGTCATCCAGACGTATAGTATTTGGATTAAAAATCATTCTTATTAAACTCTCATTCAAAAAATTCCTAAATACATCAAGAGTTTATATAAAATGTTAATTAATTATTATAAATTTTCTTGAAAATAACCATAAACTTATTCACATATTCATGGTCCTTTTTAGATTCAGAAACTAATGATCCAATCTTAATCATATTCTTCTCCATAACTTATGGGTTTGAATATTTGCCTTTATCTTTTGAACCTTCTCACCGATATACTTATTTTATTCCTCTACATTGAATAAATAATCTTCACAAGATCATAGTATGTTTTTTAGACTTAAAACATGTGATCCTTTTCTTTCATGTCTCTAACTTTATCATCCTGATTATCATTCAATTATTTGAACTCTTTAACAAAAATTACACTATTAGAATCATCAGATGAATGTATGTCTAAAGAATCAGCAATATTGATATAAATTTCATAATCTATATTATATGATCATTATGGTCCTTCAAATAATTATAAAATTGTCTCAACCATATAAACATAATTTTTAAACGTATCTTGTGATCCTTTTTTACTTTTGATGATTTTTATTTTTTCTTCATTTTGGATAAATTTTAGAGTAAATATCTTCAATGATTCTGATTTTTAATTCATGGAGTTCTGAATTTTTTTAACAACTGGTTTAATCACTATGAAGATAGGGTATGAAATCACTTAACCTTTTTATAGTTAGGAAAATGTAATCAATTTTATTTTTCACCATTATAGTTGAATATTTAAAGGACTCTGGTGGAACTTCTAAAACATGTGGTCTAGAAGGAACAATGTAACGATATTCCTTTTTGACAATGGTGCGAATCATTGGATTTTTTTAAATATCTTAAATGACTCTAATTATGAGTCCTAAACAAGTCACAGTGGTCATGGGATCCTTTAAGGATCGTTTAGAGCCTGGAGTTCTTGAAATGAAAAACTTACTGGGCCAGATAGTTTTTCTAAACTATGCAACCCAGGGTGCACACCCATGTGGCTTCAGGTTGGGGAACCTATAAGACACATAGTTTTTCTGAAACCATGTGGGAATAGGTGCATAGTTATGAATCCAACTACAATTTTTGAATAGAGCCCTACCGTATGGTTTGCGCATAGTTTTCAAACTGTACGACCCCAAATTTGTGGTGTACAATGTCTATTTTTTCCTACATAATTATTAAACCATTTTTTTCATCATTCCCTTACCTCTAGTGGATGTTTAGTGGGTTCTCCCTCACATTGAGGTCAAACATCCCCTTCCATCAATCTTCTAATACTCCTCTTTACGGTGTCTGGTCGTTGATTATTCGGAAGCATTGGATTTAATAAGGTATGGCTTACCTCACGTACCCTTCCTGTCTCAAAAAGTCTCTCTTTATATTTTTATATTTAGATGTAGTCTCAATCACCCTATTTTAAGGTCATTTGACTGAAAATCATATCTCTTCCAACTTACTTCATATTTGTGGTTGATATCAAGTGAGGTTTCATCTATTTCCCTAAGGTAGGTGGTCATGTAGTTTTTCAAAGGATTTTTAGTCATTTCATATTTTTTTTGTACTGAATGATGGCCTTTTCTAAGCATCCATATTGTGTTGGTTATTTCATTCCTAATAGAACCTAATGTATTGATATAGAAGAATTGGAACCTTTTTAGTGGTTTATACATCATTCATACTCTACATGGTCACCTTTAGGTGTGACACCTTGAAATTGGTTATTTTTTTCAAATAGATCAAAATGCATAAAACCCAATTTAACTTCTATAATGACTTTTTAAGGAAATAACCCTATTATTATGTGTGTTTAATTAAACCCAAGACACCCCATGGGTGTTTGGTCTAATTAGACTTGGAATTTCCCAAGTGGGTTTTTGAGTTTTTGCCCATGACATCCTCTTTGACATTTGAACCTTTGGATTGGATTTTTCCTTGCCTTTTAAATTGGATTCTTTTCCTATGGTATATGGACATGGTTAAATGGATAGTCCAACATGGTAGCATCCTTCAATTGTTTTGAACATGATCCCTTCCTTGGAACATGTACCCTATTGCATCAATTTTCCATGTTTAGGAAAATTGAGTGAGAAGACATAGTGTATGTTGGCTTACTCTTAATGGAATGTTTTTAATGAAATTGATCAAATGGTTTATAGTGAAATAAACCCTTGGGAATTTAAGACCATTCACCTTATTATACCTTATAAAATGATTCTTTGAAATGAAATACTTTAAATGGAATTGAAAATGGTTAATGGATCACATGAGAGGTTTTTCCTCATGTTTCATATTATGTATGTGATCCTTCTTTGGTTATTTGAAAGGCTTGATGACATGACAAAATAGGTAATTCCTTTTGATCATGTTTTTAAACGTGGACATGCTTATAATATATAAATGGATATATCGATGGTTATGGATGGGATGTAATTCACTATTCCTATTAAACATATTATATGCATTTGTAGAGGCTGATATTTGTGGTAAGGGGTCATGTGGGGAAAAGAGACCTACGCTCCCCCTTACATCAGTATTGAGCATGGAAAACCTCAAATGTGCTTCAATATGGGTGATGAGATTTTGAGTTCCATGCTTCATCTAGAGTGTTTCCATGGTGTGTACACTCACTATCATAGCTAACAGGCATGATGTCCCCCTCTCTATCGGGATGTAGGGATTACTACCGCTTGAGTAGATCTTATGAGCTCATAGACTAGTGTTGGATTTCTGTGTGTTATGCCCCAGTCCACTCCAGGTAATATATATATATAAATATATATATATATATATATGTATATGTATATATATAGTGACATGATAAAAAACACCATCCATGTGATGAAGCAGATAGACCCGCCAGGTGCCCTTTAGGAACCTGAGTAGGAGGTTATTTATATATACATATTTTCATTACTTTTATATTACTACCTGCACACTTTTTACTTATGAGAAACAATTCGGATTACACGTAGGCACCATTGGTGGTGGCCTACTGTTATTTTTATCTCACTCCCTACTTAGGATGCCCATGAAACCCGAGAAGACTATATTTTTTCAAGTATTTTTAAGGGTAAATTCCCTTGAGTGGGTTGTTTACTTGTGATTATTAGCTAGAGTTTGGGAGAATAGGTTTGGACTTAGGCTCAAGATTCTTGTGGAGTTTCTTTTGTTTTGATTTTGGTTCTTTTGAACTACTGAATATCATTCTTGTATTTTTTTTTAATGTATTTCATCATTATTATAATTCCGTGAATCATTGCATCAGACACTTATATTAGGGATTTTGGTTATGTTATTCAGTTATTCAATTATATACTTATTTCTCTACGTGGTTATTTAGTTGATTGTTATGATTCCTCTGTGTACTGTATTTGTTTGTTGTAATATGGTTCTGTTACTATTTTTTATTTTCTATCTCTTCAACGTTACACTAAATTTAGGGTGTAGTCCCCCTGATTTACTACCTTTATATCCTCACTACTTATCGGGAGCATCTACCATATGGGGAGACGTACCAGAGGTAATGTGGCCAACCAGGCTCAAGGCATGGGCTAAGGGGCATCTAGGTCTTGGAAACCAAAAAGTGGAATCAGAGGGGTTCTTTTAATGAAATACTTTTTGGAGACAATATAATAATGATTGGAAATGATTGGGACATGGTCCCAAGTCTTTCTTGGGTGTCTTGAACCCATGTATGGGGTAAAGTAAATGTTTCCTTAAATTAGAATGTTGTTTATTCTACTATTTACTATTGAGGTCATTTCACCATTGAATACTTCACCTATTTTGTGTTGTTAATGATATTGATGTTATTGGAATTATTATTTCATTACATGATCAGATGAAAAGAGTGTTATGATTTAGAATCATGCATCAGCATAGACACATCATGAAATATAGGTCGCGCATCTTTCGATGCGCATCGAGAATTACCTGTTCCAAGATTACTATGCCTCTTTTTATATATTAAATCATGTTGACATCTCTTGTAGGATCAAAAATGTGATGTGGTGTGGGTTAAGGGGGTGACACATTTTGATTCATAATGTGTGTGGGACCTTGTGGATTAGAAAATGTAAATACTCCAAATTCAACCAGTATATAGTAGTTTAAATTATTGAGTAAGAACAATTTAAATGAGAATGGATTCCAAGTGAATTCCAGCTTTTGGTTCACAAGGTGTATGGGACCTTATGGATTATAAAATTAAATATCACTGGATTCGGTTTATGAAAATGTTTTAAATGTTTAAGACCGCATATTTTCAAATGGAAGGTGACTTATAACCCAATAACAACCATCATTCACATTCATAAAATATAAAATCGCCCCAAACTAGCCTTAGTAGTGGGCAGTGAGTGTTTCTTCATTCTTATGACATATTATGGTTTGTTCTATCATTTAGACCTATATTTTGTAGCAGGAAGAGAGGCATGCTTGTTCTAATGGGATGAATTTAGTACCTATCCTAGTTTCTTGAAATGAAATCTTCTAAACTAATTTAATATATACTGTGACATTCATTAGGAATTGTATAATTATGTTATCATGACATCTTCGAGTTGCGTACCCTAAAGGCTATGATGATCATGTTTCTATAGTGGAGGTTCATGAGCCTCCAGTCATTCCTCATGTCGAGCCACCTATGTCTCATCCACCTGTTCTAGATATGGGTGTTGACATCAAGTTTTGAAAGGGGTTTATGTGTGTTCTTCAAGGTATGAAAGGAAGATTGTGACCTACCTTGAGTATGGAAGAGTTGACTTGCAAGTTTTAGCGTCATCATCCTCCTACTTTCTCGGTGGATGGTAGACCAAATGTTGTGGAGTCTTTGATCGAGGTGATCTTGTATATATATGAGAATATAGAGATTCCTCCAAAGAAGATGTTAAAACTATCCACTTATATGATTCAGGACTCATATAAGTGGTTTTTGATTGTCATCACCTTAAATGAAATGAACAAAGACATTGTCTGGGATGATTTTCTTACCATCTTCTATGATTTCTTCCTTTGATATTCTCTGAGGGATAATAGAGCTAGAGAGTTTATGAACCTGTAGAAGTGGACCATGTTAGTTATGGAAAAATCATCATGTTTTACTAAATTGTAGTTGTTTTCTCCCTCTCTAACTGTTGATGATCTAATGACGACTAGGAAATTCAAGGATGGGCTGGTTTATGCCGTCTATTCATAGCTAAACGTTTTTAGGCTGAAAACTATTTCTGAAATTGCCAACCATTCTCAACTTACATAGATTAATCTAAGAGATGTTGATGGTGTGACCTAATGAGGTTTGTCACATAGGGATTCTAGAGTATATTCATCTAAAAGAAAGAGAAATTTTGATGTTTATCATAGAGAATTTAGTAGTCAGGCTCCTCTCACAGGTACCTCTTTGGTGTTTCACTAGTGTGGAATGGTGGGGAACATCAAATAACAGTGACTTTGGGATCCAATGGAATGAAGAGGTTGTCGAAATATGTTCTATATTCATCATTTCTGTAGGACCTTTATGATAGTTCCTAGTTAGTGGGATCTTCACCTACCCATCAGCTAGGAGCTGGGTTACTTGGATCACAATAGTTAGGTAGTCTCCATACGACTGGTCGTTCAGTCCAAGGTGGCAGTCGAGGCAGAGGTAACCATGAATATGATTCTTTGTTCTAGCTGAGCAGGCCCACTCAGGGCAGTCAAGAAGTGACTTTAAGATGTGGTACATGCCAATTAAATGTGTTCCAACATACTTCATAGGAATAGATCACCATACCATCTACTATACGAGGTACCATTCTTGTTACCTTAACTTTAGTGTCTTCTTTTTTTTTAATATTGGAACATCTCACTCATTTATACCTAAGAAAATTACTGAGATTACTAGCCTAAACATCAAGTATTATCATGTCATTCTGATGCTAGATATGCCTTTAGGTATCTATTCATTGGATGTTCACCATTTTCAGAATTGTCCCCTTGAGATAGGTGCTTACCTATTTGTATGGAACCTGTACATTATTGAGATGTAAGGTTTTGATGTAATCATCATAATGGACTGGTTAGTTTCCTACAAATCCCATATTTATTTATATCATTGGAGGGTGGTGTTTACATTCCCTGGGGGCTTTATCCATGTTCTTAAGGGAGAATGTGATGTCAGTGTGACACAAGTAGGACCCAAGAAGTATAGGGTGGGTAGTGTTATATAAAAATTCCCCAGTATTTATCTTGACGACCAGGGGTTACAACCCATTGATTTTCCTCCAATAGTGGAGCATTACAGAGACCTATTTCTCTGGTCTACCTCTAGTGTAAGAGGTAGAATACTATTGAACATTTTTTCAGGAGAATCACCTGTTACCATTCAAACATATAGGATGGAACATAAGGAAATCCTAGTTCTTTATAATTAGTTGTAGTATCTAGAGGAGGAAGACTTTATACCTTTCATCACTTATAATTGGGGTCTACCAATCCTCCTTTCCAAGAAAGTGGATATCACCCTTAGGCTTTGTGTGGTCTACTATCGGTTGAATCAACTAATTATCAAGAACTGGTATCCACTTCCATGAATATATGACCTATTTCATTATGTATAAGGAGTGGAGGTATTTTCAAAGATACATATGGGGTCAGACTATCATCAGTTGAGTTTAAAAACTTTAAACATACCTCACATAGTTTCTTGAAGTTGTTATGGTATCTATGTGTACCTAGTTATCTCGTTCGGACTCACAAACATAACTACAATCTTCATGGGTCCTATGAATTGGATTTCCCACCCATATCTAGATTCATTTGTGATTTATTTTGTAAAACATATAGCTGTGTATTCACACTATAGAAATGACCATGAATCACATATTGATATCATTCTAAATACACTAATATATCACCAAATCTATAGTAAGATCAGTAAATTCTACTTTTAGATTGATAATTTCCACTTCATGGGTCATATCATCTCAATGTCAGGAGTTTCAGTTGACCTAGATAAAGTGATAGATTTGGTTTAATGGGAGTATCCTATGAATGTATTTGAAATTCAGAGTTTCTTGGGGGGGGGGGATGGATACTAATGATGCTTCATTTAGGATTTATCACACCTTTCAGTACCACTTGTTTTCATTACAAATAATGGTTTGAAATTAGGATGGTTTGAAGCTTGTGAAGAACCCTTTCAAGATTTTAATGGTAGACTGACATTAGCACCGATACTGATTATTTTGGAGCTAGGCCCCACATACACAATCAATTCTGACACATTATGTATTGGACTTGGAGCTTTTTTGAGGGAGGAAGAGTTATTAATTAGGAATGGTTCTTTTTAGTTGAGTCCTCATGAGCAGAATTAAATGACACATGGCCTTGAGAACGCTGCAATTGTTCATGACACATGTTGTTTGAGACACTATCAATTTTGAGAGAATTTTATGGTGTTCAAAGACTAAAAAATCCTCAAGTACATATTCACTCAGCAGGATTTGATTCTCATGCAACATTGTTTGGTCGATTACCATCAATAGTTTGATTTCAAAATTGCCTACACTCTAGGGAAATGGAATTCAGTATCCGATGCTCTGATCTGAAAGACATTAACTTAGGTGGCTTAGGAATCCATTGATGAATCGAAAAATATGGCCTTAATATTGGAGAAGCAAGTTGAGGTTCAGGAGGACCATCATCATACTATTATATCAGCCATAAAAGTGACTTATACTCTTATTGAATGGGTAAGGTCGAGACAACTATCTGATCCTAAAGGCATTTTTCAATGGTTAAGTGTTAGATATGATGATACATCTTCTAGTTGGATGGTTGATAGGGATGATACTCTATTGGTTTATGGTCATGTATGGGTCCCAATAGACATTAGAGAGGATATTAGGAGGCATTTCCACACCTTAGCATGGGGGATTCACCCCGGTGTCACCAAAATGTATCAATGTCTAAGATGAAAATACTGGTGGGCCATCATGAAATGTGAGATTTTAGATTTCATCCCTCGATATTCCTCCTATCAGCTGGTGAAGGAAGAAAATCAGCATCAAGATGGTATTTTTCATCCATTGTCCAGTCCTGAGTGAAAATGACAATGTTTCGATGGACTTCATGACTTGTTTACCAAGATCACCTCACGGAACAATGCAGTGTGGGTTGTATTTGATCTTATGATGAAGATCAGACACTTATTAATTGTGTGATAGACCTTATTGGTAGATGAGATATGAAATATGTACATCAAGGAGGCGGTATATTTTCAGGGATCTCCTTGATCGATAATTTATGGTAGAGATGTTCATATCACTCCATGGTTCTGGTAGGTGTTGTAGAAGTTATTGGGTATGCCGGTACTTCTAAGAACAGTCTATCACCAAGAGACTGATGGACATACATAGTGTACAATTCGGGTTCTAGAGGACATTCTTCGAGCGTGTGTCCTACACATTGGAGTTTATTTGGAAAAACATATTCCTCTAATATAATTTTCACATAACAACAACTTTTAGGCTACCACTGATGTGGATACCTATGAATCCTTATATAGTAAACCTTTCCACTCACCTCTATGTTGGCTAAATGTAGGGGAAGTAGTTGTTCTTAGACCATGTCTCATGTAGGATACTACAGAGTAGGTCCAACAGATCCAGAATCATATGTTGATAGATCTTTCTAGATATCAGTATTATGCTAATAGACACCATATAACTATTGAGTTCATGGTTGGAGACTGGGTTTTCTTGTGAGTCTCACCCAGGTTGGTGCATAGATGTATTCAGAAGTAGGGTAAGATATCACCAATATTCATTAGACGTTCATGGTTTTTAAATGGATTTGACGAGTTTCTTACCAATTGGATCTTCCTCAGGGATACCAGTCTATGCATGATGTCATTCAGGTATCTCAGCTTCTCTGATACTATCCAGACCCATTACATGTCTTTCATCCTAATGCTGTTGAGCAGGATATGGATGCTTCCTTGGAGGAGTATCTAGAGAATATTGTTTATCAGAGCATGAAGACACTCTGAGGTAGGTATGTTCCTCTTTTATGAATGATATGGAAGTATGGTTGGGTATAGAATGAGACCTAGGAGTGAGAATCTCTTGTATGATCTCAATGGCTGGATCACTTTTCGGACATATAGCCTTACCCTCATAAGGTCAACTTTGGGATGAGTTTCTATAAGGAGGGGAGGTTGTAACGACCCACATTTTAAAAAAAGCTACGGATAATTGGTTTTCCATTTGTAATATTTTAAATGGACCTAATTATATGTCTCAACCAATTCATGGAGGTCACGGTTGGTTTTGGGTCCAGTTTGGAGCACAGAGTTCTTGAAATGGAAAAATTTACTTGGACACATAGTTTTTTCTAAACCGTGCAACCCAAGGAACATGCCCGTGTGGCTATAGGAAGGGGCACTTGTAGGCCACATGTATTTCGTACAACAATATGAGCTTAGGTGAAAGACTGTGCAGCCTACTATAGTTTTTGAACAGAGCCTTACTGCACAGTTTGTCAATGGTTTGAAAACCATGTGCATAAACCATGAGACCCCAAATATTTGGGGTAAAATGACTATTTTTCTTTATTAATTCTTAAAAACTTACTTTCATATTTTCCTTACCACCTATGGCTATGTATTGTGTTCTTACTCACATTGCGTTCAAACCGTCCTCTTCCATCAATATTCCTCTACTCTTCTATTTGGATTCAAATAATCAATCCATAAAAAGCATTAGATAGCCTAAGGTAAGGCTTACCTCACCTACCCTTCTTATCTTAGGAAATCATTCCATCTATTGAGATATTTAGATGCAGGATCATTCACCCTATTTTTAGGGTGTTGTAATGATACTCCAATATCTTCGAACCTATTTCAAATTCTAGGTTGATATCAGGAGAGGTTTATTATATGCCCCTAGGTTTGGTGGTCATATAGTTTTCCAATTTACTTTTAGTTGTTTCATATTTATTCCATTGTGCTAGATGTCATGATTTGTCAATAATCCATAGTGTCTTGGTTCCTTCATTTATAACTGATCCTAGTGCCTTGATATAGGTGATTTGGTTCTATTTTAGGGGCTTATATGTCACTCATACCATATATGAATACCACTAGGTGTGCCAACATGAACATTTTCATTTGGGACAAATGGATCAAAATGATCTAAACCCAATTTTACTTATAAAATGACTTTTAAATGAAATTAACCTCATCTCATGTGGGTTTTTTTAAACCCAAGACACCCCATGGGATGTTTGGTATTATTTGACTTTGAATTTCCCAAGTGGGAATTTGAGTTGTTTCCCATGTCATTCTATTTGACACTTAAACCTTTGGATTGGATTTTTCCTTAACTTTGGAATTAGATTCATTTCCCACGGTCAACTGGCTTGGTTTAATGGATAGATCAAAATGGAAGAATCCTTCAAATTTTTTTAACATGATCCCTTCCATGGAACATGTACCCTATTACATCAATTTTCCATGTTTAGGAAAATTGAGTGAGAAGTCCTTGTGTAGGGTGGCTTACTCTTAATGGCATGTTTTTAATGAAAGTGGATTAAATGGTTTAAAAATTAAATGATCCCTTTGTATGGTAAGATCATTCTACTAATTATTCTTTATGAAATGATACTTTTAAATGAAATGATTTAATTAGAATTGAACAAGATTAAAGGATAACATTACAGGTTTTGCCTCATGTGTAATGTTATATACGTGACCCAACCTTGGTTATTTGAAAGGATTGATGACATAACATAAGAGGTAAATCCTTATGATCATATTGTTAAATGTGAACATGAATATAATAAATAAATGAATATATAGATGGTTATTGATGAGAGTTAATTCTCTAATCCAGTTAAACATATTATATTCTTTTATAGAGGCTAAAATTGATAGTAAGGGGTCATGTGGAGCATGAAGACCTATGTTCCTCTTACATCATTTTTGGGTATGGAGACCCTCAATAGTGAATAAATATGGGTAATGGGATTTTGAGTTCCATGATCCATTTAGAGTGTTTCCATGTCATGCACACTCACTGTCCCAAGTGATTGGCATGAAATACCCAACTCTATTGGGATGTTCGGATTATTACCACTTGGTTTGAGCTTATCAACTAGTGGACTGGTGTTGGATGCCTACATGGTTTTTCCATGTCCATTACTAAATATATATATATACATATATATATATATATGTGTGTGTGTGTGTGTTTGTATCTATATATATGCTCTATATGTATATATATAGTGACATGATCAGACTTACCATCCATGGGGTGAAGTTGGTAGACCCACCAAGTGCCCTCTAGGAACCTGAGTGGGAAGTTATTTATTTATATAGCTTTCCTTTACTTTTATATTATTACCTACAAAATATTTACTCATGAGAACCTATTTGGATTACACATAGACACTGTTGGTGGTGGCCTACTGATATTTTTATCTCACACCCTACTCAGGTCACCCTTAGCACTCGAAAAGACTATATTGTTATAGGTACAGGAAAGGGTAAATGCCCTTCAGTAGGTTTTTGATTTGTTCTTCTTAGATAGAGATAATAAGAAAAGTATTGGGCTTAGAATCAAGATTCTCATGAATCTTCTTTTTTTTCTATTGTTATTTTCCACTACTGTGTAGCATTCTTGTATAACTTAGAGCATTATGTATTATTATCATTACATGAAGCATTATATCATACACTAACATTAAGATTTTGGTTATGTTATTTAGTTATCTAAATCTTATGTTTCCTGTATATTTATTTGATTGTTATGCTTCCACTATGTACTATATTTTTCTTTCATAATATTCTTCCTCTGTTATTTATTATTTGTTGTATCTGCTACATTACTCTGACATGGGGGTATAGTATCCACACTGTACTACCTTTACACCCTCACTACAAGTTGAAATCCTCTAGCATATGGGGAGATGCGCTAAAGGTTTTTTGGCCAACCGTCTTGGGGAACGGGTTAGTTAGAATCTAGGTTTGGAATGTGATAACCATAATCTGAATTCTTTTCATTGGATTCAACTCTAACATCTTATGAAAATTTCACAATATATACTTCATTAGCTAACTTAGCCTTTTTAGATACTTTTTTTCAAGACTGTTGATTTTTTTCTTCCTATTTAGAATATAATTTAACTTCCTCTATAACATATATATCTCGATTCTTATCATACTGTGAGGGTAACCGAGTAGATTATGAATATGACTCTGACATACTTTTGTTTTATTTAGAATCTTCCTATGTCTCAGGTTTTTTTTCTTCTTCTTCTTCATTTTCCACTTTATGTTCTTGTTCCAACCAGCCCACAGTTCTAAGAACACATTTTACATCTTTCCTAACTAATTTTGCCTTTTCCTTCTCAACTATATTATAAACATGGTCAGGGACTGATACTTGAGGCTATTCTATTCCTTACCTTTTCATTTCTTAACAACTTCTAGAACTACTGGTGGAATTAATAATGTTTCAAAAAATTATAGACTTGTGTATGGAAATATCATATCAGTGTGGGGAATGGTTCCAGACCATGGTACCATTTCCACAACTGATAACAATAAAATGGATAAAAATGATATTCTAAAGGTTTTTTAACTCCCTTGATTAACTTTTATACTAATCTTCCCTTAGTTGACCTTTTATTTTGTTTGTTTATTTCCCCAGCCTCCTTTTGTTCATCAGTTATCGGAATCTTAAGGTCTAAGGTCACAGCCTTATCAAATCCAAACGTAGGGTCACTAGGTTTCTTCTAAGATTTTTGATCCAGAAAACTATTTAATTATTTATCAATCATAATTTTATATTTCTTATTTATCATGGGTTATGATTCTTCCTTTCTCATTTATTTCATAACTTCTTTATGTTTTTTATGTGTGGCGTCAAACACAGTTATGTCCACTTTATTTGAAAACTTATTTAACTTGGAATACAAAACAAATATTCATCCTCACCCTGGACTCTTTATCAATTCAAGAAATATTGTCCTTAATATGATATTTACGATTCTAAATTCATAAACCTTCCATGAAATTTAATAGAAATATTTATATGGAACATGGAAACATCAAAATTTCAGACTTCATTGATGCAATTTTAATTGAATCCACTGATGGAAAAGTCAAACTTGACTAGGTTTATTTGTCTCGTGATCATTATAAAATCTAAGGAAAATATATCAAGAACATTGAGGGTATCCATATCAACCTTTCTTGGAATAAAATTACCTTGCATCAATAGATTTACTAGCCTTTCATCTAGTGTAATGTGTGAATCCTTGCTTAATTTATCAAATCATGTAAATGAAGATGCCTCGGCTTTTGATTTTATAAAATTCTCATTATTTTCATGAATAAAATGGGATGGAAGATAATATTCACCCTCCAAGGTTACTTCCACTAATTTGATAAACTTTTTGGTATGAAATATTTTATTTTTTACCAAAAAAATTAAATAAACTTCTTCCTTGTCATCTTTAAAAAGAAAATCAATTGAAGTATAAAAATCTCTAGAAATTTACGGATAAAACAATTTAAAATTATCATTCTAGAAACATTAAAAAAAATTTAAATAAGGAATCATATTTCTCATAGCAGTATTTCTCAATGAGTCTCTCTCTCACAACTTCTCTTTACAAAAAATTGTCAGTGGTGGCCATCAAACAGAGTTTGGTGCTATAGCTCAGATGAATGGAAAAGGATCAGACTGAGAACCAAAAGAGGAGGTGAGATTCAAGAGTAAATTCTACGTAAACCAATGACTAACATGTAGTGACCCAACATTATATAGGCACAGGGACAGATGGTTTCGTATTTCATAAAAATAGACGGTTGAGATTAAATATCCTTTTCTAATATGAAAAACAAGATTTATTGAAATAATAATTTTACAAATAAATATGAACTCTTATATTTTTTAAGAAAACATATTATTAGAGTGAGAAATAATATTATTAGAAATTTTATTATGTTTTTATCAAAATAATGTTTCTAAAACTAAAAGAAAATGTAAATAATAACATTGATAGACTAATGTAATTAGAAAGTGTAAAAACAAAAAAGACGAGTACCTTTTGGAGTAAAACTATTTCCCTCGTATGAGTAACAGGTACTTAATGGTTTTTTGAAAAGAAAATTTTTATGGTAAGGTTTATCAGTTTCAAAAAAATCTAAAATTTTTTTAATATGAAAAAATTTTACTTTAATTTTTTTATTTATAAGATTTTTTGTTCCGAAGATTTTATAAAAATGCTTACTCCATATGTGTTTATAGACGATTTTACTCTGGAAATATTTATAAAAAAAATTCTCATAAAATAATAATCATTTTATAAAACTTATGTTTTCATGAAAACTAAATGTTTTAGAAAATTAAATGTTTTAAAAAACTAAATGTTTTTAGAAGTACATAAAATATATACTCACCCTTTGAGATGGAGTTTATTAATATAAGGAGACTGGTAAAAATGAAGTAGATATAAATAATCACATAACATTGACAAATCTGAATATCAATTTAATATATTCAAATCTATTAAAACTAATGGATTTTGTAAAAATATCCGAAATCTTTTCTATAGGTATGATGAATTATAAAATGATATCACATTTTTATGTATGATCCCAAAGAAAATGGTGTATTATATACACGATCTTAGATCATGAGTGATGTGTTTGATTTTTTACTTAAAGCAATGGAACTTATGTTATCACAAAATATTTTAGTTTTAATAAAACTCATTCCATATTTAGTGAGTGTTTGTTTCATCCACAACACTTGAGCATAACAACTTCCATCGTCAACATATTCATCTTCAGTAATAAAAAGTGATACTAACTATTTTTTCATAAAATTCTATCAAACTAAGGATTCTCTTAATAAATTACATGTTCCAAAATTACTTTTCATATCTATTCTAATCCACCAAAGGAAGTATATGGAAAAAAATTACTCAAAAACATTTCTAGAAGATTATAATAAGCCTAAATCTATTGTCACATTAAGATTATAGAAAAATCCTTTTAAAACTTTAATATGAGTCTCTTTTGGATTGGCTTGATATATATCAAATAATTATAATAAAAACATTAGATCCAGATGACTAGCTATTAAGTAAAGTAAACTTCCAATCATAACGTAAAAATTATTTCAATAAACTAGTTTCCCAAATTCATCATTATCTAAATTATTTTAGGTTATGATTGGAGTAAAATTACATTTAGTGTTGTCATACCTGATTTTTTTAAGGATATATATTATATACGTTTGTTGAGTATCAAATTTTTTTCTGGTTTTTTTCGAATTCTAAAACATTGAAATAATGATAACTCACCCATCATACTCATTTAGAACTCATATATAATAATATATATAAATGAACCTACTAAATAATTTTTATTTGAACCAAATATAATGTCAAAAAAATATATTTTTATAATAATGTTATTTTCATTAAAATATTTTATAAAAAAATTTAGATCCATATCTCCCTTGACAAATTGTTTTGTAACAAAAATCAAGTTAACCTACCATGTCGGGCTTTAGGGTCTTGTTTTAGTCCTTAAAGTGACTTGGATAATTTATAAACATGTTTTGTATGTTTTTTATTTTCAAAATAGGTGGTTTTTCTAAATAAAAATCCTCCTTAACATATCCATTAATAAAATTACACTGCACATCCTTTTAAAATAGTTTGAAATTTATGAAATTTTCATAATCTATAAGTATATGAATAACTTCAAGTATATATATTAGAGAATATGTTTTTTTAGTGTATTATTTATTATTGATTATAACACTTAGCAAAAAAATATCTTTATTTCTAAATATTATACCATTTTCATAACATTTATTCTGAAATTCCTATTTTACTCCAATTACATACGTATCTTTAGGTCATTTAACCAATGTCCAAACTTTGTTCATTTCAAACTCATTGATTTTATCTTGAATATATTTTATCCAATCCTTTTCATCTAAATCCTCATCAGGATTTTTAGGTTCAAATTGTTATATTAATGATAGATGGTCAATTATATTTCTCAAATAATTTCAAGTTCTAACCAGTTGATCTTCATCACTAAAGATATTATCACTATGATGATTCCTAAGAGAAAACCGACTCATTAAATTTGAAAAAACATTTTTCTTCATAAATTTGTTGAAAATATTCTTGAAATATAATTTCAGAAATTTATTCTTCAGTTTTTTTCTAATGATAAGAACTTTATAACATAGGTTGTAAATCATTTTTGGAAATAAAATCAAAATATCTAGGTTGATTTGTTTTTGAAAGAAAAATCTATTTTATAAAATATAACGTGTATAGTTTCCTAAAAAATACTTGTATTTTTATTATAAACTCTATAGGCCATACTAGTTATAAGGTAGCCTGAAAATATACTTCATCATATTTTAGTGGAAATTTCTATAATTTATCTTTAGTTTTCAAAATGAATACATTGCATACAAAAATTTGAGGTGGGAATGTTTTGGTTTTCTCCCTATCTATAACTCATAGGGAGTTTTATTAATTAAAGTTATAATTAAAACTATATTTATAGTATAATAGGAAGTACTGACTTCTTTAGCACAAATTTTTTTACTAATTGAGTATTCACTCAATATGGTTCTAGAAATCTGTTGAATAACTTTATTTCTTATTTTGACTACACCATTTTGTTTTCGAGTTATTGGTGCTGAAAATTTATGTATAATTCTATTTTTAATATAAATAGATTCAAAATAATAATTTATAAATTGTCCACTATGATCACTAAAAATAGTTATCAAGATTAAGTTTTTTCACATTTTTAAATTTGGCTACAAAAGTATTAAAAAACCAATGGATTCATGTTCTCTTACTAGAAAATAGACCCAAGTATGTTTAGTGTAGTCATAAACTAAAACATATACATAGTATTTTCCACTGATACTTCCAGATTTTGAAGGACCAAGTAATTTCATGTGCACTAATTATATATAATTAAAAGTTAATACTTCACTAATTGATTTAAAATATGATTTTTTTCCCACCAAATTGAAATGGATCACATACTTTAGAAGTATAAAACCTAAGATATAGTATATCCTTAAAAAGTATTTTATTAGACAACTTGAATGAAGTATTTTGATTACAGTTCTCTAACCTACTATTCCATAATAAAGTTTTATCTTTAATTTCACTAAAGAAAGGTAGATCATGGATTATATGGTCTTCTATGTTTAAAATCTAAATATTCTCATAATGATTAGATGAAAAAGTAAACTCATATTTAGAACTACGAAAAATACAATTATCATTCATGATGTTCACAATATAAACCTCATCAAATAATTGTATTTTTATTATAAGGTTTTTAATAATCCCTAAAACAAATAAAAAATTCAAAAATTAATGATTTACCAATAAGAACAATGTAACCTAAAACAATAACTTCTCCTTGAGAATTATCTCTAAAAGTGACTTTATCACCTTTCATATTAATGAAATTCTTAAATAAATATTTTTTTTCCATTAATATTTCAATTTTACCACTATCTATGTGCCAAATATTCTTTTTTTTTATTTTTTTCTTTATTTTCCTTAAAATTAAGACATTAGTGTTTTAGAACCCAAAACATCTTCAGTTTGGTATTATTAAAAATTAAAATCATAGGTATTCAAATTTTCACAGTATTACTATATTGAGAAATTTTTATTTCTTTTGATAAATATTCTCTATGAAAACCCAAAGGATGAACATTTTTGATAGAATATTTTTTCTTTTAGTTTCCACAACTTTGAAAATTAGTACAAAATGGATCACTCTTTAGAACAAATAAATTATTTCTAAAATAGGTTCTTTGTTTATAAAACCCATTCCAAAAATTTCTCTATGAGGTTTAATTTGTTTTAAATTTCGTCAATATTTCCTTCCCAAAGGTGAACATAGACAAAAGTTTCTTCAAACTATAAATTTCAAATTTTAGTTTTACAACTAGGTTTTTTTCTCGGTATAAATAAAGCTAAAAAAACTTTACAAAATCAATTTGTAAAATATTTTTCTTAGAAATATATTTCATAAGATCTTTAGTAAGATTATATTTTTAAAATTTTTTTTATAAAGTTCTTTAAAAAGTTATGATATTTATTTAGTTAATTTAGTAATTCTTTAATTTTATTTTAAAATATTACAGTGAAAAACTTTATTCTTTTAGAAACATTACAATTTTAATTATAAATAAGTTTTTAAAATCTTGATACTTCTTAAAAACATGGAATGTTTTTATCCTCATCAACTAGAGAAATACTCTTCATTATATGATGTACATTTTTTTACATCATTACTATCAAAGTAATTAGCATTTAAAGTAATATTATAATTATATTTAGTATTAGTGAAATAATCCATGATACATTTATTCACCTTTGGTATTTAAAAATATAGACCACTATTTCTCTGTTTGTAACTCTCATTGTATGAAGAATTATCAGAAGAATTATCTCCATCGTTTATACTCCAAGTTTCTGAATATTTCAAACTTTTCTTTCTCTAATGCTTATAATACTTCTTAGCATTCCTATATTAATTCCATTCTTTCTTATCCATGTTTTTAAGCTTATTAAAATCTGTTCTTAGGTGTCCTACATTTTTTAATTTATAAAAAATCACTTATATTGATTCTTTCTTTTCACTATTATCACTATGACTTTTCTTATATTTTTATTGAAAGTCTTTCTTGTCAAAAAACATATTCATCTTTCTTGAACGATTTACCAATTCATTTCTAGTCTGTTATGATGAACTCAAATATTATTTAATAAAAACTTTCTTATTCTTAGAATATTTTATAAAATTTTTAGTGGATTTATCTTTAATTGGAATAATATATGAAGTTTAAAAAGAAACTAATCCAATTTTCTTTTTCATCTTCTCTACATCCCATTTTAGTCCACCTTTTTTCTGTATAAGGGTACCAATGAGATCATCAAGAGTAAGATTTATAATCATTCTCATGTCATAAAAATATGTTCTTTCATATTCCCATTCATTATACGTGATTTCTATGATTTTCTTAAATAATATTCCATCCATTAAATCATTCCCTCTAAAATAATATAAAATACTAACAAGAATCATGAATAACTTGTGTATCTTAACTACTGATTATCTAGGCAAAAAAAATCCTAATAATAATATCTCAAAATATTTATTCTAGTTTAAATAAATTTTTATGTTCAAATGTGAGTAACCTCTAACTTATTCAATATAAACTTTGATATATCACATGAAGAAATTTGACTATATATACTTTTTGTCATTGAACAAGTAGAGTATTCTTTACTCTATATTTAAATTGATATTATTGTTTTCTTCATTCTTAAAATTATTAACTTATTTCCTCATAATCTTATAATCTTTTATTCACATCACAAATTTGACCACAGTAGTATTGATAAAAAATATTCATTATCACTCTCCTATATTCACAATCATTCCCATTAAAATTTAGTGTTATATTGTGATTCATATTTATTATTCTACCAACATTCAAACATGCCATATTATCAAATATAGAGACTCTTCTCTAAAAAACATGTTAGTTTAATACAATTTATAAACAAGTAGTTTATATCAAAACTAAATAACTTACAGTTTATATCAAAAGTAAAAATTCAACAATTAAAGTTGTAGAAACCGCTCTGATACCAATTGATGGATCATAAGAGTTTACTATGGCTATAAGAGGGGGTGAATTGTCATTTAAAAATTTAAACTAAGTCAAAACAATATTATATTAAATTAGAAACATTATAATTAGACTTTTTTGATGATCAGAGTATTAAAAATAGAATCAGAAATCATCTGATTATCAAAGTTAGTATTGGTATCATTGACACGCCGATAAAACAGATTATTAGAAAGGTTAGTATATAATTGATTTTATAATGTAATTACACATTGTAAAATAAAATATTTATTAAAAATAATTATGAAATATTATAATAGAAATAATGACATATAATATTTATAAAAGATTTTACTCCTTAACCATAATAGGTAAATAAGTAATAAATCTGGACTTAAGATATCCATAGTTTCAATACCCAATGTAAAATCTTGTATTCCATTTCCAGGAAATCCCCCAATGTGAATATTAGTATGGATCTATCTTCTAATCCCCTAGAATCCCTCAATCCATTAGATTAGTATCAGCTATATCTTTCTTGAACAAAAACTCCCTCGATATGATGATCGACATAAGATCTATCTTACTAGCTAGGAAATCCATCAAATTGATGGATTAGATTCACCCGTCTTCCTATTCATGGAAGCCCTTCATTGGTACCATGATCAGACATAGTGAATAAAAAATAAAAATTATTCTATGGAATTAACAATCCTTAAATAGATTTCTTATAACTTTAACTCTCTAAAATATTACAAATATTAAGAATTAGATGTTCATACAGAACAATATTCATTTAAATTGACTTGGGAATTAATCACCAACCAACTATTTAAAAGAACTCCTATTTTTAGGAGATTCTCCAAAAATCCTATTTACATTTTTGTTACAATGACTTATAAAACATTCCCTTTGAAATATCATAATGATTTTGATCTTGATCATGAAAAACACAAATGTGTTGTACTTTATTTTTATGATGTCATTTTTTTATCCCTATTTTCATGTTTTAATAGATTTCATTTTATATAAACTGTAAGACCTCAAGATTCATGGAGGTACATTATTGTTTAAATTTTGGTTTTAATACCATAATTTTGGATAATTATATGTTTACAAGAAGTATGAGTAATTTTGGGGTGTTTAGGAGTTCAGGATAAGGAAGAAGGGAGAATTGGTCCATCCTGTGCATGTGGCATAGTTTGTGAATGGTTATTATAAAACATGCATTGTGGAATGACAAATTCTATGACCTTGGATAGTGGAATTTCCCACGGTTGAAGCACAATTTTTCAAAATACGTAAGATTCCTAGGTAACTGTGAGACTTGGACCCCTCTTGGATTGAGGTAGGCTCATAGTTGATGCATAGTTTGGGAAATCAGGTGGAGAAACCATAAACCCCATTAAAAAGTGAGAATTTACCATTTTATGGCTCTAGATTTTAAGTGTTTCACTTTATTTTCTTCCCCATTATTCCTTCTCCATCCCTAGTGACAATCCAAAGCTCCAAAATATTCCCAGGGGTCTGTCTCCTTCATTACTAGGCATTTTCTTGCAGATTGAAGTTCCGAGTAAGTCTAAAGCTCATCCTGCCTCTCTTCTCTAGATTAGGGATTTTAGTTTCTCTATTCTCTTTACAAAGATCTAAAACCCTCTTTTCCAATGCATCTTAGATTGGGTCTTCATAAGGTTATTGGATATGGATCTAAGGCTTGGATTAAGCAGTGTTAATCTATAGATTTAGGGTAGGTGGTCTATAAGTTATATCCCATAGTCTCATTATTGATATGTGCATGTGTGGTTTTTTTATTGGTTCTATATTGTTGTGGATTTTTTTCCCCTAGTAAGATTTTATAAAATGGTTGGTTAAATGGTGATTTAGACCCATCATGATCCCTGTGGGACGCATCGAGTTTGACTCAACCAACTTGGGGACACCCATGGGGTGTGCCAACATTTCCCCAACATGGAAAATTACAATGTTATTCATAGAGTTGATTTGTGTTGAAATGGAGCCTAATAAAAATATGTTGAAATGTTTTTTTTTTGAGTTATAAAGAGACACCAGTGTAGTTATTTCATGTTTTTTTGTAATGGAATAAGGGGATATTTGGCATTATTTAAGAAAAGGTTAAATAGATTAAGGTGAATGTGTCCAATGGGTTAATGCGTGGAAGTTGATGAATATGATAAATTGGTTAATGTTTAAGACAAGTTGAGAATACTAAGTGGGTTGAGGAATAAAAATAGAAATTTGTTAATTGGACTATTCTAAGTAAATGATAAATGTGATAATGGGTTAAGGATTGATGATGATTCATATGTTGTATAAAATGTGAATTGTAAATGTTATGTGTATTGGTTGTGTATGGTTTTTGATATGGTTTATGTAGTAAATGGATATATAAATATGTTCACATGGCTTGGTTGTGTGGGATAATGGAATGAGGGTACTCCCATAGGTAATGATATATAGAGGCTATAAACCCCGCCCCAAGAATGCACTAGTTATGGAGTTAGACTTATTGTGTAGGCCCCTAGCAGATGCATTTAATGAGACAACCTAGACTGACGATCCAAGGTAAGTGTGATGTATTTTTTTAAGAAATGTTCATCCCAAATTTGATAAGGGACTTGACTTATTACCTTTTTCATGTTAATTGACCATCTTGGTTCGTAGTGTAAATGATTTAAATTCTTATCCCATGGGGGAAGTTGTGAAAAAGGAATAAATAATGAAAATGGTTAAAGTAAATAGTGTTATTTAACATCACTCGAGTATTATTATTTTTATCTTGTAATTTATTTAGTACTTTCATGCACTATCTATTTATAATGCATATTTTTAGACACTGTTTTTTGTGTCTTACTAAGTTTTACCCATACCCTACTCGGGCCACCATTATGTGACCGAGCAGATTTCATTGTTTCAAGTTAGGACAACTGTAAAGATCTTCTGATAGGGAAGTGATTTGGGCTTGGGATGCGCATGGCTAAGGATTCAGACCCGGAGTTAGGACCTATTTCTAGGATTTAGTTTTTGATCTTTTTGTTGGGGTTTCATTCCCTTTTGTCACTGTTACCAGGACATGGAATATTTATTGTTGGTTGTGGTTGTACCCTATTGGTAATTGGTTGGTAATGCATTTTTCTAGTTTATTACTTATTGTTATTTTATTTCATATATAATATGATTTTTCTTAATCTAGTAAAGAGGTTATATTCTCCCAATGTGATCTATTAGACCCTCAGTGATATACGGAAACCTCGGGTAGGTGGGGAGAAGTGCTTGAGGTCATGTGGTGACCCAACTCAGAACACCGGTTTAGTAGACTCTGGGATAAGGATGCTACAAAGTGGTATCATAGGAGTTATTTTCTTTTCCCTTAAAATTTAGGGTTGGTTGAAATTAGACTAGGAAGAGTTGGGCCTTGGAAATTGTCTCATTCATGGGAGTATATAACCCATGTACAAGGGAAAACCCCAGATCATGGGGTGGGAATTTTTATTCTTGATGTGTGTTGTTACAATTGGATGACATTGAACCATTTTTTGATGCATTTTTTGTGCAACATGACAGTTTTATGACATTTTACTCATGATTAAAATGGAATGAAGTTTTTCATTCATGTATAATTATATACAGCTAGGGATAAAGGTTTCATGCATCTTGATATGCACACATGGGATGGGTGTGTGGGACAGTAAGGGTAGAATGGTTATAGAATATTTTTAATGGAAAGAATAAAATGAGTTAAATTATTCTTTGTAACATGTTGTGATAGAGGAAATGGTTTAAAAAGGATTCTAATGGAATGATTGTAACTATGTAAGTTGTTTTACCCTAGGTTGTCCATGACCTACGGTAGGGATGGTTGAGAGTAGTGTTATCGATGTGACAAAATCCATTGGGACAGGTCTTAAAAAATTAGTTGTTTATGGCTAGTGGAGATCCTTTTTCTATGTAAATTATGCAAATATTTTGTTATGTTACTAACATGTGTATTTGGAATTGTAGAAAAATTCCACCATGATGATGTGTTCTAGTTGGGGGACAAGAGGATGTCATTGATAATTCTCCTCTGGGAATGGATCAAGGAAACCCAGTGATCCATGGTAATCAGGGAGAGGATCAGTTCCATGAGAAATGTTCTTGTTTAATTCAGTAGATGGAATCAGACCAATGGTGGTTCATGTCATTTATGTTTGATCTAAACATGGAATTTCAATTGGAGAACCCTCCAACATTTTTTTAAGAGGGTGGACTTGATAAAGCCAATTTATGGTTATACAACTTTACACAAAATATGGGTGATTTCTCATGTATGGAATAGTGGAAAAAATGATCCAACAAGAATTATGTTCTTAATGCTAGTAAAAAAGGACCATGAAAAGGGTATTATTCACTTAGTTTAAGGATATAATGCTCAGAAGAAAAAAAAGTTGAGGTGGTTCTATTCAGTGATAAGGGAAATGTGAAAAATAAACATGGATGTGTAAGGTCCCATATTAGTAAAGATGACCTCTAGGATATTTTCACACAGTTTAAGGTCATGGTACCCTAACCAATGGGGTCTACTGTATGAACCCATACATATTAACAATTAATGAGGTTTTACATCTATATGTAAGGATATAATTATCTAAACATGAACCAATAAACCCAATAATAATCAAAGAAATCAATGGTAGAAAATAATGCACAAATTTTAAGGTTGTAGTGTTTGGTCAAATGTGATGTGGGTTATGGTATGGTCTTAATATCCTAGAGTTTTTAGATTTTTATTGACTTTTAGATAATCCCCTTTTTAACTAGGTTGATAGAGAACCCTTACATGGCCCGTAGACCTAGTGGAAAAATTCCATGTACATGAGTCAAAAGATGAACGAATAAACTACACTTGGAAAAAACACTCCCCAGTAACTATTTTATTTATGGTGTCTATCTCCCACCTTTCTTGGGTGATCGGCTAGAATTTCATCATGCGGATCTACACAGTGCTTGGTATTTACAGTGGTTTCCATACACACTCATCATTCCCAATTTTGGCATATTTTCTCGGTGGATGATACTAGCTCTGAATTATCTTCCAAGTCAATATCCTATGATGTTTAACCTTATTACATCATGGAATAGAGTTCTTATGGCCTGAAATCCCATGGCCCAAAGTCCTGAGTTGGCCTAGAGGGCCTGTTTTCTGATGGCCCATGGGGGCCGAAGGCCCTATGTCCTTAAGGTCCAAATCTATGGACTGTATGCTCAAATTGATTGACTAGTTATGATACTATAGTAACTAAAATAGTAACCACTACATTAATAGATATAGTAGTATTATTGAGGTATCATGAGGTTGGAGGATCTTTTCCAATGGATAAAAATATGCCTATGGTAGGCAGGTTGGATATGTGTCATGATGTCATTACCAATCATAGAGGTACGTTTGGAATTAGATACACTAGTTACTGATAGTTGTGAAAGGTTTATTGTTATTCAAACACATATGGTACAAAGTGTGGCAAATGAGAAGATGATATTCAAAATATGATTGGAACCCTCTAGTATACAATTGGCCAAGGATTGGGAATTCATGAAAATTCAAGGTATATTGGAAGAGGATTATTATTTTTGGATGAACATGATATGGGTAGTTAATTGTTGACACCTTCCAAATAAGAATCTGAAAAAACCACAACGGAATAAATACATGAATATGGGAATTACCTTCACCACAAAAGAAAAGGACCTGAGACTTATGGATCACATGATCCTCCAAGGGAATCACGATCATGTGACCATTTCAAGGTCACTCAAAGACTCCACATGTAGCACATAACCCATAGTGAATCCCATAGAGACCCCCCTGTCAAAAAACCTTCCTTCTCTTGCAAAATCTCTCCAGAAAACTATATGAGTTCACATAGGCCAGATGGTTATTCATTGGAAAATTACTGAAAATACATCCAAAATTATTCTAAGAATAAGGAGGGATGGTATCAAAAGGGTGAGAACCCCAGTCATCTTAAAGATCATGCACTATATCATTATTGGGAAGAATAAAATTACTTGATGATATCCAAGAGAACTCACAAGACCCCCAAAACTCTGTAGAATAAAATAAAGGAGATAAAGGGAAGGATGTGAGAGGCACTCGTGGTCACTAAAATCTATGCGATGCAACCCTGGAGATCCAAAAGACATTGTGAGACCTAGGAAACAAGTCTGGCTCATCTCAGGAAAGCCTTTTGCCTTGTTAGTCTCGTTGCGCAGAAGTCCTCGAGTACGTCCAGGTAACATTGTGCTTTCCCTTTCGCTCTCTATGAAAAAACTGATAGATTTTTCCACAACATGATCACACATCCTCATATAACCAATATTTTTTACGCAAGGAATCCTCAAAAAATAAGTAGATATCCTTGACATTACCCGTGAAAACTCACATATACCATGGCCTTTGTAAAATAAAACAAAGGGGATAAAAGGGAGGAGGTGAGAGCTCTAATAGTTGCTGAAAGTCATGTGATGCACTCGGGATGTCCATAGTGTGGACACGCGAGATGTCCTGAGAATCCAACCATATATTTCAAAGACACCTGTAAAAGCCACCCTTGACTTGTGAAATACCCCAGGCAAGGCATCAACCTCTCACGAAGGCCCTTGGTCATGTCTATAGGACAATATGAAAATTCATTTGACATGAAATCATGATCAGACAAGACATCATTAATTGGAAATAATACAATAATGGAGGTGTTGGTAGAAAAGACCTGCGACTACTAAAAAGAAGGTTACGCACTAAGAATGACCCATGGCAGAGACTCAAAAACCACATGGTGCCAGCCCACTTTTCCAACTCCAGCCTGAATCTATAGTAGATATGACATGAAAACCGAAGAGCATCTAAGGTGGTGAGGATTATAAATTCTACCCCCCAACAAAAAAAGTCATTGACTACTACACGGAGGAAACTCTTGAGCACAAAATCACAAAGCCTCAAAGCTGACTTCTCAGAGTGTCAGATCTCATGACTAGAATGTCTTTCATCAGGTAACATACTAGCAAAAATCCGTAGCAATCATGCTTCACAGACAAGATTATTTGTGTGATGATTTAGGAATCATGGAAAGGGATTCTGGAAAAGAATGATGATAACATATTCCATGTCTTCCAGATCATGGAGGACTCAAAAAAACTGATAGTGAACAAACCTAAGGCATTTTCAATACAAGGGATAGAACCAAGATCCAAAGTGGAAGGCTTAAATGAAATACATGATCACTTTATCTCATGTGTTCCTTGTGAGTCATATGAGGACACACTTCAACACTAAGACACGTCTCCTATATCTTGTGACATTTCTTAAGCATGCTACTTGGGACATAAGAAAACCTCAGTACATGCCAAAGAAAGTTATACGGTTCCCCCTGGGAATAGAAAATTGGTCTCGCAAAAACTTATGTATCTATCACTCGAGCCTTGTGACTTCCTTCAAATACATCACTTGACTCATATAATTTCATTATATCATATCATTCGAGTCTCTTTGTGGAATATATTCATGAAAACCAAGCTCTCATGGAACCCTCTGGGCAAGCCAGTTGAGATCTGTGACTCCCTCCAGACATGAAGATTAGGTCTCACGATGACCTACATGGATGTTAGCCAAGACACACAACATCCTTTGAACAATGTCACAATAACTCTTACGAAACCCCCATATGTGTCATGAAAGTTCATGCAATGGATTCTAGGACAAGACAACAGGGTCATGTAATGTCCCCCATACAATTCAACTAGGTCATACGACACCCTCTAGACAAGCAATTCGGGCCACCAAGGCATCCTCGGATTTGATAACCTCATCCATTCACAGTGTGTAAGCCCCGAATACAATGGGAACCTATAATGTAAGCCCTAATCAAGTGAAATATGTTGACTCAGATTCCTACCACAATTAGGATATGTAGGCTACCTCTATGTGGTTCAACTTCCATATTAATCATCTAGGGTGATCCCAGTATTTAATCCCCTTCTCCAGTGCAATGAAATTGATCACTTGATAACCCTTTTTTTCGCAATGAGTATGGATCATGTGGGATTAGGGATTTTAATGGATATATCATCTATACTCTACACCCCAGGGTTATAAGTGGAGCCTCAGTGCATAATCCCCAACTATCGACATCATATAGTATGTCCCCAATCAATAGGGAAACCTCATAGTGTAATTTGTGATCAACTAAAATATGATTTATCTAATTTATTCCATAATAATGATATGTAGGATGCCTCCTCAAGGCCTGATATCTATACCAAACATCCCAAGGATTGTCCTAGTACATAATTCCAACATCTACATGCCGTGAGACTGATCATCTATTCCCCCTTGGTTCTCACATTGATCATAGATCACATGGCCTTAAAGATATGCAATAAACATCTCATTAGGCATCATGAATTTACAATAATGAGGGAAATCCTAGAATGTAAACCCAGATGACTGATATATGATGAACACCCCTCATATAAGTTTATGCACCTTGGGGACATTCCTGATGGTTTGGATGAACTATAGGGGTTTTGATTCCTGAAATAATTAGGATACATAGGACGTCTCATAATGGCTCAATCCCCACCTTGTAATTCTATCCACCACCTCACGTTGTAGCACATTCTGAATCATTTGGTCATACGGATTCAACACATAATGCAACTATTCACTGTTAGAAAAAAAGGATGATGAACCTTGGATGCATAAAAATTGATTCACTAATGATACTGAACTTCCCTCACTTGATCAATGAGACTCCCTTTCTTTATTTAATGAGATAATTAACCAATGAATCACTTTTTCATGGTAACCCATCCTATATCAGTTTTATGAAGAGATCCATAAACATATCACAAATATATAAGAGGGTCCTTTAGTGGAAAAAAATTCCCCTCAAAAGGGTGCAATAAGTCCAACCTCCCTTACTCTCGACCGATGAGAGTCCCTAAGAGTCGTTGGGCCTAAAAACACAGATGACTTCCAGCCTTTGGAAAACAGGCCTTTACAAAGCTACAGATAAGGGAACCTTTGGGAGTTTATGGGAAAAGTGACAACGTTATCCTAACGATTGAAACTCATTCCACACCTTAAAATCCAATGAAAAAAATGTTGAACCCAACATGAATCTCTCAAATGAAAAAGTGATTGTTTATTATCTGTTGGGCCATTTCATTTTCTCTTATATGAAAACAAAATGGTAAAATCGAAGTAAATCTCGAAACAATAGAACGATTGGGTTATAATGTGATAGGCCTCTTTGTTTTGAAAACCCTATAAAAACAAAGCAGTTAGACCGGAATGATCTTATAAATTATCATATGTAACAAGGGTTCCCATGAAATAAGTCCATCCTCATTTTGACAATTCCAAACGAGAAGAATAGTTGAATCTGGGAATATCATGAAAATTGTGTTTACCATGCATATATGATTGAGAATATTATTCCTATGATATTTCACTAATTGGTAACCTTGTTCCTTGTTTTTTGTATGACTTTAGATATTGAAAAAATACCAGTTCAACATAATTACTTCGTCATCCAACATTCCCTTTGGAAAATCATTCATTAATGCAACCTCTATGGGTCACAAGATAATTTCACCTGCTTGGAAAGTCCAATTAAAGGTAGAAACTATAATGGTCTGAGAGTATAATTGACATGGTTCAATTCTTACCATAGAAGATTCTCATGATGTTCTCTAAGCATGATGATCTATGAGTCCGCATCACCCAGGAAAGGTAATTGCAAAGCCAGCATCCCTTATTTCTATGAACAAAAAATTCTAGAGATTATCCCCAGAGTGTTATAACCACAACCTTCCATATATAATGAAGTTATGCGAGGAGGATAAATACGGATCCCTTTCACTTCATGTGTTTCCAAGGAGGGGACCTGTCAATCGTTGTCACAAACACTATCCTACTAGTACCCATTAGTCACCTGCTGAGGGTACCATCCAACACACATCCACCTCTAATGCACATGACCAGACTATAAGAAAGAATCATCAGAGGATGAAGGGATTGGATATCCAAGATAGGGATCATATTCCCACTCCTGCTTACGATGACTGTCGGTATAATAAGGAAGGAACCATTAATCAGGATCATATCCCTTCTCGTTCGAAACAAGTCTACAAGAATATCCCTCTATTAGGCATGGGTGAGGCTCAAACTCCTACCCATGTGCATGAAGATCATTGGAATATTCCGGTCGAACATTGAGGAAAAAATTGTGCACATATCCCTACTTTAATTGAAGGAAGCTTCTATTTTATCATGGATATAGAAAATGTGTTGGCTCATAACCCTACACAGACTTTTCTAAAATGAAAATATATTTTAGAAACAACTGAAGAACTCTACCATCATATTCTGATTCTATTTTAGATGAAGGGAAAAGCACATACTCCTATCCCTATAGCCAGGATAGCTCAACACTCAAATCATCATGAACAAGTGGCTATACCAAAGAAATACCACACTCTTTCTCCGTCTCGGGAGGAGTATCATCATATTCTGATAAAGGGAGAGGCATTAAATCAGGATCATATTATCATTCCAACCAGGGATCACTAGGATAAGTCATAACATGCCTCAGGACAGGGGTCCATGCATGTTGGAGAAGTCAGAAAACATACTTTATAGGCCTAGAATAGGGCATATATCCTCATTTTGGATAGGGATAACCATGTGAGAATGGAACAAGCCTCTATATAGGCTCATATTCCTATTAGTGAATCTTCCGGGAATATTCTATAAGTTCAAGGAAGAAAGGAACATATTCTTACTTTCACTGACGAACGACTTTGCCAGCATCATTCCAAGGAAACATAGGGGGAGGCTTATAATCCTTCCCCCATTCTGGATGTCTATTTGCATATATCGATAGGGAATGCATACTCCAACTCGGATCACATTCCTGATCCAACTAGGCCCCGCTAAGTGAGAGAGTAACACATCTCAGAGAAGGCTCATATTACCACCATGAAAGAGAAAGGGCATATTCCAAGGGATCGGGATCGGTATCATATCACCATCCGGACTTAGGCTCACCAATTGAGAATGGAACATGCCTCAGGATAGGCTAAAATTACTGTTAATAATGAGACAACTCGTAAACATATTATGAAATCTTATTAGCAGCATGCTCATACTCCCATAACACCATGCAGTTATATACAATTTTTTTAAACTGTCACACAACAAACTTAATCCCTACACAATTACAAAAGGCAAGTATTCATGTTCTGACCACAATGCAGATCATGGCTCATACTCCTAATCTACTCAATGATAGTTTCTTTCAGGTTATTTGAGACACATTCTCAACAATACAAGGGTCTTTCTACTCTTCTATCGAAGTATAAATAGAATACATTCATTATCACGATCGTCCTCCTTATGGTATTGTAGAGATGGATCATAGGGACTTTTCATTTGACATCCACTATGGTCAACCACCATATAGTGATATCTCTCATTGACAAGGAAATCCTCCCATTTCCCTGAAAACTCTATATGGAGAGGTGTTAAAAACTCTAACACCTTCATATAGAGAGGTTCCCAAATCATCAAGGTCAACTGTATATGGTTCCCCATCAACTTCCAACAACACCCCACTCCCATCAGCAGACATCCATCAGAGCCATATTATATGGTCTGACTGGATGGAGGCATATAAGTCTTATGAGAAGTAGAAAAACATTTATATATGGAGATAATTACCTAGAAACAACCCTACCATCATGTTCTATCCACACGCTACTATAGACTATGATATCCCAGATGAGATAGAAAAGGTGTGCATGCATTGTCTATACTAGAATATGTGGTCCACTCATCAGCAACCGAAGGCCTGACATCTCCCTTATCAAGGATAAAAGTTACACCTTTATACAATCAATATAATCTGTTCTTAGCATCCATCTCCATGGCCTGGGATCCAAAACTGTAAATTCATAGCACAAATATGCAACAAGATTGCCGTCATTGTATTACAACTCATCAAAAACTAATATCTGAAGCCATGTCATGCATCTGTATTCAAGAATGGGGATATAATGGAGCGTTACACCTTTTCCCTACCTTGGAATATGAAATAATCTCATAAATGGCATCCTGTAATGTTATATCCTCAGGTGAATTTAGAGGATTGGGTAACGCTCGGGCCAATTGGTAACTGCAATAGAATTCCCCCATTTCAATGGTGCATAGACACCATGGAAAAGGATAGAGGATATACAATAGGATTTTAAACTGGTCTCGTCAAGACAATAGTAGGATAGTCTAAACAAAGATATCGAAGTTTCGATCACCCAAACAACTTGTCATAAGGAATGGTTCTCAACATGGGTCGTCATCGCACTTAGCTCCTACGCAGACACAACGAAGCCACATCATGAAGATCGCAATAGAAGCTACCATGGAATTCATCTAGGAGAAGACTCATCCCCCTTGGATAGGAGAATATCTATCACCACCACCACCCCTCGGATCCTCAATTCCCGAGAGGATTCAGGGCATACCCTAGCATCCACAGGTGAACCCCAACCCACTAGGTTTGGGGAATTTATATCTCAATCATCATCACCAGGTTCATTTTCCCCTTAGAAGACCCTAGAAACATTGTTGGTGATTCCATATCACCCCCACTCTATTGGGATGGGGGAATTTATATCTTCATGTTTATCCCTAGAATCATCAAGTCCCCAACCAGAGCTATTGGATCCTAAAAAACTGGACCAATAAAGGCCAAATATAGCCCCAAATAACCGCTACCCCATAGGTCTAAGGGAATTTTCATCATCATAATTTCCATAAAGAGAACTAATGTTCTCTTTATTGGGAGGAATCAATCAATGCTCAGTATTCCACCAACTTTTCACATCACAAGACTGACCCATGTTGGTTGGCACACATTCAGAAACCATGAATATAAATTACCTTGGAGTCATGATTCATAGAAAAAAATGGGAGGAATGTATGACGAATACAATTATACTTCATTGGGGACATAATCTATTTAACGACCCAAAGATTTATTAATAAAAATTATTATTGGTCTATTTAAATATTTTCTTATGGTTATGTAAAACGTATGAAGTTGTTTTGTTATGTGTATTGGATTTTAAAATACCATTAAGAATTGTGATCGTTGCTAATATAGTTTTTGAACAGTGATCACATGATTAGTATAAATATAGGACTTTAATAAATCCAATTTACTCAGGAAAAGGAAGCGATGGCCTCATCTATTAGACTTTCCCCAAACGAATCCCATTTATTAGAACACGGAAAGGAGGTGGCATCATTGGGCTTTTCTCTTGACCAATCCTAAGCTGAGCTTGAATACGTTAAACTCGAGCGGAACCACTTACAAAAGAAGTAGAAGTTGATAGACATTACCACTTGAGAAATGTTATCTGAGCCACCCCAAGAGTTTGTCACCATCGTGCACCTTACCCTATGGTCTTATGCGGGTTTTTTAAGGTCTTATGTTACAAGAACCTAGTACTACGATTATGTAAATTATTCTTGTATAGAGAATATACATTCTTTTTATTATTGCTACTTTGTAAATAGTTTTTAAAACACAAATAGTATTTATTGTTAATATTCAACTAAGAAATATATTTTGATGAATTAATGGATTTTTTAATTAAATAATATTTTAATAAAATATTATTATTATTATTAATTTTTTTTATTAAATATAATTTATCGTATAGTTTTATGAATGAAATTGTATTTTTTATTAAGGTTTGAAAGTTATTTTTGTCAAAGCCCCTGAATTTTCGATAAATGACTGTTTCTAATTTAAAATTAAAAAATTTAAATATTTAAAAAAAATTCAGATAAAATTAATATTATTTTTCGAATCAGGATGTCGAAATTATCCAAAGGTGAATTTTTCATAATTTTCTGAGATAGTCGAATTTTTGGTTAAAAATTAAGTACCGTTTAAATATATTATGTGTTTTGTGATATCTTAATGACCCAATAGTGATATTATAAAATACTATAATCATTATTTTCAGACAATATATGTTTTTACATTAAAATAATGTGATTCTATATTTTTTGATTTATTTTACAAAGCTTTAGTTGACCCTCCAAGACTTCTAAAACATTTTGTCTTTATAAAAAAATTTCCTTGAGAGTGTGACTCACTTCCACATAAGAAAACTTATTATTTTAAGAAGTTAGTCTATTGTCCTCACAAAATATTTTTTTTCCACTCCCCTTTGGAAAAAATTATGGGCAAAAAACATGGTCTGCTTTGTGTCTTTCATTAGTTTAATGTGTGGTGTCCTAAACCTAAATAATAAAGAATTCCCTCTCATTTCCTATATAAACCCACCCAAGCTCCAACTTCCTCTTCACTAAAAGCCTTTGGAGTTCGTGCATCCTCTACCCTCCTACCTCTAGAATCCTCCCAAGGTACCACAATATCCTAAGAATAATCTCTAAAGCCTCTCCCAAGCCTTTGGAAGCACACTTCCAAGTAAGGGATTTCTTCTTTTCTCATTTTTTGTCCAATTTTCATTAAGTTGTTATTCCCTTTTTTCAATAAAAAAAGTTGGGATATTATCTTCACCTCCCCCATACTTAACTATTTTTTTTTGGATGATGTGAGACCCCTTTCTCTCTCATTAATGCCTCCTATGTACACCTGTTACCATGCCGAAATTCCATGAGGGATTTCTCTCTACTATTTTTCATCCATGTAATTATTTTGTATTATGCATCTAAATTCCATTATTTTTGTTGGGAAATATATATATATGAACCAATTACTTTCTATTTAATGTAAATATGATGATACACCCCTTTTTCTCTCATCAACCATTTTTTATGAGTTCTTATTTCACGTCGTTATGCTATCAAAATTGAATTACGATTTTCCAAGCCAATGTCATTGTATAGTGAATACCGTGACCTTTTCTCTATCAAGGGTATTCACCTTTATGAACATTTTATTATTTATTATAAATCTTCATTTATGTATTCCACATCCCTTTATCATTGAATAGACAATGATTACTGATTGCATGTTGTATGATCCATGTGGCACACTTATGCATGAAATGAAATGTTTAAGAAGGGTGGGCCCTGATAGCACTCTAATGAATTGGGTAAAGTATATTATCATAATATGTCATGTGAAATGAGTTTTTAATCATTATAATTTAAGTGAAAATAGGTTTTACTTGTGATTCATGTGCAATGATCCTTGGCTCATGTTAATTCCATGTTAAGTGTTGTTGCCACATTTCCATGTTATGATTGTCATGATTTATCATGCCTTTATGTTCATGTTATTATTTTTCTCCATTGATAATCCTATATCCTAACATGTATTTTAATCTTCATTTTATTCTTTGTTTACTCCCTTACTGGGCTTTATAGATCATCCTTTTCTTATGCATGTCCCCGGGTTATCCCATGCATTGCTAAGTACGAGAGAATGTAGTGGTCATGTAAAAAAAGTTTCCAATAAGATGTTGTGTTATCTATTTTATGTTGTTATGTAATGTTACTAATCCCCAAAGACACTAGAAATATTGATCTTATATGTTGTATCAATTGATGTTTTTTTTAATAAATCATGTTTAAGTATGAAATAAAGAGTAGGGTTGTAATAGTTGGTATCAGAGGATAGGTTTAGTTATTTTTGGGATTAGGATTAGAAACCCCTACTGAAGACTTAGAGATAAGACTAAGTATAATAAAAAATACCTAAGTTTTTATGGGTATTGAGTTAGTGTTTTATCTAGAAAATACATCCCAATCTGAATATGAGCAGGTAGAGGGGGCTCTCGCACAGATGTACCTTGGGGTGAAAACCCCGACAAGGAGTTTCGGGCTTAACCCGGGGTATCCTGGTACATGATAATGGGATTTGCTACACTCTTGTTTACGATACTCTCAGGGGATATGTATTGGTAAATTCAAAATCTTAGTATGAACCATTATTAAGGGGAAAAAATCCCCTAAGAATATATGTTAGCAAGTAGTTCATCGATAACATAGATTGAATCCTATAGATTCATAAGTTAAGGAAACAAAAGATATTTATAATTCACCTATTTTTTCCTTGGATTACCATTTATGTGTTCCCCCTAACATTCCTTTTATTCCATCCAATGGCTAGTAACAGGAGGACTTGGGATAACAACCGATGTGAAGATCAATGTGATGATTGTGCTAATGAGATTCCCAATCTGATGGGAGAGGGAATCGCAAACTTTTTCACAATTATATCTTAGTTAACTCAATAATTTAATAGAAACATGGGTCAAGAAGAACATTCAACTCCCTAAGAAAGAAAAAGTCATTATCAAGAGCTTCAAGAAACTATGGCCTCCTACTTTTAATGGATCATCCAATCCCTCAATCCCCGAACAATGGATCAACTTCATTGAAAAGATATTCTCCATCCTTCAATGTTTTGAACAAGAGAAGGTTCTTCTAGATACTTATCATAAAGAGGGTGAAGCCAATAAATGGTGGAAATTGATAAAAAATATGAATCCTGAGGAGGAGATCGAGGCATTGGAATGGAAGGATTTCGGGAAAATGTTTTTCGATAAAAAATTTTCGCGCACCATCTATCTTAAGATGGAAAGGAACTTCCTTTCCCTCAAGAAAAAAAAGATGAATCCATCGGAGCATAGGAGTAAAAGATCATAAGGAATGCACGATATGCCTTCGATTTTGTCATTACACCCAAATTCAAGGTTTACCGCTTCTTTGGTGGGCTGAAACCTAGCCTGTGAAAAGCCCTCACAATCCGTGACTTCGACAGCTAAGAGGAAATCGTCTGACGTGCCCTCAAGGTCGAAATGGATATCGGAGAATCTCTGGGATATCATGGGGATAAGAAGTGTAGGGTGGAATTAAATTCTAGCGGTCTGATTGATAAATCCAATGGTGCTAAAAAATTCATGCACCCCACTTTCCAATGGTGCGAAAAGAAGCACCCTAGAAATTGCATAAAGGGGACAAGGAAATGCTTTAGGTGTGGAAGAGAAGGGCACCTAGCTGTTAACTACCAACAAGAAAAACCCATGGCTATGATAGAGGAGAGGAATGCTCCCTTTGAAACTCAACATATTTTTCATTACTTCAACTGCAAAGAACTAGGGCACCTTGCAAATCAGTGCTCTAAGCCAAGGGTTTTTAGTGGAAACCACTAATATCCAAGGTAGCAAGGGAGAGCTTTTTCCATCACTACTACTGAAGTGAACCCCAACAACAAAGTGGTGAAAAGTACGCTAGTTATTCATTCAAGAATAGTGAATGTACTTTTTGATTCAGGTTTTATGTATTCTTTTATATCCCAAATGTGTAGTAGAACAATCCCAACACCACCACAAATCATGGAAGTGAAGATGTCAGTGAGTATGACAAATGGGTAAATCATTGTAACCCATGAATTTAAACCCTCCCCTCTCATAATCGGTGGATTGAACTTCCCGGAAAACCTCATCATAATCCCTCTGGTGTAATTTAATGCAATTCTTGTCACTGATTTTATTTCCCTATATAGAGCCCACATAAATTTCCGTGAGAGGGAAATCACTCTCCATATGAAGAATCGACCCCTGAATCTATACAACTGCTAGGAGGAAGATGGATCTTCTTTAGCTCCATCATCTCAAGCATGGATATTAATTCCCTATGATCATGTGTATCTGGATCAGATTATTGAGTCATAGGAGGAAACCATCCTTGAAGACATGCCTATTGTGAGGGAATTCACTAAAGTGTTTCCCGAGGAATTTTCTGGTCTTCCTCCTAAAAGAGAAGTTGAATTCTCAATTGACCTTATACCTGGGGACATGACAATATTAATGACTCTGTATAGAATGGCTATTGTGGAGCTTGAGGAGAAAAAGAAACAACTACAGATGAATATAGATAAAGGGTTTATACACCCAAGTGGTTCACCATGGGGTGCATCAGTCCTCTTCGTCAAAAAGAATTATGGGTCAATGCACCTTTTTTTACTCATAAACCAAATTTCAAAATTCAGAAGAGATCTCGAACTGAAAATCCGCTCATGTCACACATATAGACCAACGAAACACAACCATTGTAAGAAAGGAACAGACTCAACCAGAAACAGAACCAACACTGAACAAACATAAAACCCATTGAAGATGATAGACAACCAAACAGACGAACCCGATCCAAACCTTCAAGTCACCGAATCACCGCCAGAACAAGGAGACCACGAAGCCGTCTCATTTCACAGTAAAGCAGAAATGTAGAATCACCCAAAACCAACAGCAGATACATTTAGAACAGATCACGACAGCAAAAACCAAGTAGACCAAGACTATCACCGTTGATGACACCAGATCTTCCACTAATGCCTCCACTGATCCACAAACCGCAAGATTCACACTACAAGCAGAATTGAACAACAGATCGCATCCAAACCAGAAATGAATTAGAAATCGAGGAGCGAAAGAACATCACCTAAAAAGAAGCCACCCTAACACTCACTGGAATAAAGGTCCCTCCGCAATCCAGAACCGCTCCCGTCGCCGCCTTCAAGACCACACTCAAAACCACAACGAACCTCCCAATCACACCCATAGCCGACGCTGAAACGATTCTGCAACCCTCAGACCATATTAGCTGGAACACGACCCCTGGACTTTCATTGAGCCGCTGTGGAACCCTAGCCAGTTCGGAGGATAGGGCATGAAGATGGGTAGCAATAATGTTGAATGTCGAGCCCACGAATCTACGACACCGCCAATGGATGTGGACGCACACACCGCAATTGTGATGAGCAGAAGCGCTGAGAGAGAAGTTGCCGCCGACCTGAGACAGAGAAGAGGGAGGTAGCGATAGGGGAGAAACCCTAGCGAGCAGTGCCCTTTACGGGCGCATGAGAAAATTATTCACTCAATGCACCTTTACATCAATTATCATGAGATTAACAAAATCATGATAATGAACAAGTATCCTCTCCCATGAATTGATGACTTTTTCGATCAGTAGTGTGGATCCCAATACTTCTCCAAGGTAGATTTGCAGTCGGGATATTATCAAGTAAGGGTGAAGAAGGATGATATCCCCAAGACTACATTTTGTATAAGATATGGGCACTATGAACTCATAGTAATGCCTTTTGGACTCACTAATGCTCCAAAAATCTTCATGGTCTTGATGAATAGAGTCTTTAAAGATTACCTCGACAAATTTTTTGGTGTCTTTAAAGATGATATTCTAATATATTATAAAACCAAAGAGCATCATGAGGAGCATCTAAGAACTATACTAGAGGCCCTGCAAAAGGAGAAGCTCTATGAAATGTACAACAAGTGTGATTTTTGGTTGAAATAGGTTTCATTCATGGTCCATATCATCACAAGAAATTGGATATCTGTGGATCCCTCCAAGACAACTGCAATAGAGGGATGGCTGAGGCCAACATCGGTAACGGATATCTGTAGCTTCTTGGGGTTAGCTGTATATTATGGACGCTTTGTGAGAAATTTCTCACGATTTTCCAACCCTCTTACCAAGCTAACTCGAAAGGGAGTAAATTTTTCATGTAGTGATGAATGTGAAGAAAGCTTCAAGGAGTTGAAAAGGAGGCTTATCAGTGCACCCGTGCTCACATTACCCACAAGTAGAGAACTTTTTGTGGTATTCAGTGATTCTTCAAAGAAGGTCATTGGCTATGTGTTGATGAAAAATGAAAAATTCATTACCTATCCTTCAAGGAAATTGAAATTTCATGAGCATCCAACACATGATCTAGAGTTGGCTGTAGTGATATTTGCTTTTAAAATTTGGTGTCACTATATCTTTGGGGAGAAGTGTGAAATATATACGGACCAAAAAAGCCTCAAGTATATATTCACACAGAAATGTTTGAACATGCACCAACGAAGATGGTTGGAGCTGATCCAATACTATGATTGCTCAATCCATTACCACCCTGGGAAAGCAAACAAGGTGGAATATTCTCTAAGTAGAAATAACCCAGTGAATCAATCATTGATGAGAATTGAAAAGGATCCAATCTTCTTAGATTTTATGAAGATAGACATGGAAATCATAAAGAAGGGAACACCATAAATCCTTTCACAAATGATTGTTCAACTGTCTCTTTTGGAAAGGATAAATGATGCTCAAAAAGATAATGTGGTAATTCAGAAGAAAGTGGAAGCTATCATAAAGAGGGAAATCCTCAGAGTTCAATGTTAATGAAGAAATAATTATGAGATTTGGGAAAAGAATTTGTGTTCCATCAAGTCTGGAGCTGAAGAAGGAACTTTTGGATGATGCACATAGTTCAAATTTCTCTATTCACCCAGGAAACAAAAAGATGCATCAAGATCTCCATGAGCATTATTGGTGGGATAATATGAAGAAAGGAGATCACTGAGTATACATTAAAGTGCCTGGTGTGTCACCAAGTGAAGGCAGAGAGGCAGAAGTCTAAGGGGATGATGAAACCATTGCCCATACCATCATGGAAATGAGAGAACATCACCATGGACTATGTCACCAGACTTCTAAAGACATCCAAAGGCAAAAATGCAATCTTTGTTGTTGTGAATAGTCTTACAAAGTCTGCACACTTCATTGAAATTTGGGAGGATTTCTCATTGGATCAACTGGCACGGATATACATCAGGGAAGTGGTAAGGCTGCATGGAGTACCACTATCTATTGTATCCAACCGAGATCCAAGATTCACCTCTATGTTTTGGAAGAATCTTCAACATGATCTGGATACTGACCTTAACTTCAGTACAGCCTATAATCCTCATACTGATGGCTAATATGAGAAAACTATTCATACACTGGAATATATGTTAAGATCATGTTCAATGGAATTAAAATGAGGTTGGGATCAACATCTTCCTCTGGTTTAATTCTCTTATAATAACAGTTTCCACTCGAGCATCTAAATGGAACCTTATGAAGCCCTGTATGGTAAGAGGTACAGAACACTAGAATGTTGGGATGGAGTCGGTGAGCGTAAGCTGCTAGGACCAGAAATGGTCGAAAAAATGGTGGAGAAGGTGAAAAACATTTAGCAACAAACCAAGGCATCCCAGAGTCAACAGAATACTTATTCAGATAATTGTCGATGTGACCTTGAGTTTAAAGTTGGAAAAACAGTATTTCTATAAATATATCTGTTGAATAAGTTCATGAGGTTTTGAAATAAAGGGAAGTTAAGTCCTAGGTACATCGTCCCCTTCAAGATTCTTGATCGTTTCGGGGTTGTGGTTTATCAACTAGCACTTCCACCTACCATGGACAAAGTACATGATGTATTTCATGTATCACTCTTAAATAAGTACATACCATACCCTTCGTATCTACTCTATTCAGAGGTAAAACATTTAGAGGATGGTCTTTCTTATGAGGAGCAACCACTAAAGATCTTAGATCGTAGAGAAAAATTTCTATGAAATAAGACAATGCCTCTCTCAAGGTGTTGTGGTGAAACCACAAGTTTAAAGAAGCGAAGTGAGAATCGGAAGAAGTGATGAATCTAAGTTACCCACATCTATTTTAGTGTGATAAAATGAAATTTTTAGGGTGAAATTTCTTAAGGGGGGAGATTGTAATAACCCAAAAAATTATTAATGAACATTCTTTTTAGTATATTTAAATATATTCTTATGGTTATGTAAAACATATGCACTTATTTGGTTTTATGTTTTGGATTTTAATATACCATTAAGAATTGTGACTGATGTTAATATAGTCATTGAATAGTGATCACATGATTAGTATAAATATAGGGCTTTAACAAATCCAACTTACTCAGACAATGGAAGTGATCGCCTCATCCAGTAGACTTTCGCCATACGAAGCCCATTTTCCAGAGCTTGTAAAGGAGGTGGCATCATTGGGATTTTCTCTTGACCAATCCCAAATGGATCTTGAATACGTTAAGTTCAAGCAGAACCGCCTACGAGAGAAGTGGATGTTGATAGAGATTACCACTCGAGCAATGTTATCTAAGCCACCCCAAGAGTATGTCACCAACGTGCACCTTACCCTAAGGTCTTATGCGAGTGTTTTAAGGGGTTATGTAAAAATACCCTAGTACTAAAATTATGTACATTATTCTTTTATAAAGAATATACATTTTTTATTATTTTTACATTGTAAATAGTTTTTAAAGCACAAATAGTACTTTTAGTTCATCTTCAACTAATAAATTTATTTTAATGAATTAATGGATTTTTGAACTAAATAAGATTTTAATAAAAAAAATTATTATTATTAAATTAATGTTTATTAAATATAAATTATCATATAATTTTATGAATGCAATTGTAATTTTTATTAAGGTGTGAAAGCTGTTTTTATCAAAACTCAAGAATTTTTGATAAATTTCATTTTTATTTAAAAAGTAAAAAAATCACTTTTTTAGAAAATTATTTGGATAAAATTAATATTATTTTTGGAATGAGGACTTCGAAATTATCCAATGGTGATGTTTTCTTAATTTTCTTAGACAGTCGAATTTTTGGGTAAAAATTAAATACCGTTTAAATATATAATGTGTTTTATGATCGCATAATGACCCAATAGTGATGTGATAAAATAATATAAACTTTATGTTCGGCCAATATATGATTTTCCATTAAAACAATGTTATTTTAGATTTGTTTGATTTATTTTACAAAGCATTATTGGACCCTCCAAGACTTATAATGAACTTTGTCTTTTTTAATCATTTTCCTTGAGAGTGTGACTCACCTCCACATAAGCAACCCTATTAATTTAAGAATTTAGGCCTTTGGCCTCATAAAATATTGTTTTCCACTCCCCTTTGGAAAAAACCATGGGAAAGAACCATTGGCTGGTTTGTGGTTTTTATTAGTTTAATGTGTGTTGTCCCAAACCTAAATAATAAAGAATTCTGTGTCCTTTTCTTTATAAACCCAACAAGTATGACACTTAATATTCTCTAAAAGCCTTTAAAGTTCATCAAAAATGTTCTCTCCTCTATTTAGAATCCTCAAATGGCGCCCCAATCTCCCAAGAAGCCTCTCTCAAGCCTCTCACAAGCCTTTGCAAGCACAATTCCATGTAAGGGATTTCTTCCTTTCTCATTTTTCATCCAATTTTATTTATGTTGTTATTCCATTTTGTTTCTAATTAAAAATGTTGAGTTATGGTTTCTCACCTACACAATACTTTCCTATTTATGTTTGAATGGTGTGAGACCCCTTTTTATCTCATTAATGCTTCCCATGTACACTTGTTACCATACCAAAATTCCCTGAGGGATTTCTCTCTCCTCTTTTACGTCCAAGTAATTCTTTTGTATGATGAATCTAAATTCCAATATTTTTGTTGGGACATGTATCTATATGAACCCATTAATGTAAATTTCATGTAAATATTATGAGACACTACATTCTCTATCATCAACCATTTTTTATGAGTTTTTATTTCACGTCGTTATGCTGCCAAAATTGCACTACGATTTTCCAAGCCAATGTCATTGTGTAGTGAATACCATGCTCATTTCTCTGTCAAGGGTATTAACCTTTGTGAAAATTTACTTATTTATTATAAAGCTTAATTTATGTATATCACATCCCTTTATCATGGAATTAATGATGATGATTGATCCCATGTTGTTTGATCCATATGGCACAATTATGCAAGAAATGAAATGTTTGTGAAGGGTGCGCCCTAATAGTGCTCCAATGCATTGGGTAAAGTATTGTATCATGATATGTCATGTGAAAAAAGTGTTGAATCATTCTAATTCAAGTGAAGTGAGGGTTAACTAGTGAGTCATGTGCAATGAGGGTTTACCCATGCTCCATGTGCAATGAGCCTTGGCTCTTGCTAATTCCATGTTAAGTGTTGTTGCCACATTTCCATGTTCTGATTATCATGTTTTATCATGCCTTTATGTTCATGTTTCTCTTGTGCTCCCTTGATATTCCTAATGCCTAATAGGTATTTTAATCGTCATGCGATTCCTTTTTTACTCCCTTACTAGGCTTTATAGCTCACCCTTTTCTTATGCAGGTCCTAATGTTATCCCATTCAATGCTAAGTACGAGGGAATGTAGTAGTCATGTAAAGAAAGTTTTCAATAAGATATTGAGTTCTATGTTTTAAGTTGTTATTTAATGTTCCTAAGCATTAAATACACTAGACCTCTCGATCTTCTATGTTGTATCAAGTGAATTTCTTATGTAATAAATCATGTTTAAGTATGAAATAAAGAGTAGGTTTGTCATAATCTAATATGCCCAATATGGTCAATGCTTTGAATGATGACCCTAAAAAAGATAGTGAAGAATCGGTCTGTTGCAGCAAAAGTAATAGCCCAACCTCCATTTCCCAATATGCCTCTGTGAAATTCATCACTATAAACATGGCATATATTGATCATGATTTAAGTGAAGAAGGCCATGACACAAAAAACATGACTTAGGATGAAGGTGACTTGGATGCACCAAATGAGGTTGCACACACTAGGAACCAAAGATGGATCCAAAAAATAGAACCTCTGAATATCGAGTTACCACCTCCATGAAAGATTATTACCTATGGGAAGGGTATAACCACTTCTTGATCACCTCTCATAAGAAATGTGGTTCCTTCCCTGAAGGAACAGTTGTCACAATATGAGAACAAAATAAAAACTCTCCGAAAACATAACAATGAGATACTTAGAAAAAATATTCATGTGGAGTATCGTCTTTAGGAAGAGATGAATGTTATTCCCTACCATGGATGACACACTAGAAAGAGTGGTATCTGAGCATCAAATTGGTTTTGGGTCTAGACAACCAGTACACATAAATGAGAAATTTTAAAATGATCATGTCTTCCCACTATTGTGGCAAAAGTCTCTCCCTTACCGGGACAGCCATTCAATCATGGGATGAATTGAAAATCGGCAGGAGATAAAAGTGGATCCACATTTTCATCTGGAATCAACTCCTTATGTATGGGATACATCTTAGGAAACGGTACCCTCATAGCTACTTAAAATCATTGAGTCTCTGGCTACTCAAATGGAAGCCGTGGAAGGGAACCACACACATTATCAGCCTGAGAGGAAGCCATATTCCAATTGTTTGGATGAAACTTTTCCCCTACCAAATTTCAAAAATCTTATATTCTATACATTTAACAGTGCAAGAAACCCAAAAAAACATATCAGACACTTCTTATCCCAATTTGGGATGATGATGGGCCCTCAAGATCATCATTATGGAACAAAGATAAGGTGTTTTGTATGGAATCTAACATGGACAACCTTTGTTTGGTACAACAGTCTACCAGTAGGATCCATATCAGGATGGGAAAACCCTTTTCATCAATTCCTTTATCGATTTTGTTCTACACTGTGGAAGACAACGATTTTCATCCTAATGAACTGCAAACAATGTGTGAATAAGAGAGTTTCTAAATTTATAGCAAGGTGAAAGGGTTTAACCTACTCACTCAGTATCCCTCTCTTGAAAGAGGAAATGTTGGAAATCTGTGCTGAAAGTTTTAGGGATGAGTTATAGATTCCTATGATTCCAATGAAATATCCCAATCTATTCTGCAGGTTTTCCAAAACTTCCCAATGTTTAGAAGAAGCCATCCAGAGGGACCAATCCATAACTCGACTGATTTCTATAGCTTAGTGGAAAAGTCCAGACCAAGATAAAGGTACAAAAGTCACTGTAAAGGCAACATTGGAGCCCATATAAATTCCCAATTAGGCTCTGAACTTCCTAGCACCTATTGTCAATTGATGACAACCACAGAATATACCTCATCCAGAATCATAGAGAAATCCGGTTCGTATGGGATTTTAATAATGGATGAATAATGTCTACTCATTACAAAATCAACAAGTATTTGATTATTTCTTCACAGCCGTGGAAAATAACCTACTCATTATCTCACAACCCCGGAAGCCTGATGAGGTAAACCTCACTAGCCATCCCGATTAATACCCTTTCTATAGAAGGTTGGGTCATAATATCCAGAACTTATTCTCCTTCAAATATTTCCTTCAAGGCATGATCTATTTCAAAGAAGTAGTGTTATATAACTCCCTAAATCATGTGGCTTGCATAGCTGCAATACTATCGGAAGTAGTGGGTGATTTGAAAAAATTACGAACAAGATGTAGGTTAAAATTAGACAAACGGATGGCATGAAAGACAGTTGATTGAGCCCATGACACTCTAAGAGAACAGTTGTGAAAACCCGCAATAGCTCCACCACCCAATAAGAAGACACCAAATGTGCCTATCAAAGGTGGGTGTGACCACCAGAAGTAGGAAGAAATGGAATATGAGGAGACATATTCTACTCCAATATGATAATTAACTCTCACTGAGTTCTTCCCTATATCATATGAAGTATGTGCACTACCCCAAAGAAATAGAACCCTCATCGGATAAAGAACTCACTTCCCACACAAAACCATGGAACAGGAGGTCACATGTGTAGGAACTGCAGATATAGGGGACATCATGGGCATGGTTGGACCCAATATTTTTTCCATTTCCCCATGGAAAATGCATATGCAGCTGAGACTCATTGGCAAGTGCGCCAGTAAGCCCAGAAAGGTCAGGGAGGCATAACAGAACCCTCCAGTGGTCATCCTCACCAGATTGTATTGTATGATTGCTTATTGGGGGTTCAATAATCTGATCATACTAGACAAGAGGGAAGGTCAAGATGACCCACACCATTTTTATAGGACTATCCCACAACACCTACACATGAAACGGGTTCGTCCAGCCCAAATTCCTTGGCTCCCCATATGCACGTCCCTAAGAACCCCATATTGGGAAGCGATAACCTATGGAACAAAAATAAGACATTTAAAAATAGATGGTTCTAGTCCCAACCAAGATCATTGTCCTCAATGAGCTCCAACATTCAAAAGAACTCATAGAGGCACTTTTTGAATCCCTATGGAGGCCAGAAGACTTCGAGATTTAATTCACTACAGATGAGGCCTATCAAGTGGAGTCCATGGCATCAAAATCTCATATCTCCATCTCATTCTCTGATCAAGATCAGGAAGATTCCCTTTAAGGACACATCATACCCCTAGATGTCTTATTAAGATTCAATATTTCCAATTTCCAAAGAAATCTAACTGATAACGGTTCTGGGATAAATCAAATCCTAGTCTGAACCCTATGACATTTGGGATATGGAGAAGGGGATTTTTATCCCACTAATCTAATAATTAAATGATATGATAAGCATTAGCAATGACCACATGGGAGGATCATGCTTTAATCCTAGTTTTGGAATCTTACATCAGACACTGAGTTTATAGTAATCTTACAATACACCCTGTATAACATCCTTCTTGTAAGGCCCTAGCTGCATAGGCACATGGAGATACCTTCAACATTCCATTAGTGTACGAAGTATCCCATTAATGGAAAAGTCAGAAACTACATGTTGAAAGTAATCCCATAGAGACTTCCAGATCCACATATCCTAAAGAAGAATTATATAAAAGGGGAGGACAGTGAACAATTTCGGATGATGATGTACAGGTGTCTGCTCCCAATGGATTGGGGACCACCCTAATAAATCCATGGAGTATGCTCGACAGTGACTGTATACTCCCCATAAACCTAGTTGAGGTCATATATATAATCCCAAAGGTCCAATACCTTCCTATCCCCAGGGACAGCATCGAAGACTATCAATCCCAAAATCTCTCTACAACAACTCACTCAATAGTGGATGACAATGTCTCTTCTCATGACCAATCTCACTCTGATAATGATAGTGGGGCCCCATATTTCTATCATCATTTTAAAATGTCTCCACAGATTCTGAGATAGAAGAAGATGAGGATGACCTTAAGAACACCCCTCTGATATTTGTGGAAGGTGTATCCATCACCATCGATGAACTCAAGAAGATAAATCTGGGAACAAAGGAAGCAATGTGGGCTACACTGATTAGTGCCACTGGGCCCCTTGAAAAAAAGTGATGTACATAGTATTTCGGAAGTAAAACTTATATGTGTTCTCATGGAACTATGCAAAAATTCCTGAACATAACCCAAATATAGCTATGCACCACCTCGGGTTATGTAATGCCCCGACCCTAGTTACCCAGAGTTGATGCATTATTACATAACATTGGCATGATCACAAGAGATCAAGTATCGAAAGACCGATTATTTTAGTATCTTTGGAAGTAATAGATACATACATAAGTTTTACATTACATCATGAAATTAAAACATCAACAACATTTTTACCCCTTTGAACACACTTATATCATTATCCTATTCCTATAGGTCAACCATAAGATACTTTTTCATTTCCTGGGAAAAATAATACATAGAAAGGGGTGATCTCAGATGCTTATTAAGGATAACAATATAGCAGAAACTTTCATAAATATGCATAAACATTTATGAAAATTTATAATACTAAAACATAAGCATTTTAAACATTAAATTCAGCATAATATGGAAAATATAAATCAAATAATTCCATTTACTTATTCACCTGGATATTCTACTGGTCGAATAATCACATGAAATATCAATAGCCAATTTCATAATGATAGAATGCATAATGTCAAACATGAAGACCACATAGTCAAGGCCTCATACCAAGACGACCATTAATATTTTTTCAAGGCCTTATGCCAAGACACTAGTTTGTCTCATGATACATACTGATGCCTCGAGGAGCTATAACGGGATCTAACCATCACTTACTAAGTCCAATGCATTCCTCATATGAAAATGTTGAAACATAACATAAACATTCATATTAAAACTAGAATATGAAATGTTAATACTTTAACCATAAACCATGAATGGAATAAAATTAAAACATTCACATTCAAACATATCACAAAACCTTTAATACAATATGGAAGATTTCATCATAATAAATCAACTTCAAACAAGTTTAAAATACATCAAAGGATGTTGGCATAGATGAAATGAAAACTACTTGAGAGAAATATATCTTTCTATTTTGAAATCATTTATAATTATAAAATAAAACATTTATTTGGAAAATATTCTTATTATCTAGTATGGTAAGCTTCGAAGATGTTATAATGGTGGAAAATTTCCCCACTCTCCGTATAAGTTAGAAAAACATTCTTTCCGTAATTTTGTTGAAAATTTCGTAAAGGACCTTGTTTGGAAAATGAAGGAAATATTATTTTTTTAAAATTATATAAAAATTAAAACATAATTATAAATGACTATAACCCATAGTCTAAAAAATAGTAAAAATGTTTTTAATTACATTTTTAAGAAACATGGATGTGTTTGATAAAGAGGTCCTAGCAGATACTCACATATAAACAACCTCAGATATTGAAGAGATTGTAGAATTAACCCTTACCTTGTACATTTCCTTGGTCTAGGGTAATTTAAACTCTTTTATAATAGTTAAATAATTGTTATTAAATTATAAAAGAACTACATACATAAATATGATATCATATATGATCTTCTAATATTTCTTTGTTAATAATATTTTAGTAGTATCATTATTTCGGGTGTTAACTGATCTGTTTTCCTTTATATGTTTTGTTACACCAGGCATATTTGATATGGATAGGATCTATTTGATTCATATCCAGAATTATATTATGTTCTAAAACATTATTTTTAATCATAAAATGAAAATTATTCTTGAATGGTTATGATGGGGAATGAATTTCATCGTGTTCGAGGAGACATTAATCCGTACGTATGCATGAGCGACAATATCATTCTATTTGTGGTGAAATATAATGTAATTTGAAGGTATTTAATATTTACATAATCCTTAACATGTTATATTTATTATTTACATCATTTATACTAATTATTATACCCATCCAAATAATGAAGTGTTTGAATAACAACCTACACCACGACGTGGAGACGGTAAGTCGTACATACGCACATATGCTGACTTGTCATTCATAGGATGGATAGAATAATGAATATGGTTGTACCATATTTATAATAACATCACAGTATGTATAATGTACTAGATTTATTATTTTGGTATGGAAACAAAAAATAAAGAGTAAGTGGAAGAAGAAAAGAACTTTGAAAGAGGTGGTGAAATTATTACATCTTCTTCGAGTGTTTCCTTTTGAGTTGATCAAAAGGGATCCATATGTTGGATTTATGATCAAATTAAGGCCTCTAGGTCTAAGTGGTGGTAGTTTAGAGGATATTGGAGTAGGGTTTGGCCGAGAAAAATGGTTTTGGAGGTGTGATTTTGAGAGAAGGGGTAGTACCCTTTTATAAGAGAGGTTGGGGTCACTTTTATAAAAGATTGAAATATTATTTTATTATACAATCATATTCGATATATAATGGATCCAAAATGAATTATTTATAGTATTAGGTTTGTATGGGTTTAAAAACTCTCAACCAATAGGTTTTATAAAGGTTTAATTCACTATATTAACCTTATCTTTTAGATTTAACTCTTTGTTAAAATAGTTTAACTTTTACCATGTATTCTTGTATTATTATAATAAATGGTTAATAAACTAACTATAAAAATAAAAATGGACCCCAAGTGTTTAATTATTTATATATATAACCTTATATAAGTCCTTTGGAATAACCTTATATTTTTGGCATATTATATCAATTAATAATATAGTATTTGTTTTTGAAACTCATTTAGGTCAATTTTAACCCTATTTGGTATTTTGTTTTTGTGAAAGTCATAAAAACTTTTTTACTTAAAAAATTATTTAATCAACCATAAAATGTAATATTAACATAGAAAAATATTTTAATTCATCGGAAGTTTCAATTTACACTTATTGGGATATTTATAATATCAATTATTTCAATCATTCATTAATAAGGTAATTACAGCATCATCATTGTGTTATAAATATATTTAATTATTTAATGTCTAAAAATTATAAATAAAATACCATTATGTAGGATATATGTTTATATTTATAATGAATATTTATAGTCTAATGTATTTTATGTGTAACCCTATATTAAAAATGGTTTAGTTATTAAACTTTGAATTTAACACTTTTAAATCTTCTTTAAATAAAATACAATAAATGTCCTAATCTAATCCAAGTAGACCAAAGAGGATCATTTTTTATTACTAAGGATGATTTTGGTCCAAATAAACTTATCCAATATAATTAGTACATGTGTTAGGGTAATTATAATATCATTTTTTCCTTTATTTACCCTATTTACTTTTAACTGTGGTAAATAAAAGTCAAAAGTTACTTTTCAACAAACAATATTTACATATTATTGAACCAAATTTTACTTACTAATTTAAACTGTGTCTCTCATATTTTTTAAATTAAATTCATAGAAGTGGTAACATTATGTTTTATGCATATTTTCAAATGCGCCAAGATGGTGGGTAAAAGACGGTAAAAAGTTCAATAAAATTTTATATATCTAATATTAGTATAAAATGAATCCAATGAATTAAATTGAACATATATAGGTATTATGTATATATTTTTATCTAATATAAAAATAAAATAACTAATTATTTAAATAAAAAGTCGATTTTAAACAATAACGCAGTGTTTTTATATATTCATCAAAAATTGAATGTTTTCAGAAAAATACAAAAAATTAAACCTAAGCTAATTTTGATATTCTAAATCCAAAAATGAAGTCCATTTTGAAAAATAAAATTTATATAATTTAAAAAAATGGGTATTACTATTCATAAAGGGTAGTTCAATTGTTCGTGGTGTGCTAGAAATCAAAGTTGCGTACATTGCAAGCTATTGTATTATTCAAAAGGAAACGTATCATAGAAGCTTGGGGTGTTACATTCTCCCTCCATAAAATAATTTCATCCTTGAAATTTTTAGAATACTACTGTGTGAAAAGATTTGGGTGGTTCTTCATCACACATTCCTTATTTTCCCACGTTGCATCTTCTATCTTATGATTTCTCCATAGAACATTCACCAGACGAGTCATCCGGTTTCTCAACACTTTTTCTCTAGTGTCAAGAATTCTGATAAGCTCCTCGCAATAACACAGGTCAGGTTCTAGTTCTATTTCTTCATAGGTGAGTACGTGCGTTGGGTCAGTCATGTATTTTATCAACAGTGATATATGAAAGACATCATGAACTCTGGAAAGACTTGGAGGCCTTTCCAAATGATAATCTACAACTCCAATTTGTTCTAGAATTTAGAAATTTTCGATGTACCTGGGACTAAATTTTCCCTACTTACCAAATCGTATAACACGGTTCCATGAAGATACCTTCAATAAAAAATTATCTCCAACTTGAAATTCCAAATCTTTCTTTCGGTTATCAACATAACCTTTTCGCCTACTTTGAGCTACTTTGACGTGGGTTTGGATAACCTTCACCTTTTCCATTGTTTCCTCAACAATTTCTGGGCCTATGAGTTTTCTGTCACCAATATCATCTCAAAAATTTGGTGTGTGATATCTCTTTCTATATAACGCTTCATATGGTGACATATAAATACTTTAATGGAAGATATTGTTATAGGAAAATTATACCAGAGGTAAATATTGATCCCATATAACTTGAAAGTCAATTGAGAAAAATCTCAACATGTCTTCTAACGTTTGAATAGTCTATTCTGATGTCCATCAGTTTGAGGGTGGTAGGGAGTTCTCAAATGAAGTTCAGTATCGAAGGCCTTCTAAAGACATTTCTAGAATCTTGATGTAAAATGGGGATCACGATCAGAACCAATCTATAGGGGTACTCTATGAAGTATTACTACTTCATTAATATATAGTCTTGCATGACATTCAAGTGATAAATCATCTCTTATAGTATGAAAATGTGCTGACTTGGTAAGACGATCTATAATGACCCATATTGCATAATTCCTTCTAAGAGTCTTTGGAATCCCCATGACAATTTCATCGTAATATCATCCCATTTCCACATAGGTATGGGAAGAGGATGCAAGACTCTACTAGGATGTTGTCTTCCAGACTTAACCTGTTGACAAACCATACATCTTGACACATATTCAGCAACCTCCCTCTTCATTTTGTCCCCCCAAAAATGTTCCTTCAAATCTATATACATCTTAGTGCGACCAGGGTGTATAAGGAAATTGGATCTATGACCATCATCCAACAATTCACTTTTTAGATCAGGTATATTAGGAACAGAAAGTCTCTTCCAAAATTTCAAAATTCCATCTTCATATAAAAATTAAATCAATCTCCCATAATTCACAGCTTTAATTTTCTTTTGAAACTCCTCATCATCAGTTTGAGAACTTTTTATTCTCTTTAGTAAAGATGTTTTAGCAGCCATTTGAAACAGTATTGATGTTTCACCTTCCATGATAATTCCCAAATCCATCTTTACTAGATCCATGAGAATATGATCCCTTTCAACTCTCATCTTGTTCAAAACACCGTGATCCTTTCTGGTCAAGGCATCTTCCACCTTATTTTCCTTCCCTGTGTGGTAGCATATAGTGTAATAATAATCCTTGAGTAGTTCAAGCCATCGTCTTTACCTAATGTTGAGTTATTTCTATGAGAAAATATAATTCAAACTCTTGTGATCAGTATATATCTCACATTTTTTACCATTTAGAAAGTGTCTCCATATCTTCAAAGAAAATATTACAAATTCTAACTCAATATCATGAGTGCTATAGTTTTGTTCATTAATTTTTTGTTTTCATGATGCATAGTCAATAAATCTATCATTCTTCATAAGGACACAACCAATTCCTCTCGTTGATGCTTCAATATAAATAACAAACCCGTCATTCCCCAATGGTAGATTCAAGATAATATAATTGACTAATATTCTCTTCAGTTATTCAAAACTTTTTTCACACTCTTTTTTCCGAACAAATTTTACCCCTTTTTGTGTGAACTTGGTTAATGGGTTATCCAATCTGCCAAAATTTTGGACAAAAAGATGATAATAACCTACTAACCCAATAAAATTATGTACCTCAGTTATACTCTTTGGTGCTGGCCATTCTTGTATTGATCTTGTCTTAGAAGGATCAATATAGATTCTAACCTTAGAGACAATATGGCCAAGAAAAGAAATTCCCTGAAGCCAAAATTCACACTTGATAAACATCCCATTTAATTCATTTCTTCTAAGGGTTTTCATAATAGTGTGCAAATTATTATCATGATATTCATAGATTTTGTAGTAAAGCAAGATATCATCAAAAAATACCACTACAAATTCATCAATATATTCCTTGAAAACACTATTCATTAGATCCATGAGAGGGTGCATTAGTCGGTCCAGAAGGTGTTACTGTAAACTTGTAATTCCCATACCTGGTTCGAAATGATTTTTTCGTAATGTCTTCTTTCTTCCCAGACAACTAATGATATACATATCGAAGGTCAATCTTTGAAAAATATTGAGCTCCATGAAGTTGATCAAATAACTCATCGATACGATGTAGGGGATAATTGTTCTTTATTGTTATAGCATTGATCTACCTATAGTCAATGCACAGCCTCATAGATCTATCTTTCTTCTTAACAAAAAGAACAGGGGCTCCCCATGGAGAAACACTAGGGAGAATAAATCCTTATTACTCAGTTCCTCTAGTTGTTTCTTTAGTTCCACTAATTACACAGTGTCCATTCTATAATGGGTCTTCGATATGTGGCTTGAACCAAGAATTAAATCAAAAGAAAACTCAATTTATCATTCTGGAGGGTGTCCAGGTAAATACTCTAGAAACACATCAACATATCCTCTATTTGAATATTCTTTTCCCCACACATAGTTATTTCATTCTCTTCCTCCCTAAAAATTGAATTTAGTAGAGCTTCTATGGGTGGATCTAGATAAGAATAAGGTGGTGACGTTTATGATCTAATGATAAGGTACTCCTTATCATCATCGAAAATTGTAACTTCCTTATTCTTATAATAAATTTTTACATCATGGACCGAAATCCAATCTATACCAAGGATTATATAGAATTTAATCACGGTTATGATGATGAGATCAGTAGATAAAGAACATTTATCTACCCTAATGGGGACTGATTCACAAAACATTGTTGCAATGATACTTCCCTTAGGAGTTTTTACTGACAACTTCCATGTTAAATAAAATTGAAAATATCCACTTTTCTTAGAAAACTGGGAAGATATGAAACCATGTTATGATCCAGACTCAAATAAAGCATTGTCTAAACTTGAGGAAACCATTAAATTACCTTGCACCAATTCATTCGAAGATTCAACTTTAGCAGTAGTGATCACAAAAGCTTGGGCTTGATCCCTTGGCCTTTTCTGAGGTAAGTTTCCTTGGCACTTAGAAAATTCATTTTCATAATGCCCCATTTCTTTACAATTGTAGCATTCAACATTGACAATACCTTTCTTTCCCTTGCAATCATGAGCTTGGCGGCCTTTTTTACCACACTTTTAACAAACTCACATTCCCTTCAGGAAAGTATCGGGGTGTTTCTTCCCACATTTACCTCAGGATGAATATTCAACTTTTCCCATTATCCCATAATTTCGATTTCCAAAGTGTTTAGTAGATCTCTTCTTCTCTTGTTTTTCTTTAATATCGTAAGACTTATAGAATTTATTTTCTGTCTTGATTGCACATAATACAATATCTTCGTACAATGAGAAGGATTGTGAGACTAATACTCGATGGAGAAATGGTTTTAACCCATAAAATAATTGATCAATATTACTCCTTGGGATACGTATATAATCTTATTCATGCCTTTATAACCTTGTAAAGTTAGCCTCATACTTTGTGACATTCTCATCCGCCTTTTTCCTTAGACATAGAAATTGTCTTTCAATATCCTCTCAATAGTCACAAGGAAAGTATTTTTCTAAGAAAATATCTTTAAACTCCCTCCATTACATATTTGATACTTCTTCATCCTCCTTTGGGTTTTGAATTAATGACCACCATTGATATGCATCTCCCGTGAGGTGATAAACTACCATGAAAACTTTTTCCCTTTCTCTACTCCCCAACGCATGTAATATTTTCTCTAAGGAACTTATCCATTGCTCAGCTACAAATGGATTTGTAATTCCATTTAATGTTGGTGGTTGTTACCTCATGAAGAGGTATAACATTGATCCTCCGCATTGTGGATCAGGGTGATCCATACGGGTAAGGTTATTATTCATAACATGAGTAAGTTGTCTAAGTATGGTGATAAACTGATCAGCACAAGTGGCAACACTAGCTCCACTATAATTATCTTGAGTATGATTGAAATCCCTACATGGATTACGTGTGTTGATACAGTTTCCATTCCTTCCACTAGGTTCCATTTCTAAACAATGGCATACACTAAATTAGTTTATGAATTGCAATACATAATTCCAAATTTTTAAAAAATTTAAAATAATTTGAACAGTTTATGGATATAATTCATAATCATAAAAAAAAAATTTGAGGATGTATTTACTCATAAATCCTTCATAATGGTTTTTAAAGAAAATTTTAATTATCCTAAGCATATCCCCCAGGAGTGTCGTAACCAAGAGGGTAGCAATGCCTGTTTTCATGTACCAGGATATCCTGGGTCAAGCTTGAAACTCTTTGTTGGAGTTTTAACTCCTAGGTACATCTGTGCCAGAGCCACATCTCCCTGCTCGTATCCAGATAGGGATGTATTTCATGTAAAACTCACAAAATCTATACATTATCAAAATTCAAGAAAGTTCATCTATACTAATCCTCAAAGTCTATCTTAGGGTAATGTTCTCTAATCAGTGTTTTTCTAAACCTAGCTTCCAAGGTTTGTAATAAACTTCCTCTGATACCAACTATAATGCCCCGACCCTAGTTACCCAGAGTATGTGTATTATTACATAACATTGGCATGATCACAAGAGATCATGTATTGAAATACTGATTAGTTTAGTATCATTGGATGTATTAGATACATACATAAGTTTTATATTACATCATGAAATAAAACCATAAAAAAAATTTGTCCCCTTTGAACACACTTATATCCTTAGATTAACCCTGTAGGTCAACCATAAAATAATTCTTCACATCCTGAGAAAAATAATCCATATAAAGGGGTGAGCTCAGATGCTCAGTAAGGATAACAATATAGCGGAAACCTTCATAAATAAGCCTAAACTTTTAAGGCAACGTATAAGACTAAAACATAATCCTTTTAAACATAAACTTCTGAATAATATGGAAAATATAAATCAAATAATTTTATTTACTTATTCACATGGATATTCTATTAGTCGAATAATCACATGAAATATCAATAGCCAATTTCAAAATGATGAAATGAAAAATGTCTGACATCATAACCACATAGTCAAGGCCACGTTCCAAGACTAAAATTAAGATTCTTTCAAGGCCTTGTTCCAAGACACTAGTTTGTCATGTGAGACCTACTGATGCATCAAGGAGCTATAGTGGGATCAACTTATAACCTACTAAGTCCAATGAATTCCTCATACGAAAATGTTGAAGCATAACTTAAACATTCATATTAAAACTAGCATATGAAATGTTAATATTTTAACCATAAACCATGAATGGTAAAAAAATAACACATCCATAGTCAAATATATCAAACAAAAATTAATACAATATGGAATATTGTATCATAACATATCAATTTCAAACAAATGTAAAATTAATCAAATGATGTTGACAGAGAGTAAATCAAAACTATTTCAGAGAAATATATATTTATATTTTTAAATCATTTAAATGTCACATAATTATAAAATAAAGCATTTATTTTGAAAATATTCTTATAATCTTTTAATGGAATCTTCAAAGATTTTATAATGGAAAAAAATAGCCACACTCGTCATATAAGTTAAAAAACATTCATTCCTTAATTTGGTCGAAAATGTCTTAAAGAACCTTGTTTGGAAAACGATGGAAATATTCCCTTATAAACATTCTATAAAAATTTAAAGAAGGGTATAAATTACTTTAACCCATATTCTAGGAAATAGTAAAAAAAATTGAAATAAATTTTTATGAAACACGAATGTGGATGATAAAGAGGTCACAGTAGATACTCACGTATAAAAAACCTCAGATATTGAAGAGATTGTAGAATTAACACATACCTTGTACTTTTCCTTGTCCGAGGGTACATTAACCTCCTATATAATAGTTAATTAATTTTTATTAAATTATACAATAACCACCTATATAAATATGATATCATATATGATCTTCTAATATTTCTTTTTTAATAATATTTTAGTAGTATCATTGTTTCAGGTGTTAAGTGATTCGTTTTCCTTTATATGTTTTGTTCAGTAAGGTATGTTTTATATGGATCGAATTTATTTTATTCATATACAGAATTATATTATGTTCTTAAAAATTATTTTGAAACATAAAATGAAAATTATTCTTGAATGGTTACGATGGGGAATGAATTTCGTTGCGTTCGTGGAGATAGTAATCCGTACATACACATGAGTGACAATATCATTCTTTTGTTGGTGAAATCATATGTAATTGGATGGTATATCATATATAAATAATACTTAACATGTTTTATTTATTATTTATTTCATTTATACTCATTATTATACCCATCCAAATAATTAAGTGTTTGAATAACAATCTACACCACGACGTGGAGACGATAAGTCGTACATACGCACGTATGGTGACTTGTCATTCATAGGATGGATAGAATAATAAATATGGTTGTACTGTTTTTATAATAACATCATAGTATGTATAAGATATTGGATTAATTATTTTGGTATGGAAAAAACAAATAAAGTGGAAGTGGAAGAAGAAATGAACATTGAAAGAAGTGGTGAAATTATTACCTCTTCTTCGAGTGTTTCCTTTTGAGTTGATCAAAAGGGATCCTTAGGTTAGAATTATGATAAAATTAAGGCCTATAAGTCTAAGTGAGGGTATTTGAGAGGATATTATATCTGATTTTGGCCAAGCCAAATGGCTTTTTATGTGTGATTTTGAGAGAAGGGGAAGTACCCTTTTATAAGAGAGGTGAGAGTCACTTTAGGAAAATCTTAAAATATTATTTTATTATACAATCATATTCGCTTTATAATTTCTCCAAAATGATTTATTTCGATGATAAGGTGGGTATGGTTCGAAAAACACTCAACCAATAGGTTTTATACAGGTTTAGGTCACCATATTAACCTTATATTTTAGATATAACTCTTAGTTAAATAGTTTAACTTTTACCATGTATTCTTAAATTATTATAATAATTGGTTAATAAACTTACTATAAAAATTAATGTGAACCCCAAGTGGTTTATTATTTCTATATCTAACCATATATATGTCCTTTGTCCGAACATTAACTTTTTAGGAATATTATAACAATTAATAATATAGTATTTGTTTTAAAAACTCATTTATGTCAATTTTGACACTATTTGGTATTTTTATTTTGTGAAAGTCACAAAAACTTTATTACTCCGAAAACAATTAATTTAATCAAATATAATATGTCATATTAACATATAAAATTAGATTAATTTATCATATGTCTCAATTTAAATTTATTTTGATATTTATAAAATCAATTATTTTAATCTTTCATTAATATGGTAATTACTGTATCATCATTGTTTCATAAATAAATTTAATTATTTAATATATAAAATTTATAAATAAAATACCATTATTTAGTAAATTTTTTTAGATTTATAATGAATATTTATAGTCAAATTTATCATTTGTGTATCCCTATATTAAAAATGGTTTTGTTATTAAACATTGAATTTAACACTTTTAACACTTCTTTAAATAAAATATAATAATTGTAATAATCTAAACCAAGTGGACCAAAAAGGATCCTATTTTATTCCTAAGGTTTATTTTGGTCGAAATACAGTTATCCAATATAATTAGGACATGTGTTAGGGTATGTATAATATCATTTTTACATTCAATTACCCTATTTACTTTTAACCGTGGTAAACAAGTCAAAAGTTACTATTCACCAAAAAATGTTTTCATCTTATTGAACCATATTTTACATATTGATGTCAACCGTGTCTCTCAGATTTTTGAAATTCAATTCACAGAAGTGCTAAAATTATGTTTTATTCAAATTTTCAAATTCGCCTAGAATGTTGGTAAAAGACGGTAAAAAGTTCAATAAAATTTTATATATCTAATATTATAATTAAATGACTCCGATGAATTAGATTGAACATATATAAGAATTATGTATATATTTTTACCTAATATAAATTTAAATAAAATAACTAATTATTTAAATAAAAATTTGGTTTTTAACAATAACACAATGTTTTTCATTATTCATCAAAAATTGAAAGTTTTCAGAATAATACAAAAAAAATCACCCTAAGCTAATTTTGATATTCCAAATCCAAAAATGAAGTCCATTTTAAAAAATAAAATTTATTAAATTTCAAAAAGTGTGTATTACTATTCATAATGGCTAGTTTTATTGGTTGTTGTGTGCTAGAACTTGAAGTTCTATACAATGCAAGCTATTGTATTATTCAAAGGGAAACGTTACATGGAATCTTGGGGTGTAATATGTTAGCAGATGAGAATCAAGATATAAAGAATGAATCCATGAGGACACACCCCTCTTATGCCACTAATATAGAAGTGGTCATCAACAAGTTGATCGAAGCCAAATTTTTCCAAGAAGTGATATACCTAAGATAGATTTCCAATATCGTTCCTGTCAATAAGAAGAATGGGAATATTATGATATGAATTAATTTTAGGGACCTTCATTGGAATTTCCCAAAGGGTGATTACAGGCCCTTTCTTTCATGGATGGGTACTAGGGGTACAATTATATAAAGATGGCCCCCAAAGATGAAGAAACCACTTCCTTCAGAACGCCTCAGGGGAACTTTTTCTAACAGGGGGTACATTTAGAAATTCTAAAAGAATTGTTGTTAAATTTATCCTTTATCAACTCTTTTTTAGCACTAAAAAAGGTACCCCGTTTATCAACTCTTTTTAGCACTATTAAAGGGACCCCCTTTATCAGCATTTTTTAGTAGAACTAATAAAGTGGGGTCTTTATCAGTGATTTTTTTACTAGCACTGATAATGGTTATATTTCAAAAAATTCATGAAAAAGAATAATTTAATATATAAATATTTAAATTTAATTATATAGATATAAATATAATATATATTTTTTAAATATGCTTTAGATAAGTATAAATGGGTGTTTATACTTAATATATATTATATTAAGTGAAAATGGCTTATAATATATTTTAAAAATATTAATAATTAATAATTTTCAAATTATTATCAAATAATAATCATTTAATAACAATTTTAAGACACAAAAAATTAAAAACTTGGTAAAATATCTAAAATAAGATGAAAACATAACTAAAAATTCAAAAGGCCACAAATTTTGATCTAAGTGTCCATTTGAGCTCTACCACATACAAATCGAATCCAACGATGAAATATACACACTAGTGACATGGGGGAACCATCTTTCACTTTTTTGAGGAGAAAAAAGGCTCATAAGGCCTTCAAAACATAGTTTTTATTTGGGAAACCCAAATTTTTTAACATTCAATGGAATTTCATCCTCGTTTAAAGGCATATTTTTTCTCTTTTTCAGTGGGGACTGAATTTATTCCAAGGTATTACATTAATATCGATATTATGAATTTGAAATTTGATTTTTCTCATAATGCACTATTATTTATAATCAAATATTAAAAAAAAATTTATATATTCACACATAAAAATTAAATTTTATAAATAAATAAATAAAGATATTTACACATAAAATATATATATCAACATATAAACCTTTTCTAAATAAAAACTAATATTCATTTTATTTAAAATACAAACATATGAATATTTATATACTTGTATAATGTGTGTGTGTGTGTATTAGTTTGTGTCTATATTAACAAAATGATATATATTATCTATATATTCTAACATATTAATAAATAATATATGTAAATATATATAAATATGTATAATTATACTTACAGATACACATATCTATAATATATATACATGTGTTTTCATGTTGTATATATGTATTTATTTATTTATTTATTTATTTATTTATTTATACACGCACACACAATGAAACATATTTTATAAATGTATTTAAAACTAATATTATAAATATATATAAATATATAAATAAATATATGAATAAAAAATATAATTATATATATATATAAATATATATAAATATATATTAATATATGAAAAAATATATATATTAATATAACTATATATATTAATATAAATATATATTAATATACAAATAAATGTAATTATATATATATATATCCTTAAATGGAGAACAAAACAAGGCAGGAGAGTGGTAAAGGTGTAGGTGCGCAAGGGAGAGGTCTCGGGTTCAAATCCAAGTTGAGGTAGGGGTGTGCAGGTGGGTGCGGGTGGGGCTAGTGCAGTTAAATGGTGGGGGTGTAAACCTACTGTTGTTAAAGGGGTGACAAGGGCACACATGGGCAGGGCTTCCAAGCGTTGTTGAAAGAGGTTCAAGCACTGTTAAAAGGGGGTGGTCTACCCTCCAATTTATAGAATTTTATTTATTTATTTTAATTCATTTTGACTTTTATAAACTCTTTTTTAAGCCCTCATAAAAGACCCCTTTTATCAATGCTAATAAAATGTCCATTTATCAGTTGTTTTTAGCGATGATAAAAGGTACCCCCTTTTAATAACACCTCGATTATCATCACTTCTTTAGAACTGAGAAGATGTTTTTTAGCAATGACAAAACATTGTTTTGTAGTAGTGGCCATATATTTAATCCATTACAAGGAATGATAGTTGAATGTTATGTAGATGATATGGTGGTTAAATCTCGGTGGATATGTGATCACTTCGCGGACCTTCAAACAATTTTTGATATGATGAGACAACACATTCTGAATATGAATCCACTAAAATGATATTTCTGGGTAACTTCAAGGAAATTCATTGGTTTTAGGTACACTTTCACGACATTGAGGTAGACTTGGAGAAGAATAGTTCTATCTTAACAATGTCACCCAATAAAAATATCAATTAATTGAGGGAACTCCAAAGGAACCTTTCTTACATTTGGTGGTTAATTTCCAACATGGATGGAAAATATCTCCCATTAACTAGTATAATGAAGAAGGGAATCACCAACCAATGGGAATATTATTTCAAAAGAGCCTTCAGAACTCTCAAAAAGTACTCACTGCACCCACTGATCTTGACTCCTATGTTGGAAGGGAGACCACTAATCTTATATGTGGTCACTATGGAACTCTCATTAGGTGCCCTCCTCAAACAAAACAGTGATACTATAAGTGAGAAAAATATCTATTACCTGATCTAGACTATTCTATGTACTGATACCTTATACTCTGATATTGAGAAGAACTACCTTGTACTCATCTTCATAGTGAAAAAGTTGATACATTACTGGAAGCACCACATCCAATTAGTATCTAGTATTGATCCACTCAAGTAAATGCTTGGTCTTCTAATACTGATTGGGCACATAACCCGATGGGAGGTCATTCTTCAGTAATATGACATTTAGTTTTAGTCACAGAAGTCAGTGAAAGGACAAACCCTGGTTGATTTCCTTGCAGCACATCTTGCACCTGAAAATATGATAGAATACACCGAGCTTCTAGATGAAGAGGTATTATATGCCCATGACACTCCCCGAACATGGGAGATGTATATTTGTGGTGCCTCATGAAGTCCTATCAGCACAAGGAAGGAAAACCTGAACCTCAATTACGCTGGTCTAGGGATCGTATTCATCTCTCCAGGCAAATCATTCTTTCCCAACACTTTCTCACTATATGAAGGATTATCAAATAACATGGAAAAATACCAAGACATCATTACTATCTTGGAATTATCCCTACAACTTCAAATAGAATACCCGAACATCAAATGGGATTCATATTTAGTGATAAAGTAGGTCAATGGATAATACACCATCAAAAAAGAGGAATTGGTCCCTCACATAGGCTAAGTAAATGGAATAATGGAAGAATACCATTTTGATCTTACATTGCATCATGTTCCCCAATCACGAAATTCTCACTCCAATGCATTGACCAATAAAGCCATCATCCTAGCCGATCCTAATCGGGAAGAATCAATCATCGGTATTATACATCATAGAATGGTCTCATCAAACTTCGTCAGTGATATGGAATATATCAATCATGTCAACACCACCCCAAGCGTGATTCACTAATAACCACTCTTAGATGGATTGATTCCATAATTGACTATCTAAAAAATGGGACTCTCTCAATGGATAGAGCCAGAAGGGAACATATTCTATGTCGTGTAGTGAACCATACCTTGTGGGATGGCTCAAATGAGAAGAAAACCCTCTATAATCATAGCTTTGATGGGATCCTCCTCAAATGAATAGAATAAGGTGATATTTCTATCATCATGGAAGAAGTCCATATGAGACATTTCATTGTGAATCAATCTGGGACTGGGATCTCCCACGAGATCAGGAGGTTAATATATTATTGGAAAACGATGATTCCAGACTACGTGGAATTTTCCAAGAAATGTCATTCCTACCAAATCCATGAAAACTTCATCCATCAACCTCTAGAATTTCAACATATAGCTAAATATTCCTAGCTATTTTCTATTTGGGGGATGGATGTCATGGGGCCTTATCCACCAGCCATGGATAAGTAGTTCAAGTACATCCTTACTACTACTGACTTCTTTTCCAAACAGGATGAGGTGATAAACCTCAAGAAATTAAAGAAAAAGAATATCATCAACTTCGTAAAGTCCCATATCCTAACCAGGTTTGGGGCCCATCACACAATATTGATGGGAAACGGTACCAACTTCTGTTCTGCTGAATTGAAGAAGCTATACTATGAGTACAATATCATGTCCAATCACTCATCTCACTATCATGCAGTAGAAAATGGATTGTTAGAGGACTTCAATAAGACTCTATCAAATATACTCTAGAATATGTTAAATAAGGATAAGATGTATTGGCTAGAAAAACTCCTCAATAATTTATGTCTTACCGTACTACCACACGTACTGCTACATAAGAGAATCCATACACATTAGGGTACACGACTGAAGTAGTGTTACTTATGGAGGTCAAATTTCCCTCACTGCAAGTATCCATCTGCAGGAAAATCTCAAATGATGAGAAATTTCAAAAGTGACAATATGAATTGGAATGGATTTATGAGAACATGTTACACACACAACACAACCATGATGTCCACCATAATTTGGTTATATGATCCTTCAATAAAAGGTTTCACCTCCGGTAATGCCTCTAGGGAGAGCTGGCATTGGTCCTCAAAAAATCAATGATACTAGGAAATATTCCCCCAAAGCTGGATCCCAAATAAGAGGCACCTTACATCATATATAAGGTCTACCACAACATGGCCTACTCATTAGCCACAATGGATGGGGAACGTGTCAGACCACCAAACAATTCAAGATTTCTCAAGAAATTCTTTTTATAGTTTCAATCCCAAGGGTGTCCGCATCAGTGCAAGTCCCATAGCTCATCCTTATTATATGACTTTAAACTGTACAAATTCATCTTGGAAGAAAGATGTTAAACTACATAGCACCTTTCTTCCTTACTGTAATACATTAAACTGCATGACACCTTTCGTACTTACCACAAGACATTAAAATGCATTGAAAGTGTCTTTACCACATGAATTTAAATTTCATGGATCTATGATATCCATCTCTATTCATGTCGATTCACCAACATCCTAGACACATTAAGTTAAACTGCACAGTTTTTCTTGAACTAAGTATAGCTTAATTCTCATTTCTAATAAGATGCGTAGGGATTCCTCGATCCTATATCTTGGTTGATCGACTACATTATAAAAAATGACCTTGTTGTACCCTCCAATGTCTCTGCATTGGGGGGAATCCCTTTCCATTACTTGTTTCTCACACCGATAATATCTCATGGGATCTTAGGAATTGCGGTAAGGACTTACCCACACAAGTAATGCATAAAGGTACAAAAAAGGTCCATTATAGTCCTGATTGAAAGACCTTAAAAGGCATACCATGAGTCCTTGTCGCATAATGTTAAAATGTAAGGTCAATGTCCTTATTGCATGACTTTAAACAACATGGTCCTTCAGAACTACATGTGTTTTGATTCTCATTCTCATGAGATATGTAGTGACACCCAACATTACACCCTTGGGCCCAATTGCAATATTCCCATCAATTCATATCATTTCGCCTCATTTCTCTCTGCATGATGATAAACATCACGGGACTTCAAAGAAATCAATATGGTTTGACTCCCATCCTCATGAGATACATAGTGATACCAAAACATCCATCTTTGTTTCTAATCATAATATTTCCATTTATTCATGTCCATTCACCCTCTTCATCACTGCAGGACTCTAAACTGCATGGAACATCAAGAAATACATTTAGTTTAATCGCTATCATCACAAGGATATGAAGTGACACATGGATCTCCAATTATAATCCTAGATGAAATTGTAAATGAAAATAATACCCACCTTTACATATGGTTCAGAACCATGTAGAGTATTTCCCATTCAATAACTGAATATTAATTGATTTCTACCCTCATAAGATATGTAGTGACACTTGGATTTCCAACTATGAGCCTAGTCACAATAAGAAAATAAAAAAAAATACCCCTCCTTGATTATGGGATAGAACTACACATGATACTTCATTTAGAACTACATGTGTCTTGATTCTCATCCTCATGAGATACAGAGTGATATCCAAGTCTCTATATTTGGGCCCAACTGCAACCTTTCCACAATTTCACATTGGTTCCCACATCCTTACCACATGATGTTAAACTACATAGAGGTACTTATATATGACATGAATTTAGACTTCATGGAAGTACGTCCTTATAGCATGACACTAGACTATATAGAATTACTTCGTTACCAAATGATATTAAACTACATGTAAGTATGTCCTTACTACATGATGTTATACTTCATAAAAGTACGTCCTTACCGCATGACGTTAAACTAAATCGAAGAATGTCCCTACCACATGACGTTATAACTACACGGAGGCAAGTACATCCCCACTACATGATGTAAAACTGGGAAAACTATCACCCATTTTTCATTCCTTATTAAAGGACCACAAGAGACTTACCACCATCAACCAGAGTACAAGGTACTTCTACTATCTTTTAAAGAAACTCAATCCATAAGTCACACTTCAGGCCTCAGGTGTCTTAGTTCATCATAACCTTACAAGGCCCTTGGAATGGAAATTTAGCTTCAAAGGCCCTTATCTTCACTATAAATACATGCCTATGGCTCCAGCATATGGGTTTATGGTTGTCAACCAAATGTCACTCGGAAAAAGGACATTCTAATCCTCATGAGCCATAACATCATTGTGGAAGAATTCAATACCTATGTGTATTTGAACTAATCTTAGTATAACTATAAACTATCATAACTCATGAACTGAGAACCTTGATCCATGATTTACAACACTTTCACCTCTCTCTCATAATGATGTTGGAGTAATCTTAACCCTGGGAATCCTAATTAGGCTCTTGTGTAACATTTCACATATCAAGTCCACATGTGTCATGACAATAAACTGCCTACACTTTGGTCAAATCTACATGATCTTAAACACTAACCTACAATAGTCTGAATCACAATACTTTAAACTACTAATAAAAGAGACATAGTACTTTCTTGATTAAAAACTCGCAAAGGGATGCCTAATCAAAAGTCAAGTCTTAACTCACTAGACTTTTCATATATAGAGTTTAGGAAAAAATTAGGGAATAAATAAATAAGGAATAAAACACATAGAGTCTACTCTATAGCCCTAGTTAAAGAAATTCTATGCTCACTGGATCCCCTGGTCTAGGAAAAAGTTAGAGTAATTGTTTTTCATATATCCTCTCCATGAGAATATGATTGTTTAGAAGTGGCACAACATTAAGAGTAATTGAACCCTCCTTGGATTTTACACTTTCCAAAGATCAAACTTCATGAGTTGGGGTGCCTCGAATCACCATAACCTTTAACGACCCTTTGAAAGTATATATGGCTTCAACGGACCTTTTCCTGACAACGCATACATGTCCACGACTCTTGTGTATGACCCTATGGCCTTCAACAAAATATGTTGCTATGAAAAAGGAAATTCTAATCCTTGTGAGCCATGACATCATCATGGTAAAACTCAACACCTCAGTATGTCTATACTACAACATGTATGACTATCCTATATCATTCTCCTACTCGAGTGCTTTGGGTCATGATTTAAAATACCCTACTCCAAACTGTCCAAGAGGATTTGATATCCTCTACGTTACGCCATTGTGTTTTGTACAATTTATGATGGATAAAATGTGACACTTCATTCCATATATTTTGATAGCCCAAACCTCACGACTCAAAACCATAGGGTTTAGGGATCGAGATTTATGGTTTAAGAGATAAATTCCATAGGGTTCTAGAACCCTTCTTGGACAACTTTCCATCATACAAATCTTCATCATTTAGATGTTTGACTCTTCAAAAAACTTTTATCGCCACTAGAAATGAGTGTTGATTACCTTTTTCTTAGCATGCTACTGATACATAAGGTACTTGACCCACCAACTAAAGGCATCTACCCCTTCTTAGAAAAGATATTCAATCCTTATAATCCTTAGAAACACTACCGAAAAACCTGGAATCTCGTAATTTCATGGGAAATAATCGTCATGTCTACACCATCTCATACTAATGGACTCACACTTGTATGGTATGATTTACATCACCCATATTATATCTATCCAACTAGACCTAGATTCCACAATATTTTTTCCACAACCATATTTACTCCATAAATCATCCAAATCGCCTAGAAAAGATACATGACTTCAAGAACCCTTTTCATGACTATGAATGAATGCATATGGCTCCTGCATATGTGCCTATGGCCATCAACAAAATGAATCACATTAAAAAAAGGGATTTATGATCCTCTCAAGTCTCATAAACACCACGGTCGAACCCAACATCTCATAGTGTTTTAAGTCATTCCTATCATGTCTACACCATATCCCATGATCATATAGAAGGTCTAAGATAAAATACCTTAAACTAAAGTGATATAAGGTCCAAACTAAATGACCTTAAACTAACGAAATAACAAGTCTGAGCTAAAATAACTTAAACTAAAGAAATATTAAGTCCAAACTAAAAGACCATAAATTAAAGTAACATCATGTATAAGCTAAAATAACTTAAACTAAAGAAACATCAAGTCCGCACTAAAAGACCTTAAACTAAAGTAATATCAGATCCGAGATAAAAAATCATAAACTAAATAAATATCAAGTTTGAGCTAAAAGACCTTAAAATATAGAAATATTAGGTCCGAGATAAAAGACCTTAAACTAATGAAATATCATGTCCTAGCTAAAAGACCTCTAACTAAATCAATATCATGTCTGAGCTAAAAGAGGTCAAACTAAAGCAATATTAGGTCTGAGATGAAATACATTAAACTAATGAAATTTTAGGTCTGATATAAAAGACCCTAAACTAACAGTAACATTAGTCCTGACCTAAGATATCCTATACTAAATCAATACTAGCTGTGAGCTAAAAGACCCTAAACTAAATCACAATAACAATTCAGTCTACAAAAGTTTGAAAGGCCCACCATATGACCTTCAAAATCAAGATATACTCACTGATACTATTGTATTTAGAAAATAATGGAGCACTCCCCCTCTAAGAAATATATTTTACAAGATAACTGGAATAGATTTATCATTAAGGCATGCTATGTTAGTGGGCATTCATGGGCATTTCCTGAAACAAATCTCCAAATCCAGACATCCAATCAAGCTTTATTTTATATGAAGGATTCCTGGCATGGGTGATTCTAATAATATCATAGAAAAAAAGTCATTCATATTATATAAAAAGATAAAGACTATATAGTACATTTCAAGGAATAAAAAATGTCACCCGGTGGACCAAATGTCACCTATGATAACCGGTTTTCAAAACTTAAAAAGACTTAGACGGGCATTAGTTTTCCATAGAACGGAGACCTTGTTCCCACAAAAATCACTCCTGAGAGGTATATTTTTTGATTCCCACAAAATAAGAATCACAAAAACCCAAAAAGGAAGAAATACCATAATATGGGTATTACCTTTTCCAAAAAATCAAAGGAGTTGAGACTTACGGATCGCATTAGCCTCCAAGGGACTTGACAGTGCATGACCATTTAAAGGCCACACAAAGACTCCACAAGCATCACATAACCTGTGGTGAATCCTTTTGGATACCCCCCCCCCCCCCATCAAATAACCTCACTGATATTGTAAAGGATCTCTATACAACTGAATGAGAAACCCCAAGCCACATGGTTGGTCATGGGAATTTTTTTGACAAACCATCCAAAATTCTACTAAGAATAAGGTGGAATAATATACAAATGAAGATAACCCTAGTAGTTATAAATATCATGATCCATATCATCATTGAGAAGAATAAAATTCCTTGAACCTTTGTAGAATAAAATAAATGAGATAAAGGGGAGGAGGCAAGAGGTACTCGAGGTCTCTAAAAGACATGTTAAAGGCCCCTAGAGACCCGCAATACACTGCAAGACCTTGGAAACATGTATGCCTCATCTCGCAAAATCAGTTTGGCCAGTCATCCTCGCTATTTGGAAGTCCTTGGGTATGTCCAAGAACCTTCGTGCTTCCCCTTTAGCACTCTAGGGACAAAAAAATAGATTTTCCCACAACATGCTCTCACATCCACATATGACCCATATTGGTCATGTGAGGAATAAAAAAAATCGAGTAAATATCCCTGATATTACAAGTGAAAAATCTCATAATATCTGTCCTCTGTAAAATAAAATAGAGGGGATAAAAAGGGAGGAGTCAAGAGCTCTTGCAATTGCAGAAAGACATGCGACACACTCAAGACATCCATAGTGTGGCCTTGCGAGACCTCTTGACAGGCTAATCAGACATTTTAAAGACACTTGGACAAGTCATTGTTGCCTCGAAAAATAACCCATGCAAGGCATCGAGCTCTCATGAAGGACCTTGAACATGTCTATAGGAGAAGATGAAAATTCCTTTGACATGTTTGCATGATCATTCAAGTCTTCATAAATTGGAAATAATTAGATAAAATTGTCATTGACGGAAGAGACTCACGAACACTGAAATTCAGGAGACGCACTCAGAACGACCCACAATAGAGACTCGCCAAACTGCATGGTGCCAACACACTTCTCTGACTCCATCCTGGATCATCTCTAGATACACTGTGCAAACCGGTGAGCATCCGGGGTAGAGAGACCTACAAATTCCACACCCCATCATGAAAAAATTCACCAGTTACTATGTGAAGTAAACTGTTGAGCTTAAAAGTCCCAAACACCAAAGAGTAATTCTCGGAGTAGCAGATCTAAGGATCGGAGATTCTTATGTCAGGTAATATATCAGTGAATAGTCATAGCAATAATGTTTCATATATAAGGTACTTCATGTGATCGTTCATAGATCACATGAAGGGATGCTGGAAAAGTATGAAAAGAACATACCACATGTTTTCCAGATCACACGAGACTCAAAATAAAATGATACTAAACAATCCTAAGGAATTATCAATACAAGGGATATAACCAAGATCAAAAGTGGAAGACTTAAATAAAAGACATTCTTTTTGGCCCTCATGTGCTTCATGTGATTCATAAAATGACACACGATAACACCTGGACACATAGCCTAGATCTCGCAACATTCTTTCATCATTCTATTTGGGACACATGAAATCTTATGGAGATGCCAAATAAAGTCACACGGTCACCCCAAGAATACCACCTTGGTCTCACAAACCCTTCTAGGTTTATCACCTAAGGATTTCGGCATCCTTCAGATACATAATCAGACTCATATAATAGTGTTCACTCATATCATTTGAGTCTCATTGTTGTATCTGAGCATGACAACCAAGATCTCTCGACACCCACTAGGCAAGCCATCTTAGATCCATGACACCCTCTAGAAATTATGGTCAGATATCAGGATGACCTCCCAAGATGTTTTCCAATATATGTGACATCCTTTTAACCTTGTTGAACTGATTCTTGTGACACCACCATATGTGTCAAGACAGTCCCTATGATGGCTTCCGGGATAGGCCATCCAGGTCTTACGATGTCCCATGGACATGTCAAATGGGTCATGCGAAACCATATAGACAAGAAGGCCAAACCACCAGGTCATCCTAGGATTTGATAACATCATCCCTACCTGTTGTGTGAGCCCTAAAAACTATGGAAACCTCATAGTGTAATCCATGATCAAGGGATCTACGATGAATATGATTCCTACCATATTTAGGATATGTAGGCCACCTATTTGAGGTTTGAGTTCTGTATTGATCATCTAGGGTGATCTCAGTATCTAATCCCCTTATCTATAGAAATGACATTGATTGATTTCTAACCCTTGTTTCTCACAATGAGGATAGACCACCTGGGATTATGGAGTTTAACTGATCATGTCATATGCACTATACACCCAAAGGTTACAAAGGTAGCCTTGGAATGTAAGACCCAAATACCGAAATCATATAGTTTATCCCCAATCTATAGGACATCTATATTGATGTAAACCCATATAATTCATGAAACCTTAAGGGTGGTAATAATTTCCCCAAGTGTGATCATCCACATTATCCTATCAACGGGTTAAGGGATAACCAAACTATTATGACTTTGATTCCTACCATATTTATGATATGAAGGATTCCCCCTCATGGCCTAATCTCTATACCAAACACCCCAAGGAAAATCCTAGTACATAAGTCTCACATCTACACACCATGAGAAAGATCATTCATTCTCCCTTGTTTCTCACAAAGATCACAACTCAAGTATGCATAGGGTGATAAAATGAAAATCTAATTAGGCATCATGAATTTCCACTAACTAGGGAAATCCAAGAATGTAAGACTAGACGAGTGGTATGCCCTAAACACCACTTATATATGGGAATGCCACTTGGGGATAGTCCCGAGTGAGTAAACAAACTATGTGGTTTTTTATTCTTGCAATAACCAGGATACGTAAGATGCCTCATAATGGATCAATCCTCTCTTTGGAATATTTACTGCCTCATCACATGGTATCATATTCCAAAGAATCTGGTCATATAGATTCATCACAAAAAGTGTTTTTTCATCATTATATAAAAGGATGAAGAACCTTGGATACATATAGATGCATTTAGTAATGAGACCTCACTTTCCTCAGGTAATCAATGAGACTCCCTTTCTCTTTTTAATGAGAGAATTAACTAATGAATCATTTTTTCAGGGTGACCGGTCTTGTATTGGGGTTAGGAGTAGATCCATGAACAAATCTTAAATCAATAATAGAGTCATATAGTAGGAAAAAATTCCCCTAAAAAGGGTGAGATGATCCCAACACCTCATCCTCTCAACCAATGCGAGTCCCCAAGAGTCGTTTGGCCTAAAAACCCAGATGACCACCAACCATTGGAAAGCAGGTTTGTACCCATCTATTGATGGTCGAACCTTTGGGAGTTTCAAGGAAAATTGAAAATTGTAGCCTAATGATCAAAACCCATTCCACGCCTTAAAATATGATGAAATGGTTATATATCACTATGTATCAAGTAATAACATGAATTGAACCACACATAATTCTCATAAAATTTATCTATGTAGATATGATTCACGGTAAGCCAAAACTATAACATCTTTATTATAATATATGTTCATTGAAGAAAAAAGTGTGAATAGAAGGGCCTAAACACTAGGATAAAGAGGTGTTATTAAATTAGATGGGATCTGTGACTGGACCTGGTTTGAGGCATGTAGGTATCAATATATATCTTGATATAATTGGAATCAAGCTTCCCATAGTTTTGGAAAGTATATTATCATAGAGTATATTATAATTTAGAAACATCTAATGTAAATGGAGAGTTCATGCACTTGGAGGGGGTTTAAATTTTAATGGATTTTTGATTGGATCCAGTTTGAGGCCTCCAATTATCACTATGTATTCCAATATAATAGGAATGAAGTCAAACATATTTTTGGAAAGTAGACATATGAACTTGTCATCTTAACATAAGATTAATGAGGGAAAATAAAATAGTAATTTAGGGACCCAAGAGTTAGGGTGGTCAATAAAATGGGATATAAATGTAATTTGTATCTAGGTCTATGGTGGGAGACCATTACATCTCTACATATCCTAAAATATTTGTAATCAATCCGAACATAGTTTTTTGAAGGTCTTTTCATAGATATAGATCTTATGTTGGGACATGATAGGGAAATGGATGATTATTATGATGAAAAAGGGATGAAACCCAAAAATAAAAAATATATTGACACTAAGACTAAATGAAATGGTTTTATCCTAATGAATGGCCATGGGGAGATGCAGTGTGGATGATGTGAAGGCCGAAACAATTGGATGTAATGGGATTTAAAGAGGTAAAATTCTATTGATGGGTTTGAGATGGGTAATTTATACATCACTATATATCTTGATATAGCATTAATCAAGATAAAAAATGTTAGAAAAATATTTCTCATTATGATATAGGATCATAATAAGAATATACTCAAATTTTATACCCAGATTAATAGATTTAGGTTTTTAATATAATTTCCCATTGTATGGACGGTGTTGAGAACCTAATGTGAATGTGGAAACCATACACTAAGAGTGTCTGAATGAAATTTAAATTTATAGAAATTTATAAGATAAATTATTTATGCATCATTATGTATATTGATATGGAAGGAATCATGACATATGTAGTTCTTAGTGGGATTATTTTCACAGATCTTCCTCATGCATAAGATAAAATGAAATGGTTTTGTATAAGCATTGGTTTTTAGAGAATAACTGATTTGAACTACTAAATTCATACACTAGGAAATCATAAATAGATCTATATCATATATATACAAATCAGGTCATATAGTATAGATCACTCTAACCAGTTTAAGGTCTTCCTATATGGACTATTATGTCATTTATTTCAGGGTCATGTGATGAGAACCTTATACCCAATAGGAATTATTTAAGAAGACAATCTCAACATAAGTCTTTTGGGTTTCCAATACGAATAATAAACTCAAGGATTTTGGTTTTCCAAGTAGAATAATCCACTCAGGGATTTTGGATCTCTAATAGGATTAATCAACTTGACAAATTTGGTTTTATAAGTGGAATAATCAACTTGAGATATTTGATATTATAGAATAGGGTTAATAGAAGAAAAATCATACACTAGGATGGAGTGGAGGATTTGATGGGAAATATATTTTCTTATCAGGACCAAGATAAAATATACTAGTGTTATTATGTAACCTATTATAATAAGAATCAAACCATATGTAGTTCTAGGAAAGGGGCCTCCTCACAAATCTATCTCTTATATAGAAGATAAAGGGAGAAATGTATGGTTTCCTTGGTGAGATAATGAAGGGGGAAACTCAATGTGAATTGGTAAAGGCCTCATCACTAAGGAAGAATAAATCATAGAAATGTAATTGTGAAATGCACTTGGGATGAGAGATAAAAGAATCACTACATATCCAATGGTTATGGGAATAAATCAATATGTTGTTCTAAAATATATCCTTTGAATATATGTAGACCATGTAGAGGTGAAATATATAATTGCCTGAGTTATCAGGAAACATCAAATTGATTTGGTTTTATAAGATTATGTGTAGTCTAGGAAAAGCCTGGATCACTTCTCAATGATATTTTATGAGTTTGCAGTGTTAATTTTCAATAATTTTTTAAAATCCCAAATAGAAAACAAGGAGGTTTTAAATGATGATTCAAAATAAAATAATCGAATTTAAAGAGTTTAATAGTTGAAAATAAAAGTTCATTTTTTAAGAGATGTAGAAGAATGTAACCATCATAAGTTCATTACAAAACTTGTCAAGATTATTACTATTGTTGTTTCATTTAGGCTTGGAGTAAGTCTTTGGTTGAGTTTAATCATAATGAAAATTATTCATTAAGATTTTATAATAATGGAAGTAGAACCAAACCTAGACATAAAAATATAATATCAATGGTCTATCTCTTATGCATGGTATAAGAAAATACAAATAAATTTAAAATCTGAAATTAGGGGGAAATGAAAGGATTCTTTTGTTGTCCAATCGATACAACACAACTCACACACTCAAAAACTCTCAAAAATCAGTTAAAAGTTAAGAGAATTCCATTTAATAAAATCAATCAAAGCATTCAAATTTGAATCGATGTAAGATAATTCTGAATGAAATGTTTTTGAAACCAAACAATATAAAACCATTTGAAAATTAGTGTTATAACTCCATTAACATAGTGTGTATTTACCTTGTGATGATCACCCACTATTTAGCTCACTATCAAGAGGAGGAGGTGACTTAGGTGGACCTATTTATTTATTTCATCCATCCCTATAAGGGTAGGGATCTTGAAAAACTACCAGGATATGCGAAAAGACCTTTGGAACTGAAAAATGGTAGCACTTCACTTCTTGGTTTAGCCTTCAAATGAGATGCCCAAGGATCCCTTTTATAGCCAAAATAGGAGGTGTTTTGGCCACTTAGATTTCAAGATACCATTTAAATCATGTTTTTGGACTAATAAATGGTCATATCTATATTTTTATAAAAGGAAATAATTTTTGGATAGACTCTTAACAATATCCTTGTTGAATTTTCTATCCATTGGAAAATTAGAATGAGAGATGTTGTCAAAATATTGAACCAAACTCTTGACTTCATGAAAAATCAATTTCCTTGAATGATTAGTTCAGTTGGGCCAGCAGGTTGAAAAAAAAATATTGGGTGTCTGTAGATAAGTTGTATATAACTAAATTTTATATCAACCCAAATGGATTCGTGTATTATCCAAAAATAATAATTTTAGTCCACATGTGTGCTTGGGATATTTCTTAGTTTAGCATGTTTTTCTTGAATTTCATCATGGGATCTCTAAATCACCTCCTCCAACAATGTAATCGTAAAAAATAGAATTAGCTTCTTGAAAACTGATAAAGAATAAATAATTGAATCAAATTTTTAGTTTATTTTGTTATTTTATTTTGAATTTACAATACAAAATATGTTTAACATCGTGGTTTAAGGGTGAAATAAAATAGGAAATCATGGTGCAATCACACCCCCACACCTAAAATTTCTCAATATTGGGAAAATACATGTTTCCAAAAATGATTAATTAATATATTCCCTAATTCTAGAATAATATAACATTAAAAAAATTAATTCATCATAGAAATGAGATCAAAGAAAAAACAACACCAAGGAGTTATTCATAGTGATAATTGAAAAAGAGGTCTCATAAATTGTATTAGAACAAAATTCAAGGAGATGTCTGACACTAGTCTAGAAAGGAATCCAAAATATAACCATGTTACCAACTCTCTACAAGTTTGTGTGATGACTATTTTATGATATACTTTCTACTTTCTATCTATTAAATAATTTTAATTTTAATTTTTTTCTTACCTGATTCTTTCCATTGAACCTGACCTATAAACTTTTCAATCAAATTTGAAGACCAACTCACTTAAGCATTATCATAAGTCAAACCACAATCTTATGACCTAGACATCAAAATATTTTTTCAATTTAATCACTCCCATAATTATTTATTTCTATTTTTTAGGGTGTAAAACATTCAAATAATCAGTACACATGCATAGGTAAATTAGGTACAGTAATGAAAAAATATTAGATAAAGAAAAAATGTATGAAAAAATAATTTTGGAAAGGTGATAAACATTAACCTAAATTTTATTTACCCTCTATTAATTATGAAAAATTAACACTTTATTGTTGATTTTAATATAGAGTTATAAAATTAAGTGATATTATTGAACCATAAAATACTCCCACATAGGGTATCAATCATATAAAAGGTTTTATAAATATACAACTATTAATATCATACAAAAAACAAATTTATTAAAAAAATAACTCTATAATGTTAGATTCTTTCAAAAAATCACATGCCATTAATGAATGAATTTTTATTTATATATTAAAACAACATGAAATAAATAAATTTGTCATGAATTTTAAATAATGTACTTTATTGGGAGGGAATAATAATTGATGATTCTGACACCAAATTGAACATAATGGTGGGAAGTGAAAATACCATACAATAATCCAAAAAGAGAAAAGAAAGAAAGATGATGAAAATCCTAACTAACATGGGACTGTATCCACCCCCCCCCCCCCCACACACACACACAACCCTATAGTTTGAAATTTCACCACTATAATAAAATAGAATGTGGTATGGAAGGATAAAACCTAGTGTGTTTCATTGGTAGGTTTCTTTTTGAAGGTAGAGTTCCTCTACAGGGGACTCTAGGATGGTTTCATAAAAGTGCTTCACTCACTTCCCATTAATGGTGAATATGTTTTTGTTTCTTCATTTTAAACCTACATTAAACCAAATGGATATAAATTAGTAACATTGTATGTGACAAACCAGTAGGAATGAATCTTACCAGGGTGTAACTTCATCCATGCATTGAAAAGGCGGACCTTCTACCCAAATAGAAATTACATATGAAGGATTAAGAAGTCATGGAAATCCTTGGTTATCTCCTTATAGATCTATGAGTTCCCATATAAATATCTTTTCATTTCCTCAAACATATAAATTTAAAAAATCATTTGATCACCAACACAATAAATATTATAATTACATTTTTAATGGCCAATCATGCCCAGTTTTTATCTCAATAGGAAGGTGAAAACTATTTTTTTTTTAAAACTATAAGGTGAAATTCTAATGAGAGTTTTTATAGTAGTATGGTAAGCCCACAAATAATAATTGAGTATATGATTCCAATCTTTTTTGGGTTGAACTAGTTTTTCAAAAAAAAAGTATACCTCTCTATTTGACACTTTGGATTGACCATTGGTTTGTGGGTGATATTTAGTGGAAACTCAATGTTTGACCCCATTCTGAATCAAAAGAATTTTAATGTTTTGTTAAAAAAATGATAACTTCAATCATTGATGATGAACCTTGTCATTCCAAATATATAGAAAATTTACGTTTTTAAAAATTTGAAAATCGTGTTTGAATCATAAATCCTTATGGCTAATGCCTCTACCCATTTTGACACATAATCTTCTACTAAGTGAATTTACAATTTTCTAAAATACATAGAAAATGGTTCCATAAATTCAATTCCCCAAACATCAAAAACTTCATTTAAAAGAAAATATTATCATGGAATTTCATTCCTTTTGGATACATTGTATTCCCTTTTACAACAAGGATAAGATTTAAAAAAATCATGGGTATCCTAAAATAGTGTTGGCCAAAATAGAATATAATCGATGAAATTGTGAGCAGTATATTGGGAACTAAAGTATACCCCCTGTTCAAGTGAGTGGACGAACCTATGGAAAGACAAAAACTATAAATTAAGAATATAACAACTGAGTAATTGATCACCATATGTGCGCCAAATGTATGGTTCATCCCAAATATACCAAAGGGATCATGTTTCAGATGATCTTCATGGTTTTTATTGAGACCTTTCAGGATTCAAGATGCAATCAAATAATTTACAATGTAATTATACCAAGGAATATCATCTTGCATTCGATATAATCTGTCATTAATAAACATTTCATTTTTGGGAATAATGGGGTATGATACATTTCCCAATGATGGAAGAACACTAGTGATATGTCTAGCCACCACATTCACTTATCCTTTTTTATCCCTAATTTAAAATAAAATTCATATAGGATGATAATCCATAAAATGATATGTGGTTTGGATTCTAGTTTCTTAAGAAAATACTAAAGGGATACGTGGTTAGAGAACACAATTACTTTAGACCCTAAAAGTTATGACTGAAATTTATCCAAGGAAAACACAATGGAAAGTAATTCTTTTGCGGTTGTGGTTTAGTTTTCTTGGGAAGGGTCCATTGTGTGTGAGGAATAGGCTATGACATGTGGATTTTGATTGAACTTTTGTGATAAGACTGCCCCAACAACATAATTAGAGGGATCACACATGATCAAAAATGTTAAATCTCATCGAGGGGTTTAGATTAGAGAGGATGAGCTATAATTTGTTTTAACTTTTTATAGACATCATCACAGTCCATATCAATGAAAATTCGTCATGGATTAAGAAGGACAGGGGGAGTGAAATCTTACTAATCTCTCAAATTAAATGAAGATAAAATCTAACATGAATTAATAAATATAGTGTATCACACACATTTTTTCGGAATGATAAGGAAAAAATGTTGTCTAATTTTGATTTATCCACTTGGATACCATCCCCAGAAATGACTTGTCCATTTATTATACCTTACTATACCATGAAAGAGTATTTATCATAATTTAATACAATATTATTTTCAATACAGTAACATAGGAAAGAACCATGACTACTCAAACACACATCATGATAAGAACAATATATAGTGAAAACAACCATGAATACTTCCATTAATTTCTATAGGTAATCTGAAAAAAATAGTAACCATGGGTCACTAGAATGCACTTGTAGTATTGCACTGACCAAATGGAATCTTCATGTATATAAATGTTCTAAATTGGGAAGTAAAGGTTTTATTTTCATGATCCTCAGAGGGAAATGCATATCTTAATGTATTCATAATAATCATCAAGAAAATTGTATTGGGACTTCCCTACTACCCAATTTAGTATTTGGTCAATGAAAAATAATGTGAAATTCCAATTCCCATTATGATGGTTTATTAAATGATATCCTATATATACAAGCTAACTATTTTTCATATGAATTGGAACTAAATCATTGTTTTAATTTTTTATTACTGTTAGACCATATTTTTTAGGAACTACCTTCACTGTGCTGAACCATTTTATATCAAAGGTGGGGTAAATGATTACAGAAGCCAATAATTTGGATACCTACTTTTTAACCACAATTTTGAGGTTTGGGTTCGGTCAGTGTTCTTCATGCCTCACCAGTTTATCCTCATCATTTAATAATATATTATGTATGAAAATTGATGGGATAGTATCAATAAAGTAAGTAAGTGTCCAACTCAATTATTTTTTATAATCCTTCAAAAGGGTAATCAATTTTAATTCATTCTCTAGAGGGAGTAAAGTAGAAATGATAATAGGAAACTTGTTTCCTTTCTCAAGATATGAATATATTAAATTTTTAGGCAGTGTCTTAAGTTCCAATTTAAGTGGATTTTGGATTAATGGGAGTGAACATGAAACTGAGTGGTCAATGTTCTCATCTTAATGCTTAATGGTAACATCCTCATATGAGGAATAGGATTTTATAATTTGATCAATATCATCGATGGTCATAGGAGCCTCGATGATCATAAATCCGTCCCTCAGAGAACATGCTGGATATTTTTCTAGTCCATAGAAACATTCATCTAATTATTCATTACCTATAATTTAAATCAATGATAAAAAAATCAAAAATATGAATAGTGGGATTAAAAGAAGTTTTTTGGGTGAATGTATTACATTAATTAAATTAATTTAAGGAGATGAATTTTATTCTAAGGGGTCCCTCCTAGCATTAAGGATGTTGAATTGGGAAATGTCACTTCCAAACTCCATAGATAATGTATCATTGTGTACATTAATTATTTTATTGGTAGTTTTTAGGTATTTTATCCCAAATATTATTGGGACATGTTTATTCAACCTATCATCTTCAATTTTAAGCACATAAATTCAGAAGGAAAAATTAAATTTTTAATACTCACAATAAAATCCTCTAACCCAACAACGGGGTGTCAGGTACTTCAGTTTCTCATATGAATTCCTATTCTTTTGGTATTAAGTTATCCATCCTACAATGAAGATAAAACAAAGTGAGGAATCACACTTATATAATTACCCAAGTCAAGCATAGCATCAGAAAATAAATACTTCCATATGATGCATGGAATCAATAATGTTACAAGATCATTTTACTTGATGGGAAGTGATGGCTCTATAATGTTGATACATTCCTCCCTAGGATCACCTTTTCATCACATTTAATTCACCTTTGGTGTGTATATATATCATTAAAAAACTTGGAATATTGTGTTATTTTCTTCAAAGAATCAATAAAGTGGATTTTAACCTACTCTATTTTAAATGTCTCCAAGATTTAGTTATTATGTTAGGTCTCTTATGGTTTCCTTGGTTGGGTGGACCATTAGAGAAATTGAAGAGGAATGGTTTGGCAAGGGGGTTTCTTAAAGGATACGCTCTTTCCATTAATGTGATTTCTCTTAGGATAAGGATTTTCCTTATTTAGATCATTTGAGATGGTTGGAATAGAGGTTTCCTTAGGACAGGATGACTTTAATGGAGGGTTTTTTTTGGATTTTAAGTTGCATACCAATCTGAAGGGTGATGGAACCAACATTTCCCTTTTCCTTAGGGTTGAATAGTAGTTGAGAAGGTAGGTTACCTGACCATTTACTTTAGATTCCACCCACCAAGTTAGAGACTTGGATTAATTTATTTTTTTGGACTTTTATGGTTTATTAAATGTTTTCTTATAATTAGATATTATTGTCATCAATTTTTTTCATCATGTACTCAAGGATAGGATAAGGTTTTGGAGGGCGTTTTTGGAAATTCTATTATTGTTGTTGAGTATTAATAGGTGATGGTTGGTGTAAAATACATTTCCGATGGTGGTTTTATGACTATTGAGGTTTTTATAATACCCCCTTGCCTATAGGATTGGTTTTCCTTCACTCCATAGTTGGATGGACATTATGGATCTGGTCTAATTGGTTGGTTATAGGGGCATCCTGGAACGATTTCCTCACAACTCCTAGAATGTTCTCTCAATTAAAGGAATCTGTTAGTGTAGTTTGTTTCATTAGAATATATAACCTAATAAATTATAGGATGAGATTGTCATTTACATTTAAAAAGATGGTGTTGTCAAAGTAGGGTACTTACCTCTTAAATCGTTGTGTCCACATTCTTCTCAAATTCAGAACATTACACATCCTGGATGCCTAGAATGAGTAAAATGGACCCTGAACCAAATTTTTGTATGGTTTGTGACATATTATAAATGAGATTCCATTCAATAATTAGAGTATTTTCAAAAATTTCATGACATACAACAGCATCAATCATGTTATGATCAATTGGAATTAAACCTTTATAAAAATATTGTATTAAGATTTGGTCTCTTATTTAATGGTGTGGAAAACTCGAACAAAGCCTTTTAAACTATTCATGATTTTCATGATTTTTTCCCAATTAGGATTTATTTTAAAAAAAATTATTTCCTTATTGTTTTGGTAGGATATGCTGGGTAGTATCATTGAATAAAAATGTGTTTCATGTCTTCCCATCCTCTAATTGAGGAGTTAACATAATATAACCAATCTTTTTCAATTTCTATTAAAGATAATTGGAATTATATTGGATTAAACAATTATTTATCCATATTATCATGTTTTAACATTGAACATATAGTATGGAATTATTTTATGTGATTATTTGGGTCTTCTCCATCCATTCCATTAAATTTTGGAAACAAATTAATTACACCAGATTTTAGGTCAATGTTCGGTGCCTCACTTTGTATTTGAATATATGTTAATAGGTTGTCAACATCAGGAGATGTTAGTTATTTTAATTTCTAGTTAATTCCAGACATATTATGAATGTTAATTATGGTTTTGATTTTATTTACATAACAAGAAGAATAAGAAGAAGGGTTTAGATGATCTTGAATGATTTGTGCCTCCTCCTTCAAATGAATGTCCTGTGTGTATTTAAATCGATAACGAATAATCCTTTTGGGTTCTGGATCAAATGGTGGAATTTTACCAGAAGAATAATTCATTATGGAAAAAATACTACACATTAGATAAATTAAAATAAAAAAATAAATGTAAATGTGGAAGATAATCCAAAATAAATATTTATAAAATTCAAAAATATCTTATAAAAAACACACACTATTTCTTAAGAGCTCCCTAGAAACAATGCCAAAATTTGATAGTGGTTTCATGAAACATCAAATTTATTCTTTTTTATATAATTAAATATAGTATAGGGAAGACCCTAGGTCATCTATTAATTATTTTGGATGATTTTATAGTGGGAATTTGGAATAAGTTTTTCAAAAATCAATTAGAAAATAGGGGTTTTTAAAAGATGATTCAAAATAAAATAACCAAATTCAAAGAGTTTAATAGTTGATTTTTTTTGGTTTTTAAGATATATAGACTAAGGTGACCAAAATAATTTCAATACACCAAATTTTAAGTTCATTTATTTTATAGGTTCATTTAGGTTTGGAGTAAGTCTTTGGTTATGGATAATTGGAATACCAATTATTCATTAAGATTTAATAACAATGAAAGAAGAGTCAAACTTTGATATAAAAATGATATACCCAAGGTAAAACTATTATTAATAGTATAAGAACATACAAATAAAATTTAAGTCTCAATTTGTTTTGGAAAGAAAAAGATTCATGTTTTTTCATTTAGTACAACACAAGTCACACACTCAAAACCTCTCACCAATCGGTTAAAATATAATAGAATCTAATTATATTGAAACAAAAAAAAAAGAATTAAAATTTGAATCAAAGTAAAATAAATCATAATGAATTTTTTTTCAAACCCAAAATACATCAAACCAATATCAAAATAGTTTCATAACTCCCTTAACATGTTGTGTAGCTCCCTTGAGATGATCTCCAACCATTTACCTTGTCGGCGAGAGGAGGAGGAGGCTTGAGTGGATTTCTTTATTCATTGAAGCTCTACCTATGAGGATATGTATATCCAAAAACTAAAAGGTAATGTGAGGAATATTTTTTAACTTAAAAATTGTATTATTTATCTTCTTGGTCTAGCTTTCAAATGAGGTGACTAAGGTACCCTTTCAGAGTTGAAATGGGGGTGGTTTGGCACCTATATTTTGAGATACCACATGTATTTGAGTTTTACAATGATAAATGCACTTATGTTGACTTACATAAATGGAAATAATTTTTGGATGGGATATTTACTATATACCTATTAAATTTGGAGTCCATTGGATATCTATAATGTTAGATATTGTCAAAATACCAAACTAAACTCTTGACATTGAGCATATTCAGTTTCCTAGATAGACTATTTTGGTTTCCCCACCATACAGATTAACTAGGATTGGGTTTCTTTAGATATGTTGTATCCAAATAAAATTTGGATCATACCACAAAAGTAAATCCCAAATGGATGCACAGATTATCCAAAATGTTAATTTTAGTCCACATGGGTGCTTGGGATCTTGCGTATTAGGACCTGTTTTTCTTGAATTTCATCAAGGGATCTCCAAATCATCTCCTCCTATAATTTAATCATCAAAAAAGTAAAATAACCCTTTTTAAATGGGATAAACATTAAATAATTGAATAAAAGTTTTAGTAAAATTTGTTATTATATTTTTAATTTACAATAAAAACCCAATTTAACACATTGGTGTAAGGGTGAAATAAAACAGTGAATCATGGTGCGATCAGTAATGATATAATCTTAGTGTTGAATTATGGAATGAAGATATCTGAATGTATAAAGAAGGCCCAAAAACTATGAAATATTTCTTGTAAGTTGGTGGAATTTAATCCAAGAAAAGTTTTATACATAATAAATCATATATCGAGGACCCTTACATAGATATGGATCTCATGTAATGAAATTAGGTTTTATATAATAGATTGCTCCATGTAGTTTAAAGAATATGTGACTTTGACCATATATCATTTAGTTTAATTTCATGTTACATGGACTTGGTTTCTATGTTCTTTACGGTTCATATGATGTGGATATTCATGTATTTCAGTTTATGGTCACAAAACTAGGACCATAATGTCTTAAATTTTAAGATTGTGCAACAAGGACCATCTCCAAGAAGTTTAGAATCATGTAGAATGGACTTTAATGAGCCCATTATGAAGTTATGTAGAGTATTTATTCAGAAATATTGTATTGGGGGTAGAAGAGATATAATATTAATCCATTTTAATCATGGATTTGGCACTTTTGGAGTAGACCTTGTGCATAATGTAAGGTTCTTATCAGTTTGGATCAAGCTTTGTGGATTTTCTTCCTATGTATCATGGGGGTTATCAAATTAAACACTAATTCTCCATGGATAAATAAAATAACGAGAACCTTATTATTGAACACTCTTGAAACATGATTTTGATGATACTATACGTTCTAAAATTTGTAACCTTTTCTAATTGAGTCTCTCTAATTCATCGAGAAATATCTATGATTACTCATCTTTTGATAGTTGATCGCATATAGAAATGTGAAGTGTGGGAAACTTAATTTCAAAGGGAAAAAATTCCTCTTTCTCATATATAATATGATAAGGGTAATATATAAAGAAGTATGGTTCATGGTGTGATAATCTCATAGAGTGTATAGGATATCATCAGGCCAAGACTTCTTGTCTTTATCCACCATCTTCTAAATGATACAAGATATATTTTTTGGAAGTCCCACATATGGTTGTCTATCATTGCATGATAATGAGATGTGTGGTTAGATTGGATATTTAACTCCTCATATAACTTCTTAAATTTAAAATTATGGAAATATGGGACATTTTCCCTCAATATTTTCAAATAGACTCCAAATATAATAATGATATTGGACTCCAAGAAATTGATGACAACTTTCATTCTGACTTTCTGAAGGGGCCCCACATCAGCCCATTTAGAGAAGAAATTTATGGTGGTAAGAATAAACACACACAATCTGATTATGGTTGAAGGGTATGGGCCCATGAAATTTATTCCTTATATGGAAAATATTCAAGAGTAGTTGGTGGTGTGCAACAACATCGGTATAATGACCCAATATTTTGGAATATTTTATTTCTAAATTAATATTATGTTTGATAGCTTTCTCCACACACAAAACTAGAATAAATTGAGGCATGGAATATTTTTATTATGAAAATTTAATAATAATAAAAACAAGTAAATAAAATAGAAATGTAATCAATTATAAAATTCATATAAAATATGATTAGAAACAATTGATGTTTTAAATTGGTATTTTTCAATGAAGGAAATTTTCTTTATATATATAGAATTTTCATTTCAAATTTTAATTTATATATTTTAGAACTTTAATTTTAAATAATTAAATTTATTTTTTAATTCCACATGAAAAAATTAGATTACAGTGAATTTTTTATATTTTTCTAAAAGAATTGATTTTTTGGTGTATAATAACAAATATTTATTTTTCTAATATAATTTGTTTTATGAAATTTTCAAAATAGAAAAATGAATTAGAAGTTTTTTTAAACCTTTTAAATAGAAAAATATATATTTTTAAATTAAAATAAATTATTTAAAATTAGTTTTTTGAATTTATTAAACCCATGTGTAACATTTTGGGAATTTATGTAATATTTTACTCCAACAAAAAAAAGTTTATTCACTTATATTAAAATTATTTTTATGAATAGTTTAAATTAAACCAATAAAAATTGATTTCTTATTTTAGATCAAAGTTTTAATATTATTTAATAACTTCATTTTCACTTTTGTGAATAAAATTATTATTAATAAGATTAAAGTTAATGACCATGATAATCATAAAATAATTATTATCAAAGAATAGTTTTTAAATATTGTGTATTTTTTATTAAATGAAATAAATTAATATTTTATAAAAATTTAAATTAAAATAATTTTTAAACCTAAATATAAATATATTATCACTAATTCAATTGGTAATAAGTACTAAATAAGATTAATACCATTTAATGTTAAAAGATACATTTTTTCATAAAACATTTTTCTATATATTACAAGGTTTAATTTAAAATTTCATTTTATATTATTTAAAATTTGGATTAAATTAAATATTTTTTTATCACACCCAAATTTTTTAGTAGGGGTTATTTTCTATTTTTAGTAAAACAAATATTACTTAGTTAAAAACAAGTTAATTAGGCCAAAATGAAAATGGTAAAATTTAAAAACCTAAGTTTAAATGACTTGAATCATTTTTAAAACATTTTTTAAATTGAGTTAAATACTTTTTCAACATAATCCCACCCCAAAATCCATTATTTATCACTTTTTGATCCTTTTTACCTTGAATAGTGACATTACATTATTGAAAGATAATGGGTGTTCACAACTTATAAAAGGGGAACACTTCCACCACTTCCGAACGCACCTATTACTTCAAATTTATTTTTGAATATCTATAATTTTTATCCTCCTAGAAACCTCTCTCATGTTAATAATCATATTGTTTCAAAAATTTATCCAAATTCTTTTATTTCTATGGATACTTTCAAAAAAATGTTTAAGGTCCCAAAGTGAGTATTACATAATGCTTATATGTTACTTATTAATCTTTCCCTACCATAACTACCCTATAAATTGTAATATAATAAATTTAGTGGCATGCAAATACCTAATTTTTATTATATTAATGTTATAACCTTTATTTATTCATTTCTATCCACATATAAAAACAATATGACATCGATTGTGCATTTTTGCAGACTACCTCCACCATGAAGTGATGTCTTCTATTTTCCCCCACTACCTATATTCATGGTAATAAGGTCCTAATAGAATAATAAATGTGACACATAAAATATTATTATAATTATGAAAATTAAAATCATAATGCACGTTCATTCCCTCTAATTCATCAGGAAACAAAAACGTTAATCGTGCATTTTGTAGACTACCGCCTCCATGAAGTAATTTTTCTCATTTTTCATCTATATTTCAATAATTTAACCACAAATATAAAAATATGACTCAAAAAATAAATAAAAACTATAAATAATATCATTATGATTCTATTATAATGGTATTATATACTTCCTTAACTATACACACCCATCAAGTTATAGTGTGTTCTTGTTTGGGTCGGTTTAACAACCTACATGAATGATGCTATTAAACACTATCATGGATAACTATGGGAAATTAAATATTAATATTATTATATTTTAATATTATTGGTTTAAAATTTCATAATTATTATATTAATTATATAAATTATTATTAAAATATCATTTTTAATCACTAAAATTACCGAAATAATCAGACACCAATTCCATTTTCACACAAAATAAGTAAAAAATATGGAATGAGATAAGTGATTTATAAATAAATTTAAGTTATATATTCTAGAAAATTTTATGATATAGTAATTTTGAACATCGTATAAAATAATAGGTACCTAAATTGAGATCATAAATCTTGCGTAAAACAATTAAAGTTACTAACACCTGGTGGTAAAAATAAGTTTTAACTTAATAATATATTCAAAATAAATAATTATAGATGAATTATATAAAAGGTAATGTATATTATTAAGTTTATAAAATAGAATATTAATATAGTTAGGTTTGTTTTGTTTTATGTTATAGCACATTAAACTGAGTGGGGAAATGAGGTAAGGGTTACTTTGTCTCATTTTCAAATCCATGATCCATGTATGATATTTCAAACCATAATTTCATTTATATTGTGTATTCACTATCCAATTTCATTAAAGTATATCTAAAATTTTTAATTTCATGATATTTTAATTTCTATTTCATGGTAAAATTATTATTTATATATTACGATTACTTTCAAGGTTTTTGGAAAACTCAATTTTCATTTATTAAATTATGATTGTTCTTATTAAACATGTTTCTTATAAGTTGGGTGAATTATTATCATTAATTTTATTATGTGGTGTTTTTTATTTTCATGTTTCGGATTTAAATTTATACCTAATAAACCCCTTTCCAAATTTTTCTTGATTAATTAATTATGACATTTTAAGGGATTTGGTTAATGAAATTTTCCTTTAATTGAGATAAAATATTATTCCTTGAGAATCCTTCATCTAAGTTTTAAAATTTCATAAATTTTATATTTCCTAACATGATTAATCCTTTATCTATGATATAAATTATTATTTACTCAATTATTTTTTATCGATAAATAGTTTTTTCATAAAGGTGAAACATTTTTAGAAAAGCCTATTTTTCTTTAAAGATGGGTTTTCCACTATTTCCATGTTCATTATTTCCAAAAATGTGTTAGTTTCATAATTTGAAATCCAAATATGTGTTTTAATTATCTGAACTTACAATTTTACATTACCACTTTTCAGAATAAATTTTTGTTACCCCTTTTATGATGTTGGTTTTCAACAATGGTATTTCAAAATATTAAAAAAAGGGTTTTTATCCTTTAAAAATAAATTGATCTATCTTCCACTCCACATTTATAATTCCTAACATTTATGAACTTTAAAGGATTTTATATTGAATATTATTTTTAAAATTTAATTCTTTCCAATGTTTTCACATCACCTTTTTAAGCCTTTTTATTTTTTATGGATCCTTATTAAATATTATTTTTTAAAAGAAACAGTTTTCAAAAAAAATCACATCATTTTGTTGAAATCATTATGTCATTTTCAAGGATTTATTATTGTTTTTTATTCCTAAATATTAATTTTAAAAACACCTTATTTTAAATTTCACAAAATTGACCCTTCCAATGTGACCTGTAACATCACCACTTATGCCAAACTTATAAGCATTATCTAAAAAACACGTTTATGATTTCCTTATAATTTTCCTCTTTATATTTATAGAACTCTATATTGTATTGACCAATTATAGGGGTAAATAAATTGTTTAATTTTATGAATTATTTAATTTTTGATTTTACCACTTAAACTTGTTAGGTTTTTAAGCCACACAGTGATATCTCATAGTCTCAACTCATATACAGAAATAATAAGTGAGAGAAAAACACATGGTATTTTCAGGGTTTGATATAAAGACCTAATCCTTTCTACGTTGGTTATACCTCAAAAAATGGATTATCCACTATAATATTATTATGAATGACCATGGTTTAGGTAGTATCTGATTATACACCCAAGTATTCAATCCTCTAATTATTCTTTGTCATACCCCTTGTAATCAAACTCATCTACCTCAGTTGGCTATACTAATCTCCAAATAATATAATTATTCTAATTCTAACACCAAATAAAATAATTCATATTATCCCAGCTTTAACTGAGAGTCTTCTTAACTTCTTTAGGATTTATCCAAATTTATAATGATCTATAACCTTCTAGATGATAGTGTTCCTACATGATCCTACAGGACAAGGTTTTCTCGTGTACAGTTCAAGTACCTTCGAAAGACCCTGATCATCTAAGATCTCATATTTCTCAAAGAACATCCATCTTTGAGTATTTTAGGACTCTTTTGGTTGGTTTTTTCTAATTTAATCCACGGTGGTTGAGTTACTTTTAGTGTTGGAGACCCTTTTCCAGAAACAACCTAATGTTTAGGGATGTATGTTTGTTTGAATTAATGGAGTCTAGGTAAAATTGTGTCTAAGGTCACAAGGGGATTCTCCTTGGGCATCGGTGTAGTTGAAGGCCTTTTTATATTACTATATTAATATTATATGGGTTATTTCTATAGTGTATATTCATTCCATGTAACTAATAAACAACATGAATCTATCACTCGAAATAGGCCATTAAACAGTTTCAGGAAATGAATGATTTACAAGCTGTGAATTTATTACACACTGTGAAAAGTTTGATCAGTGTATTTTTAACATGAGGTGATGCATTTTTCAGCATATTTTGAATACTTTCTATAAAAGGGATCCACGATATGAATTCACTAAGACTAGTAGTTTAAAATGATTTTTTCATCTCAGAATCTTGTAGATTTCAATACGTAGCCTCTTCTATATGGACCAAGGGTGACTCTAAAAATTTTTTGGTTGATTCATTACCTTTAAAATGTATCGTTCTAGAAGTTTAAATTTAATGAGTTCCTTTTATTTTGTTTTCTTATTCCTTTATCTATCCTATATTATTGTGGTGTGATCTCCTTTTAGTCATTGGATCGGGATTTTAATCTTGATGTTTTTGTGATTTAGGTTTATTTTTTGATCTAATTCACCTTCATTTCTCTATCAGTATTCCCCATTTTGGATGTTTTTTTGATTGATGAATTAATGTGTGTTGTATGTATCTTTACCCTAAATCCTATTTCCAATTATCTAAGAATGAACAAAAATTTTGATCATGTTGAAACATCATGTGTGTGACCCAAATAATTTCATAAATCTATTTTTGATAAACAAAATTGGTTCTTAGACCTCCCATTGGACCCTTCTAGGTCCATTGGAGTTGATACTATCCTAGTGGCCACCCACATGGTGATCCTTCCCTTGATTTTACAATGAATCGCCAATTGTGATACTTGGTTTTGGGTTAACCATGTGAATGGAGAATTGAGAATATTTCTTCTTGGATAATGAATCGAGATAAATAGAATATTTTCATGGTTTTATTATGGTGATTCATCCTATCATAATAGAATCTACCAATTGATAATATATTCTTGGTTAATAGAATTAGATTAATTAACCAACAATTCATGTGGTATGATTGGTGATGAAAGGTATACAAGGCTTTATTTATAAATGTTTTTTGATAGGATACATGAGTTATTGGACCATTTCCTCATGATATGTGGCACTAGTGGTTCATTATATCATTGTATAACCCACTTCTTGATCTGAGATCCACCCCTTATGAAGTTCACATGAGAATTTGTAATTGAATCCTGTATGGGAATTCACATGGAGTCCATTATGAGATTTTAAATTTCCCCTTCCCATTGTATTGTTCCCAAGAAATACATAAGAGTCTTAATAAAATGAATTTTCATAGAGTCTAGTATTATTTTGTTACATTCCCCTTGGAACGGAATAGTGCCATGAGAAAGTTATTCCATCCTGTTAATTCACATGGGGCTCAGTTATGCTTCTTGAGACATGGTGGGGGTGATCCGTTCTAATGTAGGAGAATTATCCATGGGGCAGAGACATCCGACACAGAGATGAAGTTGGTTTGGTAGGACCTGAGTGTTAACCTAGAACTTGTGGTTTGGAAGGATTATTTTATGTGTTATATTAATTGATTAAAACACCCTACTATTGCTTTATTTCATGTACTTCCTATTAGAATGGTTTTTTAGACACGATTGTGTCGAACTACTGAGTTTTACTCACCATATTCGGGCTTCCATTAGGTACCCAAAAAGATTTTATGGATGTAGGTATGGACAAGGGAAAAGGACCTTGTTATTGATTTTTTCTAGCGGGATGGGTTGGAGATGGGGGATTAGTTTGATGTGGGATTTGAGATTGGGGTCTTTTGACTTCTTTATCTCAGCTTAGTATTTTATCTGTATGACCTCTAGAATGTAATTTACTTATGTTCTAGCATGTTATTACATTATTCTATTATGTTTTGATCTTCAATTTACAACCATTTTCTATTCTTTCTTATTGTAGGTTTTATTGTTTCTTATTTTTTTCATTACTCTTGCGTTTTTTATTAATACATTATCTCAACTCAGTGCATGAGGGTATAGTCTCCCCACAATGTTTTCTACACCCCTGCTTCTCTTCGGAAGCCTCTTGTATGTGGGGTTCTGCACTTGAGGTCCTGTAACTAACCTGATTTGGCCACATGATAGAGATCTTGTATAGGGGATTCTACAAAGTGGTATTAGAGGAAATTTAGTTTTCTTCTCTATTGTTTTACTATTTGGGAATGGTAGAAAGGATATTCGGAACACGTCGAGATGTGCTAATGATATTTTTCATGGAATCAGCTAACCTATGTATGGGGGAAAGTTGAGTGTTCAAGGATTGGATTGTTGTTTTTGAGGTTCAATTGTTACAGTTGATGTTATTTCACCTTGGGTCATTCACAAGTTGTGTAATGTTATTTTTTCCCAAAATTTATAACAATGTCCTAATATTGAATGATATGAGTATGTATGCATCATGTTAGGCATGTAGGGATATATGTATATTTACAATCATTTTTCATGATAGGGAAATATTTATTTCATGTGATATATTTTCCTTTATGAACTTTGAAATAAGATACCTATTATATCGGATAAAAAAGGGAATAAATGAACTAATGTGTTAATCCAATTCAGATGTTAATCAAAATTTAATGGAAACTTATGTCAGTTTTCTTCTATTTTCATCACCTATTAAGGATCGCCATGATTTTTATCCAGTGTTCTAGGAGTGTGTTTTTCTTATAGAGAAAATTCCTCCTCAATGTCTTTGATCTGAGCATCAGGAGAAAGGTAACGGGAATTATCTTAACATTGCTGAACTAGGGATTCTTATGGCTCCAAAGTATTAGATAGAGGGTCTGATCCATCAAAATTTCTTTAGGTTCTTGTGATCCATGGGGATGGAAAATATTCAAATTATACTTTTTATATCTGGGCTGAAGAGAGAGTTTTAGCTACAACTCCCACCTATGATCAGTGGGGGGGAGGTCCTTGAGATGTTGAGTTCTAGATAAAGTCAGTCTAGATGATATTTAATCACCACGATACACCTACTAAAAAGAGGGTTAATCTTGATGCATACATGCTTCATGGACCATCCGAGTGGTGGAGGGACATTGTGGAGCAAGCTAGTTAGGAGGAGGAGCTAACATGAAAAAAAATTGAGCCATATTTTCGAATACCCATCTATCCTAAAACATTAAAGGTCGAGAAGGATCATGATTATATGCACCATAAACAATAGATAGTGTCATTTGTGGACTATGATAGATATTTCATTGACCTCTAGTGTTTTTATCCATCCTTAATATCTGATTAGGTAACCAAGGGGAGATGATTTCAAGATGGGATTCACTAAAATATATGATAAAAGGTAAATTTATTTCAACTGGGTACCTTTTAGGAAGTCATAAATCATGATCTCATCATGGAGGGTAATATAAGAGAGGCCACGAGTAGTGACCAAGTGGTTTTAGTTGGGAAATTTTGGATCTCTTCTTCTAGCAATAAGAAGCACTATGACAATATTTACCACCAAGACAGTAGTGGGAAGAGAAGTCAGGGAAGTGGACTACCATCTCAGAATCATTGACCATTGGTGTTATTTTAGTATGTAAATGGTTTTCATAAGTGTCCTTAATGTCACTACCCTATTATATATTTTATTTCTTATGGCAGGATGGGCCACCGTTAGATGTCCTATATGATCTCATTGCAGTAAAGCAGTGTCATTGGATTGGGACATGCACCTAAGTCTTTAAAGAACATAGCTACCCTTTAACATACTGGTAGAAAAAGTTCCACTAGATCTTTAAGGATAGGTAGGGTGTGTGGTAATCCAGTTCCAAAGCAACGGTACCACTTAGAAAGAGTAGCATAGAGGAGTTAGACTGGGTCCCAAGGAAGGGAAAAGTTAGATGCATGATATGTATTCTACTCTGTATAGCTTGGATATTGGACCTTCTACTATTATAGGTACGATTATCATATAATATTACTTATCTTGAATTAATTTTTGATACTTAGTCATCCCATTAATTTATATAGTCACTATGTGTAAATGGTTTAGGCTTGGTTTTGGAAAGTTTTTATGGTGTCTGGACCATCTGTGCACCGTTAAAAGTGCAGTGAGAGAATACCAAGCATCTCAAGGCATGTTCCCTAGAAATTGATGGCTACCATATTTTGTTTTGAAATATTTATGATGGAAATGATAGGTATTGATTTGTTTTTGGGAATTCATTAGTTACTTCTGTACCACACTCTTATCTACAGTTATCATAGGATCATTACCTTTCTATCTCTAGAAGGATGTAGCTATTTTTACAAGGGTGATTGGGATAATTTGGTTGGTAATTCAATACCAATTCAGTGAATGTTGGATTTTAATATAGCATATATAGCTGGTCTTTCTCTAAATGATATTGGAATTTATTATGATGAATTTCCTCCAGTGGTAGGCCATTTTTAGTGAATTTTTTCAGATGATTTATATAGATTACCACCAAAGTTGGAGATTTAGCTCAAGATCGAGTTGTTTTTCGGAGAAGATCCAGTTTCTATCCCACCTTACAAGATGACACCAAAAGAGTTTCATGAGTTGAACATTTAGATGGAATATTTAGAATCAAAGGGATTCATATGGACTAGTATTTCACCTTGTGGATCTCTCATTATTTTCAACAAGAATTGTGATGAGAATTTTCACTTGTGCGTGGACTATCTGAGATTGAACTATATGATATCCAAGAATAGTCATCCCTTTATGCGCATTGAAAATATCTTTGATCAGATGATAGGTGATCATATTTTATCTAATTTTGACTTGATATCAGGATATCATCATTTTAGAGTGAGACTATTAGATATACTGTTGACTACTTTTTGGATAATATATGGATTGTATGAGTTCAAGGTGATGTCATTCAGTCTGATGAGCGTATCAATGGAATTCATGGAATTAATGAATTAGATATTTTATCCTCTTTTGGATCAGTTTATGGTGGATTTAATTGATGAAATTTTAGTATACTCCTAGTCAATAGATGATCATGCCCAACATCTTGGCATCGTCTTGAGTACATTTAGAGACAATCATCTTTATGCCAATGTGGTTTTTGGATTGATAAAGTGAACATCTTGGGTTATGTCATCTTATAGAAGGGAGTGTCCATAGACCTAGACAATGTTGTAGTCATAGTATATTGGGAGAGGCCCAATAATGAATTTTGGATTATGATATTTCTATGTTTAGAAGGTTATTATTAGTGTTTCATCGAGGAATTCTCTCATCTAGAAGAATTGATGTCCAAGGTAACCAAGAATGGGGTGAATTTTTTTGTCAAAAGATTATGAGAGTGATATTTAGCAGCTAAATAGAAGGTTTTACTTATCACTAATCATCACCTTACCTGTGTTATGTAAGTAATATACCATGTAGTATGATTCATCCGTAGTTAGACTCATAAAAGTTCTGATGTAGGAGGATCAAGTGGTTCCTTATAGATCTCGATAGCTGAGTCCCCATGAGATACATTACCATAATCTAGATTTGGAGTTATATGTGGTGGTATACGCATTAAGATAATGGAGACACAATCTTTTTTTGAGATATTTGTTGTTTACATGAACCATAAGAATCGTTGGAACATCTTTTCTCGACAGGACTTAATTTTTTGGAAAAGGATATGGGTTGATTATCTGTAATCATTAGACATCATGATGGCTTATACAATGGGAAAGGAATATGTTATTGAATATTCCTTGAGTTAGAAGATGTTGAAGGAGGAAGTAAGAGAGCCTTGTAATGAGTATCATATGAATGAACTTTTTATAGACATGCATCTAGATTTCCAAGAGTATTAGGGATTAATATATCTGAAATCGAAATCTACTATAATCATTATTTTGAACCAGATCAAAATTGAGTTGTTATAAGATCCATACAGATTCACTCTAAGGTACATAATATATGGTGGGGATTCACCACTGGGATGACCTCTTGGTAGTAGTGTTGTTCTTCTTTTCTAGGTCCAAGTATGGGTTTCTATGATCTTACATGAGGAGCTAATGAGAGAGTTTTGTGCTTATAGATGGTAGGTCCATCAAGAGATGAAAATTATGTATCTTAATATATGTTGATAGTACTAGTGGACAAGAATAAAAAATGAGGTAACATAATTTCCAGTTACATGCTTCACTTGTCCTCAGGTGAAAGCTAAGAATTTGAGGCCTTCTTGCCTATTACAACCTCTATCCATTCTAGAATGGAAATGAGATAATGTCACTATGGACTTTTTAATATGATTACATAATATAACTCACATGATTTATGTATTATGGTCGATAACATATTGACTGAAGAATGTATCCCACTTCTTTCCCATCAGGGAGACCATCACAGTTGATAATTTGGATGTTCTCTTCATGCGAGAGATAGTCAGACTGCATAATGTTCTAATGAATATCATTTATGAAAGAGATCTTGGTTTCACATCATGGTTCTAGAAGAGTCTTTATAAGTATCAAGGGTCATAGGTTCTTCTGATTATATCCTATCATCCTTATACTAATATCCAGTCTAAATGGATGATTTAGATTCTGGAGGGTTTTTTTTGAGAGAGTGTGCTAATTTCAAGGGTCTATCAGAGCGGTATATGGAACTCATAGAGTTTTTGTATAATAATATATTTTAGGAACCAATATATATGTAAAATTTAAATTCTTTGTATAAATTTTCATTTCATTCACCTCTTTGTTGGTTGGAGGCAGGTGAGTCAGTGCTTGTTGAACTTAGTTTCATATAAGAGATGTATGAGTAGGTTTAGTTGACCAGGATGCAGCTGGTGACTTCACAAAGAATGAAAAAATATTATTGTTTCTAGAGGAGAAGAACTTTGGAGTTTTAGGTGGTTAATCATGTTTTCCTTTGGATTTCTCCTAGGCTGGTACAACTCCATATCAAGAAACAGTGAAAGCTGGTGGTCATGTTTGTAAAGCCATTTGATATAGTGTAAAGGGTCAGTATAGTGGGTTGATGATTTTCCCTTACATAGTGCTACAGTTCTATGTACAATGTTTTTCAAATGTCACGGATTTAGAGATATCATCATGCTCCTTTGCATTTGATATAAATTGATGATATCAATCATGGTATAAATTCATCTTTTGAGGAGAACCAGATACAGATTATGGACTATAGTGAGAAGTATCTCAGGGGAAAGACTGTAACTCTACTATGATTGTAGTTGAATCATGTGAATGTTCAAGAGAAGACATGGGAGAAAAAATATGATTTTCTTACATAATGCCCAGACTTGTTTTTCAAGGCCCTATAGTGATTCATGGAGCATCTCAGGGATGAGCTATTATATTGTGGGGATGCTGTAAGATACCATTTTTTCAAGTATATCCCTCTTTGAGTTTTTGGTTTCGACTGTTTTGATATGGGTTTTATTCTTTAAAACTTAGTGGTTGAGTTTCTTTTGGGGTTGGAGAGACTTTTTCAGAAATGACCTAAATTTCTAGGATGAATGGGTGTTTGAATTAATTAATTCATGGTATAAATATTCATATGGCCAAAAAGGGATTCTCCTTGGGATCAGGTAGACCTGATGTATTTTTGATATTTACATAGGAATATATAATGGGTTCTTCTTGAAATAAATATTCATTCCGTGTAAGTAATACAAAAAATAAATCTATCACTCACAACAATACATGAAACAGTTTCAAGACATGAATGTTTTACAATCCATGAATTTGTTACATGATGTGAACGTGTTTATCAGTGTATTTTTAACTTTAGGAGACACGTTTTTTGTGTATATTGAATACATGAAGTGAATTCATCGAGACCAATAGTTTTAAAACATGTTTCATGATTAACTATTGCAGATTTTGTTGTGAGACATCTTCACTCAACCCCTAGGAATAATCCATGAGATTTTTGGGTGATTCTATTCCTTTCGAATGTCTTGGTATATTGTTTGATATCCTATGAGTTCCTTCTATTTGGTTTCCTTCTTCCTTATATTATCTTTAGTTTTTGTGGTGGGATATAATTTTAGTCATTGGATTGAGATTTTGATGTTAATGTTTTTTATCTAGGTTTTCTTAGTTTATCTCCTTCGACTTCATTTCTCAATAGGTGTTTTTTATTGTGGGTGTTTCTTTGATCACTATATTAAGGTGGGTGTCCATTAAATTTAACATAAAGCATATTTCCAATTATCTAGGTATGTTCAATAATGGTGATCATGTTGGGACACCGTGTGTGTGACCCAAATTAATTGATAGAATCTAAATTCAATAAAAATTATGTTCTTAGAACTCCCATTGGACCCCATTGGGACCATTGGTGTTGAGAATAGGCTTGCAGCCACCCACATGAGTATCCTTCTCAAGATGTTGAAATTAATTGGTTGTTATGAAATTTTGGTTTTTCTTGACAATGTGAATTGGGAATTCAGTATATTGTGTCTCAAAAAATGAATTGAGATAAATGGAAACATGGAATGATTTGATTGTAGTGATTCTTCCTATCAGGGGAGAATATAACAATTGATAATATATTTATGGTTAATTGAATGTGATAAATTAACAAACTTGGAATGTGATATGATTGGAAAGAAAGGAATAATGTTTTATGTTATATATGCTTTCAAATGGGATGCCTGATGGCTTGGTCCACTATCTCATGATATGTGGAATTAGTGGTTTATCCTTTAATAGGATAAACCACTGCTTGAGTTGAGATTCACCTCTTGTGATGTGAACATATGAAGACATAAGTGACTCTAGTGTGAGAATTTGAATGGATCCCATTATGAGATGGTTATTTTCCCCTTTCTATGGTATTGTGCCCTAGAAAGATGCAAGTAACTCTAGCATGGGAATTCACATGGAGTCTAGTTTGAGATGGTTACTTTCCACATGGCATGGTATTGTATATTGGGAAGACATAAGCGACTCCAGTATGGGAATTCACATGTAGCCTAGTTATACTTTGTGATACATGGTACGGGAAATAGGTCTTGGTTAAGGAGGATCATCTATGTGAAGGATACATATGGAATAGATATGAATTAGTTTTGGTTTTTCTTGTGTGTCTACATGGAACTTGAGGGTAGTCATGTTTATTTTTTTGTATTAATTGAATAAATAACACCCTTTTATCACTTTATTTCATGAACTTCCTACCAGACATGTTTTTTTAGACATGGTGGTGTTGACCTATTGAGTTTTACTAACCATATTTAGTCAATAATTGTGTACCTGATCATATTTCATGGATGTAGGTTTGGAGAAGGGAAAAGGAAATTGTTTTTGATTTTATCTTTCTAGATGGGTTGGAGATTAGGGATGGGAACAATGTGGGATTCAGAACTCGGGTCTTTTGAGTTTATTTGTTTTATCTTGGAATTTTATCTTTCTGACCTCCAATAGGAAATTTAGATACATTTAAACCTTTAAATATATAATTCAATTGATTTTTGGATAGTTTAGTTGATGTCCATTGTCTGGTGTTTCCTTCTTTATGTTTTAATATTTTCATTTTTTCTATTACTATGGTATTTTTTTATTTATGCTTTAATGAAACTATATGCTAGGTGGTATAATCACCCCACTATGTTCTCTACACCCCCAATTCGTGTTGGTAAAATATGTTGTATGGGGAGGTGTTCTTGAGGTTCAGTAACCAACCTCGTTTGTCGACATGGGATGGTGGCGGGCTAGGGTATGTTATAACTTAGGTATATCAGTCTTTCTCAATTAAATCTAATCACCTATGTATGATCAGTTTTCTCATGGTAACAAATGCTCAATCATGAATTATTCCTTCTTAAAATTAAGTCACAACATCGCATATATGTGTTAAAGTTGGGCTCAAAATTACTTCCATTATTATTTTATGAAATATTAAACATGAACAAATCTATTCACTTTCTTCTTGAATTCCCAATTCAACCTAAACTAGTGCACTTCATGCATGCATGATACATTAAATGGTGTATATTTTAAACCCTATCACGCCCTATTTATTTATATTATTATTTTATATTATTTTATTGGGGTTCCTTTTTTCATTCACGCATGCATTCATGTGGCTAGATGCATGAACCACACTGTTCAGTTTATTCTTTCTTTCTACATGCACACAAATAAATGCATGGGGTCTCAAGATCTTGTGTATGAATTGTATTCCTCTTCATGAACACTAGAACAGGTATGTGAAATCACAATGAGTTCATGTGATAGTTTTTACATATTATTTTGATAATTTTTATTCTCAATATCATCCTTTTTGCGTGAAACAGTAAGCTTCAAGAAAACCAAATGTAAACGAAGAGGTAGTGCCTCTCATATTCAAATTAACAATGGACCTTAATGTAACTTAGGATGATATTTTGATAAATGAAGTTGTATACATTCCTTCTTCATGTCCAATCAAGGTCATGAAAGGTTATTATTTTTCATGAAAACAATAATTCTTCATAAAATATCTTCTTTGTGAAACAACATTTCACGGTGTCTATGTTTTTCAAAAAAAGGAGAGCTCACTTCAATTATAAATAGAGAGATCAGGCCTTTGTGCTTCTCCTACTATAGGAAAGTTCTTCACCACCTAATATCCATGAATCATACAACATCAAGTCTCTAATAACTAATTCATACCAAAGGTTTTTTTAATAACTATGAATTATCATAGTGTTTCTCAAATAACCTAAACTAAAAAACATGGTGTTATCATGATAATAGATTCAAATTATATTGGAATAAAAATATTTATATTACTACATTCTCTTAATAGTATTTAAAAACTTTGAACTCATCCATGTATCGGAATGTCCTTCTATAACTTTTTTTTATACTTTTTAAAAGATCAAACATTGAAATAACCACATTCATAGATGATGAAGATTTCATGCATGGAAACTCTTCTTCTTCTTCATGAGATCTTGATCATGAAAAAATATTGAGCTTAGATCCAGACATATAATCTTTAGGAATATAGTAATATAGTGTTTAGGACCTCATCATGTGGTGGTATGTTGAAGATTAACCATTAGAAATGATCATATAGTCCAGATTCACCATATTGGATAGATGAGTTATATATATATATATTTAATGCTGGTAAACAACACCATCATCACCCATCCCACATTGGAGTAGAAATCTATTGAGAATTTATTAATAATAATTTATGTTTCACTTCACCCTTGAGTAGAAACAAGGGTTTGGAACCCGGAACACCTACACACATGCATCATATTATCAGGTCACCTCACACACTATCTTTGGCACCACCATGTGCACACCCTTGTGCACGCTGTGGTCACTTTGTGTAGACACCATGCCTTTCCAAGTAGGATCTCTCACCCACTCTTCCATGGCCCTGCTGAGTCGACCTTCCTCCCACACGGTTATCCCCTAGTCCCACATATTGTTGAGGTAGGTCCTTTATTGTCTTATGGTTGCTTAAATTTTTTATTAACACTATGAATTTTTTGGAGTGAAGTATGACATATAAAATACAAATTCCAAACCATTATCTTAATATTTAAAATTCCCCTATTTATTAATCCTCGTGTAAATAATAAAAAGATTATTTCCTTGTCCTTTATAATGTAACTCATCATGAAATAAAATATTATTTTATGGCCTTATTTATTACTCTTCTTCATCCATTTATACAAAATGTTTCATCAGTAGCATAATTGACACATGATTTTGACATTTAAGACATGTTCAATAATCATCACAATTATAGGGAGAATTACTCAAGAATGACATCCAATTGTATTAAATAAATACATAACAATTCTACAAGATCATAAATTAATATTTTTTACTAGAAAAATATTGATACATCATTGAAAAAAATGTAACAATTTTTATAAAAAATCTCCCCCTATGTATTTTATTATCAATATCTCTTCACATTATAAAATTCAATATGTGTGCTCAAATATGTTCTACCCCTTATTAGAAACCAGATGAAATGTTTAATATAGGGGTATTATCTTCTTTTCTTCTCCCTTTAAAGTAATTCAATATTATATTCTCCATTAACTAAGAGAATGATGATACCACATGGTTCCCTTTGAAAATATCCTTTAGTTGGTATACTCTAAATATATTAAGGTTAACTCAGTGTAGAAAAAATATAACAACCCTTATCTTCATTTCACATTAATACATGATTTATTATATAAAATTACACTTAATACAACCCAAAATATTTAGAAGTATAGTGTATTTGGGAATTAGGTACAAAACATAACATCTTGAACATGAGATACAAAAACAACATTAAAAATATTCCTTAACATGCTTATAAAATATCATGTCTTTTAAAACTACATTGGATAACCTAGGGAAAATCATAAGAAAGGGGTGAGATATTAATCCCGATAAGGAAATAATAATGTAATAAAATAAATAAGTTATTAAATTTTAGATAATACGCATATCAAGGGGTCATGAAATGAACATTAATAATAAGTCATGATATAGCATGTTAATCATAACATAGGAAATACAAAAACAACTTATAACACTGAATCGTAAACATAGTTAAAGGCTAAACCCACTGAGAAATAATGGTGGAAAAAGTACAATAAATGAAAAAGGTTTAATCCCTATCCCATCATAACATATCATGATACTAAAGATTTCCCAAATAATTGGAGTGCTATCTGGGTGCACCCATCATATTCATTTCATTCTCGTGCTTAAGTATGCCACATAGATCAGACAACATTGATTAATTCATCATTATAATTTATTCCATGATAAAGGAATGTGGAATAAATACATGTATGTACCCAATAAATAAGTATATTTCTGAATGGGGAATACCTTGGATAGAAAAATGGGTATGGTATTCACTACACAATTGTTTTGGCATGGAAAATCATGGTGAAATTTCGGCAGCATAACGACATTACATAAAAATTCATAAAAGGGGCTAATAAGAGATAAAGGGGTCTATAAAAATTTTAAAATAAATTGTAAAGTTAGTGAGATATATAATATCATATCCCATCATAATTAAATGATTATAAAAGAAATAATTTTAATAATATACTTGAAAAAAAGGAGAAAGGAAATGATCCCTTATGAAATTTTGGCATGGTAACAACTATGCATAAAGGATCATGAGAATATTAATTAGAGAAAAAATGGGTATATAATATTGTATAAATTAAATTTAAATTAATTGGAATATGGAAGAACATATCGCAAAAAATCAAATGGAATTTAATAGAGATAACATAAAAGGAGTCCTTGAGTGGAAATGTGAAGAGAGAAATCCCTTACAGAATTTCGTCATAGTAATAGCTTAGGTGAAGGTAAAAATGATAGATAATAAATGATACCTTGTTAAAATAAAATTAATTTGATATTAGGGTGTTTTTATAAATAAATTACAGCATAAAAATTTACAATTAAGAAGACAAATTCCAAAGAAGGTGCTTGAATTGAAAGAAGGGTTGGAAGGTCCCATATTTAATTGTGTGACTTCAAATGATTGAGTGGAGATTCTTAAGAGCATGGGGTGAATTATGATAACTATATAGAGTGTAGTTAAAATTATTTTCATGATACAAGGAGTTTCGGTTAAGAGAAATGGGGGCTTCAGTGGTTTTATATAGGAAAAGAGTGGGATTTCATTATTATTTAGGTTCTGAACTCTACATAACAAAATATCCAAAACCAGATAACATCAAAGGGTTTATGACCATGGTTTCTTCCAAAAAGTATTTTTATCATTATGTTATGACCCCAAGGTCCTAAATTATTAAAATAATTCCCTTTCTTATGTGGAGGTGAGTCACACTCTTAAAGAAAGGATTTCAAAACCATAAAATATATAATACATTTTGGAGGATTCATAATGTATTTAAAAAATAAATAAAATAAACTTAAAATTTTGTTATTTTAAATTTAAAACATATATTTGGTATTTTATACCATTAATAGTAATTAAAAAACCTCTTTTAGGTAATTATGATGTCATAAAACACAAAGTATATTTATACGATATTTAAGTTTTACCTGAAAATTTGGTTGACTTAGAAAATAAGGAGAAATTTACCATTTTATAATTTAAATTTTCTAATTCCAAAAATAATATTAATTTTATATAAATAATTTTATAAATAAGAGAATTTTTACTTTTAAAATAAAATTGACAATAATTGAGAAATCCTCAGTTTTTTACAATAACAGTTTTCAATCCCTTATAAAAATTACATTTTACATCATCAAAATTATATGATCATTTATATATGGTAAAAATTATTTAATAATATTTAAATATTATTTATTTCAAAAATACCTTAATTTATAAATTTTTTAATTGTATTTCAATACTAACCAATAATATAATTTTTTCTTTATTATATCAAAATAAAAATCATTTACAAAGTAAAAATAATGGGATGAAAATATATTCATTCTTATATAAAAATATATATATTAATATTGATAGGTTCTTGATACATATCCCTTTAATGAACCAAAAAATTCCCTAAGATTAAGGTGTGTGATGGTGGTACTTTCATGGGGTGGCTCGGCAAACATGGTTTGGGCTATGATTTTGATGATCTTGAACTTCTCCCATAAATTATTTCACTCATTATTAGGTTATTGGATATCATCTTGGGATTGGTCAATATAAAAGCCTAGAAATGTTACCAACCTTAGAAGCTCTCATAAATGAGCTTGATAGGTTATGATCATATTGGTTTAGGTCATCACTTCCTTTTTCTGTGTAAATTGGATTTGTTAAAACCCTATATTTATACTAATCACTTAATCACTTTTCAATGGAAATATCATCAATGGTAGTGATTATTAATGACCTTTTAAATACAATAATATATAAAAAAAAATATGTTCTTATTGTTTTTATAACCATATTTCAAGATGAGGCATTTAAATACACCAAAAAGGGTAATTTTTCCTACAATAGTTCAAGTCGTTACAATCTTCCCACTTGAGAACTTTCTACCTCAAAATTTTATTTTCCTATACAAAAAAAGATGAGGGTAACTCTATTTAATGACCTACTATGGTTCCCATGTTTCTTCTTCAAACTTTTGGTATCTCCATATCTCTTTAACATGGTTCATTATCTTATTTCCTATATAATTTTCTCTATGATAGAATATCTTCACTTACTGATCCTCATAGGGAATTTCATTCTTCAACGGTACCACCTCTAGATGGAGTACATGTGAGGGGTCTGGTATGTAATTCCTAAAGAGGTATACATGGAATACATCATGTACTTTATATAGGTTTGTTGGGAGTGTTAGTCGATAGGCCACCACTCTAATGCGATCAAGGATCTCAAAGGGGTTTATGTATCTTGAACTAAGCTTTCCCTTCTTCCCAAATTCCATAAAATTATTAAATAAATATATGAGAAGGAATACCATCTCTCCAACATCAAAATCTAGGTATCATCGATGATTATCAACATAGATCTTATGTTGAATCTGAGTAGCCTTGATGTGTTGGTGAATGGTCTTAACCTTTTCAACCATTTCCTAGAGCATTTCAAGACCAAGTAGTTTTCATTCTACAACTTCATCCCAACATGCAATTGTTCTTCACATCTTCCCATAAAGGGATTCATAGGGATCCATTTGGATGCTTGAGTGGAAACTATTGTTGTATGAGAACTCATCAAGAAAAAGATATTGGTCCCAACCTCCTTTGAAGTCCATATAACATGCTCACAACATGTCTTCTAGTGTCCATATAATATGCCTAGATTGGCCATCAGTTTGAGGATGATAGGGCGTGATGAATTTCATCTATAGATTTATATCAGGTTATATACTTTTCCAAAACATAGAGGTGAATATCATATCTCTATCAGATACAATCGATATTGGTAATCCATGAAACCTTTCCACTTCTCTAATGTATATCGATGCATGTTGATATAAGGAAAAGTCCTCTCGAATTGCGATAAAGTGATTTGTCTTTTTAAGATGATCCTTAACAACCCATATAGTATTTTTACTTTGGATGTCTTTGGAATTTTGGTGACAATTTCCATGGTGATGTTCTCCCATTTCCATTTTGGTATGGATAATTGTTGTATCATCCCCTTAGATGTATTCCTTTCAGCCTTCACTTACTGTAATACTAGGCACTGTGATCTATATTCTATGATATCCTTCTTTATATTGTCCCACCAAAAGTTCTCATAGATATATTGATACATCTTTGTGCCTCCTGGTTGAATGGAGAAAGTTGAACTGTGTGCATCCTCCAATTGTTACTTCCTTAACTCAGTATTTGATGGAACACATAGTCATGACCCAAATCTCACAATTCCTTCTTCATTAATTTTAAACAATGTGGAATTTCATTTTATCATGGATTATGCCTTCTTCTAAATTTCCATATCATTTTTTTTAATTCTTCAACATTTCCAAAAGATACATTTGAGAAATAATTTGTGAAAGGACTAATGATGTTCCTTCCTTTATGATTCCCATTTCCATCCTTTATAAGTCTAAAAATATTGGATCATTTTAAATTCTCATCATTGATAATGATGTTGGATCCTTTCTACATAAAGCATTCTCCAATTTATTCTATTTATGGGATGGTAGGGGATTGAGTAGTCATAGTCCTTGATCAGCTCTAACCGTCATCGTTGGTGTATATTCAACACTTTTTTGTGTGAATATAAACTTGAGAATTTTTTATTTGTATATATATCACACTTCTCCCCATAGAGATAATGCCTCCAAATTTTTAATGAAAATATCACAACTTCAAACTCCATATCATGAATGGGATAGTTCTTCTCCTGAAATTTCAACTATCTTGAAGAATAGGCTATGAATTTGTCGTTTTTCATTAACAAAGAGTCAATTCCCCTCTTCAAACAATCACTAAATACTATGGAGAGTTCTCAACTTGTGGGTAGTGTTTTTTGGGGAATAGTAATAGGAATCCTTTTTAACTACATTATTCTCTCTTCACATTCATCATTTCAATAAAACTTTAATCCCTTCTGAGTTATCTTAGTATGTGGGTTTGACAATCATGATAAATTTATCACGAATCAGTGATAATAAAAATGTAACCCAAGGAAACTACAAATATCTATCACATATGTTGGCCTTGGACATCCTTCAATTTCTTATGTATTTTAAGGTTCTATAGATATCCCAATGATTGTGATGATATTCCCTAAGAAAGAGACTTCCTGCCACCAGAATACACATTTTTCATACTTGAAATAAGTCTTGTCCTTTCGCAGGGTCTTTAGTACAGTGATCAAATGATCCTCATTCTGTTTAAAGTATATTAGAATATCATCTATAAAGACTACAAATTTTTTTCAAGGTAATATATAAATACTCTATTCAAAAAGTCCATAAATATTGATAGAGTATTAGTGAGTGTGATTTGAATCACTGTGAACTTATAGTGCCCATACCTTGTACCAAAAAGTGGACTTGGGGATATTTTCCTTCTCCACCTGTACTTGATAATATCCCGATTGAAAATCCAGCTTAGATAAGTATTGTGCTCCACATAGCTGATCAAAAAATTCATCAATCCGAGGTATAGGGTGCTTATTCTTTATCATGAACTTTTTGAGATTATGATAGTCAATACATAGGCTCTTTGACCAATCCTTCTTCTTGATGAAGAGGACTAGTGCACCCCATGGTAAATCACATAGGCATATGAACCCTTTATCTGGATTCTCCTATTTTTGTTTCTTCAGATCTTCAAGTTCCACAACCTCTATTCTATATGGAGTCTTGGATAATAGAAACACCCCTTTTATAAGTTTGATTGAAAATTCAACCTCTCAAATAGGAGGAAGACCGTGAAATTCCTCAAGAAACACATTAGTCTATCCTCTCCCAATAGACATGTCTTTGAGGATGGTTCTTTACTTAGACTCAGTCATTTGAGATAGATACACTTTCTCATATAGAAATAATATCCATGCTTGAGATGATAGTGTTAAAGGAGATTCATCCTCCTCCTTGAACTTGTACAGAATCAGGGGTCGATTCTCAATACATAGAGTGACTTACTTCTCTTGGCATTTTATGTTTTCTCTATATAGTTAAATCCAATCAATTCCTAGAATTACATAAAATTTCACCAAAGGTAGTATAACAATGTTCGCTGGGAATATCAGTATATAAACATTGATAGGGGAGGAGTTATATACTTGGGATACAATAATTTCCCCATTTTTCATTTTCATTGATAAATCCACTTCCATGATTTTTGGTTGTGTTTGAATAGTTATACTAAAATTTTTTGATATGAAGGAAGTCATAGAACCACAATCAAAAATTACATTGACTATTCTAGAATGATTAACTAGTGTACCTATCAACACTTTGTTTTCAGGATCTATATCTATGGTTTTGATGGAAAAATCTTTCCCTTGCTGCCTTGTAGGTTTTTTTCTAAAAACCCTTGTCTTAGGGAATTGGTTTGCAACATGCCCGGGTTCCTCGAAATTGAACCAATGAAAAATGCCCTAAGGGTTGAATATAGCTTTAATTTCCCACATTGTATTTGTAGGTTTATCCTATTGGAAATTGGTAGCTTGGTATCCTTCCTTCCCACAGCTAAATAATTTTTTTATTCCCACTGGGAAATTTTTGGGGTTCTTCTTCCCACACTTTTGATAAGTGGGATGATGAAATTTCATAGAAATATTCAATTTCTACATCAAAAAACAAGAATTAAATTGCACTTTACACTTCTTATCCCCATTATTCGCTTGAAATTCACTGATTTTTATTTCAACTTTGAGTTAAATTCATAAAGTTTCCTCATAGCTATCAAAATCATGGATCACCAAAGATTTTCATAGATAAGTGTTTTCCCACAAAATAAGCAGTCAACATTTAATTTAGGGTTGAAGACAAAGCCAGACACATATCATGAAAATATTGTGAATTTTACCTCATATTCCCCAATATATTCATCATAATTTTTCATGAGGGAATGTAAATTCCGTTCCATTTTATGATGGAGAGTATGAGGAAAATATTTATTCAAAACATTTTTTTAAATTCTTTCCACTCCTTTGGTTCGATCTCTTCCTCAGGATTCATATTCATGATCAAAGACCACCACTGATCAGCTTCTTATTCCATATGATAAACAACAAATAAAACATTCTCTTGCTCAAAACATTGAGGATGGATAAGATCTTTTCAAAGGAGTTGATCCATTTTTCTATGATTAATGGATTAGATGATCCATTGAAATTAGCCAAACTTTGTCGCATGAAGATCATGAATGTGGTTTTTTCTATCTTAGGGGGTTTTGGGAACTCTTCTTGAACTAGGATTATACTCAAAACCTAAATAAAATAAAAGAGAATCATCATAAATTTCATGATTCCTACTCCCATCGGGTTGGCCATCTCGTTAGGGCAGTCATCACATTTCCCGTCACATCGATTGTTTACCTGGTTCCTCTTATTTCTAGCCATTGTCTAGAATAAAAGAAAAATTAGAGATGATTATTTCAAAATGATTAAACACATAAAGGGGATCCAAATACATTATAGGGACAACTTATAAATTACATTTATTTCCATAACTTATGAATCTCTAGACTTTAATCTATGTTATCCATGATCAATTTCCTAACATATATTCTTATGGGTTTTTTATTCCCCTCATAATGGTTCATAACTAGCTTATGAATTTACTAAAGAATATCCCCTAGGATTTCCAAACCAATTGTGCAGTAAGGCCCATGGTCATGTACTAGTGGTTTCGCCCAAATTTACCCAAGTTTTAAGGGTCAAGCGGTCGCTTGTAGTGCAGCTTGGGTTGTCGAATCCTCAGAGACCTAAGAAGAACCTTTAGACACTCAATAAAAAGAGATGGATTTTTGGATATGAATTTTCCAACTTGGTTTGATTTTAGATGGTTTTGAAAGATCACTAAAAGATCTATGTGAATTCAAATTATGAGGAAATGAGTTGATCCCAGGTTATTGCTCGGAGTGGATTGAATGAATTCCTTTTTTTAAGATTTTAATTTCATTAACTCAAGAATGATTCATGAAATGAATTCAAACTAACCTATTCACTTACTGATTAAACACATTCACAACACATTATAATCAACTATACACTTGTAGGATCATTTTCATGAGCCTCCAAGGTAAAGGATATAATTAGCACATCAAGGTGGGTGAATAAATTCAATATGGAAGAGGAAGAATAAAAATCATTGAATGAAAGAAACTCAATTAAAATAAATTAATAACATTTAGAGAGTGGTAAATAACATTCAATCCATCCCCTTGCTACTCCCTTGGATTAAACTATAAAATATCTAGCCCTCCATTGATGACAAGTTCTCAACGGAAGGAGAAAGTAGACTTACGAGGGTGGAATTGAAGAAGTAAAAACAACACAAATAACGATCACTCCACCGTTGTGTGAACAAAATAAAAAGGTTTGGTGTGAAAAATTTCACACCTTGAGGCAACGGTATCAAGGTGATATGAATAAGAACAGAATAATAGAAGAATAAGAACTTTTATTGAAGACTAAGGTGATTCAAACAACTTACATGAGAAGGAAGAACATTACAAAGGAAAATTTGCATAATAACACTAAACTGAAAAGAAAGCACCAATATCCACAAATCCTCCATCACTACTGCCTTAAATAGGCATTTTGGAGGCCTTTGGCCGAGCTCCCATCATACCATGTGCCTTTAATTAATTTTTTTGGAAAAAGTTGGGTGGACATTTAATGCATAAGAGACTTTTCAACTCTTGCCTCGAAGTTGCAGCCAGCTTGCATCCACCGGAAAGACGCGCCTAAAGGACCTTCTAGAAAGCCGAATTAGAGTGGGAACTAGAACACGTAAATGAATCACCTGATGTCCCCTAACATCCTGTAAAATTTAAGCCCCAAATAGTAAACCTTTAGCGGGATATGATATAAATAGTAGGATTTTTTTCTGGGCCGCAGAATCTGTCCCAGAATTAAATCATCAACTTGGTCCGCATTAATAACCTCCATTTTGGACGAATTAGCACTGTCTACAGAAGACTTATTTTTTCCTCTATAAATATTCTAGTCTCCCATGAATTTTGGGCTTCATTGGGCCTGTATTGTGGGCTCCACAGTATGATATGTGGGATGATATCCAATCTGTCTCCTCCATAATTGTTTCCTTTCTTCGCCACAAATTATCATCATACTTTATGAATCCTCCATTGATCCCTGAATGAAAAATGTTCATATTTAAGTTTATGTAAATTTAAAAAAATATCAAATTAAAATATGGATAATTACATTTTTTGAAATCAGATGAAACATTGGGCCTAAATTGGTGCATATTAGGCATGGAGTGCACAAATGAAGAGAATGGATGTTCAAAATTAAAATCCACTAACTCAGGCCCATAAGATCAAAAATAAACATTTAATACCATTAAAATGTAATCAAAATATGTGTTTTTATTGGCTAATAAACTAGGTTACCCCAAGTCAGGCCTAGAACACCTTGTCAGAGTTGTTACTCTTAGGTACATTTGTGCCAGATGAACATCCACTAATAGTTTCCATGTAGGGATGTATCTCATTAATAAACCACTTACTCTATAATAACCAAAATTTAGGGGTGTTTTCTTATACTTAGTCATATACCTAAGGCTTTCCTTGAAGTTTTCTAATCTTAACCCCAAAATAACTAAATGTTTCCTCTGATACCAACTATAACAAACCTTCTCTTTATTTCACATTAATACATGATTTACTACATAATATTACACTTAATGCAACATAAAATATTGATAAGTCTAGTGTCTTTTTGAATTATGTATAGATCATAACATATTGAACATGAGATACAATAAAGTTATTAAAAATATTACTTAACATGATTCTAAAATTCCATGGATTTTGAAAATACACGGGATAACCTAGGGAAAAACATAAGAAAATGGGTGAGCTATAAATCCCAGTAAGGGAATAAACATCACATAAAATGAAAAATATATTGAACTTTAGAAAAATAGGGATATAAATGGGTAATCAAAGGAACATGAATAATAAGGCATGACATAGCATGGTAATCATAACATGGGAAATGTGGCAAAAACATAAAACATTGAATCATAAAAATAGGTCAAGGATAAACCCACCAAGACATCATAGTGGAAATAGTATCATAAATGAATCAGGTTCACTCTATGTCTCAACATGATGTATCATGATACTAAACATTATCCAATTCATTGGAGCGCTATCTGGGTGGACCCATCATATTCATTTCATTCTCATTATTAAGTGTTCCACAGAGATCATACAACATGGATTCATTCATCATCATAATTTATTCCAAGATCAAGGAATGTGTAATACATACATTTAATTCCTCGATCAGTAAGTATATGTACATAAATTTGAGAACCTTTGACATAAAAAATTGGTATGGTATTCACTACACAATTGTATTAGTATGGAAAATCGTAATGAAATTTTGGCAGCATAACCATGTTACATAAAAATTCATAAATGGTATTCAGGAGAGAGAGAGATTTTGATAATAATTTTACATATATTGGATATTAAGGGGTATATGTAATAACATATCTCATCATAAGGAAATGATAATAAAATATATATATATATATAAGGTAAATAAGATACTTGAATAAAGAGGAGAATGGAAAAGATCCCTTATGAAATTCCCACATGGTAACGTGTGTAAATAAAGGATCATGGGAGGATTAATGAGAGTGAAAATGGGGCTCTCTAAATTTTTAAACGAAATGGATGGTAAGTACAATATGTAAGAACATATCCTAACCAAATAAAATGTATGTTAATAGACATAAAAAAGGAAATCTTGAATGGAAATGATAAGAGAGAAATATCTTTCAGAATTTCAACACATTAATGGATTCAGTGAAGGTAAAAATGAGAGATAATAAATGAAACTTAATTAAAATAACAACCATTGGAATTTAGGGGTGTTTATAAATAAATTAAATCATAAAAATTTTCAATTCAGAAGACAAATTCCAAAGAAGGTGATTGAATTGAAAAAGGAGAGGATGGTCCCTTACTTGAGTGTGTGACTTAAAAAGATTGGGAGGGGCTTCTTGATAGATTGGGGATTAATTTTGAGGAGTATATAGATTGGAGGGAAGATTATGTTCATGCTCCAAGGAGTTTTTGTGAAGATAAATTGGTTCTTAAGTGGGTTTATATAGAAAAATAGGGGGATTTTGTTTATTATTTTGGTTTTGGACTCTACTTAAATAAATATCCAAAACCGAACACTATCCCACTATTTTTCCCATGGTTTCTTCCAAAAGAGAGTATTTCTAATTATTTTATAATTATAGGGTCCAAACGTACTAATATAATTCTATTTCTTATGTGGAGCTGAGTCACACTCTTAAAAAATGCTTTTAAAAACATACAATATATTATTTGTTTGGGAGGATTCATAGTGTATTTAAAAAATAAATTAAATACAACTAAAATTAAATATTTTTAAATGTAAAACATATATTTGGTCGTGTATCCAATTTATGGAAATTTTTACTTCACTTTTGGGTCATTATGATGTCATAAAACACAAAGTATATTTATATGATATTTAATTTTTACTCAAAAAATTGACTATCTCAGAAAAATATGAAAACATTAACCATTGTATATTTTCAAAATTCTTATTCCAAAAATAATATTCTTTTTATATAAATAATTTTATAAATATTTTATTTTTAACTTTTAAAATATAATTAAGATTTATTAATAAATTGTGGGTTCTTTTGACAATAAAAGTTTTTGAACCCTTATGAAAATTACATTTGACTTCATAAAAATTATTTGATCATTTATATATGATAAAAATTATTTAATAATATTAAAATATTATTTATTCTAAAAATCCATTAATTCATAAATCCATTAATTGAATTTTAATATTAACCAAAAATACAATTTGTTCTTTATTGTATCAAAATAATATTCATTTTCAATGTAACAATAATAGGGTGAAAATATAATAATTATTGTATACAAAGAAATTACATATTCATATTTATAGGTTCATGATAAAAATATCATTAATACCCCAGAAAAATACATATGATTAATGTGCGTGATGGTGGTACTTTCATGGAGTGGTTCATCAAACATGGATTGGATTGTGATCTCGATGAGTTTCAACTTCTCTCTTAAATGGTTTCTCTCATGCTTAAGTTGTTGAATCTCAGATTGGGATTGGTCAAGGAAAATTCCCAAAACTGTTATCTCCCTCAAAAGCTCCAATAAATGGTATTCATATGGTATAATCCTACTAGTTGAGGTTGTCACTTCCTTTATCTTGGTCAATTGGATTTGATAAAACCCTATATTTATACTAATCATCCAATCATTTATCAACAACTATATTATCAATCATAATTATTCTTAATATTAGGTTGTCACTTACTTTATCTTGGTCAATTGGATTTGATAAAACCCTATATTTATACTAATCATCCAATCATTGATCAATGACTATATTATCAATCATAATTATTCTTAATATTATTTTAAATTCAATAATATATAATAAAAATAATAATTTCATGTTTTTTTATTACCATATTTCATGATGATACATTTAAATAAATCAAAAGGGTAATTTTATATATAATAATTTGGTTCATTACAAAATAAGAGAGACACAACCAAGATTGTCTATGGTGTCCATAAATAACCATATATGTGATATCATGCTTACAATTATCAATACACATTTTAGGGGATATAAGTATTTAGATCTATCATTAACAATGCTAAATCATGAAAACACATCAACAAATACATTATAAATTTCAGGTGTAAAAGACATAGATCCCCCTTCTTACCTCAATAGAAACCCCATGATAATTATTATCAATTAAATTCGAGTAGGGATATGGGATTGATCCTTATACCACATCTTCCAATTTCTTAAATCCATTAAAAAATTACACATTCTCTATGTAATGAATATTTAACAGCTTCATCTCATCAATTATCCTCGTCAAGGGATTCATTAATCTCCTTAAATTCCTTGTATGATAGTATAAATCACACATATATATATAGGGGAATAAGAAGGAACCTACTTGTTATTCATAAGTAACATTAAGGTTAAGAACTACCTCTCAACCTAGTGTATTCTTTTCCCCAAATCTCATTAAATTTATTACCAATTTTTTCAGGAATACCTTTTTCCACCAAAGTTTTTGTAGTAGATTTCTAACCTTTTCATGTTTTTCAACTTCCTTGAATTTCTTACACAATTTCAGTTAATTTGGACAAAAAACAGGGAACTCTTTTTTAACATTATCTATCATCTCATTATCGTAACATGACTTACCACTATTTTTCTATTGAATCCAATTCCATTTCACAACATATGGAATATATCATGTAATTCTTGTCATATATTTCTTATTTATTTGACCCTTATTCTTATATCTTCTACAAACTTCTTCTAATAATTCATATCTGTTCTAAATTAGAATCATAGATGAGTTTCGGATCATAATGTTATTTCTTTTAGAACTTTTTCTCATATATTCAACATGATAACATTTGATTCATGCATGTTTTATATCAATGAATTGTTATACCAAAAAGAGTAGGCTTTTTCCTTATACCTTTCACAGTACTAGAAAAACAAATGAACTTGAATCTTCCACCTTGATATGAATTCTTTCCATACACTTGTTTTTGATATACATCTTAAAACTAAAACTTATTTTTTTCTAGGGTTAAATGATTTTATTAACACATTTATTTCTCACTTTCATGTAAGAGAGGACCTCTTATTTATCTTCTTGGTCCAATTAGGTTCAGAGTTTTTTTCACATGCTTTCTTTTCTTTTCTTTTTTCCTTCTACTTTTAGCCAGTATGATTTCTTCTTTATTTGGAAGTTATCCTCATTTCTTGTGTAATTATATTATTTTTATGAATTATCATATTATTCTGACATTCCAAATAATTTTTTATGAACTTCCAACTATAAAAAAATATCCTGTGAATATTTTTTTATATTCTAGTGTAGTCTGTTTATATTTTATATAGTGTGAAACTTTTTATTATTTGAGTGAAACCCCCACTATTTTGGTAACTTATGGAGGAACATCCTTTAATACATATTCTATCATCCACCCTTAATGTGTTGGGTTTATTATTATTTTTCACCATAAATACTTTCATATAATTTTGTTTAAAAGTTGTATTATTAATTGAAATAACATTAGTATATAAGAGATCTTCTAGGTTATGGGATACCCTCTTCTTGGAAGATTTTTCCATTTTTTTATAGTATAATGTCATTCTATTATTGGATTCATAATCCTCAATGAATCCTTCAGTGGAATTATTACTATTTCCATAAACTTGAGAAGTTCCATCTTGTTGTGTTTCTTGATTCTTAAATCTCACCTCTAGATCTAAACTCTTTATGTTGAGTGAGTTCTTCATATTCTCAAAATATTCTCATATTTTCTTCTTAATCCTTCTTAAAATTCTTCATATATTCTTTATTAATTTTTATTGATTCTTGTAAAATATTATCAAGATATTTTACCTTGTTTTGTTTTTTCTCTATTTGATAAGATTTTGCATCTATATATATTTTTGCAATTTTTTTAGTTCATGTAAAGATTATATAAAAAATATGTCAAATAAATCTTTCTCATAAAAATTTATTTTCAATTATTCAATGGATTCAATATATATTTCATTAAAAAGAAAAATTCATTCATCCTTTCCTTTCACATGTTATGTGAGAATGTTGGATATTCCAACCTTTTTAGCTAATTTTTCTTAGACATCATTAGCCTCTTCTTCTACCTATAATTTTTCATTTTGAAGATCCTTAAAACCACCAAAGATAAAATTTATAATTTATTTGGGAAATTTATTTAGATGAAATTTTAATTAATCCATAAGATTACAAAGTGATACATAATCATCACTTCTTGACCAGGTTCTTTAGAAGAATCGTAATAAATAGAATTATTGTATCATATTCCACTTTTATTACATTCTATCAGGGGTGTATATACCTTTTATATAATATTATTCTTCATCTTCCTTGCCTATATTTTCTTTTTATTCTTATTAGTCTTAGTAGAAATATATGGATTAGTAACTTCATAATAAACTTCCTTTTTCTCCCTCTAAGGTGGGTCACTCAATTAATTAAATTTAAATTTCATAATAACTTGTTTGGATCAATAGAGGGAACATTTTCTCGAATACCAATATAAAATCCCTTCGTAGAATTGACCACTAAGAGGGGGGGTGAATTAGTGGTTCACTTTTATGAATTATTTTATTTTTAATTAAAAATGTTAAACATATTAAGGTTCTCAATATAACCAGTGATGTCACACAATATCAACAGATATATAGAAAGGATAAGATAAATCACATCACATGGTATTTATGTGGTTTAGAACAAATACATACTCCATTCCAAGTTGGTAAGACCCCCCCCCACCCCCCCCCCCCCCTCGATATGTATTAACCACTAAATATTTATTCTTAGTTAAAGTGGTTTAGGATGAAAATGGTTATAAACCATATTAGTCAATTCATTAGTTGATCTGGGTTATTCCACCAACAATATAACTCTTCTTCCTTGTTAGTTTATACCCTTTAACCATATCCTCCTGCTCCAGAGTCCCACTAGAATATTATTCTTCTCCCAAATCCAACGGCGAGAATTATTATACTTTAAGAATAAATTAAAAGACTTAATATGGTTCTATATCCCACTTAGATACTACTTAACTTATTTTGGGTTGATCCATAGTTAGAAATATCTTTAACCTTTTATATGATTGTCTTACTCTATGAGTATACAGGATCAGGTTTTCTTGTGTATACTTCTAGTACCTTTAATAGCCACTGATAAATTTTGTCGGTCATACTCAATTAAATATGATAACATATGTATGATTATTTAAATCAATTAAAAAATGAACAGGACTGAATTATTACTTATTTTGATGAAGTCCAGACCTCATTTAGATGTGTGAAAATGTTGCACACAAATTCTTAAATAATTATTTTATGCAATACTAAACTTTTAAAACTCAATTAAAGTTTATCTTGACTTCTCAATTAAACCTCAAAAATTTCACTCATGAATTCATGACACATTTCATGGTGCATATTGTAAACCCCATAACACCTCATTTATGTATATTATTCTTTTATGAGCTTTTTTTGGGGTACCTTTGTGCATTCACACATGCATACATGTGCCGAGATGCATACACCACACTGTTCACTTTCTTATTTGTTTCTCAATGCACGTAGATATATTTATAAGGTGTCAAGTTGTGTATAAACTCACTTCCTCTTCACACACACTATAAAAAGTGTGAGATATATAAATTATTTCATGTGTAATATCTTAAATTTTCTTTACACAAAGTGTGTGCTCAATATCTTCCTTCTCACATGAAATATTAAGCTTCATGAAACCCCAAATTATATGAAGAGGAAGTGCCCCTCATCTTAATGTTAAAAAAGGATATTCACACAACATTAGATGATATTTTACTAACCAAATCCAGATACTTTCCAACTTCGTGACCAAGGATGATCATGGAGGGATATTCTCCTTTATATGAGAAATAATTCTTCACAGAATGTCTTCTTTGTGAAACAAGGTTTCATAATGGATATGTTTTTTTTGGAAAATGATATCTATCTTCAATTAGTGGTAATGATATTAGGAATAAGTGAATATAATTTTTTAGGAAATTTCTCCACAACCTCATATTCAATAATCAGGTCATGTTTAGTCTTGATGAATTAATCTATGTCATGTCTTTTTAATTCATCCAAATTATCAAGGGAATTCTCAAATATCTTAAACTGAAAAACATGGTGGTATCATGATGATGGATTCTTACATGATACTCAAATAAAGGTCCTTATATTATCACATGATCCTTATAATATTTATAATCTCTTAACTCATCCATTCACCCAAATATCCTTATAACATTTCATTTGTGTTCGTCTGAAACTCAACCTTCCAAATAACTACATGCATGCAAGATAAAGATTTCATGCATGAAAACTCTTATTCTTCTTCTTGAGATCTTGATAATGTAACAATATCAATCTTGGATATGATCTTTGAAGCTTTCAACATTCATTAATTTTGTGTATAGTAACTCTTCATGCATTTGAAGGTTGCAGATGAACCCTCAGTGATGATCAGATGGTTCATCTACACCAAATTGGATGGATTCATTTTATCCATATATTTTTAATACATGTGAATAATACCTGCATCACCCAACCCACATCTGGGTATAAATTAGTTGAGCAGTGCTTAATAATACTTCCCATTCTAATTAAACCATAATTTAGCATTGGGTCTTGGCACTTGAAACACCGAAATAGATGTATCATGGCATCATGTCTCCATACACGATGGCTCTAGAAACTCCATATGAATGCTTGTGCATACTCTATTGGCATTATGCATTCCCACCATGATTTTACACATAGGATCTCTCACCCATGCCACTATAGGCCTTTTTAGTCAACACGTCTCCCATGTGGTTGACCACTGGTCCCACATGTGGTTTATATGGGTCTTTTGTGGGATTATGGTTGGCCATATTTGTTATTAACACTTATAAAATGTCCAAGTGAGGTATTCCAGATAGAATAAAAAATCAAAAAAAATCTAAATACTTATAATTTTCTTATTTAATAGAACTCATGTAAATAATATTAATATTCTTTACTTGTACATCATAGTATAACTCCTCATTCTATAAAATAATATTGCATGGAGTTCTTTATTTCTCTTATTCATCATGTTTTACAAAATGTTTCATCCATAGAACAATTTATACATGTCTTTGAAAGTGAAGATTGGGTCAAAGATCTACACAATTATTAGGAAAATTACCAAGAATTACATATAATTCCATTAAACAAATCCATAATAATTATCCAATCATTTCCCCTTCTTATTAACTCACTAAACACATATTGGTGCATCATTAACAAAAAATAAAAAACTTGGGCTCAACAATCTCCAAAGGCGTTATTTCCTTGGAATATATTTTCCATTAAATACCCTCTAAAATTATTATAAAATACTCTTTTCAGGTGATTCATTTTTAGGTATCATCCATTGGAATTCTTGAAGTCTATTTAGGGGATACCATTTGGAAATGATATGAAATCCATTTTATTTCCATGGGTTCTTCATGTTATGATAGTGGATTGATTTTTTGTATGAAAAACAAGTGTATGGATATTCATTATGAGATTTTTTGGGTTCAATAAATCCCTGATATTTTTTGGGTATGATAAATCCTTGATATGGTTTAGGTTTGGAAAAACATAAATATGGTTTGGGTCTGATAAATCGCTGAGATTGTTTGGGTTTGATAAATTCCTAATACGAGTTGGGTCCGATAAAGCCTAGAGATGGTTTGGGATTGTTAAATCCCAGATATTATTTGGGTCAATAAAATTCATCTAATACTTTTTCATGTTTATATATCATGATATAAAGATGTTATGTGTGGAAATTATTTTGTTCACAATAGTAAGACTGGATATTTTTTTGTTCACAATAGGAAGCGTGGACATTTTGTTTGTTCACAACCTGAAGCATTGAAATTTTTTTTGTTCACAATGTCATAATTTCACTATGATAATGTTTATGACAATGTTCTATATTGTGATATGTTTTATGGTATTTTGGTATTTCCATGTCATACACCTATGATTTTTCACTATGGATCGTGTTTACTGTCTCAAGATTTTGTACTCTTTTTCTATGTTATATGTTTATTCATTTTTGAATATATGTACTTATATCATGATTTATGATAAAATATTATTGTTCCATGTTTATTTTAATAATTAATTTCTCCCATATCCACATTTTTCCATATTCTTATAACCAAACCCTTGATGAAATGTTGATAGTTTTGTTTCCTTAATATGCATTTGAGATCACCCCTTTCTTATTGTTTCTTTTACATAGGTTATGAAGATTAGTGTCACCTATTATAAATATATAAAAGAGTCTATTGTGATTCTATTATGGAGAAATGTTTGATTTTTTAAAAAATATGTTACCTATGTAACAGGTACACAATAACACTTAACCAAAAGGTTCTTCGAGTTGTGTGAGATTATTAGGAGATGTAATACTAATTAAATTTTTTTTACAAGTTTAGTTTAGACAATCTCATGGGTATAAAAGTTAATTTGTAAAAGTGTGTGTTTTTAGGACTATAACCAGGAGTAAAGGACTAGAGAATCTCATAAGTTTTTTATGGAGGAAATTTTCATGAATCTAAAAATCATGTGAATGAATCTCATGCACTCCAACATCATTGATGGCCCGAAGTATGCAAGTATCCTCGTTTTAGTGGAGGATTTTTGTTCTTAATTGATAAGAGATAAAGACACTAACATGGAATTCATGCATTTTAGTAAGGGCCTATCCTCCTTCAATGTACATTAGGAGGACTCCATCAAATAATAGCTTGTAAAGGACCCTCTAAGAATTTAATCCATCATAATGGACATTTTTTGGTATGTTGATGGATCAGTTAATTTTTGGGTTTATCTAATAAGAGAATACCATTTTAATGGTATTATTATATGGAAGTCATCTAGGCAATTATGGAATCATTTAGGTAAGTTAAAATCTCTCCTTGATCTACAATTACATTGATTTCAATGATATCTTCCATATCATTTCTGATAAATGGAGATAACTCTTTTCATTATGAAATACAAATGATTGTCTCATCCTGATCTGGATCGTCCATTGTTATAGTAACATTGGATAGTGCATCCTCTTGAGAATTTTTTGAATGTGTGATATAATGTAATTTTGGATATAAGGGGAATTAAACCATCAAAACCCTTACATAATCAAAAAATGGAATTAAATATTACTTCTTGATGGAATAGTCACTATTGATTTTCTTGATCACCAATTATAAACCACCCTTTATATCCCATTAGGCTAATGGTATTTTTAGGGATATTTCCAATCCTAAAATTAGGTTCAAGTATTCTACCTTATCATTGGTATATCCCTATGATAGTGGGATGATGTAAGGAAGAATCACTTTCACTAGAGAGACACAATTCCCAAGACAACCCTGTTGAATTTTGTTTTTTTCATCATTATACCTATAGAGATCCCAGATTCTCCATAAAAGTACTTCTCATATTCCTGGGAGACTTTAGAAATGGAAAATAATTCCTCATCAAGGAGTTCTATGTCGAATAGAGACTTTTCTATTATAGGGTGTTCTATAAAGAAATATATTAATTCTTCTACCCTTAATCACATTTTAATATAAGAATTGGATGTAAAATTATTATAGAATGATTCTCCATCAATATGGGAATATAGTTAAAATTGTAAGACTATGGATGTATTTGAGATAATTGACATGAGAGATCATATTTACCTCCTGGTTCTACATATAGTGTTCTAGCTTCTATACTGTGAAAACCAATGTAGAAAAGTTCTTCTCAATATTAAAATATCATGTCTCAGCAACCAACATTGTCCTACTGAGATAATAGATTCTATTCTCATTACCTATATCATTCCTCCAATAAAGGAGATAACCAAGAGATTATTCAACGGTTTCTATAAAAAGAATGTTGTCATTTCCTTCCATAGGAAACATTATGACTAGTGGGTACATAAGGAACTATTTTAGATAATAAAAGTATCTTAGATAATATTTATATTGGTGATAGGGAACCCATTTCTCCATCAACAATGTAAATAGAAAACAATTTCCAATGAGGTTGGATATGATTTTCCAGATATAGTTGAACCATCCTTGAAGTTATAATAATTCCTTAAGGTTTCAATAAGGATTCATATCAAGAATCACCTTGATCTTTTTAGGGTCAACCTTGATTATATGATGGAGTACCAAAAATACATGTACTTTTCATGATGTTACCGCAAAATCACATTTTAATCGGTTTATCTTTATTTTGTGTTGAATCATTTTGTTGAAAACTACCTCAATATTTGAAAGGTGATCACAACATCATTGAGAAACAACACCAATATCACCCACATATAATTCCATGGTCTTCTCTAGAAAGGACATGAAAATATATTACATGGAACTTCAGTGGGAAACAACAGCATTTTTCAAGAAAAAAAGAATTTCATGGTAATATTATACCCCTTGGGTGGATCTAAAGATAGTTTAATACTCATCTTTATGACCCATTTTAATCTAGTTATAACAAAAATACCCATCCATAAATAAGGGGGCCTAAATAATAATATTACATAGATCAATATTTTGGTGATTGGTACTTGGAAATCAATCTTTCAGCAGTGGTGGTTGAGATCCCAAAATCAACACATACCATAATTGTTTCTGTTCTTTTTATTTATAATGAAAATATTGGTGAGACACTTCAAGTATTTATCATCCTGGATGAATTTTTATTTTATCATTTTATCAAGTTCATCTTCCACCTTGGTTGTATGAGTAAGATGCATTCTCTTTACTGCAATTTATATAAAAAATGGTTGTTCAGTAGACCCAAGTTATGGGTTTTTACCTCAGGATATAACCTAGGAATTTCCTTTTAATTATATAAAATTATATCTCAATTCTTATTAAGTAAAGAAATTTATTTCTCAAATTATTCAGGATTCCTAGAAGTACTAATCAGTATAGCTCATGTATCTTATTTTATACCCAGATTCACTTGTCTGAGTTTATCAATGATATTCAACACACCTTCCTCTAATATCATAGGAGCATCCTTGATTTTGTCTTCTTCCTCTTTACCATTTTTTGGGAGAGTAGGATGGGATGGAAAATTGATATCTATGTTATTATATGAGGCAATTATTAATTCCATTAGGATCATATCATTCTTTAACATGGCAAGGTTCATCTGTTATTACTGACACCATGAGAATAAAATTTAATGTGCCTAAACCCCATGTTCTTATTCCAGAATTCATTTCCAAACAATAAAAATTCCATGGTTGTGTTGATCTAATATAAATTTGTACATGTGTTTGATTGAATATTATTAGAGGCAAGATTAATTTTTATAGGCTATATGGGGGATCTTTCTTTATTTGTAGTAACTGCTTAATGGAAACATATTCTTGAATATCATATGAGTGGAAAGTAATTGTAGGTTTTACATTACTATAAAATATAACTTAGTGATTTCCCAAATATAGAGTTTTCACCACGATTAATATGATAATAAACATGAAATATTTATTGATTTCTCTCCAAGAGATGAAAAGGGTGATTTTTAGGCCATTAGGAGAAGAAATATGTGTAGAGTTGTTTGAAAATGGCTACTTCCCTTCCCTTTATTCATATTATACTATATTTATTGAGATTCATAGGACTCAAAAGGGGAGTTATAACTATACAGTACACTGAATTTCTCATTAAAATAATATTTTAGTAATTTGTGATATGATGAGGGAACTACTGCATACATATTGATCTAGGGCCTTCCCATAACGATTTTGAAACTTGTGTCTTATCAGACCACCATTAATCCAATGTCAGAAATGACACTATAAAATTGTGTTCTATACTAAATAATTTTGAGTAATCTCTACTCACTCCTATCATACCATTTATTTTTTTGGTTGGTAGGAGAAAATTCAGCTTCATTGTATCCTAGATATTGAAGGGTCTAGATTGAGATGAGGTTTATTCTAGAACTAAAATCAACTGGGGCTCGACGAACATCGATATCATTAATTTTTCCAGATTTTTATAAAGTTTTAATGTACCCCTATATTATATCTTACTAGTCTTTTTCTATGAAATAAATGACTATATGACACTTAGTAGAACCAGTCCCTACATAAAATATCATAGATGCCGTGACCTCAACCTAAAATTATTATTGACTTCAAAAAGCATCAATAATGGATTCCCCATGGAATTTTGAAATGTGAAGGGAATACAGTACTACAAGTGTATCCAATTCAATAGATATATGCTTCAAAATATCAATCTTTTTGGGCCATGTTCCTATACTTCCGACTATGAGGCTGATCATAGTCGTGAGGCGAGGGTAAAGGCTAACTATACTTGTGACTCCTTCCCCTGATTAAAATTTGGTGGTTTTTCTATCCATAGGTTGGGTTTCACTAACTTCACCATGGCTTGATGTTGACTAGATGACTATTTATCTATTAATCAGTATACCAATATGATTAGATCGTAATGAGTCCTAGAGGATTAGAAATCACAATGATGTTTCATATTATCTCATGAAGTGTCTATAATGACTCGAACTATTATGAATAAAATTCTGTTTTTTTATTTAATAAAATGACTTAGGGTAATAGAAAACACAAGCACTTATTTTGTTTTATTATATCCAATTGGGTTTAAATTACCTTTAAGTATCTTTACCATTGAAAATATAGTCATTGCATAATGATCACATGACTAGTATAAATATAGGGTTTTAACAAATCCATTTGGCACAGACAAAGGAAGTGATGGACTCAACCGGTAGAATTTTACCCAATAAAGCCCATTTATTTGAGCTTTTGAGGGCGATAGAATGGATTTTCCCTAGACCAGTCCAAATATGAGATCCAAAAACATAAGCATGAGTGAAACTATTTACGGAAGAAGTTCAAGCTCATCAAGATCACGACCCAAACCATATTCACCGAACAGGACCATGAAATCCCCACTATCACGCACCTTACTCTTATGGTGCCATGAACCAAACCGGGTCTCCATCAAACTGATGCCCAACCTAGTCTGCGGCAAGGCCCAAGGGTCGTTCCCGATCCCCACGGGTAGGTACAAGTACCCAGGTTTCAAAATAAAACTTGAGAATGATTTAGCAAAATAAAAAACATAAAACAAACAACAAGATGAAAAAATTCAAAACAAAAATCAAACAACCAAACATGCCCATAAAATAGGGTCAAAATTAAAGTTTACAACTTGAACCAAAAAAACCCAAAGGAAACAACCAAAAAGGAAAAACTAAAAACACTAACTCAAACCTCCAAGCAACATAAGGTGAAACAACCTCAAGCCACGTTCCCCAAACCAACACGAGGATGCCACTTACAACCCGAATCACCCATGCTATGCACGATGCCTCTACCTAGAATAAAAAAACAGAATCTACATACACCCAATGGTGTATGTAGGGTGTGATCCAAAATCTTGGTAGGATGCCACTGAGAAAAGGTTCCATTCATAATTATTAAACCAAAATTATAGTTACAAGTTTAACAAAAGAAAAGAAATTAATGCTCGAAAAATTTTAGTGAAAACAATTTTTTTTATTAAGATAGTTTTAACGGAAAAAACCTTAAAGGAAACAACTTAAATTAAAACACATCCACACACTTGCATTAATGGTAACAAAATTGTCACACTGTGTGCTTAAGGTGAGCGAAAAGTAAAGGAGGGGCACAAAATATGGCAGAGGCCCTAAAGATACTAGCGAGAAGTGGGACCCCAGAACATCACGTCTCAGTGAAAAATGGTATATAAACACAATAGTATGCATTCTCTTTCATGATCCACAGGTAGAGAAACACATCCATAACCTAGTGTTCTCCCAACATCATCAAAAAGTTTAGTTAGTGTTGTGGTCATCAATACAGCAAAGTGAAACCGAGTCAATGCCACTTCTGTATCACTAGCACACTAGTCCTAGTCCTCCCACCTAGTACCCATGCTTCCCATTTGTGATCAAGTGATTCAGAGTCCATGTCATATGTCATAATCATAAACTCAAACCAAACAAGACACTACACATTCCAAAACCACCATTTTTCACAAAAAAAATAATTTTAAATAATATGCACACTAAAACATTCTCCATACATGTTTCACACCATTGACATAATTTAATAAACCATTTAAAAGGTTTATAAAACCATAGAAAAAGAGTTTCATGTGGTTTTACACACACAAAAGTAACGATTTATACATCCAAAACACATTCCAACATCGCATGCACTCAAATTCAATTTTAAAGTGTGACTTGCACCATACAACCTTTTTGATGAAAAACCTTGCACCACATGTAAAACACCTTTTCACAAACAACATAATTTAATATGAAAAAAATAAAACTTTATGGAACAATTTAAAAGATGTCACTTGGAATCACCCACTAACCCTCACAAAACCTTCTTCTATGACTAAATGGACACAACGCCATGTCAAAAATATAACTCGCACCAATTGCATATATTAATAATCTAACCGCACAATTTAAAAATTGTGAACAAATAACTAGATATGAGTCTTCATCAGAAAGTGCACAAATAATATAAACATGATACCACAAAATTTAAATGCAAATCAAACTTCCAAGAATATCAACTTCGCACTACACAAATTAATTAAATAATATGGTAAATTAATTAAACTTGAAAATTAATTAATCAAATAATAATTAAACGTTGAACCACCTACCTAGAATGTAAGAAACCTCATGATCTGAGTGTAAAACTCCAACCGCATGACCGTCGCATCCCAATGGATCTAAATTGAACCATTTTTCAAGCATTTGAACCCATAAACAACGAAACCAAACCAACTCCACATTAAACCCTAACCCGATAAACTGTCAAAGGAAGAAATTAACTGAATAAAGGAAAATGCACCTGCGGAGAGGGTGTGGGAAGATAACTGAGTGAGAATAGGGGTTGAAGATGTGATTTGCGTTGACTAGAACTTACTGGAAGGGGGTACGACCAAGGGCGATGCACGTTGTGGCTTCGACGTGAGGAGGGTAGCAGGGAGACTCATGGAAACTGTGCGGCGCGAGGTGGTCGGAGAGCTAGCGGGTGGCCAGTTAGGAGGCCGACAGGGCGGCACTGGATGAGAGAAGGAGGTGTGCAGCTTGAGTGAGATGTGTGATGCGCCAGTTTGAGGGTAGCAGGGTGGTGCACACAATAGTTTCGGTGAGGAGAAGTGATGGGAGGATAGAGGGATAAGTATGACTTGGGAGGGTTTTAGGCGGTGAAGGAGGGCTGGACACAGCTAGCAGGGGTGGCACGAGGTGAGGGGGCCTGTGTAGCATGACAGGACAAGGAGAGTAAGGGTAATTGAGGGAAAAATAAATGGAAAAATGAAAAATGAAAATTAATGGAATGTAAATTAATAAAAATAAATAAATAAAATGAAGGGGAAAAATAAAATTGGACTTAATAGAATCCTATACTGCTTTGAAATAATAAATAAATAAATAAAACTGGAAATTTAAATAAAAACAATGATGTTAATAATAACATGATGATTTTACAATTACAATAACAGTTTAATATAAAAAAAATAAATTAAAGTATTAACTGAAACAATAATAATAATAATAACCTAATTGAAACATTAACTTGAATAATAGTAAATCTAATAATAAAACTAAAATAATAAAACCAACCATAAGAACAACATTATTTATTAACGCTAGACACCATGCATGGTTACATGCCTGCAAAAGAGCCCAAAATGATTAAATTAAAATAATGCGATGGGTAGGGGTGTGACAATTCTCCCCACCATAACACTTGCTGCCCCCAGAAAGTCTCAAAAGACTTGGTTAAACCAAGATTATAAAAAATAATATGAAGAAAAATTAAAGAAAACCTCAATCACCCAATGATGAGAATTCACAGCGCCCATGTCCTGAAACATCAAATATCTCAAAACCAGAATCACCAAGAAAAATAACCAATGTCAAGGAATTCACCTCTAAACACAACTATAACATGGAACACCATGAACCCTAACTTATGGATCTCTAGGGCTGCTTTAAATCTCCAAGAATACTTGTCCAATGACCCACTAACCAAGATAATCAATTACGGTGGTATAGGTTGGGCAGAGCATAAGTAAGGAGTTTCCCCACCAAACACACTTTGAAGATAGATTTTTTCCACAAGTTTGTCTTATGGTGGTATCCCCACTATATAAGGATTCTCTTTAAACATTGGTTCTCCTAGAAAAAACAACTCACAAACCCAGACAACCTCTAACACTGGTTTGACCCTCCAAGTTCCCTATGTTTAACCAAACTAGCACAAGAGGAGAAAACGGTGAGACCCGCACTGGGTCTCCCCACCATTTTAAAATTTTCCTAGAACCATGACACCCACGTGGGCATTCCTAGTTTACTTTGAGAGATACTGACTGAACTCTTAATCACAACCCCACCAACACAGGACAACTTGGATGGGAAATTCCCACAGTGGAAAACACTCCACCACATGAGATTTTTTTGATAGTAGAAACCCCTAAACCTAGTGGAAAACTAGATAGTCGCATGTCAATTCCACAAGATGAGATCATCTCCAAAACGAGTACAATTTCAACTCCTAAGCGACCCACAATAAGGTTCATAGAGCATGCCCGCTAGCTTTACAAGAATACAGATTCTTCAAACCACTTTATTTCCCACGAGGAACTCCCATATATTGAGACCATAGAGAGGAGAAAAGGGATTCATGCCCCTCACAACAAAAAATGAAGCCTTCAAAGACGATACCACAATAGAGAAATTTAAGTAGTCCTTGTCCATATACTGTGGAAATAAGTCAGACCAAACCCATCCTGCATCCGACGAGTTCTTGACTACGTGAAAGCTTCACCCCGAGACCTATGGTTAGGGCCCTGATTTGCGAATATCTACCATCTCGCATTCATAAAAAGACCACCTCTGACTGGAACTTTCTCTACTAAAGAAGCAACCTACAAACCTCTCCTCGTGTCCCAAATGATCACTCCATCAACATACCAACTAAGAATTGCAGCGAATGACATAGATTTCCTGTCTAAACACACACAAGAAAAGAGATTGAGCAGTCAGTCTGACGTGCAACATGATCTGATGGTAGGATCCCATCAAGGACAAGTCCCTTTGGTTCACACTCTTCATCAGATAAGGAACATGCACTTACCACAATATGAACAAGACAAACAACAATTACAAGCTTTATACCAATTGTTCCACACAACCACTGGGGATCATGAAACTAGCTCATCATAAAGGTCAACACATCCCCTTCTCCACCTGTTTACTGGTCGAGCACCTACAAGATCCACCACTTTCCCTCACCTTCACTTCCTTAGGTACAACTGCAGAATGAGGCTAGTCTCAATGATCGTTCAGTACATCCACATTCGCAACAAAAATGGAACGATCACCATTCACTAGTTCAGTCCTGCTCCTCTAGACATACTCAACAAAACATAGACCCACACAACTTTAGGAGTTCCTAAAAAACCAGAGGCACTCCCAACATTCCCAAAGAACTCAACGATATTAAACTGACCTCAACACCTACAAGCAACGGTCACAGCTGAGTAGTACCCAATGTCGTCACTCCACTGAGCATTTGGACTGAGCCAAGAACTGGGAGATACCTTCTGGAAACCCAAGGGACCTTTCTAGGGGGTATATCCCAAATAATAAACAAAAAACAACCTTCCACAAATCCAAATACATCAAAAAACAAACATCACCATACCAAACACAAATCCAACAATTCCAATTTAAAACATCAACACATATTTAAAAAACACCGTCTTGAAAAACGAAGCGTTGAACAACAAAACCTAAAAGATCTTTTGAAAAATCCATATTCACTCTGAACTCAATGTCATTTTCAAATTCCAAAACCATTTGAGCACAAAAACCTATTTTAGATAAAACCCAATTTTTAGGAAACAATATGTAGCCTTATAAATCAATCATTCACCACTGATTTCCCATGATGCCTCAAAAATATTCATTTTCGTGCCACTCGGGCACCCATCCACACAATCCACCAACATTCCATTAATCACATCCATATGCACACGTGATCACCCATAGGAATACCATGGGGAAAAACAAGGTGCTTCTGTTTTCAAAACAAAAAAAATCCCAATATTCTAAAAATACCTTTTTTCCAAAATAATTTCAAAAAATCAAGGTATCATTTCAAAGTGCTTCCCATTTAAAAAATAACCCTCTTCTATTTCAAACAACCCAAGACGTTCCTATAGAAATTCAATTTCAACCAATCAAATTCCAAATTCCAAAAACAAGTTCCTAGAAAAAAGCACCCCAAAAACCATTCCAAACTCACCAAAATAAAACAAGAGAAAATCCAAATTCATCTTTCCTTTTAAAAAAACATTTTTGTGAAAACCCAAAACTGAAGCAAGACATCATGAACACTAAAGCACCTGGACATAGAACTAGTGGATGTGCCTAACCTGGCAACATGGTTTAGCAGACCATGCCCTAGGCAAGCACCAACCACTAGGAGTGTTGAATCATACTCTCAGGCATCACATGGGTCGCTACTCCCTGTGAGACCGTGCGTAGTACCGGTTTACTCCTACTATCATCCACCATCCACACAGACCAAATCCAAAAACATAAATCTTGAACTACCACTGGTTACTCGAGTATCGGAACGAGTAAGAGTTAGAAACGCTATTTCCACACCTACCCCTCGAGTACCAACAGTACTATCCATGATCTACCTAAAATCCCAAATAATAAGAACTAATACCTCCTTTGATACACTTTTTTCATGAACCAAATCGGGTCTCCATAAAACCAACGCCTGATCCGGTCCACGACATGGCCTGAGGGGCGTTCCCAATCCCCACGGGAAAGCACAAGTGCTCGGGTATCAAAATAAAACATGGGAACGATTTACCCAAATAAATAAACCTAAAAAACAACAAGATGAATAAATTCAAAACAAAAATCAAACAACCAAACATTCCCTTAAACTAAGTTCAAAATTAATGTTTTCAACTTGAACCCAAAAAAGGGAACGATAATAAAAGAAAAACTAAAAACACTAACTCAAACCTCCAAGCAACATGAGGTGCAACAACCTCAAGCCACGTTCACCAAACCAACAAGTGGATGCCACTAACAACCTGAATCACCGATGGTATGCATGATGCCTCTTTCTGGAATAGAAAGAAACATGATCGACATACACCCAAAGGTGTATGTAGGGTGAGAGCCAAAATCCCAGTAGGATACCACTGAGAAAAGGTTCCATGCAAAATTACTAAATGACAAATACAGTTACACGTTTAAAAAATGAAAAGAAATTAATGCATGAACAATTTTATTGAAAATGATTTTTTTATTAAGATAGTTTTAATGGAAACTACTTTAAAGGAAACAACTTAAATTAAAACACACCCACACACTTACTTTCATGGTAACCCTAATGTTACATTGTGTGCCAACGGTGAGAAAAATGATAAAGATGAGCACAAAACATGGGCGAGGCCCTAAAGATACTAGCGAGAAGTGGGACCCTAGAACATCATGTCTTGATGAACAATGGTATATAAACACAAAAATATATGTTCTCGTGCACGGTCCACTAGTAGGGTAACACATCTATAACCTAGTGGTCTCCCAACATCATCAAAAAGTTTAGTTAGTGTTGTGTTCGTCAATCCCGCTAAGTGAAATCGGGTCAATGCCACTTCTGTATCACTAGCACACTATTCCTAGTCCTCCCACCTAGTACCCAAGATTCCCGTTTGAGCTCAAGTGATTCAGATTTCATGTCATATGTCATAATAATATAATCAAACAAAACAAGACACTACACATGCCAAAACAACCATTTTTTCACACAAAATCCATTTGAAATAATACACACACTAAAACATTCTCCATACAGGTTTCACACCATTGTCATAATTTAATAAACCATTTAAAAGGTTTATAAAATAGTAGAAAAAGAGTGTCACATGGTTTTACACACACAAAAGTAACAATTTATACATCCAAAACACATTCCAACATCCCACGCACTCAAATACAATATTTAAGTGTGACCTGCCCCATACAACCAGTTTTATGAAAAACCTTACACCACATGTAAAACACATTTGCAAAAAAGACACAATTTAAAAAGCCAAAAATAAAAGTTTATGAAACAATTTAAAAGAAGTCACTTGGAATCACCCACTTACCCACACAAAACCTTCTTTTACGACCAAATGCACACAACGCCATGTAAAAAGTATAACTCACACCAATTGCACAGAATAATTAGCTAACCGCCCAATTTAAAAATCGTGAACAAATAAATAGATGTGAATCTTCAGTAGAAGGTGCACACATAATATAAACATGATACCAAACAATTTAAATGAAAATCAAACTTTTGAGAAGATCAACTTCACACTACATAAATTAATTAAATAATATGCTAAATTAATTAAACATTCAAATTAATTAATCAAATAATAATTAAACATGGAACCACCTACCTAGAATCCAGAAACCATCACAAGCTTAGCACAAAACTCCCACCATACGACCATCACGGCCCAATGGATCTAATGAGAACTATTTTTCAAGCATTCGAACCCAAAAACAATGAAACCAAACCAACACCACATTAAACCCTAACCCGATAAACTGTTAAAGGAAGAAATTAACCAAATGAAGAAAAGGAACATGTGGCGGGGGTGCGGGAAGATAACTGAGTGAGACGAGGGGTTTCCAGAGGTGATTAGTGATGGCTGGAACTTGTCGGAAGGGGGTGTGGCCAAGGGCGATGCGCGTTTTGGTATCGACGTGGGGAGGGTAGCAGGGCGACTCATGGTTACTGTGCGGTGCGAGGTGGTTGGAGAGCCGGTGGGTGGCTGGGGAGGAGGCTGACGGGGCGGCACCGGATAGGAGAAGGAGGTGCACGGCTCGAGTGGGAGGTGTGATGTTCCAGTTTGAGGGAAGTAGGGTGGAACATGAAACAGGTCTTGTGAGGAGAATTGAAGGGAGGAAGGAGGGAGAAGTCCGACCAGGGGGGGTAGCGAGTGGTGAAGGATGGTTGGACACAGCAAGTAGGGTCGACAGAAGGTGATCCGGAGGGAGAGGTGATGGTTAGCCACGACGCCAGAGGGAAGTGATGGATACCGGTCGTGAAGAGCTACTGGGGATTAGGGCAGCACGGTCTAAGGGTAGAGGCGACCAACTGAACATGATTTAGGGTAAGGGGGTCCTGTGTAGCATGACAGACCTAGGGGAGGAAGGGGTATTGAGGGAAAAATAAATAGAAAAAGAAAAAAAGAAAATTAAATTAATAGAAATTAATAAAAATAAATAAATAAAATGAATGGTAAAAATAAAATGGGACTTAAGAGAGTCCTAGACTAATTTTTAATAACAAATAAATAAATAAAACTGGCAATGTAAATAAAAACAAATATGTTAACAATAAGTTGATAATATTACAATTACAACAATAGTTTAATATAAAAAACAAATTAAAATATTAACTGAAAAAATAATAATAATAATAATAATAATAACCTAATTGTAACATTAATTGAATAATAGTAATGATAAAAATAAAACTAAAATAATAAAACCAACCACATGAACAACATTATTTATTAAGGCTGGACATTGTGCATAGTCGTGCTCCTGCAAAAGAGCCCAAAATAATTAAATTAAATTAAAGCATTGCGTCGAGGTGTAACATAAGGTGTATACTGGTGTATTAAAGGGATATTCATCAAAACCCTAGAATTAGGAATATGTACTTTATTTTTTTATAAAATAACGAATATATTTTCATCATATTATTGTTACATTTTAAATTATTTTTAAATCAAAAACAATATTTTTGGTTAATATTCAAATTCAATTAAGAAATATCTGCTGATGAATTAATGCATTTTTTAAATAAATAATTTTTTGATAAAATATTATCCTTAAATAACTTTTATTGAATATAAATGATCACTTGATTTTTATGAATTCAAATGTAATATTTATAAGGGTTCAAAAAAATATTGTAAAAAACCAATCATTTTCAATAAATGCCATTTTTTATTTTCAAAATTAAAAATTCACATATTTATAAAATGAATATTATATTTGGAATTAAGAAATAAAATTTATCTAATCATGAATTTTTCATACTTTTATAAGACAATCAAATTTGTAGGTACAAATTAAATACCATATAAATATACGGTGTTTCTTATGACATCAAGATGGCCTAATAGTGAAGTAATAAATAGTTTAAAAGGTATTATTATCCAAATATATGGTTTAGATTTAAAATAATTTAATTTTATGTTTATTTTATTTATTTTATAAATCCTTAATGAATCCTCCAAGACATATAATATATTTTAAGATTTTAAAATCATTTCTTTGAGTGTGACTGACCTCTACAAAAGAAAGGTCGTTATTTTGTTATCTTATTTTCTTGGCCTTATAAAATAATGTAACCCACTCTCATTAGGAAGAAACCATGGGGAAAACCATGGGATGGTTTGTGGTTTTTAATATTTAATTATGTAGTGTCCAAAACCAAAATAATAAAGTAATCCCCCTGTTATACTATATAACCCAACCCAATATCCATTTTCTATTCAATAAAACTACTTGTACCATAATTAAACTCTTACCAATACTCACTAGAGTACTCCCAAGGAACCTCTAAGCTTTTAATAATCCCCACCCAAGTCTTTGGAGTCACGCACTCAAGTAAGAGAAACTTATCTTATGCTCTCCTACTTTATCAAGAACTCATTTTAGTGTTATGTTTTTTAATTTCAATTTTATTATGTTTGGATATGTTATTACATGGAAAAATTAATTCCCATTTTACTTATAACTGAATAAATCCCCATTCACTCTCATTTATCCAACCTACAACCCTTTATACACACTCGTTACCATGTTGAAATTTTGTACGGGTTCTTTCATTTCTCATCGTTATCCAAGTTTCTTTATCTTGTTATTCCATTTTATTTTCAATTAATAATTATGGGGTATGTTTTTTCACCTCCCCCATACTTCCCTTAATATGTATAAATTATTATATACACCTTTATATCTCATTAAAACCTCCCATGTACAGTCATTATCATGTCAAAATATTCATAAGTACCCTTTCCTTTCTATTTTTATTCAATATTATTTATTATCATATGCCTAATTTTTCTAATTATATATGTCTGGAAATGTCATTCCATGTCCCTATTACTACCCAATTCATTAATAAATTATTAGAGGCCCATTTTTCTCTCAAAACCCCATTTTTTGAATGTTTAAGTGATATCGTTATGTTATCGAATCTTCACCATGATTTTCCATGCCAAACCAAATGTGTAGTGAATAAAGTACCCATTTACTATCAAGGGTGTTCAATTTTATTCACATATAACTTTTTATTGGGGACATAAATGTATTTATTACACACCCCTTGATTGTGTAATATATTATGATTTTGAATTAATCCATGTTTTATGATCTATGTGACACACTGAAGCATCAGAATGAATTGAAAATGACGGGTGTTCCCAAAATTATATAGCACTCCAATGAATTGGAAAGTGATTAGTATCATAATATATCATGTTGGGATAGGAATTTTACATGATTACTTTACAGCAATTTATCCACCATGATATCTTGGTGGGTTTATCCTTGGCCTATTTTTATGATTCTGTGTTTTAAGTTGTTTCAACATTTCTCATGTTTTGATTATCATGTTATATCATGTCTTATTATCCACGATCCTTTATGATCTATTGATATATCTATTGTATAAAATGTGTTTTATTATTTATTTTATGCCTTGTTTATTCCCTTACTGGCCTTTATATCTCACCCATTTTTTAATTATTTCCTCAATTTATCCCATGCTGTGTTAAGTACAAAAGAATTTTTTGGTCATGACAAATAATTTTTCAATAAAGATGTTGCTTTTAATATTTTATGTTGTTATATAATTTACAAAATTACAAAAATACACTAGACCTATAGATCTTATGGGTTTTATTAAGTGTAATAAAACATGTCTTATTGTGTAATAAAGAACAGGGTTGTTATAGTTGGTATTAGAGGATGTGTTTAGTTATTTTTTGGATTATGATTAGAATACTCTAGAAAAAGCCTTAGGATTAGATAACCCTGGTGAATTCCATAGGGATACGACCATGTATAAGAAAAAAAATTCCCAAATTTTGGTAAGTATAGAGTAATTGGTTTAACAAAAAAAATACATCCCTATCTGGATAATACAAGTGGACGTAGTTCTGGAATAGATGTACCTAGGGGTAACAACTCTAACAAGATGTTTCGGGCCTGACTCGGGGTAATCTAGTACAAAAAATGGGCCTTACTATGCACTTGGTTTGACACTCATGGGGGATATGCAATGGTAAATTCATAAGTTCAACACTGACCATTATTAATGGAACAAAAATTCCCATAATAATATATGTTAGGAAATGGATCATGGAAAACAAATATTGAAGCCTAGCAACTCGTAAGTTAAGGAGATAAATGTAATTATTAAGTTATTCCTTTAATGTAATTGGATTCCCCTTTATGTTTTTAATAGTTTAAAAATACTCATACCTAAGACTATATTAAATAAAGTATAACTAGAATCAGAAATTTAAATGTAGGGTTATTGTCCACAATTCTGTGCATTCCTTCATATCTTGAAAGTTTATAAGAACTATCCAAACACCACAAAAAAGAAAGAAAGTATAGATGTTGGTGAAAATAGAAAATGGGTTAATTATTTAATCCCAAGTATATAACTCCTCCCATACAAATTTGTGTGGGATAAACATCCCATCAATCCTTTTCATGCTCCCTTTGGTAAAATTTGATGCAATTCTAGGCACGGATTGGTTTTCCCTATATAAAGCCAACATAAATTGCTGTGAGAAGGAAATCACTCTTCGTGTGGAGAATCAACCCCTGATTCTATACAAGTGAAATTAAGAGGATGAATCTTCTTTTATCACTATAATATCAATAATTTATATTAATTCCCTATGAGAAAGTGTATCCAACTCAAATGATTGATTCTAAGGAAAGGATCATCCTTGATTATATGCCTATTGTGAGTAAATATGCTGATATATTTCCCGAGGAATTTACCAGTCTTCCTCTTAAAAAAGAGGACAAATTTTCAATAGAACTTATACTTGGGGTGTTTCCAATAACCAAGACTCTGTATGACATGGTTTTTGTGAAACATGAAGAACTAAAGAAAACAATATTGCAAACTCTAGACAAAGGATTCATAAGCCCAATTGCTTCACCATGGGGTGAACTAGTCCTCTTTGTCAAGAAGAATGATGGGTAAATGTGTCTTTGTATTGATTATCATGATCTCAAAAATATAATGATAAAAAAGTATCATTATACATTGATTTATGACTTGTTCAATCAGTTATGTGGATCAAAATACTTCTACAAGGTGGATCTATGGTCGGTATGTTTCCAATTTAGGGTGAAGAAGGAGGATATCCCCAAGACTGTTTTTCATATAAGGTATGGGAACTATGTGTTCATATTGATTCCATTTGGACTAACTAATTATTCATCAATAATAATGGAATTGATTAATAGCGTCTTTAGATATTATCTCAACAAATTCATTGTAGCCTTTATAGATTATATTCTAATATATTCCAAAACCAAGAAGGACCATGAGGATTATCTGAACAATGTGCTAAGTACCTTGTGAAAGGAGAAGATCTATGAAAAGTACAACAAGTGAGATTTATGGTTGTAGAAAGTCTCATTCATGGGTCATATCTACACAAGAAATGAGATATTTTTGGATCTTTTAAGAAAAAAAATAAATTTAATGATGGTTGAGGAAAACATATGTGATAGATATCTATATTTTCCTTGGGTTAGCATGATATTATCACCAATTTTTGAGAAATTTCTCATGATTTTCAAACCCTCTAACCAAGATAACTCAAAAGGGATTAAAATTTTATTAGAATGATGAATGTAAAGAAAGCATCATGGAGTTGAAAATGGGGCTTATCACTGCCCATGTGATCACACTACCCACAAGTGGGGAACTTTTTGTAATTTTTTGTGATGCTTTGAAGAAGGGATTGGGATCTATGTTTATGAAAAATCAAAAATTCATATCCTATGCTTCAAGGAATATGGAAATTTAAGGGAAAAATATCTCATTCATAATCTGGAGTAAGCATGGGTGATCTTTGATTTAAAAATTTGGAGTAATTATCTTTTTCCAGTGATGTGTGAAATATATATGGATAAAAAAGTATTAAATATAAATTCACATAGAAAGAGTGGAATATGAACCAATGGATATGGTTAGAGATCATCAAATATTACGACAACTCAATCCACTACCATCCTGGGAAAGAGAACAAAGTGGAAGATTCTCTAAGTAGGAAGGATCCAGCAATTTTATCACAAATGAGAATTGAGGAGGATCCTATCTTCTTATATTTGAGGAGGATTGAAATGGAAAAAATAAATAAAGGAACATAATAAATACTTTCACAAGTTATGTAATGTCTCGGATTTTTTCGTTTATTATTTTTAAATATTATATGGAATTATTTCGAGACCGGGCGTGAATACGAAACATCATTCCGAGGTCCAGTGAGCTCGGAATGGGGGTTTGAACTTTTTTTAAGTTAAGTGAGTCGGCACTTGTGTGCGGTTGTGGAAGTTTCCAAACGGATGCCCGGATTAAAAATCGGAGCGCACCGTTGTGTTTGGGACGACGACTTTACCTAAGAATGAGGCTAACCTCAACCGGTGTGGGTCAAGGGAAAAAGTTAATTTTTCGAAGTTTTAAGTAAAATAAAATAAATTAAATTAACAAGTTTATTTTATTTCATTTAAGGAAACATCCTCTGCAGCGCAGCAACGGCGTAGCTGTTTCCTAAATTAATGGCATGTCTTAATGACTTCGAAATGGAAAGTCCACATCATTAATACTTCCAACTAATTAAATGCCAACATGTTTTCCCTTTTAATGGGTTAACCAATTTTTTATCGTTGGCAACATAGAGAGAGGAACCTCTGCAGAATCCGTGGCGCATTGGAGTGAACTCTCAGTGACGAACGACGACAGATCAAAATCAAGGATCATTGCGCCGACGTTGAAGGATCTCAATGACGACAGCAGTGCGACACCTTTATCATCAATTGAAACTTTCGAAAGTTAGGGTTTGTTATTTCAATTTCTTTTCCCCGTATTTGAGTTTAAACGACGAATGCGGATCAACCACAAACAAGTTGGTCCGCGGATTCGTACGTTCTTGCGGGAAGGATTTTTCTTTTGGAAGATTATGGGTAATTGATCCTTGATTTATGTTTTCGTTGATTCTTTCTCTGTTTAAGCCTATTAACGGGAGTGGATCAATTCCGTGATGAACGATGGTGGAGGTTCATTCCTCAATTTGTTTATTTGGATTTCATCACCCTTCTTTCCCTGCGTATTCTTCGCGTTCTTCATGGGGCGACGAACAACCGATCATTGGCCATCTGTTCTGCAATGAAACGATCCCAAATCGAAGGTTCGACACCGCAACGACTTTATGGAGGTGTGGAGATGATGGCGGATGACAAATAAAACCGGATCAGACAGAGCATTCTTCGCATGTTCTTCATTCGGGAAGATCAGAACACGTTTTCGGAGCCGATTGGAGGCCCGAAAACGATGGAAGAGGCTTCATGCTGTCAGGGCAACCAAAACCTAGGATATTTGCGGCGATCGGACAGACGGATCAATGACCGGATCACCACGGGAGGCGCGCCAGCAAAGAGCATCATTTCTGGAAATTTCCAGAACACACGGTGTGTACTTTCGAAGAACACGCTGTGTAGTACTGGCGGCGGCGGCTAGGGTTTTGGGGTTAGAGAAGAATCACATGGCGTGTGACCCCGGTGACACGGCGTGTTGGACTTTCCCAGAATCTCGTCGTGTACTTTGGGTATTACACGGACATGGGATGATCTACACGGCTTCAGGCGGCATGGCGTGTACAGATCCGAAGAGGCGGCTACGCGGATCTCGGACTGTATCCTAGAGATACACGGACACAGGATGGAGTACACGACCATGTACTCCATCACACGGCCATGTGAGGCCAACAGCGCGGGTCACCCCCGTGTGCACATTACATGGGTTGGTGACCGTGTACAGGAACGTGGCCAAAGTACACGGAGCCAACCCCAGTTACCCAGACACGGCGTGTACTTAATACTACATGCCATGTACTAAGTTTTCTACATGACCAGCCTCACAACACGGGCAGTTGTACATGGGCAGTACCCGGGGTCGGACAACACGGCGTGTATCATTTCTACACACCGTGTACTTTTTGGAAAACGTCTTGGTCCTTTTGTTCATCATACCTTGTACATCATTCGTTTGGGTTAGTGCCTCTTCTTATTGTTCCCCTAAAGGTCAAGCATCATTCCCTCACGTAGGATTATGATCCCTTCAGTAGGACTTTCTGTGATAGAGTCAAGCATCCATCTGAGAGGCCCGGATCGAGATCCTCTATCCATTCCCGACCCTAGGTAGAGTCAGGCATCGACGTGACCAACCTTACCGGGCATTGATCCTCTACCTAGTTGTTCTATCACCTAACTAGTGAATCTAGATGATTCGCGGTATCTGCCATGGCCCTGGAAGTGATCCTCATCAGTCTATCGTGATCTTTCCACTCATGAGTGTGTCTCTCATAATGATTACTTCTATCTACCGTAACCTTTCCACTCAAGAGTGTGTCTCCTATAATGAGTTTAGCTACCTCTCATGACGGTTCCCGACGAACAGCGCTTCTTGGACGGATGTCATCAGAGCCATTAGACTCATGGAGTGTGTTCTCCTGGAATGAGTGCATCACGGAATCTTTGAACAAAATCCCTTGTGGGGGTATGCGATTGTGTGACTTGTCTATAGACCACGGGTCTTGGTTTTTAGTATATATGGTTTGTTCTATATGTCTTGTAGACATATACTGTGCTTAGATGACTGTACCTTTACTTTGTGTACTGCTTTGTGGTTTTTGGGGTCCTCTACTGAGTATTGTTATACTCACCCCTACATGGGCTTTCTCTGCACGTCTGGTGTCTTGTGAAGATGAGCCGCCTTTCGACAGAGTCCAGGGCGGACCAGGACAGGACTGAGTTTTCTGAGTTCCCTATAGGCCGAGGCGTTCCTACGGCTACGAGCTGCTGTCCCAGTACCTTTTTGTGCTTACAGGCTGGACTTTGTAGTTTTTCAGACTCTTGTTTTTGGTGGTCTTGTATTCCGGACTAGATTACTTTTATAGTAATCTACCTTTCATCATACTCTGTTGGTTGGGTTTAGTTGTATGCATGCATTTTTGGTTCCTTAGTATTTTACATTTCAGAATTTGTGGGCTTGGAGATGTGTGTGTGTGTATAGGTAATTAGGCAATGACTCCTGTGTTAGTGATATTCCTACTTGGTGCTAGTCACCAGCCCCTGGCATATTGGAGGTAGGCTTGGGGAGTCACGGCGCGGGCCCCACTAGGACAGGTCATGATAGAGTGGTATCAGAGGTGGTCGGTTCTACCTTAGGACCAAGTGTCTATGAGTTTGGTTTGGGGAAACAGTGTTGAGTGTTTCAGGTTCAGCTTTTAGGCCAAAGACCCTAGTGTTGGTGCGGTAGCCAACGTATCCATACACCAGGACTCTGATAACCTACTTTTCGACTCGGTACATGAAAACACTGGTTGCGGGGGACAAAAAGGTACATGCATCATATAAGAATGGGTTGTGTTTTCCATGTCCTTTGTGTCAGCTATCCAGATATACTCATTGACCATAGTACATCTTGTTTGTTTACAGGATGCCTCCACGATGCATACCCGCTAGGGTTCAGCAGCATGATCACGAGGATGACCCCCTCAGTGACGAGGCTTCGATACAGGGACCAGCTCCCCAGGTGTTTCCGCCAGGTGGTTCACCTGCTATACCACCACCAGTGGAGCGGCCAGTGGTACCCGTGGTACCGACCGTCGTGGAGCACAGACTCAGCGTGCTCCACGAGTTTCAGAGACAGAGACCCCTTAGGTTCCGAGGCGAGCCTGACCCTCAGGTGGATGAGGACTATCTTGAGGTGGTGACCAGAGTTTTCCGTCTAGTGAGGACACCTGCAGACCAGATGGTGGTCCTAGGAGAGAGCCTTCTTCAGGGTTCGGTGGGATGATGGTGGAGTCTGACCACGTAGACTCATGATGAGGAGACTCTTTCATGGATGGAGTTTGAGCGACTCATAAGGGAGGAGTTATCTCCGGTTATGTTGAGAGTTGTGCGCATCCAGGATCTTCTTCAGCTCCAGCTGGGTAGTATGACAGTAGCTAACTATTCATCGAGGTTCACCAACCTTTCCAGGTACTCGATGGATATGGTTAGGGATCAGTACATCAGAGATCGAACCTTTGAGTGAGGTCTACGATGAGACATCCGATCTAGTGTCGTGCCTCTATGCATATCGACTTATGCTGGAGTGCTCGAGCGGGCCTTGGTGATCGAGATTTTCTTGGCGGAGCAGAGACAGCCGCCGGCAGTCAGCAGCAGGAAGACGGGTGCGGAGACACCAGCAGTAGGGAGCCGACGTCAGGCACAGGGATCTGGACGTGGGAAACATCATAGGAGGACCCAGGACATGGGATCGACAGTCCAGGGCTCTCAGTCTGGATCCATTCATCCTAGGGAGAAGCGATGCTACACATGCGATGGTAGGGGCATCTCGCTAGAGATTTCACGACACGTCGAGCTGCTGATAGGGAAGCGGTGGATGGACCACCGAGGTAGAGGCAGAGAATGGAGCAGGCAGGCCTGCTCTATGGAGGACGTGGTAGAGGAGCAGGGAGAGCTTCAGGTGGTGGCAGACGCTTATACTTACTTCCACCACCACCCCCAGGAGGTCCGCACCAGGCTCAGGGAGCTGGGGGACAGGGGCGGGGACAGCTGCATGTGTCGAGGCCATACGATGTCATTCTATATATGGATTGGTTATCTTCGGTCCAAGCCCAGATTTACTGTTTTAGGCGAAGAGTGCGGTGTGTCTGCCGTGATGGAACGAGGTTTTCCTTTTTCGGAGAAAAGGAAACCCAGGAAGCACAAAATGGGCTCATGCATAGGAGGGTGAAGCCGATCACTCATGAGTTGGCTAGCCTTACTCTCGGAGGATTAGATGTTGCGAGCTCTCAGTTCCCAACAGTCTTGGTGGAGTATGAGGACGTCTTTACCGAAGATGTTCCAGGACTACCTCCCCATCGGGAAATCGACTTCTGCATCGACTTACACCCCGAGACGACACTGATTTCCTCATCGACTTATCGGATGGCTCCCGCAGAGCTTCGCGAGCTGAGGGTGAAGTTGGAGGATTTGCAGAGCAAGGGTTTCAAAAGACCCAGCATCTCACCCTGGGCGGCCCCAGTCTTGTTTTCCAAGAAGGCAGACGAGAATCTGAGGTTGTGTGTGGATTACAGGTGCCTGAACCAGGTGACGGTGAAGAACAAATATCCACTTCCAAGGATCGATGAACTCTTCGATCATCTAAGAGGAGAACAGTGGTTCTCGAAGGTTGATCTTCGATCAGGCTATCACCAGCTATGAGTGTGGGATGAGGATATACCGAAGACGGCTTTCAGATGCCGCTACAGTCACTATGAGTACTTGGTGATGCCTTTCAGCATGACGAACTCCCCAACTGTGTTCATGGGACTAATGAACCGGATCTTCCAGCTGTACTTGTACCGGTTCGTAGTGGTCTTCATAGACGACATCCTTGTGTACTCAGCGTCATAGGAGGAGCAAATGAGATACCTGCGGATGGTTATGGACGTACTTCGGGAGCACCAACTTTATGCGAAGCTCTTGAAGAGTCAGTTCTGGATTCAGGAGGTCCACTTTCTGGGACATGTCATCTCAGCAGATGGAGTGGTTGTGTACCCATCCATGGTGGAGGTTATGTTAGCATGGGAGCCACCTCGGATCGTAATGGAGGTGCCAAGCTTCCTTGGGTAGGAAGGATATTACCGGAGGTTCATTCCTGACTTCTCCTGGATATCAGCACCGATGACGGCCTTGACCAGGAAGGGGAAACCCTTCGTGTGGACAAAAAAGTGCCAGCAGGATTTTGAGAAGCTGAGACAGAGTTTGACGAGCGCCCCAGTCTTGAGATTGCCGGAGGAGGGTGTCGGGTACGTAGTTTTCTTGCAACGCATCAGGGACCGGTCTTGGTTGTGTCCTGATGCAGCGGCGTGCAGTGATTGTTTATGGTTCGCACCAGCTTAGGCCACATGAGAAGAACTATGCGACCATGATCTCGAGTTGGCAGCGGTAGTATTTGCATTGAAGATGTGGTGACACTACCTTATGGGCGAGCGGTTTATTTTCTACTCTGACCACAAGAGCCTCAAGTACATCTTCTCATAGAAGGATCTGAATCTGAGGCAGAGGTGTTGGCTATAGTTATTCCAGGACTATGATTTTGAGATCATCTATACTCCTAGGAAGGGGAACAAGGTGGTGGATTCTCTTAGCAGAATGTCGAGCTCACAGCTGTTGAGTGAGGCGACACAGCAGTTAACTGCATTATAGTTATCCTTCAAGGATGGAGAGGATACTGCTTACCTAAAGTCGATGGTTGTTACCCCTCCACTCTTATAGCGAGTTAGGGAGGCACAACTTGGGGATGTCGATTGTGTGGACTTACATGCTCAGTCATCCACATGACATGCTCCTGATGGATATTCGCAAGGTGGGGAGAACGTACTTCTTTTCAGAGGACGCACTGTTGTACCAGTGGCATTGCAGGAGGAGATCCTGAGGTAGTTTCATACATCCCATTTGGTGGTATATCCTGTAGTGGAAAAGATGTACCAGGATCTCCGACGACAGTTCTGGTGGTCAAGCATGAAGAAGGAAGTAGCGGAGTTCGTTTCTCGATGCCTCACATGCCAGCAGGTGAAGGCTGTGCACCAGGTTCCAGTGGGATTAGTTCACCCCCTGGAAGTCTCAGAGTGGAAGTGGGATGGAATATCGATGGACTTCGTGATAGGATTAACACAGACATCCAAGGGGCATGACTCCATCTGGGTGATCGTTGACCGACTCACCAAGTCGACCCACTTCCTAGCTATCAGGGAGCAGAGTTCCGTGGAGAGCTTGGGGCGCCTCTACATACAGGAGACAGTTCGGCTTCATGGTGTCCCCTCGACTATAGTCTCAGACTGAGATTCCTTCTTCACATATCGGTTGTGGACGGGATTGCATGAGGCTTTTGGGACTCAGCGACGCTTGAGCACAGCGTTTCATCCCTAGACAGATGGTCAGACGGAGAGGACCATTCAGGTTCTGGAGGATATGTTTCGGGCCTGTATCTTGGACTTTGGTCGCAGTTGGGAGGACCACCTACCACTATTGGAGTTTGCGTACAACAATAGCTACCACTCCACCATCGGTATGGCACGGTTCGAGGCCTTGTACGAGAGACCCTGCTGGTCACCGCTTTGCTGGACCGACCCCAGAGAGTCAGCACTCATGGGTCCAGAGTTAGTGCGAGCTACCACAAAGAAGGTGCAGATCATCCGAGAGCGGATGAAGACTGCACAGAGCCGGCATAATTCTTATGCAGATAGGCGATGGAGACCTCTGGAGTTTGAAGAGGGAGACCACGTCTTCCTTCGGGTCTCACCTCGATGAGGGTTGCAGAGATTTGGCCGAGGCGGCAAGTTATCTCCGAGGTTCATCAGACCTTTCCAAATTCTGTGCAGTGTTGGAGAGGTGGCGCACCGCCTAGATCTACCGCCACAGTTGCATTGTGTTCATGATTTCTTCCACGTGTCGTAGCTGAGGAGGTACGTGCATGACCCATCGCACGTCATCGACTGGGGCGAGCTGGACATCAAGGATTGAGGGACCTTTTTTGAGTACCCAGTGGAGATCAAGGATCGGTAGGAGATGATCCTTCGTGGGTGATGGATTCCCTTAGTGCGCGTCCGGTGGTAGCACGGGAATCTTCAGGGGAGCACGTGGGAGTGGCAGGCCCAGATCTATGCCCAGTACCCTCATCTTTTTGAGTAGCCTTTGTTTTGGCTTTTCAGGGATGTAAAGACCCATGGTGGGGAGAATTTAATGTCTCAGATTTTTCCGTTTATTATTTTTAAATATTATATGTAATTATTTAGAGACCGAGTGCGAAGACGGCACATCATTCTGAGGTCCAGTGAGCCCAGAATGGTGGTTTGAACTTTTTTTTAAGTTAAGTGAGTCGGCACTTGTGCGCCATTGTAGCAGTTTCCAAATGGATGCCCGGATTAAAAATCTGAGCGCACTGTTGCGTCCGAGACGACGATTTTAGCTAAGAATGAGGCTAACCTCAAACGACACGGGTCAAGTTAATTTTCGTACGTTTTAAGTAAAATAAAATAAATTAAATTAACAATTTTATTTTATTTCATTTAAGGAAACATCCACTGCAGTGCGGCAACGGCGCAGCTGTTTCCTAAATTAATGGCGTGTCTTAATGACTTCGAAATGGCATGTCAACGTGATTAATACTTTCGTATAATAAAATGACAACATGTTTCCCCTTTTAATGCGTTAACCAATTTTTGATCGTTGGTAACGTAGTGTGAGGAACCTCTGCAGAACCCGTGGCGCGTTGGAGTGAACTCTTAGTGACGAATGACGACAGATCAAAATCAAGGATCGATGCACCGACATTGAAGGATCTCGACGACAACGGCATCATGATGCCTTCGTCAACAATTGATCCTTTCAAAAGGTAGGGGTTGTTATTTCGATTTATTTTCCATGTATTTGAGTTTAAACAACAAACACGGATCAACTACAAACAAGTTGATCTGTGGATTCGTACGTTCTTGCGGGAATGATTTTTCTTTCGGAATATTATGGGGAATTGATCCATGCTTTATGTTGTTGTTGATTCGTTCTCCTTTAAGCCTATTAACGGGAGAGGATCAAAACCATGACGAACGATGGTGGAGGTTCGTTCCTCAATTTTTTTATTTGTATTTCTTCCCCCTTCTTTCCCCGCGCATTCTTCGCGTTCTTTGCTGGGTGAAGAACAAAGGATCGTTGCGCATCTGTTCTACGACACAACGATCCCAAATCAAAGGTTCGACACTGCAACGACCTTATGGAGGTGCGGAGACGATACTGGATGAAAAATCGGACCGGATCGGAAAGAGCCTTCTTCACGTGTTCTTCGTGCAGGAAGATCAGAACATGTTTTTGGAGCCGATCAGAGGCCCAAAAATGACAGAAGCATCTTCGTGGTGTCGGGGCGACCAAAACCTGGGAGATTTGCGGTGATCGGACGGCCGGATCGATGATCGGATCACCACGGGAGGCCCGCTGGCGAATGGTGTCATTTCTAGAAATTTCCAGAACACATGGCATGTACATCTGAAGAACACGCCGTGTAGTAATGGTAGCAGCATCTAGGGTTTCGGGGTCAGAGAAAAATCACACGGCGTGTGACCCCAGTCACACGGTGTGTCGGACTTTCCCCGAAGCTCGACATGTACATTGGGTAGTACACGGACACGGGATGATCTACACGGCTTCAGGCGGTACGGCGTGTATATCTCTGTAGAGGTGGCTACGTGGAGCTCGGTGTGTACCTCGGGGATACACAGACACGGGATTGAGTACACAACCATGTACTCCATCACATGGCCAGGCAAGGCCAAAAGCACGGGTCACCCCGTGTGCAGATTACACGGGTCGGAGTACACGGGCCAGTGACCGTGTACGGGAACATGGCCAGAGTACACAGAGCCAACCCTAGTTACCCAGACATGGTTTGTACTCCGTACTACACGCCGTGTACTAATTTTTACACACGACCAGCCTCGCGACATGGGTCATTGTACACGGGCAGTACCTGGGGTCGGATAACACGACGTGTATCATTTCTACACACCATGTAATTTTTGGGAAATGGCATGTTCCTTTTGTTCATCGTACCTTGGACATCTTTAATTTGGGTTATTGACTCTTCTTCTTGTTCCCCTAAAGGTCAAGCATCATTCCCTCACGCAGGATTATGATCCCTTCAGCAAGACTTTCTGTAATAGAGTCAGGCATCCATCTGAGAGGCCTAGATCGAGATCCTCTATCCATTCCTGACCCTAGGTAGAGTCAAGCATCTAAGTGACCAACCTTACTAGGATTTGATCCTATACCTAGCTATTGTATCACCTAACAAGTGAATCCGGATGAGTTGCGGTATCCGCCATGGCCATGGCAGTGATCCTCATCTGTGTATCATGATCTTTCCACTCAGGAATGTGTCTCCCGTAATGAGTACTTCTATCTACCGTAACCTTTATACTTAGGAGTGTGTCTTCCATAATGAGTTTAGATACCTCTCGTGACGGTTCCCGATGAATAGCGCTTCTCGGACGGACGTCATCAGAGCCATTAGACTCATGGAGTGTGTTCTCCCGGAACGAGTGAATCACGGAATCTTCGAACAAAATCCTTTACGGGGGTATGCGGTGGTGTGACTTGTCTCTACACTACAGTTATTGGTTTTGAGTATATATGGTTTCTTCTATATGTTCTGTAGACATATATTGTGCTTAGCTGACTGTAACTTTAATTTGTGTACTGCTTTGTGGTTTTCGGGGTCTCTTACTGAGTATTGTTATACTCACCCATGCACGGGCTTTGCCCACACATATGGTGTCTTGTGCAGACGAGTATCCTTTCGACAGAGTCTAGGGCGGACCATGACAGGACTGAGTTTTCTGAGTTCCCTACAGGCTGAGCCGTTCCTACGGCTACGAGCGGCATTCCCAGTACCTTTTTGTGCTTATAGGTTGGACTTTTTAGTTTTTCAAACTCTTGTTTTTGGTGGGCTTGTATTTTGGCCCAGTTTACTTTTATAGTAATCTACCTTTCTTCGTACTCTGTTGGTTTGGTTTAGTTGTATGCATGCATTTTTGTTCCTTAGTGTTTTACATTTCAGCATTTGTGGGCTTGGAGATGTGTGCATGTGTAGAGGTACTTAGGCAATGCCTCCCATGTTAGTGATATGCCTACTCGGTGCTAGTCACCAGCCTCTGGCCTATTGGAGGTGGGATTGGGGAGTCACGGAGCAGGCCCCACTGGGATGGGTTGTGACAAGTTATTTCTTGACCATATCTTCTAGAGAGGTTAAAGGATTATAAAAAAGATGGTGTGGGAATTTAGAAGAAAGTGGAATCTATAAGAAAATGGAAATTCTTAGACTATGATGTTAATGAAGAAGTAATTGTGAGATTTTTGTTAATACTATGTGTTTAATAAAATCCTAAGTTAAATTGGTAACTATTGGATGATGCACATAGTTCAACTTTCTCTATTCACCCAAGAAACACAAAGATGTATCGAGATCTATGAGATCACTATTGGTGGGATAACATGAAGAAGGAGATCACTAATTATCCATCAATGTTCCTAGTATGTTAGCAATTGAAGTATAAAATGTATAAGTCTAAGGGGATGATGAAACCATTTATCATACCTATATGAAAATGGGAAAACATCACCATGGATTTTGTCACAGGACTGACAAATAAATTCGAAGGAAATAATGCTATCTAGATTTTTGTTGATATTCTTACAAATACTACACACTTCCTTGAAATTCGAGAGGATTTCTCCCTAGATAAATTTTCATAGATATACATCAGAAAAGTAGTAAGGGTGTATATAGTACCACTATCTATTATTTCCAATCGAGATCTAAGATTTATCACTATGTTTTGGAAAAGCCTCCAATATTCTCTAAACACTGGGTTGAACTTCAGTATAGTTTATCACCCTCAAATGGTTTTCCAATCTGAGTAGACTATCTAAACACTTGAAGACATGTTCAGAGCATGATGAATTGACTTCAAAGGGGGGTGGGAATAACATCTCCTTCTAGTTGAGTTCTCTTATAATAAAATTTATCACTAGAGCATCTAAATGGATCCCTATGAAGCCCTTTATGGGAAGAGGTGTAGAAAAACAACATGTTAGGATGAAGTTGGGGAACAAAAACTTATAGGTCCTAAAATCATTGAAGAAATGGTGTAGAAGGTTAAGATTATTCGGCAACACATCAAGGATGACCAAAGTCAAAAAAAGGTCTATGTTGAAAATAATTGACATGACTTATAGTTTGATATTGGAGACATTGAATTCCTCCTAATATCTCCATGGAAGAGAGTGAAGATATTTGGGAATAATGGAAATCTTATTCCAAGGTACATTGACCATTTTGAGACCCTTGATCTCATTAGAGGAATGTACTATCAACTAGAACTCCCACTGAACCTATCTCAAGTACATGATGTATTCTATATATCCCTCTTGAAAAAGTACATATGAGACCCCTCACATGTACTAAATCTAGAGGTGGTACTATTGGAGAATGAATTTTCCAATGAAGATCAGTCGGTGAAGTTCTTAGATTGTAGAGAAAAAGTTATATGAAATAATACAATTTTCCTCATCAAATTGTTGTGGAGAAACCACAAGTTTTAAGAGGAAATGTAGAAAATAGAGGTGATGAAGCAGAGTTACCCTCATCTATTTTAGTGTGGGAAAAGAAAAATTTTAGGGTGAAATTCCTAAAGGGGGAAGATTTTAATGTCCTGAACTATTATGAATAAAATTCTATTTTTTATTTAATTAAATGTATTGTGGTTATAGAAAACATATGCACTAATTATTTTATTATATCAAATTCAATTTAAATGACCATTATGTATATCTTTATCATTGATAATATAGCCATTGAATAGTGGTCACATGACTAGTATAAATATAGAGTTTTAACAAATCCATTCGTCGTAGAAAAAGGAAGTGATGGCCTCAACGAGTTAGATCATACCCTATGAAGCCCATTTATCATAGATTCTGAGGGATATATCATTTATGGGATTTTACCTAGACCATGTCAAAGTGTAGATCCAACAACTTATCCTTGAGTGAAACTATTTATGGGAGAATTTCAAGCTCATCGAGATCACGGCCCAAACCATGTTCACCAAACGAACCCATGAAAGCCCCACCATTGTAAACCTTACTCTTAGGGTGTATGATGGTGTATTAAGGGGATATGTATCAAGACCCTAGAATTAGTAATATGTACATTATTTTGTATAAAATAATGAATATATTTTTAATCCTATTATTTGTACTTTGTAAATGATTTTTAAAGCATAAATAATATTTTTGGTTAACATTCAAATTCAATTAAGAAATCTATTTTGTTGAATTAATGGATTTTTAAAATAAATAACATTTTAATAAAATATTATCATTAAATAACTTTTATTGAATATAAATTATTATTTAATATTTATGATGTCAAATGTAATTTTTATAAGGTTCAAAAAATGTTATTGTCAAAAACCCGTAATTTTCAATTAATATCGGTTATTATTTTTCAAAGTAAAAATTCAAATAGTTATAAAATTATTTAGATAAAATGAATATTATTTTTGGAATCAAGATGTCAAATTTATCTAATGGGTAAAATTTAATTACTGTATAAATATACAGTGTGTTTTATGACATCAAGATGCCCCAATAGTGATGTAATAAATACTATAAAAGGTGTCCTAGAAAAAATATATGTTTTCCATTTAAAATAATGTAACTTTATGTTTATTTTAATTAGTTTATAAAGCCTTAATGAATCCTAAAAGACCTATAATATATTTTAAGGTTTTAAATCATTTCTTTGAGAGTGTGACTCAACTCCACATAATCAGGGGAATCATTTTATTATCTTCTTTTCTTGGCCTTATAGAATAATTTAAACCACTCCCATTTGGTAGAAACCATGGGAAATAATCTTGGGATGGTTTGTGGTTTTGAATATTTTATTATGTAGTGTCCAAACCCAAAATAATAAAGGAATCCCCCTATTTTCCTATATAACCCCACACATGATCCCATTTATATTCACTAAAACTCTTTGGAGCATGAAAAAACTCTTCCATATACTCCCTATATTCCTCAAAAGGTTCCCCCGATATTTCAATAAGCCCCTCCCAAGCCTTTAGAGTCACACACTCAAGTAAGGGAACCATCTTCCACTCTGCTCTTTTATCAAGCACTCCTTTTAATGATATGTATTTTAACTTCCATTTTATTAAGTTGGGATATGTTATTTTATATCTCCCTTACTATCCATTTCACATAAAAATGATTAGTACCCATTTAACTCTCATTTATCCCTCTGAGTAACCTTTATTCTCACCCGTTACAAACCAAAATTTTGTAAGGGTTCTTTCCTTTCTCATATTTATAGAAATTTCATTATCTTTTTATGCACTTTTCTTTTAAATTAATAATTATGGGGTATTTTTTATCACCTCCCCCATACTTCCCTTATTATGTATAATTTATAAGAGTCCCCTTTCTATCTCATTAATCCCTCCCATGTACACCAATTACCATGTTGAAATATTTGTAAGCATCATTTCCTTTCTCTTTTTATTAAAGATTATTTATTATCATATGCCTTATTTTTCTAATTCTATATGTGTGGACATGTCCTTCCATGTCCCCATTACTTTCCACTTCATTTTCAAATGATGATAGACCCATTTTTCTCTCATCATCCCATTTTATGTATTTTTAGGTGATGTCATTGTGCTACTGAATTTTCATCATGATTTTCCTTGCCAAACCAATTATGTAGTGAATATCATAACCATTTACTATCAAGGATGGTCACTTTTATGAAAAAATACATTTTTATTGGGGACTTACCGGTATTTATTCCACACTCCATGATTATTTAATTAATTATTATCATGAATTAATTCATGGTTAATGATCTTTGTGTCACACATAAGCCTAAGAATGAAATGAAAATGACAGGTGTACTCGGAATTATATAGTGCTACAATACATTGGGTAATGGCTAGAATCATGATTTTTCACATTATGATATGGGGTTTAACTTATTCCATTATGGTACTTTGTCCACCATTATATCTTGGTGGGTTTATCCATGACCTATGTTTATGATGCAGTGTTTTATGTTATTGCCAAATTTCCCATGTTATGATTACCATGCTATATCATTCCCTATTATCCATGTTCCTTTATTCTCTATTTCTATGCCTATTGTCTAACATGTATTTTATTATTCTTGTTATGCCTTTTTTATTCCATTACTAGGCTTTACAGCTCACACCTTTCTTATGTATGTCTTTAGGTTAACCCATGCAGTGTAAAGTATGAAGCAATGTTTTGGTCATGTCAAAGAAGTTTTCAATTAAGATATTTCTTTGAATGTTTTAAGTTATTATGTAATGTACCTAATTTCATAAATATTCAAGACTTATCGATATTATGTATTTTATTAAGTTTAATAAAACATGTATTAATGTATAATAAATATTAGGGTTGTTATAATGTATGTCTTTGAGTCTCAAAATTATATAAACCTTAGCGGAAATGATACTCAACCATCGGGGTCCACCATGATTTCATTTTCCATGAAATCTATGGACTCCTATATAGTTATTTATTGGTAAATTGGGTTTTGTTGGGCAAATATCCTTCAAGGTATCATTGAATCATTTTTGAGGTGATTGTGTTTGTTGACAAAGTAGACAATTGTGATGTGATTGTTGACAAAGAAAACCATGACATACAAATTTGTTGACAAAGGGGATTTCATGACAGAATGTTGTGTTCAAGAGCTGTGATCAACGATCCATGTTTGATTCAAGAACTTCGACAAAGGAATGGATGATCTGGAGGTGGCATAAAAAGAACAGATACAAGGTGGCACTGTTTTCCTGTGTTTGCCAAAATTTTGGGCCTGAAAATCGACAAATGAAGAAAAGTGTTTTGGAAAAGGGACTTGTGCGTCGTGTACTTGAAGACTTGGAAACTTTCTCGCCATATATTTTTCAATATCAGATCATCAAAATTTGTAAAAGGGACAAAAGTTCGCGTAATTATTGAGTTGGTCGCGCAAGTGACTTAAGCTCCGTGAAGAGACTTGCGCGCTGGTGCTTAGGAGGCTTGGGAACTTGCGTGCCTGTTGTTTTTCAGGATCAAAACTTCAAAATACGGCAAAAGAATGTGGGTCGCTCAAGTATTGGTTTGGTCGCACAAGTGAGTAGCGCGACAGAGGCCAGGGCGGTTGAGCTGCGAGCTGAGACTTGCGCGTCATCGCGCATGTAGTTCAAATGCCTATAAATACTGGACCACCCCTCCTAATTTCGTACGGAGTTTAGTACTTATAAAAATCAGAGCTCCCGTTGTGCTGGTGTGGAAGTCACGCAAGTGGTATGTGGTCGCACAATTAAGGACATGTGTGCCAATGTTGTAGTTGCGCGCCATCTATTTGTTGTGCGCCTATGGTGGTTTGGGCAGCAAAGGAATTGTGTCACACAAGTTTGGAGAAGCTTAAGCTTGAGTCGCGCAAGTGTTAAAAAATACTTGCGCACTAGTGTTGACTTGCGAGTCGAGACTTGCGCGCCGCCTTAGAGAAGGGTTCCAAGTAAGGTTGATTTCCGGCAGTGAATCAGGGCGGCGTGGAAGCTGGGGGATTGCCCGATACCTTCGGTGCAAAGAGAAATTCATCTATGGGTGAAGGTTGAGCTTCAACAGAGCATCTACATACAAGAGAGAATGTATTCATTTGTGATAATGAAGAGACCTACAGGTCTATAAAATGTGAGTGGATCCAGTCCAGAGCAGTGACCAAAGGAAGAGGAAGAAGGTGATCCTCTCCACCGGTAGTGAGCCAGAGAGAGAGACAGGGAGTGACCCTTGGGAAAGCAGTGAGCTGACCCCAAATCGTGTAAATTCAGTGATCCTGGGCATAGAAGTGATCTAGCCCGAACCTTGTAAACAGCAGTGTGCTTTAGTTAATTTGGTACATCAGCTCATCGTCGTTGTATGCTCCTTGGATGTAGCCCAGTGAGGGTGAACCAAGTAAAAATTGGTGTGTCCTGTGTATGCTTTACTTTCTATTTATATTGTGTAGTGGGAAAGAGAGAGAAGAGTGTTTTTCTTAACAGTGAAACAAGATCAGAACGGGCTATAATTTTTAATTAGTCATACCCTGATTCACCCCCCCCCCCCTCAGGGTATTCAGCCTTGTGGACCTAAAAATTGGTATTATAGGGAAAGGTTGATATTAGTTCTTCTCTCAATGAAGGTCACCAATCATAAATGGATTCCCATATTTGACGGGAACAAATTTCAGCTATGTAATAATTGAATGCAACACTACTTACGATCTTTGGGAATGGATATATTCATAGCAGCAATGCATGTCATAACAGCTGATATTAATAGTGGCGCATTATCAGAAGCTGAACATAGAGAGTTGGATGCAGATGCCAATGTAATTAATGCCTTAGGGGGAGCCCTATCCAATCCTATCTATACAAAGGGGATTTCATGCAAAACGTCACGTTCCATGTGGGAAAATCTATTGAATATATATAAAGGAGATACAAAGGTCAGAGAAGCAAAGCTGCAAGTGTTGTGGAATAAGTATGAAGATCTGAAGATGAACCCGAATGATTCTGTTGATGCATTCTTTTATAGGGTAAATATTGTTGTGGAAGATATGCGAGGTATTGGTGAAGTCATTGAAGACATAAAGATCGTAAAGTGCATCTTGACGAAGCTTCCACCTTGGTTCAATCTGAATATTTTTGTACTAGAAGATGAAGATCCCAAAGAGCTGACACTGGACAACTTTCACAGCACCTTGGTTACATATGAGATGAGGAATGTTGAAAAAGAGGCTGTGGAAAAGGGAAAATCCAAAGAGATGGAATTTAAGGCCATGAAAAATCCCACCATTGAATATTCTCAGGAAGAAGAAGAGACAGATGAGGTTATGTCATTCTTTTCCTCAAATCTTCAAAGAGGAAAAGGAAAGTTCAAAGGAAAACTTTCACTAGCTTTCTTTAGATGTTGAAAATTTGGTCATCTTGCTGTAAGATGCCCCAAAAAGGTTCAAGAAGATATGATGAAGATGAAGTTGAAAATCCCAAGAAGAAATCTTCTGCCTATGTGCAAGGGAAGAAGTAGTTCAAGAAAAATTTCTTCCCGAAGAAGAATCTTCTTTCACAAGAAATAGACATTTCAGATGAGTCTGAGGATGAAGAGGTTGAGGAGTTTGAAAATTGTAAAGATCATGGACAAAATGCAATGGTGGCTGTTATCGATAGTGCACAAGAAAAGGTAGAAACTGACGCTGATGAAGAAGAAGAATAAATTGAATGGAGAGTTGACATGGAAGCAGAATTAGAAGCAGCTCTTGAGGAGATAGATGTTTGGAGAGGCAAAAAAAAGAAAGATAACAAAGTTGTTCGTGATGCCAAACTCTATATTCAACAATAGGAAGAAGAGAAGTCTGAGTTGATGGAAGAAATTGAGAAACTCAAGTCATCAACACCAGAGATCTCAGAATCCATTAGTGAGTATAAACTCAAGATAGAAGAATAGAAAAGGGAGATTGATGGCCTGAATGGAAAAGTGAAAGACCATGTTAAGCGTATCAAAGAACTTGAAGAAGAAGTTGTCGGTCTGTAGAGAAAAGTTAAAGACCAAGAGAAACCTTTTATTCCTAACACATTATTGGGAAAGCAGGTTATTATGAAAACTGAAAAGATGAAAGAGGAACCTAGAAGTTTAGCAGGAAAGAAGCAGCAATTGAGCTCAGACATTGAGGCTACTTCAGGGCTTAATCAGAAACAAAAATCTGTGACAGTTGAAGTTAGACCGCAAGCACCAGTCCCAAGATTGAAGGTTGATTTGGGCACAAGGCAGAATCTGTATATTCAGAGATCTCAAGGGGAAACTCATTGTGCCGAAGTACCATGGAGGAATGAACCCTTTATCAGGTGTTATTGTTGTGGAAATATGGGACATTCACAGTATTTGTGTTCCATAGACAAGAGATATCAAAAAGAACAAGAACAAAGGTGGAAGTCAAGTAGAGAATGGTTCTACAGAACTTATTTCGAAGGACACTACTTCTGGTGCGGAGGATTTTGGAATATGGCTGGATATTTCACTTCAACCATACAGAGGAATGTGCCAAAGAAAAATCAAAATGATCGCAAGCAGTAGATCAATAAACCAACAAGTGAGTTAAAAGTGAAAAATAGATTTGTAACGTTGAAAGATGAAGTCGGTCCATCACACTCTAAGGAATATCAAGTTCCCCAAACCACACCGAGTGTGAATTCGACGACATGGATCAAAAAGAAAAAGGATGAAAAGGTAGTTTTTATATAAATTTCCCTTAAAGATTCATATCGTTTAGAAGTATGGATCCTTGATAGTGGTTGCACATCCCATATGACAGGGAACAATGATCTCATTACAGTCATAAAATATGACAAAGAAGGAGTTGTCATGTTTGGGAATGATGAAGGGCTGAAGATTGTTGGTTCTGGAAAGGTCAAATTTGGGGGAAAAGAAATAAGACGTGCTGATGTATTGGTAGTAGAGGGTCTCAGTCATAACTTACTCAGTGTCAGTCAACTATGTGACTCTGGGAACTCTATCTGATTTACCAATAAAATGTGTGTTGTGAAAGGAAAATATGGAGCATTTGTTCTATAGGAAAAAAGGAAAAAGGGAAATCTTTACCTTGTAAGTGGGGAAGAATATATGTGCTTTTTATCCTGAGAGGAGGAAAACCAGTTGTGGCATAAGCGACTTAGCCATCTATTCCAACCATCCATGGAAGATCTGGTAGAGTATGATGCTGCTAGAGACCTTCCCAAACTATCACGTGATCGTACTCACACATGTGATGAATGTCAACAAGGGAAGATCATCAGGAAGACATACAGGCCAAAGGAACAGAAATCAACCAACGTGCTCGAACTGGTGCATGCAGATGTTTGTGGACCAATCTCACCATGATCCATAAATGGACAAAGGTACTATGTCCTTTTCATTGATGATTATCGCAGAATGGCCTGGGTATTTTTCATTAACCATAAGACAGAGGTGTTTAGTTGCATAAAGCAGTATAGGCAGGAGTCAGAAAGGATGCTTGGGCAGAAGATTTAGAAGTTCTGTACTGATAACGGTATAGAATTCAAAAACATTCATGTTGAAATATATCTCAAGAAACACGTGATAAGGAATCAAGTTTCATCAATGAGAACTCCCTAACAGAATGGAGTGGTCGAAAGGAGAAATCATATCATCAACAACATGGCCAGAACAATGCTTATTGATAAGGACCTACCAGAGAAATTTTGGAAGGAAGCAGTTTTGACATCGGTATATGTTTCGAACAGGTCTCTGTTGTGTCTGAATCAAGGGAAGACTTCATATGAAATGTGGTACGGAAAGAAGCCAACATTGAAATACTTTTGTATCATTGGAAGTAAGTGTTTCATTCTCAACAAATAAAATCATAGGAAGTTTGAGTCACGAGGAGATGAGGGAATATTTCCCAGCTACTCAGGGAAGAGCAAAGCATATAAATGCTTCAACAAAAGGCTGGGAAAAGTTGTTGAGAGCAATGATGTCACTATTATTGAAAATGAACAGAATATTCAATGATCCAGTGACCAGTTTCTGGATGAAGGTGATGAGAATATAAGAAACACAGGGGGAGTATAAGTGGCAGAGGCTGACTTAGAAGAAGATACTGATGATGAACAAAAGGAAACAAAATCTGAATCTGCTAAGAAGCCAAAGATTCGAGATGAGATTGACAGGAAAAATATCATTGGTGATCAGACAGCTCCAGTTCAAACTCGAAGAATGAAATCATTACAGCAAACATCGTTTTTATATCAGGTGGAGCTAAAAAAAATTTCTGATGTAGCTGAAGATTTGCAATGGGTTCAGGCTATGAATGAAGAGCTTGATCAGATTTAGAAGAACCAGACGTGGGAGATTGTTTTGAGACCTGTAGAAAAGAATGTCATCAGAACTAAATGGGTCTATTGCAACAAGATGAATGAAGATGGAGTAGTAGTTCGAAACAAATCACATCTAGTGTGCAAAGGGTACTCCCAAATAGAGGGAATTGATGTTGATGAGACATTTGCACCGGTTGCAAGGTTGGAGACAATCATATTATTTTTATCCATAGCAGTGCAACAGAAGTTCAAAGTCTTCCAGATGGAAGTAAAATTTTCATTCCTGAATGGGGTTCTGGAAGAAGAAGTGTATATTGAGAATCCAGATGGTTTTCTCATTCATGAATATGAGAGTAATGTTTTTCGGCTGAAGAAGGTGTTGTATGGGCTGAAACAAGAACCAAGAGCATGGTACTCAAGGATTGACCAGTATTTGAAGAAGCTTGGTTTCCAGTGTGGTAGAGTTGATTACAATCTCTATTTCAGTAATGACAGTAATCAAAGGATGATGGTATTGGTTTATTTCGACGACATAATTTTTGGCAGATCAGATGAAGCTCAGTGAAGACAGTTTTCTGAATTCATGAAAAATGAGTTTGAGATGTCAATGATTGGAGAGCTAACGTTTTTCCTTGGTCTACAAGTGACTCAAGGAAGGAATGGAACATTCATTTCTTAATCAAAATATTCCAAGGAGGTTCTAAGAAGGTTTTCAATGGAGAATTACAAGGAGATGAAGACTCTGATTGCTACTCGGATGAAATTATCAAAATATTAGGATGGAAAAGTAGTTAATATCACAGAATATAGGCAAATTATTGGAAGCTTGTTGTACTTGACCGCGACAAGGCCTGAAATTGTTTTCGCCACATGCCAAGCAGCAAGATATTAGAGTAATCCCATGGAAAAACACATGCTTGCAGTGAAAATAATACTTCAGTATATCATGGGAACTATGGGCTTCAGCTTTACATATAATGACAAATCTCAGACCGAGTTATTGGGATACACTGATGCTGATTGGGCCAGTTCAGTGGATGATAGGAAATCAACATCTGGAGGTGCATTCTATCTTGGTGGACTATGTATTTCTTCGTTAAGTAAGAAGTAGGATTTCATTTCATTAAGAACCGCAGAAGCTGAGTATATTGTAGCCACTCAAGCATGCACAATGTTATTGTGGATGAAATAGCATCTTGAAGATATGGGAGTTGAAGTGAAGTCTCTGATCGAAATCCAGTGTGATAACTCAAGTGCTATCAATCTTAGCAAAAATCTAGTTCATCACTCAAGGAAAAATCACATTGAGATCAAATATCATTTCATCAAGGATAAGGTGGAGCAAGGCATTGTGAAGTTGGAGTATGTGCCTACAGAGCAACAGGTTGCAGACATTATGACAAAGGCCTTACCCAACGAAGATTTTGAGAGACATTGACTGGCTCTGGGAGTTTAGTCGACTCCCAGCACTTGAAATAGTGTAGATGCAGAATCCCCCTCTCCCCAAGGTATGATGTGATTTTCTCTAACATACTGATATGCTTTCTCTACTCTATTACAGACCACGAAGGAGTTCCCTTTGGGTTCATTGACAAAGGGGGAGAAAATAGTGATTGTTCAAGGGGGAGATAGTGTGGCTATTTGATAAATCATGGATGCTATGGAGAGAAGCTGACAGGTGGAGCAGCGAGATAGGGGAGAATTGAGAAAGGGGGAGCGTTTTAAATCTGACGATGCTAGAAGTGATAGATCAAACAATAGATATCACGACAGATGAGGATCGTGATAAAAGCAGATGAGTGGTGTTGGAATGTGGTAAGAGTATTTCCAACAATTGGTATCGGTTTGGTATCAACAAATTGGTATCAGTTTGGTGTCAACAGTGGGTGTCAAAGATGAAGTGACGCATTGGTGAACTTTTCATTTACTATTGTTTCCCACGTCGAGCATTGCTCATGTGGGCTTAGAGTATGTGTTCAGTAAACCCTTGATCGCTTTCATAATCTCAATAGTCGAATGGTGGCTGAATAAATAACGATGTATCTTTTTATGGAAGAGTTTTCAACAAACCCAAAGGGGGAGATTGTTGGGTAAAAATCCGTCAAGGTATCATTGAAGCATTTTTGAGGTGATTGTGTTTGTTGACAATGTAGACAACTGTGCTGTGATTGTTGACAAAGAAAACCATGACATACAAATTTGTTGACAAAGGGGATTTCATGGCCGAATGTTGGGTTTAAGAGCTTTGATCAACGATCCATGTTTGATTCAAGATCGTCGACAAAAGAATGGATGATCTGGAGGTGGCATAAAAAGAAAAAGATACAAGGGGGTGCCGTTTTCCAGTGTTTGCCAAATTTTTGGGCCTGAAAATCGACAAATGAAGAAAAGTTGTTTTGGAAAAGGGACTTGCATGTCGTGTACTTGAAGACTTGGAAACATTCACGCTATATGTTTTTAAATATCAGATCATCAAAATATGGAAAAGGGACAAGGGTCGCGCAATTATTGAGTTGGTCGCGCAACTGACTTGCGCGCCATGAAGAGACTTGCACGCTGGTGCTTAGGAGGCTTGGGAACTTGCGCGCCTATTGTTTTTCAGGATCAGAACTTCAAAATACGGTAAAGGAAGGTGGTTCGCACAAGTATTGGTTTGGTCGCACAAGTGACTAGCGTGACAGAGGCTAGGGAATTTGAGCTGCGTGCCGAGACTTGCGCACCATCGTGCAGGTAGTTCAAATGCCTAAAAATACTAGACCAACCCTCCTCATTTCTTACAGAGTTCAATACTTAGAAAAATCAGAGCTCCCGTCGTGCAGGTGTGGAAGTCGTGCAAGTGGTGTGTGGTCACGCAAGTAGGGACTTGTGCGCCAGTGTTGTAGCTGCGCGCTATCCATTTTTTTGCGCCTAAGGTGGTTTGGGCAGAAAAGGAAGTGCTCCACGCATGTTTGGAGAAGATTAATCTTGAGTCATGCAAGTGTTAAGAAATACTTGCGCGCCAGTGTTGACTTTCATGCCGAGACTTGTGCGCCGCCTTAGAGAAGGGCTCCAAGTAAGGTTGATTTTCGACAGTGATTCAGGGCTGCGTGGAAGCTGGAGGATTTCCTGATACCTTCGGTGAAAAGTGAAATTCATCTACGGGTGAAGGCTGAGCTTCAACAGATCATCTACATACAAGAGATGATGTATTCATTTGTGATAATGAAGAGACCTACAATTCTATAAACTGTGAGTGGATCCTTTCCAGAGTAGTGAGCACAGGAAGACGAAGAAGGTGATGCTCTCCACCGGCAGTGATCCAGAGAGAGAAAGAGATAGGGAGTGACACTTGATAAAGTAGTGAGCTAACCCTAAATCTTGTAAAGGCAGTGAACCTGAGCATAGAAGTGATCTAGCCCGAACCTTGTAAACAATAGTGTTCTTTAGTGAGTTTGGTACATCGTCTCATCGTCGTTGTATTCTCCTTGGACGTATCCCAGTGAGGGTGAACCAAGTAAAAATTGATGTGTCATATGTATGCTTTACTTTATATTTATATTGTGCAGTGGGAAAGAGAGACAAGAGTGTTTTTCTTAATAGTGAAACATGATCAGATGGGCTATAAATTTTAATTAGTCATACCCTGATTCACCCCCCCCCTCTCAAGGTATTCACCCTTATATACCTAATAGGTTTATATGAGTCCACCTCATTATTTAAGGGGTATTTCAAGTGAAGAACTTTGATACTCAATATTTAGATTCTTCACTAGATGAAAACTATATTGAGTGGGGTGTTTACCATATTATTAATGATGGGGGTATGAAATCCAAGAAATTTTAGACAATCATGAGTTTCTGTGAGGGATCTTATTTTGGTGCCTTTTTACACTAATTTTTTATATAGACTTTTAGAATATTGTGATGATGGAGATATCATATTGGGTATTTTAGATGAAATTGGGGTCATAAATGGTTGATTCAGTTGTTCCCAGATAAATGAGTTTCTAGGTTGATCTATTTTCTATTCGTCAAGTAATCAAATTTATATATAGGTCTATTCAAGACTTATTTCCTCTCTCCTTCTTCTATATTAGTATAAAATACATGGTTAACATGTTCTATGGGTTTAAAAAACATTATGTGCTGGATATCAATCATATTTTGGATAATTTCCTTAAAGATGAAAGATTATTGGACATTTCATATAAGGCCCCAGCCTTAGACATTACTTAATCTTGAGTTATTACAATATTACACATTGAGGATCTTTTCAGGTTTAGATTTTTAGAGAATTAGATCATAAATCATGCATTACATTCCACATTTAAATAAGGCGGTTAAATAAAAGACAATATTCTTTTTTCCCACCAAAAGAGACATATTTAAAACAAAACACAGATTATTTCGTGACACTTCCTCGACACTATCATCACATCATGTACTTTTCCCTTGACCTGTGAAAAACATTTCAAAAACATGGGATTAGCATAAAAATCTCAGTAAGGGATATGAATGTGTGAAATGAAAACATTAGTCCATGTATACATAATAATTAATGAAATCATACTTTACTCATAAAATATAAGCACTTTAACATACCTCATCAAATCGTGAATAAATCATAGAAATCATAATACATAAAGGTAACTTGGGGCATTCATAACATTCTTACGTAGGGAGTAACCCTCATGGTTACGTTTTGAATAACCATCACAGTATATTCCCTAAATCTCTTCGGAGAAACCTTATAATTTAACCCATTCGCGTTACCCAATGCATTGGAGAGCTATATCGGGCTCACCCGCCCTTATTTTATCACGGAACCACCCGTCTTCATAAACAATGCCCAAGAACCATAACATAATCGTATCACATAAAACATGCATAAAGGAAACATAACATTTCCATATTTCAATCACAAGATATCAATACAACACATTGATATAATAAAACATTATCAAAACCATTTTCAATACCAAAATAAAAGAAAAGTAAAACATGGTATTTATTTTTCATTTAGAAAATTTATGGCTTGTAGAGGAATCTGAAACTCAAATAATGGTCATGGCGGTGGAGAAGTCGTTGTCGCCGCATACGTACGACACAAACATTCCATTTTATCATTTAGTAAAACGCTTCATATAAAAAGATTCCTTTTGAATAGAAATAAAATTCAAAGGGGTTTATACACCATATAAAAGAAAGTTGTGTATTAAACAAAATATGCCTCAATGAAAGGATATTGAGACGAAGTCCCTTACCTCATATCTGAATTGACTCGATCATTATTTAATCTCCTGAATAATAAACTTGAGTTAATTTCTACTTGATTAAGAACCTTTTTCAAGTTCATTATTCCTTTTATATCACTTATTACCATGTTATGAACACTATGTAATTATTTAAGTTAATAATAGTCGTTTTTTCGATCATTGGTACTTGAGTCAAAAATAAACTCCTTATAATTACAAGTTTTTCATGTAGTAAAATATCAATTATATATAAAATTATATTCATGATGTAGATATCATATATATCATATATATCCAGTATATAAATGCATTTATAATATTACATAACATTTAGAGGTAAGAAATGAAATGCACCGTTCATGGAGACGGTAAGTTGTACGTACGCATGAACACTACTTTCATTTCTATTTATTGCTTAATGAAGTGAATTAATAATGATATAAAGGTATATTATAATTCCAGTATAATATCATATATAATTTCATTAACTCAATCCCTTATACGTCCCACATATGTCATTAACTAATCAAATCACTTTGAGGGGGCGGTAGTCCGCACTTCCTAAAATGAAGATATCGTGTTTACCCATAATGGAAACCATAAGGTATTCCATTAATGAAGTATACAGAAGTATAACGAAAATATAAACATATTATATATCATATATAAATATAGTTACATCTTAATGGTCACCTTTAAAATTGTTAAAATAATATTGAACAATCATCGTTTCGTGAGACAGTAATTCGCCATCCACAGAAACAGTATGTTCTTTAACCATTAGACGGAGGTGTGTGTAAGTGTAGCTTGAATCCTTCTTATAAAAACATCCTAGTATATTTAAGATACTGGTTTTTTTACAAAATAAATGAATAAAAGGATTTTAGGGGGTTGGAGAAGCAAAATAAAACAAAATAACATTAGAGAAGACTTTACCTTTAAATCGGGTAACTTTTCTTGGTTTGAACCAAAAGGGTTTCTTGAAGAGCTTTTTGCCTAAGGTAAGGATTCTAGGATGAAGAGATAGATTTGTAGAAATTAAATTAGTAGAGTTTTTCCGAGCCAATGGCTTTAGAGGTGTGGGTAAGGAGGTAGAGGTGGGGGCCTTTTATAAGAGGGAGGAGGGGCACTCTTGGAAAGTCAAGAAATGTTACTTTATATTAAAATGATTTTCGGATTTTAAAGGTCCCACATTGATATAGTTCGAGGATAAGGTGATAAGAGTTCTAAATATATTCATCCAATAGGTTTTTGACAAGTTTAAGTCTTATATTTTACATTATCTTTTCATTTTATTTAAATCGTTCATAAATGAGGTAATTGCCGCATCATCATGGTGTTATAACAAACATAATTTATTTAATGTATAAAAATTATAAAAAGAATAATATGATGTAGGAAATAATTTTAGATTTCCAATTAATATTTATATTCCAAGAGAATTTATTTAGACAAAATTAAAAAAAAATTACTTGGGTGATACATACATTGGTTATACATTCCTTTTAAAAAACATAAAATGATAAAGTGTCACTATCACCCAAAAGTGATTCCATGGGGTCCTAAAGTTTGGCACATGGCATCCCATTGTTGGCCATGACACAACCAGTAGCATTATAAAATATTTTGGGGTCATTTTTTATTATTATGATATTATTTTATTATCCATAACTACCCAATTACTAATTAATCATGATAATTAAAGATAATTACCGTCGTTACTATTCATAATGTCCAAAAACAAAATAGTCTTAATTACATAATTTGGACCTTATAATTTCAAATATGTAATCCATTTTACCAAATTACAAACACATAAGTTGTAATAATTAATTTAAAAATAATTCTCGTTGTCCAAACAAATAGCGGGTTTTTTTTAAACAATATCTATGAAATGTTTGGCACTTGTTTATGCCCAATTCCGAAGTGAAACTAATTATAATGACCACAATTGGATTAAAGGGTAAAAATATATTATAATTACACTTTAAAACAAATTATAAAGATAATCTAACCATATAATTAAATTAGATGAAAAAGTAGTTTTGAAGCGAAATGCAGTATTTTTCACTATTCATTAAAAAAATGAACATTGTCAAAAAAATACCAAAAATTTATCCAAAGTAAATTTCAATTTCCCAATACTAAAGAATAATTTTATTTTGAAAAATAGAGCTTATAAAATTTTCAAAATTTTGATTTAAAAATGGTTTTCCATGAAAAGGCCCTAAAACAATCTTTTAAAAATATTAGAGAATTATATGCTTAAGATTGGATTTATTCTCATTTTAAGCCTCTAAAACACTATCTAATTTATAAATAGACATAGATATGAAAACCCATAATTATTTACTTACTTGGGATGTTAAATCCTTCCCCCCTTTAGAAAATTGTGTCCCGACATTTTATTTACTTATCGAATAAGTGGGGGTATTTATCCCTCATTGCATTTTCAGATTCTCATGTCGCCTCTTCAATCATGTGGTTTTTTCAAAAAACCTTTACTTGATGAATCACCTTATTCCGCAACACTTGCTCCCTGTGGTCGAGAATCTAGACTGGTTGTTCCTCATAAGATAGATTCTCTTCCAGCTGAACTACCTCTAGACTCAAAACATGGGATGGATCTGGCATGTACTTCCTTAACATTGAAACATGAAAAACATTGTGTAACTGAGATAAACTCGGAGGTAAATCCAATCGGTATGCAACTGATCCAACTCTCTCTAGAATTTCATATGGTCCAATGAAACTTGGACACATATTTCCTTTCTTACCAAATCACATCACACTTTTCCATGGTGAAACTTTGAGGAAAACAAGATCACCTACCTCAAAAGAGAGATCCTTCCTCCTATTTTCGCCATAACTTTTCTGCCTGCTCTGAGCTGTTCTCATGTGTTTTTGTATCACCTGAACTTTTTCTACCAACTCTTCTACCAATTCTGGTCCCATCAACTTCCTTTCACCCACTTCATCCCAAAAAGTTGGAGTTCGACACCACTTCCCATATAATGCCTCAAATGGTGCCATCTGTATACTGGAATGAAAACTATTATTATAAGAAAACTCAACCAAAGAAAGATGTTGGCCCCAACTTCCATGTTAATCCATCGAAAAATTATGTATCATATCCTCTAAATTATGAATTGTTCATTCTGACTGCCCATCTGATTGAGGATGAAAAGCTGTACTAAAATTTAATTCAGTACCCAATGACTTCTAAAGGCCTTTCTAAAAGTTAGAAGTAAACCTAGGATCATGATCAGATACAATGGAGAGGGGAACCCTATGTAACCAGACTATCTCTTTAAGATACAAACGAGAAATTTGATCTAGAGAAAACGTATCTCGTATAGCAAGGAAATGAGCATATTTAGTCAAGCGATCAACAATAACCCAGATTGCATTATTACCTCGAGGTGTCTTCGGTAATCCCACAACGAAGTCCATGGATATATTCTCTCATTTCCACTCTGGTACTGGTAAAGGTTGAATCATACCTTTCGGTAACTTCCACTCTGCTTTAACCTATTTAAAAGTCAAACAATTCATAGTAAAATCAGCAATATCTCTTTTCATTCCATCCCACCAGTAGTACTCCCGAATATCTCTATACATCTTAGTACTACCTAGATGAACTGAAAACGGATAACTATGAGCTTCACATAACAACTCTCTCTTCAACTGTAAATCACACGACACACACAATCTCTTCCAAAATCTCAAAACACAATCATTATCAATGTTGAATTCAGGAAACTTAACCTTCTGAACCAGTTCTACCTTTTTCTGCAACTCACTATCTTGCTTCTCTGCTTGCTTAATTCTGTCTGATAGAGAAGATTTAACTGATACCTTGAAACAAAACAGAATAACATCCTTCACCAAATATATCTATACCAATGTTCATCAAATCCTTAACTAAAGTATCACGTTCCAAATGCAATATTGTTAATGAAGCATTACTTTTTCGACTCAAAGCATCAACCACTTTATTTGCTTTTCCCAGATGGTAATGAATTGTACAATCATAATCCTTGATTAATTCCAACCATCTCCTCTATCTCATGTTCAGTTATTTGTAAGTGAAAATATACTTTAAACTATTGTGATCAGTATATATTTCACACTTTACTCCATACAAATGATGCCTCCAAATTTTTAAAGTGAAAACAACAGTAGATAATTCCAAATCATGTGTAGGGTAATTTACCTCATGAGTTTTCAACTGATGTGAAGCATAAGCAATTACCTGATCATTCTGCATTAGGACGCAACCAATTCCTTTCAATGAAGCATCACTATAGATAACAAACTCACCATTCCTGGAAGGTAGTGCCAAAACTGGAGCATTCACCAATCTTCTTTTCAATTCCTGAAAACAATCATCATATTCTTTTGTCCAGATAAACTTAACACCCTTTCGAGTTAGCTTAGTAATTGGACTAGATAAGTGAAAAAATTTCTAACAAACCTTCGGTAATAGCCTTCCAAACCAAGGAATCTACGAATCTCAGTTACATTTGTGGGTCTTAGCCATTATTCAACAACATTTGTTTTTTGCAGGATCAACAGTTATTCCATCTTTAGAAACTATGTGACCAAGGAAAGAAATTTGTTTCAACCAAAACTCACACTTGCTGAATTTCTCAGACAATTTATTTTCTTTTAAGGTTTGAAAAATAACCCTTAAATGTCTTTCATGCTCCTATTTACTTTTAGAAAACACTAAAATATCATCAATGAAAACAACCACAAACTTATCCAAGAACTCATGGAAAATTATATTCATAAGGTTCATGAATATAGCAGGTGAATTGGTCCACCCAAAAGGCATTAATACAAATTCATAATGGCCATATCTTGTATGAAACACGGTTTTTGGAACATCTACTTCCTTTACCTACAACTGATGGAACCCCGATCTCAGGTCAATCTTTGAAAAATACTGAGCTCCCTGGAGCTGATCAAACAAATCATCGATATGAGGCAAAGGATTTTTGTTCTTAATAGTGATGTTATTCAAGGCTCTATAATCAATGAAAAGTATCATAGAACCATCTTTCCTTTTAACAAATAAGACAAGATCACCCCATGGTGATGTGCTAGGTCGAATTAAACCTTTTCTCTAATAAATCTTTCAATTTCTCCTTCAACTTTAAAAGTTAAATTTGATACATTCGATAAGGGAGTTTTGAAATTGGATTAGCATCAAGAACTAAGTCAACAGTAAATTCAACTTCCCGATCTGGTATTATTCCAAGCAACACATCAAGAAAAACATTAGGATACTCATTTACCAATGGAACATCATTAATATAAACGGTTCCTTTGTTTTCAACAATATGTGCAAGGTAACATTCATTTCCATCTTTTACAAGTTTGTCAGCCTCATGATATGTTATCAATAGTAAGGTTTTATTCTTGTACACAATTTGAAAGTCTTTCTGAAAATAAAATTATTTATCTCTAAAATCAATCTTAGCATGGTAAACAGAGAGCCAATCTATACCCAGGATAACATCAAACTCTACTAGAGGTAAAGAAATACAGTTTGCAAGTAGGTTCTTTCCACGGATAAGGATAGGGAGATTCTTATAAATTCATTTTGCCTCAACATTTCCCCCAGGTGTTTTTACCACAAGTTCAGGAGTCATTTCTTGAGATGGAATTCCCAATTTATTAGAAATGTTTTCAGAGATGAAAGAATGTGTAGACCCCATATCAAACAACACATTGGCATAATCTGAAAAAACAAACAACGTACCTGATACCACTTCATTTGATGGACCAACATCTGCTGAAGTAGTTGCAAAGGATTTCACCACTCCTGTTTTCTTATAGTCTGACTGCTTCCCATCATTTGAGATCTTTGTTGAACACTCATTTGCATAATTACCCATCTCATTGCACTTGAAACATTTCACTAACTGTAAATCAAATTTCGTCTTACCATCACCCTGATCTTTTTCAGTGTAATCACAAGCCTTATGTCCCATCTTTCCACATCGGTAGCACTTTCCAGAATTCAAAAGACATTCCCCATCATTCCTTTTACCACATTTATCACAAACTGAAAACTTATTTTTCTTACCATCAGACCTCTTTGAATAATTCTTCCCTTTCTCCTGCCACCTCGGTCTCTTCTTCTTTTGGTTGTTATGGAACACTTGATCATCGGAAAAATCCATTTCAACCTTCTCAGCACATCGAACAAGCTTTTCATAACTCTTGAACTCACGAGAAGCTAAAGCCCTTCGATATTTTGGCTTTAATCCTAAGTAAAAATGATTGATTTTACTATCAAGGTCTCGGATAAAATTTGGAGCATACCTTTCCAATCGAGTGAACCTTTCATCATAAGCAGCCACTGAGTCTTCCTCTTGCCTCAATTCCAAGAATTGTTTTTCCATACTAAGTCAAACATCCTTAGAAAAATATTTCTCAAGAAACAAACCTTTGAATTCATCCCAGTCAAGAGCATCAATCTCATCAGCATCCCTGATATTTTTAACCATCGACCACCACTGATGTGCTTCACCCTCCAAATGGTAAACAGCAAGACTAACCTATTGATTGTCTGAACACCCCATGACATCGAAAATATTCTCCAGTGCTTTAATCCAATCTTCAGCTAGCACAGGGTCAGATGATCCTCTGAATGAGGGGGGATTTTTCCTCATGAAATGTTCCACCACTGACATTCTCCTCTGCGGTTGATCTGGCTGATCTCGTGCATGGATACCACCAACATTTATCACTTGAGTCAACTGTGTCATTACTGCAACAAACTGTTCAGTTTCAATTTCGACCATCTCAGGATGCTGATTCGGAAGTTCATTTCCTTTTGTATACCTTCCTAGAACTGCTTCCCTGTTTCCTCTACGGAAAACCATTCTGAACAAACATGTCTTAGATGAAGCAACATGGTAATCCTCAAATGAAATATCATTTCAATTTGACCATAAAAAAAATATTTTTGGATAATCATTTAATAGAATTCTAACTTCTAAAGTTATCTAAACTGACCTATGATACCAACTATAAGGCCCCAGCCTTAAACATTACTTAATCTTGAGTTATTACAAGATTACACATTGAGGATCTTTTCAGGTTTAGAGTTTTAGAGAATTAGATCATAAATCATCCATTACATTCCACATTTAAACATGGCAGTTACATAAAAGACAATATTCTTTTTTCCCATCAAAGGAGACATATTTAAAACAAAACATGGATTCTTTCGTGACACATCCTCGACACTATCAATACATCTTGTACTTTTCCCTTGACCTGTGAAAAACATTTCAAAAACTTGGGATGAGCATAAAAAGCTTAGTAAGGGATATTAAAGTATGAAATGAAAACATTAGTCCATGTATACATAAGAATTAATGAAATCATAATTTACTCAGAAACCATAATCACTTTAAGATACCTCATCAAATCATGAATAAATCATATAAATCATAAGACATAAAGGTAACTTGAGGCATTCATAACATTCTTACATAGGGAGTAACCCTCATGGTTACGTTTGGAATACCAATCACAATATATTCCATAAATATCGTTGTAGAAACCTTAGTGTTTAACCCCTTCGTTTTACCCAATGCATTGGAGAGCTATATCGGGCTCACCTACCCTTATTTCATCACGGAACAACCTGTCTTCATAAATAATTCCCAAGAACCATAACATAATCGTATCACATAAAACATGAATAAAGGAAACACAACATTTCCACATCTCAATCACAAGATATCAATATAACACATTGATATAATAAAACATTATCAAAACCATTTTCAATACCAAAATAAAGGAAAAGTAAAACATGGTATTTATTTTTCATTTAAAAAAGTTATGGCTTGTAGAGGAAGTTGAAACTCAAATAATGGTCACGACGGTGGAGAAGTCGTTGTCGCCACATACGTACGACACAAACATTCCCTTTTGTCATTTAGTAAAATGATTCATAAAAAAGATTCCTTTTTAATAGAAATAAAAGTCAAAGGGGTTTATACACCGTATAAAAGAAAGTTGTGTATTAATCAAAATATGCCTCTCTGAAAGGAGATTGAGACGAAGTCCCTTACCTTGTATCCGACTTGACTCGATTGTTCTTTAATCTCCTGAATAATAAACTTGAGTTAATTTATACTTGCTTAAGAACCTTTTTCATGTTCAGTATTCCTTTTATATCACTTATTACCATGTTATGAACACTATGTAATTATTTAAGTTAATAACAGTCGTTTTTTCGATCATTGGTACTTGAGTGAAAAATAAACTCCTTATAATTATAAGTTGTTCATGTGGTAAAATATCCATTATATCCAGAATTATATTCATGATTTTGATATCATATATATAATATATATCCATTATATACATTCATTTATAATATTACATAACATTTAGAGGTATGAAATGAAATGCACCGTTCATGGAGACGGTAAGTCGTACGTACGCATGAATGCTACTTTCATTTCTATTTCTTACTTAATGGAGTGAAATAATAATGATATAAAGGTATATTATAATTCCAGTATAATATCATATATAATATCATTAACTCCATCCCTTATACGTCCCACATATGGCATTAACGACTCTAATCACTTTGAGGGGGCGGTAGTCCGCACTTCCTAAAATGAAGATATCGCGTTTACCCATAATGGAAACCATAAGGTATGCCATAAATAAAAAATACAGAAGCATAAGGAAAACATAAACATATTATATATCATATATAAATATAGTGACATCTTAATGTCCACCTTTAAAGGTGTTAAAATAATATTGAACAATCATCGTTTCGTGAGGCAGTAATTCACCATCCACAAGAACAGTATGTTCTTTAACCATTAGACGGAGGTGTGTGTAAGTGTAGCTAGAATACATCTTATAAAAATATCCTAGTATATTGAATATACTGGTTTTGTTTCAAAATAAAGGAATAAAAATAGTTTAGGGGGTTGGATAAGCAAAATAAAACAAAAGAACATTAGAGAAGACTTTACCTTTGAATCGGGTAACTCCACTTGGTTTGAACCAAAAGAGTTTCTTGAAGTGGTTTCTGCCTACGTTAAGGATTCTATGATGAAGAGAGGGATGTGGAGAGATTAAATGAGCAGAGTTTTTCCGAACCAATGGCTTGAGAGGTGTGGGTAAGGAGGTAGAGGTGGGGGCCTTTTATAAGAGGGAGGAGGGGCACTCTTGGAATGTAAAGAAATGTTACTTTATAATAAAATGAGTTTCGGATTTTAAAGGTCCCACGTTGATATATTTCTAGTATAAGGTGATAAGGGTTCGAAATATACCCATCCAATAGGTTTTTTACAAGTTTAAGTCTTAGAGTTTACATTATATTTTCATTTTATTTAAATCGTTCATTAATGAGGTAATCACTGCATCATCATTGTGTCATAAAAAAATTACTTTATTTAATGTCTAAAATTTATAAAAAAAATACTATGATGTATGAAATCTTTTTATCTTTCCAATTACTATTTATAGTCCAAGATATCATTTATTTAGAAAAAATTAAAATTGTTTTACTTTGGTGATACATATTATGGTTATACATTCCTTTTAAAAAACATAAAATGATAAAGTGTCACTATCACCCAAAAGTGATTCCATGGGGTCGCAAAGTTGGGAACAAGGCATTCCATGGTCGTCCATGACACAAGAAGTATCATTAGGAAACATGTTGGGGTCATTTGTTTTTATTATGATATTATTTTATTATCCTTAACTACTCGATTACTAATTAATCACGATAATTAAAGATAATTACCGTCGTTACAATTCATAATGTCCAAAAACAAAAGAGTACTAATTACATAATTTGGACCTTATGATTCCAAATATGGAATCCATTTTATAAAATTACAAACACAAAAATTGTAATTATTAATTTAAAAATAATTCTCGTTGTCAAAACAAATAGCATATTTTTTTGAAACAATATCTATGAAAAGTTTGGCACTTGTTTATGCCCAATTCCAAAGTGAAACTAATTCTAATGACCACCATGGGATTAAATAGTAAAAATATATTCTAATTACACTTTAAAAACAATTATAAATATAATCTAACCATTTAATTTAATTATATGAAAAAATAGTTTTGAAGCGAAATGCAGCATTTTTCACTATTCATTAAAAAATGAACATTGTCAAAAAAATACCAAAACGTTATCAAAAGTAAATTTCAATGTCCCAATCCAAAAGAATAAGCTTATTTTCACAAATAGATCTTATGAAATTGTCAAAATATTTATTTAAAAATGGTTTTCCATCAAAATGACCTAAAATAATCTTTTAAAAATATTAGAAAATTTTATGCTTAAGATTGGATTTATTCTCATTTTAAGACTCTAAAACACTATCTAATTTATCAATAGACATAGATATGAAAAACAATAATTATTGAATTACGTGGGATGTAAAATTTCACCCCCAACATCCAATGGAATGGAAAATAATTATGTAAATCATTCAAACTAACTTCATTGGTCTCTCAATCTTTAGTAATTCAACCAAGTTATTTTCCAGGGAAGCAATAAAAAATCCAAGAATCTAATCTTTTAAAAAGGAATAAACCATGTTCTTATGGTTTTAAAAGTTCAAGCAATTTTTCTCCATTTTCTATCCTGATGAGGGAATCATTTTCATTGTTTTTATTAATCAAGAATAAGCACCACATGACAGTGATCAGGATCAAGTTTTATATATAACATCGACACTAGTTTGAGTGTGATGGTTGTAGTTTCTTCTTTACTATATTTTTTCACTAGTGATAATATTTATAGTTGATATTTGGATCTTTATAAATGAATAGAATATTCAAACCATTGTGATATTGATTCAAACTTCTAAATCCCATTAGGGTATTTCAAGGGAATGAGTAGTGTCTACAAGTTATCTCAGATATTTTATGTGCATGTATCAAATGCCTTCTCTTGTAGAAGCTATATATTCAAGGAGTAGATTATGACTTTACACCTTGATATGATGTCTAAAACCCTATTATCTTCACATTTCTTTCAATTGAAGAGGTCAAGGAAAGTAGTTTTTCTCACTGTAAAGCTAAATTGGAAAACGAACTCTCATTGAAGATATTCATAATTAGAGATAAAACCATATAATATATTTTTGTGTCATATGAATGTTTTAATTATAGATTTTTCATGAAACAACTAATTTCTTACAGCTCCACTTCTCTACTGTTCCTATCATGTGGCCACATTGAGAGGTAAAATTCATGAGGTTCTACTTTAGATCTCATGTATCATTGAATATCAAGAAAGTGTTAATCCCAATGTTGGTGGAGGATGATTTAATTTCAGCCAGTCTAGGTTTGTATTCTTTTCTATATTCACCGGTACAAATTTCCCCTATATCAATTTTATCTAAATAGTATAGGAATTAATGGAGTTAAGGATTTTTTGTGGCACTATCTCAATGGTCATCTCCCAAGTAGAGGTAGAGGGAAGAACCTAACATAGATTTCTCACCTATACCTATTTTTTATAACATTATTGAGCCATATTGGGGTAATTCTATTGGAATGGATGTATATTTTTCCCTAGTAGATGAATTTCATGATAATCCATGGCCACCAGGGTAAGATATACTATTTTTTGGGGCTCTGGGTTGGTTAGATGATTAAATAGTGCTTTTTTTGAGAAATTATTTCTTGTTGAAGGGTATTTGAAAGAGGATAGATATTATCCTTTTCATAAGAGTTTAACTCGATGGTTATATTACCTCTAACCAATTTTTTATTGAGTAAACTCAATTCTCCCAAATCAACATCATACTAGGAAACTTTTTCCTTAGAATAAAGAGTGTCAAATTCTTTAAGTGGTGGGTGGGTTGTGGATGTAGCTAAATATTTCCCTTTATCCTTAACTGAATCTCATCATGTTAGTGGTAGATAAATTTTCATATGACATCATATATTTTGAGACTTTTTATGTTGTTGAGTGTGCATAGCCTCTTCATGACGTATAGTGTACACCAAATTTCAAAAGGAAATATCCTCATTATATTGTTTTTCATCATTTCATTATTCACATTATCTGGGGGGCTTACATCAATAACATTAATTGATGAAAATAATGTAGCATGAATAAAATACACATCCACATTACAATACTATGGGGATTCGGTGTTATCTAAATATAATTTCAGTGATAGATCATATTCCTCCTTGTTTTTTATTTTCCTAGAGGCTTTTTTGACTTGTAGGCCCTATGAGGTTTCATCATCTCTCCTCAATCTTCTTATGGAAAAAATTTATAGATATAAATCTTGATTAATTACTTAATTTATTTCACTATACACACTCTTAAGAAATGATAAGGATCCTAAAACATCCTTGGAGGATACCATGGGGGCACTTCTTCTGAAGCTACTCTCAATCTGGAAAAGACCAACTTGCATAGTGGGGGAGGTAATAATATCCCTAGGCCTATGGGAAAGGGGTTACATTTCTATGAAACGATCATGGATAGGAACCATGATAAATTTATTTATTCCAAGAGTAGTGGTGAAGGTATAAATTTTCTAAACCTATGGGTTAGGGATTCTCTTATACTATTGTTGGGGATGTTGTTGCAGCATTCCTATATTAATAAAATTTTATCCTACCATTAGCTAAATACAATTCCGATTTGTGTGAGTGTTTCTTACCATTTAATATTGCTATATAATTATAAGTTTCACCCTCCTAGAAGGGATGCCTAATTTACCTTCCAAATAGCCCAATGTAGGATCCTATAAATGGATTTCTCCCATTCTGTATTCCTTGTATATGATTTCAGAATAGATATAGTTCATTGGATAGATCGACTATAATATATATATATATATATCCAATTTTTGGGACTTGACCTAAATCCATGATGTTGTAGAAAAATTTCCCTAAAAGAACTTATCAACCTATGAGTGAAGTGAAATGCATATATCTATAATCATCATATCCCCCAATATGCACATCAAGTGGGGTATAAACACCCAGTTGGAAACTTTCCTTTAAAATGTTGAGGTGGGTGTGTTAGAGACAGCTGTATTATTTTTCTATTATAGGATGTCAGACCACTGAAAGGTAGTTCATGTCAACATGGCATCATAGTTCATCCAATTCCTTGAAATTATATTTATACTTTACATAAGGAAGTTTATTAGTCTTGAGATGTTGGGGAGTCACCCATAATTTTTTAAGAAAGTGATGTATATATTATTCCTCTAATATCTTGGTAATTACATATATAGGAGTTTCCATATGCTATAATATGACCAATGTTCTATACTCGACTAATTATTTACACATGTCTTTAGAGTTTTCTTCCTTCTCAATGTGGGATTATTTAACATTATCTAAACATAAAGGTATATGATCTTCTATTTAATTTATATAATTATGATCATTTTCAAATTAATTTGATACATTGAAAGGTGCATGACCTGGGGGAGTCAAAAATGATGATTTTGGCTCATATTTCCCATTTACTAAGAGGAAACCCCTATTGTAAAATATTATCCACTTAGTGTAGTTGGCCTTTGTTTCATGAGCTCCTCTTGATGGAAGGGAAACATTAGATTGATTTTTATATTGGGGGACCCTCGTGCTGATAATATGTATCAATATGAGGATATATTTCATAAATTACACCACGGGGAGGTCCTCCATGGTTAATTATTAATTATACATTATGGGGAGGACCTATATTCTGGTTGAATATTTTTTCATCTATAGGACCTCTAAAATATATACTATGGGGAGGGCCTCTATAGTTATTATCTTGGTTTCCATGGGGAGGTCCTACAAGGTAACCAATTATTGATTTCCTTAATGGTAAGACCTTCATTTTGACTATTTTGTTTTTTGATGAGAATATTTCTACAAAATATGTCATGAGGAGGATATCTAGATTTATTATCTTGGGTTTTAAGAGGATTTCCTCCATGTTTACAAATTTTTAATGAGTCGATAAAGATGGATATACTTGTTGGTTAATATTTCTATTTTTCTGGTAAGACCTTTGAGGTTGGAATCATGAGGAGGACCTTCATGATTGATCTTAAAATTGTTGAATAGATGAAATCTATAATTGTTGGGGAGGACCTTCAGAGCTTCCTTATTTCACATGACTATAGGGATGACCTTCATGGTTAGTGATTTTATGCTTTCTACCATTATTAAAACCCTCACTGATGATATTTTTAATACTATGGGGAGTGATGTGACTATCATGAGTTAGTCAATAAATAAAAAATAAATAAATCCAATAAAATTCAATGTAGAATATGAATTTAGTTTTATTTAGAGAGTTGTATTTCAAAATATATTATTTGTGTTGTGGGTTTGGTTGTTAATGGAAAAAATCAAGCCAATTGTGTGTGTGTGCTTTGAATAATAATAAAATATCATTGATATTAGTTTTTAAACAGTTGTCCAACCTTGGATATTCCCACACCTTACCTGTCAAATAATGATTCATTCAATTAAACTATAATTCTCTATCACTAATCAACTAGAATCTAAACCAATTATCCTCAATTAAAATGTTCAACATAAATATATAAATGAAATAATAACTAAAATTCTTTCTATTTCCTATACAAGTGACAAAATACCTTTATTCACTTTAAAACTAGTCCTCACTCCCCTCCACCATATAGGGAATGAAGAAGATCTAGAGTGCCTACGTGTGACTCCCAAGAAGATGGGTGGAAGATAATTTGAAAATGTGGTAAACACGATAAATATACTATAGTCTATAGAAAAAACACTTATAGTAAAATATAGTAAGAAACAATCAAGTAATTAAAAATATAATTCATTAACATGAACGAGGGTATATCACCATATATTTAACATAATCATTCTAGTGTTTCATATCTATATAAGATCACACAAAAGTGAAAAATGAGAAAATGAACGACAGCCAAAAATATTTATATCCCATTTCAATGAATCATTATCTCTTTTATAAGAGAGAATAAATATTGAAGTATTATCTCGAAGATGGAATATTCATCATAGTAATCAAGAAATATCAATCCTCCATACATGGATAGAATGGAAATCTATCCCTTTACTCAGTCGAATGTTGTGTTCCCTAAATTCCATTTGATTCATACTTCTTTTGGATCATGTCCTTTTTGTGATTTTGCAACCCTTTTTACCAATTTATCCAAGTAGTGGGAACTAAATATTTCCTTTTTCACCTTGTTCCTTGAATGATATCTGGGTATACTATGTATGATCCAAATAGTATATTTTTTACTATATGAGGTGGGTGAATTTTAGTTTCTAAAATAAAACTTATAATTTTACCAATATCATTTATGAAGTATATAAGATGAAAATTTATTCTAAAAACTTTATAATCACGGTTATAAAAGTTTATAAAAAATGTAAAAAAAAATTCTGACAAAATCTATAGTAGAATAAGAACTTGTAAAAACAAGTAATAACAAAACATATAAAATGTTTGTAAGAAAAACTTCTAAAAACATTTAGAATAAAATATCCATAGTTTATCCCTAAGTTTTAAGGAAGTATTAAACTATACTAAATGTATCCATGATATTAACCTTACCATAATGTTCTATCTTTCATACACCAAGATGTAACTCAAAACAAATATCGGACACAACCTATATTTCCCTGGCCTCGGTAACCCTTGATCAAAATATTATAATAATCTCTATATTACATAACAATATAATTCCTCAATCAAATAAGATCATACAAAGATATTAAAAAATAAAAATATCTTAAGTAATTTTAAAAAATAAACCGCACAACAGATTACATAAAAAACTCCCCAAAAGTTACAATGGAGTGCACTCAAGTAATAAAATATTACAAAAGCATCACAAATAATTCAGATAGTAAGAGATGTGAATGCTCCCTCATTCTTAAATGTATCTTTATTTATATTCATACTCCCAACTTTCATGTTATGAATATCTTAGAGGTAGTTTTGATGGAATCAGAAAAACTCATTCTTCCCATAAAAGTTCAGTCTATCATCTTTGTCTGATATTCATTATGATATAAACCTTGAAAATGTCTTATGTTTTTTAGGACAGAATTAAGATTACTTGTTTGGTGGAATGTATGAAGTTCTTCATCTGGTAAGATTTATAAAATTTCATTCAGAAAGAATGTCTACTTCTTTCTAATATTGTCTATCCGATGGATTTTCTAAAACTTCATCTGGTGGGATTTTGTTATACTTAATATATTGTACTTTATAAACCTACATACAATGAACTTGTATTCATCTGTCTGATGTGAAAATAATATTTCATCTGGTAAGGAAGTTCCATATGACATCCTCCATCTAGAAATCATTAAGAAAATTTCATCAATTGGAAATGATATTCTATATCTGGTAAAATATATAACTTAATTATAAAAACATCTTAAAAAAAGGTAAGTATAAAAGTTACAAATATTTAAACTTTTAAGGAAGTGGATGGTGACATTTAAAAGTATGGTTCATAAATTATAGAAAAAAGTATTTCAACTCAACAATATATCCTTTTTCTGAAAATCATAATACAAAACTATTAAATAGAAAAACTAATATTAAAAACATTAAATAAACTTAATCCCTCTTTCTTATATAATTTCCCCTTTGTCTTTATTTCTTCCCCTTTATCAGAAAGTTTTCTTTTCTGCTAAACCTCTATATACTTTCTCCCCAAATGTTTATATTTTCTTCCTTTCTCTGCCTTTGTGATTTTTTAAAAGATTTATGGGAGGTAGTAAGTGTTACCTGAAATTGTAAGCAATATTTTACACAAAACAATTAACATTCTAAAAAATCACAATAAATTATAAGAAATATATTCGGAAAAAATTATAAGGAAAACCATTTCACCAGATTTCTTGTAAAAACATTCATCCAAAATATAAGGAAGACCATCCATCCAAAATATACATCCAAAACAGTTTTAGTTAGGTTTATTACAATGATTTTCAAGAGTTTAAATATAATTCAATATTTCCTTCAAATATTCTTGATAATTACCTTTATCTTATCAATATCTTTTTGATTCTTCTAAGATATTGCAAGAAAAGTATTTAATATTTTTACTACTTCTTCCAAAGATTTTATCTTGTTTCCTTTTAGTAATCTATTATTTTTATTTAGATATTTATTTATATAGTATTATAAAAATATAATTCTGATTACCAACTACCCCTGATCATTAAAAAACTTCAAAGATGATGTTTCTTAAAAATTTGGAAATAGAAATTTTACCTTTTTTATTCCATAAACTTGTTCATCAAAATACATGATATCACCTTCATTGTGCTTTATCCACTTGATAAAACTTTTTATCTTTCTTGACTCCACTTTTGATTTTCCTTTTAAGTCCTTAAACTCTACTTCATTATGAATAAAGATTTCATCATGTTTTATAAATATATTTTGTTTTCTTTCAAATAAAATTTTCCCTAAATGAACTTACATCTACTTTATATATTGGGAATGATTTACATGATCCCTTCAATTATATTTATTAATTAATTGAAATATTTCATCTTTATATCCAATCTTTTTATACTTGTTCCTGGAGAAGAATTAGTGGAATTAGAAGAAATATCCAGATCTTAATGTGCAGCAGGTCTTGAGAGTTCAGATTGTTATTTCTTGAAAAAATGAGTTTTATAAACTTCTATAACATCAATTTCCTCATCAGAAATATCTTTCTCTAATGAATTTGTTTTAAAATGATGATCTTCTTCCGCTTAAAATTATTATTTGCCCAAAACACTAAGATAAACATATTTTTTATATTTAGAAGATAAATAAGATTATATTTAAATAGAAATTTCCTCAATATATAAAACATTTTAAATTCTTTAGAAATATCATCCTACATTATCAACTAAATTTTCCCTTATTTTTTTAAAACTTTTTCAAATTTAGCTTGAAATTTTTCAGACATAATTTTATCAACAACTTCTTTTCCTTTTTCCTTTTTAATAGACATAGGTTGTACAATGACATGAGTTAGTTTTTCTACAAGTTGAATATATAGATGTTCTTCTAGTTGAATAGAATAAGTAAGGGTTGGACTGAGAAACTTTTCTATTTTTCATAAGTTCAACTTTTGAATGGATTTATTCAATTAACTTTAAGAAGTCTCTAGGAGAATTTTCATTTATTTATTTTTAATATTAACTCTTTTTCTTTTCCTATTCTATGAGTTTCATAGAATTTTTATCCTTTAGATCCAAATCTTCATCATATATAATCTAAAAGCAAGACTATTATCTTTCTTTTAATACTTCTTTTTAATAAACATTGAAATGGCTTAATCTAACTTTTTTCCCTTCTTCCTCGTCATTGGAAAAGATTTTTCCTCATATTTCCTCTTTTCCAAAACATTTTATTTATGTTTTTGAACATATCTTATAGATGAATATTTATCCATTTTTTCAACAAACTTTTTCAAATTAAGAACATAAACAAGCTGCATTTTGATAATTCTATCTCTAACAACCCTGTATTTTATGAATGGAATTTCACTTCTTATAATTATTTAATGTCATATAAAGCACAAACATCACATAGAGAAATAGGAAAACATTATTCTCATAAAATAATAATAATACATTAGTCAAAAAATAAACCTATAATAATGTAAAATATTGCAGTTGGAAAATAGATAGAAAATAAATGAATAATAACATGATAATTTGGATATGCTCAATTTACCAGAATGATAAAACTCATGAAAAATATGTAGGAATAAAACGTAATGTTAATAATAAAATATTAATTCTAAATATGAAATTATATATATATATATATATATTTGATATAAAATATAAGTGAATAAAGAATGAATGGAATAAGAGGAAGTAGTAAACCCATATAACGGTTATAAATTTGACTATTGGAATCGTAACCTGGCTGTTGGAATAGTAATATGACCGTTATGAATAGTTATATGACCATTAGAATAGTAACCTCACCAATGAAAATTTAAAATAATATTCATGTATCATATAAAATGAAAATATAATATATTTATGGTATAAGTAAATAAATGTTTTAAAAACAATAAATTAAGTGTTCGTATTTTTATGAAATGAAAATATATTATTTCTCATTTTATAATGAATATAAAATTTAAAAGAATTTTTTTTTCTAAAATGGAAAAATTAATAAATATTAAGTTGTATTATAATAATAAGATAATTTTATGAGACCATATATAATTTTTCAAAGGGTCATAAAATTGATTGTAATATTAAAGTCAATATTTTCTAAATAAATGAGGAATTTATTTAAAAAATAATTTATCATATTTCTAAAAAAATTTCAAAAAATGGATTCAATTTCTGAAATCTATGTTATGAAAAAATTTAGGGTAAATTTTTGGTATTTCTCTTAAATAGTTAAATTTTTGTGAATAGTGAAATATGGTAATTTAAGATATTTAACATTTTTAGCCAAATACATTATTTTTTTAGTCACGGATGGTGTAATAACCCATTATTCAAAACTCACATGCACAATTTACTTTATATAGTCACAATAATCAATACTATTTATAGTTTTGATCCAAATAATAAACAAATTAATATAATAATCGAAAACACCTCTCTCCTACCATTATAAATACCATCTCTTCTCCTCGCACCTTATAAGCCTTTAAGCTATCCAAATATCTACCAAATCCTCTCCTCCCCACTCTACCCACTTCCAAGTGCTTCTGGTCTCACCAAAATATCAATTCAAATTTCTTTAAGGGGTCCTTCCAGGAGGTGATATTCAAGAGGTAACATTCTAATACTACCCATTTTAAATTTTTCTATTATTCTACTTTATTCTCACCTCATTCATCCATCAAATAATAATAAATATAGTATCAAGTAAATACTTTAAATTTATATTTATAATTTAATATCTTTCATCCATCCCTTTTCTCATCTCCTCTTATTCAAAGAAATGAAACCATTGTCCAAATTGTGGTCGTTAATCGTCTCCAGGAATAATGAGTTTTTATTTTCCATTACAGCCTTAAAGGATTGTCAAAGTAATATTGTTATGATTAAATAAGATTTTAATACATACATTATAACTCATTTAATGTTCTATAACTAATATATAGACATAATATCAAATAAAATTAAACAAGTTCGTGATGGTCTGTAAAACCACCTAATTGAACTGACCACATAACGACAACATTTTTACTCAAAGAACCATCCCAATTTCATAAAAAAAGATATATGGGACCATTTAAATTTATTTAAGTTCATTAATAAAATTTAATTTCACTTATTTAGTTTTATTTACATTTGAAAATAACATCCAAAATCATACACATGTGAACCAACCAAGAAAACCATGAAACGAATGCTCCTCGAACGACAACATTGAACTTTATAACTCATCAAAATGGATACAATAGAACTTAATAAAATTAATATAAATATAATTTATGTGGAACAGATTTTTAGTTAAATAATTATTGAATCTAATTTTATTATCTAGGACATTAATTCAAGTGAAGAACGCATTCCAACGTAAGGTATCTCTCCAAACCTCAATATTTTTTTCCTGTAACACTTTTCCACTCTTTATCTCAATTTATCTCTTAATTATTATTATATACATATCTTTTGTTCTATATATATGTTACAAAAAATATATATCTAGATCAATTAATCTTTATTTTATGGGTAAATATTTTTTAAAAATTTCCCTTCTCAATTCAACTATATAAGACAACCCAATTAAATAGAACTTCTCTGTTTCTTACCCATTTTTCAAGTACACTCCATAAAATGTTTTAACCCATATTTTCTAAAATAACTCATTTTATTCATGAAAAAATATTTTATTAATTTCTATTTTTATGGAAATAAGTATTTTTTTATCCTATTTAAGGATTCTTTAATCTTTTCCCTTAAATCGCACTAAACTGACACATTTATAAAGTTACATAAACATTATGTTTTTTGTTTTCTCTTTGGATAGACATAATTATTACTAATATATTCTTATTTTTACATTATTATTGTCGAATAATTATTTAAAACCCTTTCTTTCAAGGATACCATTAAGATACACTCTTTGGTTATGCCTTGTGACATGATTATGAAACTCATTTCTTTCCTTGGGTAAACCTTACGTCTGTGTTTTATTTATTGATGTGGAACACACATGAATTTACATGTTATGATGGGTGTTCCCAGATAGTGCTCTAATATACTGTGAAAATTTTTGTCTCATGATATGTTATGTATGGGATTGGGGAGTAAACCTAATCCATTATAAGACTATGTCCACCATGTGAATTTAACTTTGTAGTTGGCCTTGAATTGTGTTTTCTTAATGATATATTTTGTTTCCAAATTCCTATATTTTCATGATAATATAATTTTTTGTTCTATATATTATTCCTCTATATGTTTATTTATGATCCATTCCTTTTATTATATCATTTTATTCTATCTGACTCATTCTCTATGATTTATTTCCATGTTTTCTCCCTTACTATACCTTTTAGATTATCTATTTTTCTTGGGCCAATATATTATCATCTCTAATATATGAATTATTTTGTCTTATAAAAACTAAAAATTTCTTTATGTTTTGTTTTTTCATAAATTTTACCAAAACATTATTCAAAAAACATGGGTAAAAAAGGATCGTCAATTTCAATGATCCAACTTTTACTACCTCTATTCAACTAAACATGAACTTCACAATGTTAAACTTTCTAATATTGAAAAGAGAAGAAAATAAATAGATATATTGTAACTTTATGGTATCCCTAACACATTTATTCATAATTATGAAGTTTTGAATCCAAAAATATACAATTCTTGCATTCAGAGATATGTTATAAAATTTTCTTACTTTCTCATATGAGGTAAAAAGTGTTGTCTCAGTATGAGATTTTTAAAAACTCCAAAGTTTCATGGTAAATTTATAAGTAACAAGTATCATTTCTCCTTTGAGATAAATTTCATTAAGTTCATAAACATTATTGATATTGAGTTTATATGATTTTCCAAGAATAGTAAATGCAACATTCATTAAACCATCAGATTCATTAAATACAAAAGACATATAAAATTATTTTATTATTTTTGGAAATTATAAATCAAAATAATTTTTATAAGTAGTCAAGGATTCCTAAACATGAAAAATTATTTTGGACTTCAACAATGAATCATAATTTTCCTTCTTTTTTCAATCTATCATCCTTTCTTTGACATCCATTTTGTTGAGAATAATCACTTGAGGAATCCATGAACCTTGATTGGATGAACTTTGGAGGATCAGACAAACTAGAAATAATATAATGTATGAAATTATGACTAGAAAGGTATCTCCATATAAAAAAATAAGTGGTGAACATGTGGTGACCTAATTCTCTTTTATATAGACTAAAAGAGAGAGTTGATTTGGCTTCTTCAAATCCAACGACATACAATCAAACCCTTAAAAATATCAATGACTGATAATTTTTATTAAAAGAAAAATAATATATAAACTCTTAATGTTTTTTAACTTTTGGTATTAGTTTTATCGATCAAAAATGTGTTTGGATGAAAAGTATAAATATGTAACAAAATATTTAGAAAGAAAAAAAATTAAACCACATTGAACGAATTATAATATATAGATAAATTTAAAACAAAATATTGAAAATTTACCCCATGGATAAAAATTTATAATCATTAATTTATCAAATAATTTGACAATATCGGTTTCCTAAAATTATGGTGGAATCTATATGATGCTATTTTTTATGAATATTAGTATGATAAAACTTGATAAGTTTCAAAACCAATATGTATATATATATAATATTTTAATAAAAAAATTTCTAGAAAATTATTAAGAAATATTTATCTAAAATATTTTTAAGAAAAATTTCAATTTTTTCTCAAAACATAGGAAAAATATTCTACCCCATTTTCAAGGAGTTCGTTATTATAAAGATTTAGGTAAAATTTTGAATGATAATTTTATGTTGATCATTCTAATATTCTATTTAATACAATCAATTCTATCATCATTAAGTGGTTTGGTAAAAATATCAGCAAGTTGTTATTGTATTTAAATTAATCGAAAAATGATATCTTCTTTTTGTGTGTGATCCCAAATAAAATTGTTTATTTTATATATTTTCTTATCCCATGAGTAATGTGACTATTTTTTCTAAGATCAATTGAACTTATCACATAAGATAGGATATTTACTAAAAATGATTCTAAAATCAGTTAGTGTTTGTTACATCTACAATGCTTTAGCACAACAATTTCTAGCAGTTATATATTTAGCTTCAGTAGTGGAAAGTTCTACCAGATGTTATATATTACAAGAACAAGAAACTAAATCCCCTCATAAAAAATTTCCAATTCTAGATGTATTTTTTCGATCCATTTCACATCCATCAAAGGAATCATCCTAAAAACTTTTTAGTTCAAAATCATTTCTAGAATAATAAAATATTACAATATCCAAAGTTCCATTAAGATAATTAAAAATTTATTTTGTATACATTATATGGTATTTTTATAGATTATCTTGAAATCTAAAAAATAATAATACATAAAACATTAACTCAGGTCGACTAGTTTTAAGGTATGGTAAACTACCAATCATTCTCTAAAAAGTTATTAATCAACTAGTTTTTTAGATTCATCTGAATCTAAATATTTGGAGGTTCCTGTATGAGTATGAATTCTTGTAGTATTATCATTTAAAAAAATTTAAGAAAATATTTTATATACTTTTCTTGGGATATAAAAGTTCCCTCTAGTTTTTGAGAAATTTTAAAACCAATGAAAAAGGTAAGTTCACCCATCATGTTCATTTAAAACTCAAACTTCAAAAGAACCATAAAGAAATATAAATTTTATTTTTGAGTTAAAAAAAATATAATTCCATCTACATAAATTTTAAAAATGATGGTTTATATAAAAAAAATTAACAAAAAGTGTTGGATCAGTAGCTCCCTTAACAAAAAAACTGTAACAAAAATCCATTAAGTCTATCATACAAGGATCTTGGGGCTTGTTTAAGTCCATATAGAGACTTAGTAAGTTTAAAATCATTATTTGAATATTTTTTTACTTTTAAAACCAATTGTTTTTTCTATATAAACATCATCCTATACATACCCATTAATAAAATCACACTTTTAAACCATCTGAAAAACATTAAATTTTTAGATTTTTTCATAGGATATAAGTATACTAACAGATTCATGTATATATACTAGAGTGAACGTTTTTTCATAGTATATTCCTTCTTATTAATTATAAACCATTTTAATGGTTCTTTCCTTATTTCTAATAATTATTCCATTTTCGTCAAATTTATTTTATAAACCACATTTTAATCAAGTTACTATAAATTGTTTGTATGTTCTACCAAATTAAAAACATTTTTTATCTCAAATTCATTTAGTTATTATTGATTTTACTTTATCCAATATTTATCAAATAAAGCCTCATTGTAGGTCTTAGGTTAAAATTGTGATAATAATGAACAATGTTCACATTCATTTCTTAAGTAACTTCTAGTTTTAACTAGTTGATCTCCTTCTCCAATGATATTATCAGTGGGATGATTCATAAGGATTTTATCATTTCATGGTTTCGTAAAATTATGTTCTTCAACAACATGTTTAACTTCTTCAACAGGTATAACTTCAAAAATAATTTCATCAGTTGTTCTTTCTTATAAATAATTTTCCATCCAAGGTTGAAAACTAGTTTGAAAATTATCTTCATAAGATGTGTTTTTGAGTTGTTTGAAAACAAGAGGATCTATTTTATAAAATTTTACATTCATTTTTTCCTAAATAATAATTTTAAATTTATTAAAAACATGATAATATTAACTAGTTGTGGAATTTCCAAAAAAATCATTCATTAGATTTTGGATATATTTTATGTAAATTATCTTTAGTATTCAATATGAATACTTTACATCAAAAAACATTGAAGTAATATAGTTTTGGCTTTCTTACTATCCACAACTCATAAGTAATTTTATTAATAAGAGGTCTAAGTAAAACTTGATTTATAGTATAGAAGATAGTACTAACAACTTCAACTTGTAAATATTTATAAATTTTGCATTCACACATCATGGATCTTTTAAGTTTTTTTAAAAATATATTTCTTTTTTCAACTACACCATTTTTTATGAGGTTTTCTAGGATATGATAAGTCTTGTAGAATAAATTATTTACTACAAAAGTTTTCAAAATAAAAAAATTTGAATTCTCCACTATGATCACTATGAATAGTAACCAATGGTAGAATTTTATCATTTTTAACATAGGATGTAGAGTTTCTATAACTGAAAAGGGTTTCCAACTTTTTTGTTTTGAAAATATACTCATTTATATCTAGTCTATTCATTAATCAATACATATACATAATATTTTCAACCAATACATCCAGTTTGTGTTGAACTAAATACAAACATTTGTGCTAACTATAAAGAATCATAATTTGAAACTTCACTAATATATTTAAATCTTGACTTATGTTTCTTTCCCAATTTACAAGGATCACAAAATTTTGAATAATTAAACCTAAGATCTAGTAGTTCTATAAATAATCTTTTATTAGAAATTTGTGTTAATTTTATAACATTACATTATGTTAACCTTCTATTCCATAACCAAGATTGATCTTCCATTTCAATTAGACATTATAGATATTATCTTATAAGGTATTCTATATTTAAAGTGTATACATTCTCATAATTATTGGAATAAATAATAAATTTAACTTATGAACTTCGAAAATTTCATTTATCATTCCTAAAGTTCACATGATATCCCTCATTTCATAATTGAGATATGATACTGAGGTTATGATTATGTACTATATTAAATATTACATTAGAAATTAATGCTTTACCAAGAAGAAGAATATTGTATGTACTATATATTTCTCTTTCTGGATTATCTCTAAAAGTAAATTTTCCACATTCTATATTGATAATATTCCAGCAAACATACTTATTTTCAGTCATTTGTTAGAAACATCTGTTGGAACCAAGGTTGTTCTTTTCTAGAAAAGGAGTTTGGTTTATATTTGTTGTCAATATAATTTCGGTTGATCAAGGTTTTGGTTTCGAATTATCAAACCTTTCATGGAAGATAATGGAGATTACATGAAAATGGGTCATACAGTTTGATCCAAAAGCAGTATTGAAGGTGACACCGTTCTCCAGTGCTTGCCATATTTTTAGGGCTAAAAATCAGAAAATGGAGAAACGTGTTTTTGGAAAAGGAAGATGCACGAAAGATTTGAAGTGTGCATGAAATATTGGTTTTTTCGTGCAATATTGAAGGTGTTTTTGGAACTTTCATGCAAGGAATGTTTTAGGATCAGAACATCAAAAAATTGAAAATTCATGGAGTGCGCGGAAGATGATGTTGTGCAAAAGGGTCTGTGCACCCAATGCGACGTCAAAAGGAGTTTTGCGCACTCAGGAAGAATATTTCACTCACCAAAAAAGAGGAATTTGGATATTTCACACATTGTCATCAAGTGCCTATAAATATGTGGCTGCCCCAAAATAATACTTAAGAATTTTCCAATTAAAATTTGGTTAATCTGCCACGTGAAAGATTTGCGCGCGAAAGATTAAAAGAGAGTCAATGTTGCATGAAATGTGTTCCTTTAGTCTGAAAAGACCAAGTTAACCATTTGGTACAATTTAAATAAAGATAAGGGTTTCTGGAATGTAGGTTTTGCACGAATGTAATCTTTCACGACAATTCCCAAATCTTGCGCACAAGTTGGGGTATTGTGTGCAAGTGTGGTTTTATGCATCTGACAGGTTTTTGAACATCTGGTGTGTGTGATCAGTGCTTTCAAGTGCATCAATTAAGGACTTCGATGCAATATGTGTCTCCTGATGAACAGAGATAAAGACTATAATGCAGATCTTTTTAAGAGACCTTCAGGTCATTAAATTGAGTTTGACTTCTCTCAAGGTAGTGAGCTGGGGGGAGTTGACGGAAGTGATCTGAGGGAAGCAGTGAGCTATCCTTGAATCATGAAAGGCATTGTTCCTGGAAAATAATGTTTGTGAACAAATCTTGTAATCCTAAAACATCTAAAGATTAGTGGATTTAGGTACGACCATCACACTGTCGGCATATGCTCCTTGGACTTAGCCCATTGCGGTGAACCAAGTAAAAGTGATGTGTCATCTCCCTGCTTTCATTTGTTTAACAGATTTAACAAGTTCATACCAATGTGGGAACAATATACACAATATTAAAAAGAAAAATTACACACACCGCTTCACCCCTCCCCTATCAGGGTGTTCCAGCGACCTTCAAGTTGTATCAAAGGGAGGTTCCCTAGTGTTTGATCTGTTTTATACCGTTATAGAGAATTCAGACAATGTCAGGGGAGTCCCCCTCTTCCATGGAATTAATTTTCAGATATGGAATAAAAAAAGGAGATCTCATCTAATATCCCTTGGAATAGAAGTCCTATTTTCTATTCTTCAAGGAATACAAGTCACTGATCCAATAGGTCTGGCTTTGATTAAAGTAGACAAGAAAATTCTTGATACAGATGCTAAAGCGCAGAATGCACTCATTGCATCCCTTTTTGATCAGATCTATCTAAAGGTGATGATTTTTACCTCATCAAATACCATTTTGGATAAACTTGAAAATATTTATGATGGATATATAAAAGTGAAGGAGGCGAAATTACAAACCCTACATAATAAGTTTGATGATTATAAGATTCATCCTGATGAGAATGAAGACTCCTTCTTCAATTGAATTACTAAAGTGGTTGGAGAAATTTGGGGTATAGGCGAAGAAATCAATGACATTGGTATTGTAAATAAAATATTAAGAAGACTTCCACCCTTATACAATGAAAAGGTGTCAGCCCTTGAGGGAATAGATCTTTCCAAACTTTCTCTGGATGATCTGCTGAGCAGTTTGGTGGCATATGAAATGAGAGGAAAACCAGAAGATGCTACCACTCGAGTGAGAAAAAAAATGGTGTTCCAATCCATGGAGAAACTGAAAATATCAAAAGATATTAGTGGTGAATATGATGAGGAAGAAGAAATTATTTCTCTCATTTCCATGAATTTCCAGAAGGTAAAAAGGAAATTCAAAGGGAAGTTACCTTTTTCTTTCCTTTATTTTGGAAAAGTTGGTCACATTTCCTCTCAGTTAATAAGAAAGATCAATGATGAAGATACTAAAGATGAAAACATTTAGAAGCCTCGGAAAAGGTTTTTCAAAAAGGGAGACTTAAAATCTAGAAGTAATGTACCGAAGAAGAGTTTTAACTATGAAGAAGATGATGATGATAATGAATTCTATGAAGAAGAAGAAGAATCATATTTTAAAACTGGAGACCATGCTTCCATGATGTCCACAATTGAAAAATAAAAACCATCAAAAGATAATGATGGAGAAAATCAGTTGACAGCTAATTCCAATCCTGAGTAGCAACTTAAATATTTGGTTAGTAATCTTAAGATCAAACGTTATAGTTACAATAAGTGTAAATCAATTGTAAAATAATTATCTAATTATGTTGATCAGCTCGAAGCTGAAATTTAACAACTAGAAGAATTTGTAAAAGTGTAGTTTAAAATATTTGAAAGAACTGATGATGTAGTGGATCTGAAGGTGAGAATTGAAGAGTAGGAAAAGGTCATCAATGAACTCACCACTAGACTGGAAGAAAATACCAAGACTACTGAGGGTCTTAAATAGTATGTTTTTACTCATATAAGTAAACATGAGAGTGAGTCAATTTCAAAATAATCAATGAAGAAAATACAGTTTGGAAGGTTCTCAGATGCTGAGCTGTTGGAGAGATCAAAATTTGGTTCTAATGGAGTTGAAAATATTTTGAATTATCAAAGACCCACTTGCATGGAAAATAGTGGAATCGGTTGTGAGGCTGAATCGTCAAATGTTGCAAATAAAGGTGACCAAAATAAAGGAAATCTGAAAGAGGGTGATGTTGAAAAATTACCTGAAGTGATGAAAAAGAAAACTCCAATTCAATATGAAAAAAGAACAGAAGACTATCCTAGATCCTCCAAGAATAAGAGGTAGTCAAACTACTATCCAATAGAAGAATGAATGAGGATAAACAAAAGTGAGAAGAAATGTCCTCTCAAGAAGTGTCAGTTCTGTGGATATCTAGGCTGTAGCATGTCTTATTGCAAGAGGAAAGAATATATTTGACTAGATAAGAGATGGGAGTTCAAAAAAGGATAAAAAATTAATATCCTAATTCTTTTTGAAGAAAAAAATTCTATGGATATTGTTTTTTTTATTCTAACTTTGGTCATAAGGCCATTGATTGCTGGCCGAGGAGGGACATCGACCCCTCATACCGGATTCCAAGACAAGTCAAAGTTTGTCAAAAAGATAGTTTTTTCCATACAAATAATTTTTATCTTTTGTAAGAATATTTCAACTATAAAGAACCCATGTACATAGAATTGGGAATTGAAAGTCCATCAGTGTCTTACACTCAGTCCAATGTCTCATGAAAAGAAAAGAAGAAAATTGAGAAATCCAATCTTGCAGAGGTATCCCTCAAATCTATAAAAAAACAAAAGCACCTATATTCTAGGTAGTGGTTGTTCATATCATATGACATGCAATGAAGAACTATTAATGAATTTCAGGAGGAGGGTTGATGGAACATTACGATTTGGTAATGATGGAGCTCTGAAAATCAAAGGCAGTGGAAGTACTGAATAAGCTAATAGAGAGCTAAATAAAACTGAAGTCCTTTATGTGGATGGTCTAAGTCATAATATCCCCAGTGTGAGTCAACTCTGTGACTCATGACTTATAATTACTTTTTATCAAAAATGCTACACTATCAAGGGAAATATAGGAAATTCAGTTATGAAGGAATGAAAAACAGAAGGAAACCTATATCAGGTTGATAGTAAAGAAAACATTTGCTACATGACTATTTAGGTAGAAAATAACCTTTGACATCGTATATTGGGGCACATCAATCAAAAATACATGGAGAAAATATCAAAATTAAATATTGTCATAGAAATTCCCAACCTGAAGCGTGAACGTGAAAAGTCTTGTGATGCTTGCATTCAGGGGAAGTTGGTCTGCAGTTCATATAATCCAAAGAAGAAAAGGGAATCTGATCTTCTTGATCTCCTTCAAACAAATGTATGTGGACCGATAAATGTTGTTAGAACTCATCGAGAAAGGTGTTTCGTTCTTTTCATAGATTATTACAGTATAATGGAATGTGTAATGGTTATACACAGGAAATGACAAGTGCTTGATTGCATGAAAACATATCGTCGAATCGCCGAGAATGATACTAGATGAAAAATCAAAGTGATGTGATCTAATAATGGAAGGGAATACACATCCATTGAATTTGAAAATTACCCAGAGAAGCATGGAATACAACATGGGGTAGTTGTAGTGAGAACTCCACAACAAAATGGAGTTGTTGAGCATAGGAATCAACAAGTGAACAACATGGAAAGAACTATGTTGATTGAGAGTCATATCCCATAAAATTAATGGAAAGATATCATTCAAGATGCAGTGTATATTCAAAATCAAATAGGGATTTATATGGGTGAGACAAATAAACCATATGAATTGTGGAATAGAAGGAAGACCTCTCTAAAATACTTTCTTCTTTTTGGAAGTAATTGTTTCATCAGAAATAAAGAAGGAAATCAAGAGAAGTATGGTGACAATGCAGATGAAGGAATTTTCCTTGGATATTCAATGAACAGCAAAGCCTAAAAGTGTTTCAACAAGTGATTAGGATGGATTTTGGAAAGAAGTGATGTTAAGATCATTGGAGAGAAACCCACAAATTCTTCAAAGATTTCATATGATGATGTGATAGAAAGTGAGGAAGAAAGTGAATGCAGAGTAAATAAAAATATAGAAATAGAGGAAGGTGTAAAAACACTCAGGATTCACTTCATGAATTTGACTCAGATGAAGAATATGAAGAGGAAACCATCGCTGGAGAGAATGGGAATTAACCTCACAAGAGAATTCAAATAGCTAATATTGATCCATCTAACATAATTGGGGACATGAGTGAACCCACAGAAACAAGGAGGATGAGTAATAACACACAATCTATATTTCTGTCAGTTGTGGAACCATCCTCTTTTGAAGAAGCTACTAAGGATAAATCATTGGTGAAATCCATTAATAAAGAGTTAGATCAGATTGAAAAGAATCAGACATGGGATCTAGTTAAGAGACCCAACGATCACAATGTGATTAGTACAAAATGGATCTTCGAGAAAAAATTTGATGAGCATAGAAGTGTTATTAGAAACAAAGCACAAATGGTAAAGGATACTCCTAGATTGAAGGTGTTGATGTTGAAGAACCTTTTCTCTAGTGGACAGATTGGAGTTAATCAGGCTTTTTCTTTCCATGGAACTCCAATGAGGATATAAAGTATATAAAATGGATGTCAAGACAATATTATTGAATGGTGTTCTTGAAGAAGAAGTCTACATTGAACAACCAGTGTATTTTCTTCTTGATGTTGATGAAATAAGGGTTTTCAAACTAAAGAGACATCTCTATGGATTGAAACAGGCACCACAGGCATGGTACTCCCGGCTGGATTCTTATCTCAATAAGATAGAATTAAAAAAGGAGGAGTAGATCACAGTATCTATGTGTATAATTCTAAAAAATATCATTTCATGGTTCTAGTTTACATTGATGACATTATATTTGGTTATAACAGGAATAAATCAGTATATGAATTCACCAATAACATGAAATCATAATTTGAAATGTTTATGTTTGGGGAGCTCACATATTTCTTAGGGCTACAGGTGATTCGAAAGAAATATTATATGTTCATTTCTCAAGAAAATTATGCTAGAGAGCTTATGAATAAATTTAATATGCATGACTCAAAACCAATGTCAACTCCAATTTCAATTGGAACCAAACTTGGAAGTAATAAGGATGGGACCTCTGTAGATCCCACAATGTACAGAAGGATCATTGTGATACTATTGTACCTGATAGCAACACGGCCAGAAATTTTCTATGAAACATGCTTAGCAGCCCGCTTTTAGAGTAATTCAAGGGAAGAACATATGGCGGCAGTAAAAAGAATAATGAGGTATATTCAAGGTACTCACAATTGTGGATTATACTTTCTGTAGGAAGGGACAGTGAATTATCATCATTTTTTTATGCTGACTGGGATGGAGATGTAGTTGAAAGAAAGTCCACCAGTGGAGAAGTGTTCTATATTGGGCATAAATGTTTTTCCTGGTTGAGAAAGAAACAAGAAAGTACTTCTCTTAGTACTACTGAAGCTAAGTATATCCCCGCTACAAAGTCTTGCACTCAACTACTATAGATAAAGCTACAACTGGCAGATATTAGTGATGAGGTGAAACAACCAATGGTGATTTAATGTGATAACAAGAGAACAATTAATCTTACGAATAATTATGTTCATCATTCTCATAAAAAACATATTGAAATCAAATATCAATTTATCAAGGAAAAAGTTGACCAAGGATTGACTAGAATGAACCATGTGGGAACTAATGAGCAAGTGGTTGATATTCTGACCAAGCCACTATCAGCTGCTGCATTAGAGAAACATCAGTTGAACCTCAGTGTTCAGCCACCTCCTAGTGCATAAGGAGGTTACAATTTTCCTCTATCCATAGTTTTTTAACTATTTTAATCTTTTTTGTAGAATTGTTTCGGGTTTATGGGGGAGATACGATCTAGGGGGTATGTTCTTTTTTCTACAATGGATGATTATTCGTCTATGGGTTTATGAAAACCCTTCTTTTTACTACATACATAGCATAATTTATTACATAAAACCTTCGTTTGATACAACATATAATATCGAGAGGTATAGTGTCTTTTGGACTTAGTAAAATTACATAACAACTTAAAACATAAAATGCAAAATCTTATTGAAAACTTTCTTTACATGACCACTACATTCCCTTGTACTTAGCATTGCATGGGATAACCTAAGAACATGCATATGAAAAGGCTGAGATATAAAGCCCAGTAAGGGAGTAAAAAAGTCATAACATGAATATTACAATACATTTTAGTCAATATGCATATCAATGGAGCGCAAGAGAAACAAAAACATAAAGGCATGATATAGCATGATTATCATAACATGGAAATGTGGAAACAACACTTAACATGGTATTAACATGAGCCACGTCTCATTGCACATGGATCATGAGTAAACCATCATTGCACTTGAAGTATCAGAAGTAAAACCTCATTGCACTTGACGTATCATGATACTAATCCTTACCCAATACGTTGGAGCACTATCAGGGTGCACCCTTCTTAAACATTTCATTTCATGCATAAGTGTGCCACATAGATCATATAACAATGAATCAATCAACATCATAATTTATTCCATGATTAAGGAATTTGTAATAAATACATGAAATTACCATTCAATATCTATATGTTTATAAAGGTTAATACCCTTGATAGAGACATTGGTATGGTATTCACCACACAATAATCTTGGCTTGAAAAAACGCGGTGCAATTTCAGCAGCATAACGGAGTGACATATGAATTAAAAGAAATCGTTGATGATGGAGAAATGGGTGTCTAATAATATTTACATGAAATGGAATGTAATGGGGGTAATATAGATACATTTCCCAACAAATTTAATTGAATTTATATATGTAATACAAAATAATTGCTTGAATTTAAATAAGGAGAGAGAAATTCCTTATGGAATTTCAACATGGTAACTGGTGTACATGGGAGGCATTAATGAGAGATAAAGGGGATCTCTCATTATTCAAACATGAATAGAAAAGTATGGGAGAGGTTTGAAATCATACCCCAATATTCATAATTGAAAATTAAATGGCATAACAATATAAGGAAACTTGGACATGAATAAGGAAAGTGAGAATCCCTTACTTGGAAGTGTGATCCCAAAGGCTTGGGAGGGGATTGAGAGAGATTTATTGGGAGATTAAGGCACCTTGGGATGATTATATAGAGAGTAGGGTAGAGTTTTGAATAACATCAAAGGCTTTGAGTGAAGAGGAAGTGGGAGCTTGGGTGGATTTATATAGGAAAGGAGAGGGAATTCTTTATTATTTATATTTGGGACACCACACATTAAACTAATCAAAACCAAATCCAGACCATGGTTTTTTCCCATGGTTTTTTTCAAAGGGGATTGTAAAACAATATTCTATAAGTTAAATGGATTAAAGTCTTAAAATATTAGGGTTTCTTATGTGGAGGTGAGTCACACTCTCAAGGAAATCAATTTAAAATGCTAAAATGTCTAATAAGTCTTGAAGGGTCCACTAAAGCTTTGTAAAATAAATCAAACAAACCTAAAATCACATTATTTTAATGGTAAAACATATATTGTCCGAACATAATGTTTATAGTATTTTATTACATCACTATTGGGTCATTATAATGTCATAATACACATTATATATTTAAATGGTATTTAATTTTTACCCAAAAATTCGACTTTCTTAGAAAATTATGAAAAATTCACCATTGGGTAATTTAAATGTCCTGATTCTAAAAATAATATCCATTTTATCCAAATAATTATCTATATATGTGAATTTTCACTTTTAAAATAAAAATGGATATTTATCAAAAATTCATGGGTTTTGACACAAATATCTTTCAAACCTTAACAAAAATTACAATTGTATTCAAAAAAATTATATGATAATTCATACTTAATAAAAAGAAATTTAATAATAATAATATTTTAATGAAATATTATTTAATTCAAAAATCCATTAATCTATAAAAATAGATTCCTTAGTTGAACATTAACAAAAAATACTATTTGTGCTTTAAAACTATTTACAACGTAACAATAATAGAATGAAGGTATATTCATTATTATATACAAAAATAATGAACATAATCATAGTGCTAAGGTCTTGTTACATAACCCCTTATAACACTCGCATAATACCTTTGGGTAAGGTGCACGATGGTGACAGACTCTTGGGGTGGCTCAGATAACATCGCTCGGGTAGTAATCTTTATCAACTTCCACTTCTCTCGTAGGCAGTTTTGTTCAAGATTTACATGTTGAAGATCGTCTTGGGATTTTTCAAGACCGAATCCCAATGATTCCACCTCCTATACGAGCTCTGAAAAATGGGCTTCATATGGAAAAAGTCTACTGGATGAGGCCATCACTTCCTTTGTCCGAGTAAATTGGACTTGTTAAATCCCAATATTTATACTAATCATGTGATCACTATTCAACATCTATATTATCAATGGTCACAATTCATAATGGTATTTTAAAAATCCAAAAACATAAAACCAATGAAGTGCATATTTTATATAACCATTTTACATAACAAGAAATTTAATCATATCATGAGGAATTTTCAATAATTAAAGTTTGGGTCATTACAATCTTACCCCCTTAAGAAATTTCTCCCTTGAAATTTAATTTTCCCACACTAAAATAGATGTGGATAACTTTTCTTCATCGCTTCTTCCTGTTCCCATGTCGCTTCATCAAACTTGTGGTTTTGCCACAACACCTTGACGTGGGGCACTGTATTATTTCATAGAACTTTATCTCTACGATCTAAGATCTTCACTAGTTTCTCCTCATAAGAAAGATCATCCACTAATTGTACTACCTATGAGGAGAGTACATGTTAAGGTTCTGGTATGTACTTCCTTTAGAGGGATACATGAAATACATCATGTACTTTGGCCATGGTGGGTGGAAGTACTAGTCGATAGGCCATATCCCCAACATGGTCAAAAATCTCGAAGGGGAATATGTACCTAGGACTTAACTTCCCTTTCTTTCCAAACCTCAGGATCTTCTTCCATGGAGATATACATAGAAATACCATGTCTCCAACTTTTAATTCTAGGTCTCATCGACGGTTGTCTTCATAACTCTTCTTTCAAATTTTGGTTGCCTTGATATGTTGTTGAATGGTTTTCACCTTCTCCATCATTTCTTCAACCATTTCAGGTCCTAGCAGCTTACGCTCACTGATTTCATCGCAAAACACTAGTGTTCTACACATTTTCTTATAAAGGGCTTCATATGGTTCCATTCAGATGCTCGATTGGAAATTGTTATTGTAGGAGAATTCAACCAGTGGAAGATGTTGGTCCCATCCTCCTTTAAAGTTCATAGAATATTATATTAACATATCTTCCAGTGTTTAAATAGTTCACTTAGATTGGCCATCAGTTTGAGGATGATTGACCATACTGAAGTTCAGTTCAATGCTTAATGCATGTTAGAGACTTTTCCAAAACATTGAGGTGAATCTCAGATCATGGTCGGATACAATAGATAGTGGTATTCCATGAAGTCTTACCACATATTTGATGTAAACCCATGCAAGTTAATCTAATGAGAAGTTCTCTCGAATCGCGATAATGTGATATGTCTTCGTAAGATGATCCACAATAACCCATATAGCATTATTACCTCTGGATTTCTTGGGAATTCTAGTGACAAAGTACATGGTAATATTGTCCCACTTCCATGTTGGTTTGGGTAGTGGTTGCATCATCCCCTAAGAATTTTTCCTCTCAACCTTCACTTACTGACATACCAGGCACATTGATGTATATTCATCAATCTTCCTTTTCATATTGTCCCACCAAAATTTTTCTCAGAGATCTCGATACATATTTGTGATCCCTGGTTGAATAGATAAGGTTGGGCTTTGTATGTCATTCTGAAGCTCTTTCTTTATCTCTGGATTAGATGGTACACATAATCGTGACCCAAAAATCACAATTCCATCCTTTTCAACCATGAACTCTAAGGATTTCAAATTTTTGATAGCTTCCACCTTTTTCAGAATTTTTGCATCCTTTATTTTTGAATCCTTTATTTTCTCCAAGAGGTGTGGTTGAGCAATAATTTGAGAAAGGATTGATGAATTTCCTCCGTTAATGATTCCCATGTCCATACTATGCAAATCTAATAAGATTGGATCCTTCTCGATTCTCAATAATAACAAAATCATTGCATCCTTTCTATTTAGATCATTTTCCACCTTGTTCTCTTTCCCAGAGTGGTAATGGATTGAGTAGTCAAAATCTTTGATGAGTTCTATCCATATTCATTGGTGCATATTAAGCTCTTCTGTGTGAATATATATTTGAGGCTCTTGTGATCAGTATATATCTCACACTTCTCCCCATAGACATAATGCTGCCATATTTTCAATGCAAAGATCATAGACACCATCTCCAAATCATGTGTGGGATAGTTTTGCTCATGGATTTTCAGATGCCTTGAGGCGTAAGCTATCACTTTATCATTCTGCATCAAAACCCAACCCATGCCCTTTTTCGACACATCACTAAATACCACAAAATGTTCTCCACTTTGGGGTAATGTGATCACAGGCACAGTGATAAGACTCCTTTTCAACTCCCTGAATCTCTCTTCATATTCATCAATCCAAGAAAAATTTACTCCCTCCCAAGTTATCTTGGTAAGAGGGTTGGAAAATCCTGAGAAATTTCCCAAAAATCGTCGATAATATCCAGCTAACCCCAAGAAGCTACTGATATTCGTTACTTATGTTGGCCTCATATCATCCCTCAATTATAAATATCTTGAAGGGATCCACTGATATCCCATTTCTTGTGATGATATGTCCTATGAATGAGACCTCCTTTAACCATAACTCACACTTGTTGTACTTTTAATGGAGCTTATCCTTTCGCAAGGTCTCTAGTACATTTCTTAGATTCTCCTCATGATCCTAATTTTTTTCGAGTATATTAGAATATCATCTATAAAGACTACCAAAAATTTGTCAAGGTAATCTCTAAAGAATCTATTCATCAGGTCCATGAAGATTTCTGAAGCATTAGTGAGTTCAAAATGCATTAATATGAATTCATAGTGCATGTACCTTGTATGAAAAGAAGTCCCAGGGATATATTCCTTCTTCACCCTTACTTGATAATATCCTAACCACAAATATACCTTGTAGAAGTATTGTTCTCTAAGTAGTTTATCGAACAAGTAATAAATTCGTGGAAGAGGATAATTTTTCTTTATTGTAATTTTTTTGAGCTCACGATAATCAATTCCAAGGTTTATTGACCTATCCTTCTTCTTGATGAAGAGGATTAGTGTGCCCCATGGTGAATCACTTGGACGTATAAACCCTTTATCCATATTCTCTTGTAGTTGTTTCTTCAGCTCCTCAAGCTCCAAAATATCCATTATATATAGATTCTTGGATATTGGCAACGCCCCGAGTATAAGGTCAATTGATAATTCAACATCTCTTCTAGGAGGGAGACCAGACAATTCCTCAGGAAACACTTCAGAAAATTCCCTCACAATAGGCCTGTCTTCAAGGATGGTTACTCCCTTGGACTCAATCAACTGAGCTAGATATTTATGCTCATAGGGCCATAATATCCATGCTTGGGATTATGGAACTAAAGAATATTCATCCGCCTCCTTTCACTTGTACAAAATCAGGCGTCGATTCTCCACATGGGGATTGATTTCCCTCTCACAACAATTTATGTTTTCTCAATATAGGGAAAGCCAATCCAGGCCATGAATTGCATCAAATTCCACCAGAGGGAGTGTGAATAGGTTCACCGAGAAGTTCAATCCACAAATTATGATAGGGGAGGAGTTATATTCATGGGATGAAATGATTTCCCCCATTTTCCTTACTCACTGACATCTTCACTCCCATGATTTTTTGTGGTGTTGGGATTGTTCTACTAAACTTTTTGGATATAAAAGATTGCGTAGAACTAGAATCAAAAAGTAAGTTTTCTATTCTTGAATGAATAACTATCGTACCTATCACCACTTCATTTTTGGGGTTCGCTTTGGTGATAGTGATGGAAAAAGCTTGCCCTTGCTGCCTTGGAGATTGTTGTTTGCCTCAAAAAACTCTTGGCTTAGGGAACTGATTTTCAAGGTGCTCTGGTTCTTTGTAGTTGAAGGAATGAACAATGCATTGAGAGTCGAACGGAGCATTCATCCCCTCTATAACAACCGCTGGTTTTTATTGTTAGAAGTTAACGGCAAGGTGCCCTTATCTTCCATACCTAAAGCATTTCCACATCCCATTTAGGAAATTTCTGGGATGCATATTTCCACACCTTTGCCAAGTGGGGAGCTAGATTATCTTAGCACTGTTGGATTTATCCATCGAACTACAAGAATTTAAGTCCACCTTACACTTCTTATCCCCATGATACCCTTAAGATTCACCGATCTCCATTTTTACCTTGAGAGAACATCAGAAAATTTCCTCATAGTCGTCGAAGTCACGGATCACCAGGTCTTTCCGTAGGCTAGGTTTCGGCCCACCAAAGAAGTGGTCAGCCTTGAATTTGGGGGTAATGACAAAGACAAAGGAATATTGTTCAAACCTTGTGATGTTTTCCTCATATGATCTGATGGATTCATTGTATTTTTTCTTGAGTTTAAGGAAATCCATTTCCATCTTAAGCTGGAGGGTGTGAGGAAAATATTTATCGAAAAACATTTTCTAAAAATCCTTCCATACCAACTCCTCGATCTCCTCCTCAGGCTTCATATCTTTTATAAATCTACACCATTGATTGACTTCACCCTCCATATAATAAGAATCAAGAGAACCTTCTCTTGTTTGGAACATTGAAGGATGGATAAGATCTTTTTAATGGAGTTGATCCATTGTTCGGTGATTGAGGGATTAGATGATCCATTAAAATTTGGAGGCCTTTGTCTCATTAAGCTCTCCATAGTGACTTGTTATTTCTTAGAGGGGTTTGAACATTCCTCTTGACCCATGTTTCTAATCCAATATTGAGTTAACTAAGAGATTATCATGACAAAGTCTGTGATTCCTGCTCCCATCAGATTGGGAATCTCATTAGAAAAGTCATAACATTGATCTTCACATCAATTGTTAGCCTGAGTCCTCCTATTACTTTCCATTGGCTGGAATAAAAGGAAATTTAGGGGTAACACATAAGGGGTAATCTAAGGACCGAACAGATGAATTATAAATAGCTTTTATTTCCTTAACTTATGAATCTATTGGATTCAATCTATGTTATCCATGATCTACTTTCTAACATATATTCTTAGAGGCATTTTTTTATTCCCTTAATAATGGTTCATACTAAGCTTGTGAATTTACAAAGAATATCCCCTGAGATTTTCATAACCAAGAGTGCATCAAGGCTCGTTGTCGTGTACCATGATACCCTGGGTCAAGCCTGAAACTCCTTTTCTGAGTTTTCACTCCTAGGTACATCTATAACATCACCGCCTCTACCTGTTAGTATCTAGAAAGATATGTATTTTCTTGATAAACCACTTAATAAATACTCATAAAAATTTAGGGATGCTTTTATTATACATAGTCTTGTCTCTAGGGCTTAACTATAGTTTTCTAACACAAATCCCATAAATAACTAAACCTCCCTCTAATACCAACTATGAAAACCCTTATTTTTATTACACTTAACATAATTTATTACATAAAACCTTCACTTGATACACCATAGAAGATAGATAGGTCTAGTGTCTTTGGGGCTTTGTAATATTAAATAAAAACTTAAAACATAAAATGCAATATCTTATTGAAAAATCCTTTACACGACCACTACATTCCCTCGTACTTAGCATTGCATGGGATAACCTAAGGACATGCATAAGAAAAGGGTGACCTATAAATCCCAGTGAGGGAGTAAAAAAATCATAACATGAATATTAAAATACATGTTAATAAATAGGAATATCAATGGAGTGCAATAAAAACATAAATATTAAGGCATGATATAGCATGATTATCATAACATGGAAATGTGGAAACAAAACTTAACATGGTATTAGCATGAGCCAAGTCTCATTGAACATAGATCATTAGTAAACCCTCATCTCACTTGAATTATCATGAGTAAACCCTAATTTCACTTTACAACCATGATACTAATCTTTACCCAAGGCATTGGAGCGCCATTAGGGCACACCCTTCTTAAACAATTCATTTTAAGCATAAGTGTGCCACATGGATCATATAACATGGAATAAATCAACATCATAAGTTATTAAATGAATAATTAATGTGAAATAAATACATTAAAGTTCATTTCAATATTTATATTTTCATAAAGTTGAATACCCTTGATAGAGACTTGGGTATGATATTCACTATACACTGATCTTGGCTTGAAAAAACACGGCACAATTTCGGCAGCATATCGACATGACATAAGAATTCAAAAAAATGGTTGATGGTAGATAAATGGGTGTCTCATAATATTTACATTAAATGGAAAGTAATGGGTTCATATAGATACATTTCCCAACAAATTTAATTGAATTTAGATACATAATACCAAATAATTTCATTAATGTAAATGAGGAGAGAGAAATTCCTTACGGAATTTCGGCATGGTAACGGGTGTACATGAGAGGAATTAATGAGAGATAAAGGGGATATGTAATTATTCAAACATGAAGATGGATGTATGGGGTAGTTCTAAAATCATACCCCCAATATTTATAATTGAAAATAAAAAGGCATAATAGTATAAGGAAACTTGGACATAAATAAGGAAAGTGAGAATCTCTTACTTTGAAGTGTGATCCCAATGGCTTGGGAGGGGCTTGAGAGAGACTTCTTGGGATCTTGGGGTGCCTTGGAAAGATTATAGAGATAGGAGGGAAGAGGTTGGGCTAACTCCAAAGTCTTTTAGTGAAGAATATGTGGGAGATTGGGTGGGTTTATATAGGAAATGAGAGGGAATTCTTTATTATTTAGGTTTGGGACACAACACATTAAACTAATCAAAACCACAAAACAGCCCATGGTTTTTGCCCATGGTTTTTTCCCATGGTTTTTTCAAAAGGGGAGTGGAAAAAAGTATTTTATAAGTACAATGTACTAAATTCTTAAAATAATAGGGTTTCTTTTGTGTAGGTGAGCCATGCTCTCAAGGAAATCAATTTAAAAAGCTAAAATGTTTTTTAAGTCGTGAAGGGTTCACTAAATATTTGTAAAATAAATCAAACAAACCTAAAATCACATTATTTTAATTTTAAAACATATATTGGCCGAACATAATGTTTATAGTATTTTATTTGATCATTATTGGGTCATTATGATGTCCTAAAACACATTATATACTTAAACGGTATTTAATTTTTACCCCAAAATTCGACAGTCTCAAAAAATTATGAAAAATTAACCATTGGATAATTTTGATGTCCTGATTATAAAAATAATATTCATTTTATCCAAATAATTTTCTAAATATGTGAATCTTAACTTTTAAAATAAAAACTGACATTTATCGAAAATTCATCCATTTTGACAAAAATAGATTTCAATCCATAATAAAAATTTCAATTGTATTCATAAAAACTATATGATAATTTGTACTTAATAAAAAGTAATTTAATAATAATAATATTTTTAAAAATAATATTTCATTCAAAAATCCATTAATTTATCAAAATAGATTCCTTAGTTGATCATTAACAAAAAAATACTATTTTTTCTTTAAAAACTATTTACAACGTAACAATAATAAAATGAATGTATATTATTTATTATATAAAAAAATAATGCACATAATAATAGTGTTAAGGTATTGTTACATAACCCCTTATAACACCCACATAAGACCTTAGGGGAAGGTGTGTGATAGTGACAGACTCTTGGGGTGGCTCTGATAACATCCCTCGGGTGGTAATCTCTATCAACTTCCACTTCTCCTGTAGGTGATTTTGTTCGAGCTTAGTATGTTGAAGAATGGATTGGGATTGGTCATGAGAGAATCCCAATGACACCAACTCCTTTATGAGCTCCAAAAAATGGGCTTCATATGGGGAATGTCTACTGGATGAGGCCATCTCTTCCTTTGTCTTAGTAAATTGGATTTGTTAAAGCCCTGTATTATTACTAATAATGTGATCACTGTTCAATGGCTATATTAGAGATGGTCACAATTCTTAACTGTATTTTAAAAATTCATAAACATAAAACCAATTAAGTGCATATTTTATATAACCATTTTTCATAATAAAACATTTATTCAGATCAAGAGGAATTTTTATTAATGAATGTTTGGGTCGTTACAGGGTTTATTACAAATGGGGGAGAAATGGATAGAATTTTTCTCTCTAGATGAGAGAAGACAGAGAGAATCATGGCTGAATATGGAGAGAATAGTGGGAGAGAATAGTTAAGGGAGAAAACTTTTTAGTGTTATGAGAAAACATTCCAGTTTTATGAAGAAATAGTTAGAGCTTTCATTTAAACTCATGAGAACACAATTAATGTCTTCACTCTTGTTTTCTACCCTGAGAATTTCTCACATAAACTTAGAGTGTTGGTTTAGTTGATTCTTGTATTTCAGGTTTTCTTGTGGCTGGTGCTCTATTGAATTTATCGGGTGATTTCCAACAAACCCAAAGGGGAGATTGTTGGAACCAAGGTTGTTCTTTTCTTGAAAAGAAGTTCATTTTGTGTTTGTTGTCAATCTAATTTGGGTTGATCATTGTTCTAGTTTCTTATTATCAACCCTTTCATGGAAGATCAGGGATATTACAAGGAAAGGGGTCATACATTTTGATCCAAAAGTAGTATTGAATGTGGCATAGTTCTCCAGTGTATTCCAAATTTTTGGGGACAAAAATCAGAAAATGGAGAAATGTGTTTTTGGAAAAAGAAGGTGCATGAAAGATTTGAAGTGTGAAAAAAATATTCGTTCTTGTGCACAAGATTGAAGGTATTTTTAGAACTTGCATGCAAGACATGTTTCATGATCAAAATGTCAAAAAATGGAAAATTCATGGATTTCTTATAAGATGATGTTGCAAGAAAGGGTTTGTGCGCCCAATGGGATCTAAAAAGGGGTTTTGCACGCTCATGAAGAATCTTGTGGACACCAAAAAAGATGTATCAGGATCTTGCGCACAAGGTTATCAAGGGCCTATAAATATGTGGCTACCCCCAAGGAAGACTTAAGAATATTCCAACGAAAATTAGGTTAATCAACTGCGTGAAAGATTTGTGTGAGAAAGATTTGAAGAGAGTCAATCTTGTGCACAAGGTGTTACTTTAGTCTAAAAAGACCAAGTGAACCATTCAGTATAGTTTCACAGAAGATTAGGGTTTTGTGGAAAGTTGGTGTTCCGCAAAATTCATCTTTCACAATAATTCCCAAATCTTGTGCGCAAGTTGGGGTATTTTGGGAAAGTGTGCTGTTATGCATCTAAAAACTATTGAACATCTGGTGTGTATGATCAGTGATTTTATGTACATAAATCCAAGACTTCGATGCAAGTTTTGACTCATTCTGAATAGAGACGAAGACTTCAATGCAAATCTATTGAAGATACCTTCAAGTCGATAAACTGAGTTTGACTTCTCTCAAGGCAGTGAGCTTGGGGGAGTTGATGGAAGTGATCTGAGGGGCACAATGACCTATCCTTGAACCTTGTAAAGGCAATGTTCCTGGCACAGAATTTTTGTGAAATATATTGTAATCCTCAAACTTGTAAATATTAGTAGATTTAGGTACGACCGATGCACTGTTGGTGTATGCTCCTTGGACGTATCCCTTTACGGTGAACCAAGTAAAACTGTTGTGTCATCTCCCTACATTCATTTTTTTGATAGATTTAACAAGTTCCTACTAACATGGGAACAAGATCCACAACTTTAAAAATAAAAATTAGACACCCTGATTCACCCCTCCCCTCTCAGGGTGTTTCGGTGTCCTTCAACATCTACTATCCATTTATAATTTTTTTTTATTGGGTTGAGGGTCAATACCCCTTTAATGAACATAAACAATTTAACCTCTTTTGAGAACTTGGTAAAGATTAAACTCCTTACATGATAGAGAGGCATATATTTCTTAAATAAACATGAAAAAAAGTTCTTTCCATGGTCTCAAGTCTCTAAAGGGATGAAAAAAAAAATCAAGAAATGATCCATAGAAACCCCCCCCCCCCATCAGATAATGAAATAGTAGGATCATCCAAAGATGATGTGTTGCCTCCATGCTAAGAATTTGTTCCATTCTGGTCAATCACAATGTGGAAGAGTACCAATCTAACTGACACTGACATGTGGGGGAGGATAAGAATATAGGTGCCATGACACCTATCTCTATTTCTATCTGCCCACCTGAAAATGATTATGAGGAACTCACTTCACGGTAAACCTAATGCAACACAAAATCAGACTAAATGAACCATAAAAAAATTCAATTTAAGGGTTTTCATCCGTATATCAATATATAAGGATAGACGGTTGAATGACGAGTGTTAGCACACCCATATCTCTTTCAGGGCCCCCACCTAGTGGCACTTACAAAATATTGTACCTCCATCCAAATGCATTGAGAAAAAATACAATGCTCACAAATAAATCTTCAACCCAATAAGAAAACAATACCAAAAATCAATGTAGATTCCTACTAAAATATGCCTGAGAAAACCACTCATCCTTGAAGGCATTACTATTAGATTCGTTTGTCAAAGCCACTAACACAAATCTCCACCACTAAATCCAAACATCTCCACCATAAAAATCCATCCTCAAACCAGCATTGTTCATCCCCTTGTCGATACCTTAAGATGATAATTCCCAAGATAACAATCTTTTTTTATGTAAAGACCAATGAGATAGAACCAAGGAAGGAAGACCTAGTAGTCATGTGACTCAATCACTCAATCGAGGAAAAAGAACAGAAAGTGAGATCATATTAGAAGAGATATGCACTCACCCACTACCATTCATCACTGAAAACTCCTTAAGCAGAAAGATTTTATGTCCAGAGAACTTATAGAGCACTTGAAACCAACACTCATTCCAAATTCTAGTACCAATGTTGATCTAATCTACTAAACTCTGATCTTCCCTACCAGAATCATTCCCACTAGAACGAAGCTTTTTACACTAAATCCAATGAAGAACCATCATATATTGAACCAGATCTGTGTGAAGAGCGGTATATGAAATCATAATATCCATGGATTCCAGTATGAAGAGGTGGAGAGAGAAGAAGACAACACACCATAAGGAGGAGCTGGTTCTATGAGAAAACTTTAGTAGAAACCCTTGTGAAGTTTTATAGTGTGATTAGTCCATAATTATTATCAGAAAGGAATTTTGGAATATTAATCTATCTTATTCTTTTACATTGTATAACTTCTAGTTCTTTATAAATATATTCTTTATAAAAACAAATGGATTTAACCTTGTTTAACGAAAATTTTTCCTTCCAGTGTCCACCTAACTAACATTTCATATATAAGGAATCACTTTTCATAACAAAGTAATTATTTTGAGAATACAATTTTACATTACTAATACCAACCCCAAATATATTACTATGACGTATCATCTATCTATATATATTATCAAAAAAATTCTTACCATAAGTAAAATTTGATAGGAGTTTTTTCAGACTAAAAATTTATTATTTTAGTTTAACAACTAAATTATTGTCTTAAATATATGTGGAAGAATTAGATTTCTCTAACTCATTAGTAAGATCTAAAAAATTAGGTAAGTTTAATTTTTTTAATTTTATTTGGAATGTTTTTTCCTTTTATGTTCATAGTTTTTTACAAATTTGTTATTTTGTTTTTCTGGTATAGTATTATATTTATATACCACTTTAAAACTAGGTAAAGTCCCCTCATTTTCAGATGTAATATTTTTTAATTCATCAAAAAAGTACTTATTTATCATATGAATGGGGATAGTTTTCATTTCAAGTTAAATTTTCTAAGGATTCATCAGATACCTTATCGATGTACCATTGGTTGATCTTTGGAATATCCATATTAAAATCCATAACTTTTTTTATCACTACTATTTTCAGAATAACTCTTAGAAGAACTATCTCCTCCACTTTTACTCTAAGTTTCATAGGCTCTCAAACTTTTCTTATTTTTATTCTCATAGAATGTTCTTGAATTCCTATTTTTCTTATCATTCTTATTTAATCTACGATAGTATGGTCTGATATAATTGGGTTTCTTACATTCATTAAAAATAACTACAGAATTGTCTTTCTTATCACTTCCCCCTTTCTGATTTTTCTTATATTTGTATTAACAATATTTTTGATAAAAATATTATTCATCCACTCAATAATTTTATAAATTTCATTTTAACAATCTTTAGATGAATTGATTTCAGTTTCCACTTTTGATTTCTAATTTTTAGATGATTTAAGAGCTTTCTCAACAGATATATATTTCATAGAAACATTGGATGTAGAAGAAAATTCTACTCCATTCATCTTATTTTCATTTTATATATCTCTTTTCATCCTACCCTCATACTAAATGAGAATACCAATAATACCATCCAAACTAATATTTTTTATATTTTTATTATCATTAAGAGTTGTTATCTTATATTCTCATTCATTGGGTATAATATCAATGATTTTATCAACTTGTTTTTCATTACTAAATTATTTATCTCAAAGAGATTATAAAATATTAACAATTTTCATAAAATATTGATTCATTTGATTAATTTATTTTAACAGTAAAAAATCAAGAATCTCTACAATATTCTTTAAGAATATATCATTCTATTTAAACAAATTTGGAAGTGCTAAAGTGTGTAACTTCAAGTTTCTTCAATATATTATTTTCATTTTCATAAAACAAAATTTTATTGTAGATATTTCTAGTCATTTGTCACAAAAATTTAATTATAACTCAATAATTAATTTGATATTCCAAATTTTATTGTCTTGAAAAGTAGTAACTTCTTTATAAAGGATATGATAGCTTACAGTCAATAAGATAAAATTTTCAAAAACCATTATTTATAGAAAAGCATTTCATTTGATCTATCCAATACTCATAATCAGTACAATAGAATATTGGTGGTCTACTAGGATTTATATTTTATAATGACCTCATAGATAAACCAATATTATTATGAAACAAGGATTATATTTTTACAAAAACACATTAGTTTAATAGTTTATAAAATTAGAAACCTTATCTGATACCAAATATAGGATCAAAAGAGTTTATTTTTACTACATTAAGTGGGGTGAATTATAGTTTAAAAAATAAAACTTACAATTTGACATTCCTATTTGATGAAGTTTATCATATGAAGTTTTATTAAAAAAAATTAATCATAGTTAATTTTTTTTAAACTATATAAAACTATTCTTAAAAAATGAATATTGTAATTAGAACTTGTAAAATGAATTAATAACAAAACTCATACAAAGTATGTAATAAAAACATACAAAAACTTTTATAACAACAAATCCACACTTTATCCTTAAGTGTTAAAAATTTATTAAACCATACTCAAGGTATCACTGGTATTAAACTTACTATAAAGGTAATTATTTATTATACTAAGAAATACATATACTCAAAGATGTTACACAACCTCCATTTTCCTAGACTTATGGACCCTTGATCAATAGAAAAGAATAACCTATATCCTCCTTGAAAATTGGATACCTAAATCAAACATAATTGAACACAATGATTGCAAAACCATAAGATCATAAGGCATTTGAAAATATTAAACTAATAATATATGCCTTAAGAAAAATACACTCTAAAAGTTACAATGGAGCACACTCAAGTAAAAATACATTAAAAAAGGTTCACTAAAACTTTATATAGAAAAAGATGTAAAATATCCCTCCTAAAATTCATATTTGTTTATTATCATACTTCTAATGGTCATATTATGCATATATCAAAGTTGATTGCCCCAAAATTAAAAGAACACTTTTTTGACTTGATTTTTTAGTACATATCTTCTTATGATAGTCATTATGTTATACCCTACTATATTGTATTAAATTTATTTATATTATAATTAATATTCTTCATCCAATGGAATGCATGGAGTTATTCATCTAGTTGAATTTATAAAATTTCATCTGAAAATCATGTCTACCTCCATCTAATAAATTCTATCTGGTAGATTTTGCATAACTTCATCTGGTGAGAATTTGTTAGAATTCATCTTATAGACTTCATAAAACTATATCTAGTGAATTTTTATCCATCCATACAAGTAATAAATTACATGTCCATTTGGTAAAAATGTTTCATATAATATCCTTCATTTGGGAATATTTAATAAATTTCCAACCATTGGAAATTATATTACCTATTAGGTAAAATATTTAACATTACTATAAAAAATATTAAAAAACATGGGAAGTGTAAAAGTTATAAATTTGTAAACTTTTAAGGAAGTGGATTATGATTATCAAAAGAAAGGTTAGAAATTTTATAAAGAACTCTATAAAATCAATATAATTGAGATCAATTCCATGGTCATGATTATTAAAGATATATTTTATCTATAATTATTCATCAAGCAAGACCTTTACAAATAATTTGATTCCTGGAAGTTTCATTTATATACAAACAAAATACTCTTACACATTATGAGTTTCATCCACATGGAAAATGGTATAACCATTTCCTATCATTGGTACCAAGGAAATTTAATTTAACATATCATCATTTTTAATTTAATGTATATGAGGAATTTTCCAAATTTCATATTTATTTTTCTCATCTAAAGAGTAATTTTACATACTGGCTTGGGTACTATAATGTATTTGATTACTTAGTTGATTTTCATCTTGTAACTTCTAAATTACTCTTACATGAGATTAGATGAATCTCGAATATCAAATTCTGACTTTTACATACTGAAATAATTTTTATTTTTCATGAAACCACTCTAGAGATTTTAATATTACACACCAAATCCCCTTGACAATCCTTCTGCCTGTAACTTTTGAAATTTGACTTCTTTTTTACTCAACATCCATAAATTTAACCTAATAATTATTCCTAATTTCTAGAAGTTACTTGAAATTGTCAAAAATAATTATTTATTGTAGGCTTGATGTAATTAATTCCAAAATTATAAAATCATTTAAAACCCTTGGTTATTAATCTTGTTTCTAATAAATTCTGAATTTAGTAAAAATCTAAGAGTGAATATATTTATTGGAATAAAAGGTATATTAGGGTAAAAAATATATATAATATATAAATAATTATGGCTTGATCACTTCCCAAACATGAAAAATAACATTTCATTATGTTTATATCAGTCCCACTTCTTCTTAAGTTAAATTCTTGGTTTCATTATTGAAAAAAAATAGAATTTAGAGGAATTAAAACTTTAACAAGTGGAACATTCATCAATCCAACTTCCTAGAGATTTTCACTCCACTAATCCTTTTCACCCTTCCTTGACACTTCCTATATAAAATTATGATAGATTATATACCCCTTCTTCATCCAATTTCAGAATTTTCAAAACATTTCCATCCCCTTTTCCAACTAGTTAATATTATATTGTTTACTAGCCATGTTTGTGAAAAGCACCTATGATGAAAGAATATATAAACTAGGAATTAAATAATCTAAAGATAGTAGACATACCACAATAAAATGAGTAATAATCAGGTAATGGATACAAAACTTGAGAAGTTGTCTCTTAGGTATTGCAGACTCTTATTTAATAGATAACACACACACACATGTGCTTTATTGACATAGGGATTTTAAAGTTTAGTTACCATAAACTTGTTTTTCTAAAAATCATATAAACTATACAAGTGTCATTTTGGGAGGATTCATGAGGTTTTATTCACTCATAGTGGAAAACTTACCTAAGATAATGTTCAACATTCTATTTTCTTCATGACAAAATTTTGATCCCACTAAGTTATTTTTTCACTAAAAATCCTTTATTATTTTTTAAAAAAAGTATATATGGTTAAAACTATAGATTTTTTATTTATTTAAGTGGGGGAAATTAAATTTAAATCATATTTTAACTTTTATATCAAAGTCCATAAACACAAAAAAAACTGAAGGAAGATAGGGGAAACTATGTCTATGATAATCCCATCTTGTCTGTTCTCCCACACTTATCCTTGAAACTACCCTCAATGAAGTTCAATATATAATTATTAGTGTGATGTATACATAATATGTAAGTTTCTAGATAGGAAAAAATAAAATATAAAACCTTGTGCTATTCATTTATATGCAGCGGGGATTAGTTTAGACTACTCTATGGGTTCTTTTAAAAAACCCTCATTATACATATTACATTACTAACCATTCACCCTTAATAAATTTTTTGATTATTCTACATTGATCTAAACTAAACCAAATGGGAATTTGTTAGTCACTATGAATGGACCCATCCATTTTTAATTAATCTTACCTATCATGAGATTCATTTAAAAGGAGAACAACAACACTTCATCACTAACCTAGAGGTTCCTTATCTAAATGTTTTTTTCATTGGAAAATATTTTCCTTTCCTTGTATAGTAAATAATTATTATTAGATTATCTCCTTAGATCCTCATTCTCCACCATTTGAAACTTTTTATGTTCTATAAATTGTCTCAATTCTATGTTTTTTTACATCTCAATCGGTATTTTGTTGTAACTCTATAGAAATTTGGCAACTCTTACCATAAAATATTCTATAAGGATACATACCAAGGGGGTATTTAAGGATGTTATGTATTCCAAAAGTGAAGCATCTAGATTTTAGCTCCATTAATTTTTATTAGGATGTACTATCTTATCAATTATTATCTTTAATTTATTGTAGGATACATCATACATCCCATTTTTCTATGGGTGGTAGGAAATAGAATTCTTTTGTTATACTACATACATTTTCATGAGTGCTTCCATACTTTGGTTACAAAAATGGGTACCCTGATCACTGATTATTTCCTAATGTATCCCAAACCTAAAAAAAATATATAATCTATGAAAATATAAAAACACTCTTGAATAACCATTCCTAGAAGCTTTTGATTAAATCTATTTAGAGACATATTTTATTTCTAAAATAATATAGGTAAATCCACCAGAAATAAGAAATATCTCTATGAAATATATTCACCAAACAACAAATATTTCATAAAAAAATAAAATTATGTTGAGGAATTTATTTCCTTTTGGAAATCCCTCATGTGAATCTATAGTTTTAAAATGAATTATAAAAATTATGGGGATCTTTAAAAAAAATTAGTTTAAAATATTCCAGCATCTAACACTTTCTTAGAAGTATATTGGGGCTCAAAATGGCATCTATATACAAGTGTGTGGTAAAATTTAAAAAAAAGTTATATCTTCATATGGTATAAATATACTAATCACTTTTCACTATATATCTTCTATAAGTACAGATCATCTCATACATATTACTTTTACTCAGACTCCATCTTAAGTAATTTTTTCTTCAAAATGAAGGATGGAATCTTTAAAGTCACTAAGTAGTTAACCATGTTTTTGTACCACGACACCTTACCAGTGGTCTCATATAGATTCTCAATAGGGAGTGCATCATTAAAATATGTTTCTAGAAAAATTTAAAATTTATTTTTGTAGGGAAATATTATCATGTTGTATATAAAAAAGTTATCAAATCCTTTCTTGTCCTTAAGTTTATTGTTGAATTATTTTAAAAGAATCATTCACCTTAATTTCCATGGTTTTGAGTCAAATTTAGTTATCAAGTTTCTATGATCTATATAATCAAATTAAATTGTTATTTTACTTCCCATGAAATGTAAATGAAATTTTTTTAGTAAAAAAAACTATGAATAAAACTAATTTTTGGCGGGTATGAGGTTAATTTGAGAAAAATACAATGTTTGTAAAGAATATTCTATCACATGAGAGTATACAATATTATTTTTGATAAAACTACTCCTACTTCTTAGTTATAGGAATCATATAGAACATAATAGGTTAAATCATAGGCTAGTGTTCTAATGATAGGTTTTATTTTTAGGATATAATTGACATATTCAAAGGATTTCCTAAATCATTAATTAAACACAAAATAAAATTCCTTGTTAAGAAAATTGGTCAATGTTAAGGAAGTTTTCCTAAAGTATTTAACAACTCATCTAAAAACCCATCATATCAAATAAATAACTTAAAATTCTTTATATTGGTTGTTCATGGAGGTGTAGATATGATATCAACCTTGTTCTTTTCCAATTCAATCACTTCCTTGGAAATTATATGGGAGAGAACATTTCCCCTTTCCACTATAATGTGACATTTTTCAAAATTTAGAAACAAATTATTTTCATTGAATATTTTTTAAACTTTTTCCATATTCTTAAGAAAACTCTCAAAATATGTTCCATATGTTGTAAATTCATCAGTAAATACCTCCAATAATCTTCTAATAAGGTCTGAAAAGATTCTTACCACATAGTGTTGGGATGTATTTTGGGAATTATATAAACTAAAATCAATCCTTCAGTATAAAAACACACCATAGGTATAAGTTAATTTTGTTTTATCTTAATCTTCTAGTGAAATAGGGACCTTAATGTCACTAAATGATGCATCAAGTAAAAATGTAATGAACTTTCCCATATAATCTATCTATAATCTAATCTACAATGGGAATTGGAAAGAGGTATTTCTGAGTCACATAGTTTAGTTTTCAATAACCAATACATACCTTAAAATTGTTTTAGATCATAGTGGGTACTAATTCATTATTTTTATTTGGTACAATGGTGATTCAAATATTATTTTGTTAAAATATAGATAGTGCTCACCCACTTAACTAGGGTTGGGTTTAAACTTCTTTGAGGCCACCACATAGAATTTAATTCTCTCTCCAATGGGATATAGTGCATAAAAATAGAAGGAGTAATTCTAAGAATACCCCCTAGTGTCTATACTATATCCTTAACAATTTATTTTGAAATGGTTAACAGTTTTTTTTTTCATGATTAGGTTCCATGTTATTTGAAATTATCAGAGAAAGATTTTTATCTTCCATAAGGTAGGCATATTTCGAATTTAGTGGCAGTAGTTTTAACTCCAACTTGGGTGGTTATTACAATGATAGTGTCAACTCAGTGTTATTCATATTTACAACTTTCATTTTTAAAGGACAATAATCATTGACTGATTTATGAAACTAATAAATAAATTCTTCTTCTACCTTCTCTTCAAACTGATCATCATTCATACTTGGTTAAGGAATCAATTTATTTTCAAAAAAAAGGAATAAAAAGTTTAGGTGAATTTAGAGTTGACCATAAATATATTATCACGTTTAAAATTTTAGTGTTCTTATCTGAGAAAGAGAGCTATTAGAGTGGGAAAGAGTCAGTGGGAAAGAGTCAAAAATATATTTCTCATTTTCAGGGAATTTCATAGAGTCTATGATATTAAATTTTATAGTGTCTTTATCAAAATCCAAAGAGATGGTTCCTTTATGAATATTAATTATGTTATTTGTAGTTTTTAGGAATGTTATTCCAAATATAATTGGGTAATGAGTAATACCCATTTCCTCTTCCATGTTTAGAATATAGAAATCATCAGGTAATAATAACCCTTTCACCTTGTAGGGTCCTGAAAATTCAGAAAAGGGAAGTAAAATACTCTCAAATGTTTGGTAAAGAAGATGGATGCATGTTTGATTGAAAAATTGAGAAGAAAATTGAATAAATAAATTTTTTCAAAGGGATTTGGCCAATCTGCATACCGATTACCAGGAAAGGTTCGCGAAAGGCATAAGATGTGAACCACTAGTACGTAGAAAGCCTATGGTGCGCTGGCCCACGAGGCATTGTCCAGCGAACGAAGTGGTTCACAGTAAATTTCCACCCACGAAATGAAGACGTCGTGAATAGTTTTCACTGGTGAGAATCTGATAGAGGTACTCCCTACACACCATCCCCACAAACATTGTGTTTTTTGAATGAGTAGAAGGTGACGACGTACCTCACCTCTATAAACCTATTCTGATTGAGTCTTATACGGATCAAAATATCTCTTCATGGGATTCTGGAAATGGTGTCGCAAGCCCATATATATGCTTTTCCCCAGCACTCTATAAAAGGAAAACTAGAGAAACAAAAGAATAAAATGGGATGAAGGTGAGGGAGAGAGCTCTAGGATGGGCGTTAAGTGGATGAAGAATGTAGAAGGTGTGGAAGAAATTTCTCCTGCACCCAAAGCATTTCATGGTACTCTATCCCGCATCTGAAACAGTTCACATATTCCATCCCGCGAACTGTATGCAAAAAGGAGTTTGTGTAAGTCCTCCCCACGAACCATATTGAGAAGACCCTCTGAAGCCAACCAGTAAACATATAAAAAATATAATAAAAGTGGTTCATGTACGCCCATATGTGGAAGAAATTTTGCGGTAACCCATATACAGAAGATAGCATGTATACCCCCTATGTGGAAGACAGTTCACAGCAAGCTCCTCCATGTACCATCATACGGGGTCAACTCCTCCACGTACCATCCTAAGCGGCCAGCTCCAACGCGGCCAGGTCAGTGACATTTTCCATTGCACCCTTATATCGTCCAAACATCCATCCTTTAAATACCATGATGAGATAAATTCCTCATGCACCTCCCGAAAATCCCTATCACCTGCCTCCTATGCTAGGTTGACCCATATCTCCATGGACAATCACAACCTGAATGTTTCTTAAATGACCAAATACATATTTTCCATCCATAAAAATTTGGATCTATGGTGATTTCGGATCCTCATAAACATCCATGGCCATCAAAAGAGGGAGGTCAGTGTCCTAAGGACATGTCTACATGACTACGTACATAAAGCCCTAGTGTCTCTTCATATGTTTCCCACAAAACGGTTGTCAACCAAAGGAAAACTCTTCCTCTGGAATGTCCTTTCCCACCTCTATACGTCTCAATGGCTTCCATGCCCCATATCATTTCTCCTTATCTGAGAATCCCTAAATTTACAGTTTACACTTTTTTTACCTCTCATGTTCTAGGTATGTTAGAACATACCATCCTAATTATCCTATAGATAATCATGGGTTTCTATAATGAAGAGTCCAAAATCAATGACCTTAAACTTTGAGTTATCGTCCTACCCACATGACATTAAACTTTATGGTACTAGTCCCAGAAACATGACGTTAAACTGTGATGCCATCATCTAAGCTACATGAATTTAAACTATAGTATACTGGGAGATTTTAGATCTTCATAAACATCCCCATCCATTTGAAATAGAAAGCTAGTGTCCCGAGGAAACCTCTGCTTGTCTATTCACATCATGACCTGGTGGCTCTGCATATGTTTCCCACGAAATTGCATGTCAACAAGAGGAAAATTTGTCCATAGGAGAGTCCTTTCCTACCTCTGTATACATCAATGGCTTCCATACCTCATATCATTTCCCCTGATTCATGATCCTCTAGAATCATGGTTTGCGCGTTCCTTCCCTCTCATGCTGGAGGCATGCTGGAACATCCCATCATGATTATCCTCCAGTTAATCATCATCCAAGATATTTGAATTTAAACAGTATTATACCTCATATGATATTTTAGGGCCCTACCACTGAGGTAACTCCCCAATTTTATGAGGCAGGGTCGCATGACCTTTAATTTCATCTCCCATTAAAGGTTTTGTTGCTCCGCACCCTTGCCCACGGTCGCTTCGTCCTCTTCTTCCATATGCTCTACCTCCCCCACCAACAGGGGAGTAGGCATGTGAATTTTTGAATCTTTCACATCCTCTTGTTTCTCACAGTAAGCATGACTCACGTGGGATTAGAGGTTTGGGAGGATTACAACATCTATATGATTCTGAACTATGAGAACTCTAATTTCTAACCAAATCAAGATATGTAGGATGCCTACCAGAAGGCCCGAGCTCAAAAGGGTTCCCACCGGAAAGGTTCCACCTAATCATGTCCCATCAAATGGACAGCTCCCATGCATAATTCCCACACCATCTGAACTACATGGGTTCTGATTCCTCTCTTGAGGATACGTAGGAAGACCTCCTTGTGGGCCCAATACCAACATCAAGTCACCTTTCGTCCCCCCTGGATGATGATAAACTCCAGAGTGCCTTATTATATGTATCAAGTTAGCATCTCCTTTGTAGCGTCAAACATATGCATGCTTATGATGATCTTGAAAACCAAGGGTAGCTCATGGACACACTCTCTGGGAATGAACCAAGCATTAATGAACATATGAACACAACTTAAATCTATAAGGGAGTCCTGGAATAGGAAACAATCCTCCCCTAGATGGGTGCAGTGAGCCTGACCCCCATAATCTTGACTAATGGAGTCCTTAAGTGTCATTGGACAAATCGTCGGCCAATGAGAACCAGCCTTTGGAAATTAGGTCCATGAATCATGGATACCAGGGTCTTTGGTCATTATTGAATCTACGAATAAACCCGTTGGAGACCATCCTAGGAATTTATATCTGAGAAGGATTGATTGCATGAGTTCTTGAACCACACGCAATCGCCCACTGGGACTAATAGTTCCCGCAGGGTTATTTCAACCTTCTTTAAAGGATAATGATGTTGAACAGGTGAAAACAAGGGAATGGTAAATTTTATGAGAACCCAAATATATAGAAAAATGGATGGGTGATGATCCTCATCGTGTGATTTTTTCACCGCCCGTAAATGTTCCACCTCAGAGGCGAAACACACCCATTCTAGTATGTCCTATAAAACTCCCTCATGATAGGTTTTAGTTTAGTTGGATACTTATACCACAACTCAAGTTGGCTTCAGATCTCCCACCTACAGTAAAGAATAGATTGAATGAAATATGTAATTTATTAATGATCCTAAATAAAATATGAAATTTTTCACACCCTGACCACCAGTTTCTCTTATTTTTAATTATTTCTCAATTTTGGATCTTTTGGTCGAAGCTCGGGTTTGGGTCCTGGTTTAAATTTTTTAAGATTGGGAGTTTTTAGTGGGTTTTAAGATGGTGTGTGGGTACCACACAGTTAGCAAAAACCATTTGGTCATCCAAGGTACTTATGCGGTCACTTCTAGAATGGATATAAGCTACCACATGGCTCCCACATGGTCGATTGAGCTATGCGGATTAACCAAGCAGTTTCCTGGTGTTTAAAATAAATTAATTTAATGAAAAAATAATAAAATTAAAATTAAGAGAATATTTTAAAAATAATGATGATAATATTATTGTTATTAAAGATAAAAATTGATATTTTTATTATTAATAATATTAAAATGGTTATTGATGTTATTATAAATATTATTTTAATAATATGATTAATATTGTTTTTAGTATTAGTATTATTAATATTATAATTAATTTCTTTATTTTTTTTATTTTGAAACCCTATTTTACCTACCATTTTCCTTCTTCCTCCCCCTCTCCTATGCGACCTGCGTCACCCCACCCCCCACCCCTCTCCTACATGACCCGTAGGTGCTCCCCCTTTCCCTACACGACACCGCCCTCCTCCATCCCTCCTCTCTTCCAACTAGAAATCCCCTTTGATGGTGCCCCTCCTCCTTACACATCCCCTCTCCCACCAATGCCTCCCCTGTTGCGCATGACACCCTCCACCCCGAGCTCCCTCTATTTATCTCGATTTCAGCTGTATTTCATGGAAATTTACCTTAGAATCTTAAAGTTAAGGTCTCTAGTCCCTTTTCCTTTCTATTTCTAGCCGATTTTTAGTTCATTCATCGCTCGGTAGAGTTCATCTGAATTCCTAGGGTATGAGATGACCCAGTTTCTAGTTTTATTTCAATTTAGGGCTGCACGAAGGGTGTCTTGGGACCCATTGGTTCATGGTCCGGAAACCACCACCAAAGGATAGGAGGTTCAGGTTGATTCTCTCTAACATCGTCGATTTGGGGTAAGTTTCTAAACCCTTGAATTATTTTTCACCCCTAATTTGAGAGTGTTAAGATGTTTGTTGGTGTTGGGATTTATTTTTAGGGTGTTGAAATTTGTTTTAGTGGTGCGAATGCATATACACTCAGGTGAGAATATATGTAAATATATATATCTCCCATGTATGTGTTCCCTCATGTCTTGGGGAACACATGCATTGGGTTAAGGGTATATATATGGATGTATGTGCGGGTGAGTGGGTTACTACTTGAGTTAGAAATAATTGGCCTGGCCATCTTTTGAGGTAGGTTCTCAGTGCCTGAACCTTTAATTTTAATTTCCTGACTGATTATCAATTAAAAAGTGTGTTTTTATATTTATGTGGTATTTATATATATATTTATATTTATATATGTTCATAGGTGTTTCAGTCCATTTTTCATTCCAATGAAATATATTGATGCTTGATTTGTTTCAATTAAATTTTTAAACTTGATTCACACCTTCATAATATATGTAGTTAATTTGTTATGGTGTTTTCACGTTGATATAAATTTTTAGAAATATTCTTTGAAATGATTCTTTGATTATGCCTATGTATGTGTGCACCCATTTCGTTTGATAGAATGTTATGTGTTATTTAAATGTTAAATTCAGCATTTTTGTTATATTTCACTTTTTTGTGCTTTTGGTAAATTTATTTATTGTGCAGTCTTTGAAGGATGTGTGATTTTTTTAGATTTTAAGGCTTGAGAATTGGGTGGTGTTGTTTTAGAAAAAAATTGTGTTATTTTAAATGATTTCCAAAAGAGTTCTTATGGTTTAAAAAGAAGGTTAATTATTCCCTTATAAATTTTTGTGTTGGTTGGGTTTGGTTCCAAAGTCAATTGGTGCTTTAAAAATGGTTTTGGGGTGTTTTCATAGAGATTTTGAGAGTTTCATTCTATGATGGAACATCAATGGGTGCCCAAGGTGTAAACATTTATGTACACTCAAGTGAAGATGGCACCTCAAAGTGATGTTTTCATGAACCTTGGTTTCTCAAATGGTGTGTTGGTTCCTTTTTATGTGATTTCTAAAAATGGTTTCAAATGTGGTTTTTTTAAGATTGACTCATTTGATAATTGAGAAGCTATTTGTATTTTTGTTTGGAATAGGGCTCATTTGACAAATTTTATAATGTGTCTTGTTTTACTCAAGGTTTGGGAAGAATTTTGTAAAGGTGATGAGATTTAGAAATCTTAGGGGCCTGTTTGGATTTGTTAACATGAAAGAAGTATTATGTTGTTTTAGAAATGACTTGGAACTATTGTATGGTATCCTAGGTTTGAAATTACAAAAGTCCCGATTGGCACTTTATGTTTCATTTGGAATTGGAATTTTTTTTTTGAAAGGGTAATCCCTGATTGGCATAATGAAATGTTTTAAGATATTATTTTGAGTATTATCTGAGTGACGGCCTTGTTATAACCTTGTGTGATGGGATGTGTTTATATATATATATATATATCTGTGTGTGTGTGTGTGTGATGGGAACCTCTACATAATGGGGTTCCCTTCAAGGGTTATCGTATAGGGTGTTTGTGTTTGGGGTAGGCAAGTGTGATGATAGCAAGTAAGGTGAGTCACGCATGTGAGGGCCTCCTACCTACAAAGTATATTATTACCATGTGATTCTTATACATCTTTTATAGGATCTAACGATGGTTGTTTATCAACCCTGATTAGATGGGTTGGTACCCCCTAGATTGCAGATAAGGTGGGCGGGATGTGCCACTAGATTGGCTAGTTGATGGAGGCTGGTTGGTTAAAGACTTAGGGACTTCACCATACGTCGACAGGTGGTTCCAAACAAATTACATCTAGGTATTACTCTAGGGATGTTTAGAGAATTACAATTATTTCATAATCATATATTTATGTTTCTTTTGTTGCACTTTTGTCTTTTTTTTTCAAGGAACCTCTACTTGTTTTTCGTATTTAAAACACTTTTATCAGAACTAGTTGAATTTTAAAGTGATTTATGGAAATGAATTTTATGCCTTGAAAATTATTTTGGAAAAATGGAAATAGAAAGGGGTTATTCCTGAAATTATAATATTGTTACTTGTTTCGGTAAAAGAAATAAACCCTTATTTTTATATATCCTATTTTCAAACTTGAAAGAAAATGGATTTCACTTTAAAGGTTGTCCATTAAACATGGTTTGTATTTGGATTTACTACTGAGCATTTCAGTTCTCAAGAAAACTCTAGATTTTTAGTTTTAGGTTCTTCTAGTTCTGGATCACTCTCAGAGCGAACAAGGTTCTAAGTTTGTTGGTGAACTATGAGGTCACTCGGTGGTATGTATAGTTTTATTTTCTTTCTTCTACTAGTTTTCATTTTTATCTTCAGAAATTATCTATTTTTTTGTCTTCTTAGTTTGTTCCAAATCATTACCAACTTATTTACTTTGATATATGTCACTAGTTTCCAACCTATGGGGGTCAGGAACACCCTTTGGGCCATCTCACAGACTAGATCGGTTGACCAGTTCAGGGTCAAGCCGGGTTGGTTCATGACAAAATGGTATTAGAGGAGTCCCTTGACATTTTAGGTGTCTAGTAGATGGAGATTAGGACTCTTGGAACTTAGGAGGTAGGTGTGGGAAGATTTTTGTGAACTCTTGCTCACACTAATTCTTGAGTCACAAGGGGTAGTCCAAGATTTGAGTCTTCTGCTTTTATATTGGATTAAGAGATAGAAATGAAGGTGATCCGATGTTACATGGTGATCTCACATGGAGTAGTGACCCATGTGATTTCCAAGTGACCAATTGAATTTCTTCTTAGTGTTTTTGCTTACTGGGGGCATGTCTCACTACAACATCACCAAGTTGGGCATAAACACTACTTCCTCTCTATGGTAGTTTGGGGTAAGTTGTGCTTTATTTTTTTTTTGTCAGTGTAAGTGTGTTTTTCAAAATTTAAAGGGTTTTGGAAATGAAAATGTTTTCTTTAAAATGGATTTAAATATGTAAAGTATGTTTTAATGAAAAAAATGTTTGATTTGAAAATTTGGTAGCTCATTGGATTCTATAATGAAATGGTTTGGGTGAAACCTTGGGTACTCTTTAGGAATGTTTTCACATGTGAGGGTGTGTATGGAATGTGTGTGTTGGCACATATGGATAGAGGCAGATGAACACATGTGCAATAGTTCCTGAGATTACTTAGGTGTGTATTTAATATTAAAATATTCTCTTGGTTTTCCCTAAGAAAATTTGGAAGAGGAAATGATTTTTCAAATTGAATTAGGCATAAAAAGTGGCTTTGGGTATTTGGAATGTGGCCTTGAAAGATGGTGGTTTTGAAATTTAAAATGAAAAGGGGATTTTGAGAAGGGAATTTTTTGTTATGCTTTTATGTGTTTGACTTATCAGACTGTTTTTTTGGATTGATATATTCTTCTAGATTATTTTTCGGATTGATGTTGGATTTGTTTTTATGTTTGCCATGTTTTTTAGAAAATGTCACTTAGAAAGGTTCCCAAAGATTCTGATAAGTTATGCCCAGTTTCGATTTATTCCCAAATGTTACATGTCCTTCATGGTGATCAAGGTTTGTTAGAGGCAGTGAGCTATCTTGAAGAAGTCTAGCGTGTCTTCAGGGCATTGGGAACTCCTAAAGTTGTCAGTGTGCATGTTGTATTAGGTTTGTTCAAAGGTCCAGCTTTAGGTGAATGGGATCTATTTACCCAACCATCATTTCAATTTAGAATTATGTGTGAAGTTATTAAGTATTTTTTCTTCTGATGGTTCATACCTGAGGAGGTGAAGATGAAGAAAAGGTAAGAACTCATTGGTATTCAACAAAGCTAGCAGTCAGTGAAGGCCTATGTTGGCCACATTAAGGAACTGGTTTCCTTTTCTCTAGAGGTAGTATTGAAGGATTTCATGAGGAATTATATCTTCTTTGGGGGTATTCATCAAGAGATCATGGAGTGGGTCCTCTATTTTAAGTACCATCATTTCGAGAATCTAGTAGATGAAGCATTCCTAGAAGATTTGGTCTCTGAAGCACTGGCAGTTAGCAATCCGGTGTCTCTTGTTTCTTATGAAGGTTCACCATCTGGTGAGAATCATATGCCAAAGGAACCTTATTCTAAGGTTTCCCCTTTAATGGTTCTAGTTTCTATTTCATTGGATCATCCTCTTGTGTTCCACCAGTGTGGCCGGTTCGAGCACTCAAAGCTGTCATGTCCCATCCCTCTAAATGTGTGACATCATTGCTGCTATCATGGTCATCTAGAGAAGTTTCAAAAAAAGTGTCACCTAAAGAATAAATTATGACTGAGGGATGCTCATACCTAATTGTGAGGTAGGAGATGCTTCATCCATCAAATCCCTAGCCACAGGTCTCGGGGTGAAACTCACACATAGTTAGGAGAATTTGGGGATGTGTGAAATCATGGCCCATTTTTGTTTCCCATGTTGGGGAGGAAGTGGTTAAAGTGTACTTTTTTCAATTTATAATACTATTTTGAGTTTGTATTTCCATTTTAAAAGTGATATGAACTTGTTCCTTCATTGTTGGGGTGGTTTTGGTTGTCTGGATGTGGATTTTAGAATCCATTGTTTTAATTGTGTGTGTTTAACCCTGATGTGGGTTGATCTCAGTTTAGTTTTACTCATTTGGAGATGTTTGTGTTTTATGGAATTCAAGGGTGGTGTTTCAGAATTTATGTTTGGGATAAGTTCTTTTCATTATTTTCCCCCCTAATATTGGGGGTCCGGTGGGTGTGTGAAAATATTCTATTTCTAGAGGTGGAGTTGTTTTGCTTGTGCTATGGAAGTTAGTTTGGATCAGTTGGGAGTTCCCATGTTGGCCCATCCCAGGGGTAGAGTATTTGGGTTTCTAGTTCTCATTATAGTTGATTTATTGTGGTGGGGAGAACCACTGCATGTCCTCTCCTGTTTCTTATGGTGTAGTTTCTTCTTGATCGGTTTGGTGTGACCTGTGGATTGAATAGTTACCTCGAGGTTCTTGTTTTCTCTCCCAGGTTTGTTGGGGCAGGGTCTGAAGTTTTGATTATCCTTGGGCTTTCTGACTTTATGGGGGTAGAAATTTTTTTTTGGGTAGAATTGTCACACCCCGACCACAAATTTCTCTTATTTTTAATTATTTCTCAATGTTGGATATTTTGGTTGAAGCTTGGGTTTGGGTCCCTGTTTAATTTTTTGAGGAGTGGGAGTTTTGGTGGGTTATAGGTTAGTGTTCAGGAACCACATGGTTAAAAAAACCATATGATCATCTCAGGTACATGTGTGGCTGCTTTTGGAATGGATAGAAGTATCACATGATTCACACATGGTCACTTGAGCTGTGTGGGTTAACCGCGAGGTTGCCCGGTGTTTAAAATAAATAAATTTAAATAAAATAAAATGAAAATAAAATAAAATAAAGAGAATGTTTTAATAATAATAATATTATTATTATTATTATTAAAAATATAAATGGATATTAGTATCATTATTATAATTATTATTATTAAAAGGGTAATTGATGTTATTATAAATATTATTTTTATTAATATGATTATTATTGTTTTTAGCATTATTATAATTAATATATTTATTTTTTCTTTGGAAACCCTAATTTCTCTACCCTATTCCCTCTTCCTCCCCCTCTCCTGCATGACCCGCGGCGACCCCACCACCCACCCTCTCCTATGCGACCCACCATCTCTCCCCCCTTCCTTACACGATGTCGCCTACCTTTGGACCTCCTCTCTTCTTTCTATAATTCTCCTCTGACAGTGCCCCTCCTCCTTATATGGCCCCTCCCTCACCGGAACCTCCCCTCTCACATGTGACACCCTCCACCCTGATATCCCTCCGTTTCTCCTGATTCCGACCGAATTATTTGGTGATTTCAGTTCGAAGATTCAAGGTAAGGTCTTGGGTCCCTTTTCCTCTCTATTTCTGGCCGATATTCAGGATATTCCTCACTCGTTGGAGTTCATCTGAATACCTAGGGTTAGGGATAACCTCATTTCTGATTTTCTTTCAATTTAGGGTTTTGCAAAGGGTGTCTCGAGGCCTATATGTCTGTGTTCCGGCAACTGCTGCCGAAGGCAAGGCGGTTCGAGTCGATTCACTCCATCGCCATCGATTTGGGGTAAGCTTATAAACCCATGAATTGTTTATCACCCCTAATTTGTGAGTTTAATGATTTTTATGGGTGCGAGGATTTATTTGTAGGGTGTTGAAACTTGTTTTGGTGGGGAGAACACATATACACTTTGGTATGAACATATATAAATATATATATATCCCATGTGTGTGTTCCCTCTTGGAATGGGGAACACATGCATCGGGTTAAGGGTATATATATATGGATGTATGTGCTAGAAACTGGGCTACTTCTTGATTTAGAAATCTTTGGCTTGACCATCTTTTGAAGTAGGTTCTCTATTCCCACACCTTTAATTTGAATTTCCTAATTGATTAGCATTTCAAAATTGTGTTTTTATATTTATGTGGTATTTATATATATATATATATATATATATATATTTATAAATACACATAGGTGTTTCCATCCCTTTTCTGTTCTGAAGCAATCTATTGATGCTTGAGTTTTTTCAATTAATTATTTAAACTTTATTTGCACCTTCATAATGTATGTAGTTAATTTATTATTGTGTTTTTGCATTGATATAAATTTTTAAAAATAGTCTTTGAAATGGTTCTATGATTATTCCTATGTATTTTTGAGACCATTTTGTTTGATAAAATGTTATGTGTTCTATAAAAGTGGAATTGATCATTTTTGTGACATTTCACCTTTTTCGTGTTTTGTGTAAATTTGATTTAGTTTCAGGAATTCTAAGGATGTGTGATTTGGTTGGATTTTATTTATTGAGAATTGGGGTGGTGTAGTTTTATAAATCAAATGGTTTTTTTAATTATTTCAAAACGGGTTCTTGTCGTTTCAAAATAAGGTTAATTATTCCCTTGAAAATTTTTGGGATGGTTGGGTTTGGTTCCAAAGTCAATTGGTGGTTTGAAAATGTTCTAGGGGTGCTTTAATAGATATTTAGAGAGTTTCATTGGATGATTTCACATCAATGGGTGCACAAGGTGCACATATTGATATGCAATCAAGTGAAGATGGCACCTCACAGTGATATTTTCAAGAACCTTGGTTTCTCAAATGGTGTGTTGGTTTCTTTGTGTGTGATTTCAAAAAATGGTTTCAAATGTGATTTTTTTTAAAAGAAATTAAATCGTTTGATAATTGATATGTGATTTGGATGTGTGTTTGGCATAGGGATCATTTTACATATTTTATAAAGTGGCATGTTTTACTCAAGGTTTAAGAAGAATTTTGTAAATGTGATGAGATTTAGAAATTTTAAGGGCACATTTGGATTTGTTAACATGAATGTAGTTTAAGGTTGTTTTGGAAATTATTTGAAACTATTATGTGGTATATTGGGTTTGAAAGTACTGTAGTCCTGATTGGAACTTTACATTATGTTTGGAAATGGAATGTGTTTTGGAAAGGGTAACGCCCAATTGGCACATTGAAATGTTTTAAGAAATGATTTAAGGTATTTTCTTTATGGAGTCCTGGTTGGAACCTTGTGTGATGTGATGTGTGTATGTATATATATATATATATATATGATTGTAACCTCTATAGAAGAGATTTCCCTTTATGGGTTATCGTATAGGGTGTCCATGTTTGGGGTAGGCAAGTGCGGTGACGACAGGTAAGGTGATTCATGTGTGTGAGGGCCTCATACTTACATAATATTTTATTACCAAGGGCTTCTTGAACATCCTTTAGATGATCAAGTGATAGTTTCTGATCATCCTCGATTAGATGGGTTTGTACCCCCTAGATTGCAGATAGTCTAGGTAGGATGAGCAACTGGATTTCCTAGTTGAGGGTGTATTATTGTTTATAGACTTAGGGGATTCACCATACGTCGGCATGTGTTTTTGAACCGAGTACATCTAGGGATCACTCTAGGTATGTTTAGGAAATGCCCATGATTTCAAAATTTTATGTTATTGTTTCTTTTGTGTCACTTTTGGAAAAAAAATCAGGGAACTCTACTTGTTTTTCATATTTAAAACACTTGTTTCAACACTAGTTGTCTTTTAAAGGAATTTATGGAAATGACTTTTATGCCTTGAAAATTATTTTGGAAAAATGGAAATAGAAAGGGGATTTTCTTGAAATTAGAAGCTTGTTACTTGTTTTGGTAAAATAATGAAATCCTTATTTTTATATATCCTATTTTCAAACAAGAAAGAAAAGGAATTTCACTTTAGAGGTTGGGCATTATAAATTGTTTATCTTTGGCATTCCTACTATGAATTTTGGTGCTCACACCTACTATATCTTTTTAGTTTTAGGTTATTCTAGTTCTAGACTGCTCTCTAAGTGAACATTGTTCTAAGTTTGGTGGTGAACTATGAGGTCACACTGAGGAATGTATATTTTTATTTTCTTTCTGATACTATTTTTTATTTCTATCGTCCGTCTTTATTTATTTTTTTTTCTTTTTCATATAGTTCAAATCATTAAAAAATTATATTCATTGATGTCTGACACTATTTTCAAGCCCGTGGGGATCAGGAATGCCCTTTGGGCCATGTCACGGACCGGCTCGGGTGAATGGTCCAGGGTCTACCTGGGCTGGTTCATGACAGAATTAGTGAATTTCAATATCCCTGTAGTGTAGGGGATAATAAAAGTAAATGGATCCTGATTGTTTCTAGATAAATGTGTATTTATTTAGGTAGAAAAATTCCTATGTAGGCTTACCCTTTCATATCCATATAGTATCCTCTTCTTGATTCAAATTTTCATAAAGAATTTTTCATACCTTAGAATCAGATTGATTGAATATAGTAGATGGTTGTTTAATTACACCTTATAGAAGGTTTAAAACACTTCTCAATGTAGGTCCTCTTCATTTTCCTTCTTTGGTGGAATCATTATTGAAGGGAAATGTGGTATTAGTTGAGTCTGGTCCACCATCAAATCTTTTGACTTTATCATTGTTTAATGGTCATATCTCAAAGGATTCATCCACTTTTTTCTTCACAAAATATGATTCCTCTTCTCTTGTCCACACAGCCCCAGGTTCTACTTCTAGTGGTATTCCGACACTACCTTTAATAGATTTAGATTTCAAAAAAATACTATGTTTGATAGTGTATAAAATATACAACACTGAACTCAAACAAACCACAAAATATTATTATTTTATAACCATTATAACACAATCGATTGAATTTTTGGGTATGAAAAATATTAACTATATTATGAAATATATATAAAGGAACTACTCAATACAAATGTATTGATTAATTCTTAAGAAATAATAATTTATTTTCTTGTAAAGAAATATTTTTACTTCCTAAATGGTTTATATTTTTTATTAAATAATATAATTAAATATTTTCACTTTAATAAAATTTATTTTAAAATTTTAAATTCGTTTTTCAAATAAAAATTTTAAAAATATCTTAGAGTGAAATTTTGAGAATTTTTGAAAAGTTTGATGAATATTGAAATGTATTGATTTTGATTGGAAATTATATTTTTAAGTAATATTTCGTTTTAAAATGGTCTCAAAGTAACATTAGTTATATAATAATATGAATAATCAAATTAACTTCCATGGAATAAATTTTATTGTTTAATTTGGTATAAAAACATTTTTATACTAAAAACAAACATTTCCAAAAAAGATGTTTTTCATTGTGTTTTTATCTTAAATTAATTTTTTACTTCTTTTAGAAATTAAATATTCAAAATTATATTCCATATTTTAATTTAAGAGGTCCAAAATTTTGTAAATAGGTCCTTTTATTTTTTTCCTTATGAATAGTATCCATGGTAAATATTTGTCACCTCGGTAAGGGTAAAATGGGTAAAATAGAGTTAAAACCATGAGATAAAGTCTCAAAATAAACATAACACTTTACTTTAACCTATTGTATGAGTGTATTTAATCCATTTTCATCCAAGTCATGAAAATATAGTCCCTTGGTGCCATTTTTATTTGATATTGACCTTTATATTACTTTAATAAAAAATAGAAAAAATGTCACACTCTTGTAGTATCCCATATGTCTCCTTCAATAGCTATGTACTTATTGAAGTTGGGAAAAACTTTTAAGGTAAGTTAATATAGATATAATCTAATCCAATGACCTCTCTAGGTTACAAATTATACATCCATTACTTTTCTAACCCTTTTAGGGAGAATGTAAATTCCCTCCAACTAATCTAGGATTATGAAACTCCTCTTCGTTTGAAGGTGTTTCAAACAATCCCAAATTCTTTCAATTAATTTTTTTATCCTACCAAGACATGAAACTTGGATGTAGTTTAATCAGTCCATGCATAATCTCAAAATCTTATTGGTTAGTTGGTTGTGACTACTAATTAAGATGATAATTGAAATTGGGTGCACACAATTCTCTAAGGGTTATATTTAATTGGTCTAGATTTTCATCCATGATGACATCTTCTAAAGAAGCTCTACATGAAGTATTAGATGATGGAAAATATATCAATGGTATAGTAAAAAACTATCTATTAACATTATCAATAATGCTTAGGATATATCCATCAAAGTTAATTTCACCACAAGATCAAATCCGAAGAGGTGATTTGAACAAATTTTGGTTGTGTATTGAAAAAATTAAAAAAGAAAAAAAAAACAAATTGATTAATTACCTAGAAATGGTGCCAATTTATTAACATCACTATTATGAATCAATGAATAAGTATAAATAACCATAGAAATTGTATTGTAGTGTATGATTCTGATTGCCTCTAGAGAGGTACAATTCTTAGTGTGTTCTTTGTATTGTGGTTTTAGTTGGTAATGGAAAAAAGTTAAACCAACCGTGTGTGTGTGCTATGAATCTGAATAAAAGAGTGTTGATATCAAATTTTTAATAGTTATCTTACCTTTTATATTCTTTCAACTTACCTATTAAATAATGATTTATTTAATTAAACTCTCCTGATATCTCACTAATAGGTTAAAACCACAGCCAATTAACCTTACATAGTGTGTTCATATTAAATAGAAAAATTCAATAATCATTGTACTTCAGGCCCTTTCCTATCCAAGTGACCAAAGACCTTTGATAACATTAGAACCATTACTCAATCCCATCTACCATATTGGGAATGAAGAATATATAGGTAGCTTATGTGTGTATCTTGAGTAGTGAGAATATGAATAAATTGAAAAGGGAGTAAACATAAGAAATCACATATTTTTTAGTAAACAAACACTTCAAAAAACATTCAGAAAGAAATAATTATGCAATTGAACCTTGAATTCAATAAAATTGGTAGATTAAATCTATTTTTCTTAACCATAGTCATTCTAGTGTTACATCACTCTATAATATCACACCAAAGTGAAGATGTGAAATTGAAAATTATCCAAAAGATCCATCCCTCATTTTAGTGAATCCAGATCGCTTTTATAAGGGAGAATGGATAATAAAGTATTCTCTTAAATATGGAATATTCATCATAGGGGTTTGAAAATATCAATCTTCCCCATGTGGATGGTATATAAATTCCTACCAATGCTCAAATAAATGATGTGTTCCCTCGATTCCATCATATACCTTATTCTTATTTTGGATCATGTGCCACCTGTGAGTTTGCATCTATGTTTTCCCAATTTGATAAAGAAGTGGGAATAAAATATTTCATTTATTTTATTATGCCTTTAATGAGCTATACATGTAACTTAAAGTATTTACAAGGTCATCCTTCATTAAAAGTAAGGAAAGACAAAATTATACAATGTAAGAGACCTTTATGTTTAAATTGTTACCCAAAAGTTACCTTTACATACTAATAAAATAATCTTACACATCAGAAGTTTCATCCCTATGAAAAAGGGTATAACCTTTACATATCATGGTTTATATGGGAATGGACTATGATGTACCTATATCTTTACTTTTACACATCTAAGGACATTTCCATATTTTATATTACTTCTACATATCCCCATAGTTTCTTTTATGCACTAGTTCGGGTACACTAATTCATCTAATAACTTAGACTATTTTAAACCCTTAACTTTCAAATTACTATTGTGTGGTAGTAAATTAATCTCACATATTAGAGTGTGAATTTTATGTATTATAGTATTTTTTTATTTTCATGGAATATGTCTAGAGATTTTAATATTTTACATCAAACCCCGTTTCTAATTATTTAGCATTAAACTTTTGGAATTTATCTTTTGATTCACTCATCTTTTGAAAATTACACTTCTAAACTCTTATATATTACGTAAAATTTCTCAAAATTAGGGAAAAAATATTTAGTGTAGCCTTGATGAAATTAATTATAAAAAGATAAAATCAATAAAAATCCATGGTTATTAATAATTTTTGTAGTAAATTACAAATTCTATGAAAATATAAGAGTGGTAGTATTTATTAGATTTAAAGGAAAATAAAGGTAAAAATTGTATAAAATCTTAAAACAAAAATTAAAAAAATTGTGGCCTAATTAAGGAGGACCTCTTCGGTGAGTGGTCTGGGGAGGACTTCTAATGTCATTGATTATGGTGATGTAAGGAGGACCTTAATAGTGGATACTCTAGGGAGGTCCTCCAGGTTTTTTCATCATGGAAATACGGGGAGGACCTCTATAATTATGTTTTCCTTCGCCAATTGATAATGATTTGAAATATATGATCACTAGTACATGTTTCACTATTATCTGATCATTATAGGTTTAAGTGACTTGGTATGATCTTTGGGCCACTATCGAGTTATATCGATGGTCCATGGGGATTTCAATGTTGATAATAGTAGGAACCTACTCCTACATCATGGATGAAAAGTACTTTTTTATTATAAAACACTTTTAAGGGAAATTGAGAAATCGCATACAAAAAAAGAAAACTATTGGATTGCCCCAACCTAGCAAATGAGCCAACAATAAATCTTCTCCGACACAGAACCCATCAGCAAGCAGTCCCGCGAAAAAGCACGGGCATAGAACTGATGGTGAAGCCATACCCTCTCAAGCATCCAAATCCAATGGACCTGCATTGAGAAGACTTAATGCTCTAATCCCCTTCTAGAGCAAGACCATGTAGCATGCTGAAAACAAGAAAAAACAAAACTACAAAGAAAAATAAAAGTTGACCCGTAGAGATCAAACTCACACAACCAATTTACCCATGCCCGGCAACCAAATCCAACAGCTTACATTAAGTCGCTAACAAGGAATTTAATATAACTAGAGTCTGTCTCCTTAAATAGATTCCAAGTAAAGGATTATAACTTAAAGTCTACTTCTTCCAATAACCGCTTCTCAAAAACAGACACGAGTTGGTCCCAAGTATGAATGTACTCCTTAACACTGATCTTCCCATGTTTGAAACCCCCTACCATAATTGAGTCATGTTTGTCAATCCAAGAGTATTTCTCCTCACTAAGGGATACCTCTAGAGTCCTCCCCATCATTTTATCTGCCTCTTATTCAGTAGTGTTGAGAAATAGAACCTATTCTATCACATCTTCTTCAGAGCTTAAAAGCAGAACCAAGGACTGAAAAACCTGCTCCCCTAGCCTCCAATGTCTTAGAGGCTCCATATACATTATCTTGTCACTCATCTTCTTTGCTGATCGAGTCCTCAGAGGAGGAGGTATTGATGAATAGTCTTTCCTCCCATTCCATCTCTTGGGACCCCTAGAACTCTTCGGGCTTAGAGCCTCATCAGTGGAATGGTCATGTACACTCCCTTTGGAAATTGTCACACTGAATCTGTCTCCCTCACCTAGAATAACAAAATATGAACTCAAAACATCCTCTGAAAGGCCTTAAAACCTGTTACTCAAAGACATTGATCTCAGTCCCCCTTCCTTCTCACCTCTACATGAAACAGTCTTAACCATATCGAGTCCCGACCTCCCCTTACTCATGTCCACGATGCCCAACCATGTCCTCTCATCCACCGAACCAGAAAGATTCACCTTCCCTTCTTCGAGCATCTAATACATTATTGATTTACCTCCCTTCCTATGGACTTCCACATGAAAATCCTCAAACTTGTGATCTTCACCTTTATCATGCGCACAACGACTGGAAGAACTCGTCAGATCCCTTTTTAGCCTACTGGACACATCCACCACCATCGGGTTAACATGGACTACTACCACACCAGTGTCGGGAGTCTCCACACCCGCTGCAATGCTTCCCTCTGCCTCAATTACTGTTCGCACCTCCTCCACTGGTTGCAACGAATTTCATTTATCTCTAACCTCTTCACCAGCTGCATACAGACCCAAGCACAATGTCTCACAAACCAGAGGAATTTTTTTCATTTCCACTGACCAACGTCTGAGCCGTGTCCTGCCCACCCCTAAGGCCATCCTTCATCGATTGTGGTCCAACGCCCCTGCCCACCAATGGAGTGCGCTTATCTGAAGCCTCACCACTATCTCTATCTTCCATCCTCGGCTTAACCAGAGGTCCCTGTTGGCAGGCCTCCATCAAATGACCCGTACGCTTTCACACAGAACAGAAAATGTTGCCAATTTCTATGTCTTGCAGCCTTACAGGTCCCCAATGACAAACATCTGATCTGTTCCCCAGGTATACCGATGAGTGTCATGGGTGTAAATGGGAACAATGTTTTAAACTTGATACTAAGCTCCAACATTCAAATACCCCCCAGAGATCCCTCATCTTGGGTATCCTATTTTAGATAATCGGGGTCTTTATCTCCAAGTTGGATTCCTTAGTGTATTCTTGAGGGGCCACGGGCATTCATTGTGGGTGATCGGTGAGATCCCTCCTAGGAAGATCATAAACAGTTTTAGGGATGAAAATAAAATCCTCCTCTACCCCCCCCCCCCCCCTAATATAAGGGATATTAGTGTTTCTACACTCTAAGGAAAGACTCGTGAAGTGATTGGATGTGGAAATAGGGGTTGTTTGTTTCTCTAAATCCTATTTTAGGTACAACGACTTGCATGGATTAATATATTAGAGGTTCTCATGAGCTTCTTCAATGGTAATAGTAGAGTCATTGAGGTTTTATTCTCATATTTGGTAATCCATGACCTATCTATAGAGTTTTTAGTTCACCGATAGTGTTCATTTAGTGGTAGTTTCATAAATTTATTTGTGGACAAGGTGTACATTTTATACATCGTCAGGTAGTGTCTAGAAACCTAAGGTGTCCTATGGGTCCCACCATCCTGAACAAGAATCATGACATGCGATGGTGCATTTTTTTATTCCATTTAGAGGTTATGGTAGATCCTAAATGTGAAAAACAAAAATAATGGACCCTTTATTATGGAATCACAATAAAAAGTACATATTCAATCTATGTCTTTCATGGGTAAAGGATTTCCTTTCGGGTTCAAAATTTATATTACCCCATATATTTATATCAGTAGTTTATGTTAAATTGTGGTGTTTCAGTCCAAATTTAGGCATTCAAGGGATATTGCAATGAAACTTAGAATTTCAAAATTATTTTGATAAGATGGGATGTTGGATCATCCCATATGGGTTATTATTTTCTAAGGAAATAATATTATATAGATTTAATATATATTCAGAAAATCCTTCCTAGTGATAATATTGGTTACCTTGGTCATGATAATGGTCAATTGATACCATACATCAAGGTGAACATCTATATATGTATTATTAGTTCTCTATCTTTCCAAAAATATTTCATTGCACTATTTTTTAATGAAAATCATATGGGCACTATAGAATTTATCACCATCATGGGATATAGTTTGTGTTTTGGATTTAGAAATTGGTCCCATGATAGGGGATTCCTATATATCCCTATGAAGGGAATCTAAACCCATTTCATTTGGTGATACTTAACATGACACCTCATACCTTTTAATACCATGTAAAAAGTATTATATTGGTTCCCTTTAAAGTTATGAAACAATGACCATTGATATTCCTTTTAAGTTCATTCATCCATAACCAATGATGTGCCTTTTAAGTTCATACATCTAAGACCAATGATGTTCCTTTTAAGGTTGTCCATCCAGGACCATGATGCCTTTTAGTTTAGGTAAAAATTATAATGGTTTGTACTTATAGATCCCATTAAACTTTATGATTCACGTATTTGATGTGTTGGGAGAAGGTTGGAGGGATAGAGGTGTTGTTAGATCTATGTTTTTATCTTGGAAGGATAAGTCCCAACAGAGTCTGGAGCACTGTAGTGTAAAGGTATGTCTTCTATAGAGGGTGAATTTTTAGTTAATGATTCATGATAGGTTTCAAAGTCTTGGGTTTTAGGCCATGAGATTTAGATTTCACTCTATTTTAAGGAAGAGGAACGGTCCCAATAAGATATAATTTTTTCATGGAACAAAGGATTCATAGATGGTTTTTTGTAAAAGTGAGAAATCTTTTAATTTAGGGATGAATATTACAAAAAAATTAATGATTCATATTGAATTAAGATGACTCTTATATTTATTCCTTTAATGATTTCCATGTCATGATGTGGGGTTTAGGTTCTTGGTGTTACATGCCTGGGGGATTTCAAGGGATTTTATATGGATGGGATTCATGGCATATCCATGGTCATCATGATATGGAACTTGGGAGGATGATTTTAGAGGTTCTATTAATTGTCGTGGTGTGGCTACCTCTATCTTATCATGGTGACCTGGAGGTCGGGTTTTAGTGGTTCTATATTTAGTATCATTGCACTATGGTTATTTGGTCATGACATTACCATTACTTGGTTATATCATATTCAAAATGTTTATTAAGATTTAAATGATGGAATATTAGGGTATTTACAATGTAGTTTATGTAAGTTAAGTGGAATTATCCCTCAGGTGGTGTGAATATTATTTATCATGTCAGGATTTAGTACATTAAAGTGTTAATATAAATTTTGAAGAATTGCTAAATTTTATTTTACTTCCCTCATTTACCTCAGCCTGAATATACCTTTAGTGGATATTAGATAGATCTTATAGTTCCCTTTTTCTTAGATTTGATCCTTGGCTTTAGGATATCACTCATTCATTATCTAGGGTGAGTTTCTCTTATATTTCTTAGTGTATCTTTCTTCCACCATAATGGGGATTTATTTAGAGGTGTTTACCATCGTTATTTTAGTTTAAGGTTGATATTTTGATGAGTAATTGATATGATTAAGGATGATTAGGATTTCCCTCATGTGGGTTTGGCCTTACAATCATATATTTCCTCTTATTCTTTTGCAACTATTATCAAAGAATCAATTGAGGTAGGGGGTTTGATATATCCTTTATTTTGTGTATTGTTTAAGTAACATGATTTTTCATTATTTGGTTGTATGGTAAGTATTAAACTAATAATGATAATGAATCATATTAAATAAAATTGAAGGGAATGGGGTGATTTTGGATGAGCCCATAAGGGGCGTCGACTCGCTAGGGTTTCCCCTGCCTCTGTCGCTCATCCCTCCATCTCGGGTCAGCCTCAACCCCTCTATAGCACTCATTCTTGATGTCCTTGTGGAAGAGGATCTTCTCTCAGTGGAGGCATTGGTGACTTCGTGGGCTCGTCCGCCTCGACACGTCCCATGGACTTTTCCCGCTCTTCCCACCTTCTTTGGGAAGGGTTCATTTGGCAGTGCGGTGAAGCCCGCGGTTGATGATCCAGCTTCTTCTTCTGAGACTGGGCGTCACGACTTCATTTTCAAATGGGTGTGCATTTGATGATCATTGTGGTCTCCAGGAGATATCATGATGGCGGTGATAGGATTTGAGTATGGTTTGAGGAATATTTCTACCAATGTGGTTTGGCGTTCAGGAGGCTTCTTCATGGTGATGTTTTTTCTTCATTTTTATTTTGATTCTCGTGATTTGGTTTTGGGTGCAGATGAATCCTGCTTGGTATTGCTTGCGGACTGTGGTCGGGCTTCGACAGATGTGGTTCTTGGAAGTGTCATCCTTTGACAAGGCAGTGCAGGGTTTTGTGTTTTGTTGCGGCTTGCTTTGTTATGGTTTCATTTGGATTGAAATATGAAAGTTTTTTTGGATTTAGGTTTGATTTAGAGAATGTTTGGAACTAGATTTCAAAGCTGCATGCAGTGGAACTTGGTGTTGGAGGTTCACTGTTTCTCTGGTTTTGTTTGGAGTGGCCAGATTTGGGTTTTTGGTTTTGGGGTGACTATTCAGTTTCGATTACTACTGTGCTTGTTTGTGGCCACAGGCATGATGAGGATGCATATTTGATGATTTTTGAAGGGGACCTGTTGTTGGAGATGATAGAACAATGGTCTATGGTCTTTCCATTTCTGATGGTGGTGGCTTTTGGCTCGGAACTCACGGCTCGAGGTGATTGGTCTTACCAGTTAGAATTTCAATATCTTTTTGAATTTGGTTTGGCGCTTGGTGTTTTGAACTTCGGTATTTGGGGTGTTTGTTTTGAATTTATGTAATGTTAAGTTCCCACTTATCCTCAAAGTGCTTTTTTTAGAAAATTTAAAAAAATGGATTTTGGAAGGTAATGGGGTGATATTCATGTGTTTTCATGATTTATTGATATTTATTTTGTGATTAATAATTTTTTATAGTTGCTACTGATAATTATTTTTTCCACTAAGTTATATGTGATATTTATGTTATTTTATTTTTGGAATCATCTTTCACAAATGGTTAATCATTTAAATATGTTAATTAATTGGTTTTCTGAAATCTAGAATTGATTTGTTATTTCTTATGTAATAGATGTTAAATGAATATAATGGAATGTTTTAAAAAGGGATTATATAAGTAACTTATTTCTTTAATTGGATATTGTGTGTAGTTATTATACTTTTATTAGTGTTGTGAATTGTTTCATTGTCATGGGGGATAACGTGTAATGATTTTTTTGGTTGGTTTTGGGAATGGTATGCATAGGTCATTGGGGATATGATTGGTTCCATGATTTGCATGGGAAAATTTTATTGTTGATGTGTGGTGGTTTGGTTTTTATGGTGTAATGGATGGTGGTGGTTAAAAGGGATGGCATTATGGTATTTTTGGTGGTTTATTATGTTTTATGATATGGATTTTATGGTGTATGGTTGTGTGTTGTAGATTGTAATATAGTTTCCTCATATTAATGAAATATGATTAATAATAATCAATGAGGTAATGGGTAGTGGGATGGAATTGAATATTAGTGGGACATCCTAAAGTTATAAATAATATAAATGATTAGTTTTTAAATGGAATAACAAATGGGTGATGACTAATAGATGTTTTGTCATTAAATATGGTTACGTAATGGAATAATTAATGTAAGGTTGCTGGTAAAATGTTAAGACTATAAATTAATGAAATATTTGATTAAATGGTAAATTTTGATTGTTGTCATGGATGTTTTGTGTGTAAAATTGGGTTTTTTTTGTGTAGTTATATTGGAAGTTTCTATTTGGTTGAGATAGTAGTGATACAAGATCGGTTATGATGAATCTGTAGAGTTGTTTTGGAGTGAAACCCTGGGTTGGGATTGTGTTTGTATATATATTAAATTATATTTTTCTTTTGACTTCTAACACACCCCACCCACGATGGATTCTTATAATTCTTAAATGTTTTGGGTTTCAGGTTTCTTCCCAATATCCAGGTTGGTGAGGGGATGGCTGGATGACTATTCCATCTTCCTCACTCCCCCTTCATACGTGATATGGATTTTGGTAGATCATGGTAAATAAAATCATATGGGTTGTAACAGCTAAAATTTATGTATGATATACCATGATATGATGATATATAGTAGGGATCATGCAGGGTAGGATGATGGCATGAGGTTGATGTCCTCATCTTTATGATCCCTATTGGGACCGATTTATGATGAAGCTATGATGTGCATTGGAGATGTGTATATGTGATATATGGTTTTTTATGGTTATGGTATAATGGATATTGGTGCCAATGATAATGTTAGGCCCTTCATGGGTTAGGGTGGGTATGTATATGTTCTTACCCATATAATTTGTGATGAGATTAATATGATTTGTTGGATATATAAGGGATGGGAGTGCTAGGATGTTTTTGGTGGGGATAGAGAATGAAAAACTAGTGGTGGAAGTGGTGTGGGTACCCTATTTCTATATTCTTTCACTAATAAATTATTATATTTGGATGTGATATTGGGTGAGTGGTCCTTTGAGAAGATGATGATAGATTATGTATTATAATTGAACATTGGATATGTTTTTTATTCATGAAGGAATTAGTATACTTCTTAAACATTTTCATGAGAGGTTTTATGAAGGATTCTATTATTTATACATGTATACTCACCCCTATATATATAAAAATATATATTTCACATGTCTCTATAAGGGATTTGGAAATCGGGTGGATATTATTATCTTGGATCTTCGAGCTATGATTTGATTTTCTTCTATATGAGTTTGCTTTTGGTATTTTAGTTTTCTTTAGAGAGTTGTATTTGTATAAAATTTCCATGTACTTTCTTTATTAAAGGATATCCATTTTCATTATATATTATGGTTTTCATTGGTGTATTTATTTTAGGTTTATATAATTTATGAGGGTAATGCCTCCCATTTTTGTGTTTTGTACCCCCGGTTATATTCACTAACGCATGTCCTATTAGAGGTGGGCTTCAGGGGTCACTCTCTCTTTCACTGTAGGCACAATAATGGATCCCAATAGTGGTGGATCATGATAAATTGGTATTATAGCTATGAATGAGTATTTGGATGAAGACATGAGTTAATAACTAATGAGGATTATATGGGTCTTTTAGGGAAATAGTGTTGCAACAACTTCAACATTCCAAGTTTTATCCTTTGAATATTTATATATATGTATATATATATATCATTGGATTTGGAACAATGTTTTGGGTGTCATAGAACCATAAAATTAATATATTTTAAATATTAATATATATTATAACACACAAACAAATCTTTTCAAAATAAATGGCTTTCTCATTGATTGGGGACTTGAATGAAAATTATGATATGGTGGTTGTTTTCAAGATGTAGATTTTACCCTTGGCATGAAAAAAAGTTGGTCTATGTTAGATGTTCCATGGAAGATAGTTGTTGGTGAGTGCATTAAGTAATTAAATAATTTATTTATCTATTTTACTTAAATGGACTAAAACCCAACATCACTCTATATATAATTATGACCAATCTCCAGGGTTAGTCACACAAACAATGGATATTAGAGAGTATAAAATAATATATTTATTGTCATTTTAATCCTAGGAATACAGATCTATGACGAACAATCAAAGGGATTCATGATACGAATGAAGAATGTGGAAGGGTCTTCACCATCATCACTAACAGATGTGATCTTTTCCAACTATTGATCCATTCTTGAGGTAGAGATCATTATTTTTTATATTTTCACCCATTGGATGAATTTTAAAACATGGATTTCATATCTGATTTATTTTCGCAGTTTATATTCTTTTCCTGAACAAGTTTTAATTATAGTTTTTTAACCAAATTTCTTATATCTAAAGCACCCTTCACTTATCCTTTTTTTCTGCAATAGGTATTCATTGTTCAGGACCATATCAGCCAATGATGATATCAATTTATTATTATTCTTTTCTCACCATTGTCTTCGTGTTCTTCATCATTGGAACACGGGGTCAGTGATTCAACATTGTCATGCTAGATTTGAGCATACTCAAACCCCCAGATTAATGATAATTACATGAATTACATCGATATTTGTGTTTTTTGAATGTATGGAGATGTATTTTCATAAAAGAGTGATGGATTCATGGATTGGGACCCCAAACTGTGATGATAGGTATGACGGTTACCGCTAAGGTAACTAGAATCTCATTTTCTAGAAATTGGAGGTTGAGAAACGATGATCGAAGATGAAATCCTTTGGTTTTGATAGATTCTAGTAATTGAAATGGTGTGAAATGTGGTTATAGTGAAATATTTATCATATTAATTAAGACCAGGGTTCAAAATATATGTAAAATATGACTACGTGTCATGTATCCTAGAGGAACACACGTTGTGTATCGCAGGTTCTCATGGCAGCTGTGGTTTTGGACTGAGTTAAATATAACATGTCATGTGGTTGATCCCAAATTCCACGTGACCCTAAACTAATAGTTGATTTGTCTACTGATGAAACTTTTCCAAGAACCTGGGTGGATAGATAGATTTTTTCCCTCTAGGTACATGTCGTGTAGATGTACCTAGAAAGATAGGTTGTCTGCAGAGAGCACACGCCTAGGACACCGAGTGAACATACACATCATGTTCCCATAGGGACATGTCATGTGGATCCACATGCATGGAAAAAATATTTAAAGGGGGTGATATTACTAGGTTTCTAGGTGAATCCATACATTGTGTAACCCTATGTACATGTTTTATAATTTTTGCAAAAACTTATACCCTTTGTATATCCTTCTTTGGGACTCAGATTTGGGTTTTTGGATAGCATATTCTGAGTAGTTTTCTATGTAAGGTGTGATGGTGGCCCTGATTTAGGTATCAAAGGTATGATGTGAAGTAATGTAAGTGGGATTATTATTTCAATGATTCTTAGTTAGTGGTAGTGTTTAGGTGTGATCATCATAGTGTTACTGGGGTCGGTAATCCCCTATTTCTCTAGGTGTTGGGTCCCATATATATTTTGTACCGGTAGATATGAAACTCTTACACATTACATAGGGTGTGGGTCCTCTATCTATGGAGTGTAACTCCCTATCATTAAACTTTTTTGGTGAATGGGTCCTCCATTGGAGTTAGTTCTCCCTTTTTTGTGCCATGTAGTGGTGAGGCACAGGTCTTCTATACTCATTCTTGAGAGGTTACACATGATTTTTGTCTATGATATGGGATCATTGAATCTACGGAAAGAATATTCATTCTTTGATAACTATTAGGATAGAGATCTCATTTCTCTATTATTTTTTATTCTTTATGATCATATATGTTTTTGGGTTCCTTTACAATTTTTCCTTATGGGTTGGGCCGACTATTCTATTCTATTTCTTTCATATTGGTTTTTGGGGTGTATTACTTGGTATATATATACTCACCCCTATATTGATTATTCCCACATGTTTTGTGTATTATGAATATGATAGGAATATAAATGGGGACATCGGTGGGCCTAATATCAATAATGCATATCGGCACATGGAGGTGCTGACCATATTTTATGGTTAGTCTTGGAGATTGTTTGTTGAGTTCTCTCTTTAGTTTTCCCTTTTTTCTTATGTTTTTCATTTTAGGACCTCATTTTTGGTTGGTCATGTATTTTTACCCATTGTATAATTTATATTACTTGTTTTACATTTATGTATTTCCAAGAGATTTTTTCATGCATTGATTTTTTTTCTACATGTTTTAATGTTTTATTATATCTCAACACCATTTCATAAAGCTAGATGGGTTCATGTGTATAGGTTAATTAGGATAAGGCCTCCCATTTCAATGTTTTCTCAAATCAGTTCTTATCAAAGACCCTTTTCCTATTAAATGTAGGATTGGGGTTTCACCCTTTGGCTCATTTCAAGTCCAGGAAGGGAACTGGTGGTTCAAGTCGTGACAATGTAGCATCAAATGAGGTTTCTCCATTGGTCGATGTTTGGATTTTGTAATGTTGTGAGGATTAGTTTGGGTAATAAGGGAAACAATGTTAGAGTCTCTCGATTTTAGCTCTCATACTAGGGAATCCTGTGATTTTTGTGGAAAACTGACATATTGATACACCAGGACTATGACTCGTCTATTGTCAGCTCAGCATGTCGAGGAATCAGTTTCAAGGAATCTAATGGTACATGAATCATATAGGATCAAGTATTTTGACATCAATTTACTTCTTAAGTTATATCCATACAAATACTCATTTAACTATGGTATGTATTGTAAACTATCATGATACTTCCACGGTGAAAACCAACTAGGATACCATTATAGGTTTACAATGATGACCAGTTGGGTGAGGATTATCTATTGCAGGGTTTCTATAATAGTCATATCATTATCAAGGTTCCAATTGAGGATCCATTTTTTGGGGTGGTATCACCAACTAGGAAATGAAAATCATTTCCATGGATGGATCAGTGATAGGACCCACCCCTAATGGGTTAGTTTCATGTTTCACACCATATGTAGTAGTCATTAGTTTTTCCTATTTAGGATTATGATTTGTGTAGAATGAGTATTCTTATAGAGTTCTATGATCATAGTCCACCAATATTTTGGGGTGATACAAACCCTTATATGGAATAGGTTTTATTGGAGTCTATATTTTTTGATTTCTATTTTATTCGAATGTTTCTTTAAACAATGATTTCACTTAAAACTATCCCCTTTCATGGTAGAGTGATAAGTTGGTGTGGTTTGGTCTCCCAATAATTTGATGAGGTGAAACTATCTTGAGAAAAGTTTGATAACCTATTTTTTAGTGAGTTTTATCCCTCTACATGACCTACAATTCTGGTATAAAAGATTCTTAAGAAGGATTTGGATATGGAGAGATTCCATGGAAAGGACATTGGGAAACTAGATATGGAAGTGAAAATCATATATATGAGTCATTTGCATTAAATAATAGGCATAAAATATCAGGGTCTTGGAATATAAGGCATAAACATCCTCAAACATAGACATGGGTATCTATAGTGTAAGAATTATGTGGTAGACTATGTTATATTAGTGGTTATTAATCTCATAGGTCTTATAAAAAACCTAGAAATCTGAGGAATTTTTGATTCTATTCCTATGATGAGCAAGGTAATTTTTATCAAAACTACCTAACACATATTTCTATAGTGTGAGTAAAGATAATAGGGGCTTCCAATCTAGGGGCTCCGATCATTGTATGAGGTTTATTCAATATCCCTTTTCCTTTTTTGATTCAATAATTTTCCTTTAGCTTTGTTTCCTTATTCTATGTTTTATCACTGATTTTGAGATTAAATTTTTAGTGGGGCTTTTCTCTATTCCTCCATTTTGGATAATAGTGGTATTTTTCTCTTAGTAGAGAGAGTTATCATTGGACCTCTTGGTTTATGATATGAAATTGTATGATTTTATCCCAAGTATGGGTTAGTTTACTATAGTACATGCCAAGAAGAGTGTTACTGAAGGAGGGTTAGTTTCTTTTGGGATAATGGGATAAGATTATCCACCAACAATAAGAGAGTCCTTTTGGAGAAATTATAGGGGCTTATAAGAAGAAAATCGGAACCTATATCCCATTAGTTGGTGAGTTTATCCCTTAGTGTAGTCGTCCCTTCAAAAACATGGATTTCAATGGTAGTAAGGATTTATATGGATTTCTTCCACAAATATGTTCTAGAATTACCTATGTGGAGGGAGATTCACTCTTACATTGACTCACACCCCAGGACCATACTAATATATTCTATGTTATATCTTATATCCCCTACCAAGATCGAAGATATGAGGGTACAATTGGAAAACCTTTGAGAGAATGGTTTTATCAGACCCAATGTGTCCCCCTGTGTAGCCCTAGTGTTGTTCGTGAAAAAGGTGGATGGGAAATTTAGAATTTTAATTGATTATCATCATTTGAACCAGGTCAAAATCAAGAATACGTACCCCTCATTGAGGATTGATAACTTTTTGACCATTTTAATGGTGTAAGTTAGTATTAAAATATTGATCTTAGGTCTGGATACCACCTATTAAGGGTTCTTGAAGTTGATATTCTAAATAATGAATTCTGATGTCACTATGGGAATTATGAATTCTTGGTGATGCCTTTCAATGTGTAAAGTCCCCCTAATATATTCATGGAACTAATAAAAAAATCTTTTATCCATACTTGTATTGATGTTTTTTTTATCTTTATCAATGAAATTCTCATATACTCTATATCTTAAGTGGAGAATACAATGCTTTTAAGGATATTCCTAAACATAATTTGGGAGAACCAACTATATGTTCATCTCTCAAAGTGTCAATTTTTGATTTGATCGGTTCACTTTCTAGGGAATTTTATCTTTCATCATGTTGTATATGATAATATAAAAAATATTTAATTTTTTCTTTGTAAGTAACCTCCCAAGAGAGTGTCATAGGTATAGAGTTTTCTTAATTTTATAGGGTATTATCAGAGATTCATAGAATACTTTTCTAGAATTTCATCCCATTTGAGTACCATGATGAATAAAGGGAATTAATTTTCCTAGACTGATCAGTGTTAGTGACTCTTTGAGGATCCAAGACCTAGGTTGATTAATTCTCCTGATTTGAAACTACCAGAGGAGTGCATTGATTATATGGTGTGTTTTGGTTCCTATGGATTTGGGATTGATTGTGTTTTAATGATAAATAAGGTGGTGATCACTTATGGGTCGATGTAGTTGAGACCTCATGATTATAATTACATGACTCATGACATGGTTTTGGTAGTGTTAGTCTTTACTATGAATTTGTGGAGGTATTATCTTTTGGGTAAGTATTTTTTGTTATCTCAGACCACCAGCGTTGTAGGTATATCTCTACCTAGAGAGAACTCAACCTGAGATAAACGAATTGGTTTGATTTCTTGATAGACTATAAATTTTATATATTTTATACCCCAGTGAAGGGAAGTTTGGTAGTATATTCCCTTAGGATGAAATTTCAATATCGTTTACAGGATGAGGTATCTAAGTAATTTTCTTCATTATAGTTAACCCTAATGTAGGGGGGTTGCATATTACCTTCAATTGATAGTGGTTACTCTACTTATTCTTTGTAATGTGATATAATTTCTATTGAGATATATTTATTATGAAGTTCTACATGATTAAATATCATTAGGATATTCATCATATGGGTTTCATGATGGTGGGGAGCATGTCATCATTTTCTAAGAAAACAACATAGTTCCAGTAACATTGTGTGAGGAGGTGTTGAGGGAGTTTTCTACCTCCCCCTTGGTTGTAAATTGTGGAGTGGTAAAGATATAATAATACCTTTAGTGGTAGTTTGGGTAGGTTGGAATGAGACGTGGAGTTTACAAATTTATTTCTCAAAGCCTCACATGTGTGTAAGTAAAGGATGAAGAACACCATGTTCCATCAAATATGACATAACCATTTGAGTTTTTGAAAAGTAGTGGGATGGAATATCGAGAGATAATGTGATAGTGATTCCACATATAGTTTGATTAAATTATGTTATCAGCACAATTGTTTACTAACTTACTAATTCATAACACTTCATTACCATCTGTGGGAAAATCTCAGTTGAGGGTTGTGGCACTTTTAATTGAAAGAGATCATCAGACTTATTTGGGTTCCCATAATTATTATATCCATCAATGATACTTAGTATATTTCATGGCTATGTAGGGGTTAACATGAGGATCAAAATACCTAGATATGGATGAATAGAACATTTCACACTCAGGCAAATATCCATTCTAAGCAGACCATCCATGTTTTGGAAAAGGTGATGCTAGCTAACCTGTTGGTTTTTAGTCAGAGTTGTGTCCATCACTTGCTATTGGTGAAACTTACCTATAATAATATCCATGAGTCCACTATCAACATGAAACCATTTTATTCAATATATATCAATCCCTAAAGTTGTATATTATTCTAGATTGGGGTTGTAGATATATCTCATGTTGGTCCAGAATCAGTGCAAGAAATGTCAGAGGAGGGTTTTTGTGATCTGTGAGTGTTTGAGGAAATCTCGATGCCAATAGAAATATTTTTTAGACCGGAATAATTGTTATTTTTAGTTTAATATAGGATACCATATCTCCTTTATATTATTCCCATGATGTGGATTGTATATTTCTTTAGGTTAATAAGATATCCCATGGGTTTATCAGGCTGTTTGAGATCCTGCAAAGGGTTGGTGAGGTTCTTTACCACTAGGTCCTACCCCAATAGTTGAACTGAGTTCAGGACATATTCCATGTTTCATAGCTGATGAGATTCATTCACAACTCAAAACATGTTATTGAATGGTAAGATATATACATTAAGGATGGATCCACCTTCTCAGAGCACCCAGTGGTGATTGAGGATCGATAAGAGAAGATCTTTTGTGGATATACCATTCCTCTATTTTGAGTTCTTTGACAACATGAGAGCATATAGGATAGCTCTTGGGAATATGGGAGATAGATATGGGATTATTACCCCCATGTTTATATAGAATTTTTTTTGAGGAAAAAATCCTTGAAGGAGGGGAGAATGTAATGACTCTGGTTTTCCTAGATTGATCCTTTGAATATATATATATATATCACTGGATTTCTACTCATATTTGATGTAATGTTTTGGGTGTCGTAGGACCATAGAATTAATAAATTACAATTATTAATATATATATATATATCTATATTAAAACACACGTGCACATATTTTCAGAAATAATGGTTTTCCCATTTATTGGGACCTTGGATGGAAAATCCAAGACAATATTTGTTTCAGATACATTGGGTTTACCCTAGGCATGACATAAATTTAGTCAACGTCAGATGTTCCATGGAAGTTGGTCGTTAGCAGGTGCATTAAGTAATTAAATAATTTATTTAATTAACATACTTAAATATTATAAAACCTAATATTCCTCTATATATATTTATTCATGATGAATCTATAGGTTTATCCACATAATCTTGGGAATTAGAGGGGAGAATGTGAGAAATATTTTGTCATTTGAAAATCAAGAATGTGGATCAACAATAAATGATCAAGGTGGATCATGGAAAAAATGGTACACATAGTGGTATATTCACCATCATCACTAGTAGTCATGTTCATCACCAATGATCGATCCTTTTTTAGGTAGGGCTTATTATTCTGTTGATTTTTACCCTTTGATTTAATTTTCAAGCATAGATTTTGTATCTTATTTATTTCTAAAAATTTTTTAGTCACGTGATCCTAAATTTAATTAGAATTATTGATCATAATTTCTTATATCTACATCACCCATGATTCATTCATTGTTTATTCAATAGTTATTTTTTTGTCTGATATCATATCAGACAATAATGATCTCACTTCATTCTTTTCATTTTATCACCATTGTTCTTAACATTCTTCATTGTTGGCCCATGAGGATGATGATTTGACATTATCGAGAAGAATTTGAGTGTGATAAAACCACTATATTATAGATGGTTTAATAAACAACATAGGGATTAGTGTTTTTTAAATGGATCATGATGGATTTATAGATGTGAGTGATGGCTTCATGGAATGAGACCCTGAATGAAAATGGTAGGCATGATGGTTATCACTCTGGTAACTAAAATCTATTTTTCCAAAAATTGGAGGCTAATAAATTATGATCAAAGACAAAATCAATTGATTTTGGAAGATTGGGAGTGTAAAAGGATGTGAAGGGAAGCAGGAATGGAATATTTATAATTTGTGTGAAGAACAGGCTTCCATGTATGCAAAAAAACATGACTACATCCTGTGTATCCCTAAGGAACTCACATTGTGCATCATGGGTTCTCACGGTGGCTAGGGTTTTATCATGAGTTAATTATCACACAACATATAGTCAAGCCTACATGCCATGAGACCATATGAATGGTATAGTCTCATGTTGGAGATATCTGAAGAAGTTTAATTGATCAGATAGTGGTTGGTGACCATGCAGAGTGGGAAAAAATCGTATTATGACTATCAGAGATGACCTCAAGAATTCTAGTCTATTCATCATGTTTTCCTTTGGGTGTTACCAAAATTGGTGAAACTCCGTATTGGAAAATAGGTAAATTTAGAACCTAGTGTTTTCAGACTTTTTGAGATAGTGTCATGGTTCAGTCAAGTGGCATATTACTTATCCCTTCCACAGTGCTATAGTGCCTTGAATGAAATATTCCAAATGTCAAAACTTTAGATTTATTATCCAGACCCTTATCATGTGATAGATATAGAATACATTGATCTTTCTGATGATATTTCCTTTTAGGGGAATCTAATATGGGTTGTGGATTGTAGTGAGAAATACCTTTTTGGTAGGACTATACCTTTGTTTCGAGTGTAGTGGAAGCACGGACGAGTTCAATAGGAGAAATGGGAGATGGAGTCTTATATTCAAAAACATTGTTCATACTTGTTCATTGAGACCTCATATTGACACTTGGAGCAAATCAGGGATGAGATGTTATATGGTGGGGAGGATTCAAAATCCTGTCTTTTTTCTGGTATGTATCTCTCTGATTTTTTTCATTAAACTTATTTTTTGTGATTTTTTCCTCATACATAAAACTTGGTGGTCATGTTACGTCATGGATACCTATCATTTGAATAATCACAGTCTTGGGATGTGAGCAAACTTGAGAAAAACTATATAGGGTCCACATGGAGAGATTTGTTTTGGGGGAAATGAATTAAAGTCAATGAATGTGTTCTTTGTTGAATTAATTGAGTTTGAGTAAAATGGTTCACGTTTTACCATTATTTATTGGTAATTTAAGAATCTTTAAAAGCGGTTTTGTTTTTTAAAAGGAAATGACCTAAAAACCATCTACAGAGCATTTACACGCCATGAAAATGGGTTACAAATTGAGTAATTTCTCAAGTGTTTTTAGTAAAATAATTTGAGGTGAAATTTTATTCAGCATATCCCATTAATAATATTTACATGATTTGTAACTAAATTACATTCCATGTAATTACCTAACCTTCTATATTAATTTTTATTGTGCAGATGAATTGTATTTCTTCTCACCTATAGCTCTCTCTTCTCGACCCTTGAGAATCTTCCAAAAAAAATTGGAATGACATCCTCCCTTCAGGACGTCCCATTTGTGAAATCGATCCCTAATAAGTCTTCTTGGTATGATTTTTCCCTTATTTTCCATGGTTATCCAACCATTGTGGTATAATCCCATTACTGTATGTGTTGCTGGTGTTGATATTTGTTAGTTTTGATCTAGTATCCTCTTGGTAATCATATATACCTTCTTCCTCATGGGAATTTTCCATTGGAAGCACTATTTTCATCGACAATTATTGGTATGTGGTCTAAATCTTAACCCTGCAGTTTGATAATTTCCAAAGTATATGAAATATTGTGATTTCGCAAATTTAATGTGTGTCTAAATAAATTAAATAATGAATGGAATTATTCCTTTAAGTTTGTTGACTTCAATTTTTTATTTACCTAGATTATGCTTACCCATTGGGTGATAAATATTAAATATAGTTGGATTGGCTAATGTATTAAAGTGTGTTACTTATTATTGATTTTTTTATTGATCAATTGTGATATAAATGAAATAGGAAAATGAAATAAAAATAATAATTCACATAATTAACCATTGTGGATTATAATGTCATATTGTGATATCCATGATGTTATGACAGGTCTTGAGATCCATGTTGAAATGGATTTATATCGAGCATGGCCCTAGCACATGAAAACTAATATGTTGTAATGTTTATATTGAGTGGGCTTGACACAATCCCATAAGTAATGATTATAGTGAGAGGTCTCCACCTAGCCCCATGATGTAATTCTTATAGGGATTAAACCTAGATGTTTTATTGCTTATAGGGATTTGACCTGGATTTTTATGGTATACCATGGTTATATGGTTGTAGTTAGCATGGTCATAAGACACGCTCATAGATATTTTGAGATAGTGCTAAAGAAGGGTTTTTACTATGATTATATGGTTTTGGTTGGAATGTTCATAACATATTCTAAGAGATAATATGGCATTGAGCCAAAGCAGGTTGTGGTTTTATTTTATTAATTGTTGAATTAATTAATTCACCTATTTTTCTCTTTATTATATACAATTCATATCAAAATGGTTTGTTTAGACATGGTGGTGTTGACTTACTAAGTTATACTCACACCCTATTTAGGCCACCATTTGGTACCCAAGCATATTTTGTAGATGTAGGTTTAGATAAGGGAAGAGGACCTTGTTGTTTATTGTCTTCACTAGATGGGATAGAATTTCGAGATGGGACTGATGTGGGGTTTGGGACTGGGAATTGTTGAGTCTTTATTTGAGTATAGTAGTATTCTACATGTATTGTTTCTATAATGACCTTTAGTTACATTTCAACATGTCATTACATTATTCCTTTATTATTTATTGGATCGGTCAATTATATTCTATTATTGGTTTCCACTGTATTATATTGTTTCCATTATTTCCACACTCTGATTTTTTTTATTGTTATTGAAGTTTTTTATTTGTGCTATAAACTATGAATACAATGGTTATAGTCTCTCCACTATACTTATCAAACCCCTACTGCTAGTCGGTAGCCTCTAGTGTATGAGGAGGTGCACTTGATATCTCATAACCAACCCTTTCTAGACACGTGAGAGAGTGTTAGATTGGGGGATGTTAAAAAGTGGTACCATAGAACACCGGGTTTATTTTCTCTTTCTTACTATTTGGGAAAGGAAGAAATGAGGCAATGATGTTTCGGGACTTGGTAATGACTGTGTGTGTGGGAGTAGTTAACCCATGTACGTGGTAAAATTTGAGTGCCTAGTGATGAGATTGATGTTTATATTGTTTTTTTCGTACAGTTGTTGTTATTTCACCCTGAGTGATTCACATATTGTGTGTGGTTATTGTTTTATGATGTATTGGTTCTTTGTATTTATACATGTGTCTTGGTGTGGATCAAGATGATTATGCATGCATCATAATAGGGACATAGGGATATATTGACATGAATTGTTCATGATAGGGCCATTTTTATTTGCATGTGATATATAATTTCTTATTTGAACTATGATATGGGATATATGTTATATCTGGGAAATGAAATAAATGAATTTTTATGTCATGTTAAAACACTTGAAATCCATTTCTATAGATACCAAGAGTCAGTGGTTCTCCATTATAGTAACCAATTAAGTTGACCTTTTTGTTAGAAAATTTTCTAAGGTGTGTGTTCTTCTTGTAGAGAAAATTCATCTTTTTCATCTTAGACTTGAGATTCAGGAGAGTGGTAATTAGTACACTACTAATGAAGATGAATGAGATCTTCCTGTAGTTCCCGAGGATTAGTTGGATGTTCAACTTCGTGATAGCTTCCTACGGGTCATGTGATCCATGGAAAGGGATATTGTTCATAGCGTTCCTTTGACGTCTGGGCTGAAAAGAGGGTTTCAACTATAGAATCTGTCTATATTTACTAAGGAAGGGGGACCATATGGATTTGATTTATGGATTGAGTCCATCCATACAATATTAAATCATCTAGAGACAACCACGTATTGGAGTGTGAATATTTATGTATATATTCTTTGTGGAAATTACAAGAGTTGGTGGGATATTCTAGAGGAATTATGATATATGGATGAACTATCTTTTAATAACTTCAAGATAAATTTATTGATCCATTTCTATTACGATACATTAATGGATAAAAAATATCAAGAGTTCATTAATCTGATGTGGGGTTTCATATTAGTGTTGGACTATGATGGACATTTCACCGACCTACAGAACTTTGTTCCATATTTGGAAGTTGATAAGATCTATAGGGTGACACATTTTCAGGATGGTATTCATTATAAGATCAATTCATAGGTGATTTTTTTTTTCATTTGAGCAGTTTTAAGGATGTGATTAACCAAGAACTCATTACTGAAGGGAATTTGAGAGATCCCCGAGCAGCGGCCAAGATGTTTCAATAAGAAAAACTGATATCTCTTCATTAGGTTTCAAGAATCACCACTATAATAGTTTCCTACAAATAATTAGTGGGTAGAGTAGTCTTGGTAGTGGAAATCCATCATAGGATAGTGTTCTGTTGTGGTGTTATCAGTGTCGAAAGTTTTTCTATAAGTGCCCATATGGTCATTGACCTGAAGTTGAGTGTCGTATTTATAGAAGAATGTGTCATCTTTATAGGTTCTATTTTAACATTCTACAGTATAATAGTGGTAGGGGATAAACATAGGAATCTGAGTCAGGAAGGGGATCAGTTACCCCTTAATAGGCTATTGACTAGAGTTCCACTGGCCATTCAGGCTGAGGCAGGGGATGTGGAACCCCAGTATAGGAGTAGAAATATCAATCAATGGAAATATCTCAGGGTAGTATGGATGGATCATAAGGAAGGGCTAAAATTCAGCTACATGTTATGAAAACGACTTCATCTATCGTGGATATAGGACAATTTACCAACAAAGGTATGATTCTTGTATCATCTACCTTAGCATGTGTTTTGTTTGATATAGGAGCATCACATTCTTTTATATCATCTCTTTTTTTAAATGGTTTGGGCTTGGATGCGGAAATCTTGGATGATGTTTTGACCATTTACACACTATTGGGAGTGTGATTTCAAAATATCAAATGTTATAAGGTGTTTCCTCTAGATATTGGTGGCTATCATTTCTTTTGGTAACCATTTGTGCTAGAAATGACCAGATTTTTTTTGATTCTTAGTATGGATTGACTAGTTATATTCCCATATAATATTGACTATTATAGGAGGAGATTTTACTTTATATATCTAGAAGGAGGTATTTATTCTCACTGATGTGGGTGGGATCTTTAGTCTGGTCACGTAAGACCAATTAAATAAATATTAGATTGTCTTTGGGCTCGAATAGATGGTATTTCTTTAGATAATTGTGGATTAGAGTAGGATTATTTTTCTCCAGTAGTATACCTTTTTCATGATGTATTTCCTGATGAGTTCTATTACTTACCACCTAAACAATAGATCGAGTTCATGATCGAGTTAGTGCTGAGAGTAGAGCCAATTTCTATCCCACCATACATAATGAACCTAGTAGAGATTGATTAGCTGAAGGTTCAATTGGAAGATCTAGAATCTAAAGGCTTCATATGACCTAGTTTATCTCCTCTGGGTTCTCCAATTCTCTTTTTCAAGAAGGATGATGGGTCGTTGCACTTATGTGTGTATTATTAGAGGTTAAACCAAATGACGGTTAAGAACCAGTATCCTATTACATGAATTGATGATATTTTTGATCATTTGATAGGTTGTAAGATATTATCCAAGATATATTTGAGATTAGGTTACCATTAGTTAAGTGTGACACCAATGAACATAACTCAGACTACTTTTAGAAATAGGCATGGCTTGTATGAGTTCGTAGTGATGTCATTTGGGTTAACTAATGCACTGAAGGTATTCATGGCCTTGATGTACAGGATATTTCATCCTTTTATGGATAGGTTTGTGGTGGTCTTTTTGGGCGATTTATTAATGTACTCTTAGATAGCAGAAGATCATTCCCAATATCTGGACATTCTCTTGAGTACATTAAGAGAGAATCAACTTTATGCAAAGCTAACCAAATGCAGTTTCTTTATTAATAAAGTGAACTTTTTTGTGACATTAATGTTAAAGGAAGGAGTTTCAGCGAACCCAAATAAATTTATAACCATGGTATCTTTTTAACAGCCCAATAACATCTTTGATATTCACATCATTCTGAGTTTAGTAGGTTATTATCAGCGTTTTATCCAATATTTCTCCCATTTGGCAGCACCGATGTCTGGGATGACCAAGAAAAGGGTAAAGTTTTTTTTGTAAGATTCTTTCAAAAGATATTTTCAAGATCTAAAAGGTAGGATAACCCCATCACCTATCCTCACTTCACCGATATTGAGTAAATCATATACCATGTACTGTGATGCATCTGGAGTTGAACTCAAAGTAATTCTAATACAGGAGGATCGAGTGGTTTATTATGGACCTAGGTAGCTAAGAACACATGAGAGGAATTACCCTACTCATGATCTATAGTTATCTATAGTGTTACATTCCCCATGGTGTTAGAGACACTATCTCATGGGTGAGATGTTTGTTGTATACATGGACCACTAGATCCTCAGGTACATCTTTTCTCAGCAAGACCTAAACCTTCGACAGGGTAGGTGGGCCGAATATCTATAGAATTTCAACTTTTAGTTGTCTTATAAACTAGGAAAGGGAAATTTTTTTCCAATGAATTGATCTAGAAGTCACAGAAATCGGTATTGTGGGACTCTTTCAATGAGTGGAGGATAATGGATCTCTTTGAAGAAATGGATCTAAATGTTCACAAGTCCCAAGGATGAGTAACTATAACTTTGACTTCTCTTATACCCATGATTTTGGAATGCATTAATACCGACTAGTTATCTAATCCAGAGGACTCAGCTATGATAGAAAAATTATGTGGTGGGGAGACACCAACCAGATGGTCTCTTAGTAGTGTAAATTATCTTCTTTTCTATGGATGAGTATGGGTTCTTATACGCTTACTTGAAGATCTAATGATTTATTTTCATGCTTATAGATGGTTGGAGAATCCTGGTTTGACAAATACGAATCATTATCTCCATATATAGTACTGGTGGTTATGAATGAATAAGGAGGTTTTAAGATTCGTAGCTAGATTCTTCACTAGTCAGTAGGTGAAAGCTGAGCATTAGAGGCCAGCTTTACTTTTTCATCCTTTTCCCATTCCTTAGGGGAAATGGGATGATTTCAATATGTATTTTTTGATATAATTTCCCAAGAAAACCCATAAGAATGATGTTCTATGGGTGACTATGTATTGACTGAAAAAGGTATCCCACTTCTTACATTTTATGGAGACCTTCACAGTTGATGATCTGGACAGTCTTTACATGCACGATGTGGTACGGTTGCATGGTGTTATAATGATTATCGTTATTGATATAGATCCTCATTTCACATTGTATTTATATTAGGGTTTTAATAAGGATTTGGGGTCACATGTTATTTTGAGCACTGCCTATCATCCTCACAATGATGGTCAATCTAGGTAGACTATTGAGATTTTGTAGGATATATTACGAGCATGTGTTTTTTATTTTGGTGGTTCATGGAAGAGACATATGGAACTCATGGAGTTTTCATATAATAATATCTTCTAGGAATCAATCCATATGTAACCTTTTGATTATTTGTATATAAGGTCCTGATGTTATTCTCTTTATTGGTTGGAGGCATGTGAGTCAGCACTTATTGGTTCTAGACTCACGCATGATACATCTTAACAAGTTTAGTTGATCAGACAGCAGTTGGTTATCACATAGAGTGTGTATAAATTGTATGTTGAACAATATAGATTACCTATAGAATTTTAGTTTGGTCACCATGTTTTCCTTCAAGTGTCATAAAGACCAGGAAAACACCATATTGGGAAACAGGTAAAGCTAGAACCCAAGTTTGTCAGGCCATTTGAGATAGTGGAAAGGTTCATTCCAATGACATACTGTTTATCACTTCTATAGTGCTACAGTTTCATGCATGATGTGTTCCACATGACACAACTTCAGAGATATTATCCAGAAATTTCCCATGTGATAGACAAGTAGAAGTCAATCTTTTTTTCGATGCATCCTTTGAGGAGAATTCGATATAGGTTGTGGATCATAATGAGAAATACCTTTAGGGTAGGACTATACCATTTGTTTGAGTGTAGTGGCAGCACGGGTAAGTTCGGGAGGAGACCTAGGAGAGGTATTCCAATATACAAAAATAGTGTCTAGAATTGTTCTTTAAAACCTCATAGTGATGCTTGGAGTAACTCAAGGATGAGTTTTTCAATGGTGGGGAGGTTGTAAGATCCCTTTTTTCAAGTACGTCTCTCTCTAGGTTCTTTTCATTGGACTTATTTATTGTGAGTTTTCACATATCTTTAAACCACTATGGTCGTGTTTTGTCATGGATACCTGTCATTTTAATAAATGAAATCTTGAGTTGCGAGGAAATTTGAGAAAATAATAGAGGATCTATGTGGAGATATTTTTTTTGGAAAAAAGACTTAAATTTGAAGGATGTATGTTAGTTTTAATTAATTAGAGAGGATGCATGTTTTTTTGATTTATTTTCTTGAAAAAAGAGTTTTTCCTTTATATTATAAGTTTTCATTTAAAAGTTAAATTTAAATTGTTTTGAATTTTAAATTGATTAAATAGAGTCCAAATTTGAATTCATCACATCAAAATTAGGTAATATGGGTCATATAGTTTTTTGGTAAAAATATAATAACCCTGGTAAATAATTTAATCAAGTAAAGTAATGTAAAATGATTAAAATAAAATGGATTGAATTTTTAATGATTAAATTGTTATTCCCACATTATAAAATACATTTTTTAGGTATAATAGTCAATCCTAAAATTCAAACCAACATTTCCTTACTTGACTCACATTACTCCCTTGCCATTTCATGTTTACCCTACACCTAAGTCATGTTTTTAAAGAAATATCCCCCATTTTATATTATAAAAGGACACCTCCTCCACCCACTCTAAAATAGTTATATCCTAATGTTTTCTCTTTAATACCTTCTAAAAATATCCTAAATTCCTCTCTCTGGTTTGGTAGATTTTGATTATAAGAAGTGTGACAAAGTCTTTTAATCTAAAGTAATTCATTGCGTGAAGGACTGATTCCATCAAACTAAGTCATGAGTTATTTTTCATATTTTAAATTTATCTTATAATATTCAATTATCTTAAATTATAACATCCACTCTATTAATGTATTCTTAAAATAATTATTCTTCAGTAAAAATGATACTAAAAATATATAAATTCATATTCTTACTCATTCATTCGTTTTAAGAAACTCTTGTTTAGGTCAGTTATACCACCTACATGAATGATGTTATAACATTTTTTATCATGAATGATTGAGAAAACATAAATTATGGTAATTTATTCTATAAATAATTAATTTAAGTTCTTTTTTGAATTATATAATGGAAATATATATATAAGTATATTAATTAATTAAATGAATCATTTTCATTAATTCAAAATCTACAAAAAATGAGAATTTTTAACCATTTATTACAAACTATCACTATAAAATCCATGAAAAATCTCGTAAATCTAGAAAAATATGAAAAACATCAATATCAAATCCATGATCATTCTATATGTTATGAACATATTATCACGTACCACATTCTAAAACTATAAAACCAAAAAAAACATGCAATGAATAGAACAATTAACACACAATGATTAGTTTTCATAATGAATTATTAATAAATGAGATAATAATAAATTATAAATGGATAGTGGTAAGTAAAATTAATATAAATAAGTTTTTTAAATATATTCATAATAATATTAAATTGAATATACATGGTGTTAGATCATGTTCGACCGAGCGGGAATCCAAGTTATGGGTTCTTTGTCTCAATTTCCATTCATTGAGACATGTTTCATATTATATACCAATTTTCATTTAAATAGTGTACTTATTATCCCATCGACTTGTTATTTCATAAATAAATTTTGATTCATGGGATTTACATTTCCATTTCATAATCACTCTTTTATATCCTTTTGATTCATACATTACCAAAGTCGTGAGGGTTTTGTTGATCCAATCTTCTTTCCTTGAATCTTAATCTTTCTTCATTAACTATATGTTCATCTACATTATATTTAAAATAACTATTTTATATATCATGCTATATTTATATTCCTTTTTGTGTAATTAAATTTTTTTGTCAAAAAATTCTTCTTTTATTGATTTCTTGATAAAAATATGGAGTTGTTAAAAATAATTCACATCCTCTATTGTTTATTTCTCTTCTATTTCCATATTCTTTCTTACAACATACCATTATTTTCTTATCTTAACAAATCAATATGTATCCTCTTCCCTACCATTCATATTTATCCTTATCTATTTTCAAAATTAAATTTTATATTTTTTTATTGATGTGGGTTTCTTTAAAACTATTAAAAATGCTTAAAAATGTATTTCTTTAAACTTATATAAATTTTGTATATTCCACAGTGTATTTATTCAAATTTTACATTTATGTATTTTTAAGGTTCCATTAATGGTACATTTATTTTTAAAATAGTTTTTAGTAAGTTTTGTTTACCTTTTGAAATTGGTGTATACCTTTTTATTTATGATGTAAAAAACTATTTTTATGTTTTATTTTTAATTTTCATCTTTATCTCTAAATAATAATTTTTATATGGAATTATGATTCATGTATCACCCTTTAAGTTCTCTTATGATGTATTTCTTTTGGGTGATTGAAATTCAGGTATCATATAATGCAATTTTTTATTACTCCATATGTGGTACATTATAAAAATGTTGTATAACCCATTTTCTCTCTATTAGATAATCAATATTTGGTGTATAATAGATTTTCTATATCACACATATGTATCGTTGATCATTATGTTATAGGGGGACCTAAAATTATATATTCCTCCAATTCATTGGGTAAATATTTATATCTCATGAGATCATGATGGGACATGGGAGGTTAGCTCAATTCCACTCTGTAATGAGACATGAGTAGTTAACCCAAGTCCACTATATTATGGGACATAAGTAGTTAGCATAATTTCACTATGTTATTGGATAGGTATTTATCCTAGTCCACTATGTTATGAATTACTTAATGGTTATCCTTAATATGTTTTATTATTTTATAATCTTATGATTGTGCAACATTCCAATGTTATATCACTATGGATAATGATTGTTATTATGATTACACATTCATATAACATGGTATATGTTATTATTTCATGATGATCCTTATATAGTTAAATATTTTCTATGATTACTTTATCATATTTTATGGCCACTTTATATGATTCCATTATCTTATTCTATTAATTAGGTATTTCTCTCATGTTCATATTTATGATCTAATGATATGATGTCCCTGACTCATTGAAATGTTTTCTATCACTTAACGTTTGATATCACTCCATTATTATGTTTCTTGATTTATATAGTAACTTACATGTAGTAATATTACTATATGTAAATCGTTCATGGATAACTTAATGGGAGATATTGAAATATTATTTTGTAATAAGACATTTATATAGCTAATCTCCAAATACATTAAACCCTTAGGTTCTAACAGTGTGTTTTATTTATAAGTTATGATTTTTAATTATTCTAATTATGTAATATCTATTTATTTATAGATTTAGTTATCTAATACACATTAAATTTTATTGGATTGCATCATTCCATGATTATTTTGATTGATGATTCTACGGTTTTTGTTAATTTTGAGGAAGAAGATGATTATTACCGATAATGGTGAAGAGGAAAATAGGAAATTCAATTTTTTCTAGTGAGGATATAAATTTTTCCTCCTTAACTTCTTAATGATTCAAATATAAAATCAAAAAGGTTTGGATCATATTTTTTAGGATCCTTATTTATCTATTTTAAGAAGTTTGTTGAAGGTGATATCCTATACTATTAGCAAACCACTAAAGATAGAAGAAAATACTAGGAAACTATTGTGACCATTGGTAGAACACATATACATATAGATATATGAATATATGGTTCAACTAGATCATATATATATCCAAAATATTAAGCATGGATTTATTTTAAAATAAATTTATGAAAACATTCCTTCAACATTCCCTATTTACAACAAAGCGGTTCACAATAATGGAAATTTTCATCCCACTCATGGAAGAGGGATTTTGAAAGAGTCTTCGGAATAAGAGGTTCAACCTATCTACTGGAGAAATCAATTTGAATCCAACTCAAAGGGGAAAGCAAAATTAATGATCGTTAAGGATTAATTTTTTTTCAAATGAATGTACTGGAGTTGTTCAGGTGTGGGAAGAAAGGGAAATGGCTAGGGATGATGGTTGATCATATGTTACAATTGAAGTTAAAACACTAGCTCAGTCTATAAGATTTATATATTTTAGGTTTCTTAGGATCTAATGAATCTATTTAAACACATAAAAATTAGTTATAAACCATAAAAATAATATCACCATGCATGAATAAAAAAAGTACATTTTAAATATAAAATGGTGAAACTGTGTACCTTACACTATAGGACGCTTTTGCAACATCTTCATCATCTATGGTTGAGGAAGATTACAATACAGGAAGCAAAATGAGGACCCTTATCCATCCATGATGTATCCATGGGTTGGATAGAATCACTCATAATATGAACGATACTCTCCAACATCCATGATATACTAGTATCTCATGGAATCTAAGGGTGGTGGAGAAAGAAAGCATATGGGAAGGGGGAGAATTGTAAGTATCCTTATGAAATGTAGAACACACAAAAAACACATCATCCCATGGTAGTTATAATCAATTGGGATATCTCTATGTGTTTACTCATACATTTATTATGTATGAGTTAATTCTACTTTCAACTTATGCATCCATCACATAAATTCATAAATTCTCATGTGTGTTTCATTATATGAAACACTGAGTATTAAGGATATTTAATGTGGAAGATAAATCAATCTTTAATACCATGAAAATGTTATGGCATGGTATCGTATACCATGCCATATGATATCCACATAAAAAATCAACTTATAAACCTCAATGAAAGAAAAAATATTTTTATTACATGAAAATAATAATCAAAAACATATTATATCATACCATATGATATGGAATACATAAATCAAATATATATAGGATTTGGGATATATATCCTTCAATCTACTAGTTACAACAAAGACTCATATACTTTTTACCATTTCACCTTAAATTGTATAATATACAATAACTTGTGAAACCATATCCGAAACACTTTTTGAAAATTTATCAAACCAGTTTAAGAAATTTTTTATTAGTTTCACCTTGTGAATACCCATCCAAAACTATTTTTGTATAATCTATAAAAAAATTTCGAGAAACTCTAGGATATAATTATACACATCCTTTATTTAAATTCATTTAATCTTGATATATTACTTTTCATTAAAATCCTTGATATAGAAACTCTTTTTTTCACCACTTCGATGAAAACTGCAAGATCTATCAATTATTCACTTGATTATAAACTCTTTTATACTCAAAATATTTATAAAGTAAACATTTGGTATCACAAACCCTTTGAAATCAAAGAATTTTTTTCTATAACATAGATACCCGACCTTAATACTCCATGGAGTTTCACAAACCCCTTCATGTATCCCAGAAAATTCCATCATACAGAAACATCAATCCACTTTCCTAATAACTCTAGGTTTTAGTGAACTTGACTGGATACTAGAATAGACATTATTTGACTCTCCAACTAAATTTTATTCTTCCATTTTAAATTTTTACCAACTGGTACTGTCAACACAGCACCACAACCCAAATATCATGTGATTAGTTAATCTTTTACCAACACATTGAAAAAATAGGGTAAAAAATTATTAAACTCATTCATATTATTGGAACATTTTCAATTATTACAACAAAATAAGTTAATTAACTAGAATAATTGTTCTAATAATATTTCAATCTCACCATGTCATTGGAACACTCAATTACATTGATTATATGAGTGGAGACTAGAGTTAATTTGTCATTTAATTCCTTTTTAAACCTTAATTGAATCATTTATTCTTCTCATAAGTATCAGTATTTTCCTATTTATCATTTCTTTTATTTAATGGAATATTTTTCTAACGAATAGAATTTCTCTTACTTAATAACTTTTATTAAGTTATCATTTTTAAGAGTTGATTGCATTAAGATTCACTTATTCAAGGATTAATATCTAAGTTTAGTGTGATGGTGATGAAATTATCTACAACATAATATTTTGTCATATGATTATCATGTTTTATAACCATTTAATGTGGACTTTTATTCAATGTTATCCCACTAAAATGATAACCACTTTAAATTTTATCAAATCCATTAGTAGGCCAAGATCCATATTTCACTCATCTTGGGGTAACATTAACATTTCCCCCCCACCACTTAACTATTTAGGAGTGTAATCATAACAATCATATCATATATGACTCCCAAATAGTTTATTGGATAATAATTTATCCAATCAATCATGTAGATAAATGAAATTTTATTCTTCTAGTAACTTCATCCTATTAAGGCCTCTTGGACAAGTGTGACTACAAGTAAATTCCAAGAATGGGAACCTAATATTATTAGGGTCACACATTACTTTCTTTCCTTATCTAAGATAATCTAAGGGATCCCATATTTATCATTACCAACCCAGTTGGATGATTGAGGTCTTAAAAAGTGTCTCCTTGGAAGGAATCTGACACATAATATTTTTAAAAGGGGGTTTATCTCAACATATTATCTCATGTTATTACATTTTGAATGTATTCATGCTTATAATGATTTAGTTTGGAATCATATTCCTTTCACCAAATCAATATTATCAAATTATATTGACGTGTTACACAAATCATAGCATTTGTCACTAACCCAAATCAAAAGCCAACTATATCCACACATATCAAAATTCATCTCATGCATAAGGATCATGAAACGCTTTTATGATATATATATATATAGATCATAATTAACTTCCTAATTCATGTTCATAACTTAGTACAATCCAAATTCAATGTGATAGAACACTAAATCACTTTTCGTAGCTAGAATATAACTCCTTAGAATCTTTTATGACAATTTATAAGTAGTTTAACATTTAAACTAAACCATACACATATATTCATAATAAAAATTATATATATATGTGTGTGTGTGTGTGCGTGTGTGAATAATAAACAAGGGAATAATAATAAATAGACTAGAAATACAATAATTTAAAAATGAGATAAATTATTTATAAATAATTATAAAAACATTATAATTTGACAAACATTATGAAAATTTCATAATTAAAATAAATATAAATATTTTATATTTATTTCCTAAAATGAACCCTTTAATATTTTTCATTATATGGAATTTACTTTAAATATATGATATTAAATGAAAAATATACATTTTATATTCTAATTTCTATTATGTATTCTGTTTACATAATCAAAATATCATGAATTTATTATTATTTAAAACTTGATCAAATCCATTATCAAAACTAATTTTAATGTTTTTAAATAGTTTCTTAAATAAGGCCTTAATTTTATCAATTAAAATTATTAATTATCATCATGTCGTAATTTAAATATAAATTTTTTTATATTTTTGAAAAAACAATAATTTATAAACATTTTATAAATTACACTTATAATTTCTAAATAAACACTTTATTTCTAAATTTTAAGAATTTTCATTTATTTGGAAATGTTATTTCAATATTAACATTGAATATTTTTAGATATTTATTTATTAAATGTTTTAAAAACATTTAATTAATTAATTATAAACAATTTATAATTAATTATTTTATAAAAACCTTTATAAATAAATAAATATCCCATTACAACTTGTTTGTAATTCATAAAAAAATTATAAATTATATAATTCAATTAATAATTGAATTTTTAAGAAAAAAATATTAACCAGTGTAAGAATAAAATGCTAAGCCCGGTGTAGGATTAAATAAGGTAGACTACATAATATTAACTTAGTTACATAACAATATTCATGGGAATAACTGAGTACTCACATAGTATTAGATTGGCACTTGTGTGAGATTAAACATGTTCTCACATAAGATTAACTCACATTGAACTGGATTGAATGTGATTAACTCACTACATGTATGATATAAATCCTATATTAGTATTCTTATATAAATAGAATAAATTATGATATAGGTTACATGTAATAATAAATCATCATTGGTGGTACCCTATGTAATAATAATTCATGTGCTATATAGAAATAACTCAGTGTTAGTGTGATATTAAAATGGATGGTGTGTGACTTTAAGTTTGTGTGGTGTATATGATTAATGTTGTACTCTAGGATGCCCTGATATGGGAGGGATTAATAATAATGTCAAATTTTTCTTTTGTTTTAAAGGATCATTTCACCATGTTGCTAGGAACTCATTAAACCTTTGTGATTGAATGCACATTCACCAAACACACAAATGTAGGAAAAAATGGAACATGGTAATTTTACTTGGTTTACCATTGAGGGATAGTACAAGCAGCATATGTTAGAGATCTGTCGGTCATTCCTGAATCCAATAAGATTCAATATATTTTTTCCAATAATTTATCATTCATGGTCACTCTATTCTATGAACAATTCTTTTACAATGAGTTCTAGGACAACGCACTACCTTCCTCAGATAACTTCCATTGAATCCTCATTATGCACTGTTCTGGATGAATTCTACCTTAGTTTATTGACTTGAAGTTCATCTTTTAATTTTTAAGAGTTAATGATTTTGTTTACATCATGATAGCCTAAATTTAATGATCTAATGTTATTCATAGTCTCTAAAATACAACCTAATATTTTCACATGTAAATAATTTCCTAAAAATACCTTGCTTAAAGTAACCATGTGGAACACTACTCACTGAGTACTAACCTTGCATACTCTATACAACCATTAGTGGATTGTGCACTGTACTCCATGTATCTCCCTTTCATGGTGAATTATTTCATGGATATACTTCATGGGTGCCACCAATTATAAGCCTTATGGACTGTGTATTACCCTTCACAGACCATGCCTCTTGAACCATCTTTGTGAATTGATCCTCACACACTGACTTCAAAAACTGGTCCCCGCATACACACCATACACATCCTACTTTTTAAATTATTATTTCCATTATAGGTATTCAAATTAGTCATTAGATATTATCTAAGTTCTATTTAATCTTTAATGATTGGTTTAGTGAGGTATATATAAGCAAAGACCTCTGAAAAAACTCACTAACCATTAAAAACACTATTTAACCCTTTCTAAATACCCTTCATGTACTTCCCTACACTTCACTAATAGAATACTCTACATCTCAAGGAAATTTCATGAATGTCCAAAAATATCTTCTATGAGACCATGTAATCCCATGTGAACCACACATTTTCATTCCTATCAAGCCAAAATATCTACTCCAAGATGACATAGTTTTCTCACAATCACGAACTTTATATACATTCAAGCTTCAAAAAACCATTATCATAGTCTACATACTAGACTACATGGGTTGCATACTCGACCATGAAATTTTATAATTCCTCAATTATACTTAAATTAACAATAAACCATATTCCAATATCTTCAAAAAACTTTGATAAACATAGAAATTAATTTTAAACAAAAAAAACCAACACCAATCACCATCCCTGATAACCTTGGTTCCAATATTATCCCCCTTTGAGTTTTTTGTTAATATAAAGTGAAGTTCAATGTTTTAAAACCATAATATAGAATACAAATAACCCATCCATCACTCTAAGTCTATGTGCGAAAATATCTGTGTGGAAAACAAGAGTTCAAGATGATATCTCATGCCTTATTTCATTCCTCAAGTCCCCATTTCAATTCTCATTCTAGAACTACCCCTTTCTTTATACCATATACACCACCTTAATTACATATTCTTATCATATTCACCACTTATTGGAAAAAAAACATACATATTCAATGAATTTCCCTAGACTTTATCCCCCTTTGATAATAAACCCAAAGAGAAAGGTTTATATGATCTTATTTCAGCACAACAAACCTCATAGATTGTATCTCCCCCTTAATTGTACATCCCCTCCCAAATAGTTAGAAATAGTTAAATGCATGAGGAGATGTGTACATATGAACATATTAAAGATGTGGGAGGTGGTTGAACATCGAGGTTCAGTTGATGTTTTTTAAACATGTTAGTGGCCAATGTCATAGTTATAATATATTCCACTTGCCTAATAGTTCTAACATACTCCATTCTGATAACTCTTTGCTCCACTTTTTCTTTAATGAGGTGATATTTTATCTCAATATGCTTTGTATGATATTTGTTTGACATGTTTTTCATAAGATAGATCACACTTTTTTGTCACAGAATATCACCATTGGTCATTTTTCTTCTTTCCTAAAATATTCTAGTTGTTTCTTAATCCAAAAAAGTTGAGTGAAATCCCAAATCTATGAATATCACCATTGGTCATTTTGTCACATAATATCACCATTGGTCATTTTACTTATTTCATTGGTCATTTTTCTTCTTCCCTAACCATGTTTCAAAGATAATATTTGGATATATTATTGTTAAATAAAATAAACTTCTAATAATCCTCTTGTAGAATGAGGGGTCCATATATTTCCCATCCTCATGGTTCCCAATCTTTATTCCAATCACAATTAGAATAAACATTATTTTTGAATAGTTCATGTTAAACTTATTTATAAGCTATGTATCATACTTTTATAGAGAGATAAAGGTTTATTCATTCTTTTATATCCTCTATATCCCCATAAAGTGTGTGAGTTCACCAATCATTGACATTTCAAATTCTGATTTCATGTGATTTGAAAAATCTTCCATAAATGTCTACTTGATTCTGCAAAAGATTATATTATCCACATATAAAATCATTATATACTAGAATTCCTTGGATATATTCACAAAAAAAATATTATTACTAAAAAAACCCCTTTTCAATTACAAATTCTTCAAATATGAATCCACCCAAGCATTCCAATGTTATGGTGCTTTTTTTTGACCATATAAAGCCTTATTTAATTTACAAACCCTTTTTTTATAATTTCTAATCCAAAATCCCAATGTCTGTTCAATGTAAACATCTCATTCAAGAATTTTATTGAAGAATTTTTTTTTGAAATCCATATGATTATCTTTATAGCCTCTTAGAATAACCATAGATAAAAAAAAGAATGATTGGATCTGTTGGGGCTACTGGATAAACCTTTATTCAACATCAATTCCTATAATTTGTGCAAATCATTTACAAACCAAGAGGGCCTTGTTTCTGATTAAGTTTTCATGCACATTGAATTTTTTCTTTAAGATCCTCTTTATTCTAATACCATTTTTATTTTATGGCATTTTAATAAGATCTAAATTATAGGTTATATCAATGTGATCTAATTATTAATTCATGTTATGAACCCATGATTCCAGTTTAGACACTTCCTCAAATGATGTTGGTACTACTGTTGAGAGTAGACCTGCATGATTAGAATTTATCATTATCCTTGTCTATGTTATTGTAGATCTATCTCCAATTATATTGGATGGATATACCTCTTTTCTCATGATTTTTCTATGGTGTACAAATTTGTCTTCTTCATCATTTAATTCTTATTTAGAAACAACCTCAGAGTTTTCATCATCATTCAAAAAAATTTATATAGTTTCAATAGTTTCACCAACATGATCTTCTTTCTATTATTCTTAATATAAAATATCAGTGTTTGTGCCTCTAGGGTTCTTCACATATTTATCCTCAATAAATTTAATATCACTACTCTCCAAGATTTTACTCATCCTATTATTGTACCATCTATAGTCCTTACTGCTTTCTGAGTATCCTAGAAATACTCCTTCATATTCAGCATCACCATACTCACCCTGTAGAGACCCGAAGCTAGACGTACATGGACATTACATTACTTTTGCGGAATACATAATACATAACAAAAACAGACACACAAGAACCTTAATAGTTTAGTGTCTTTGGAAACTCAGAATATAATCTTCTAAACGTGGTGAAAGATCTTCAACATCTCCCATAAAGATCTTCCTTTTTTTTACCTAAAACGTTTTTTTATATCCTGGGGAAAAGAAAACATAAAACGGTGAGCTCAAATGCTCAGTAAGGGTAAACAAAAGAAATATCAATCACATCATATTCATAAGAACATAACATTTTGGAAATCTTAACCTGCAAAAGAGTGCATAATTTCATAACATGGAATAAATCATGGCAGTGAAATGTAATCACAATAATCATAACATAAAACATGAAACTTTGTGGCATACACACATAATCATAGAGAATCATTTCTTGTTAGTCAAGACTCATTGCCAAGACTATCTTAGTGGACAAAGTCCCTTTCTGAACCGAGTCACCCTCGTTTCAGTCCTGTTTCACTGAACCGGTATAACCTACCGTTCCAGCCATGTCTATCTCATGAGATATAAAATCTTTACCCAATGCATTGGAGGGAGATATAGGTCCCACCCATCTTATAATGAATCCTTTCTTATGTGTGCCACATAATCATAAATCATACATCATTACATAACACATGTAACAGAAATGGGATTCTTGAAACATCATGACATCATAAAACAAATCATATAAGTTAAATGACTTCATAAAAATAATTCCCTCACAACATAATAAAATCAAAGTAATAATAGGGATAAAAACAGAACCCTATATTATCTTAGATGGAAAATAATTTTGATAAAACATTTGAACTCCATTCTTGAGGAAAATATCCTTTCTTCTTCAAAAACACTTTTCTTTTCTTGACATGTCATACAATTATAAACTAAAATAAGTTGATTAAAAATAAACTTGAAAACTTATAAAGGAATATTCTTGTAAATAATGTTTTAAAAATCCATTCTTTCCGTATAAGTTAAAAAAATCATTCTTCGTACTTTTGTCGGAAAAGTCAAAAAGTGCCTCGTACGAAAAACGACAGAAGATTCCTTTCATATCTTTTACTAAAAACTCACCGAAGGGTAACATTGGATATAAACTATTGTAGAAGGATGGAAATAATATTACATATTGAGGGAACATGGATGTGGATGATAAAATACAACCCAGTAATTACCAAAGTAAAAACAATCTCGGATAAAAGTGAGATTGTGATATTTCCCTTACCTTAGGTCTGACTTGCTTTGTAAGTGTCCGAACCTCCTGTATAATGATTTAAATCATGTTATTGACTTATTACAGAATCATATTTATTGTTATTATATCATATATTGTCCACTTTTGACTTTATATTACCCGTTCTTTTGTAAATTCATGTTAAAGTAGCATTTTGGGTAAAATCATCTCATTTGTCATTCGTGTTTTTAACTTGTAATTATTAATATGATTACTTGGATCATGATTACTTATATCCAGAATGTAAAACATGATTTATATATAATATATATATTCAGAATATATATATATATATATATATATATATAATATCGATAAATGGAATGAAATACACCGTTCATGGAGACGGTAGTCCGTACGTACGCATGAACGCTGTTTTCGTTTTTTTATTGAAGTGAATGGAATTAAGTAGATGACATACATATAAATTTACATAAATACAGTATCATTATTATGTCATATATTTAATTAGTACTTATTATATATACTTTATAATCATTTATGAATGGTTAATCATTGAGAATGAATCTCATCGCGTCGTGGAGACGGTAGTCCGTACGTACGCACGAGCGATGATATCATTCCCATGGTCGTGGAATTGTGTTGAATTGTATGTAGACTATTTCAGTATAAATTTCACTTTATAATAATCATATATAGTTACTCATTACACCATTATACCCATTTTATAAGGTGGTGGTGGAAAATAGATTACACCACGGCGTGGAGACGGTATTTCGTACGTACGCACGCGCGGTGATTTCATTTTTCCGTAGGATGGATAGAAGGTGAATTAGGGTTGTTTCATATTTATAATAAAATATCAGTATGTAAGTAATACTGATGTTATTACTTTGTCATGAAACAACTAAAGAAGACGAAGTTGAAGAAGAAAGAAATTGAAAAGATCGGTAATGGATATTACCTCTTCTTTGAAACGCCTCTTTGAATCCTCCACTTAGGGAACTAAGATTGGTCTTTGAAGAAGACAAGGACCTATAGGATTATTCTAGGGAAGTAGAGAAGGGATTTTGGTAGGGGTTGGCCGAGCTTGAGTTCTCAAATTGGTGTGAGGAGGAGGGGGGGGGAGGTGTCCTTTTATAAGGGAGGAGAGGGGCACCTTAGGAATATCTCAAAATATTATTTTATATTAAAGTCAAAATCGGTTTATAATGGTTCCAAAGGGTCTTATTTCTGAGCTAAAGTGGGGATGGGTCAAAATCATATCAACCAATAGGATTTAGACAAGTTGAGGTTATTATTTTAACCTTATCATTTAGATTTAACTCTAAGTTAAATAATTTAACTTTTACCGTGTCTTTTTGTTTTCTTACACTATATGGTTAATACACTTACTATAAAATTACAAACGAACCACAAATTGTTTATTATTAATATATATATCCTTATCTAAGTCATTTGGCCGAACCTTATATTTTTAGGAATAAAATAACAATTAATAATATAATATTTGATTTAAAAACTATTTTGTGTCAATTTTGACACTATTTGATATATGATTTTTGTGAAAGTCATAACAGAATTATATGTTCGAACCAAGTTGATTAAATCAACACTAATATATCATAGTAACCTAGAAAATTAGTTTAATTCATAAAAAGTCTCAAATTATATTTATTTGGGTATTTATAACATCAATTATTTCAATATTTCATTAATAAGATAATTATTGCATCATTATTGTGTCATAAATAAATTAAATTATTTAATGTCTAAAAATTACAAATAAAATACCATTATGTAGGAAATATTTTTATCTTTCTAATGAATATTTATAGTAGAATTTATCTTATGTATAACCCCATATTAAAAATGTTTTAGTAAATAAACTTTGATTTTAACTCTTTTAACCCTTCTTTAAATAAATTAATAATAAATGTCCTAATCTAATCCAAGTGGGCCTAAATGGTCATATTTTATTCCTAAGTTTGTTTTTGGTCGAATTACACTTGTCCAATAGAATTAGGACATGTGTTAGGGTAATAATAATATCATTTCTACCATTAATTACCCTATTTACTTTTAACCGTGGTAAATAAAACTAAAAAGTTACTATTCACCAAAAATTATTTTCATCTCATTGAACCACATTTTAGTCCTTGATATTAACCGTGTCTCTCGGATTTTCGAAATTCCACTCACAGAAGCTGTAAAATTAAGTTTTATGAACAATTCAGTTTTTTTAACTACCACTTAGTGGTTTCACTATTCATCGAAAATTGAAAGTTTTCAGAAAAATACCAAAAATTAGGCCTAAGCTATATTTGATATTATGAACTCAAAAATGATGTCTATTTTACCAAATTCAAAACATATCAGTTTCATTAACTAATTTAAAAATTAATTCTCGTCGTCAAAACAAATAGCGTGTTTTTAAGAGATACTAACTATCAAAAGATTGACACTAGTTTATAACTGGTTTAAATGTGAAATTACATCCAATGACCAACATTGTATTAAATTGTAAAAATATATTCAAAATATACTTTAAAACCACTCAAATTAATAATTTATCACTATTAATTATTTCTATTAAAAAAGTTGTTTTTAATTAAAATTTAGTAATTTTCACTATTCATCATAATATGAAAATTATCCGAAAAGTACCAAAATTTCACCCTAAGCTAATTTCGATATTCCGAATCCAAAAATGAAGTCCATTTTGAAAAATAGAATTTAAAAAATTTCAAAAAGTGGTTATTACTATTCATAACGGCTAGTTTTAATAATATTTTAATAGCATATCGTTGTTTAGTAAAACTCGGTATTGCGTACTACACATGCTATCAAGGAAGGTTGTGATTGTGTGTAATGAAAGGCAAGTCAAGGATGCATGTTGTGCAAGCTCCTTTTGGTGTAGCGTACAACACAAGACATTAATGAAATTAAAAAGAATATTTTTCATAAAATCTCGGGGTGTTACATTCTACCCCCCTTAAAATGAATTTCGCCCCCGAAATTCGTCGGGGTTATAAATGGTTTACTATTCGAAATTTTCTTTGATAAACCCACATCGTAAAAAGGAATACCAAAACATGGCTTTAAAAACTAAAGTATGAAATGTAACTATTACCCAAATAAACTAATCACTGGGTTTCCACATAGGTGAAAATATGGATATGGAAGAGAAATCTAACCATCATGTTCTGATGGAGAGTGGTAGAGAACATGGCTATGGAAAAGCCAGTAATCACAAATCCATAGATTTGTGACGATCTAAGGTACCATCTGATTAATCAGATATAAGAGCACTAGGACAACATTTTTGGTTTTCAAGATCATTTCCCTAAAGTTGATGAAATTGGAATTAGAAGAAATACTTTCATGATTTTGGTATAGTATCACTGTTGTTTGTGCCTTGAACAATTTCCACTTCATCTCTTAAATAAATGAAGTTGAATTTTTTATTCGTGAAGTGTTAGCAGATCATGTAATAGAATGATGGGTCATTCCATCTGTCTCAAACAAAAGGTTTGAAAAGTTATATGTTCATCTTATGGTTAGATTAATCGTATATGGTTCCAAAAATGAACTTATACTTCATATATCATACCGCTTAATAAAATAAAACTAGTTTCTACTAAACAGGGACTTTCTGTAGGCCAGTGGTAGGCGATAAAGGCCAGTCGCACTTCGGTTGTGGGTTCGATTCCCACAGCCTTGTCCGACGCGATGGGCTGCCGCCCGTCCTGCAGGTTGTCCTTTTTCTAAAGCTATATTACTATAACATCACATCAATAATATCGAAAAACGTTTTATCCTAACTTATGTCCAACATAATCCATTCTAATCTTTAGGCTTATCTAAAATACTTCGGTCCAAGCTCATAGTATAAAGAAAATGATTACTTGAAATGTCACAGAACAATCACGTGAATTCCATCATTTATCCCCCATATATCATAAGATATATCTTGTTGGTCAAATTCCAAACATTCAAAGTCCTTAATCATGTATTCTCTTTAATACCCATTGAACCTTAGTGAAAACATGAATGCAGTTAAAAGTTAACACCTTCCACATACCAAAATCCTCAAAATTATTTATACTCAAACCATTATATCACTTAGTCTTTATATCAATCATGAGCTCATGAATACTGTTAAACATTTCATTTTCTCATTTTCCCTTCATTATGCGCTTATCGTCTTATTTCCAAAAATATCTCAATCACTTTGAATACCACATTAGACCAATACATAAATATTCCAATACTCCATGACACAACATTATTTTGGAATCCCATTACATAAACACTTAATCATTCCACCACATCGTTGTCATATTCAACATCGCCAATAGTGATCGCATGTGACTTCTCTTTATCCTTTTCCTTAAGCGGTTGCTCATGTTGATCATCACTAACCCTTGGATTAGGGCATTTATTAGCATAATGCCCCATTTCCTTGCACTTGAAGCATTGAAGTGTTGGTGGTGCGTTCTCTGCAGTGTTTGCTTTATTCACATCATTAGAAACCCTTTTTCCATTACTTTGACACTCAGCTGCTCGATGACCTTCTTTTCCACACTTAAAACATTTTCTAGTCCCTTTAAGACAATCTCCACCATGCTTCTTTCCACACTTTGAGCATAAGAAAACATTCATCTTCTTTTCACCATTATTCTGAGATTTCTCCTTGAACTCCATCTTTCGTTTCTTGTCAAAACCATGAGATGGATATGTAACACCAACTTCCATTTCTACCTTGATAGCACAACGCACAATTTCTTCATAGCTACTGAAGTCTCTTATAGCTAATGCCCTTCGAAGACTTGGTTTTAAGCCACTGAAAAATCGATCAACTTTAATTTCAGGTTGGATGATAATGCCAGATGCATACCTTGCAAGTCTTGTAAAATTCTCTTCGTATATACCAACAGATTCATCATCCTTCTGCTTCAGCTCAAGAAACTCCTTTTCCATCTTTGTTCGAAGAATACGAGGGAAGTACTTACTGAAAAACAAGTTCTTGAACTCGTCCCATTCCATGGACTCAATTTCATCTCTTGGCCTCGTATTCTTGATAAGATTCCACCATTGATCAGTTTCACCTTCCAAACGATATACTGCTAAGATGACTTTATCATGTTCAGAACATTGAAGAACTGAAAATATCTTTTCAGTGGTACTGATCCATTGTTCAGCAACAAGTGGATCGGAAGACCCATTGAAAGAAGGTGGACGTTGCCTCATGGAGGACTCAATAGAATATTGTTCCCTTCTTTGTTCATTTGGAAGTCCAGAATGATTCATAGCTTGTGTAAGTATAGCAATAAGATTTTGCACTCCATCTCCCATAACATTTGTTTGTTCAGGAGGGCAATCATTGCATTTTCCATTGCATTGATCAACACGGTTCCTTCGGGTTCCAGCCATCGTCTAAAACCCAAAAAGAATAGTGTGAGAGGAAAAAATCATGCTAGGGAAAACAGCATAATAAAGGGGGAGTACCTTCAATATCTAACATCTTAGGTTTAATTCTATGATCATTAGCGTAATTATAGTACTATAACCTATACGTATACTTAACCTTAGAGACATCCCTAGACACACCTTAGAAATATCTCTAGGGATCTCACTAAAGTTCTCGCATCCTAGTTTCCAAAGGTTGACTAAATTTTTCCTCTGATACCAACTGTAGAGACCCGAAGCTAGACGTACATGGACATTACATTACTTTTGAGGAATACTTAATACATAACAAAAATAGACACACAAGGACCGTAATAGTTTAGTGTCTTTGGAAACTCGGAATATAATCTTCTAAACGTGGTGAAAGATCTTCAACATCTCCCATAAAGATCTTCCTTTTTTTTACCTAAAACCTTTTTTTATATCCTGGGGAAAAGAAAACATAAAAGGGTGAGCTCAAATGCTCAGTAAGGGTAAACAAAAAAAATATCAATCACATCATATTCATAAGAACATAACATTTTGGAAATCTTAACCTGCAAAAGAGAGCATAATTTCATAACATGGAATAAATCATGGCAGTGAAATGTAATCACAATAATTATAACATAAAACATGAAAATTTGTGTCATACACACATAATCATAGAGAATCATTTCTTGTTAGTCAAGACTCATTGCCAAGACTATCTTAGTGGACAAAGTACCTTTCTGAACCGAGTCACCCTCATTTCAGTCCTGTTTCACTGAACCGGTATAACCTACCGTTCCAGCCATGTCTATCTCATGAGATATAAAATCTTTACCCAATGCATTGGAGGGAGATATAGGTCCCACCCATCTTATAATGAATCCTTTCTTATGTGTGCCACATAATCATAAATCATACATCATCGCATAACACATGTAACAGAAATGGGATTCTTGAAACATCATGACATCATAAAACAAATCATATAAGGTAAATGACTTCATAAAAATAATTCCCTCACAACATAATCAAATCAATGTAATAATAGGGATAAAAACAGAACCCTATATTATCTTAGATGGAAAATAATTTTGATAAAACATTTGAACTCCATTCTTGAGGAAAATATCATTTCTTCTTCAAAAACACTTTTCTTTTCTTGACATGTCATACAATTATAAACTAAAAGAAGTAGATTAAAAATAAACTTGAAAACTTATAAAGGAAGATTCTTGGAAATAATTTTCTAAAAATCCATTCTTTCCGTATAAGTTAAAAAAACATTCTTCGTACTTTTGTCGGAAAAGTCAAAAAGTACCTCGTACGAAAAACGACAAAAGATTCCTTTCATATCTTTTACTAAAAACTCACCGAAGGGTAAAATTGGATATAAAATATTGTATAAGGATGGAAATAATATTACATATTGAGGGAACATGGATGTGGATGATAAAATACACCCCAGTAATTACCAAAGTAAAAACAATCTCGGATAAAAGTGAGATTGTGATATTTCCCTTACCTTAGGTCCGACTTGCTTTGTAAGTGTCCGAACCTCCTGTATAATGATTTAAATCATGTTATTGACTTATTCCAGAATCATATTTATTGTTATTATATCATATATGGTCCACTTATGACTTTATATTACCCGTTCTTTCGTAAATTCATGTTAAAGTAGCATTTTGGGTAAAATCGTCTCATTTGTCAATCGTGTTTTTAACTTGCAATTATTAATATGATTACTTGGATCATGATTACTTATATCCAGAATGTAAAACATGATTTATATATAATATATATATTCAGAATATATATATATATATATATATATATATATAATATCGATAAATGGAATGAAATACACCGTTCATGGAGACGGTAGTCCGTACGTACGCATGAACGCTGTTTTCGTTTCCTTATTGAAGTGAATGGAATTAAGTAGATGACATACATATAAATTTACATAAATCCAGTATCATTATTATATCATATATTTCATTAGTACTTATTATATATACTTTATAATCATTCATGAATGGTTAATCATTGAGAATGAATCTCATCGCGTCGTGGAGACGGTAGTCCGTACGTACGCACGAGCGATGATATCATTCCCAAGGTCGTGGAATTGTGTTGAAGTGTATGTAGACTATTTCAGTATCAATGTAACTTTATAATAATCATATATAGTTACTCATTACACCATTATACCCATCCTATAAGGTGGTGGTGGAAAATAGATTACACCACGGCGTGGAGACGGTATTCCGTACGTACGCACGCGCGGTGATTTCATTTTTCTGTAGGATGGATAGAAGTTGAATTAGGGTTGTTTCATATTTATAATAAAATATCAGTATGTAATTAATACTTATGTTATTACTTTGTCATGAAACAACTAAAGAAGAAGAAGTTGAAGAAGAAATAAATTGAAAAGATCGGTAATGGATATTACCTCTTCTTTGAAACGCCTCTTTGAATCCTCCACTTAGGGAACTAAGATTGGTCTTTGAAGAAAACCAGGACCTCTAGGATTATTCTAGGGAAGTGGATAAGGGATTTTGGCAGGGGGTGGCCGAGCTTGAGTGCTCAAATTGGTGTGAGGAGGAGGGGGAGGAGGTGTCTTTTTATAAGGGAGGAGAGGGGCACCTTAGGAATATCTCAAAATATTATTTTATATTAAAGTCAAAATCGGTTTATAATGGTTCCAAAGGGTCTTATTTCGGATCTAAAGTGGGGATGGGTCGAAATCCTATCAACCAATAGGATTTAGACAAGTTGAGGTTATTATTTTAACCTTATCAATTAGATTTAACTCTAAGTTAAATAATTTAACTTTTACCGTGTCTTTTTGTTTTCTTACATTATATGGTTAATACACTTACTATAACATGCCAAACGAACCCCAAATTGTTTATTATTAATATATATATCCTTAGCTAAGTCATTTGGCCGAACCTTATATTTTTAGGAATAAAATAACAATTAATAATATAATATTTTATTTAAAAACTATTTTGTGTCAATTTTGACACTATTTGATATATGATTTTTGTGAAAGTCATAACAGAATTATATGTTCAAACCAAGTTGATTAGATCAACTCTAATATATCATAGTAACCTATAAAATTAGTGGAATTCATAAAAAGTCTCAAATTATATTTATTTGGGTATTTATAACATCAATTATGTCAATATTTCATTAATAAGATAATTACTGCATCATCATTGTGTCATAAATAAATTAAATTATTTAATGTCTAAAAATTACAAATAAAATACCATTATGTAGGAAAGCTTTTTATCTTTATAATTAATATTTATAGTCTAATTTATCTTATGTATAACCCCATATTAAAAAATTTTAGTAAATAAACATTGATTTTAACTCTTTTAACCCTTCTTTAAATAAATTAATAATAAATGTCCTAATCTAATCCAAGTGGGCCTAAATGGTCATATTTTATTCCTAAGTTTGTTTTTGGTCGAATTACACTTGTCCAATAGAATTAGTACATGTGTTAGGGTAATAATAATATCATTTCTACCCTTAATTACCCTATTTACTTTTAACCGTGGTAAATAAAACTAAAAAGTTACTATTCACCAAAAATTATTTTCATCTCATTGAACCACATTTTAGTCCTTGATATTAACTGTGTCTCTCAGATTTTCGAAATTCCACTCACAGAAGCTGTAAAATTAAGTTTTATGAACAATTCAGTTTTTTTAATTACCACTTAGTGGTTTCACTATTCATCGAAAATTGAAAGTTTTCAGAAAAATACCAAAAATTAGGACTAAGCTATATTTGATATTATGAACTCAAAAATGATGTCTATTTTACCAAATTCAAAACATATCAGTTGCATTAACTAATTTAAAAATTAATTCTCGTCGTCAAAACAAATAGCGTGTTTTTAAGAGATAATAACTATCAAAAGATTGACACTAGTTTATAACTGGTTTAAATGTGAAATTACATCCAATGACCAAAATTGTATTAAATTGTAAAAATATATTCTAAATATACTTTAAAACCACTCAAATTAATAATTTATCACTATTAATTATTTCTATTAAAAAAATTGTTTTTAATTAAAATTTAGTAATTTTTACTATTCATCAGAATATGAAAGTTATCCGAAAAGTACCAAAATTTCACCCTAAACTAATTTCGATATTCCAAATCCAAAAATGAAGTCCATTTTGAAAAATAGAATTTACAAAATTTCAAAAAGTGGTTATTACTATTCATAACGGCTAGTTTTAATAGTATTTTAATAGCATATCGTTGATTAGTAAAACTCGGTATTGCGTACTACACACGCTATCAAGGAAGGTCGTGATTGTGTGTAATGAAAGGCAAGTCAAGGATGCATGTTGTGCAAGCTCCTTTTGGTGTCGCGTACAACACAAGACATTAATGAAATTAAAAAGAATATTTTTCATAAAATCTTGGGGTGTTACACACCCTGGTTTCCATCTTTGTTGTGAATGTAGCACTTACATACAATGAGAGAAAAGTTTTTCAATGAAGTCTTCCTTTCATAACACAATTCATATAGGGTCCTATCTTACCTAGGTCTTAGAAATATTTAATTCTGAGTATACATCAAAACTTATGTGGCTTATTTATAATATTTGTGATAAATTCCACCTTCAATGAGTAATGTTTTCGTCACATTTTTCACCATATTATTTATTCATTCAAAAACATCAATTTTAGGTGGAGTTATCACAATTTAAACTTTATGATTTTTCCATGCATCTTGATATAGTTCTCAAACTCAATAGAGGTATACTCTGATCCATTTTTAGATTATGATGTCCTAATTTTCTATCCAGTTTCATTTTTTACTCTTCTACGATTCCTATAATGCATCACATAAACTCTCTCTTTCTTGGTATAATCATGGAAGAGGAAATTTTGTTAATCTCATCGATGAATATAATGAAATATCATTCTTTATATGTCTCAGATATATTCATTAGACCACATACTTCAGTGTGGGGTATATCAAGAAGATTATATTCCCTATTGTTCTTTGGATGATAAGGCATTCAAAACATTTTTTCGCACATTCTAGAATCACATATATTTTCATGATATCTCTTCAAAAATGGAATGTAAACTACAAATCTTAGCTTGGATAATTTTTCCATTATTTTTTGGTGAATGTTACCTAACTTCTGATGCCACAAATTGTTTTCTTTATACAATGAAAGGATACATGTATTTTCATGATTTCCTACCTTTTATATATTACTATTATTTCTACTTCCTCTCATAAGAGAGTTTACAGGTCATATTTTTCTCATACACCCTTTCTAGTTAAATGTAACTTCAAGAACATAGTCACAAAGTTTACTCACACTTAGAAGGTTGTGTCATAACCCATCCCCAAGTAGAACTTCCATATTCTTTAACATATCACCTTCCAAATGGGTATCTACACTCTTCTTAATATTTAATGATCTTCCATTTCCAAAATGAATGGCTAAATAAACTCCACATTTCACAATTCTCAATATATTTACATTTTTTATCATACATGATTAAGACTTACTATCAAGGATCTTAGTATTACTACTATTTATTTCTTTAAGAGAAAATTATTCTGGATTTTCTTTTTCAGTCTTATTATTTTCCTTCCATGAGATACCTATTCATGTATAGGAAAACTATTTCCTTTATAATTTCTCCTTGGAATGTGTGTTGAAATCATACTTAACTACTTCTTCTAATGGAGATTGCCTATTTATTTGAAGTATTTTTCTTTTTTGACCTATATTCATTTTTATTTGGACTCTATAGTTATTATTTACACTTCATCTTTTCTTATATTCATTGGATCTATGACCAATGTTAGAATAATAAAAATAATATCCACAAAAATTACATCCTTTATTTAATGAAGGATATGGACTCATTATCCTTTTTTGACTATCAAGATCTTACCCATTCAAAAAAATTCTTTACACTTCATAATATTAGATAGTGTGTCCAAGGTTTACAAGGAATTTACACTTCATAAGAAGATAAATCTTTTATCCTTCATTCCTCCACTTCTCCTTATCCTTCATATATTTCCTTAGTTAATAAAAATTATCCAAGAATCATGGATTATTCTCAGCCCTCTAATTTCCTTTTTTGAAATTAATCATTATTCAAACCTAGAGTGACTAAGTTTTGATGCTATAATTACCAAACTTATATTTTACCATGTTTTTATCCATAATTGTTGTTATTTTTTTGTATTAAAACCATAGTTGATTCCACTTTTACCTACCAATCTATGTATCTGCTCATTCATAATTTTATTGACACTTTTAGACCCTTGATTTACTATTTATTTTAATCCCCTATCTATGAACATTGTGAAGTCTTGATTATTTTTTGAATCATCGTATTTCAATGTAGATTAAAGTTTCATTCTCAATGAAACAACCTCTTGTTCATGATAATCAACCATGTCAACTCTCTGATCTAGGATTTCATTAAGGTCATTGATCACCTTAGTCAATTATTCAATATTCATCTTGAAATTCAAGACATTTTTTGAATTCTTATAACTATATAGAATATTATATTAGTTAAATATATTCTTTGAGTTTTCCATGCATTTGGAGGATTCTTTTAGAAGATTAATATTATTCATTTTTTATTTCTTTGAATATCATGATCTTCAAGAGCTCCCTCAAGTTCCACTTTGATATCAACTTCTCCTTTAGGTTCATTATATTTTTCCAATTTAGGTTATTCCTTATCAATAATTGTAAAGACCCGTAAAATTCAAGGAAAATTTTTTCTTAATTTTCTTTATAATTTTACAAGAGCGCGGTTTCAGACGGCACCTGATTCCGAGGCCCGGAGTGCCCGGAATCATTTTCCGAAGTTTGGCTCGGGTACGTTCAGTGAACGAACGAGCGGGAATTCCTAACTTTTGATCCGGTACTTGGAATTGAAATCCGAGGGCACCGATGAACTCGCAGCGCCAAATTTCGCTAAAAGAGACCTTTTCGGAAGTTGCATTTGTTGGGGGTTAAAAGTTAGTTTTGGGGATTAAAAGATAAGTAAAATAAAATTGTGTGTGAATTTTATTTTATTCGTGGTGGTTAGACTCTCTCATGGGAAGTTGTTGGTGGGGCCCACAACCACCCAACTTCCCATGTGTGGTTATGAGGGAGGTGGGGCCCACACGAGCCCCCACCTTTTCAAATTCCCTAACCCCTCTAAACCCCCTCTTAAATTTTGTGACTCTCCCCTACTTTAATTCTTGCCAACTTATCTCTTCATTTATTTTTTTTAATTAATGTAATGAATTCAACTTTTGAATTTTGAAAGGTTGGCAAAGTGAAAATAAAATAAGGTGTAGCTTATTTTATTTTGGGGGTTGCTGTGTTGTGTGGAGATTTGAGAGAAGAAGAGTTCTACACTTTGAAGAACTTCGTCTTCCTCCTTGAAGAACGTGAAGAACACCGACACGCTGTTCTATCTTCTCTCCACGTCAAAGAAAGGGAAACACCGCTTCCTCCTCGGTTTTCCTTCGTCGACTTGATGAGTTTCGCCAACGACGTATCGCATCGGACGCATCCCTTCGTCAACGGATTTGACGAACGATGACCGCGACGCCCGACCTCCGCGACGTCGTCTTCTGCGGAACGTAGACAAATCTTCGAACCTTACCAAGGTAGGGGTTGTTGATTTCTTTTTGGTTTAATTATTTTATTCTTGATCGTGATTTTTAACAAGTCTAACGTGTGGCTTGATTTATTTAAAGTTGCGTTATTATTTTAACGAGAGGGGGCCGGACCGCATGAACACGGCCGAACCCCCTCCATCGATCTTGTTGTTTATTCTTGCGGGTGGAAGCAAAGTTACGTGGTGCCGTCGTACCACGCGGATAATCGTGCAATTATTTTACGAACACCGCAGCCGGTTCCGGGCCGCGGCGGGACGAGGAGACCGCGGCCGGTTCCGGGCCGCGGCGGGAAGAGAAGACTGGCGGCCGGGCCGCCGGCGTCGGAAGCCGAAGGGGGGGACCGGAATTTCCGGTCCCGTTGGAGAAAACCGGCCGGCCAGCTGGCCGGCCGGAAGGCATTAAAACCGGGGGAATTAATCCCCCGACCATCATATAAAACCCCCTCTTTAAGAGGGGGGGTGATTGTAACATCCCCAAATGATAAAGGGTTAAATGACTAAATGATATAACTCATGTCAATAAGGTGCACCTTCCTGTTCGGGAGCCTGTCTGATTAGAACTCCACAGTTAAGCGTGCTTGGCCTGGAGTAGTGATCATGATGGGTGACCTCCTGGGAAGTTTCCCAGGGTGTGTGTGAGTGAGGACAAAGCACACTGGAAAGGACATGTGTTGGCATGTGGGGATAATCATTAGTCAAATGACCCGTTCGGGCATGTGGGTGGACCCTGGGGTGGGCCCCACGTGTCTGTGGGGAAATTGGTGGTACCTGGTGGGCCAGGACCCGACGACCTTGTTAAGGCAGGGTGGTTGTGCTATCACCGGGACCCGGTTGTCACAATTGGTATCAGAGGAGTTCGGTTCTACCGTGAACTCTGATCTTTTCTATGTGAAGCAATAATGTTTAGCGTATTGAGTGTGGTTATCAGTCCAGGGAGTCCAGTGTTGGTGCGGCGGCCGACGTATCCGTACACCAGGACCCTGACTTCTGATTTCCGACTTAATGCACGAAAACATTGTTTGCGTGTGTGTTTCAAAGTTTTCTTTGTGATTACTTATATCAGCTCACCAGGTATACTGTTCTAACCGTGGCGCACCTGTTTCCTTTTCAGGATGGCCCCACGACGACAGCCAGCTAGGGTTCCGAGAGTCGAGCGAGACGACAGCCCACCGAGCGACGAGGCCTCGGTGCAGGGCCCTTTTCCAGTAGTGGCACCGGCGGTAGCTTTACCCGCCGATCCCCCGATGCTTCCAGCAGCAGCCGCTGACGATGCACGTCGCCTCAGCGCACTGCATGAGTTTCAGCGCCAGCGACCGCCCAGGTTTCGCGGGGAGACGGATCCTCAGGCAGCAGAGGACTGGCTGGAGGCAGTGGTTCGAGTGTTTAGGCTAGTGAGGACACCAGCAGACCTCATGGTGATCCTCGCTGCGAGCCTACTACACGCAGCAGCGGGACGATGGTGGAGCCTAATGCTCCAGGTGCACGATGAGGCATCTCTACTTTGGATGGACTTTGAGAGCCTCTTCCGCTCGGAGTTCGTCCCAGCCACCCTTCGTGCGGTGCGTATCCAGGAGCTTCTTCAGCTGCGGCAGGGCAGCATGACGGTCGCTCAGTACTCGGCGAGATTTACCGATCTCTCGCGCTACTCGACCGACATGGTACGGGACCCATTCTTCCGGGCCCGGACCTTCGAGCAGGGTTTGAGACACGAGATCAGGGCATCGCTGATCTCCCTCAGCATACCGACTCAGACAGGAGTACTGGAGCGGGCCCTTCTGATCGAGAGCTTCCTTGCTGAGTCTACACCAGCACAGAGACCCACCGCGGGGCGGCACGTGGCAGAGTCATCTGCAGCAGGCAGTCGACGGATGACTCAGGGGTCCAGACAGCCCAGACCTTCAGGCAGACGATCTCAGGGCACTGGCTCAGCAGTGCGGGGCACACAGCGCGGAGCCAGTCTTACGAGAGGCAGACAGTGCTACTCGTGCGGCGGGCAGGGCCACATGGCTCGCGACTGCCCGACCCGCCGTGCCGAGGAGCAGCAGTCAGTTGATGGACCACCGAGGTAGAGGAAGAGGGTCGAACGTGGCGGTCCGCAGGGAGGAGTCGGACGAGGCAGAGGAGCTGGACGAGCAGCCGGTGGAGGGCGACGCTTTGAGGCTCTGCCACCACCACCACCAGGAGGTCCACCCCGACCACAGGGAGCTGGCGGGCAACGGCAGGCACAGCTCCAGGCAGCAGAGGCCTACGACCACGGCGCACCCGAGAAGATTCGAGGTACTATCTGTGTCTATTCTACCCTTGTTGCAGTTCTTATAGACACAGGAGCGAGTCACTCTTTCATAGCCACTGCCCTTGTTCGGAGCTCGTAGATTCCGACAGAGTCGTTGGCTCGATCCTTACGGCTAGAGACTCCTACGGGAGCAGACTCGACGATTACGCACTGGTGCCGGCAGTGTGAGCTTACTCTAGGAGGCGAGAGCTTCGGCTGGGATCTTCTTGTAGCAGCGTCGAGGCCTTACGACGTCATCTTGGGCATGGATTGGCTATCTACGGTCCATGCACAGATTGACTGTTTTAGGCGCAAGGTGCGATGTGTACGCACCGACGGGAGCAGGTTCACCTTCACCGGCGAGAAGGGAGCCTTAGCAGCACAGGATGGACTTCCGCGGAGCAGAGGACAGCCCATCACTCATCAGTTGGATAGCCTCATCCTTGGAGAAGTTGACGTGCGGAGTCCTGGTTTTCCTGCAGTGGTGGATCAGTTTGCGGACGTTTTTCCCGACGACGTTCTAGGGCTACCTCCTCGCAGAGAGGTAGACTTTTATATTGACTTGTACCCTGGGACAGCCCCGATATCCACTCCAGCATATCGGATGGCCCCCGCCGAGCTTCGAGAGCTACGGGTACAGTTGGAGGACTTGCAGGGCAAGGGGTTCATCCGACCCAGTGTTTCACCCTGGGCTTCCCCGATATTGTTCGCCAAGAAGGCGGATGGGAGCTTGCGACTTTGTGTTGACTATCGTCGCCTGAACCAGGTGACAGTGAGGAACAAGTATCCGCTACTGATGATTGATGAGCTCTTTGATCAGCTCAAGGGAGCACGGTGGTTCTCGAAGATAGACCTCAGGTCAGGCTATCATCAGCTCAGAGTCAGAGACGAGGATGTGCAGAAGACAGCCTTCAGATGTCGGTATGGCCACTATGAGTTCTTGGTTATGCCTTTCGGTGTAACCAATGCCCCAGCAGTGTTCATGGCTCTCATGAACAGGATCTTTCAGCCATACCTCGATCGGTTTGTCGTAGTCTTCATCGACGACATTTTGATTTACTCTACGACAGAGGAGGAGCACGCCTATCACTTGCGAGTTGTTCTTGACACACTCCGAGAGCACCAGCTTTATGGTAAGCTCTCGAAGTGCCAGTTCTGGATACGTGAGGTCCACTTTTTGGGACACGTTATCTCTGAGGCGGGAGTTGCGGTGGATCCCGCGAAGATTGAGGCTGTGTTAGCATGGGAGCCACCCAGGAGCGTGACTGAGGTTCGGAGTTTCTTGGGACTAGCTGGATACTATCGGAGATTCGTACCAGACTTCTCTAGAGTTGCAGCATCACTCACAGCTTTGACGAAGAAGGGGAAACCCTTCGTGTGGTCAGACAGATGTCAGCAGAGCTTCCAGGAGCTGAGATAGAGATTGACTAGCGCACCTATCTTGAGGTTTCCTGAGGAGGGAGTAGGGTACGTAGTCTACTGCGATGCATCAGGGACCGGACTCGGATGCGTTCTGATGCAGGAGCGGGCAGTGATCGCCTATGGATCACGTCAGTTGAGGCCGCATGAGCAGAACTACGCTACCCATGACCTGGAGTTAGCAGCAGTGGTCTTCGCTCTGAAGACATGGCGACACTATCTGATGGGAGAGCGCTTTACAGTCTTTTCCGATCATCAGAGTCTCAGGTATATCTTCTCGCAGAAGGACCTGAACCTGAGACAGCGACGTTGGCTCGAGTTTCTCCAGGACTATGACTTTGAGATAGTCTATACTACTGGGAAGGGGAACGTAGTAGCCGATGCCCTCAGCAGGAGGACGGGCATTCAGCTACTTGAGGAGGCGACGGAGCAGCTAACCTCTTTGCAGATATCCTTCGTGGATAGAGATGGAGCAGCCTTCCTCCAGTCTCTCACAGTCACCCCTCCACTACTGCAGCGAGTCAGGGAGGCACAGCGTGAGGACGCTGACTGTGAGACACGGCGTGCACAGATATCCTCGGGACAGGCACCTGATGGATTCTCCCTTGGAGCAGAGCACAACATCCTTTTCAGAGGACGTACCATGGTACCAGTCGCATTGCGAGAGGAAGTACTGAGAGAGTTTCACACTTCTCCTTTAGCGGTACATCCTGGAGTGGCGAAGATGTACCAGGACCTCAGACGACAGCACTGGTGGCCGGGCTTGAAGAAGGCAATAGCAGAGTTCGTTTCTCGATGCCTTACCTGCCAGCAGGTGAAGGCAGAGCATCAGGTACCAGCAGGCTTGGTACAGCCCTTGGAGGTTCCGGAGTGGAAGTGGGACGGAATATCTATGGACTTCGTGACTGGACTTCCACGCACTTCCAGAGGTCACGACTCTATCTGGGTGATTGTTGACCGACTCACCAAGTCGGCACACTTCTTACCCATCAGAGAGCAGGGCTCAGTAGAGAGCTTGGGACGTCTCTACGTTCAGGAGATTGTGCGGCTCCACGGCGTACCATCATCTATCGTCTCCGATCTAGATGCCCGCTTTACTTCCCGACTTTGGAAGGGGTTACAGGAAGCGTTCGGGACACAGCTACGTCTGAGAACAGCCTTTCACCCTCAGACGGATGGTCAGACGGAGAGGACCATTCAGACTCTCGAGGACATGCTCCGCGCATGTGTCCTCGACTTTGGTCGTAGCTGGGAGGACCACCTACCCTTGGTGGAGTTCGCGTACAACAACAGCTACCACTCCACCATCGGGATGACACCGTACGAGGCGTTGTACGGCCGACCATGTAGATCTCCTTTGTGCTGGACAGACCCTGGGGAGTCAACACTGGTGGGACCGGAGATGGTCCAAGCCACGACAGAGAAGGTCCAGGTCATACAGGAGTGGATGAGGACAGCTCAGAGCCGGCTGAAGTCATATGCTGACAGGAGGCGGAGGCCACTGGAGTTCGAGGATGGCGACCACGTCTTCTTGCGGGTCTCACCTCGACGTGGTATTCGGAGATTTGGCCGAGGCGGCAAGTTATCTCCGCGCTTCATCGGACCCTTCCAGATTCTCAGCAGGATTGGTGAGGTGGCTTATCGCCTGGCTCTACCACCTCAGTTGCACCGCGTGCACGACGTCTTCCACGTATCCCAGTTGAGGAGATACGTGCATGACCCGACGCACATCATTGACCATGGGGAGCTTGACGTTGACGATGGGGCGACTTTCACGGAGGTTCCGGTGGAGATAGAGGATCGACAGGAGCGGGTCCTGCGTGGGCGATCGATTCCTCTTGTGCGCATCAGATGGCAGCACGGGAATCTCCAGGAGAGCACATGGGAGCGGGAGGCTCAGATGCGTGCTCAGTACCCTCATTTTTTTCCCTAGTTTTTGATGTATCTTTACGGGGACGTAAAGCCCTGAGGTGGGAGTAATGTAAAGACCCGTAAAATTCAAGGAAAATTTTTTCTTAATTTTCTTTATAATTTTACAAGAGCGCGGTTTCAGACGGCACCTGATTCCGAGGCCCGGAGTGCCCGGAATCATTTTCCGAAGTTTGGCTCGGGTACGTTCAGTGAACGAACGAGCTGGATTTCCTAACTTTTGATCCGGTGCTCGGAATTGAAATCTGAGGGCACCGATGAACTCGCAGCGCCGAATTTCGCTAAAAGAGACCTTTTCGGAAGTTGCGTTTCTTGCGGGTTAAAAGTTAGTTTTGGGGATTAAAAGATAAGTAAAATAAAATTGTGTGTGAATTTTATTTTATTCGTGGTGGTTAGACTCTCTCATGGGAAGTTGTTGGTGGGGCCCAAAACCACCCAACTTCCCATGTGTGGTTATGAGGGAGGTGGGGCCCACACGAGCCCCCACCTTTTCAAATTCCCTAACCCCTCTAAACCCCCTCTTAAATTTTGTGACTCTTCCCTACTTTAATTCTTGCCAACTTATCTCTTCATTTATTTTTTTTAATTAATGTAATGAATTCAACTTTTGAATTTTGAAAGGTTGGCAAAGTGAAAATAAAATAAGGTGTAGCTTATTTTATTTTGGGGGTTGCTGTGTTGTGTGGAGATTTGAGAGAAGAAGAGTTCTACACTTTGAAGAACTTCGTCTTCCTCCTTGAAGAACGCGAAGAACACCGACACACCGTTCTATCTTCTCTCCACGTCAAAGAAAGGGAAACACCGCTTCCTCCTCGGTTTTCCTTCGTCGACTTGAGGAGTTTCGCCAACGACGTATCGCATCGGACGCATCCCTTCGTCAACGGATTTGACGAACGACGACCGCGACGCCCGACCTCCGCGACGTCGTCTTCCGCGGAACGTAGACAAATCTTCGAACCTTACCAAGGTAGGGGTTGTTGATTTCTTTTTGGTTTAATTATTTTATTCTTGATCGTGATTTTTAACAAGTCTAACGTGTGGCTTGATTTATTTAAAGTTGCGTTATTATTTTAACGAGAGGGGGCCGGACCGCATGAACACGGCCGAACCCCCTCCATCGATCTTGTTGTTTATTCTTGCGGGTGGAAGCAAAGTGGCGTGGTGCCGTCGCACCACGCGGATAATCGTGCAATTATTTTACGCGGCGCCGTCGCGCCACGCCGAGGAAGAATCTTCAAGAACGCGACGCCGTCGCACCGCGTTGAAAGAAATCAAGGCACGGCGAAGGGGCGCGGTGCCGTCGCACCGCGCCGGACGACGAACACCGCGGCCGGTTCCGGGCCGTGGCGGGACGAGGAGACCGCGGCCGGTTCTGGGCCGCGGCGGGAAGAGAAGACCGGCGGCCGGGCCGCCGGCGTCGGAAGCCGAAGGGGGGGACCGGAATTTCCGGTCCCGTTGGAGAAAACCAGCCGGCCAGCTGGCCGGCCGGAAGGCATTAAAACCGGGGGAATTAATCCCCCGGCCATCATATAAAACCCCCTCTTTAAGAGGGGGGGTGATTTTAACATCCCCAAATGATAAAGGGTTAAATGACTAAATGATATAACTCATGTCAATAAGGTGCACCTTCCTGTTCGGGAGCCTGTCTGATTAGAACTCCACAGTTAAGCGTGCTTGGCCTGGAGTAGTGATCAGGATGGGTGACCTCCTGGGAAGTTTCCCAGGGTGTGTGTGAGTGAGGACAAAGCACACTGGAAAGGACATGTGTTGGCATGTGGGGATAATAATTAGTCAAATGACACGTTCGGGCATGTGGGTGGACCCTAGGGTGGGCCCCACGTGTTTGTGGGGAAATTGGTGGTACCTGGTGGGCCAGGACCCGACGACCTTGTTAAGGCAGGGTGGTTGTGCTATCACCGGGACCCGGTTGTCACATTGCGCCGCCACGCCGCCGCGCCACCGCCGGCCGCCGCCGCCGCCCCAGTGGGGGTCGGGCCGGGTCGGCCCGGACCCGGACCCCCCCCCCCCCCCCGTTTCGAACCAGTTCCTGTCTTTTGGCCATATCTTGAGCCTCGGACCTCCGAATGACGAACCGTCTGCGGCAACGCGATCCTTGGATCGAGACGGTCGTTTCGGTATATCGCACTCAAGGTTTCGGTTTACTTTGAGTTCGGCCGGGTTGGTTCGTTCACGAAACCAACCAGGCCTTCGGAGCGGAAACGCTCATATCTTGAGCTACGGACGTCCGATTGACGTGCCGTCAGCTGTGTTGTGTCCCTCTTAGTGAGACGAATCTTTTGGCATACTCCGCCCGAGGTTTGGACGCAGGTGGAGTACGGTCGGGTTGGTTTTGCCTTAAAAACCAACCGGGCCCCGGAGACGAAAATGCCAATAACTCTCAGACCGGGCGTCCGATCGGCGCGCCGTCTGTTGCGTTGAGTTCCTGTTGACGATACGGAACTTTTGGATACATCAACTCTGGTCTTCGTGAGAGTTGATGTATCAGCCCCTCGACTCGTGGAGCGGACCCTCCGAACGAGCTTGCTATGTGCGGGAACCCTAGTGTTGGCTGCGACTGTTCTACTGCTACGACTGCTACTGTGACTGCGACGACGACAGTACAGAGATCCTGTGTGGATTCGACGACGACGACTTCAGCACTCAGCGATCCTACGTGGATCAGTGCTACAGGTCCTGTGTGGGCCCGATCCTGTGTGGGTCCTTGCGCTCAGCGGTTCTGTGTGAGCCAGCGCCTACAGGTCCTGTGTGGGCCCGATCCTGTGTGGGTCATTGCGGGGGTTAGTTACCTATCGATCCTTCGTGGGTTCGACGACTTAGATGGATCAGTGATCATCTTTATCGTCCTCTGAAGAAGTATACCTGTGTGAGCTGAATCCTATTGCTTTCCTGTGTAGATTGTGTTGAGCAATCCTGTGTGGATTACGTTTTGCTTTCCTGTGTGGAATACGTTTACTATCCTGTGTGGACTGAGTTGTACTTGGGCTCGGAGGTTGGAGCGTATTTGAATTGATGACTTAGGTATATGTATGGGAATATACCTAAGCAGTGTCGGTTGTTACTTCGTGATTGTACTTTTCTTCGTGGTTTACCCTTTGTGGATTTGAGAGACCTTCAGGGGTCTCGGGGTCCCTACTGAGTAGCTTATACTCACCCCTGCACGGGCTTTGCCCGCACTACGTTGTGTTGGTTGCAGACGACGGACAACGTTCACCTTAGCTGAGGCTTGCAGAGTGGGACGGTACCTGGAGGTGGACCACTGGGCGGGACGTGCACGGAGCGGACGGCGGGACCCATGGAGCAGAGGAGCTATCTGTACCCACCCTTCAGGTGGGATTTCCAGTGGACAGCTCGGTGTAGCGGCTTTTACTTTTCAGTTGCTGTTTTCCCTTTCGAGTTGTACTTTACTTTTAGTTTGGGTTTGTATTCTGGCCTATTTACTTTTCCGCACTTTCAGTTGTACTCTGCTTTGTTTAGTGTTTACTTTCCGCTTGCTTACTCTGTGGTGTTTGTTACTTTTCAAAGGCAATGCCTTCCCTTTTTACCGGGATTTACGCCTTGGTGCTAGTCGCCAGCCCCTGGCCTATGGAAGGCGGGCTTGGGGTAGTCACGGCACGGACCCCGAGGGCGGGTCGTGACAATAATATCCATCATTGCATCTTCTTTATCATATTTTAATTCTATTTCTCCTTCCTCCAAATATAGTTCATTGTCATTTTCTTTTTTTCTCACAAATCACTTTCTATGAAATTTCATTCCTGATGAAATCATAGTTTTGTAGTCTCTTCTAAGAGGGAAGATTCTTCATGGATTATGTTTAACTTATACTTAACTTTAATCATTATAAAATATTCTTGGGAAACATGGTAAAATGTGTCTAACTTTACCAAACTGGAGATAATCCAAGGTCATATTTCTTTCGAATCATCCATTTTCTCTCTTGAATTTCCTAGACATAAGAGAGATAATTTCATCATCCATATACTCTTCACTATTTTCACATTTATAAGTCTCAATATTATTCATGGATATAAATTTCATCCCCTTTTTTCCATGACTTAATGTCCCTTTTAGATTAACTCTCATTTTCTAAGCCACCAAACAACTTAACAGATCATCTAGAGAGAGATTGGAAAAATACCTATCTTCTAGAGCTAAGACTTTTGTATTTTATAGAGGTGGAAACCATCAAAAAATATTATTAAAAATATTTATATCCTTTATCTATTTCTCAAGTCCTGGAATAACTCAAAAAACATAGTGATTAGAGTGAATAATCTATCATAATTCTCATTAGGAAGAATTTTCAAATCATAAAATATGTTATGGAGGACCTATATCTTGGACTCCTTCACCATAATATCACTTTCATATATATTGTATGATTTTTATCAAATGTACTTTCCACTGGTGTAGATCATCACTTTCATATAGATATAATCTTATAGATCACCAGATAAATCATTTTGAACTTTGGCATCCAAATCCATTCATTTCCTATAAAATTTAGTCATGGAATCCCCTATCACATCACATACTTCATTCCAATGTAATTTAGCATAAATAACTTCTAAAAAATGTATGGAAGATTTTATATCATTATATTCTCTAAAATCTTGTAGTTAATTCCATCAAATAATGGAACTCCTTTAGTATTTACAATATTCACCATCTCAAAGAATTTATTATGATAAATTTCATTCATGAACCCCATTACCTAATACCACTTGTTATACCCCAGGGTTCCCTGAGAGGGGAGGGGTGAATCAAGGTTTAAATTTTTTATTTTGATTTAAATGATATTTTCCTCACATTGGTTGGAATTCATTAAACCTTCCTAATTTAATGTACATTCGCCAAACACAAAAATGCATACTTAAAATGGAACACAATATTTTTACTTGATTTTCCATTAAGGGATAGTCCAATGGGGAATAATCTGATGATATTTTGGTCATAATAGAATCCAATGGGCTTTGCTAAATTTTTTGAATTATAATTTTTTGGTCAAAGTCACTCCCAGTTAGGTGAACCACCTTTCTAATGAGTCCAGTGACAACAAATGCATCACATAGATCACTTCCTTCGATTCCTCCTTACACATTACATTAGATAAAGTCTGACTTGGTTTATTGACTTGAAGGACACTACATCATTATCAAGAATGTATAATTTTATTTTCCTCATGATTTCCTAAATATAATGATCCAATGTACTCCACAGTCTCCAAAATACCCACGTGATATTTTCACATGGAAATACCTACCCAAAACTACCTTGAAAAAAGTGGCCACATGGAACACTATTCACTATATACCAACCTTGTAGATCACAGAGTCCCATTTTTGTACCATGAAATACACAATTCAGAGATACCGTTCATGCTTCATTAATTCATATATAGACTTCAAAAGCACCACCATGAACAATCCCAACAAACTGTAAACTTCCCTTCATGGACTGTGCCTTATAAATCACCTTTAGGAACTCATATTCATACACTGCCTAAATGGCCCGAAGGCCTCCATTTTTATTGATTTTTTATAACCCCCATTTCAAGGGATGATGGGGAACCCTTACAAGGCCCGTAGGCTCAGAGATTACATCACCCGCAGGCTTAGGATATTACATGACCCGAAGGACTAAGGGAATTCAACCAAAATATCTACAAGGAACTGCCCCTTACCAGCATCTGCATCCTGATAGTAGCTCTCCACATTTACATGACCGTCTATCTAGGCTTCCCGTGCAAGAACAGAAAGGTACCTATGGCAAAGTCATACCCTCTAATTCTGACAATCCATTTGGCTCTACTCTGGTGAGTGTACCTACTCTGAATCCTCTTCTAGGGCTGCTCCTTTTTTGTAGTGTGTCTAGATCCTGCATTCATGTGGGCCTAAGGCCTTGGGGTGGCCCTAAGGCCTTAAGGTAGCCCGAAGTCTTTTAGAATCAACTATACCAAAGGCCTTGGGTGGCCCAAAAGCCTTGCAGGACCCGAGGACCAAACCAGTGGCCCGGAGGCCCAGATGGATGAATAGTTCTGACTGCTACAGTGTCGAATAGTGTCTGCTACAGTATTGTTACAGTACCTACTACAGTAACCCAGAAATATTCCTCCACCTGGATTTGATCTCGGGTCTCTTGGATGCACCTAGAGAGTCCTCACCAACTAGGTTGAGGCTCATGTGCCTATTCATACGCTGACTTCACAAACTAGTCCATGTGTACTCACCTTGTGAATCCTACTATATAGATTATTATTTCCCTCATTAATATTCATATTAATCTATGTATTTTCACTAAATTGTAATTAATCCTTAATAAAAATGATATTTAGGTACTTATTGGAAAATTCCTCTAAGAAAATTATAATTAAAACACTTTCCCTATACCCTTCACATACTTCCATACACTTCACTAACCATGTGATCCACTTTACACGGCTCCTTAAAATGCCTAAAAAAATCATCTCTCTAAGACTGCATACTCCCTTGCATAGTGATTTTTTTTACTATTAACTCTCATAGGATTAACTTTGCGTCATCTCGCATCAGATTAAAAGTGATACAGAAAGGTTTTTGTATGATTAATCAAAAGTTTAGGATAAATTAAACGTAAAAAAGTTGACATATAAATAGGATTAATTTATGATGGTTTTATTACTAGGATAACATAACATTAAATCCTCTATCCATTATGATATCAATTATATCATAATGGAACTTTGATACTCTATTTTCTATAGCAGTGATTGAAATTCCATTTTACGAACAATTTCAAGGATCAAATTGCATAGAAAGGATTTAATGCCATTTATAAGTTTATAAGGATCAAATTAATCTTATTAAACGCTGTGAAAATAGTAAGAAACCATAAAATAGGGATCTCTATGTATCAATAATTAAACTGCATTGAAAATATAAAATGGAGTAATTGTGTGCCTCACACCAAAAGAATTTATAGCAACATATTTTCCATTTTTAGTTTATGAAGATCACAAGGAATCCAAATGATTTCCATCCTTTGTGTTATATCCTTGGGTTATCTAGATTCACTAATCATATAATTAGGACTCTCCACTATCAATGATATGAAAATATCTCATGGAACCTAAGTGTGTTGTGGAAATAAAGCTTATAGGAAGAGGGAGTATCAGTAGTATCCTTAGATAAGATAGAACACACACCATCCCATGGTATTTTATACCTTATATAATCCATCGGGTAATTCCCATGCATTAAACCATACATTTTAATGTATTAGTTAATGTTTTTTCCAATATATTCATCTATTTCATGAATTCATCACTTTCCTCATGCATTTCATTTTATAAAATGAATGAAACACAAGATATTAATGATAGCCCATGCGGAAGATCGCCCAAAATAAAATTTCATGAAAAGGAATTTTAATTGTATCATATACCATGTCATATGATATCCATATACCCTATAATATGATATAACCCAATTCATACATAAAATAATTTTCTCACATATAAGTCATATTCAAATACATATTATATCATAGCTTACGATATAACCCAATGAATACACAAAATAGTTTGATCTATTTGATATTGATTATAGGAAATGTCTTTGTGTCCTCATCTTAGGTCATGACACCCATGGATGATCCATTATCTAAATAGACTGTTGTTTCCCAGGAAGGAGACATTTATTCTATGATTATTTCTAAAATGAATGTTGAAAATCCATTATTTATTTTACTTATAATGAAGATAATAAAATTAAAGGTCCATAAACCACTCTTGTTGAAAAAATTCAGAATAAATAGGCCCCACCATTAAGGGATTACTATATAGGAGATGAAAGAAACAATTTTTTTATGAGGAAGGTCTCAACTATTTAAACCTAAAAAATCCAAACCATTTAAATATTATTCTTCTTGTCAAAGGTTAGTGGTGACAGAATCAATGATCAAAGTATCTAGACTAAAATATGTTTCTCCAGTAATTTTATCTACCTATGAATCATTTGGTCATTTCTATAAATATTATTACATTAAATCTCAAAATATAAAAGTATTTATTAATAAGGAACATCAAGAAAAATAGGAATATGTTAATGCATTTAAATGGGATATTTTTTTATGATCAATTAAGTTAGATGAGAAAAAATAACCTAACTACTATTGGGATAATTGAGAATGGTTCATTAATTGTGGATGGATACAATCATTTTAAGAATCTAATTTGGTTGACTAAGGATAATTTTATATAAAAGCACCAAACTGTTAAACCAAGAGTTATTGAATAGAAATAATTTTCACCTTTAATGTTGTTGACTGATTTCACTTTGTTCTATTTTTTTATCTCCTCTAATGATTTATTTCACTTATGTGCCACAGTTTTCTATCTACCCTAAGTGAATAAAATATTTCTATTTTGGGAAAAATTTATCTGACAGTAAAATTAATGACCACTGTTGGGAGTTATTTTAATAAATATTAATGTGGTGTTCAGTTGAATTCATAGTTAAGAGAATTTATAATTTTATTAGGTTTCATTAGAATATATAGTGATTATTTGTCTTTTTGGGTTCTATGATTTTGATTAATAATTAATTGTAATTATTTCATAGTTGCATAACTTTATGAGTTGTTTTTATTTCCTATGTGTTAGAAAGGTTTTCACTAAGTTGTTGTAAATTTTTTGGGGATTTTAATGGTTGAAAGAGGATTTTCATGAACCTATTCAAATAAAATTTTAACCTAAATGGATGTAGCCTAATGGAGTCCCAAGGGTTATATCTTGAAGATCCCACATTGTTGGTGGTTCACTAATTTATGTTTTTTGTATTTTTAATAATAAAGGGAGGAATGGATGAAAATATTTTTCCAAATATAAAACAAAATAAAGTGATGGTAATTAGAAAATGTTAATGTGGAAAGGAAATGATAATGTGTTATAAAAAAGGGTTCCTTAATTGATTACATTTTTTCCCAAATAAAATTCATTAATTGAATCAATACCATTTCAGTGGCCATATTAAAAAAATTATGTTATCTAAATTCAAGGGGTTTCAAATATCTTCAGAGTCCACTGAGTCTCCATATCATTCATAATAAAGAATGATGAACATACCTCAACTGATAGGTGGTAATATCCTAACCCAGGTACACCATATTTTGTCTCATCACTCAACTCAAACATCTCCCCGATATATTGTATAAGTAATGTTAAGGAAGAGTGAAATCATTTAAAAATGGAAGTGTTTAGGTTGAGGGTGTGTGAAAAAATAATGGCATCCATAAACCCATTTCCACACAAATCATTTCCTAACATTAAATGAAATATAAACATCAAAAAAAGTTAGTAAAAATATAATTAGATAATTTTTTGGTTTTTTATTGAAAAGGTTGTGGAAAGACTTCCAGAGAAGAATAAAAATTCATGAGAAATGATTAATAAGTTTTGGAAAGAGCAGGGAGAAACATTATCATATCTATCAATAATAGAGAAGTCACATTATGACAACCTTGTTCACACCGTGAAAAAAGTTCCCAGGAAAATGGGACTAGAATAGAGTTACTTAAGTATGTAAGTTTTTATTTAATATAATATATGCGAGTTTTCATCATGTTTAAGATTTTATACTTTCCCATTGGGAGAATAAAAAAAGTTATGTCTTGAAACCCATGGTCACACCTTGATCCAACTATGTCATAGTGTCTTGTTCAGGATACTTGGTATCTTGGATGGATTTTTAATGGTTTTAAGACTATAAAAGTGTATTTTGTTATATTTTTTAAGGGTTTTAAGGGTCTTAAGGTTTTTTAAGGGTTTTGAACTATTATAAAGGGATTGATGGGTTTTTAAGGTTAGGGAAGAGGTGATATGGTAAATTTAATTGGGTTTTGGGTCTAGGTTTTATGTCATGACCCCCCTTCACCAATGATACACCTCCTGGGATGGAAAATAATAAAGGGAGATAATGACCCCCGAGTCCTACCTCTAGTAGGCCCTGGGTTGGATAATATCACTAATGGTGTAAAAATTTCACACTATGGGAGGCATTACCCAATTTAAAAAAACAATATTTGGAGATATAATGTATTATCCCACAAAGAAACTCCAAGTCATATATAAAAGGAATACCAAATCCATCCGACATGCATGTGAAAAAAATTGATAGAAATAAAAAAGTCTCCATGTAAATACCAAAATTAATGCTCAGTAGCGACATAAAAATTTTCAAGATCAAAGCTAGTAAGGTCCAACATGTTCTGTGAAATTCTCCTAGAAACCTGAAATTAGTTTATATATGTAGGGTGAGTATACAAGTATACCTAGTAAGAAAACCAAAGTCTCTCATGCACATGTGAAGGAAGCATTTAAATGCTTCTGTGGGAAAATAGCAGATCCAAAATAGCACCTAAACAGGTATACTAACCACCCCAACATCTCCAAGGCACACTCACCAAATAATAAAATTCAATTAATATAATATGAATCACATTGATGATAGGTTACCCACACGACTTTACCAATTGTTAGACACTCTCAAACCATAATAAAAAGCATCCTGGATCTCCCACCTCTTCCGAACATACCACATCACATCCCACCCACACACACCTAGGCCTGACAACAACTTTACATCTCACCCGCAGACACCTAGGCCACAAACCAAATCACATCCTACCTATAGACACCTGATCAACAAACCACATATCATCCTTCCCACTGATATATGGTCCAAAAATCACATCTCATCCTTCCTAAAAATACCCAGGCCACAAATCACATCTCATCCCAAAGTCACCTGGTAATGTGCAACACATCTCATCTTGAAGACACCTGGGAAAGCACAACTAGACCGCACTCACCTAGGACTCAGAAACCAAAACCTGCCTAAAGAAACTTGGGCTATCACTGGAAAGAAGAACAAGTAGGGAAGAGTGGGTGTCCATTCATCCATCCTTCCACTGGGATGTTTGGGAAAGACACCCTCCCCTATGAAAATGGGGGTGTTCGGCACATAGTGCTCAACTAGGGTGGGATTAATATAGAAATCACAAGGGAAATACAAGTATATACATATAATATACCAAAAACTAATACCAAACCTATGGGTTCTTAGAAAAACCAACACTTCCACTTTCTTCGACATATATATGTATAACACCACACAAAATCCACAAACCAATTCATATTTCTAATCATTTTAATTTACCAAAACCATTCTATTAGCCAAACCACCCCAGACCATTCAGAACCTTATTAATCAATAATTTATTTATTTATTTATTTATTCCATCACTATATGGGAAACTACCAAGTACAACACATGAGAAGAAACATAGAAAAAGTCATTCTTAGAGAAACTATGTGTGAATAACCCATACAAACATCACTATCCTTCCTCAAACTCATCCTTCCAAAACTATCCAATCGCAACCACAACTAGCAACACATAAAAATTCATTCATAGAGAAACTCTGGGTGATGTACACGTACCAACCATCATCATCCTTCCTCAAATTCATCCTTCCAAAACCATCCATGCACAACCACAACCAGAAACACATCACCGCACAACCTGATCATAGTACAGTTACACAACACTTCTCATCCATCCCACAATCATTCAATATATAAACCTATGATTCCATTTCACCACCCAATCCATCCCACAACACACAACCATGCTCACAACCGCACCATAACACAAACCAAACAAAACAAAATTTCTAATTTAGAAAATTATCCCTTATTTAATTCCACTTGTCAATTTAGGTGTTATCACAAAAACCGTATAATCATGGGGAATACATTCATTAGTCGAGTGTACATAACTAACCAATTTCCACATGTAAGTGACCAACCAAAAAAAACACATGCATTCCTTGTAAATATTTTTCCACAAACATAGCCACCAATGGCCACAATTTTCAGAAGGGAATCAAGCCCATACTGTCACAAGATAATAACAATATCAAAGATGTAAAAAAGAATGAGAACAAACCCTGTTTCCCCTCAATGTCAATTAACTAATTATTTATCTTCAATTATGTTGGCACAATTATGATCCATGGGTAAACAGAAGTAAAAACTCCGCCCACATGTTTCACGATAAGTAGAAATGAAGGAAATCCTACCTCAAAGGGTTGTAAACATTTCTTGAACAAGAATCGATCACATGAAGAACCTCTGATTACTTATTCCACAAGATCTTCATCTAACCGAGGATGCCACAACACCAATTCATTAACAAAAACTGAAGGGAACACCATTACAAATATAGGTAGTAAAACAACATAGCATGTTGAGAATATATATAAGAAAAGAGATAAAAATGAGAGAAATTTATAGAAAACAAAGGGATAATTCACCTTGGTTCAGCACAGATCGCCAATGGGCAGTCACAAAGAACAATGAATTGAAGAGGGAGGGAGAGGGCTCAAATAACTCCTAAGGGAACCTATGGGTTTTCTGAAATGAGAGGAAGTAGAGAGCATGGCTGAATGAAATGAAGGTTTTTTCAAAAAATAATATTAAAATTTTACATGATTGGGGTATTACATGATGTGTAATCCCATTTCATGTCATGCAATACCTAAGGTTCAACTTTCAAAAAATAACGAGCCACCTCTTGATTTATTTTACTTTTTTCAAACCTCGAAATATTACACATTGTGAAACCTCCAGGATAATCTGTGAAATAGGGTTTCACATCATGTAACCTAGTTACACAATGTGTAATCCCCCTTATTCCATCCTTTAGAAATTGAACTTCTACAGACTCTCTATGATCCTCCTCTAAACACTACAACAACCAAAAATTGGTAGAGTAACGAACTGGAAGGACACAGACTGTTACATCAAATACCTATCAAATGATTCTCGCCCTCAAGAATCAAAAACCAAGTCCATAAAGGAGAAATATGGGACCAAACAACCACCTCAAGATATACCTATCAAGGATCCTATTAAACATGAAACACCACCAGAAACAAAACAAATCAAGTTTCAATGATAAAAAACCCTATGTTGTTCGAAGGTTAGAGAGGAAACCTCTACATCCAATAACACGTCTTCCGAAATCTGCAATCATGCCTTATCATTTCAACCCAAATGGCCACAAAAATCACCACACAATAACAACATCCACACCATCTGAACATACAAATCAGGTAATTCCATCTTCCATGTCAAGATATTATCGTATTTGGGAAGCATTAACTCACCCGTACAGGTTTAATCGCATCACAATTAATGTGTCTTGATTTGGAATTAGGTCCTCCCCTTTCCGCATGTTAGGACTTTTATCACACACTACACCATACACAACTCAAGAAAAGAGGAAAAACATATCATCTCATACAAAAAAGGGTTCAAAAATATCATTAAAAATAAAAGCAAGGTAAAACAAAACTCCAAACAAAAACGGGTGCTGGGAATTAATTTGAATCTCTTGCTCCCAAGTACTCTCTTTTTGGCCACCATGACTCCATGAAACCTGAACTACAGGAATGGTTCGCCCATGTAGCACTATATCTCATCGATCCTAGATCTTCACTAGTCATTCCACAAATTTCCCATCATCCTCAATATCTAACTCTCCCTAGTCAATGAAAAGGGTGTCATCGTGAAGATACTGATGAAGTTGGGAGAGGTGGAAGATGTCATGGATCCTCTCCAACTATGGTTATAATGCCAACCGGTATGCCACCTTTCTAATTCTACCCAATACCTCAAATTTTCCAATGAACCTGGGAGAAATCTTACTCCCTCTTCCAAATATCTACTTCCCACATCAGGGGGAAATCTTCATGAAAACATGATCCCCAACTGAGAACTCCATGTTCCTCCTCCTATAATTGGCATAAGACTTTTACCGATATTTCTCTTATTTCATCCTCTCACAAACAAGATTAACCTTATCGGTCAAGTGTTACACCACATCCGGTCTAATAAAAGTTGCCTCCCCAATATTCATCTAGAAAAATATGGAATGACACAGTCTCCCATACAATGCATCAAAAAAAGTTGTGCCAATGGAAGAGTGACAACTATTGTAATAATTGAACTCTACCAAGGGCAGTTGTTTTACCCAATATCCACTAAAGTCCAAGAAGCATTCCCAAATCATATCCTCCAACATCTAGATAGTCTATTATGTCTTTCCATTGGTCTGAGTGTGGAAATCTGTGTTGAGGTGTAACTGGGTTCCAAAAGTAGGTTGTAGTCCCCTCTAGACTCGTAAAGTAAACCACGTGCCCTGATCTGATATGATGGGCCTCGGAACTTCATGAAACTACACCACCTCATCCACATACCTCTTGGACAAGGAATCTACTATGCCTGACTCATTAATCTCTAGGAAGTGGGATGATTTCATCAATCAGTCCACTATGACCTATATAACATCATAAACTCTATGATCTATGAGTAACCTTATGATGAAATCTATTTATATATCATCCAATTTCAACACAGGGATGACCAAATATTGTAACAAACCACCAAGGACACGGTGCTTGGATTTTACCTACTGGAAAACCAAGAACTTCACCACAAACTACGCCACTTCCCATTTCATCTTGGGCCACCAAAATTGCATCTTTAATCCATAATAAATCTTGAAAACTCTTAGATTTACCACCAAGGGTGAGCTATGAAACTCACAAAGGACTCCACTTTGCATCACCACCAGAACCAAAAAAAATCCTTCGAACAACATCTAGTTCTGACCGTCCTCCATCCATCCCTTTGGATCATCATCATGGCCAACACGATTGAGCATCACTTCTACCTCCAAGTCTCCCCACTGAGACTCCTCCACATGCTGTATTAGAGAGGACTACACCATCACTTGAAATAAACAACCCTTATATCCATCCACTCTTGTATCTAACTGAAAGGATACAAACTCATCCATTTCTCTCCAAGCATCTGAAAATTCCTAAACAACCTCCTTATATGACTTTATACTCAAAGAATCAGCCACAAAATTTCCCTTCCCTATAGTATAGAAGATCTCGAAATCATAGTCTTAAAGAAACTCCATCCACCTCCATTGTCGCAGATTCAGATCACACTAGGAAAATATATACCTAAAACTCTTTTGATTTTTAAAGAACACAAAGTGCTCCCCAGTTAGGTAATGAATCCACAACTTCAGCACAAAAACCACCACTTCCAACTCCATATCAAGTATTTTATAGTTATTCTTGTGAGGAAGTAACTGCTTGGACCCATAAGATATCACTACTTTCTGCTGCAGCAGCACGTATCCCAAACCTAGATGAGAATTATCACAAAACACCTCAAACATCACACCTTCTTCTGGAAACCAGAGCACTAGAGAACTAACCAAATTCCCCTTCAGCTAACTGAACGCTTCCCAGAACTAATCACTCCACAAAAAATATTGGTCCTTTCTATTCAAATCTATCAATAGAGTTACAAATAAAGATAAATTGGGTAAAAAACCTATGAAAATATCCCAAAAGACCAAGGAAATCGAAAACTTATGCAACGTTCTTGGGTGATTCCCAAGAAACAACTACTTAAACCTTCAATAGGTCCATTTATGCACCCAGTTGAGACACCACATTCCCAAGGAAACATAACTTCGGTGTGCATTACTTACACTTGGATAACATTCCATAAAGCTGGTGGTGTCAAAGAACCTATAAGATTGTTCTGAGATTTTTGGTATGCTCGTCATCTGACTTTGAGTAGATCAAGATATCGTCGATGAATACAACAACGAACCGATCTAATAACTCATGGAACATAGAGTTCATAAGTCCCATGAACACATCTGGTGATTTCGTAACAACAATGGCATGAATATGAACTCAAAGTGACCATACTTTCATCTAAAAGAAATCTTCAGGATATCGCCCTCCTTCACCCTCAACTAGTGATATCCATACCTCAGATCAATCTTATAGAAATATCTCAACCATATTAGCTGGTCTAAAAGATCTTCTCTCCTTGGAAGAGGGTAAAGGTTCTTGACCATTGCCTCATTCAACCTCTGGTAGTCTATACCCAGCCTTAGAACACCATCTTCCTTATTGGAAAACAACACTGGAGCTCCCCGCTGCGACAAACTAGGTCGGATAAAATCATTCTACAATAGATCATCAATCTGAATCCTCATCTCCCACAACTTAGAAGCTGTCATCGAATAAAGAGGCATCAATATAATAGAAGCACTGGGCTATAATTCTATTTGAAACTGAACATCACGTCGAAGGGATAGCATCACAACCTCTTTGGGGAAACATCCATGAAATCCCCAATTAATCTGGGAACCTATACCATTTCAGGATCCACTAACTCCACCAATATCTGATCCAATAAGGAAAGAAGGGGTTTTTCACATCGACCGCCCACCTAAAAACCCTGCTCACGAACAAAAGCCACATGATGAACATCCACATATGAAAACATGACTATCCTTTAGAAGCAGGCGATAATGGAATGCACAAAATACAAGTATTCGATGATGAGGATGGCATCATATTGTTGAATCTGAATTAAGAAGGGATCCTCACATGACGGATGTGGTCCTATCATCAGTATACACCCTCGTAACACATCATACAAGATGGTATGGCCTCCAACTGGCGTACTCAACACCAGGGGCATGAGAAGCCTCTCTATTTATATTCCCAAATCAGGGGCTAGAGAGGGTGAAACAAAGGAGTATGAAGCTCTTGAATCAAACAAAGCACACGTAAGGGTACTAAACAAACTGATGGTACCAATGAAAATATTTGGCCCCTCTAGAACGGCAACTTCTACTGCATACAACTGACCATGCCTAGCTCCCCTATCTCTTTGATGATGAACACCTCCACTTACATGATTAGGTTTCGGTACCTAAGCATGAGGGACATCCTGGGGTTGTCCTATACCTACTCCATATCCCCTAGGTGGAGAAAAATCTTGTTGTCCTTGGTGCTAAAACAATCTCTAAGGAAACTAAAATTGAGCCTGACACTGAGTCTATCCACCTCCACCAAACTGATCTAGGGTAGCCACTAGGAACTGATTCTAAATATGGCCACAAATCCCACAAAATAAACACATGGGCCCTAATCCCATAGGAAAGGCACAGGGACTGTTGGAACTAAAAGGATGGTAAGGAATCTATTGAGGTCATCTCCCTACCGGTCAAAACCTCAAAGGCCCTGGCACACAGGACATGCCACTGACAACCCTGCCTCTTAAAGAACTCTATTATATCCTCTCTCATGGTAGAAATCCTAATGATTGAATCTGATCGATCACCTCCTCCTTCTCTTGAACCTCCAAATACATTGGTAACATAAAAGGGGTAATAGTGTATAGGATGGAAGGGTGGAGTGCCTCCTCAAGACGTATTACACATGACTCCTCATCCAAAAAAGGGTCATAAAAATCGAATAAGATCCTTAAACTTTATTCTAATCTCCTGCACTAACATACTACCTTGCTAAATGGAGAGTAGCTCTAGCCTCTTCTCATCCTTCATAGTCGAAAAAAGAAACTCCACTCAGAATTCCTTCTAAAAGTCAACCCACAACACGTATGCCTACTTCCACTCCCCCAGAAATAGAATCTACCACTGATGCATAGGTCCCCACATTTGACCGACCACCAAAGGGACCCTGTATCCCATTGGGGCCTGGATCAAACGGAAGGCAATCTCAAGCTCCTTGATCTAATTCTTTGTCTACAAAACTGAAATTCTTCCATTGTACATTCCCAAAGCCTGTACCTAGAAGGCACACAAATTACTCTTCCATTGATCATCCTCCTCTGCTGGATCAACCCTATAGAAATTAAATGATTCATCCTACTAAACCTATACTTCTTTATCCACACATGAACAATGTCTAAGAGCCATAGATTAATGGTAAACAAATATTTCCTAAGACCGAATAGTATGTAAATTTACCAAATTTATTCTCATTCATTTTAACCTCCCCAAAATAACCTAATTCAAACAAGAACACAAATCATTTAAATGAATATACCTTTCCTAGGTCTCTATCCTACAAGAAGGTTTATCTCAGTTAGTCATTTGATAAACTTCGAGTGCATGCACTAGAACATGGGGGCCCTAAAATCTCGTGTCATGTCTGGTCTCCCTAGCCTATATCGCACACTAAGGTCAACTATAACTATTTCTATACCATCCCATGCAATCCTCATTGTGCCTAACTTCACATTCCACCCTATCTCTAAAACATCACCTCTGATACCACTCTGTCACAACCCCCCTTCCAACAAGATACCCATCCTAGGCTGGAAAAGAATAAAGGGAGATAATGACCTTTGATTCCCACCTCTACTAGGCCCTAGGATGGTTAATAGAACCAAGTATTAACATATATCACACTATGGGAGGCATTACCCTTTTTAAGAAAACAAGATTGGGAGATACAATGGATCATACACAAAAAAAATCCAAGACATATATAAAATAAATCCAAAATTTATCCCACTTGCGTGTGAAAAATAAAACTGATACAAATACAAAATTCTGCAAGTACATACCAAAAGTAAATCTAGATAGTGACACAACAACTTTCAAAATGTAAGCAAGTAAGGTCTATCACAGTCATCAAAATCCTCCTAGAAACCTGAAATAAGTTCATATACCTAGGGTGAGCATACATGTATACTCTGTAGGAAAACCAAAGTCTCTCACGCACATGTGAATGAAGCATACAAATGCTCCTGTGAGAATACATCATAACCAAAACAGCACCTAAACAGGTATACTAACCCCCCCAAACTCTTCAAGGAATTCTCACCAAATAACATTATTCAATTAATATAATATGAATCAAATCAATGATAGGTTACCCTGCACCACTTTCCCACTGATTAGATGCTCTCACACCCTAACAGAATATTTCTTGGTGCTCCCACCTCTTCTGAACATACCACATTGTGTCATTCTCACACACACTTGTTCCTCACAACCACATCACATTTCACCCATATAAAGATAGACCAAAACCACATTACATCCCGCCTGTAGACACTTGGTCCACAAACCACATCTCATCTCACCCCTAGACACCTGGTCCATAAACCACATCTTATCCCACCCAAGAACACCTGGGCCAAAAACCAAATCTCATTCCAAATACGCTTGGTAAAACACAACACATCTCAACCCAAAGACATATGAGAAAGAATAAATCTCTCACACAAACCTATTCCTCACAAAAAAACCTTCCTGAAGAAACTTGGGCTATCACTTCCAAGAAGAAGGAGCGGGGAAGGGCATGCGACCATCCATCCATCCTTCCACTGGGATGTTTGGGAAAGACAACCTACACCATGATAATGGGGGTGTCCATCACATAGGGCTCAACTAGGGTGGGTTTCATATAGATATCACAACTGAAATACAATTATATACATATAAGATATTTTTGGAACCATGGCTTTTCTATGCAGGAATTGGCGTTTGGTTTGTGTTTGTTGTCAATCCTCAGTAGAAGTTCTGAATTTGTGCCAGCAAAGTGATCATACAGTTCAAGCAGACAACAGTATTTAAGGTGGCGCTATTTCCCAGTGTTTGCCAAATTTTTTTGGCCTCAAAATCGGAAAATAAAGACATGGATTGTCTGTAAAAGGAGGTGCGCACAAAGAGGAAGTGGTGCGCGAAAAATAAGGACTGTGCGCGAAATACTTGAGCTAGGCACGAAAAACAGCATGGTGCGCGAAATAGCAGAGCAAAGTTTTTCACGCAAATAGTGTTTCGGAATCAAAATGTCCAAAAATGGTCAAGGCATGGGCTGCGCGAAATAACTGGAGAGGTGCGTGGAAAATGATACCTGTGCGAAATATTACGCGCCAGATGAGAGGATTTCGTGCCAAAGGGGATTTTTGCGCGCGGCGGTCTTAGACGCCTATAAATATGAGGTAACCCCCTTAATTCCATATGGTTGAAGACTTAGAGAAGATCTGTGGTCTGATGCGTGAAAAGGGATTGCATAAAGGGGCTGGCGTGAAATATTCTGAGTTGCGCAGAAAATTTCAGGATGCGTGAAAAATGAAGAGTTGCGTGTAAAAATTGGGTTCGTGCATAAAAGGTTCAGTTGTGCGAAAAATGGGGGTTTTGCGCGAAATATTTTTCCGCGCGAAAAGTAATTTTTGCGCGCGATAAGAAGGTTTTGCGTGCAAATGGTTGGTGTTACACGCAATTGTCAGTGAAGTTTGTCTGCACGTTCTGGTTATCTGGTTCAGTGGTTCTGTGCGTTCTAGTGCATCAATTCCGGTCTTTGATGCAAGCAGAGTCTCGTTCTAAGAGGAGACAAAGACTTCAATGCAAATATTTTGAAGAGACCTTCACGTCTATAAACTGAGTGTGACTTCACCAAGGGCAGTGAGCCAGGGGGAGTCAGCGGGAGTGACCCAAGGGATGCAGTGAGCTATCCCTGAACAATTGTAAAGGCAGTGAGCCTGGGACAGAGTGATTGTGCCCGAACAATTGTAATCCACATCTAGTGAAGATTAGTGGAATTAGATATGACCGGAAACTTGTCGGTGTATGCTCTTTGGATGTAGCCCTTAGTGGTGAACCAAGTAAAATTTGTTGTGTCACCTCTTTTTCATGCGAATGTTTGATTGCTAATAATATCCATCATACAGGTTCAACTAGTTCCTACCAACGCGAGAACAAGATCCTTTAATTTAAAATAAAAAGTTGACACCCTGATTCACCCCTCCCCTCTCAGGGTGTCCCGGGGTCCTATAAGTGGTATCAGAGCCAGGTTGTTGGCATTGAATTTGTCCTTTGTCGCCATGGAGAATGCAGTTAATGTTAGGGGAGTCCCTCACTTCGATGGAATTGATTTTTAGATATGGAAGAACAGGATGAGATCTCATCTAATATCTCTTGTAATGGATGTTATGTTTTCCACTGTGCAAGGAATACAAGTCACTGATCCAACATGCCTGGCTATGACTGACACAGACAAGAAAATTCTTGATGCAGATGCTAAAGCACAAAATGCACTCACCGCAGCTCTTTCTGATCAGATCTATCTAAAGGTGATGAGTTTCACCTCAGCAAAATCTATGTGGGACAAACTTGAAAATATTTATGAAGGATATAGAAAAGTGAAGGAGGAAAAATTACAAGTCCTGCACAATCGGTTTTATGATCTGAAGATGCACCCAGACGAGAATGCAGACTCATTCTTCAATCGAATTACTGAAGTGGTTGGAGCAATTCGGGGTCTAGACGAAGAAATCAAAGACATTGATATTGTAAATAAAATATTAAGAAGACTTCCACCCCTGTACAATGCAAAGGTGTCATCCCTTGAGGAAAGAAATCTTTCCAAACATTCTCTGGATGATCTACTGAGCAGCTTGGTAGCATACGAAATGAGAGTCAAGCCAGAAGATGCTACGACTCGTGTGAGAAAGGAAAGGGCATTCAAGGAAATGGATAAACTGAAAATATCAAAAGATAGTAGCAGTGAAGATGATGAAGAAAAAGAGATTCTTTCTCTCATTGCAAAGAAGTTTCATAAGGGAAAATGGAAATTCAAAGGGAAGTTACTTCTCACATGTTTTCGTTGTGGAAAAGTTGGGCACATTGCCTCTCAATGTTTAAGAAAGATCAATGATGAAGATAGTGAAGATGAGAACATCGAGAAGCCTCAAAAAAGGTTTTTCAAAAAGAGAGACTTCAAATCTGGAAAGAAAATATAGAGGAAGAGTTTTTTCTGTGAAGAGGAAAATGACGATACTGATTTTTGTGAAGAAGAAGAACCCGAATTTAAAACGGGAAAGCATGCTTCCATGATGGCTACGGTTGAAAAGTCAGAACCCTTGATCAATAAAGACAGAGACAGTCAGACTATTTCTAATGGAAATTCAAAGACTCAAATTAAGGATGCATTTTCCAAGATTCAGAATAAATGTAAGAGATGTATTAAGTGGAAGGAAATGGTAGAAGAATCATCAGAATATGTTGACGAGCATGAAGTAGATATTGAACGACTAGAAGAACTAGTGAGAGTTCAGTCTTAAATCCTTGAAAGCACAGATGATGTATTGGAACTAAAGATTAAAATTGAAGAACAAGCAAAGTTCATAAGTGACCTTTCATCCAGACTAGAAGAGAATTCCAAGACTGTTGAGGGACTTGAGGAAGAATTTGTTACTCTTAGAAGTAAAATTGAATGTCAATCAACGACAAATAAGGGAAAGAAGAAAATTCATTTCGGAATATTCTCAGATGCAGAATTACTACCAAGAGCCAAGTGTGGTTCAGATGGGGTTGGAAAAATATTAATTGATCAAAGACCCACTTACATGGGAAAGAGTGGAATTGGCTGTGAAGCTGAGACCTCAACTGCTGGAATTAAAGAGATCCAAAAGAACGAAAAGATGAAAGTTGGACATACTGAAACATTACCTAAAATGTTGAAAACGAAACCCTCAATCCAAACTAAAAGAAGAACTAAAAATTATCCTTAAAATTTCAGAAATGATAGGCATTTCAACTATTCTCCCAAGGAAGAAGGCATGAGGATAAATTCAAGTGAAAAGACATTTCCTCTCATGAAGTGTCAATTCTGTGGTTATCTGGGCCATACCATGTCATACTGCGAAGAGGCAAGGAGCTACGTGAATGGGGAAGATATGGGAATTCAACAAAGGAAACTGTTTTCATATCCTCCATCTTATAGAAGAAATAGATTCTATGGTTACTGTTTTAATTGTTCTAACTTTGGCCATAAAGATATATATTGCAGGCAGCGGTACGACAGGAGAAATTCATGCAACACTCAAAGACGTGCCAGTTTTCATCCTTCTAATGATTTTTTTCTCACAAATAGTTTTTCCCTTCTAGAAGAAGATTATGGGTTTGAAGACTCAGATTATGTGGAAGAAAGTATTAAAAGGCCATCAGTATCCTATGCTCAATCCAATATCTCATGGAAATAGAAGAAGAAGATCGAGAAATCCAATCTTGCAGAAGTAGCCATCAAAGCTACAAAGAGCAGTAGCACATGGATCCTTGATAGTGGATGCTCTTCCCATATGATGGGAAATGCTGACCTTTTGAAGAACATTGAAAAGAAGGTTGATGGAATAGTACGGTTTGGTAATGATGGTGCTCTGAAGATTAAAGGCAGTGGGAATACTGCTCTTGCCAACGGGGAGCTGAAGAAGACTGAAGTTCTTTATGTGGATGGTCTACGCCACAATCTCCTCAGTGTAAGTCAACTCTGTGACTCAGGGCTCATAGTAACATTTAATCAAAAAGGATGCACTATAAAAGGAAAAATAGGGAATTCTCTTATGAAAGGTTGTAGAAACAGATGGAAACTTATATCAGGTTGACAGCAAAGTGAACTCTTGCTATTTGTCTGTTGAAGAAGAAAACAATTTGTGGCAAGGAAGGTTGGGGCACATTAACCAAAAATACATGGAAAAGATATCTAATATGAATATAGTCATGGATATTCCCATTCTAAAACGTGAACGGGAAAAATCTTGTGATGCTTGTATTCGTGGGAAGCTGGTTTGTAGTTCATATCGGCCAAAGAAGAAAAGGGCATCACATCTTCTTGATCTCATTCATACAGACGTATGAGGCCCAATAAATGTTACTGGAACCTATGGAGAAAGGTACTTCGTCCTTTTCATTGATGATTATAGCAGAATGGCTTGTGTAATGGTGATTCACAGGAAGCGACAAGTACTTGATTGCATGAAAACTTATCACCGGATTTCCGATAATGATACTGGACGGATAATAAAAGTCCTACTATCTGACAATGGAAGGGAATACACGGCCATCGAGTTTGAAAATTACCTAGAAAAACATGGAATACAGAATTAGGTAGCTGTTGTGAGAACTCCACAACAAAATGGAGTTGTTGAGCGTCTGAATCAACATGTCAACAATATGGCCAGGACTATGTTAATTGAGAGTGGTATCTCTCACCATTACTGGAAGGAGGTTGTTGAAGCTGCAGTGCACATTCAGAATCGAAGAGGGATTTATATGGGAGAAACGAAGACACCATACGAATTGTGGAATGGAAAGAAGCCTTCGTTGAAATACTTCCGTGTTTTCAGAAGCAAATGTTTCATTCAGAATAAAGAAGGAAACCAAGGAAAGTTTGGTGACAATGCAGATGAAGGAATTTTTCTTGGGTATCCAATGAACAGCAAAGCTTACAAGTGTCTCAATAAACACTTGGGGAGGATTGTGGAAATCAATGATGTTAAGATCATTGAAGGAAAAAACCCAAATGCTTCAAATAGTACCTATGCTGATGAGATTGAATATGTGAATGAATGTGAACATGGAAAAAAATCAAATACAGAAATAGGGGAAGGTGTACAAAACACACAAGGGTCACATCATGATGTTGACTCAGACGAAGAATCTGAAGAGGAAATCTTGGATGGTGAGAATGCGACTGAACCTCACAGGGTAAATCGAAGAGTAGAGATTGATCCTTATAAGATAATTGGAGATAGGAATGCACCCACACAAACAAGGAGGATGAGGAATAACACACCATCTGCATTTCTGTCAGTGGTGGAGCCATCCTCATTTGAAGAAGCTGCAAAGGATGAATCCTTGGTTAAAGCCATGAATGAATAGTTAGATCAGATTGACAAGAACCAGACATGGGATCTTGTCCAGAGACCCAAATGTCACAATGTTATTAGAACAAAATGGATATTAAAGAACAAGTTTGATGATCATGGAAGTGTTATCAGAAACAAGGCTCGACTGGTATGTAAAGGGTATTCTCATATTGAAGGTGTTGATGTTGAAGAAACCTTTTCTCCAGTGGCTAGACTGGAGTCAATCGGGCTGTTCCTTTCCATGGCTCTCTAAAGAGGATATAAAGTATATCAAATGGATGTCAAGACAGCATTCTTAAATGGTGTACTCGAAGAAGAAGTATACATTGAACAACCAGTGGGTTTTCTTCTTGGTGCTGATGAATCAAAGGTTTGCAAGCTAAAGAAAGCTCTTTATGGCTTGAAACAGGCACCACGGGCGTGGTACTCTAGACTGGACTCTTACCTCAAGAAACTAGAATTCAAAAGAGGAGGAGTAGATCACAATCTCTATGTAATTAATTCTCTGAAAGATCAGTTCATGGTTCTAGTATATATCGATGACATTATATTTTGTGGCAGCAGGCAGCAATCAGTGGATGAATTTTCCAATCATATGAAATCAGAATTTTAAATTTCAATGATTGGGGAGCTCACATATTTCTTGGGACTACAGGTGACTCAAAGGAAAGACTACAATTTTATCTCTTAGGAAAAGTATGCAAGAGAGCTACTGAAGAAGTTTAATATGCAAGACTCCAAACTAATGTCAACTCCGATTTCAATTGGAACCAAACTTGGAAAGCATGAAGATGGTACATCTGTAGATCCCACCATGTATAGGAGGATCATTGGGAGCCTACTGTACCTGACAGCGACACAACCATATATTGTTTTTTCCACATGTCTTGCAGCCCGCTTTCAGAGTAATCCAAAGGAGGAACATATGGCGGCAGTAAAAAGAATCATGAGGTATATTCAAGGTACACATAACTTCGGGTTGTTTTTTGCTGCAGGTAGGGACAGTGAATTATCTGTGTTTTCTGATGCTGACTGGGCTGGTGATGTAGTAGACAGAAAGTCCACCAGTGGTGGAGCATTCTTTATTGGGAATAACTGTGTTGGCTGGTTGATCAAGAAACAAGAAAGTACTTCTCTTAGTACTGTTGAAGCTGAGTATATATCCGCCACAAAGGCATGCACTCAACTGCTATGGATGAAGCAACAATTAACAAATATTGGTGATGAGGTAAAGAAACCAATGGTGATTTACTGTGACAACAAGAGTGAAATTGATCTTACAAAAAATCATGTTCAGCATCCTCAAACAAAACATATTGAAATCAGGTATCACTTTATCAAAGAAAAAGTTGAGCAAGGGGTGATTAGAATGGATCATGTGGGAACTGATGAGAAAGTAGTTGATATTCTGACGAAGCCACTTTCAGCAGCTGTGTTTGAAAAGCATCGGTTGAACCTTGGTGTTCAACCACCTCCTACTGCATAAAGAGGTTCCGAAAATCCCCTCTCCCCGATTATGATAACTGTTTATATCTGTTTATGGATGTGATGTAGGTTTATGGGGGAGATACTATCCAGGGGGAGTATGGTTTGAGCAGATCATTGAATAAATTACTGGTAATTGGGTTTATTGTCAATGGGGGAGAAAGGAATAAATTCAGGCATGTTCAGTCATGTAACGAATTCAGTGTCAGTGATAGGATGAGATGGATGAGACAGAATTCATTGGACATATAATGCTTCTGTGACACTGTAAGAAAATTTCTTGGGCGTCATTGAGAATTCCAAAACACGGGAACCCAATTCAAGCTTCCTCTCTTTTTTTCTACACCGAGCATTGCTCACGTAGACTTAGAGTATTGGCTGAGTTGATCCTTGCATTTTTGGATTGCATGGGGATGGTGATCTTATTGAATTTATTTGGTGATTTCCAACAAACTCAAAGGGGGATATTGTTCGAACCTTGGTTGTTCTATGCAAGAATTGGTGTTTGGTTTGTGTTTGTTTTCAATCCTCAGTGAAATTTATGAATGTGTGCCAGCAAAGTGATCATACAGTTCAAGCGGACAACAGTATTGAAGGTGGCGCTGTTTCCCAGTGTTTACCAAATTTTTTGGGCCTCAAAATCGGAAAATGAAGACATGGATTGTCTGCAAAAGGAGGTGCGCACAAAGAGGAAGTGGTGCGCGGAAAATAAGGACTGTGCGCGAAATACTTGAGCCGGGCGCGAAAAAAAGCGTGGTGTGGGAAATAGTGGAGCGAATTTTTTCACGCAAATAGTGTTTCGGAATCAAAATGTCGAAAAATGGCAAAGGCATGGGCTGCACAAAATATCTGGAGAGGTGCGCGGAAAACGATACCTGTGCGAAATATTACGCACCAGATGAGAGGATTTCGTGCTGAAGGGGATTTTTGTGCACGGGGGTATCAGACGCCTATAAATATGAGGTAACCCCCTTAATTCCATACGGTTGAAGACTTAGAGAAGATATGAGGTCTGATGCGCGAAAAAGGATCACGTAAAGGGGCTGGTGCGAAATATTCTGAGTTGTGTGGAAAATTTCAGGATGCGCGAAAAATGAATAGTTGCGCGTAAAAATTGGGTTCACGCATAAAAGGTTCAGTTGTGCGAAAAAGGGGGGTTTTGCGCGAAATATATTTCCACGCGAAAAGTAAAGATTGTGCACGATAAGAAGGTTTTGCGTGCAAATGGTTGGTGTTGCGCGCAATTGTCAGTGAAGTTTGTCTGCAGGTTCTGGTTATCTGGTTCAGTGGTTCTGTGCATTCTAGTGCATCAATTCCGGTCTTTGATGCAAGTAGAGTCTCGTGCTAAGAGGAGACAAAGACTTCAATGCAAATCTTTTGAAGAGACCTTCACGTCTATAAACTGAGTGTGACTTCACCAAGGGCAGTGCACCAGGGGGAGTCAGCGGGAGTGAACCAAGGGATGCAGTGAGCTATCCCTGAACAATTGTAAAGGCAGTGAGCCTGGGACAGAGTGATTGTGCCCGAACCATTGTAATCCACATCTAGTAAAGATTAGTGGAATTAGATATGACCGGAAACTTGTCGGCGTATTCTCCTTGGACGTATCCCTTAGCGGTGAACCAAGTAAAATTTTTTGTGTCACTTATTTTGCATTCTAATGTTTGATTGCTGATCATATCCATCATTTAGGTTCAACTATTTCCTACCAACATGGGAACAAGATCCTTTAATTTAAAAGAAAAAGTTGACACCCTGATTCACCCCTCCCCTCTCAGGGTGTCCTGGGGTCCTACGGATATCAAAAACTCATTCCCAACCTATGGGTTCTTAGAAAAACCAACACTGACACTTTTGATGCTACCTCTAGATTTACAACACCACACAAAATCCACAACCTAATTCATATTTCAAATAATTTAATTTACCAAAACCATTATATTATCCAAAACAACCCACGACATTCCGAACCATACTAATCAATCATTTATTTATTTATTTATTTATTTATTCCATCAATATCTAGGAAACTACCAAGAACAACACACAACAAACAACACAGCAAAAACCATTCATGGAGAAAATTTGGGGGAAGTACTCGTACCAACCAACACCATCCTTCCACAAAGACGTCCTTCCAAAACCATCCACGCAAAACCACAACTAGAAATATCAAAAAATTCATTAGTAGAGAAACTCCATGAGAAGTACTTGTACCAACCATCACCATCCTTCCTCAAATTCATCCTTCCAAAACCATACACACCCAACCACAACCAGAAACATATCACCGCATAACCCAATCGCAGCCCTGCTACACAAAACTTATCATCCATCCCACAATCAATAAATCTCTAAACCTAAGATTCCATTTCACCACCTAATCCATACCACAACACACAACCATGCCCACAACCACACCACATACCAAGACAAACAAAACAAAATTTCTAATTAATCAAAGAATCTCTTATTTAATTCCACTTTTTAATTCAAGGGTTATCACAGAAATTGTATAATCCTGGGGAGTCCATTCATTAGCGGAGTGTACGTAATTAACCAATTTATACATGTAAGTTCCCAAAAAAAGACATGAATTCCAAAGATTTATTTATGTGAAAACAAAGCCACCAACAGCAACAATTTTCACTAGGGCATCAAGCCCGAACAATCACAGGATCACAACAATATCAAAGAAGTAAAAAATCATGCAAACAAACCCCATTTCCCCTCAATTTAAATTAAATGATTCCTTATATTCTATTAGGTTAGAAAGACCATGATCCATAGATAAATAGAAGTAAAAAAACCCTCTTGTATGATTCACACCAAGAAGAAATGCAGGAAATCCTACCTCAAAGGGATGTCAACATTCATTGCATGAGAACAGATCACATGACACACCTTCAATTACCTCTTCCACAAGATCTGAATCCATCCAAGGATGCCATGGAACCACCGCACCAACTACAAACAAAGTGAACCAAATTAGGAATATGGGTAAGAAAATTCCATAGCATGGTGAGAATAGACGGAATAAAAGAGATCAAACTAAGAGAAATTTCTATAAAATGAAGGGAGAACACACCTTGGTTCACCATGGATTTCCAATGACAAATCACTCAGATCAACTAATTGAATAGGGGGGAGAGGTCTCAAAGAACTCCTCGAGCACCTAGAGTTTATCTAAAATGAGAATAAGTGGCGATCACAACCAAATTAATGAGGGTTTGGTCGAAAAATATTTTTGAAACTACACATGATCGGGGTATTACATGACATGTAATCCCCATTCACGTCATGTAATACCCGATGTTCAGTTTTTTCCAAAAAACATGTCCCCTATCAATTTATTTTATTTTTTTCAAATCCTAAAATTTTACATGTTTTGAAACCTCTAAGACAAGCCGTGAAATAGGGTTTCACGTCGTGTAATCCCCCTTCTTCAGGTCTTTAACAACTGAACTTCTCCAACCTCTCTCTATGCCTCCTTAAAACACACAAACAACCAAAAACCATTAAATTAACGGACCCAGATGACATGGACCATTATATTTTAGGGTTTCAGGTTTAGGTTTTAGGGTTTGGATGGGGTTTTAAGGGGATTTTAAGGGTTTTAAGGGTATGAAAGTGTATTTTGGTATGTATTTTAATGATTTTTAGGGGTTTTGATAGGAGTGATGGGTTTTAAATGTTAGGTAATAGGGTATATAGTCAATTTTTTAGGGTTTAGGGTTTAGGGTGTAGGGTTAAAGGTTTAGGTTTTAGGGTTTGGATGGGTTTTAAAGGGGTTTAAGGGTTTTAAAGGTATGAAAGTATATTTTGGTAGCATTTTTAAGGTTTTATAATGGTTTTTAAGGGGGTAAATGGTTTTTTATATTAGGAAAGACTGGATAGGGTGAAATTTTTATGGTTTATGGTTTAAGTTTTAGGGTTTAGGATTTATGGTTTGGATGGATTTTTAAGGGTTTTTAAGGGTTTAAAGGGAATGAACATTATTTTTGTAGGGTTTTTAAGTTTTTTAAAGGGATTAAAGGGTTTATAAGGTTAGTAAAGAGGTAAAATGGTTAATGATTTATGGTTTATGGTTTAGGGAGTAGGTTTAGGGATTAGTTTTTAGGGTTTGGATGGATTTTAAAGATTTTTTAAGGGTTTTAAGGGAATGAAGGTTTATTTTGGTCGATTTTTTAAGGGTTTTAAATGGTTTTGAAGGGAGTGAATGGTTTGTATGGTTAGGGAATATGGGAAGGAGTTAAGGCTTTAGGTTTTAGGTTTTATGGTATATGGTTTATGGTTAGCGTTTGGATGGATTTTTAATGGTTTTTAAGGGTTTTAAGGGTATGAGAGTGTATTTTGATAGGGTTTTAATGGTTTTTAAGGGTTATTAACGGAGTTAATGGTTTTTAAGGTTATGTAAGAGATTTTAGGGTGATTTTACTATGGTTTAGGGTCTATAGTTTAGGTTTTGGGGTTTGGGGTTTAGGTTTTGAATAGATTTTTAAGGGATTTTAAGGGTTTTAATCGTATGAAAGTGTATTTTGGTAGGGGATTTAAGGGTTTTTAGGGATTTAAGGGTTTTTAATGGCATGTAATAGGGGTAGATTTAATTTTTTAAGTTTTAGGGTTTAGGGTTTATGTTTTAGGGTTTAGGGTTTAGTGTTTGGATGGATTTTTAAAGTGGGTTAAGGGTTTTAAGGGGATATTAATGTGTATTTTGTTAGGGTTTTTAAGGGATTTAATGTGTTTGAAAGTGTATTTTAGTCGGTTTTCTAATGTTTTTAAGTGGGTTTAATGTAGGGAAGGGTTTTATGGTTATATATAATTGTATAGGGTTAAGGGTTTAGGTTTTAGGTTATAGGGTTTAATGTTTAGGGTTTGGATAGATTTTAAGAGTTTTTTAAGGGTTTAGTGGTATGAAAGTGTATTTTGGTAGTGTTTTTAAGGTTTTTGATGGAGTGAAAGGTTTTTAAGCTTATGTAATAGGGTACATGGTGAAGGTTTTTGGTTTTATGATTTATTCTATAGGTTTTCGGGTTTAGAGTTTAGGGTTTATGGTTTGGATGGATTTTAAGTGTTTTTAAGGGTATTAAGGGGCACATGAGCCTCAACCCAGTTGGTGAGGTTTCCTTAAGTGCTTACACAAGACCTAGGTTCAAAACTAGGTAGATGCATATTTTGGGTACTATAGCGGTATTGTAGTAGGCACTGTAGCAGTTACTGTAGTAGGTACTGTTCGATACTATAGCAGCTGGAACTATTTGCCTTGGGCCGCCATTTTGGGCTTGGAGTCCTTAAGGATTTAGGTCTACCCAGGCCTTCGAGTCAGTAGGGATTTCGTGCCACCATTAAGGCCTTCGGGTCCCCTCAAGGCCTTCGGGCCACATAAAGTTGCCCAAGACACACTACAAAAAAAGAAGCAGCCCCAGAAGAGGATTTAGAGTAGGTGCACTCACCAGAGCAGATCCAAATAGATTTTTCAGAATGAGAGGGTATGACTATGCCATTGGGACCAGCCTATTATTGCACGCGAAGCCTATCCAGATGGCCATGTGAAGGTGTAGAGCTACTATCATAATGTAGATGCTGGGGAGGGGTTATTCCTTGTAGATAGTCTGGTTAAATTCCCTAAGACCTTCGGGTCATTAAATCTCTTAAGCCTACAGTCCATGTAATCCTTGAGCCTACGGGCCTTGTAAGGGTTCCCCCTAATCCCTTCAAAGGGGGGTTGTCAAAAAAATAAAAAAAATGAAGGCCTTCGGGCCATTCGGGGGGGGGGGGGGGTAAGGGTATTAAGGGTATTGAAATTTTTTGTTGGGTTTTTAAGGGTTTTTAAGGGTTTTGATGTGAGTGGAAGGTTTTTAAGATTAGGGGATAGGGGATATGTTGAAGTTTTTATGATTTAGAGTTTAGGGTGTAGGTTTTAGGGTTTCGGGTTTGGGGTTTGGATGGATTTTAAGGGTTTTTTGGGTTTGAAAGTGTATTTTGGTAGGGGTCTTAAGGGGTTTTGGGGGGGTTTAAAGGGTTTTTCAGGGATTTAAGGGTTTGCAACGTTAGGTAAGAGGGTATATGGTTATGAGTTTATGGTTTATGATATAGGGTGTGGGTTTAGGGTTTAGGTTTTAGGGTATGGATGGATTTTTAAGTGATTTTTAAGGGGTTTAAGGGTATGAAAGTGTATTTTGGTATGGTTTTTAAAGGATTTAAGGGTATTGAGTGGATTTAAGGGGTTTCAAGGTTAGTTAATATGGGATAGGGTAAAGGTTTTAGGGTTTAGGGTTTAAAATATAGGTTTTAGGTTTTAGGGATTGGATGTATTATTAATTGGGTTTATGGGTGCTAAGGGTATGGAAGTGTATTTTTGTAGGGTTTTTAAGGGTTTTTAATAGAGTGAAGGTTTTTTAATTTTAGGTAATATGTAATATGGTGAGGGGTTTATGATTTAGGGTTTATACTATAGGGTTTGGGTTTCAATATTTTGATGGATTTTTAAGGGTTTTAAGGGTATGAAATTTTATTTTGGTAGGGTTTTTAAGGGTTTTAACGGTTTTTAGAAGATTTAAGGGTTTTTAAGGTTGTTTAATAGGTGATATGGTGAAGGGTTTTATTTTTAGGTTTTAGAATATAGGTTTTATGGTTTATGGTTTAGGGTTTAGGGTTTGGATGGATTTTTAAGGGGGTTTTAAGGGAATAAAAGTGTATTTTGGTTGTGTTTTTTATGGTTTTTAAGGGTTTTTAATGGAGTGGAGGGTTTTTAAGGTTTTTTAAGATTATATTGGGTTACGTTTTTAGGTTTTAGGATTTGGGTTTTACATTTTAGGTTTTATGGTTTAGGTCTTAGTGTTTGGAAGGATTTTTAAGGGTTTTATGGGTTTTAAGTGTATCAAAGTGTATTTTGGTTGGGGTTTTAAGTGTTTTTAATTGGTTAAAAGGGTTTATATGGTAGATAAGGGTTTTAAATATTATTTAATAGGAGAGTTTGTGATGGTTTTAGGGTTCTGATTTTTGGGTTTTGGGTTTTGGGTTTTGGGTTTTGAAGGGTTTTTAACATTTCTTTATGGGTTTTAAGGCTATCAAAGTCTGTTTTGGTAGGTTTCATGATGTATTTATGGATTTTTAATAGATTTCATGGTTTTTAAGGTTAGGTAACAGGTTAGAGGGTGAAGGTTTTAGGGTGAAGGGTTTTGTCTTTTAGATTTTGGCTTTATGGTTTGGATGTTTTTTAAGGGGTTTAAGGGTTTAAAGGGTATGGAGGTTTATTTCTGTGGGTTTTAAGGGTTTTGATGGGAGTTATTAATTTTTAAGGTTATGTAATAGGGTTGAGGGTGAAGTTATTAGGTTTTAGTCCGTACATTTTAGGGCTTAGGGTCTGGATGGATTTTTAAGGGGTTTTAATGGTTTTAATGGTATGAAAGTGTATTTTGGTATGGTTTTAAGGGTTTTAAAGGGTGTTAAGGGTTTTTAAGGTTAGGTAAGAGGGGATATGGAGAATTTTTTAGGGTTTAGGTTTTATGTTGTAGGGTTTAGGGTTTTGGTTTTGGTAGTTGGATTTATTTTTAAGGGTTTTTTAAAGGTTTCAATGGAATGAAAGTATATTTTGGTGGGGTTTTTAATGGTTTGTAAGGGTTTTGAACGGAGATAAGGGTTTTAAGAGTTATTTAAGATGGGATAGGGTGAAGGTTTTTGGGTTTTGGGTTTTTTTTTGTGGGGTTTTTGGGTTTAGGATTTATGGTTGGATGGATTTTAAGGGTTTTAAAGGGTTTTAAGGGTACGAAAGTGTATTTTGGTAGGGTCTTTAAGGGTTTTTTATGAGGTTTGAATAGATTTAAGGGTTTTAAGGTTATGTGAGAGATTATATGGTGAAGGGTTTAGTTTTTATGGTTTGGGGTGTAGGATTTTCGGTTTGGAAATATTTTCAAGTGTTTTTTAAGGGTTTTAAGGGTATGAAAGTGTATTTTGTAGATATTTTAGGGTTTTTAAAGGGGTTGAAAGGATTTTAAGGTTATAAAAGATGGGAGAGGGTGAAGGGTTTCGAGTTTAGGGTTTAGGGTTTAAGTTTTAGGGTATAGGGTTTATTGTTGACGTATTTTAATGGGTTTTAATGGTTGTAAACTTATAAAAGTGTATTTTGGTAGGGTTTTTTAGGGTTTTGAAGGAAGTTAATGGATTCTAAAGTTAGGAAATAAGGTAGGTGTGGAGAGTTTAGGGTTTATGGTTTATATTATAGGGTTTAGGGTTTAGGTTTTAGGGTTTAGGGTTTAGGGTTTAGGGTTTAGGGTTTAGGGTTTATGGTTTATGGTTTAGGGTTTAGGGTTTAGGATTTAGGGTTTGGATATATCATTTTAGGGTTTTTATGGGTTTTAAGTGTATGAAAATTTATTTTGGTGGGGTTTTTAGAGTTGTGAAGGGAGTGAATGGTTTTTTGGGTTATTTAATATGGGATAGGGTGAAGGGTTTGAGTTTTAGGGTTTATGGTGTAGGTTTTAGGGTTTAGAGTTTAGGGTTTGGATTGATTTTTAAGGGTTTTAAGGGTATGAAAGTGTATTTTAGTAGGTTTTTTAATGGGTTTTATGGGTTTTGAAGTAAGTGAAAGACTTTTAAGGTTATATAAGAGGGGAGAGGGTGGAGTGTTTTTGGTTTAGGGGTTATTGTTTAGGGTTTAGGGTTTGGATGGATTTTAAAGGGGTTTTAAGGGTATAAAATTGTATTTTTTAGGGGTTTTAAGGGTTTTTAAGGGTGTGAAGGGTTTTAAGGTTATTGAATAGGGGATTAGGTGAAGGGTTTAGGTTTTATTTTTTAGGTTTTGGATGGATTTTTAAGGGTTTTAAGTGTATAAAAGTGTATTTTGGTAGGGTTTTATAGGTTTTTAAGGTTTTTAAATGGATTAAAGGGTTTTTATGTTTAGGGTATAATGGATAGGGTTATGTTTTTAGGGTTTACGGCTGTGGGTGTAGGATTTAGTGTTTAGTTTTTAGCGTTTGGATAGATTTTTAAGGGTTTCTTTAAGGTGTTATGGGTATTGAAGTGTATCTTGGTTGGTTTTTAAGGATTTTTATGGTTATGGAAGGGATTTAAGGGTTTTAAAGGTCAGGTAATAGGGGATAAGATAAAATTTTATGGTTTATGGTTTACGGTGTAGGGTTTGGATGGATTTGTAGGGGTATTTTAAAGGATTTTATGGGTATGAAAGTGTATTTTGGTGGGGTTTTTAATGGTTTTGAATGGATTTAGTTTTTTTAAGGTTACGTATGATGGGAGAGGGTGAAGGTTTTAGGGTTTAGGGTTCAAGGTGTAGATTTTAGGGTGTGGCTGGATTTTTAAGGGTTTTAAATGGTTTTGAAGGTAGTGAAGGGTTTTTAATTTTAGGTAAAAGGTAATATGGTGGAGGGTTTATGGTTTAGGTTTTAGGGTGTAGGGTGTAGGGTTTAGGTTTGGGATGGATTTTTAAGTGTTTTTAAGGGGTTTAAGGTTGCGAAGTGTATTTTTGTAAGGTTTTTAAGGATATTGGAGGGAGTGAAGGGTTCTTAAGGTTGTGGAAGAGGGGAAATGGTGAAGGTTTTATGTTTTGTGGATTATGTTGTAGGTTTTAGGTCTTAGTGTTTAGGTTTTGTATGTATTTTTAAGGGGTTTTAAGGGCATGAAAGGGTATTTTGTTAGGGTTTTAAATGATTTTTAATGGTTTTTAAGGGTATTTAAGGTAGTTAAGGGTTTTATGGCTAGGTAATATGGGATAGGGTTGGGGATTTATTGTTTAGAGTTTATTGATTAGGGTTTAGTATTTAGGTTTTAGGGTTTAGGTTTTAGGGATTAGGGTTTAGTGTTTAGAGATTTGATGGATTTTCACGGGATTTTTAGGGGTTTAAAGGGTGTGAGAGTGTATTTGGTAGTGTTTTTAAGTATTTATAAGGGTTTTTAATGGAGGGAATGGTTTTAAGGTTATGTAATATGGGGTGTGGTTAATTTTTTAGGATTTATTTTTAGGTTTCATGGTTTAGGATTTAGGGTTTGTGGTCTGGTTCGATTTTTAAGGGTTTTAAGGGTTTTAAGGTTATTAAAGTGTATATTCATAAGGTTTTAAAGGTTTTTTATGGGTTTATAAGGTATTTAAGGGGTTTTAAGGTTTTATTAAGATGGTATTGGGTGAAGGGTTTAGTTTTTAGGTTTTTTGGTGTAGGTTCTATGGTTTAGGGTTTAGTGTTTGGATGCATTTTTAAGGGTTTTTTAGATTTTTAAGGGAATTAAACTTTATTTTGGTAGGCTTTTAAGGTTTTATAAGGGTTTTAAAGGAATTTAAGGGTTTTTTAGGTTTTTTAAGAGGGTATATGGTGAATTTTTATGGTTTTATGGTTTAGGGGGTAGGGTTTTGGGTTTTGGATTTTGGGTTTGGATGGATTTTTAAGGGGTTGTTAAGGGTTTCCCGGTAGGAAAGTGTAGTTTGGTAGGGTTTTTAAGAGTTTTTTAGATTTTTTAAGAGATTAATGGTTTTATAAGGTTATTTAACATGGGATGAGGTGAGGTTTTAGGGTTTAGGGTTTAGGTTGTAGGGTATAGGATTCAGGGTTCAGGGTTTGGATGGACTTTTAAGGGGTTTTAAGGGTTTTAAGGGTATGAAAGTGTATTTCGGTAAGTTTTTAAGGGTTTTAAAGATATTTTAAGCGATTTAAGGGTTATTAAGGATAGTTATTATGGTATATGTTTAATTTTTCTAGTTTTAGGGTTTATTTTGTGGGGTTTCAAGTTTATGGTTTATGGTTTGGATGGATTTTTAAGGGTTTTAAGGGTTTAAAGGGTTTGAAAGTGTATTTTGGTGGTGGTTTTAATGGTTTTTAATCGTTTTTAATGTAGATAATTGTTTTTAAGGTTATTTAATATATTATAGGGTTAATGTTTTAGGTTTTAGGATGTAGGTTTTGGGGTTTAGTGTTTTGGATGGAGTTTTAAGGGTTTTAAAGGTATGGAATTGTATTTTGGTAGAATTTTTAAGGGAGTAAAGGGTTTTTAAGTTTAGGGTATTAGGTATAGGTTTAAGGTTTTTGGTTTTATGGTATATAGTGTAGGTTTTAGGGATTAGTTTTTGGGTTTGTATGGATTTTTTGGGGTTTCTAGGATTTTTCGGGTATGGAAGTGTATTTTGGTAGGGTTTTAAGGGTTTTTAAAGGTTTTGAAGGAAGTGAACGGTTTTTAAGGTTATTTAAGAGGGATGAGGGTTCATTTTATAAGGTTTAAGGTATAGTGTGTAGGGTTTAGGGTTTAGGTATTGGTTTTCAGATTGATTTTTAAGTGTTTTATGTGTTTTAAGGGTATAAAAGTGTAATTTGGAAGTTTTTTAAGGGTTTTTAAGAGATAAAACAATTTTTAAGGTTAGGTATGAGGGTATAGATTGAATGTTTTTGGGTTTATGTTTTATGGTGTAGGGTTTAGGGATTATGGTTTAGGGTTTGGATGGATTTTAAGGGTTTTAAGGGTTTTAAGGGAATAAAAGTGTATTTTGGTAAGGTTCTTAATGGGTTTTAAGGGTTTTGAAGGTATGGAAAGTTTTTTAAGGTTAATAAAGAGAGTATAGGGAGAAATGTTTAGGTTTTAGGGTTTAGTGTGTAATTTTCATGGTTTAGGGTTTAGGTTATTGGGTTTAGGTTTTATGTTTTGGATAAGTTTTTTTAAGGGTTTTATGGGTATGGAAGTTTATTTTGGTAGGGTTTTGGGTTTTTAAGGGTTTCAAATGTAGTGAAGGTTTTTTTAGGTTTGGGATGAGTTTGTGGGTAAATTGATTAGGTTTTAGGTTTTAGGGTGTAGGGTTTAGGGTATAGTGCTTAGGGTTTATGGTTTGGATGGATTTTTAAGGGTTTTTAAGGGTATTAATGATGTGAAAGTGTATTTTGGTAGAGTTTTTAATGGTTTTTTAGGGCAAAGAAGGCTCGAGACTAGGTGAACTTGGCCCCCCAAAATATATATATATAATAGAGGAGCACAAATAAGATGTTACATGGTGGGATTAAAAACCCAGGTGTGCATATCACCCTTCATATCAGACTCCACAAATCGAAGGCAGCACGGTGTGGCCACATGCAACCATATCGAGATCCTCTCCACAATCGCCTGTTTGGATAGCACATCTGCCGCCAAGTTTGCCTCCCGGTAGGAATTTGAGACAAGAATGCTAAGTCGTTGGTAGGAATCAAGGCATTGCATCCATTGCGGAAGGATCCTCCAAGGAAAGCGCTCTGATTTAGCTTTGAGAACTTCCACTGCAAGCATGGAGTCTGATTCAAGCCAGAGGTGATTCCATCCAAACTGTCTAGAAAACTCAATCGCCTTAATTATGGCCCAAAGTTCAGCTTCAAGGGTGCACCCATTCCCAATGAAGTGATGAAAGCATCCTTTGACAAAGCCTCGGTGTGTACGGAAGACCTCTCCACACCTCGAGGGCCCCGGTGCGCCCAGTGCCGCACCATCCACATTGACCTTGATCCAAGAAAAGATCGGGGGATCCATCAGATGTATTTGAGAATCTTTGGTTTCCTTGGCCTACCATCCACACCAAGTAACCGCAAGATAATATGATCACTCACATCATTTTACATCGGGTTAGATTGGATATGAGGTGCCACATGGATCTCCGTGTGGATGCTGACGACACCACCATGAAGTGAGAGTCACCCTTTGTTGAAAGCAATCACATTCCGGGAAGCCCATGTATAGGATACAATGGCAGAAATGGCCACATGTAGAAAATTGAAAACCTGCATACTGCATGGCCAATTGACAATGTTGTCCAGCATCTCAATGAATGACCTGTCAAGGCATAGGGGAAATCCGAACAGCCCCTACAGGTACCCCCAGAGAGACGCTGGAAACTTGCACTGGACGAAGGTGTCCTAGATGGATTCTTCAGCTCCAAGGCATAGAAAGCATATTGAATCCAGGCTGTTTCCAGCCCTCTGAAGCCGGCCTTGGATCGGCAGCCAGTTCTTTTAGATTTTCCAGAGCAGGAGGTGATGAGCCGGTGGGATAAAGGGCCTCCTAAAGCATGAGAGCCAGGCCGGAGGGGCAGGTCCCTGTGGACATTTAGATTAGTATAAATATTTCACGTTCAACCGGCCAACAAGATTGGGCTTCCCAATGAGAAGGTCTCTTTCAACAAAGAAATATTCCGTAATTTTGATGTATGTGTCAACAGGAATGAGGGGCTCAAACTGTTCCATTTTCCAGATGAAACCAGTAATTGACATGACATGTGCATCAGTAGGGGGGTCACTCTATCCAAAAGGGGTCTATCAAGCCATGTGGTAGACCATACATTCATATTTGACTACTTGGAGAAAATTCACTTTGAGTGTTCCATGATGGCAGTGTAGGAGCCTCGTATCGATGTCCAGATCGAGAATGGAAAATGTCCCATGAACCCATCACAAAGATTTTATGTGAACCTTTCACAGAAAAAGTCAAGCACATCATCCATGAAATCAAGCAGGCTCCATTTGAATTTAGCAAGCATGGATTCATTGAATCTCCTGAGGTATTTTATTCCCAGCCCACCTCATTTAGTTGGCTTAGTGTAGTCCCTCCAAGCCATAGTGACCAGTTTTCATTCACTGGTGCAGCCTGTCCAAAAAATGTTTCTAATATTCGCCTGTAGGGATTTGATGAGGTTAACTGGCTACCTATATAAAGATAAGTCATAAGTGAACATGGATGTAATAACAGAATTTATAATACAAATTCTTCCGGCCTGTGAGAGACATTTTCCCTTCCATTTAGTAAGTTGTAGTAAAATTCTGCTCATCGTGTTCATAAGATAGCTGCTCTTAACTCTTCCTTAAAAGATCAGGACCCTAAAATAATCAAAGGGAAGTGATCCCCTCTTAACACCAAGAGAGAGGGCAATGAAAATTTTCCTGGAGGGGGAAACCCCGTCCTTGAAGATGATAGAGGATTTTCTCCAACTAATGGAATGTCCTGCCACATATTCATAGTGTTGGATGATCTTTTGGATTGAGGACAACGTTCTCTTGTTATCCTGCCCAAATAGGAGGATGTCATAGGCATAAAATAGATAAGATGTCACCCGAAGGTTTCTCCCTGCCTTGATTGGGCTGAAGAGACCAGGCTACGTGAGGTCAATTAGTCACCTACTCAGGTAATCTTCATCGATTGCTAAAAGAATGCCAGACAAAGGATCTCCTTGCCTTACCCCGCGTGAACACAGGAAAACCCCCTTGGGGGAACCGTTGATAAGCACTGAGGCTCTGGCACTATTTAGGATAGAATCCACCAGCTTTATAAAGCTGTTCGAGAATCTATATTTTGAGAGAACTTGGTAAATAAAGCTCCATTTGATGGTGTCAAAGGCCTTGGAGATGTCCAGTTTAAGAGCAAAGTTACCATGTTTGGAGCGTTTCCTCATGATGTTGATTCCCTCCGAGGCTGTAAACAAACTACTTTGAATGTTCCTCCCAGGAATAAATCCAAATTGATTAGGGGTGATGAGATCTCCCATCAATCGCTCCATCCTCTTGATAAGAATATTGCTGATAATTTTGGGAACAATATTCCCCATAGAAACCGGTCGAAAATCTCCAATATCAAGTGAATTATCAATCTTTGTTATAAGAGTAATGAAGTTGGCATTGGTTCCAAGAAGAAATAATCTTGAGAAAAAACCTCCCTAACAGCCCTCGTGACCTCCGTGTGCAGAATATCCGAATAAAACATAAAGAATTTTTTGTTGAAGCCATCCGGACCCGCTGCACTGTCCATGTTGAGGGAGAACATAGCAGATTTTATTTCTTCCTCTAAGGGGGAATCCTTAAGGTCCTTATTTTGCTGGTCATTAACCCATGGTAGAATGGAATCCATCTGGGGGAGGGATAACTCTCCATTATCACCGGTGTAAAGCTCCTGGAAGTATTCCACCACCACATTGGAGATGTCCACTTCGGAAGTGAAGGTAGTTCCATGAATACGAACAGTGGTTATACATTTCTTGCCCTTTTTCTCCTTTTGTAACTGGTGGAAAAATTTGGAGTTGCGGGCCCCATCCTTGAGCCACATAGTGTTAAATTGAGCCTTGGCCAGCTTTCCCTTCAGGGAGAGAAGATCATCCATCCTGGCATAATCCTGGATCACCTCCTTAGAGGGTAGGGGGAGAGATTAATTGGAAATTTAATGGTTTTTAAGGGTTTTGATGGTAGTTAATGGTTTTAAAGGATAGGTATGAGGGTAAATAATGAAGGGTTTAATGTTTAAGATTTAGGGTGTAGGGTTTAGGGTTTATGGTTTTGATTAATTTTTAATGGTTTTTAATGGTTTTATGGGTATGCAAGTTTATTTTAGTGGGGTTTTTAAGGAATTATAAGATTTCTTATCTGTTATTAAGAAATTGTATGGTTTTTTGGGTTAGGTAATATATGATAGGTTGAAGGATTTAGGATTTAGGTTTTAGGGTTTGGATTATTTTTTAAGGGTTTTATGGGTTTTATGGGTACGAAAGTGTATGAAAGTGTATTTTTGTTGAATTTTTAGGGTTTTAAAGGGTTTTGATGGGAGTGAATGGTTTTTAAGGTTAGTGTATATGGTATATGTTGAAGGGTTTAGGTATTAGGGTTTAGGGTTTTGTATTTGGAAGGATTTTTAATGGTTTTTAAGGCTTTAGGGTACAAAAGTTTATTTTGGTAGGATTTTTAAGGGTCTTGAAGGAAGTTAAGTATTTTTAAGGTTAGATAATAGTTTATAGGGTGAATGGTTTAGGGTTTATTTTTTAGGGTGTAGAGTTTATGGTTTAGGGTATATGGGTTGGATGGTTTTTAATGGTTTTAATGGAATAAAAGTGTATTTTGGTAGGGTTTTTAATAGTTTCTAAGGGTTTTTAAGGGATTGAATGGTTTTTAAGGTTGTTGAAGAGTGGTTTGGGTGAAGGTTTTATGGTTTTGGTTTTAGGTTGTTGGGTTTAGGGTTTAGGGTTTAGGGTTTAGGATTTTTATGGATTTTATGTATTTTTTAAGGGTTTTAAGGGTTTTAAGGGTATGAATGTTTATTTTTGTAGGGGTTTTAACAGGTTTTAAGGATTTTTTAGAGAGATAATGGTTTTTATGGTTAGGTAATATGGTATAGGGTGAAGTTTTAGGGTTTAGGGTTATGATGTGTGGTTTAGGGTTTAGGGTTTGGATGGATTTTTAAGGGTTTTATGGGTAAGAAAGTGTATTGTGGTAGAATTTTTAAAGGTTTTTCTGGGTTTTTAGGGGAGTGAATGGTTTATATGGTTTGTTAATAGGGGTTAGGGTGAATTTTTTAGGGTTTAGGGTTTAGTTTTTAGGGATTATGGTTTAGGGCTTAGGGTTTAGGGTTTAGGGTTTAGAGTTTGGATGGATTCTTAAGGGGTTTTAGGCGTTTTATGGGTATGAAAGTGTATTTTGGTAGGGTTTTTAAGTGTTTTGAATTATGTGAAGGGTTTTTAAGGTTAGTGAATATGGGTGAGGATTAAGGGTTTTGGTTTTATGGTGTTGGGTGTTGGGTTTAGGATTTAGGATTTGGATGGTTTTTTATGTGTTTTCTAAGGTTTGTAAGGGTATAAAAGTGTATTTTGGTAATGTTTTTAAGGGTTTTAAGGTTTATAAGAGATTTATTGGTTTTTAAGAATAGTTAATGTTGGGGGTGTGAAATTTTTAGGGTTTAGGGTTTAGGGTGTAGGGTTTAGAGTTTAGGTTTTAGGGTTTGGATGGATTTTTTATGGTTTTTTTAAGGATTTAAAGGTTATGAAAGTATATTTTCATTGGGGTTTTTAGGGTTTTTAGGGGTTTTAAGGGAGTTTATGGTGTTTAAGGTTATGTAATAGGGGTATAGGCTTAAGGGTTTAGGATTTATGGTTTAGGGTGTATGTTTTAAGGTTTAGGGTCTTGATGGATTTTTAAGGGTTTTTAAGGGTATGGAAGTGTATTTTGGTAGGGTTGTTAAGGGTATCAAATGTATTTAACGATTTTTATGGTTAGATAATATGGTATAGGGTTAGGGGTTTGTGTTTTTGGTTTTAGGGTTTATGTTTTAGGTTTTGAATGGATTTTAATAGTTCTTTAAGGGTTTAAAGTGCATGAAAGTGTATTTTGGTAGGTGTTTAAGGGGTTTTTAGGGGTTTTAATGGTGTTTAGTTTTTTTAAGTTGGGTAAGAGGGAATATGGTGAGGTATTTGAGTTATATGTCTTAGGGTGTAATTATTAGGGTTCAGGGTTTAGATTTTATGGTTCGGATGGATTTCTAAGGGTTTTAAGGGTTTTAAGGGTATAAAATTCTATTTTGGTAGGGTTTTTAAGGGTTTTTAAGTGTTTTAAAGGGAGTGAAGGATTTTTAAGGTTAGTTAATAGGGAATTGGGTGAAGGTTTTAGGGATTGGTTTTTAGGGTGTAGGGTTTAGGGTTTATGGTATAGTGTTTGGTTGGATTTTTAAGTGTTTTAAAGGGTTTAAAGTGTATGGAAGTGTATTTTGGTAGGGGTTTTAAGGGTTTTTAATGGATAAAAGTTATTTTAAGGTTAGGCAATTGGGTATAAGGTGATTAATTTATTTTTTAGGGTTTATGGAGTTGGATTTCGGTTTTACATTTTAGATCGATTTTTAAGGGTTTTAAGGGTTCAAGGGTAAGAAATTGTATTTCGGTCATGTTTCTAAGAGTTTTTAAGATTTTTGAAGGGAGTGAAGTGTTTTAAGGTTAGGGAAGAGGAGATATGGTAAAGGGTTTAGTTTTTAGGGTTTTGGGTGTAGATATTATGGATTAGGGTTTTATGTTTGGATGGATTTTTAAGGGGTTTAAAAGGTTTTAAGGGTATGCAATTGTATTTTGGTGGGGTTTTAAAGGGGATTTAATGGTTTTGAAGGGATTGAAGGGTTTTAAATGATATATAAGAGGGGATAGGGTGAATTAAATATGTTTTAGGTTTTATTGTGTTGGGTATAGGGTTCAGGGTTTTGGATGGATTTTTAAGTGGTTTTAAGGGGTTTTAAGGGTTTTTAAGGGGTTTTAAGGGTTTTAATGGCATGAAAGTTATTTTGGTACAGTTTTTAATGTTTTGTAGGGTTTTGAAGAGAGTGAATGGTTTAAAAGGTTAAGTAATAGGATATAGTGTATAATATTTAGTTTTTAGATTTTATGGTGTAGGGTGTAGGGTTTAGGGTTTAGGGTTTAGGATCCTGATGGATTTTTAAGGGTTATAAGGGAATGTAAGTGTATTTTGATATCATGTTTAAGGGTTTAAAAGGTTTTTAAAGGGATTTAATTGTTTTTAAAGTTAGTTAAGAGGGGTTTGGTGAAGTTTTTTGGTTTTAGGCTTTAAAATTTACGTTTTAGGGCTTAGGGAACTATAAGAAACTAAGCATCTAGCAGCGGTGTAAACCGCCACTATATGGTTCTATGACAGTTTTAAAAAATGGACACTAAAATTGGTGTCAGAAATCAAAACATGATGATTTCTTCTATTTTGCGGTAGTTTCAGTAAAGTTTCATAGAAGTTGTATTTTGCAGCGGTTTTCATAGTTTTAGTGGCAGTTTTTAGTTAAAAAAATAACTTGGTTCTAGTGGCGGTTTCTAACCGCCGCTAACATCTAGACTTTTTATCGAAAAAAATCACCACTAATATGGATAAAACCACTCCTGCATAAATGTTTTTCATATTTGTTGGTTTTTTTAACCTCCGCCTTAAAAAATACCATAATATAGAAATTTTTTAAACTACCATGAAAAAAATCCTATATCTAGCGGTAGTTTAAACTGCCTCTATATCATGCATTTTAAAAAACAAACTGCAGGTTCTACAGCCCCAAAACCTGCAGCCAGAACAACACAACAATGACACTGAAAATTTTACCATATCATCAAATATATCATCAATATACAGGGAAAACAACACATGTTAAAACAAAAAATCAACATACATTGATTCTCACCAAAACATAAAGAATCGGCACATTGACAAAGGAAAATAACGCATTGAAAGAAATAAAACATTTCTCAATACATTGAAAGAATCAAACAAGAAAAAACCCATTAAAAGAATCAATAATACATAAAAACATGGAAATAATCAACACATTTAAGGAATAAATAATACTTTTCTCAATACATTGAAAGAATAAATACATTTATCAATACATTTCTCATTGAAAGTACATTTATTATTTAAACTATAACACACCACATTTTAAAAGAAAACATAAATTTAATACATTTTAAACTAGATACAAAGAATCAACATAATTCCTTGATAATGAGGCTTCACATGTTGAAAATAAATCCACCAAAATTAAAATCAAGATAAATTAATTTAATAATAAAGAAATAATTCTCAATATGAAACCATCCATCATGAATACCATTTTCATAAAAGGGTATTTAATAATTCAAAACCAATAATAAATTCTTAGACAGAAGATAAATCACCCTAAATATCCATAAATGATCTAAACTTCCACAAGTGAGGATTAAAACTAACTTGGTTTTATACAATAGGTAAATACTTTATAAAATCTTGGGACGTCCAACAAGGATCCCACCCATTTATGAGATCAAGAAAAACAACATAGATTCCTCTATGTGTGTAGAATGACTAGAATACACATAGTCTGAGTTACCTAATTACATCCCCACAGCTTATCCAAGACCAACAAGACAAAGCTCAAAAAACAGGGTCCATGAACAACTATAGCACAAAAATCTCCCAAAAGGGAGATCTCCTAACACATCAAGATTTATCTCTAACCAAGAAGGTGAAAACCAGAGGATACTAATCGAACAGAGGGTCTGATAGATAGGGGTTATCCTATATGTTATAGGCTTGAGATATCATTGTATGGAAAAGTGATATAGGACCTTAGTTTGGTGAGAGATAACATAAAACGATCCTTGGTCAGTAGGACTTGGTCGTGATGTAATATTCGGAAAAGGGTATAGACTTTCTTATAATGACTGGGGTTAGATAGAGATTAAAATCTTGGAGAAAACCACAGGGTTTTGTGTCATGACTTGACCTATAGGGACCCTGCTTGGGACACCAGTAATCTGATAGTGACACTACATGTTCACCCCCAATAGTTGATGGGATAGTTACCAGAACATAGTAAGAATATCACCGAAGTGGGAGGCTTTATCCTATTGAACGTAAACACACACACAGAGAAACACACTCAAATCCATAAAATATTGCATGGGTATAATAAAATAAAACCTCTCGGTGTAAAAAAATCATTTAGTAACCTATAGGAAATACATCAAAATGAGATAGATAAATATCCACAAAATTAAATTGGTAAAATAAATAACAAAACAAGAAGGAAAGTAGGTCCTAATCTAGAAACAATTTAAAGAGAAAATAATAAGAGTTCCCAACTCAAGATCCCTAAGTCTGAACACCAAACATGGTTAGTGCCTCCACTTACTTCTATATGTAAACGATATACAAGAAACTAAACATCATATATGATCATATAGAAATTTCAATCTCCATAGAGATTTGAAACACATCATATAGACACATGGTTATACAACACATACATAGGGCACCTGTTGTCCTAATCCCATCTAAAATATAAGAAAAAGATAAAAAAAATACCCTCATTAGACATACTGATACATAAAAAACCCTCTCTACTAATCATTTCCCAATTATGAACTCTACTCTTCACCCTCTCCATCTCCATCTCTACTTCCTGCTACCAACACCCGTAAGACAATTATATTTAAAATTAAACAATGTTTTATATTTATATTTAAACTTAAAATCAATAAAAGATTGTGAACTAAATGATTTTAAAGTTTTTTTATTTACCTTCTCACCACCAATTGTAACTTGAAATCCTCATTTTCATACCAAATACCTCATATGGTAATAGTCCCAAACCCATCTATGCAATCAACCAAGATGCTCCTTCCCAAGGACTTTACCAGCTAGGTCATCCTGGGATACTAAGTAGGACTATGTGGGATTGATATCCTGTAGTTATTTAATTTTTACCTATAAATAAAATATCAGTCATATTAGAAGAAATATATATTAACATAGTGAAAATTGATAATAAGTTATTACAATGAAAAATGAATTCATGGCCCAACTTCTTTGGCAGGCTCATTAATAAAACTCCCATCTGATTTCTTAGGAACATTTAACCACACTATTGTTCGGGATGCCTTGTGGCCTAAACTCAGGGACTAAATTAAAAAAATATAAATCAACTATTTAATATATTAAATCGATAACATTATCTAATAAATATTTAAACTAATGAAAATATTACCCATGTTGATCGGCTAATAAAAAAACTCTTTGACCCCACAGTGTGAGTATAGTGCTTCTTCTTTAGCATTCCTATCATTTAATCAAATAAACTTAAGTTCAAAACATATATTTAGAAAAATTCATGCAGAAAAAAAATATAAATGATAATAGATGCATAGTACTAACAAAAAAATATACATAACAATGATAATGAATGACTGAACAAATGACATGGGTGGTTGATAAATGAATGGATAATTGCACATACAATCATTTCCCCTTCAATCATGTCTGTTTTCTGATCCATCATTACTTAATCTATATTATCCACTTTTATAAGACTAATATTTTCTATATCATGATGGAAAAATAAGTCCTCTTCTTTTTATTTATGGGATTCAATGTCAGAGGTAAAATATTCCACTTCATCACCCATATCATACAAATTTATTTGTTTTATGTGAGAAACTACACTCCACCCTTCATCCATGAAATCTTTATCATAATATACCATTTGCGCTTGTGATGACAAGATATGCAGATCATGCAGTTCACAGTCACCAACATCCATCATGTGATAAAAGTTTACAGAACTAAATTGTATGTAATCTCTTTTAGCACCCCTAATAATATCCACCCAATTGTATTTGAATAAAACAACTAAATAATGTATTTGGTTGTTTAATTAAATAATATCATTCAATTTTCCATAGTATTCCACTTCAAAAAACGTAAATATTAAACTATTATATGTTTTCAAACCCTATTCCCAATCAATTATATGGAATCTAAAGCCATTCACATTGTAAGCATCAAACATTCTAGCTTGTTTTAGAGGACCTCAAGCAAAAAACATCAAATCTTCTTACAACTCTGCTCGAGTATCAGTATTCATCATATAAAAAAATTAATATACATTATTAGATTTTCAAAATATATGTATCAACCTAATATCCATATTTATTGAAATATTTATGAACTTACATGTCATGAAAACCATTCTACAAGCTCTTTATTAACAGTTATTGTTATATCTTTATCATTTTGTGTTTTTCCTATCATTCGTCTCTTTTTTTGTATCCTAAACTCTTCAATAAATGGATTTTCAATTTCACTATTCAGAAGAATATATCTATGTTCTTTTAATAATTCCATTTTTGTTAGTGTAACATTTGATCTCCTCCCAACTGATCGTCCAATAGCAGGAAATATTTTTGGTTTACCATGTATTTCATATTGATTTGATGTGTTATCAACATGTCCAACTTGATATAATATTATCTCAATATTATCTAGGTATTTAGAAAAAAAATGTAATACACTCCTCTTCCAAATATCCTTTAGAAATAGAGCCTTCAGGTTGAGCTTTATTTTTCACGTATGATTTCAAATGCCCAAGATATATGTGAAATAAAATAAAAAAACAGAATTATGTATTTAATGAAGTTCCAAGAATTATTTACTGAAACAAAAAACATATAAATAAAGTACCTATCAATTGGATACATCCACTGATAATGTACGGGGCCTCTTAATTTATCTTCCTTAACCAAATCCACAGTTAAATGCATCCTAATAGTAAAAAACAAGAGAGGAAAGATCATCTCCATTGCACAAAGTGTCAATACAAATATCTCCTGAAGGTTTTCAAGATGAAATGGATGTATAGTTTTCTCACATAGATGTCTGAAAATTTTGTAGAATTGGAGTAAAATAGCACTAACCTTTTCAGGTAATAATGAATATAATGCCAATAGAAGTAACTATTGTAACAAAATATGTTAATAGTGGATTTTCAATCCATGTAACCTATGATTAATTAAGTCAACACACCTTGATATGTTACTTGAATACCCATCAGATACCTTTACATGTTTTAAAATTCAATGAAATGTGTCTTTATCCCTATTTTTTATTGCAAAAATTACCAGAGCATACTTTCCACTCTCATCTGGATATAGATTATGCTTTATGTTCATTGCTTGTAGTTCTTTCTGATCATTGAGATGGTCCTTCAAATTTCCATTCTCATTAAGGAATGTGGAGATTAAATTGTCATAAAAAATATTCTCAATATGCATCACATCAAGATTATTTCACAACAAATTAAATTCCCAATATGGAAGTTTTAAGAATATTCTTTTTTTCTTCCATTTTTTCATTCTAATTTCAATTGATGATGCACTTAAAACATATTTCCCACTATCATTCAAATGATGCACCTTCCCCAATTCTATTTCAACATTTACAAGTTGTGCCAATATTTCAGAATCTTTTAACAACTTTGGAGGTGGTCTACGATCTATGAAACCATTAAATTTTGACTTGTTCGGCCGAAATCTATGGGATGCATTGAGAAATCATCGATGACAAAAGAAGCACCATTATCTATTGTGAGGTAGTCGTTCGTGCTCAAAATCAAAGTTACAAATCGGAAAATCCAAACCCATGTAAGTGTTCTAACCAGATAAAGTCCCAAGTCCAGGGAAGTCACTAATGGTCCACATTAGAGTAGCTTGCATTTTGAACATTATTCTAGCAGAGGCATCATATGTATCAACACTATTGCACCATAACTCCTATAATTTTTCAATTAAATGATGAAAGTATACATAAATATCATTTGTAGGCATTTTTTTCAGGAATAATCATTTAAATGATAAAATACATCTGTTGAAAACAAATCCACAGAGGTAGATTGTAAGGGATCAAAAAAATTATACAAATGCAATAACTGGTACTCAAAGTACCAAATTGGTTGAATCTATTGGCATCCAATCCCAATCAAACATTCCTAGGATCATATGGGAAATATAGATGTAATTAATCAAATGTATTCCATGATTTTGAATCTCTTGGATGTCGTATTAACCCATCATTTTTATTATCTATAGAATTCCACTTCATGTGTTCAATAGTTTTTGAAGACATGAATAATCATTGTAATCGAGGCTTTAAAGGAAAGTAACACAAAACCTTTGTAGGTGTGTCCATTTTCTTATTCTTCATGGTAGTATGTTGATTCATACTTCCAAAATCACCCATAAACTACCATCTAGAAGAAGAATATTTCTTTCAATATTGTCTTCTTGAATCCTCTCCCCAATAAAGTATACAATCATTGGGACACGCATGAATTTTTTTTTATAATTCAGACCAAGATTTTTAAAATCTTTTTTCACATCATAAAAATTCCCATGGATCTTTTATTCAAGAAATACATCATACAGTAATTCCAATATCATGGACATCACCTTATTTGTAATTCTGCAAAGGCATTTGATATGGTACAACTTCGGCAGAAAATAAAGTTTTGAATATTTCAAAAATCCACTATATAATTCTTGATTTCCATCATCAACTAAACTATGAAATACATATATCTTCTCAATAAAGGTTTGTCTTATAATATTATTCGTATAATCAAGAAGATGATCCACCGATATGTTACAATCTTGATCTTATTGTCTTACGGTCTCAAAAATATCACTCATCATGTTTCTATTTGTAGGACCCTTAATTGGTTGTTATGATATGTTTTGATGTTAATATTGTTGTCTTGCAATATTGAATGCATCATTTATAAGGTTTTTCATTTCATTGTCCATTTTTGACGAAGTTGGGAGCTCATTCTATGGATAGACATCAATGCTCAACGTTCCTATAATGTTCGATTCTCCATGACAAATCCAACACAAATATTGAGCAAATAATTACGTCAATATAAAGTGTTCATAAACTTAATATCTCTTCAACCATATTTTATATTTACATTTAGTATATGGACATCTTATTATCCCATCGACAGATTGATTGGAAATTGAAAAATCTAAAAACATCCACAAACCCTTAGAATACTAAGGTGTGTTCCTCTGTAATGTGATCTAGATTTTATACATATATATCACAATGTGCCTACAGATTATTAAAATAAAATTAAAACACATAACTATTAATAAATAATAAAAGTGATTTATATATACTAGTTAAAAAAATATGAATATGTTAAATAAGGTTTTCCTATATAAATACAGAAGAATGGGTCAAGAATCAATTTTCATGATTGGGAGTTGAATCACCAAAATTATAAATAATTATATTTATGAAGGGGACACTCATGTAACATAAATTCCTTGAGGTTAAATACTATTTAACTCTATATATGTTTTTTTACAACTTTAAATAACTAAATCCCATTTTAAAATTCCAATTAAATTATTTCATGTATATGTCATGAAAGTAATATATACCAAATATGGTGCATGAACATGGGCCTCATTTTAGTGATAGAGGAGATGAAAATTTAAAATAACAACTTCTTAAGAACATTATATTCCATAAAAAAACTCAATCATAGCATAAAAGTGAAATAAGAACAATCCCACACCCATGGTAACCATGACATACCACTAAAAAGGTTTTCAGGACTCACCTATATATGTTCTATCATAGGATTCAATAAATTCCTCATTTTACCCTCTTCCATCTACCCAATTTATAAAATGAACTAAATTCTATGATGTCACATTGTAATTACACAATCTATAATCATCGTATGAGATGAGGTTCGACATACCTCAAGCATTCCAACAACTATGCAAGTGGCTGAAAACTTGTTTCAAGGTACTAATCTGTATTCTATGGTGGAAAAATACATCAAATTAGAGTATATTATAATGGAAAAACAACCAAGACATCTACCACATATCAATGTAAACCATAAATAAACAAAGTTATATAATAAATTCCATGAATAATTCATATTTTCATAAAAACACTAATCACCTAAGGGATGATGAAAAATATAAAATAAACCAAAAAACACCATAAATCTAGACCTATATCCATACTCAGGCCTCAAAACACCCTATCTAAAAATATGTATAAAACTATAGAAGACCTATCCACTACATGTGATGTGCTTACTTGAAGTCTAAATATATGATATGTATGAATATAGGGGTGCATGTTAATGATATGAGAAATAAATCTCCATACGGCCTTACCAAGTGACCCTAGTATATTCTATCATATTCATGTATACATGAGAAATAAAATAAACATTCTACACAAGATCATTGTATTTAACGTGAAAACCTAGAAAACAACCATGAATTCTCATTAAATGGTGTGAAAATTATCTTTGAATAATTTTTTACATGTAAGAATATATGGAACACCAATCTAATTTACATTGTGCTTATAATGACTACAATAATATTTTTAAAGATATAAAAGTCATTAAAGACATTATTTAAGGGTTTAAAACCAATATAATAACTTAATATTTTCATTAAATCTTATTACAATTATTTCATATTCATTTTTTACATATAGGAAAATATTTCACATATATATGTGGGATAGTTTTCTCTGTATGACAAAAAATGTAGTTTTATTATTTTAAAATTCTTAAATCATGAATGTGATGTTTAAAACATATAAAACGACCATGGATTGAATTGAAATTGTTGAAAAATTATTATTTGATAATTTTTAACATGTATAAATGAATGAAACATTAATCGATGTGTGGTTTATTTAGAATAACCAAAAATGTTTTTTAATGATATAAAAGTATTTAAAAACGTGTTTTAGAGGGTCAAATTTTAGAAAATAACTTTGGATTATTTTGAAATATTAGGAAAATTACTGATGATTAATTTTTGAAATATAAAAACTAAAAATCACATCAATCTGAGTTTTGGTTCTCTTTTAATGAATGAAATTCAAAAAAAATATTATTTTATAACTCTAAAATATGATAATAATGGTCAAAACTAATAAAATTACCCTTGATTGATGTGAAATTATAGGTAAAAAATCATTTAACATTTATTAAATGTATGAATATATAGTACATCAATCTGACATTTAGTGTGATAAAAAAGATCACAAGTTGATTTTTTAAAATATACGTTTATAAAAACATGATTCAAGGGGTCATAACTTTGAAAATGACAATGGATTATCATGAAATTTTATAAAAGTGACTAGTGGTTAATTATTTAAATATAAGAATAGATTTTCATCCTATTGCATTATCTATAAAGGTAGGGTTCATCGATCTTATCTCACAATGTACCATGGAACAACCCTCTCATTAGAGGTCTTTAACTAAATAATACTAAATAAAGGTCATCTTATCACACTAACTAGATATTAGGGAGGTACACGATAAACTACATGATGTGATAGGGAAAAATCATACATTCTTAAAATATAACCCTATACTTGAGGAAAAATGGAATAGTCTTAGTTCCATAAATAATGTCACATCCTATGTCACTTATGGGAAGTCACATCACGCACACTAACCTATTACCACAAAATTTAGTGAGGTAATGTCAAGAACATGAATCATAGTTAAGGACCATGTCAGTCACATATTTCACAAGCTAATCCTAGGGAACTATGAAGTTGAGAGCTATCCCCTCATCATAACAAGTTCAGCATCACCCTTTAGGGAATCCATTTGGACTTTCAGAACCATCATGGTTTATGATCTTTGATACAACCTCACACACTTATATAATTAGGGATTATGAATCATAAAGTATTATCCTAAATAAGATATCAATTTCCATTCCAACATAATTGAATCAACACCACACTCCTAGTCCTACTACCCATGGACCATCCCAATCCATGTCATTATGAACACCATGGAATCCGAATGCCACGTCCCAATTGAAACCCACAACCCAATCATTGGCCCCATATCTAATCTTAAAATTTATATCCATTAATCAATTAATTTTAGGAAAACTACCCCATTAGACATTGTTCTATCCTGAAGGAACCATCCCATTGAGAATTCTTAGTATGTCCCAAACCACCCTCAACATGGTGTCACTCAACATGGTTGTAATGTCAGATCATCTAACCAGTCATAAATAGGCCAAAGACTCTCTAACAAAATTTAATATCCATTGAAAAAAAATCTTATAAAACCCATTTATCACCTTTATACACAACAAAAAACCAATGGTCTCCCCCCCAACTATGTTGACACTATCACATTTTGGTGAAATAGTTATCGAGTGATCCCAATTCACCCAGGTGATCAAGTGAACCTACCTCAAGTATAGGAGACCCAACACCATCATATATCCTTTAATCCAAAAAATATATTCCCCTATAAATTCTACCAAATATTATAAAATATTATTTTAGTGATAATTTATGCAAAAATAAGAATATTTTCTTGGATTATAGAGACCACCTACCTCCATATTTACATTAGAACCTAAACCATACTCTTTCAGACCTCATCCAATCTCATCTAGGCTACATCTGAGTTCGTATCAAATCTCAAAATTTTAATCACATCACATAACTTTAATAACTACCTATAAATAATTATACTTATATATTTACTTTAAAAAATAGGCATAAATGATAGAAAACACACCAGGTACGACTATTGTAATGAACACATGTCCATGATAAAACACATTTTTATGAAATATTTTATTGATAATAAATGATAAAATTCCCTCACATTGTGTTAAATATGTTTATTTATAAAATATTTGTGATTAGATCATTCATTTGAAAATTTGATAGAAATTATAGTTTTACCCTTTATAGTGCACTGTATAATTTCAGAGATAAATATTTTTATATTTATTATTTGAACTTTATACCTTGTAGTTGTGTTCCTGACTTAATAGGATACAACATTTTTTCAGGACATTAGAGCTAAATCGTTCATTTGGTTGGACTAAATGGACCATGAAGTCAAAGGTGGGATAGACTAACCAGATTGGACATCACTGTAGTGTTTGGGATATATATTCTTCATAAGAGATTGGATTGGGCCCAGATTTTTAGAGGAAATCTTCAACCCAATTTTTTTAAAAAAATCTTCTCGAAGAATAGCTGGTTTGTCACGACCCGTCCTCAGGGCCCGTGTCGTGACTACCCCAAGCCCACCTTCTATAGGCCAGGGGCTGGCGACTAGCACCAAAGCCGTAAATCCCAAAAAAATGGGAAGGCATTGCCTTTATAAAAGTAAACAAAACACCACAGAGTACAAGCAGAAGTAAAACACTAAGTACAAAAGAAAGTGCTGAAAAAGAAATGGGCCAGAATACAAACCCAACTGAAAATACAACTACAACTGAACAAAATTACAACAGAAAAAGACAACAGCTAGAAGAACGGAAGCAGCTCCTGGGTCGTCCTCCTCGGATCCTACCTGAAGGGTAGGTACAGATAGCCTCTGCAACGCTCTCGCCCGTCAACCTACTCCGAGTATCGTCTCATCGTGTGGTCCACCTCCAGGTACTGACTCATCGTGTGGTCCACCTCCGGGTACCGTATAGTCCTCGAACACTCGGCCTCCGTCAGCACTGCCCGTCATCTACAACCAACACAATGAGGTGCGGGCATAGCCCGTGCAGGTGTGAGTATAACGATACTCAGTAGGGACCCCGAGACCCTCAAGGTCTCAGTCAAACCAACAAGGATAAACACAAAGAAGATCTCAACATATAACCTCTACTTAGGTATATACCCAAACATATACCTAAGTTATCAAGTAACCCATATTAATCATGAGGAAACACAAATATTATGAAATCAATGGATAACCACTACCCAGGTATAGGCCCATACATATACCTAAGTTATCAAGTGACCCATCTCAATCATGAGGTAAACACAAAGGTCCTAGACTCAGCTCAAACCAGGATTTTCATTATCGAAACCGTAACTGCTGAAGAGCCCCGTATCTAGAGTGTACAGTGGTCCTGTCACGACTTCGAGGTACTGCTCACTAACCTAATACTGCTGAGGTACTCATCCTGTCGAGTACCACGGGCCAGCCACCCAAACACAGTAGTGCTTCCCGCCGGGGTATGCCACCCAAACACAGTAGTGCACACCCCTTAGTAGCCTGCAGAGGTACTCTCGGGACGAGTACCGTGGGTCTGCACTGTCACACAGGTAGTGCTCCATCCTCCATGAGTCTGCACCCAAACAAAGTAGTGCTCCATCCACTGGGCTAGTCGACTCACTCCAAGTCGAGTCGGTCAAGCAGTCGTCAGGTCTCAGCCGATTACATGGTCTCCTTACTTTGAACGCTCGTCTCCGGGAGGGTCCTCTCCATGAGCTACAGGTCGATACTCCAAGTATCTCAAGGTCCCACGAAGAAGTATCTCAAAGGACCTCCTCGTCATAGGGGTCTCAACGCAACAGACGGCGCGTCAATCAGAGGCCCGGTCTGTGAGTTACTAGCCTTTTCGTCCCTGGGGCCCGGTTGGTTTCGTGTGCGAACCAACCTGGCCATATCTCAATTGTACCCCGAACTCTCATAGGGTATGCTCATAGGGACCTTCTCTCAACGTGATCACCAACGCCGCTGACGGTTCGTCAAACGGACGCCCAGTCTGAAAGTTACTAGCCCTTTTCGTTCTAGGGGCCCGGTTGGATTCGTGTGCAATCCAACCCGGCCACTATCCAAATACATCCAAAACTCAGGCGAAGTATGACAAAAGTTCCGTCTCATCAAGAGGAATTCAATAAGACAGACGACGTGTCAATCGGACGCCCGGCCTGTGAGTTATTGTCTTTTTCGTTCCAGAGGCCCGGTTGGTTTCGTGAGTGAACCAACCCGACCGCACTCTGACGGCATCCAAACCACGAGCAGAGTAATCCAAAATCTCCTTCTCATCAAGAGGAATTCAACAAAGTTGACGGCATATCAATTGGATGTTCGTAACTCAAGTTATAAGTGTTTTTGCTCCGAGGGCCCAGTTGGTTTCGTGTACGAACCAACCCGGCCGAACCCAAAGTACTCCGAAACCTTGATTGTAAAATACCGAAACGACCATCTCGATCCAAGGATCTCTACACAACTGACGGTGTGTCGATCGGAGGTCCTCATCTCATGTTATGGGCAACGGACCGAAAGAGGATCGGTATTAAGGGGTTCGGGCCCGGTCCGACCCGGCCCGATACCCCCAGGGTTGGCCCGAACTGGGTCGACCCGAACTGGGTCTGGGTCCGGCCCGCTTGGGCACGGCCCGGCCCGGTCGGCGTGGCTCGGCCCGCCCCGGTGGCTCGGCCCGGCGCGCTGGCGCTGGCCGGGTGGCCAGGCGGCCGACTCGGCCGTTACGGCCGAGCGAAGCGGGTGGGGGGCTCGCTGCCCCCGTGTGGAGAAACTGCGACCCCATTATGGGGACACTCAGCTGGCCGGCTGGGGGTTTGTAACCCCCGGCTTTTCCCTTGTCCGGTCGGCCCACCCCAGCCGGCCGGCTGTTGCCACCACGGGACCGGCAAGGCCGGTCCCCCCTGTTCCGACGTCGGCGGCCCGGTATCGGCCGCTGAGTCCCCTACTCCGCCGCGGCCCAGAACCGACCGCGACCTTGGTTCGTCCGGCGTGGCGCGACGGCGCCGCGCCCTTCCGCCGCGGCCCCGCTCCGGCCGCGGTGCTTTAGTAGTCCTCTGGTGCGGCGCGACGGCGCCACGTCTTTTGTTTGTCTTCTACGGTGCGGCGCGACGGCGCCGCAGATTAGTTTGTTTCCAACGGCGTGGTGCAACGGTGTCGTGCTTCTCCTCCCTCCCTTTAACAATTTTCCTCACGGTTCTTCAGCACCGCGTTTCCTTGCTCGTGCCGCATCAATATCAACAACCAAAAAGGGGGAGGAGTGTCGGCCGTGTTCGTGCGGTCCGACCTCCTCCCGTTATCACGATAACAGGTGGTTCAATTTGAAAGGAAGAAAATGACGAAAGTAATCACGAAATAGAAACGCATAAAACCCCTACATCGTGATGTGATCCCTCGATGGATCTGTGGAGAGGTAGCGTCGTTCTTTGACGTCGGAAGGTGATGTCGTCGTTTGCGATTTTTCCCACGGCGGTGTCTCCTCCTTTGATGGAGACCGGGAAGCATTCTTCGTCGAAGGTCTTGGAAGGCCCAACGTCACCCAAGTGTACTCAAGATGTCACGTATCCCCTCTTATCGCAGAGAAGGAATAATGGGGGGTACGTCACCGCTCTTTGGTGTCGGCGTTCTTCGTCGGAGTGTTGTGTTCTTCGCGTTCTTCAAGAAGGAAGAAGTTCTTCAAAGCTTAGAGCTTTCTCTTCAAATCCTTTCGCACCATCAACTATTCTCCCACGAAATAAGACTTAGTCTTATTTAATTAACACACAAGCCAAAGGAATTAATTTAAAATTCAAACGATTCCAAGAATTAATTACTTGAAAAACCTACACAATTAAGGAGTTGACCTTATTTAAAAAGGGGGGTTTCTTTTTGAGAGTTACAAAATTTAAGAGGGGAAAAGTTATGGGAGGTCAAGGGGGTTATGGGAAGATCAAGGGGGGTTAGGGTCTCATGTGGGACCCACCTCCCACATATCCACACATGGGAAGTTGGGTGGTTGTGGGTCCCACCAACAACTTTCCATGGTAGAATTTAACTCCCTTGGTTAACAAAAACAAAATTGTTCAGAATTTTATTTATTTCTTCCTTAAACCCCAAAAAAAATTAGAAACCACACCCGAGCAAACACAACTCCGGAAAAGGTGTTTCTAAGAAATTACCGACACTGTGAGTTCATCAGTGCCCTCAGATTTCAATTCTGAGCACCGGTTCAAATGTTAGAAAAACCCGCTCGTATGTTCACTGAACGTACCCGAGCTAAACTTCAGAAATTGATTCCGGGCACACCGGGCCTCAGAATCAGGCGTCGTCAGAAACTAAATTCTTGTAAAATCCCAAATAAAATTAATTAAAAATTTACCTTGAATTTTACGGGTCTTTACATTACTCCCACCTCAGGGATTTACATCCTCGTAAAGCATTAACACAAACTAGGGATACAAAAGCGGTATTGAGCATGCATCTGAGCCTCCCGCTCTCATGTGCTAACCTAGAGGTTCCCATACTACCAGAAAAATCACAACCGAGGAATCGACCATCTTCGTACGATCCGCTCCGGTCGATCCTCGATCCCCATTGGAACCTCCGCAAGAGTCACCTCATCACCAACATCCAGCTCCTCGTGGTCGATGATATGCGAAGGGTCGTGCTCGTATCTCCTCTGTTGAGATACATGGAAGTTGCCATGCACTTGGTGCAACTGAGGTGGATGGGTCAAGCAGTAAACCACCTTTCCTACCGAGCTGAGGACCTAAGAAGATCCGTTGAACCTTAGAGATAACTTGTCGCCTCAGACACATCTCCATAAACCTCGTCGAGGTGAGACACGTATAAGGATGTGATCGTCATCCTCGAACTCTAGAGGTCTCCAATTCCTATTATAACAGAAACTCAAAACGACTGCTACCACGAGGGTATGGTTGACCGACTCAAGAGTGATCGGTCGCACCCTCATGTGCATGAGTTTAACCTGTGCTGCCTAGGGTTTCCTTTTTGCCGACCAAGGAAAACCCATCCCGACGTCGTAGTTAAACCACAAAATTTTTTCCTAATACCGTCAATCTGTGTATGAACTGTGGTTGCCCAGTCCATACTCAAACCAACGTCATAAGGCCTCAACTCTACCACCAAGAGATTCCAACCTAAACTCTCGCCTCGAGGGTCTTACAACACCATCAGCGTAAGTGTGATTATCGAGTCTTCTCCCAAGGTATCTCCAGACATGAGGGTCAAGTCCACGGCTTACTAGAAACTCTAGGTCTGGGACAAGATTCGTGTAAGGAAGGAATGATTCATATTAACATATGTTACGATGACAGCTAGTAGTGGACATAGAATGTCCCTTGAATCATTCTGAGTGCCATTGGGTCACTCTCCTTGACCGCATGCAGCCGTAATCTTCCTCCGCCCTCCAGCTCCCTGAGCCTGGCGGGGACAACTAAGGCGGATGGTTGTAGCATGTTAAAATGTACACCACCTCATGCTTCTCTCCTAGCTCTACCTCCATGTCTACTGCTTCGCAGAATCATCTCTCCTTAAAGCTTCCTCTTCTTGAAACATTTAACACGCCTGAGTCTCTAAGACTGGCAACAGTTTCCTGTTTCTTACTGCAATGTCCAGTCTTCATCCGCTCCTGGATGATCTGCACCTTCTTTGCCTACGATCTGAAAGAGCTGCTAAAATTTATCCTTTTCCGAAAAGAGAAACTCAGTCTCATCCCCTGTATGAACCACTCCCATTGCCTAATATAGTCAATCCTGACATGAATGATGTATGCATGCCATGGATGACGTCGTAAGGCCTCGAAGTTACTACCAAGAGATCCAACTGTCACTCTCGCCTCCAAGGGTCGAGTCACACTGTCAGCATCAGTGTGAGGTCACTGGGTCTCCTCCAGTAGAATTCTCGAAAGTGAGGGTCAAGTAAATAGTTTTAACCGGGACCACTCAGTATCAACCAAACAAAAGGACAGGAAAGAAGACATCACAAAGATAAGTGTCTTTTTATTATTGTAGCTCATAGTACAAAGACACAAATACAACAACAATATGGAACTAGAAGTACAAAGGACGTATCCACTAGTTCTGCTCTTGTCCACCTGCTCCCGGAGCTCTACTTCCTTGTCCACTGCTCGGCTATTTCTCAAGCACCCGCCACTGCTTCTGCCTCGATGGCTCCTCTAAAGCCTACAGATCAACTGTGCGGGGGGTCAGAAAGTCACGTGCCTGGTGACCCTTCCTACCGCATTCATAACACTTCCTGCTCCTCGTACAGCTGGCTCTGGTCCTCTTGGACCTCTGCATCATCTTTCTACTGCCCACAGATGACTCGGCTACTGATCGAAAATCCTGCGGCAAAGGCAGCAGCTCCTGTACATGCTCGGGGTTTAGAGATACTGGCACAAACTCTACCCAGAAGAAGGTCTCAAAGTCTTCCCATGTGAAGGTCATCTCATTACAAAACTGGAACATGTGGCTCCACCACCTGCCTGCTGCTGCCTAAAGAAGGCTGGCAGCAAAGATCACCATGATGTCTGCTGGCATCCCCACTAGCCTGAAGACTCTCACCACAGCCTCCAACCAATCCTCAGCCGCCTGCGAGTCCGTCTCTCCCCAGAACCTGGGTGGCCTTTGGCGCTGGAACTCGTGCAGCGCGCTCAAGTGGCGTTCATCGCCTACTACTAGGGCTGGTGGCATCGGTGGCCCAACGTATGGTAGTACCGTTGGTGCCTCCGCTGGTGCCTCAACTGCAAGAGGGCCCCTGTACCGAAGCCTCGTCGCTCGTCAGGCTATCAGTACGCACATCCCTCTGGGCTCTAGCTGGTCGTCCGTGAAAAGGAATCCTGAATGAAACAACGTGACACAGTCAAACGTTTATACCTGGTGAGCTGACCTGGTTTGAGCTGACTTGGTTTGAGATGACTTTTAAAAACTTCTAAAAACACACACGCAATCAGTGCTTTCGTTCACAAAGTCGGAAATCAGTTGTCAGGGTCCTGGTGTATGGATACGTCGGCCGCCCGCACCAACACTGGACTCCCTGAACTGAAGACCACACTCGGTACCTTTAACACTATTGCTTCACAGAAAGAAAAAATATCAGAGGAGTCGGTTCAAATGTGACAACCGGGTCCTGGTGACAGCACAGACACCCCGCCTTAACATGGTCGTCGAGTCCTGGCCCACCAGGTACCCCCAGTTGCCCCGCAGACATGTGGGGCCCACCATAGGGTCCACCCACGTGCCCGAACGTGTCATCTGACTAATGACAGCCCCCATAGGCCAACACATGTCCTCTCCAGTGTGTTTTGTCCTCATTCACACACGCCCTGGGAAACTTCCCAGAGGGTCACCCATCCTGATCACTACTCCAAGCCAAGCACGCTTAACTGTGGAGTTCTAACCAAATAGCCTCCCGAAAAGGAAGGTGCACCTTGTTGACATGAGTCATATCATTTAGTCATTTAACTCTTTATCATTTGGGGATATTACAATCACCCCCCCTTTAGAGCACAACACCCTCGTTGTGGGCCCTACATCTCAACCCAGGCAGTGCACCGCGCAATTAAGGCTGGGTTCCTCCTTTGATACAAAATTTGTCACGACCCGTCCTCAGGGCCCATGCCGTGACTACCCCAAGCCCACCTTCCATAGGTCAGGGGCTGGCGACTAGCACCAAAGGCGTAAATCCCAAAAAAACTGGGAAGACATTGCCTTTATAAAAGTAAAAAAAACACCACAGAGTACAAGCGGAACTAAAACACTAAGTACAAAAGAAAGTACTGAAAAGTAAATGGGCCAGAATACAAACCCAACTGAAAATACAGCTACAACTGAACAAAAGTACAACAGAAAAAGACAACAGCTAGAAGAACGGAAGCAGCTCCTGGGTCGTCCTCCTCGGATCCTACCTAAAGGGTAGGTACAGATAGCCTCTGAAATGCTCTCGCCCGTCAACCTCCTCCGAGTATCGTCTCGTTGTGTGTTCCACCTCCGGGTACTGAATCGTCGTGTGGTCCACCTCCGGGTACCGTACTATCCTTGAACACTCGGCCTCCGTCAGCACTGCCCGTCGTCTGCAACCAACACAATGAGGTGCAGGCATAGCCCGTGCAGGGGTGAGTATAACGATACTCAGTGGGGACCCCGAGACCCTCAAGGTCTCACTAAAACCAATAAGGATAAACACAAATAAGATCTCAACAGATAACCTCTACTTAGGTATATGCCCAAACATATACCTAAGTTATCAAGTAACCCATATTAATCATGAGGAAACACAAAGATTATGAAATCAACGGATAACCACTACCTAGGTATAGGCCCATACATATACCTAAGTTATCAAGTGACCCATCTCAATCATGAGGTAAACACAAAGGTCATAGACTCAGCTCAAACCAGGATTTTCATTATCGAAACCGTAACTGCTGAAGAGCCCCATCTCTAGAGTGTACAGTGGTCCTGCCACGACTCTGAGGTATTGCTCACTAAACTAAGACTGCTGAGGTACTCCTCCTGTCGAGTACCGCGGGCCACCCACCCAAACACAGTAGTGCTTCCCACCGGGGTATGCCACCCAAACACAGTAGTGCACACCCCCTAGTAGCCTGCAGAGGTACTCTCCGGACGAGTACCGCGGGTCTGCACTGTCACACAGGTAGTGCTCCGTCTTCCATGGGTCTACATCCAAACAAAGTAGTGATCCGTCCACTGGGCTAGTTGACTCACTCCAAGTCGAGTCGTTCAAGCAGTCGTCAGGTCTCAGCCGACTACACGGTCTCTGTACTCTGAACGATCGTCTCCGAGAGGGTCCTCTCCATGAGCTACAAGTCGATACTCCAAGTATCTCAAGGTCCCACGAAGTAGTATCTCAAAGGACCGCCTCGTCATAGGTGTCTCAACGCAATAGACGGCGCGTCAATCGGAGGCCCGATCTGTGAGTTACTACCCTTTTCGTCCTAGGGGCCCGGTTGGTTTCATGTGCAAACCAACCCGGCCGTATCTCAACTGTACCCAGAACTCTCATAGGGTATGCTCATAGGGACCGTTTCTCAACGTGATCACCAACGCTGCTGACGGTTCGTCAAACGGACGTCCAGTCTGAAAGTTACTAGCCCTTTTCGTTCCAGGGGCCCGGTTGGATTTTTGTACAATCCAACCCGGACACTATCCAAATACATCCAAAACTCAGGAGAAGTATTCCAAAATTTCTGTCTCATCAAGAGGAATTCAACGAGACAGACGGCGTGTCAATCGGACGCCCGGCCTGTGAGTTATTGGCTTTTTCGCTCCAGGGGCCCGGTTGGTTTCGTGAGCGAACCAACCCGACCGCACTCCGACGGCATCCAAACCACGAGCGGAGTAATCCAAAATCTCCTTCTCATCAAGAGGAATTCAACAAAGTCGATGACATATCAATCAGATGTCCGGAACTCAAGTTATAAGCGTTTTCGCTCCGAGGGCCCGGTTGGTTTCGTGTACGAACCAACCCGGTCGAACCCAAAGTACTCCGAAACCTTGAGTGTAAAATACCGAAACGACCGTCTTGATCCATGGATCACTACGCAACTGACGGTGTGTCGATCGGAGGTCCTCAACTCATGTTATGGGCAACAGACCAAAAGAAGTTCGGTATTAAGGGGTTCGGGCCCGGTCCAACCCGGCCCGATACCCCCAGGGTCGGCCTGAACTGGGTCTGGGTCCGGCCCGCTTGGGCACGGCCCGGCCCGGTCGGCGCGGCCCGGCGCGCTGGCACTGGCCAGGTGGCCAGGCGGCTGACTCGGCCATTACGGCCGAGCGAAGCGGGTGGGGGGCTCGCTGCCCCCACGTGGAGAAACCGAGGCCCCTTTATGGGGCCGCTCAGCTAGTCGGCCGGGTGTTTGTAACCACCGGCTTTTCCCTTGTCCAGTCGTCCCGCCCCGGTCGGCCGGCTGTTGCCGCCACGGGACAGGCAAGGCCGGTCCCCCGTGTTCCGACGCCGGCGGCCCGGTACCGGTCGCCGGTTCCCCTGCTCCACCGCGGCCCGGAACTGACCGCGACCTTGGTTCGTCCAGCGCGGCGCGACGGCGCCGCGCCCCTCCTCCGCGGCCCCGCTCCGGCCGCAGTGCTTTAGTAGTCCTCTGGCGCGGCGCGACGGTGCCGCGTCTTTTGTTCGTCTTCTACGGCGCGGCGCGACGGCGCCACGGATTAGTTTGTTTCCAACGGCGTGGTGCAACGGTGCCGTGATTCTCCTCCCTCCCTTTAACAATTTTCCGCACAGTGCTTCGGCACCATGTTGCCTTGCTCGTGCCGCATCAATATCAACAACCAAAAAGGGGGAGGAGTGTTGGTCATGTTCGTGCGGTCCGACCTCCTCCTGATATCACGATAACAGGAGGTTCAATTTGAAAGGAAGAAAATGACGGAAGTAATCACAAAATAGAGATGCATAAAACCCCTACCTCGTGATGTGATCCCTCGATGGATCTTTGGAGAGGTAGCGTCGTTCGTTGACGTCGGAAGGTGATGTCGTCGTTTGCGATTTTTCCCACGGCGGTGTCTCCTCCTTTGATGGAGACCGGGAAGTGTTCTTCGTCGAAGGTCTTGTAAGGCCCGACGTCGCCCAAGTGTACTCAAGATGTGACGTATCCCATCTTGTCATAGAGAAGGAAGAAAGGGGGGCATGTCACCGCTCTTTGGTGTCGGCGTTCTTCGTCAGAGAGTTGCGTTCTTCGCGTTCTTCAAGAAGGAAGAAGTTCTTCAAAGCTTAGAGCTTTCTCTTCAAATCCTTTCGCACCATCAACTATTCTCCCACGAAATAAGACTTAGTCTTATTTAATTAACACACAATCCAAAGGAATTCATTTAAAATTCCAATGAATCCAAGAATTAATTACTTGAAAAACCTACATAATTAAGGAGTTGACCTTATTTAAAAAGGGGGGTTTCTTTTTGAGAGTTACAAAATTTAAGAGGGGAAAAGTTATGGGAGGTCAAGGGGGTTATGGGAAGATCAAGGGGGGTTAGGGTATCGTGTGGGCCCCACCTACCACATATCCACACATGGGAAGTTGTGTGGTTGTGGGTCCCACCAACAACTTCCCATGGTAGAATTTAACTCCCTTGGTTAACAAAAATAAAATTGTTCGGAATTTTATTTATTTCTTCCTTAAACAAAAAAAAAATTAGAAACCACACCTGAGCAAACGCAACTCTGGAAAACGTGTTTCTAAGAAATTACTGGTGCTGAGAGTTCATCGGTGACCTCGGATTTTAATTCTGAGCACCGGTTCAAATGTTAGAAAAACCCACTCGTACGTTCACTGAACGTACCCGAGCTAAACTTCAGAAATTGATTCCGGGCACACCGGGCCTCGGAATCAGGCCCCGTCAGAAACTAAATTCTTGTAAAATCCCAAAGAAAATTAATTAAAAATTTCCCTTGAATTTTATGGGTCTTTACATGGTTCACTCGTTTTGGAGGTCAAATGGGTGGTGAAAGTTGGCTTAAAATATTTGGATGAGATTCCCTATTCACACTTGAAACCACTTTGAACCTAGCCTCCCCACCACTCTATAAATTGGTGTTTTAACTCTTTTGGATGGTTGGTGTAGGTTTTAGGAAGGTGTGACCTAAATCTTGTATCCTATAATCATTTCAATCTTCTTGTAATAAGTAAGGCTTTATACGTTGATCTCTTCCAAGAAGGCTCTCCTCTCCCACCTCCACTTTTTGTTTCGTTGTTTTCATGCATGTAATTTTAATTTTTCTTAAATAAATCTTCTGTATTATTATATTTTTATCTTCATATTTTAATTATTTGATCTGTAATCAAGAGTAGAAACAATATCGGGTTATACATTTTCTATACCTTTTCACTAGCATAATGTTTCTACAATAACTACACCGCCCATGGAAGAGTAGTTTTTTTAGTAATCGATTAACCTCAATCCTTCTTTATTAATTTATTATGAATCAATTATATACTGTAATTCACATAATAACATATATTAATTGAGTTTTTAATTTAATTTAAACTAATCAATCAATTGAACAATTAACACAAAACAAATGAGGTCAGGAATTGTGTAAATTGTGAGAGCGCAACCTTAATCGGTAATACAAAATCATACAGGGTCAATTTTCATGTTAAAATATAATCCCTAAACTCAATTGATTCTAATTTCCCAAGAGGAAATGTGACTTAATTTACCACTGACCATAAGCTAACCTTAGAACATCAATCAAACTCTAGTGCTGCGATTGCATGTTCTGAAGTAAGCCTAGGGTTAAATTCACTTCATCTTTGTGGTAAAGTTAATTCTTGTAGGGTATGGGATTTAACAAATTAAGGGATCATAATTAAGTGGATATTAATTTAAATTATAATGATTAATTGGTGATTGAAGAGGTAGAGTTAGATCGATTATTCATTTTAAATATTTTCTAAAAAAACATATTCTTGTTGTGTCATTTTAATTGAACTTCATTTCAAAAATAAAAACAAAAATAAAATAAAATATTCTTATAGAAAACTTATTCTAGATTTATAAATGATAAACAACCCCCATATTTTTTATTAATGTTCTTATTTACTTTTATTTTATTTTTAAAATACATTTAATATGTTGTTAAATTTACTTCCCCCATTGAGAGACGACCTTGGTCAGCCACTCTACTACACCTAAGTACTTAACAATAACATATCATTTGAAAGATCCCATGATATCACCATTCAAATTGGTGATGTTGATGGGGAGGAAAGTAATTATTTCAACCAATTAGAGGTATTTATTTTATTTTACATTTTATTCTCTTCTTGTCTTCTTTCTTCCTACTTCACCCAATCTGATTTTTTTTTCTTATTTTATTTTCTTCTTCTTCTTTTTGGACCATCAACTCAAACTTCTCATTTTTATTTTACTATGGTCCACTTTCCTTCTTTTATTTTTTATTTTATTTATTACATGAATAAATCTTAAGGATCTTTTAGATCTTGACCCTGAGATTGAAAGTAGCCTTTGAGATCAAATCAGACATTCTCAGTCTATGGGAAGTTTCAAAATTCAACTAGTTGGAGAATTCCTACACTCCAAGAACATTGAAATTGGAAACACTTATAAGTCCAACATAAAACAAGGACCAATGGTTGAAAACAATAACAACGAACTTAATATAATCATTTGAGAATTGGCTACACCAGATATTAATTATCAACAAAATTGTATTTCATACCTAAACCTCGAATCGGACTTTGAACTAAAATCTGGGTTAATTCACCTTCTTCCAAAATTTCATGGATTATCTAGTGAGGATCCAAAAAAACATTTAAAATAATTTAATTTGGTTTTCTCAACCCTTAAACCAAGAAATTTCTCTGAAGATCTAATAAAACTAAGAGCATTCCCATTTTCACTTTATAGAACTGCTAAGGATTGGATGTATTATTTACAACCTAAAGATGTAACATGTTGGAACGATTTGAAATATATTTTCTTGAAAATATTTTTTCCATAATCAAGGACCACTTCCATTTGTAAAGAGATCTTTGGGATAAATCAACCCCAATGGGATTCAATGTATGAGTACTGGGAGCGATTCAAGAAGTTTTGTGCAAGATACACACATCACCAAATCAGTGAGAAACTCATCATCCAATACTTCTATAAAGGACTCACACCTATGGAGAGGATCATGGTGGATGTTATGGCTATAGGATAATTGGTGGAAAAGACACCAATAGATTCATGTGCATTTATTGACAAAATGGCCCAAAACTCCCAACAATTTGGCGATCGAGGTACACCGCATGTCAGGGGAGTACATCAGGTATGTCTGATTCCAAGATGGAAGAATTGAACACTATGGTGAGGAAGATTGATTTGCCTCAAAAGACATCCCAACCCCCTCATTCAAGGCCTTGTGGGAGTTGCACTGAGACAAGCCACCCAACTGACTATTGGCCCCAACTACAAGAAATAGAAGATTGTGTAGCAATGTTTTCTGGGAGACCATATCAGAAGAAAAAACAACCATATCCCCAAAAGAAGATCGATTCCTTTGCTCAAAAATACAACCAAGGGTGGAAAGATCAATAAGACTAGAGGTATGGCTTTGGACAACAACAAAGGCCCCCTTTTCAACAAAACTTTCAGTAGCCTCCGACTTACCATCAGAGCTTCCAAAAAACCCAAAGGATATTTGAAGCCCAAGCATCAGTAATATAGAAACAAGGGAATCCCCCACCCAAGGTAGATTCTAACACTAAGTAACTTTTGAAGAAAATTGTTCTTAATAAATAGAATGACCTGAAGAGTCAAGGTTCATAGAGGAGGGAGTTGAAGACTCAAATGAGCCAGATTTACACCACCCTCCATGAACTGGTAAGTAAGAACCCCGAAAATCTTCCTTCCTAACCTACTCCAAATCCCAAGGGGAATTTCAGTTACATCGCATTAACAAGTGGTAAGAAAACAACTGATACATATGCACCTATCATTCCACTGGGATTCACCTCAAATCCGAAGAAGCCCCATTCAAAGTCAGCTGATGAGAAACCCAAGGAGAAAGATAAAGGTAAGAAAAATATTGATGATGTTCCTCCAAAACCCCTTCCTTTTACAAATAGATTTGTTAGAACCAAAAATATGGATAAAGAGGCTATGGAAAAAGAAGTTTTGGATACATTAAAGCATGTATAGATCAACATACCTTTACTTGAAGCCATTAAACAAATAACATGGTATGAAAAATTCTTTATAGAACTTTGTACCAATCAAAGAGGTCTCAATGGAAATGATAGGATCAATCAAGGAAGGAATGTGTCATCATCCATTACACCAACTCTATCAATGCAAACAAAGTTCAAGGATACTGATACATTCTCTAACCCATGAACCATAGGTAAGTTACACTTTTTTTATGCTTTATGTGATTTAGGAGCTTCCATAAATGTAATGCCTCACTCTGTTTTTTATTCTTTATAGGTTTGTGAGTTAAATCCCACAAGAGTAGTGGTGTAGTTGGAGAATAGAGCTACAACATATCCAGTAGGAGTCCTTAAGGATGTACTTGTTTGGGTAAGATACAAGATCTTCCCAGCAGATTTCTACTTTCTTAACATAGAGGATGATCAGGTGAGTTCTCATTCTCCCATTATCTTATGTAGGACCTTACTCAAAACTGAAAAAACTGTCCTAAATGTCAATTAGGGTACAATTTCCATTTATTTTAGAGATAAAGTTGTGATATTTAATGTTATGGACTCCATAAATTACCTCTCATAAGACCATTATGCTTTTGTTATCTCCCATTTTGAACCACCAAGTAAAAACCACATGGATTTTGATTGTCCTGTGCTTAGGGAGATTATGAGTATTGGTTCGAGTTTGGTGTCTAAGAACACTTCCACACTGGTTTCTAAGGAAAAAAACTCTCTTAGATTTGATTTTGAAATGGATTCATCTTCTGGTTTTGATAATTCTCACTCTGATTATGACATGGAGGTTGAGTATGCTGATGGATTTGATTATTATTCTCTGATTTGGATTATGTATATTCTGATACTGATGTTCATTGTGCACATATATCAGTTCCTTCAATTTCTCCATCCATACATCACCCCCTACCCTGGAACTCAAGCCATTTCCACTTAATCTCAAATAATCATAATTGTTAAGTGGTGAGAAATTATCTGTTATCGTTGTTAACAATATCCCTTTTGAACATGAAGAAATTTTTTTGAATATTTTGAGGGAGAAAATTAAGTCAATCGGGTGGACCTTGGCTGACATATCAGGTATTAGACCCTCCATTTGCATGCATAGTATTCTTTTGGAGGATGGGGATAAACAGGTTAGGAAGCCACGAAGGAGACTAAATCCAACTCTTTTGGATGTTGTAAAAAAGAAGAGGAAAGATTGATTGAGGAAGGTATAATTTATCCCATTTTAGATTCCCAGTGGGTAAGTCCTATTCAGGTTGTGCCTATGAAAAGTGGTGTTACTGGTTTTAAAAATGAGAATGATGAGTTAGTTCCAATGAGGGTTCAAAACAGTTGGTGTGTATTTATTGATTATAGAAAACTAAATCAATCTACTCACAAGGACCATTTCCCCCTCCCATTTATTGATCAAATGCTTGAGAGACTAGCTGGGAAGACACATTATTGTTTCTTGTATGGATTTTCTAGATATTTTCAGGTCCTATAGCTCTAGAGAATTAGAATAACACAACATTCACTTTTCCATTTAGCACATTTTCCAACCAAAGGATTTCATTTGGACTTTTCAACTCCCTAGGTACCTTACAGAGATGTATGGTGAGTATTTTTTCATAATTCATTGAGACCTACATGGAGGTATTTAAGAATGATTTTACTAGATATGGGTCTTCATTTGATGATTGTATCTCTATTTTGGGAAATATGTTGAATCGTTGTATTGAGAAGAATTTGGTCTTGAACTTTGAAAAGTTTCATTTCATGGTAGATCATGGGATTGTCTTAGGGAATGTAGTGTCAAAACATGGGATAGAGGTTGATAAATCTATGGTAGATATTATGTCATCCTTACCATATCCTTCATGTGTACGTGATGTTAGATCTTTTCTAGGGCATACAAGATTTTATCGGTGTTTCATCAAAGATTTTCGTAATATTTCTCTTCCTATGTCATGATTACTTCAAAAGTATTCTAATTTTGTGTTCGATGATTCTTGCAGGAATTCTTTTGATGAGATAAATAAGTGTCTAACCACTCCACAGATCATACATCCCCCACGGTGGGAGCTTCCTTTTGAGCTTATGTGTGACGCTTCAAACTTCTCGGTTGGGGTTGTCTTATCTCAGTGGGTGGAGGGAAATTCACATGTGATTTCCTATTTATCAAGGATACTAGATTCAGCCCAATCAAACTACACAACCAAAAAAAAGGAGTTTCTTTCTGGAATATTTTCATTAGATAAATTCGATTCATATTTATTGGTCTCTAAAGAAGTTGTTTTTTCTGACCATGCATACTTGAGGTACCTATTAAAGAAGCCCGATTCAAAGCCCATGCTAATCCAATGGATGCTTCTTCTTCAGGAATTTGATATTGAGATAAAGGATAAAAAGGGGTCGGAAAACCTGGTGGCGGACTACATGAGTAGGCTTACTCGCACACTAGAGGATGACACCATGGACTAGGTACCACTTCAGGATACATTCCCTTATGATCATATTTATTCCATCTCAGGTACACATCCTTGGTATGCTGATTTAGTTAACTACATTGTTGCCTCTTAAATTCCTATAAATTTAAAGAAACATCAAGTCCAGAAATTAAAGAGTGACTCTAGGTTTTATGCGTGGGATGATCCCTACTTATGGCGCATGTGTAGTGATCATGTTTTTTATAGGTGTGTTCCCAATCATGATTTTGAGTCTATTTTACATTTTTGTCATACACTTGCTTTTGATGGACACTTTGGACCCCAACGGATAGCTAGGAAAGTCTTAGACTCTTTATTATATTTTCATAGCTTATTCCATAAGGCCTATGTGTTTTGTAAGTCATGATCTTGTTTCTAACACACTAGAAATATAAATAGGATACATGAGATACCCCAAAAACCCATACTATTCTGTGAGATTTTTGATGTATGTGGAATCGATTTTATGGGTCCTTTTCCAAGTTCATTTGGGGTTTTATATATTTTTGTTGTTGTTGATTATGTGAGTAAATGGGTGTAGGATAAGGCCACTATAACTGATGATTCTCATGTTGTAGTAGAATTTATCAAGACACATATTTTTTGTAGGTTTGGAGTAGTGAAGGCCATCATTAGTGACCAAGGGAAACACTTCTACAATCTGAATTTTTCTTCTCTCTTTCGGAAGTATGGGGTGACACACACAAAATCAACACCATATTTCCCCCAAAAAATTTCTAGGATGGGGTTTCAAATCGTGAGTTAAAACAAATTTTGGAGAAAATCGTGTAGCCGAATAGGAAGGATTATAGAAATCACTTGGATGATACGCTATGTTCTTATAGGATAGCATACAAGACACCCATCGGTATGTCCCCATTTAGGATTGTTTTTGGAAAAGCTTATCATCTACCCATGGAGGTCGAGCATCTGTCTTATTGGGCCATAAAGAAATGCAACATGGATTTGGCCTATGCTGGAATTCATAGGAAGTTGCAAATTCAAGACCTTGGGAAGATTCAATTATCTTCATATGATAACTCAAGGCTATACAAGGAAAGATCAAAAGTATCACATGATAGAATGATCCAAAAAAGGGAGTTTCATGTTAGAGATAAAGTCATTCTATATAGTTCATGACTAGAGTTGATACCTGGTAAGTTGTGTTCTAGATGGTTAGGTCCTTATATTATATCTAATTTTTTTTCTTATGGTACAGTATAGATCAAATAAGAGGACACTATAATGAGATTTATGGTCAATGGGAAACGTTTGAAGAAATATATTGATGGGATTACTACTGATGTAGTGGATTTCATTACATTGCATGACCCCATCATCAATTGAGCAAATCAGGTTGTTCCTAACCCTTTAACTTTTATACTATTTTCCTATTTAAAATTATACATTTTATATGCATATATCACCTCATAGGTTCACATTTAGGACAATGAAATATTTTAAGTGTGGGGGAGGGTACAACATTTTGGGGTAGATATTTAGGATTTTAATTTCTATGTTTTTTTGTATTTTCTATTAATATTTTGGTTAAAATTATCAAAACAAAATCAATAAAAAATATATATCATGTAACATTCTCATGTGGAATATATAGAAAATGCATGTTTTCAAAATTCAATGGTAGAATTATAATCATGAGTAATATTTCATCATCAAGGGTTGATTTTTAAAAAAAATTGAAGACATCGATGATATAAATGGTTGTGTCATTATAAAACCTTTTAGATTTTGACATCATTATTTGTGATATTTTTTCATGGTAAATTTTTTCATTACTTTCTCCACACAAATTTTCCATCAACCATGACTTGTGAAATATTTCCTACTCAATTGAAGGTATATTCAAGTTAGGTAAAAAAAATTCATCTGTTGATCCATACATTTTTTTCTCTTCCAATCGGTTTCATTAATGTACCGAGTTGACCTATTCATGTGTACCTATTATCCAACTGTTCTACACCCTCATAAAAATATGGTTTTTGTCTTGGACGAGTCAAAAACCACTCTTCATCGACTATTGATCTTGTTATAACAATTGCAATTAGTGTCGTGGGGATATCAAACACGGGTTGAGAGTTGAGTGTGAGATTTGTTCCAAGTGCAACTTAAAAAACAAAAAAAATGATTGGAGTGATGAAATGTACAAAATATGGGGATATCTGGGTTAGGAGCTTAAGGTTTGACTTTCAAGAATGCTTAAATTAGTGGGTCTTGAAATTAGATTTCAAAGGAATGTAGAACATGTTCAGTGAATTAAACCAAGTATGAAGAATTGTTTTACTTTACCTGAGTATACTGAATAAAAGGTGGATTTATGAGCTTGGAATGGTTGAAACACACACATGTGGAGAATTAGTGGCATGGAAGACCCGTGACTTGTTTCACTGTGATTAGTGTTATTTATCTCACTAGATTTGGTTTTTAAAACTTTTATAAGATAATGAATTTAAAATTTATTGATATTGACTCTTGATGGGATTCTTACTTTGCCTATATTTTCACTGTGGATTGAGAAATTTGAATATGCATATCTTGTTATAATTTATTTGAATACGTGATATGAGGTTTTTCCTAGGAGTGAAAAAGGGTAAGTGTGGGGTAGTTGATAAAACACATTTTTATTGAATATTTTATTGATAATAAATGATAAAATTCTCTCACATTGTGTTAAACATGTTTATTTATAAAATATTTGGGTTTAGATCATTCGTTTGAAAATTTTATTGATATTCCAGTTTTACCCTTTATAGTTCACTATAGAATTTCAATGATAAATATTTTTATATTTATTATTTGAACTTAAAATTTTGTAAATGTGTTCTTGACTTACTGGGTTAACACTTTTGATCAGGAAATTGGAGATAAATCGCGTATTTAGTTGGACTAAATGGACCGTGAAGTCAATGGTGGGATAGACCCACCAGATTGGACATCACTGTAGTGTTTGGGACATATATTCATCATAAAAGATTGGATTGGGCCCAAATTTTTAGAGAATATCTCCAACCCAATTTTGCACAAATCATTCTGCTGGAAGAATAGCTGGTTCACGTGTTTTGGAGGACAAATGGGATGTGCAAGTTGGATTAAAATATTTGGTCGAGATTCCCCATTCAAACATGAAACCACATTGAACCTAGCCTCCCCACCACTCCATAAATTGGTTTTTTCACTCTTTGGGATGGATGGTCGGGGTTTTGGGAAGGTGTGACCGAAATTTTGGATCCTAGAATAATTTTAATCCTCTTGTAATAAGTAAGTATTTATGCGTAGATCTCTTTAAATAAGTCTCTCCTCTCCCACCTCCACTTTGGGTTTCATTGTTTTCATGCTTGTAATTTGAATTTTTCTTTAATAAATCTTATGTACTCTTTTATTTTTATCTTCATATTTTACTTCTTTTTCTAGAATAAAGAGTAGAAACAAGATTGGGTTATACTCATTCTAAACCTTTTCACTTGTATAAGGTTTTTATGATGACTACACTGCCCATGGAAGAATAGTTTTTTTAGTAATCGATTGACCTCTATCCTTCTTCATTAATTTATTTTGAATCAATGATATATTTTAATTTATATAATATGATTTATTAATTGAGTTTTTAATTTAATTTAAACTAATCAATAAATTGAACAATTAACAAAAAAACATGTGAGGTTGGGAATTGTGTGAATTGTGAGAGCGCAACCGTAATTGGTAATACAAAACCATAAGGGATCAATTTTTAGTGTTCAAATATAATCTCTAAACTCAATTAATTCTAATTTATAGAGATTAAATGTTCCTTAATTTACCACTTAACATAAGCTAACCTTATAACATCAATCAAAGTAGGGTGTTGCGATTGCATGTTCTAAAGTTACCCTAGGGTTAAATTCACTTCATCTTTGTGGTAAAGTTAATACTCATAAGGTTCGGGATTTAAAAAATTAAGGGATCATAATTAAGTGGATAATAATTTAAATGATAATGATTAATAAATGATTGAATATGTGAAGTTAGATCGATTAGGCCTTTTAAATATTTTCTAAAAAACATCTTCTTGTTGTGTCATTTTAATCGAACTTCATTTCAAAAATAAAAACAAAAAAATATAGTCTTCTTCTAGTAAATTTCTTCTAGATTTATAAATGATAAAAAATAACCATAATTTTAATTAGTATTCTTATTTTATTTTATTTTCAAAATACCTTTAATATGTTGTTAAATTTACTTCCTCCATTTAGAGACGCCCTTGGTTAGCCACTTTGATGCACCTAAGTACTCAACAATCACATATCATTTGAAAGCACCCACGACAACGCCTTTCAATCCAACACCACTTATATGGTATATGGAGCACCCTATACACTATACTAGAAAAAAACCTATGATAAAAACCCCATTTAACCATCAATGTCATCAAATTTTGTAAAAAAACAAAAATAAAATTGTTATGTGTTAGCTTCACTTACCACTTGACCTTTGAGGGGTAGGGAGGTGGGGGTCAGGATCGGCTGCGAGGGGCGGCGAGGCTCAACGAGGTGAGGTGAGGTGAGGCAAGGTGTGGCGAGGGATGGCGAAGCGAGGTGAGGTGTGGAGAGGCGATGTGGGGAGCGGCAAGGTGTGGTGAGGTGAGGCATGGTGAGGGTCGAAGATGGACGACAATGGGCTAGGGCTTCGAGGAGTCATCGGGGTGGGGGTTGGGGGTCAGGGGTGTCTGGGGAAGGGGGAAGTGTTGCGTGTATTAAATATTTTAACCCTTTATTAGTAGTTTATAAAAAACGGACAGAAATTATTTTAAAAAAATTTAGTGATAGTTTACAAAACCGCCACCAAATTCTCAGTTTGTTGTAGTGGGTTTAGGTTTTGGATGATTTATAAGGGTTTTAAGGGTATGAAAATGTATTTTTATGGTTTTTAAAGGTTTTTATTGGTTTTGAAAAGAATAAATGGTTTTTAAGGTTAGGTAATGGGTGATAGGGTGATTTTTTTATGTTTTAGGGTTTAGGGTGTAGGGTTTAGGGTTTGGATGGACTTTTAAGGGGTTTTAATGGTTTTAAGGGTATAAAAGTGTATTTTCGTAGGGTTTTTGTGGGTTTCTAATGGATTTGGAGGGATTGAAGGTTTTTTAAGGCTTGGTAATAAGGTATAGGGTAATGGTTTTAGGATTTAGTGTTTAGGTTTCAGATTTTATGGTTTAGGGTTTAGGGTTTGGATTGATTTTTAAGGGGTTTTAAGGGTTTTAACGGGTTTAATGTGTATTTTGGTAGGGTTTTTTAAGGTTATTAAAGGGGGTTTAAGGGGTTTTGAAGGGTTTTGAAGGAATTAAATGGTTTTTAAGGTTATAGAATAGGGTAGAGGTTTAAGGGGTTAGGTTTTAGGGTTGATAGTGTATGGTTTAGTTTTTGGATGGATTTTTAGGGGGTTTTAAGATTGTGAAAGGTATGAAAGTGTATTTTGGTATGTTTTTAAGTGGATTTAAGGACTTTTAATGGATTTAATGGTTTTAAGGTTATTTAATAGATTTTAGGGTGATGTTTTTAGGTTTTAGGGTTTAGTGCCTAGGGTTTAGGGTTTGGATGGATTTGTAATTGTTTTAAGGGTTTTAAGGGTACACAATTGTATTTCGGTTGGGTTTTTGAGGGTTTTTTAGGGATTTAAAGATTATTAAAATTATTTAAGAGGTTATATGGTTAAGTTTTTGGGTTTTAAGGTTTAGGTTTTAGGGTGTAGAATTTAGGGTTTATGATTTATGGTTTGGATGGATTTTTATTGGGTTTTAAAGGTATGAAAGTGTATTTTGGTAGGGTTTTTAAGGGTTTTTAAGGGAGTGAATGGTTTTTATGGTTAAGGAGTAAGGAAAGGTGTGAAGGTTTTATAGTTTAGGTTTTAGGGTTTGGGTGGTTTTTTAAGGGTTTTTCTTAAGTTTTTAAGGGAATTTAACTGTATTTTGGTAGGGTTTTAAAGGGTTTTAAAGGGAGTGAAGGGTTTTTATGGTTTTGGAAGAGGTTAGAGGGTCAATGGTTTACTTTTTCGTGATTAGAGATTGTGGTTTATGTTTCAGGTTTTTGGGTTTATGGTTTGGATGAATTTTTAGGCGTTTTACAGTTTTTAAGGGTATGAACAAGTATTTTGGTAGCATTTTAAGGGTTTTTGAGGGTTTTGAAGGGAGTGAAGGGTATTTAAGGTTAGGTGATATGGTATAGGGTGAAATGTTTTTGGTTTTAGGGTTTATGGTGCAGGATTTTGGGTTTAGGAATTAGGGTTTAGGGTTTTGGTGGATTTTTATCTGAATTTATGGGTTTTAAGGGTACAAAAGTGTTTTTTGGTAGGGTTTTTTAAGGTTTCGAAGGTTTTTAAGGGATTTAATTATTTATAAGGTTAGTTAATAGGTTATAGGGTGAATAATATATATTTTTGGGTTAATTTTGTAGGGTTTCAGGTTTATGGTTTATGGTTTGGATTGATTTTTAAGGGTTTTAAGGGTATAAAATTTTATTTTTGTAGGGTTTTTAAGGATTTTTAATGGAGTGATTGGTTTTTAATTTTATGTAATAGGGGGAGAGCTAAGGGTTTAGGTTTTGGGGTTTAGGATTTATTTTGTTGGGTTTAGGGTTTATGGTTTATGGTTTGGATGTATTTTATGGTGTTTTATGGGTTTTATGGGTATGAAAGTGTATTTTGGAAGGGTTTTTATGGGTTTTGAAGGGATTGATGGTTTTTTATGGTTAGAGAATAGGGTGAAGGGTTTTGGGTTTAATGTTTAGGGTTTAAATTTTAGGTTATAGGGTTTTGGGTTTATGGTTTAGTGCCTGGATAGATTATTAAGGGTTTAAATGGTATGAAAGTATATTTTGGTAGGGTTTTTTTGGGTTTTTATGGCTTTTGAATGGAGTGAATGGATTTAGAGGTTTGGGGAGAGGGCAGTGATGGTTTTAGGGTTTGGGGTTTAGTGTGTAGCATTTAGGATTTAGGGTTTAGTGTTTGGATCAATTTTTAATGTTTTTAAGGGTTTTAAGGGTTTGAAAGTATATTTTGTAGGTTTTTAAGGGTTTTGATGATTTTTAAGGGTTTGAATGGTTTTTTAAGGTTAGGTATGAGTTTATAGGGTCAAGGTTTTATGGTTTAGGGTTTATATGTAGGTTTTTGGGTGTTTGGTTTGGATGGATTTTTAAGGGTTTTATGGGTATAAAAGTTCATTTTGGTAGGGTTTTTAAGGTTTTTTAAGGTTTTTTAAGGGAGTTAAATATTTTTAAGGTTAGGGAAGATGGAATAGGATGATGGATTTAGGGTCTAGGTTGTAGGGTTTAGTATTTAGGGTTTAGGGTTTGGATTTATTTTTAATGGTTTTAAGGGAATGAAAGTGAATTTTGGTTGGGTTTTTAATAGTTTTTAGGGGGTTTTAAGGGAGTAAAGGGCGAGGAAGGTGAGAGGATCAGGCTATTCCCGACCCCCCCAACAATTTATTAGAAAAGAAGACGCGATAGACAACAAGCAAAAAAGGGAGGGGAGGGGTCAATCGACCACAACCCAAAACCCCCTACAACCCAACCAAAACCCAAAAAGAAAAAACCGAAAAGGAAAAAAGATCAATCGACATCCCCCTAAAAGTCCGAAACAGAAGTCACACCGAAAGGGTCACCATCCACTCCATATCCAGAATCCGTATCCTCAAAGCAGAAGTCAGAGTCATCCCATCCTAACTCATAGTCCTTATTCAGATTGAGGAGCATCAGAAACTTCTCCCTTCATTCTACTTGTTCCGGGGAATGCTGGTGCTCCTTATTATTAATTTTGACTTTCAACTTAACTACTTTTGATGATTCCTGGGTAGCCATGGGTCTGGTAAGAGTGGATTAATCCCGCTTCATCCTCCTCTTTGTAGGGTTTAGGGTTTACGTATTAGAGTTTAGGGTTTGGATGGATTTTTAAGGGGTTTATGAGTATAAATGTGTACTTTGGTAGGTTTTTATGGGTTTTTAATGGTTTTGAAGGTAGATAAGGGTTTTTAGCAGATAACATGAAGGGTTTAGAGTTTAGGGTTAAGGGTGTGCGTGGTTTAGTGTTTAGGGTTTGGATGCATTTTTATGGGTTTTTAAGGGTTTAAAGGGTATGAAAGAGTATTTTGGAATGGTTTTAATGGTGATTTAAGTGTTTTGAAGGAATTTAATGGTCTTTAAGGATATTTTTAGGGTATAAGGTGATGGTTTTAGGGTTTAGGGTTTAGGTTTTAGGTTTTAGGGTTCAGGGTTTAGGGTTTGGATGGATTTTTAAGGGGGTTGTAACTGTTTTATGGGTGTAAAAGTGTATTTTGGTAGGGTTTTAAGGGTTTTAAGATTTTTTAATTGAGTGAATGGGTTTTAAGGTTTGGTAAGAGGGGATAGGGTTAAGGTTTTTGGGTTTAGTTTTTAGGGTGTAGGGATTATGGTTTAGGGTTTCAATGGATTTTTAAGGGGTTTTAAGGGTTTAAAGGGTATGAAGATGTGTTTTTGTAGGGTTTTATGTATTTTTAAGGGATTTAAGGTTTTTTAATATTATGGAATAGGGTAGAGGTTGAAGTGTTTTTTGTTTACGTTTTAGATTTTTTGGTTTATTGTTTATGGTCTTGATGGATTTTTAAATGTTTTTAAGGGTTTTAGGGGTATGAAATTGTATTTTGGTAGGGGTTTTATGAGTTTTCTTTGGTTTTGAAGGGAATGAAGAGTTTTTAAGTTGAGTGGAGAGGAGATATGGTGAAGGTTTTAGTGTTTAGGTTATAATTTGTATGGTTTTGATTTTAGGGTTTAGGGTTTATAGGGATTTTTAAGGGTTTTTAAGGGGTTTTGGGTAATGAAAGTGTACTTTGGTAGGGTTTTTAGGGGTTTTAAGTGTTTTAAGGGAGTGAAGGGATTTTCAGGTTAGGGGATAGGGGAGAGGGTGATTTTTTTTGGGTTTAGAGATTATTGGATGGGTTTTAGGTTTTAGGTTTTATGGTTTAGTGTTTGGATGGATTTTTAATGATTTTTAAGGATTAAAGGGTATGAAAGTGTATTTTGGTAGGGTTGTAAGTGTATTGAAGGGGGTGGGGTTTTTTTAATGTTAGGTAAGTGGGGCATAAGAGGTTTAGGGCTTAGCGATCCTAGCCCCCCAAAATCAATAAAACATAAAGAAATAGTTACAAGATGGAGCGAAAAGGGCGCGAACGAGTCTCACCCTTCATATCCGAATCAACAAAGGGAGAAGAAAAAGATGGGGACATGAAGGACCCCATCGAGCATCTTTCATCAATCGCCCTTTTTATGAGAGCATCCGCCATCAAATTTTCCACCCTATAAACATGAGACACACTAATGCTCAGGGATCTGGAGGTATCAAGGCACTCGATCCAATGTGGAAGTAATCGCCATGGGACATCCCTGGAAGACTTCTTTAGAGCAGAAACCATAAGCATCAAGTCCGACTCAATCCAGATCCCATGCCACCCAAACCAGATCGCGTATCTCATAGCTTTTATAATGGCCCAAATCTATGATTCATAGGCACAGGTAGGTAATATGGGATATGGTGAAGAGTTAAGGGTTTAGTGTTTAGGGTGTAGGGTTTATTTTTTAGGGTTTGGATGTATTTTCAAGGGTTTTTTAAGTGATTTAATGGTATGAAGTGTATTTTGGTAAAGTTTTTAAGGGTTTTGAATGGAATGAAAGGTTTTTAAGTTTATTGAATTGGGTTTAGGGTTTATGGTTTTAATAGATATTCTAGTTTTTTAGGGTTTTAAGGTTATAAAATTGTATTTTGGTAGGGTTTTTAAGGGATTGAATGGTTTTAAAGGTTAGGGAATATGGGAGAGGGTGAAGGGTTTTGGGTTTAGGATGTAGGCTTTTGGGTTTGGATGGTTTTTAAGGGGTTTTAAGGGTTTTAAGTGTATTAAAGTGTATTTTGGTATAGTTTTTAAGGGGTTTTAAGGATTTTTAAGGTAATGAAAGGTTTTTAAGGTTTGTTAAAATGAAAGAGGGTGATGGTTTTAGGGTTTATGGTTTAGGTTTTAGGGTTTAGGTTTTATGATTTGGTTGTATTTAAAATTGTTTTTTAAGTGTTTTAATGATGAGAAAGTGTATTTTGGTTGGTTTTTTTAGCTTTTAAAGGGTTTTGATCGAATTAAAGTGTTTTAAAGGTTGGGTAAGAGGGTAGAGGGTGAAGGGTTTAGGGTGTAGGGTTTATGGTGAGGAAGTATTTTAAGGGTTTTAAGGGTATTAAAGTGTATTTTGGTAGCGTTTATAAGTATTTTTAAGAGATTGAAGGGGTTTTAAGGTTGTGGAATATTGGATAGGGTGAAGGATTTTAGGTTTTGGTTTTAGGGCATATGGTTTAGGGTTTAGGGTTTTGTCGGTTTTTAAGGGTTGTAATGGTATATAAGTGTATTTTGGTAGGGTTTTTAAGGTTAATTAAGGGTTTTGAATAAAGTGAAGCATTTTTAAGTTTATGGAAGAGGGGATAGAGTGAAAAGTTTTGGGTTTAGGGTTTAGGGTTTAGGGTTTAGGGTTTAGGGTTTAGGGTTTAGGGTTTAGGGTTTACTATTTAGGGTTTAGATGGATGTTTAATTGTTTATAAGGGTTTTAAGGGTATGGAAGTATATTTTGGTAGGATTTTTAAGTTGGTTTAATGTTTTTAAGGGCGTGTAGGGATTTTATGGTTATAGAGGAGGGTATAAGGAGAATGGTTTAGGGTATAAGGATTAGGGAGTCTGGTTTGGGGTTTACGGTTATGGGTTTGAATGGATTTTTAAGGGGTTTTGTGAATTTTAAGGGTATCAAAGTGTATTTTGGTATCTTTTTTATGGTTTTATAAGTGTTTTTAAGGGAGTTATGGGTTCTTAAGGTTAGTAAAGAGGCTATAGGGTTAAGGTTTTAGGGTTTAAATTTTACGGTGTAGGGTTTAGCGTTTAGGTTTTGTATGGATGTTTAAGGGTTTAAAAGGTATAAAAGTGTATTTTGGTAGTATTTTTAAGGGTTTTGGAGGGGGTGAAGGGTTTTTAAGGTTAGGTAAGGGGGTATAGGATGATGGTTTTAGGATTTATGGTCTAGGTTGTGGGGTTTAGGGTTTAGGGCTTAGGGTTTGGATGGATTTTAAGGGTTTTAAGAGTATGAAGTGTATTTTGGTTGGGTTTTTAAGTATTTTTAATGGTTTTGAAGAGATTAAATAGTTTTTAAGGTTAGAAAAAAGGGTATAGGGTTAAGGGTTTTGGTTTTAGGGTTTAGGATTTAGTTTTTAGGGATTTGATGGATTTGTTAAGGCTTTTAAGGCTTTTTATTGTATTAAAGGGTATTTTGGTAGATTTTTTAAGGGTTTTTAAGTGTTTTCTTGGAATTTAATGGTTGTTAAGGTTAGATAAGTGGGTATATATTAATAGGTTTAGGGTTTAAGGTATAGGTTTTTGGGTTTAGGGATTATTTTTTAAGGTTTAGGGTTTGGGTGGATTTTTATGGGTTTTTAAGGGTTTTTAAGGGTTTTAATTGTATGTAAGTGTATTTTGGTAGAGTTTTTATGTGTTTTGAAGGGAGTGAAGTGTTTTTATGGTTAGGGAAGAGGAGAGAGTTATATTTTTTGGGTTTATGGTTTAGGGTGTCAGGTTTAGGGTTTATGTTTTTGTGTTTTTATGGAATTTTATGGAATTTTTAAGGGTTTTATGGGTATAAAAGTTTATTTTTGTAGGGTTTTTAAGGGTTTTAAAGGGCAAGGAAGGTACGAGGCTAGGCTATTCATGAACTCCCAAAATTTATTGTAAAGAAGAAACTATAGACAAGGGAGGGGAGGCATCAAATGACCCACACCCAAAAACCCTAACAACCCCTAACAAACTCAAAGAGAAAACCCAAAAGTAAAAAACAAGTCAGTCAACATTACCACCAAAGTCAGAAAATGAAGTTGTGCCATAAGGATCACCCTCTGCTCCATATCCAAGAGCTGAATTGCTAGAGTAGAAGTTATATTTTTTCCCTTTATCCATCGATTCCCATCCTGACTCATAATCATTATGAAGTTTGAGGAGAATTAGGATCTCCTCCATGCGTCTATCTTGCTCTGGGGTGTGCTGATGCTTCTGTTTGTTAACTTTGAATTTCAGTTTTACTACTTTTGATGATGCTCGGGTAGCCATGGGTCTGGGAAGAGTGGAGTAATCCCGCTTCATCCTCCTCTTCAAGGGGCCCGGGCCGGAACCATCATCTAGCTTTTTAGCCCTCTCCTTATTGATCATATCCTTATTGTTATTCAACCTTTTACCATCCCCATATAAGTCAAGGATGAAGAGGGATTCCTAGTTAAGGGAACAATTAGGAAGGACCCCACACTACGACATGCAAGGGACCACCAAGTCAGGTAGCTCGAGAGCCATACAGGGAGCAAACACCACATAAGACATCACCAACTGCAGGCCCTTATCCTCTTTCAAATAAGGACACCCCACATCACAAACAGAGTTATCCACCTCCACTTCAGGTAATTTCCCCTGCCCAATTATCTTTTTTCCCTGGAAAGAAGGCTCATTCCCAGAAAACCCATCACTATTGTGCATGATCACCTACATCACCCTTTTCTTCTACTCACCAGCACTATCCAAGTGCCCTATGGTGTTACTGGCCATCTGGGCCACCCTTTCTCCACCATGCAATGCCCATGCCCTATCATGTATGTCTCCTCCAGGATTTACTTTTAAGGGTATGAAAGTGAATTTAGGTTGGTGTTTTCAGGGTTTTGAAGGGTTTTGAAGCTAGTGATGGGTTTTTAAAGTTAGGTAGGAGGGTATAGGTTGAAGGGTTTATGGTTTATGGTTTATGGTTTAGGGTTCAAGGTTTAGGTTTTAGGGTTTATGGTTTTGATGGATTTTTAAAGGATTTTAAGGGTTTGAGGGTATAAAAGTGTATTTAAGTATGGTTTTTAGGGATTTTAAGGTTTTTTAAGGGAGTGAAGGGTTTTTAAGGTTATGGTAGTGGGGAGAGGGTGAAGGGTTTCAGTTTTAGGGTTTAAGGTGTAAGTTTTTGGTTTTAGATAGATTTTTATGGGTTTTAAGGGTTTTAAGGGTATGTAAGTCTATTTTTGTGGGGTTTTTATGGTTTTGAAGCATTTTTAATGGAATGAAGGGTTTTCAATGTTAGGTAAGAGGTTATAGGGAGAAGGCTTTAGGTTTTATGGTTTGGTGTGTAGGGAATAGGGTTTAGGGTTTAGCATTTAGGGTTTGATAGATTTTTTAAGGGTTTCTAAAGGTTTTGAAGGGAGTAAAGGGTTTTCATGGTTAGGTAAGAGGGGAAAGGGTTTATGGTTTAGGTTTTAGGGTTAGGGTTTAGGGCATGGATGGATTTTTCAGGGTGTTTATGGGTTTTAAGGGTATTAAGGTGTATTTTGGTATGGTTTTTATGGTATTTGAGGGTTTTTAAGGTTATGTAAGAGGGTATAGGGTTAAGGGTTTAGGGTTCAGGGTTTAGGTTCTAGGGTTTAGGGTTTAAATAGATTTGTATGCGTTTGTAAGGGTTTTAAGGGTTTGAAATTGTATTTTAGTAGGGATTTAAGGGGTTTAAGGTTTTTATGGGTTTTTAAGGGTGTGAAGGGTTTTTTATGTTAGGGAATAGGGTTTATGGTTTATGGTTTAGGGTTTGGATGCATTTTTAAGTTTTTTAAAGGTTTTAAGTTTATGAAACTGTATTTTGATTCGGGTTTTAAGGTTTTTTTATTGTTATGAAGGGAGTGAAGGGTTTTTAAGGTTATGGAAGTGGGAAGTGGGTGTATTTTTTAGGTTTTAGGGTTTAGGTTGTTACATTTTGTGTTTATTTTTTAGGGTTTGGATTTATTTTTAAGGGTTTTAAGTGTATGAAAATTTATTTTGGTAGGGTATTTAAGGCGTTTTAAGCAGTTTTTAGGGGGAGAAGGGTTTTTTTGGTCAGGGAAGAGATGAAATGATAATGGTTTTAGGGTTTAGGGTTTATTTTTTAGTGTTTAAGGTTTAGGTTTTAGGGTTTGGATGAAATTTGAAGGGTTTTTAAGGGTTTAAAGTGTATAAATGTGTATTTTGGTAGGGTTTTTAGAATTTTTTAAGGTTTTTCAAGTGATTTAAGGGGATTTAAGGTTAGATAATAGGATATAGGGTGAATTATTTAGGGTTTTGGGTTTATGGTGTAGGTTTTATGGTTTAGGGTTTAGGGTTTGGAAGGATTCTTAAGGGGTTTCATGGGCATTATGGGCATGACAGTGTATTTTGGTAGGGTTTTTGATGGGTTTTGAGGGTTTTGAAGGGAGTTATGGGTTTCTAAGGTTAGTTAATAGGGGATAGGGTTAAGGGTTTATGGTTTTGAGTTTTGGGTTCAGGGTTTTGGTTTTAGGGTTTAGGGTTTGGATGGTTTTTTATGGGTTTTAAGAGTATAAAAGTGTATTTTGGTAGAGTTTTTGAGGTTTTTTAAGGGGTTACAAGGGAGTGAAAAGAATTTAACGTTAAGGGATAATGGGTAGGGTTTGGGGTCTAGGGTTTCAGTTTAATATTTTAGTGTTTAAGTTTTAGGGGTTTTATGTATTTTTAAGGGTTTTAAGGGTTTTAAGGGTATGAAAGTGTATTTTGGTTTCATTTTTATGGGGTTTAATTGTTTTTAAGAGTTTTGAATGGATTTATGTGTTTTAAAGGTTTGGAAAGAGGGTAGAGGGAGATTTTTTTAGGTTTAGGGTATTTGGTTTAGGTTTTGGATGGATTTTTAAGGATTTTAAGGTTTTCAAGGGTCTGAAAGTGTATTTTGGTAGGATTATTAAGGGTTTTAAGGATTTTTAAGTGATTGTAGGGTTTTTATGGTCAAGAAATATGGGGTATGGTGAAGGGTTTATGTTTTAAGGATTAGGGTTTGGTGTTTGGATGGATTTTTAAGGGGTTTTAAGGGTTTTAAGGCTATGAAAGTGTACTTTTGTAGCGTTTTTAATGGGTTTCTAAGGGTTTTGATGAAAGCAAAGTGTTTTTAAGGTTAGGGAAGAGGGGATAGGGTGATGGTTTTATGGTTTAAGATTTAGAGTTTTGATGTATTTTTAAGGGTTTTTAAAGGGTTTTAAGGAAATTGGAATTTTTATATCCATTTGAGGATCTATCTTTTATGGGGATTACGGTTCAAAAGTTACCAAATCGGTAAGTTAATTTTGTCTCAATTTTCAGTCCTTGAGATGTACATTATGTTATGCACCTATATTATTTAATAAGGTGTATATACAGCCACATTTACATGGAATATCATGAATTTATCAATCCTTATAATATTTTATGTTTCATTTTATGTTCTTCCTTCACGGGGTTTATGATTCAATGTAATCAAAGTGGTAAGGATTTTATGTTACAATCTCATCATTTATCGGGATTGTTTATGATTAAGTCTCCAATGTTAAAATATTATTATCTACCACTTAATAATTATCATTAATTTTCTTCTCCTTTGTTTATTCATGATATTTTCTTGTAATGGTCCCATTTATCCACTATTTAGTACTATAGAAAATTAATAAAATGTTTTTAAGAAAACCTAACTTTATTCTCTCTTCTGTTGAAAATCTATTTTCTCCCAACACAATGTTTTCTAATTTTTTTCCAAAATTTTCTACTATTATCCTATAATTTTTAAAAGACATTTTTACCCATGTTTTACCTTTCAAAAAAAGGTTTTAAAAAGAATCTTCTTGTCTTTTTATAATCATGGTTCCTTAAAATCCTACCGACAATGTGAAAGGAATCTTTGTTTTCATGTATATTTCATATATGAAATTATATGTTGTTATGAAAACACCATATTTTGAAGCTCCCTTTATACGTTTTAAACAATATTTTCAAAAGAAATGTTTTTCTTAAATACTTTGGAAAAACATTATTTTAAATTTATTTTCAAAGAATGTAATTTTGAAAATGTTTTATGTTTTAGAAATTTTTTAAATGAATTTTCAAATATTCCAATATAGTTTTTCAATGTTATTTTCAAAGGAATTTATGTTTTAAAAAATATTTTTTACAAAGTAGAAAGTTTGTTTCCCTCAACAATTGTTTTAAATTATTTTTAAATCTTGCTTTATAGGTTTTCAAAATGATTTAAAAAAAATTATTTTGAATGTTTTTATGTTTTAAAGAGTGAATTTTAAAGAAAGGTTAGTTTACTAATGAAATTCTCTAAGCGATATTTCAAAATCATTCTCTATCTAAGATGGAATACTTTTATGATTTACTGGGGATATGATCCAAGGATACCATTCTTGTTATTTCTATAAATGGTTTATGTTTATGATTACATGTTGTTTATGAAACTCATTTCTCTTCCACAGGTTATACCAAGAGGAAATTCTTTTAAAACCATATTTTTTTCACGGGTTATGCTATGATGAAATGATTATGTAACCTTTCTATTTTCCACAGGTTATGATATGATAAAATGTTTATGATACCCATTTCATTCTAGGGGTTTTCATATGATAATGTTTATGATATTGTGGAACATATATGTATGATCTCATTATATAATGGGTGGTACCTAGATCTCCCTATAATGCATTGGGTAATAATGGATAACTAATGATTATATATTTTATGCATAAACCCCATTACATGTTCACAATTTTATGTGTCAACCTTTTTACGTGTTCAAAATTTTATGGGTGAACCTAATCTCATGTTCACAATGTTATGAATGAACCTTATTACATGTTCACAATGTTATGTGTGAACCTGATTACATGTTCACAATGTTATTCGTGGACTTGTGTTTCTTGTACATAATGATATTCATGGACCTAGCTGCATATCCTTAAGTTATGGAGGGGCCTAATTTTATGTCCTTAACTTAATTACTGAACCTGTTTGTATGTATACATGTTCACAATGTTATAAGATGATGTAAGCCACAAATTTATGTCTTATGTTAAATGTATGATCTCATGGATCATGTTATTCAGTTATCATATGATTAATGTCTTATGAACTGCCAATATTTATTCCATGAATTGGGACTATGATATTTGATATATAGGGTATGGTTTACAAATGTTATGCCCATGTACTCATACACTTATGTCAATGTTATTCGTACATATCTCGTTTTTTTACACTTAATGAGCATATGAGCTCACCCTATCTAATGTTTTATTTCCCCAGGTTATAAATAAAGGTTTTATGTAGGGTATATCTATGAGGATTATTAAATGGGAAGATCTTTGTGGGAAATAAAGAATATCATTCACCAAATTAGAATATTGTGTTCCAAGTTTCCAAAGGCACTAAACTACTACAGGACTCAGGCATGTGTTTTGTAATGTATTGAATATTCATCTTAAAAGATATAATACCCATGTATGAGAAGCATAGGTCTCTATAGAGAGGTTGAAGGGTTTAGGGTTTAGGTTTTAGGGTGTAGGGTTTTGGGTTTGGATGTTTTTAAGGGGTTTTAAGGATTTTATGGGTATGAATGTGATTTTTGGTAAGGGTTTTAAGGGTTTTAAGGGGGTTAAGGGTTTTAATTTTATGTAAGAGGGTATAGGGTAAAGGTTTTAGGGTGTACGGTGTATGATTTAGGGTTTAGGGTTAAGGGTTTGGATGGATTATATTGGGATTTTTAAGGGTTTTAAGGCTATAAAATTGTATTTTGGTAGGTTTTTAAGGTTTTTTAAGGGAGTGAAGGGTTTTTAGGGTTATGTAATAGAAGAGAGGGTGAAGGGTTTGTGTTTAGGTTTTATGTTGTATGGTTTAAGGTTTCAGATTTAGGGTTTGGGGTTTGGGGTTTGGGTATTGGATGGTTAAGGCTTTTTAAGGGCTATAAGGATATAAAAGTGTATTTTGGTAGGGTTTTTAAGTGTTTTAAGGGTGTGAAGGGTTTTTTATGTTATTTAATAGGGGATAGGGTTAATTTTTTAGGGTTTAGGGTTTATGGTTTATGGTTTGGATAGATTTTTAAGGGGTTTTTTAAGGGTTTGAAGGGTATGAAAGTGTATTTTGGTAAGGTTTTTAAGGTTTTTTAAGGGGTTTTAATGGGTTTGAAGGGATTGAATGGGTTTTAAGTTTAGTGAAGAGGGTTGATGATGAAGGTTTTAGGGTTTAGGGTTTAGGGTGTAGGGTTTATGGTTTAGATTTTAGATGGATTTATAAGGGGTTTTAAGGGTTCTATGTATATGAAAGTGTATTTTGGTAGGGTATTTAAGGTTTTAAGAGTTTTTAAGGAAGTGAAATGTTTTTAATGTTATTTAAGAGGGGATATATATAAGTGTTAATTTTTTAGTGTTTATGTTTGTTTCGTCAGGATTTGAGGTGTGGAATGGGATTCACATGATGGTCAGGTTGAGGGGAGAGTCTTAGGGCCTTGCTCAATTACTTGAATCTGGTTTTACATTTGTTCCAACTTTACTAGAAACTCCCAATGGTTCCCTCATCTATAGTTGGGTACAGACCTTCTTTATAAATGTTGACAGTCATCTGGGTTTTTAGGCCCAATGAATCTTGGATACTCACATTGGTCGAGAGGATGGAAGGTGAGGCTCTTCGTACCCTATTGGGGGGAATTATTTCCTACTATGGGACTCTCTTATAAATTTAATATATGTTCATGAATCTCTTCATAATCTAGATATGGGACCGGTTACCCTAAACAAAATGTCTATAGGTTAATTATCTTTCATGTTCAAAGGATTAGGGTCTCTTTAGTGGAAACATGTGTATGTATATGAGTTTCTTCATCATTTTCCGATAATATGTGATTTCTTATGTGTTGAAGCCATATAACCAAGTGCCTCAGAATGTGATCCCATGCAAGTTGGAAGTTAATATTCTAAGGAGGGGATTGATCCATTATGAGGCATCCTATATATCCTAGTTACTACAGGAATCAAAACCCATGTAGTTTTTTGGACCCATATAGTTTTTCTTCTTGCGGAAAGGAATTATATGGGTGCTCTAGAACATCAAGTATTCAAGATCAAGCCCCAAAGGGAAAACCTAGGTATCCTAAGTATAGCAATAATTAGAGTTTTCATAGTTAATTTTTTGAGGGATTATATATCGAGGTCACCCCTATAATTGTAGAGACTCATGGTGTAGATGATATGATTAATACATCCCCTAAGTCACGTGAGTCATTCTTGGTGTGAGAAATAGGGGGTGGAAAATTATCATTTCAATTCTCTTGACACGGGACTTGTGCACTAGGATTTCATTGAGATTATTTATCATGTAACTAGGGTCTCAAAGAGGTGTCCTACGTATCCTGATTATAGTAGGACCCAAAGTCATCGTAGTTCAGTTGATATTGGGGCTTGTACACTGAGTCCACTCATACCATTTCAGAGGCTTATAGTGAAAATGTCATGATCATTTCAACTCCCTAATCCCACATGAACCATGATCATTGTGAGAAATAAAAGATAACAAGTAATTAATTTCACTAATTTTAATACGGGACTTAGATGTTGGGATTTCATTGGATGGTAAATATGGATATCAAACCTCAAGGGAGGTGTCCTACTTTTCCTTAATATGGAAGGAATCAGATTCATCATAGTTCCCCTTATATTGTGGATTACACATAGAGACTGCTTGTATGACATGGAATGCTTGTCTAGAGGGTCTCACATGACCCATTTGACTTATCCACAGAACATCACAAGATCTAGATGGTCTGTTTTGGGATCCATCACCTAACCTAGATGGCTTTCCCAGGAGGTGTCACGTGATCCAGATGATGTTACCCGGTGTCATTCACAAGAGTTGGTTTGACACATATGGAGGGTGTCACAATAGTTTGTATGAAATGGATCATAGGATGTCACGTATCTGGGATAAAATCTATGAAGGTCATTAGGATACATGGATAACATGTCTAGATGGCATCGCGGGTCTCGACTGACTTGTCCATAAGGTATTGCGAGAGCTCGATTAACATGCCCAGGTGAAACCATGAAACTTGACTAACATGAGAAGGTGCTATTATATGAGTTGGGTGATATATCTGAAGGACATTTCAAGGTTTGTGTGATGGGTCTATAGAGTTTCACGAGACAAAATTGGTGTTCCCAATGGGCCCATATGACTTGATTTGACATGCCCAAAGGATTCTCCATGCCCCAAATATCATGTTGAAGGAGCATCATGAGATCTAGCCTGCATGTCCTAGTATCATTGTGTGTCTTTTTATAACTCACACAAAACACATAAGGACCGTCAAACATGTATTTTCTTTTGTTTTCCCATTTTAATCATTTTTCTATAACTTTTATTTTGAATGACTTAGGATTGATTGATATCAATTTATCTTGAATCTTTCATGATATAAGGGATATGTGGTATTTTTTTTTACCAAAGCTAGCTAGTAGTCCTTCACATGATCTATGGATGATAATGTGAATTAACTTATGTATGGTGCTTGTTTTCTCTTGCTGTTTTCCAGTGTATTACATAAATAAATTTATGTCGGTCATGAGATTAACTGCTCCGATAATCCCTCTCTATACCTTAAACTTGAGAGTCTAGAGGCCGAGAGTCTAATCATCCAGAGTCCGATCATTTTTTCATGTTGGGGTGGGGAATTTATATGCATCGCCACTCCAATTATTTTCTGGTTTGTGCATTGTATCTAGTGTGAATCCGTGTTGGATTCGGTGAAAGGATCTGGTTCTATGCGGCTTCACAAGTCTCTACCATGGACCACTCTGAGGGACTCGCCTAATTTTCAGCGACCGTGAGTCCCCCTCATCAACGCCTTCATTATTGAATTATTTTAAATTAATGGGGGCTTGTTTGAACGCGCAGACATGTTGAAGGACTTATTTATTTTCATATTTACATGTCAAAGTCCCTTTGAGATATCCAAGTGGCTATTGCAAGGCATCTATGAGATTGTCGATGACTTTTATGGGGCTTTCTACGAGACAAGGATGGTTTTCTTGGGGTCTCATGGGACCACACAATGGAATTACTTAACACGTCGTGTGGGTTTTATGACCATGAGTTCCTTCCACCTCCTCCTCATTTTATTCCCTTTGTTTTATGTAACAAAGGTTGGGATCCATGCAAAATTGCATGAGTAATTTCAAGTATAATTACTCTATTTTTTGGTGATGCATCATGCGACCAATATGGGTCATATGGGGGTGCACGAGAATTTTGTAGACAATTCTATATGTTTCCCCTTGGAGTGCCAAAGGGAAGTATATGGTATACCATACATACCTGATGATTTCTATGTGATGAGGCTAAAAATCCTGAGGGACTTCACGAGATGAGGTGGACATGTTTCTAGGGGTGTGATGCATGTCTTTCAGCGACCATGAGTAACTCCCAACTCCTTCCTTTTTATCTCCTTTGTTTTATTTCAAAAAGGATTGAAGGCCTTATAAATTTTATTAGACGTTTTCAAGTATATTTACACTTCTCATTGATGATATTTTTCATGAAAATTATGACCACTAGGGTCTTACACCTTTTGGATTTACTTCCTCTCATTTTCAGAGGATTTTTAAGTTGGATTGCTAAGTGCTTGTCGCCAGCAACCCGTGTAGCCTAGGCGAACTCATCTGGATACTGCCTACGTAGTTACTAGTTGTCCATATCACATTTAAAAAAGAAGAGGGACTCATTGAAAAGGGGGATCTGTGTTATCCTCCACAGGTTATATGGTGTACATGGAGACTTCGTGTGACATTATAATGGTCATGCAATCACATGTGTATTAAGAGTTCTCATTATCTATTAGTCTCGATCATCTTCCTCTTCCTTTGATTTTATGAAGTAAATAATAATTCCCATATTCGGGCATTTCTTCCTATATGAATTTTACAATTCTTATTTGGTTGTAATAAACAAGTCCCCCCCCCCCTCAGGAGTGATGATTGTGGGGACAAGGGCTCAGTTTTAAGGAAAGTAAATGCCCTCCATAGTCATTGGAAGAGTCATGAATAAATTCCTTGGGTGAAGTTTGGTATGTTGGAAGACAATTGGTATTCCTAAAAATTCATTATATATATGAGGGGGCTGAGATAAATTCATTCCAATGGTCACCACTTCTCTAGATAGCTCTCTCCTTTGTTTCCATTGCACGAATCTGTCGCAAGACCATGTTGTGGATCCTGATTGTGAGACCCTCTTTATGAGCCTTCGCCACAAGATCTATCCCACAATAACTATTTATTCTTAGGCTCTCATCTAGTCTGAACACAAACCCTACTCTGGTAATTCTTTTTCAACTTCGACCATGAGGTACTGTGATGTTATTTAGGGTTTCATGGGGTTCGATGGTTCAATCATACGATTTGACTGATTCGCATGACTATGTTCAGGTCATGCAATTGTGAGTCTCAAAAGGGGTCAAGAAATAACATGATTCCTTATGGGGATTATGTGACCTATGATTCCTTTGGATATCAGGAAATTCTAACATAATTTAGGTGATTCAAAAATTCCTTGTTGATTCATGTGATGCACTTGATGCCTATAAGACTTTCATTCTTCTATTTTGTTTGATAGGATCTTATAATCTCTTTGTATGACATGTGCCACTTACTTATTTTCAAATGGCTTATGGTTCTCGTTGATCCTCTCACATGCTATTGAAGGAGTCTAAGGTAGTAATAGGTTGTCATGATGCTATAGTGGCGAGCATAGATCCTTATTTCCATAATCTTATAAGGTCAAACCAGAAGATCCTAACATCATTGATGGGATTAAAGCTCTCAGAATATCCCATGTAAGAATTTTCTCCCTCTTTATGGGTTTTCATTATTGAATATGCTACTATCCCTCCACCAAATTCATCATTTATACCTTCTTCCTGGATTCAGACAACCCATAACACCTTCCGGTCACAACTTTCCTCTGGGGGATACTTTATCTCTCAGGGAGACTATGAAGATGGGAATATAATAAAATTTATGCCCAAAAACTTTGATGGGACTGATCGCATGCCTGATGAGGATATCCATATGTATCGATCAATAGTGAGAACATATGATCCTAATCAAAAGTAACTATGGAATACGAAGTGGTATTTCTGATCTGGAGGTAGTTGCAGTATAGATTGGGGATGGACTTTTTGGGTATAGTATATTGCTTCTGAATTCTACAAGGAGTTAAGGGATATCAGGATGTATGAGGTTGTTTGGATTACCTAAGTGTTTACCTATTGTAATAAAGGTCTAATGATGGAGTTTTTCAGCCACTAGAGTCTGGATACAAACACTTTTCACCTTACACATGGTGATCTAGGCATCAGTCTTTGGGATGTGGAGAAGATCTATGGTGCACCAATATTGGGTGGCATGTGTGATGAGTTCTTTTCTCCTCGGCCTACCTGGTACGATGCAATGAAGACCCCTCTAACTCAATAATTTACTAATATGGCTAATAAATCCCTTCCAAAGGGGGTTCTTCCTGGAGTAGACATCCATTTCAAGATATGGGTTGAATACTTTATAAAAAAACTAGTTTTGATTTGGAATAAAAAAGTACAAAATAATATCTTATGAGGGATTCACGTGGTGCTTCAGGTACATATTGGCCCACGGTTGAGGAAGGAAAGTTTAATAAATGGGGATGATAGGTTTTACCTAATGTCAAATGAGTCATTCAACTAGCTGGTTTTCTTTCCATATACCTGAGTGGGTACTTACTTCCCATGAAGGAGAAAGGTGGAGTTAGAGTTTCCACTTTCCTAGTGGAAACCTCTATAGTGGGGTAGGGACATATCGGGTTTCCCATCTCTAGGTTGGCCAAACTCTACCACCTTTTGTTCCATGTTTATAAGGGTAATTATCCTTATAGGATTGTGGTCCCCTTAAAAGTATTATGGGGTTGGATAGGGGCTCACCTAGGTGGTTACAAATATCTGAAAATTCAGGATATTCCCAATGCTCACTGTTTACCATAACTGAAGTGTATCTACAAAGTGAGACCCATACCATTGAATTTTTAGGTTGTTAGACACTATATAAGTTGATATGATCATTTCTCATTTAGATAATTCATACCTATACCTATAGGTGACATTATTGACAATGGTGAGGCCAATATTAATGAAAAAGATTATGTGGTGTCACTTCGTAAAGGAGTTATTTGCACCTGTATTGATGGGGAAATCATCTACGAGTGGTATGCACCCTTCCAGTTCATCATCCATTTGTTGTGTGTTCAATCAAGATGTCTCCACTCTATCTATGTTTGATCTAAAGAACATGCAATGGTATCTCACAAATTTTGGACAATGTTTACCTGGGAGGAGACTTGTTCTATGATAAACCTCCCTCTGTGTAATGCAGCGATCAATTTATCTCATGAATATGTGTATATTTAGATTCACTCATATCTAAGAGGGAAATTATCCCAATTGGTAAGAAAATATTTCCAACCGCTAGCTGTGGAGAATTATCCTTGGACAGGGAAACAACTAGCTCCAAAAGGTCCAATAGCCCCAGAAGCACCTCATAAAGAGATCAGGTGCTTACCATTGTCAGAAGAAGTTCCTGCTGCCACAGTTACAAAAAACGTGTTGGCAGGGGGTGAGTCTATTCCAGAGTCATTTTTACCCATTGCAACTCAACAATGGGAAATTTGGAAGGCATGGTGTTCAGAAGCTGATCTTTGAAGTTTATTAGAATGCTCAGAGGTACTTTTAGAATGTTTTTCTTATATCACTGTGACTCATGGTATCACCTTTAAAGACAATTGTGAGGACATCTGGGCATTTCTTTGAGACCTTTACATGACTTTGGCTAGTGTCAAGGGTCTTCCATTATTCTCCCCACTGGTTCACTAATTAGTCATATCGGTCACACATAAAATTTCTATAGATGAAAAAGGATACCCTAACACCAAAGAAGTCTTAATTTTGGGATTACTGTGGTTATTAAGCTGTCATAGTGTACTTTAAACTATATTGTCATCCCTTATATGTTTTGACGTAGCTGGAGACCATTAAAGACCATCCTGTCATGTCATACTGGGAATATACTCCCCATGGTACGAACATGGGAGAGAGACTTGGCGATGACTAAGAAACTGATGATGAAGGGTCCCTAGGTTGACAGTCTTAGATGAGGGTTGTGATTGCCACTTTTAAAGAAACAATTTCATATTCAACAACTTCTAGAGGGACCTCCTTGGTATGGAAGAAGATGTAGAAAATGAAATGATCTACACTATCAGATCCTTATCCTCCAGGATCCTCAATTAAGTGTGGTACTTTATTTTTCTATCATCTTGGATCATCCTAGTAGAAAATTATGATTTGGTGATAATGTAAAGTTTCCTGTCATATTTTCATAAAAAATCATGTGTCATATTTTGAGAATGAAGACGAGAATTTGGTTGCTTCATCAGTATCTATAATATTGGGTCTGAATTTTTAGGAAGCGGATTTAGTTGGGGTGTCAGCTCGATCATGCACATCTCCTTCTCTGAATTCTTTAGTGATCATACCATTTGATCTAGTGTGTGTGGGTGTATTTCTGGAGAATACTGACATAGGTATATATTCTGCTACTGCGTTATCCTCAATGGAATCACGTTTTGAATAATTTAAATACTTATTCAATACTAGACACCTTATTTGTTTGTGTCATGTCTCTTGATATTTTTATTTCATCCCTGCAGTCCTTAATGATGGTGGGTGGAGTGCTTCTTCTGAAAAGGGGTCAGAAGAGCTGAAAGGCTTCTCATTATAAGAAGTAATTTATTCTTCTCCTGAGGATGGGGTTGGGGAAGTGGATCTTTCATGTAAAATAACAGAGAAATGTATGATTATATCCTTTGTTATATCTTCCAATTACCAGGTGATACCGCATTATTCATCATGTAGCTGATGAGGCCCTATTTCCTTTATTACAGCATCTTCACCCCAAAATTTGTGGGCTTTAGTGCCTACTCCCTTGGGGGTTCCTCCAACTAAATCTACCAATGTAGAGGAATTCTCCCTCCCCTCATCATTAATGACCATGAGTACTACTATTACCCTAAGTGAACTGGTCCCAACATACATTTCAGTTCCTAAAATGGTTCTAGGTGAGGGTATGGGGTCCACATCATTCTATCTATCAATGAGGCAACACATGTGGAAGGAGGTCTGAACCTTAGTTTTAGAGACCCCCTTAGAGGAGTTGAGATATCTTTTGGGTCAACTTCAATTTATGTTTCCTACCCTTGGTTATGAATTCTTTGATTATTATACTTCTCATACATAAAAAAAGAAGTAGTTTCTTTGAGAGAACAAAATACGACCCTTGAATTGAGGGTAGCAATTGATAAGGCTTCCTCTTCAGTAAAGAAGAAATGGGATGAGGCTGTAAAGGAATCCTCCCAACATGAAATAGAGGCAGCCACTTATCAGGACGTAGTTGATGCTGGGATAGTCAAAATTGGCCTCCTCTGATCTAAGATTAGTCTTCTTTAATCTGAGATCAATAGTTTTCAAGAAGAGTTGTACCAATTTAATCACACACTAAAAATGTCAGAAAAGGATATGTTGTAGAAACATGGACTTCTTAATATGGAAGATAAGGCACACCTTGAATTAATTTCTAGGGAGGAGGGGTTTCAACAGGTTGTTAAGGTAGAAACTAAATCTATGGACCAATTACGACAATTTTTGGCTTCCCTGGAGCAGAGACTTGCAGTACTTAAGGACTCATGTTAGAAAATGATGTGGTGAAATATTAAAATTTCAATCTTTCTTGGGTTTGTACCTCCATAGGAGATACTCTAGTATATAGAGATTCATCTTGTTTCATGTTTTATTATTGATGAACAGACTTCATCAGATTTTATATGTGTTGTCCACTTTTGTCTTTTCTTCATGATATGCATGAAATTTTGTTGTTCCAACATTTTTTGGATCACCGATGATACTCATATCTTTATTTACATTGAATGAACATGAATTCCTGGAATAGAATGTTGAAATTATAATAGATTCCCTCTAAGAGATACTTGTGAATGCCCACCATCACAAGATTCCTTGTTGACAATTTGTTCCATCTATCTTGAAATTACCTAACTTGCAGAGGAATCATTCAGGTTGAACATATTTCTTGAAGGATGAGTTCATTGTATCTTCTCTGAAAGTGATAAGATTTTGGATAGAGCATCTCGATAATGTTAAGATCATATAGTGGGCCTCATAATATTTTCAGGCTAGATAATTACCATGTGCTTTAGTTTAGGGTCTTTTAGCTCATACCTTCTATCAATTTAGTTTAAGGTCATTTAGCTCAGACCTTATATCACTTTAGTTTAAGGTTGTTTAGCTTGCACCTTCTGACTCATTAATTTATGGTCATTTAGCTCAATCCTTTGGGGTAATATATTTTAAGTTCTTCTATCTTAGAAATTTGGTGTACTATAGTTTAAGGTCTTATAGCTCAAACCTTTATGGAAAATGGGGCTGATAGACCCGGGATGACTCAAAACACTATGGGGCACTGATTTCCATTGTGGTGTTGCTAGGGCTCATGAGGATTTGAGTTCCTTTCTTTCAAGGAGGATATTCCTTTAGTTGAAGAGTTAAGTCCCGTATGAATCAATATCGTGGCCAAGAAAAGATGATCTCCATTATTTTCCAAGGGATATGGAAGATTTATTGAAGGAAAAATGGATGAGAGATAAATACAAGGGATAATAGGCTTCCCTAGATAGTTGATGTGTGGGTGATATAAATCATAACCCAAAAGCCTGAGTCTGGTAATGTGGAATGGGATAGACATTCCAAGTATGTCCCTTAACACTATGAGGTGTCAGGTTCTGACTCAGTGTTATTGGGGATCACATGAATTGAATATCCTTTATTTCAAGGAGGATATGCCTTTAGTTGGTGGGTCTAAGCCTTTCTATATCAATAACATGGACAATAGAAGCTGATCTCCATTTCTCTCCCAGGGACATGAAATATTTGGGAAGACTCAACTGTCTAGATGATGAAGTTGGGTATGCAAAGAATAATATGCAAGAAGGGATATAGCACCCTATGACAAATTATCTCTTAATTTAAATCTTGAGCTCTATGCCCTGTGGTTTTGAATCAAGAGGTGTGGGCCATCAAAGGTTCAGTAATGATGTGTCACATTATGACCTTTAGAAAGGGTACCAAACATGGTGAGGAAATGTAGAGGATGTCAGATCCTTGTGAATATTCTAGTATGGATACTATAAATCATAGTCCCAAGTGATCATGTCATGAGGAAGGTATGGGGAAGTCACACCGGGGATATCTTAAAACACTATAAGGTGCTCAGTTCTGATATAATGATGCAAGGATCACAAGAATCAGAAATCCATTTATATTGGACCAATATGTCTCTATTTGGTGGTTCTAAACCCTTTTCCATCGATATCATGGTCATGTATAGAGATCTATTTTCTTTTTCAATGGAAATGAAAGGTTTGCGATGACCCAAGATAATTTAAATCATGAAGTGTTATTTATGGAAAATTTAAGATCCATGAAGGGTTCAGGCACCCTAAAATTTATTCCATCACCTAATAAACATATTATCATGTCAATGAAATGTGAAAAATCATTTCTCTAACTTTTTCATGGACCAAAGGATCCCACGAGAATAGATTGGCTTCTACTATGGCTATAGAGAAGACCCTAAGAGCTTTATGCCTTTTATTTGTGCCCTAAATTTTTCTTAAACTCTAGATATTGATATTTTAGCAAGCAAAAACTTTAATTTTTCTTAGGTTGACCTTTGTGGGTTTCCAACCTGACAAGATTTGTGCCTTTTTCTCTAACAGTTTAAGGACTTTTGATTTCGACCATTAAAGGCTAAATTTTAAGGTCATACATCTTTGACAAAAGTGAGGGTAGTTTAACGTCTTGACTCATGTGGACCTAATATGGGAGATGTCACACAATATCCTAATAAGGATACCCAGGGTCAATAGTACCCCATAATACTTCTAAGTGGGAGGTGTAAATGTTTTAAATCACATATTTAGTTCCTCGTGTCATGAGAAATGATATGGGATAGTCATACAAGGTATATACCGTAACTCCTTAAGATGTCCAGTTCTGTCTCGGTGACGTCGGGCTCACAAGAATTATAAGTCCCTTTATATTGGACCAATATATCGCTAATTTATGGGTCTAAGCCCTTATAAATTGATAGAATGTACACTTGATAGATCTCCTTTTTTACTTTTCAAGCGTAATGAAAGGATTGTGGAAACCTGAGGCATACAAGATGTGAATTGTGGCACATGGATTGAAGTTGTTTTAGAAGATGATGGAAGCACCCCGTTCTCTGGTTGACCAAGGTAAGTATCTTATGGTCCTTTGATAAGGAATGAAAAATGGGAGATGAACAACATAGTTTATCATTATGTGGTGGGTATGGTTTTTGTGTATTTTTAATGTCATCAAACCAAGATATTTACCTTATAGTTCAACTTTATGTGGTAAGGACGTATTCCCATGCATTTTATCGTCATGAGGTAAGGACGTTTGCCTGTCATTTTAACATAATGTGGTAAGGATGTAATTCTGTGCAGTTTATCTACATGCGGTAAATACGTTGATCCCCCATTTTGAAATGGTGGAATCATGGATGGGACCATGAATGGAATTATGGGTGTCACTATGTATACCATGGTGATGGGAATCAAGTCATACATAGTTCTTAAACAAGAAACTCTCTTTTTCAGTCTAGCTTGTATGAAGAGGTGTGAATTTTCCATTGATTTTTGAAGTTGGGCCTAGGATTAGAGTCCTAGGAATCACTATGTACCTATAATGATAGGAATAAATCAGCACATAGTTCTTTAAGGGAGTGTAAATTATAGCATTATGAATTAAGGAAAAATGTGGACCGACCAAAAAAGCGGTAATATTATTGCTGGGCCCAAGGATGGATGTTTGGGCATCACTAAATATATCATGAAAAATGAGAATCAGGCCATATGTAGTTCTTGAACTCTCATTCAGTTTAACATCATGTGGTGAGGACGGAGGTGAACCGATGTGAATTGATTGGAATATTACGGTTGGGACCAAGGGAGGAAGTATGGGTGTCACTGTGTATCTCATGAGAATGAGAATCAAACCAAACATAGTTCTAAATAGCCATGCAGTTTAATCTCTCATGGTGACGACTGATGGTATGCCTTTCAATGTCTCTTATTTAGGACCAAGACAATCCTATCAAAGCTGATATGCCTTGTTCATATGGGGAACCCCTGACAAAATCTCTAAGCCCACATGAGCTATTCTTGGTGTGAGAAACAAGGAACAACAAGGGTCACATGTACAAGAATTTAAGAGTAGGATATGGGAATTTTGTATCATGTGTTGGATGGACCAAGATATATAATCAAGGCATCCCTACATATCTCATTGAAAATGAGAATCAAGACATACATATTTTTAGAGATCCATGAATTTTATTTTCATGTGGTAAGGATGTGGGTGAATAGTCATGAATGAAGATGAGCATTATGGATCCATGAATTTTTATGTCTTGTAGTAAGGACATCAGGTCACCCATCGTCAAGGTGATAGTTCTGGATCCGAGCAGTTTTATGTCATGCGTTAAGGACACTAGATCATCTGATGTGAAATGAAAGTAATACTATATATGGGCCCAAGAATAGAGATTTGGGCATAACTACATATCATGTAAGAGAAAAAAATCAATCCATACATAGTTCTCAAGAAACCATGTAGTTTAATATCATGTGTCCAGGATGATCTCTATACATTTTTAATGTCATGTGGTTATGAAAAATTTGTACAGTTTAACGTCATGTACTCATGACGAATTATGGAGCTTACTCTAATGTGGATTCCCTTGTGGATGATAGCTTATTCAAAGTATTTATTTAGAAATCATGCATTGGTGTGTGGTGTGAAATACTCCCTAGAGATGGTGGCCAATGAATAGGCTCCATTATTATAAACCTTATGTATTAAAAAGGATCCTTCCCACTTAAGATCCAATTTTAGGGGCTTATTTCCTGATATCATTGGGGTTCTAAGAGCCATCACCAGTTCTAATTAGAGGAATGAATTAAGACAAACCTATTTTATTACATGCATGTGCTATCTAATTCTGATGGACCTCCAGGTTGTACAATGTGCACAATCTATGCTCATCTAGTTGTTCCAATTTTTTCAGCCTCTTTTGTAATTTCTCTTCATCTGAGAGCCACCCACAAATGGCTATTCAGAGTGAAGGAAATTGTAATTTTATGGGTAATACTATTTTGTCCCTGTAAACCAATGAGTATATTAGTTCTTGTTTGTTCGTACGTGCGGTGGTATGGTGGGACCATAATGCATAGAGGAGTTTATCTGTCCAAAACTTCTTATCCTTATTCACCATCTTCTAGATTATGTTTGATAGAGTCCTATTGATGGACTATATCTGTCCATTTTCTTCCTCCTGATAGCGGGACGAGTGATTGGACTCAATATTATACTCTTGGTATAGATATTTCAACTATGTGGAATAGAAATTGGTGTTGTTGTCTGTCAATATTGAGCAAGGGACTTCAAACCTAGTGATGATATGGGACTTCACAAAGTTGATAATATTATTCATCTAAACTTCCTTGAGGGGTATTGCCTTATCCAATTTGGAAAATAAGTAAGTATAAGTAAGGATTTACTTGAATTTCTTGGATATGGTTGGAGGATATGGCCCCAAAATATCCATCCCCCAAATGGAAAATGTCTAGGAATATTTAGTTGTATGTAAAAATTTCAAGGGTTTATGGATGAAGTTTTCATGAATTTGTAATGCATGAAATTTCTTTGTTAATTACACATAGTCATATATCATATTTTTTCAATCGTATCCCAATATTCTAATTTGGTGGGAGAGCCTAGTTCTAGATTGATGGGCACTATAGGAGACTACATGTACTTCTTCCATGATGGAGAAAATTTCTCCTTCTACTATGAACTTGAGGAGAATTACATCAAATCCACATTTTAGAAGACTTTTTTCTCATTTGGACCATCCTATAGAGTAAATTTTACTACTCAGCATTGATTCCATTCCATGTCGTCACGATTTGTTTGTAGAATACTATTTTGGAGATAACCAAGTATGGGCTCCATCCATCCCAGGGTGTTTATTGGTTCATCAAACCCTAGGGCAGTGCTGAACTAATTGATTTCATCCATATCATATATGACTATTGATGAGAACATTATTGTATGTGTGATACAAAATATTTATTCCTCATGATTAAGGTTTTCCAGGATGGTGGCTACATTATCTAGTGTGTCTGCGTGAGCATTCTATGATTGGGGAACATGATGCAATGTGGGATCAAAATGGAACTCTGTCATTAATCACTTAACATATCTAGTGAGGGGGGATAGTGCTTCCTTTTTAATGGAATATGTTTCCATTGGTATACTTTATCACCAATTCTAAATCCCCATTGAAATTCAGGTATGCTATGTACAATTGTAAGGCTAGTTCCAACCTAGTGATGAGGGTTTGGTATTCTGCCTCATTATTGGTGCAGCCTTTATATAGTGAGAAAGTGTAGGGAAGAACTACTTTGTTTGGAGAGACAAATAAAATCCTTAGACCAACCCAGTTGAGCTTCAGGTTTTATATTTTTTTCTGGAAGGACTCTGAGAGGTTTTGTCAAAACACATTGGGCACATGCACTGTAGAAGTACTGTAACGATACTGTAGCAGTGGTGGGTACTATAGATCAGCGGGTACAGTAGCGGCGGCAGGGCACTGTAGCAGCGTCGGTACTGTGTGGTACTGTAGTATGTGGGTTACTATTCATAAAATGGCAATTGGGCCAAAAAATTGGGCCTACAGGCTATGTATTTGGCTACAAGCCCACTGGGCTTTCGGGCCATGTAATGGGACTCCCTCTACCCAGTTAAAAAGAGGTCTTTGATTTGCTTTAATAATAAAATGAGGCTTCAGCCCCAACCTTTAAAAAAATGGTCATAGAAGACCTCTTCATATGGGAGCTCGCTGTCTTCTGGTGTATTTTTTGGGTCATGGTGTGTTGCGACGAAATAGGCTAGGGTTTTTCCTTTCACTAACTTCAATGATATGAACTAGATGTCATATTATTTCAGAATGACTACCCATTGATCCAATAACCCAGTCAATATAGGGAAGACAAGAATGTACTTGATCAGATCAGTATGAGTGACCAAGTGGAAATCATGATGATGTAAGTTGTACCTTAGCTTTTTCACTGTAAAGATAAGTTCAAGGTAGTTCTTCTTGGCATTAGAAAATCATGTCTCTATACCTAACATCATCCCGCTAAGGTAATAGAGAATATTCTCACTCCATGCATCATTTTTCTATGTAAGTAGGGAACTCAATGAGCATTCCATGGCATCCACATGTAATATGAGTGGCCTCCCTTCCATTAGAGACATCAAAACCGATGGTTGCAGTAGTTTCTGCTTGATAATTTCAAAGGATTTTTTAAATTCATCATCCCATTGGTAAGAAATTCCCTTCTTCACTATCTTGGTGAGGGTAGGATCTTTTCTAAATAAATTGGCTATGAAACGTTTAATTTAGTTGAGATACCCTTGGATTCCCCTTAGTTCTTTGAGATTTCTTGGAGGCAACATTTCTATGATATCACTAGTATTTTCTTGGTCGACCTTAATGTTGCGGTGGTGTACCAAAAAGCCAGGGAACTTTCCAGATGTTACCCCAAAATAACACTTTAGAAGATTCATCTTTAGAATATGTTGTCATAGCACATAAATGTTGTTTTATAGATCAATTAACTAATCACATCGATTTCGGGATTTAACAACCAGTTCATCAACATAAATCTTGGATATCCTTCCCAAAAACTTCTCAAATATATGATGCATAACGCATTGATATGTGGATACAACATTCTTTAATTCTAAGGGAATTACCTGAGAATAGAGTATCACATGAGGTGCTCTAAAGGTGGTTGCTTCTTCATCTTTGGGGGCCATCTTGATCTGATTGTACCCCGAGTACCCATCTATGAAGGAAATGGATTGGAAGCCAGTAGTTGCATCAATCAAGATTTCAGTGATCTGTAGTCGGAAATCAGCCTTCGAGAAATGATGATTATGGACTCTGAAATCAATTTAAAACCTATTCTTCTTTTTCTTTTTCTTGAAGGGGATGACGTTGGAAATCCATCTTGGGTATTTCACTTATTGGAAAAATTTCACTTTGATCAACTTGTCAACTTCCACCTCTACATTGGTGGTATGAGAAGGTTTTATCCTCTTGGCTTCCTATTTGAAGCCTTGATGCTCATCAAGCAGTCTGAAATGGTTCATAGAAAAATCTGGATTCAATCCACGCATTTTTATATAGTTACAAGTGAACACACATAAATGTTTCATTAGAAATGTGATGTACATATATTTATCTTCAATGGGTATGGAATCACTAATCAGAGTAGGTCATGAGTCTTCTTTCATTTCCAAATTTACATTTCTAAGATCATCTATAGTGGTGCACACACCTTCCTCAAATTTTATAGGGGTGTTCCTAATTTCATCCTCATATTATTCCATTTCTGAGTCTATAGAGACATTTTTAGGTGAATGTGGAGATCTGGGGAATTCTCCATCACTATCTGGGTGAGGGAGGCTATTATAAGGGACATCATCATCCTTTTCTATCTGATTCATTGCATAGAGATGTTAGATTTTATTTTGTTTACATTATTATTGAATATTGGATGGGCTTGGATCTTTGGGATTGGATGTGATACATTAACCATGTTTATGGGTAGAATATAATCACCATCAATCATACTCTAGGGGTTCATAGGGGAGGTTTCCAATCAATTGGGAGCTATAAAATTTATATCATCATGTACCATTTGGTTTCTTACCTCCCTTTTATAGAAATATGCTTCAGCATATGTGGATCTACAAGTTTCAAATGGGGAGTTGTCACCATGTAGTATATAGACCTTTCCATTAATGGGGTACTTCATACATTGATGGAATGTTGATGGTACCTCCAAGTGGTTATGGAGCCAGAGCCTTTCGATTAGGAAATTATATGTGGTGTCTTACTGGATAACCATGAACTCATCATTAGATGTGAGTTCCCCAAATTGAGATTTGAGTTTTATCTTCTCAAGAGGTCTTTGCTAAAGTTTATCATACCACTGAATGGTCAAATTTGTGGGGGATAAATCTCCTTCATTATATCTCAAAAGTCAGAGAGTTTGAACTGAGATGAGATTAATCCTAGATCCATTATCAACTAGAACCCTTTGTACATTGAAATTGTTTAGTCTTCTTGAAATGTATAAGGGCTCTATTTTTTCCTTAGATGGCCTCTTCCTAATCTTGATGAGTGAATTAGATGGGACATGCCAATATGAGGACATGGTATACACTCGATAGACCTCTAATGGAGTGACTTTTATCTCAAATTACCTTATGATATGGAGGGATTCAAAAAGTTACTCCTTGATTTATTTTGAAAGGCAGAGTGCATCGAGCATTGAGAGCTTGGATGCGATTGCTACTATCTGTTTCAGAAGATCGTACTTTTCTTCCATTGGTTAGTGTTTCCTGAAATGGGATGCTCCTAGTCATGGGGTTCAGTAGCTAGAGTATCTAAGGTATATGGACCTGGTATTTTCACATAATTTTAGGGAGTATCTACTTCCAGTGGTGCAGGTCACATCATCCTTCCCTGTTGTCTAGGTTAATTGGATTGAAATCCCTCCAAGAAGTCATGCAAGAAAATCGGATGTGGGTGACTACTAGAAGGCTATAAGGAACCTCATTTCCCCTTTTGATCCTGCTTTAGTACTTTTCCATAAGTCTCAGCTATATATATTTCCTATATGGGGATATGAAGGGAATATTGATTTTGACCACATTCATGTTCTTCTATGTATCCTCAGTTTCAGCGCATGAGGCCTCTTGTTCCATGATTATGCACAGGAAGACCATATTCATGAGTATATTAATCATAAAAAATGTGTCTTCTAATTGTATCAAATTGAAAAATCCAAATATGATTTCTTAATCTATTGAGGATTCCATTTGGTGGGGTGGTTCCCATCCTATAAATATTGGAGGGAATAAATCTGCAAGAGTTGTGGATTTTTTTGAATTAGAATATGACTCTCCCTATACTATCTATTCCTGCTTCTAGTGGTCACACCCACCTTTGGGAGGCACATATGATGTATCTTTCTTGGTTGGTGGATCTATTGAGAGTCTCTGTAGTTGTGCCTTTATATCGGTGTGAGATCAATCAACTGTTTTTTGAGTCATCCGGTTTTCAAACATTTTTGCACACCTGGCGGATTTTTTTGCCAATAGACCTCTTCTTCTAACTGGATGAAGGTTATTCAAGCCACTTTCTCTAGGGAGTTATCCAGTGTCACCTATCTAGAGTATACCATGCCTTGAAGGATGTCCTTTAAGATGAAGAATTATTAGATATTATGACCCAGCCTTCTATGGTAAGGGAAGTAGTCAGGATGGTCAGTGAGGTTGACTTCCCCAAGATTTCTAGTTGTGGAAGTTGGATTAGGTTATTATGAATGGATTATAAGAAATAATTGGGGACTTGTTAATTTTAGAAGTATAATTTTTTCATTTGTTCCCCAAATCTAAGGTGACGCTGATTTCTATGTACTTATGGATAAGGGTGATTTCGTGGTTTCCACCGCTCAATAGGAGGTTTTGGGTGGTTCAAGACATGTCTAGGTGCTTGGATGGGTACCACTATAGGCTTGAGAGTGAAAGATACAGATTCTACTCTTCCTGGTTTTTTCCCCTGTGTTGTGGGCATGAGTTGAGACTTAGATCGGGTTCACTGAATATAATCTTCAAGACGTTGTGCCATTTCAGTGAACTCTTGGAACCAACTTTTATATTTCATGGGGATTAGGGGAATCTTTAACTCATCCCTAAAAGTTTCATCATAATGTTCCAGTAGTTTCTCTTGCAATAGGGGGATTCTATGTGAATAGGTTAAACCTTTCCACCTTGTTATGAAATCAGACACCCTATCATTCTCACATTGTTTACAGTTCATCAGATCGACGATCGTTATTTTTCTCGGTGTTGAATTGAACTGATAAAGGAACTGATGAAGAAGGTATTAAAATCCTATAACAAATCCTTATAGAATACTGTTTTACCATATAAAGGCTACATCATCATAGTCTTCATGAAACACCTTAGCTTTGTTACCTCCTGTTGATATTAAGGTTCCATCATCAGCCCACATTAGGATACGAAGTGTGTGAGATGTTGTTCAGGGTCACCTACACCCTCAAAGGTATATAAGGTAGGGTTACCAAATTTGGGTGGAGGTAGAGTATCATCCACCCATTATGGATATGGAATCCTTTTAGGATGAACATGTACACGTCTCCCTTCCATGGATTCCATTAAAATATCCAGTGACTCGATGACATTAAGAAACTATGGGGGGAATTGTAGTTCAAGTCACCTCCTGTTTATAGGGAGCAGGAGGGGGTCTATGAGGTAGTCCCACTTTTATCTCTCATTGATTCTCAATTCATCCTATGAATGAATGATTATCCTGATGAGGGAGAGTTTTTCGCTGCAACTGAAGGAAGTCATTATCATTTTTTACTTCCTCATTTATGTGTACTGGATGCCTAGATCTAGATCCATTTTGATGCTCAGATACCATCCTTGTTGGTGGATCAGAAATTGGAGGGAGAATATTCATCTCTTTCTAGAGATGATACATGGTGGGAATATTTCCCTGAGTAGCTCCTCGTTCAGTTGCTGAAGAGATCGTATTTCACTATCATATTGTGAAAATTGTTCCTTTTGGGAAGGAACTTTACTTATTCTGGGTGGTGGTTAGGATTTAACTGTACCTTTCCATTTTTCTTTGACATTATTCCACTGAGGTGGTGCCAACTTATTATTCAGTGGTTCCAAATTCTGAAGCCTTCTTTGGTTTTGGGTGCACACAACCTCATTTGGTGCATACAAATCACCCTCTTCTTGGGATATATTTTCCATGTTGCAGCCCTCTGTGTTAGTTTCTTTATTGATGAATATTATGTTGAAAGTGATAAAATTCACAGAGGCATGCTGGGTAATGGTGGTTGTTCCATTAATTTCAATGCAACAAGAAAATTCTACACTACCTTCTTCAGGGCCGTTATTTAAACCCTTGGCCATGTTGGGCCATTTTGGCTTGTGACCATGGTGGGGTATGATTGAATTTTCCTCATGATCCTCCCATATTGACCTTTGAATAGTAAATTTCAGGGATTTTCTTATTGTGGTTGTCGTACGGGCCCCAACCCATAGAGGTTTGTCTTGTGGTGGGAGGAACAGGTGGGATGCCGACCATTGATTTTTCCCTCCCAACCTAGAGAAGATTGTTTCTTTTTGTAGAAATAATGATGATGAAAATACCCCCATCTCGATGGGGTGGGGTCATTTGGGGTCACCATTGGTACTGATTGGTTCTATTGTTGAGGACCCAATGACTCAAGTCAGGGACTTGATGATTCCCAGGATGAACATGAAGATATAAATTCCCCCATCCTAGTAGGGTGAGGTGATCTGGAACCACCATTGATTCTTCTAGGACCATATCAGGGGATGATGAACCTAGATATGGTGATTTAGATATAAATGCACCCAGCCCAGCGAGATTGGGTTTTCCTGAATTTTCTAAGGGTATGTCCTAAATCCTCTCGAGAATTGATGATCCGAGGGGAGTAGGTGGTAGGTAGGTATTCTCTTAGCCCAAGGGACTGAGTCTGCTTCTGGATGGATATTATGGAAGCTACTATTATTTCCTATTTGATGTGCCACACCTATGCTCACATGGGAGCAGGGTGCGATGGTATCCCATGATGATATTATTTTTCATAGGAAGTTATCCTAATGATAGAAAGTTCATTCTTCGTGTTTGAAATTTGTTCTCGTTTCTTTAAGGGGGGAAATTTTATGTCTTGTTGGCTATCCTCTTCCTCCACTTGTGATTTTTGGGCATCATTGAAGCGGGGTCATTACATTCTAGTGACCAAATGAGCAAAGCTTTAGCCAGTCCCCTGATTTCACTAGAGGCTATAACATTACAGGACAATAAATTGGAGGGGTTCTATAACAACCCAAGCTTGACTTACATGGACATTAAATTAATTTTGAGGAATACTTAATAAATGAAAAAAACAGATGCCCAAAGACCATATTAGTTTAGTTTATTTTGAAACTTGGAACATAATCTTCTAACTTGGTGAAAGATTTTCAACATCTCCCATAAAGATCTTCCCCTTTCGTTTTCCTACCCAAAACCTTTGTTTATATCCTGGGGAAAAGAAAACATAAAAAGGGTGAGATAAAATGCTCAGAAAGGGTATAATTTGAGAACAAAAAATAAACCATAAACATAAGAATGTAAAAACATGAACATAAAGTTTAAATATCAAAGTCATGAGTCATGAAATAAATCTTGGCAGTTCATAAGGCATAGATCATAAAGGAATGATAACTATAATAAAATATCAATGGCATAAAACATGAAATTGTGTAAAACAAATAATATCATAATATGATTTCCATAGTATCCAAGGAATTACTTCCAAGACCATCATAGTGGACAAAGTACTTTACTAGACCGGGTTTACTTGTCGTTCCAACCATGTATTACTAAACCAGGTTTACTTTCCATTCAAGTCATGTATTACTAAGACAAATTTACTTGTCGTTCCAACCCTATATTATTGAACCAAATTTACTTTTCGTTTCATCCATGGTTATATCATGAGATATAAATATTTACCTAATGCATTGGATGAAGATATAGGTCCCACCCATCTCATAATGAAATCATTATTAGATGTACCACAAAAACATAAATCATTCCTCATAGCATAACCCAAGAACTAAAATGGGTTTATTAAACATAATTATATCTTAACATAATCCATATAAAATATCATTCCATTATTAACACAATAAAATCATAATATTAATAGGGATATAAACATAACCCTATTTAAAGAGCGTCATCTTATATGGAAAATAATTTTTATAAAACACTTGAACTTAATTCCTAAGTAAAATATCATTTCTTCTTCAAAAAAATCCATGAAATTTTAAAAGAAAACAAATTAGTTGAAAATAAACTTGAAATAATGTATAGGAAGCTTCATGTAAATAAGGCATCATGAAACCGTAAAAATCCATTCATGCCATATAAGTTAAAAAAACATTCTCCTCGTACTTTTTCTAGATAAGTCAAAAAGTACCTCCTATGGTAAACCAAAGAAATATTCCTTCCTTCGCATGTAGAAAACGTCAAAAATAGGTAAAATGACTTTAAAAATACATAGAATAATAGTATACATTTTATGAAAATATTTTTAGAAAACATGGACGCATATGATAAATATATCCCTAGTAAATACTTACATATAAACAATCACGAATAAAAATGAGATTGAAAAAATATTTGTTACCTTAGGTATGATGTGATTCTTATGTGTCTGAACCTCCTGTATAATGATTTAGATAATTTTATTAACTCATTCTGGAATCATGGTCATTAAATATGGTTATATTCTTTTTCGTTTATTTGTAACAATTCATTGTTACTCGTTATTTGGGTTTTAACTACTTTATGATCGTATGCATGTTTTGTCGAATAACTTCTGGTTCTCCTTCTTAGGTCATATTTATATCATTATAAAATGATATTAACATAATAAATAACATATTTATTCATTATTTATATTTATATAATCATTTTTGAGTGGTTATCATGTATAACGAATCACATCGCATCGTGGAGATGGTAGGCCATACGTACGCACAAGCGATGATATCATTCCCATAATTGTTGAATGGTATTTATTTGAATGGTGAACTCTATTTTAGAATCAATATAATTTTATATTAATCATATATAGTTATTACATCCATTTTTATACCCGTCCAAGTAAGGTGGTGGTGAAAAACAGATTACCCCACGACATGGAAACGGTAAGTCGTACGTACGCACGCATGGTGATTTCATCTTTCTTAGGATGGATAGAAAGTTGAATATAGCTCTTTAATAATTATAATAACATATCAGTATATAATTTCAACTGGAGTTATTATTATATAATGAAACAACTCATGAAGTATAAGTATAAGTAGAAAGAAATATGAAAGAATCGATAGAGGAGATTACCTCTTCTTTGATGTGCTCTCTTTAGATGTCCTTTTAATGGAACTAGAGTTGGTATTTTGAGAATAGAAGAACCTCTAGAATGTAACTAGGAAAGTTTAGAAGATAAATGGGTAGGGGATGGATGATCTTTAAGGATTAATAAGTTGTGGTGAAATGGGGTAGGAGGTTCCCTTTTATAATTGAGGTAAGGGGCACTTTTGGAATCCTCAAGAATATTAATTTATAATAAAATAAAATACCACATAAAAACCTAAAAAATGTCCCAATTTAGAATATGAGATGATATAAAGTTGTAATATAATCAACCAATAAATTTTATACAAGTTTATATGTCCATTCAAACCTTATCGTTTCAATGTAACACTTAGTTATTCTATTTCATTTTAACTAGGGTAACAAATATTCCAATATGAAAAGGGTAAAATATTTACTTATTTGATGTCAATTAGATCTTAAATAAATAATTTATAATATTTTAGATCATATAATAATTATTATATACTTTTTTAAAAAAAATTGTGATTTTTAAATAATTTAATAAATCATTATTTTGAAAAACTATTAGTTGTGTCAATTTTGACACTATTGAATTAATGTATTTTTAAAAATATTAAGATAAGATTTTATCATTGAAAAAAATATTTTATAATATCCATAATGGGTCAAGAGAATATATAAAATTAATTTTACAAATTAATTATCCCATATTATTTTTATTTAAATATTATTAATAATATTTATTTGGTATTTCCTTTAATAAATTAATTACTACATTGATATTGTGTAATTATTTAATATACTTATTTGATGAATAAAAATTATAAATAAAATACTATTATGGAAGATAAATTTTATATATTTCAGTATAATATATTTAGTTGAATTTATCTACTTGAAAATACAACATTAAAAAATTTATACTTATTAAAGTATGAATGTGACAATTTTAACATTACTTTAAATAAAGTAATGTAATTGTCTCAATCTATTACATATGGCTCCAAATGGTCCAAAAAATGACCATTGGATTCTTACATTTGATATATACTCGACCAATAAAATTTGGTAAAGTGGTTTGGTCCTCTAATGGTTATTATTCTTTTAATAAAAATTAGTTTATTGATTTTTCATCCATTAAATAATTTATGCATCATCCATATATAAAACTTTATGGTAATTACATCTTTCTTAAAAATTTAAAATAAATTACCATGATAAATATAAAAATTTTAGATTTCAAATAATTATATATAGTTGAATTTAGATTCTTCATAACATTATTTTTAAAATGATATATTATCTAAAACATGAATGTGACATCTTTAAATTTTCATTAAATAAAATATTATAAATACCATAATATCTCCCAAATGGCCCAAAAATGTATAAAATAAATTTATATCCAGTAAATATGTTTATTAAGTTAAAAATTACAATTTATATTTTTTTATACAACCCATTTGTCTATATGTGGATACATAATAGATTTTAAAGACAAAGAAAATTACACTTTGCGCCTTTCTTTGATTTAAATATTATTTAAGTCATTTTCATGGACAACTGTCCTTTAAATGACATAATTTTGATACTTAAGTGTTAATGGTTGAATTAAATTCATCAAATAAAATTGTTTCATTTGTATTGGTCATTTTACAGTCATTATAATATTATTTTTAACCTAAATTGCCTAATTTACCCTTTAGTGTGGTAATAAAATTTGCCATGGTTACTATTCACATTGTTCAAATCTAAAAGGGAACTAATTATCAAAGTTGGACCACATCAATCCAATGTTTATATTCTTTTTTCAAAATTAAATACACATAAGTTACAGAATTAAATTTAAAATAAAACTGTTAAAATGTCACGAAAAACAGTATTTGTAAAAATGCCCCTTTTTAAATGGAAAATGTTTTTATAATTAATTCATGTATAAATCATTTTCAAAAACAATAATTGAAGAAAAATAAACTAATTAAAATTTAAAACTATTCCAAAACATAATTTTACAATTTAATGGCTTTAAAATAAAAAAAATCAACATTTTCACTGTCCATCAAAAAAATGAATCTTATCAGAAAAATACTAAAAATTCAACCAAAGTAAATTTTTATATTCTGAACTAAAATAAGAAGTTTATTTTTTCAAATTGAATATAAAAAGGTGTCAAAACGAGATTTGAAATGGGTGCACAATCAAAAGACGACAAAACTGCATTTTTTGAATAATACTTTTCTTATCCGTAAAATTGAATGTATTGTTATATCATGTCTAGAAAATAAATAAGATTAATTTTAATGTTATATAAAATTTAATATGTGGTTAATACTATTCATAAATACTAGTTTATATCCCATTAAATAATAATATTTTTATAACATATCATTATTTAGTGAAACTCGGTATTGCGTACAACGTAAGCTATCGAGGAAGGTCGCTCTTACGTGTAATACAAACCAAGTTGGTGTTAAGTTTAGTGCAAGATTATTTTGGAGTTGCGTATAACATATTTCAAACATAGATATTTTATACATTGAAAAAAATATATACTTAGTGTTGCGTGAAATGAATTCTACCAAAAGAACTTGAAATTGTGGGTAACACAAGCCAAGAATAGTGTTGTGTATACTGCAAGCAAATATAATGTTGTGTATAGTGCAATATAATCTTGGTGTAGTGTAAAACACAAGAGATCAAAGAAATTAAAAATAATATATCTCATTAAATCTCGTGGTGTTACTTTCTACCCCCATAAAATGAATTTCTACCTCGAAATTCATCAGGGTTATAAATGGTTTACTACTTGAAAGTTTCTTTCATGGAAACCCACATCATAAAAATGGATACTAAAACTAAATTTTAAAACTGAATTTTAGAAATATAATGTTTAACCAAAGTAACTCAACACTGGTTTTCCACATAAGAGAACACATGTGGGAAGTGAAAACATGGATATGGAAGAGAAATCTAACCATCAAGTTCTAATGGATAGTGATAGAGAATAAGGTTTGGAGAAAGTTAAGTACCAAAAAGCCATAAATCTGTGATGATTTAAGGGGCCATCTCATTCATTGGATAAGAAGGTACTAAGATAATTTTTTTGTTTCAATATCCTTTTCCTAAACTTGGTGAATTTTTTCATGAGGAGAAATATTTACTTTATTTCAGTACAATATCATTGCTGGTCATTCCTTGAAAAATTTCTATTTCATCACTTATTTAAATAAATGAAGTTGAATTTTTCATTCTTGAAGTGTTAGTAGATCATGAAATAGAATGATAGGTCATTCCATCTATCTCAACAAAAAGGTTAGAGCAGGTTGTCAAATATGCATAAGTCCACCTACAGTGAGATAAAACATTAATCTAACAAACTTAAACCAGAATATAACTTAGACTATCCATAAATGGATAACATTAAAATACTTGTAAAAACTAAAAATATAAAACTTTATAAAGAGGTGAACTAAATCGACTTAACATTTGTCTCTTATATCTCATTTGGCAGTTCTTGGTTGTCACATTCCAAACATGTGAATACCTTAATTATGTATTCTCTTGAAACATGATAATAACATGAATTTACATAGAACCTTAGTGAAAATATGCATTCTGTCAAAATTAACTCTTTCCACACACCAAAAATAACAAAAAATTTATATACTAAAACTATGATATCACTTTTTTCTTTTTATTAGTCATGAGCTCATTAAAACTATTAAACATCTCATTATCTCCTTATCCCTTCACTATGCGCATATCATGTGCTTTCTAAAAATATTTCAATCAGTTTTCATGGTTTACGGTACCATATACTTATGGAAAACCACAATGGTCCAATACATATATATTCCAATATTCCATAATACTATAAAAGAGATTCAACATTACTATTTTCAAATCCCATTACATAAACACTAAATCATTCCACCACTTTGTTGTCATACTCAACATCACCAATAGTGATCGCATGTGACTTCCCTTTGTCTTTTTCCTTGATAGGTTGTTGACATCGATCATCATTAACCCTTGTATTAGGTAATTGGTTAGCATAATTCCCCATTTCCTTGCACGTGTAGAATTTAAGTGTTGGTGGTGCGTTCTCTATAGTCTTTTCTATATTCACATCATTAGAAACCTTTTTCCCATTACTTCGACACTCAAATTCTCAATGACCTTATTTTCCACACATAAAAAATTTTATAGTCCCTTTAATACAATCTCTACTATTCTTCTTTCACAGTTTGAGCAAAAGGAAACATTCATATTCTTTTGAACACTTTTTGGAGATATTCCCTTGAACTCCATCTTTTGTTTCTTGTCAAAACCATGAGATTGATATGTAACACCAACTTCCATTTCTACCTTGATAGTAGAACACACAATCTCTTCATATCTACTAAAGTCTCATATAGAGAATTCCCTTAGATGACTTGGTTTTAAGCCACTGAAGAATCGATCAACTTTACTTTTAGTTTGGATGATAAAACCAGAAGCATACCTTGAAAGTCTTGTAAGATTTCCCTCATATGTACCAACAGATTCATCATCCTTTTGCATAAGCTCAAGGAACTCATTTTCCATATTTGTTTTAAGAATATGAGGGAAGTAATTATTGAAAAACAAGTTCTTTAACTCATCCCATTCCATGGATTCAATTTCATCTTGCTACCTTATATTCTTAATTAGATTCCACCATTGGTCTGGTTCACCTTCTAAACGATAAACAACCAAAATAAATTTTTCATGTTCCAAACAGTTAAGGACTGAAAATATATCTTTAATGGTACTGATCCATTTTTTAGTAACAAGGGGATCTGAAGACCCATTGAAAGAATGTGGATTTTTCCTCATGAAGGACTCAATAGAATTTTGTTCCCTTCTCTACTCATTTTGAAGTCTATAATGATTTATAGCTCATGTAAGTATAATAATAAGATTTTTCATTCCATATCGTATAACATTTTGTTTTACAGGAGTAAAATCAATTCATTTCCTAGTGTACTGATCATTAACACGGTTTCTTTGTGTTCCATGCATTGTCTAAAACCCAAAAATAATAGTGTGAGAGACCAAAATCATACAAGGAAAACAACATATTCAAGAGGTAGTACTTTTAATCTCTAATATCTTAGGTTTAATCCTAGGTTATTCATGATCATTAACATAATTCTAGGAATGTAACATATAGTTATACTTAACGTTAGGTACATCCCTAGACATACCTTAGAAATATCTCTAGGGATCTCACTAAAGTTTTCACATCCTATTTTCCAAAGATTGACTAAACCTTCACTCTGATACCAACTCTAATGACCCAAACTTAACATATATGTACATTACATTACTTTTTTATAATACTTAATACATGAAAAAAAATAGACTCCCAAAGACCATATTAGTTTAGTGTCTTTAAAACATAGAACATAATCTTATAACTTGGTGAAAGATCTTCAACATCTCCCATAAAGACCTTCCCCTTTCATTTTCCTACCTAAAGCCTTTATTATATCCTGGGGAAAATAAAAAATAAAAAGTGTGATCTAAAATTCTCAATAAGGGTAAACATTTAGAACATAAAACAAACCATAAAAAAAATAATGTAAAAATATGAACACAAAGTTTGAATATCAAAATCATGAGTCATGAAATAAATCTTGGTAGTTCGTAAGGCATAGATCATAAAGGAACATTAACCATGATAAAATTGCATTGAAAAAATATGGAATTGTGGAAAAAAAATATCATAATATTATTTCTATAGTAGACAAGGAATTACTTCCCAGACTATCATAGTGGACAAAGTCCTTTACTGAACCGGGTTTACTAAACATTCCCACCATGTATTACCGAACCGGGTTTACTAGTCATTCCAACCATGTATTACTGAAATGGATTTACTTTCCGTCCCAGCCCTATATTACTGAACCATATTTACTTTCCATTATATACATTTTTATATCATAATATATAAATCATTACCCAATGCATTGGAGGGAGGTATAGGTCCCACCAATCTTATAATGAAATCATTCTTACATGTGCCACAAAAACATAAATCACTCATCATATCATAATATAAGAAATAAAATGGGTTTCTTAAACCTAATTCTATCATAACATAATCCATATAAAATATAATTCCATCATTATCACAATAAAATCACAGTATTAATAGGGATAGAAACATAACCCTATTTAAAGAGATTTATATTATATGTAAAATAATTTTGATAAAACAGTTGAACTTAATTTCTGGGGAAAATATTATTTCTTCTTAAAAAACTCCATTAAATTTTAAAAGAAAAGAATTTAGTTGAAAATAAACTTGAAATATTTTAGAGGAATCTTCATGGAAATAAGCCATCCTGAAACCGTAAAAATCCATTCATGTCATATAAGTTAAAAAACATTCTCCTCATACTTTTGCTAGAAAAGTCAAAAAGTACCTCGTATAGTAAAAAAATATTCCTTCCATCCCATGTAGTAAAAGTAAAAAATGGGTAAAAATGACTTCAAACATACATATAAGAATATTAAACATTTTATGAAAATATTTTTAGAAAACATGGACATGGATGGTAAATATATCCCCAGTAAATACTTACTTATAAACAATCTCAGATAAAAATGAGATTGTAAAATTATCCCTTGCCTTAGGTCCGATGTGATTCCTATGTTTCCAAACCTACTATATAATCATTTAGATAATTTTATTATCTTATTCCATAATTTTGGTCATCATATATGGTCATATTCTCCTTCGTTTTCTTATAACAATTCATTGTTACTCATTATTTGGGTTTTAACTGCTTTATGATCGTATGCATATTTTGTCGAATAAGTTTTGGTTCTCCTTCTTAACTCATATTTATATAATTGAAAAATTATATTAACATAATAGATAACATATTTATTCATTCAGTACATTTATATAATCATTATTAAGTTGTTATCATGTTGAACGAATCACATCACATCGTAGAGATGGTAGGTCGTACGTACACATGAGCGATGATATCATTCCCATAATTGTTTAATGGTATTGATTTAAATGGAGTAATATATTTCAGAATAAATTTCATTTAATAATAATTGTATATATTTATTACATCCATTTTTATACCCATCCAAGTAAGATGGTGGTGAAAAATAGATTACACCACGACGTGGAGATGGTAAGTCGTACATACGCACGCGTGGTGATTTCATATTTCTTAGGATGGATAGAAAGTTGAATATGGTTGTTTCATAATTATAATAACATATAATTATATAATTTATAATGGATTTATTATTATATAATTAAAAAACTCATGAAGAAAAAGTTGAAGTAGAAAGAAATATGAAAGAATTGTTAGAGGAGATTACCTCTTCTTTGACGTGCTCTCTTTAGATCTCCTCTTAATGGAACTAGAGTTGGCCTTTTGAGAATACCAGCACTTATAGGATGTAAATATAGAAGTTTATAAGAGAAATGGTCAGGGGATGGATTCACTTTAATGATTAATGAGTTGTGGAGAAATGGGGGAGTAGGTTCCCTTCTATAATTGAGGTGAGGGGAACTTTTGGAAACCTCAAAAATATTAATTTATATCAAAATAAAACCCAAATCAAAAACCTCAAAAATACCCTAATTTCTAAGATAAGATGATATAGTGTTTTAATATCATAAAATAATAAATTTTGGACAAGTTTCTATGTCCATTCAAACCTTATCATTTCAATTTAATACTTAGTTATTTTATTTCATTTTAATTAGGGTAACAAATATTTCAATATTAAAAGGGTAAAATATTTACTTATTTGATATCAATTAGATAATAAATAAATAATTTAGAACATTTTTTACCATATAATAATTATTACATTTTTTTTAAAAAAATATTATTTTTAAATAATTTAATAAATCATTATTTTTTTTAAAAATGTCAATTTTGTGAATTTTGACACTATTCATTTCATGGATTTTAAAAAATATCAAGATAAGATGTTATCCTTGAAAAATATATTTTATAATATCCCTAAGGGGTCAATAGAATCTATAAAATTCATTGGAAAAATTAATTATCCCAATGTATATTTATTTTAATATTATTAATATCATTTATTTGATATTTCTCTTAATAAAATAATTACTACATCAATATTGTGTAATTATTTAATATACATATTTTCTGAATAAAAATTAAAAATAAAATATTATTATGAAGATAAATTTACTATTTTTCATAATAATGTATGTATTCAAATATATCTATTTGAAAATCCAACATTAAAAATTTTATACTTATTAAAGTAAGAATGTGATAATTTTAACATTACTTTAAATAAAATAATATAATTGTCTTAATCTATTCCATATGAATCCAAATGGTCCATAACTCGACCATTGGATGATTAGGGTCGATTTATACTCTACAAATAAAATTTGGTAATGTTTTTGGCTCTTTAATGGTTATTATCATTTTAATAACAATTAGTTTATTGATTTTTCATCCATTAAATAATTTCTATATCATCCATATATAAAACTTTATGGTAATTATTTATTTCATAAAAATTTAAAATAAATTACCATGATAAAGATAAACATTTTATCTTTAAAATATGTACTTATAGTAGAATTTATCTTCTATATAACCTTATTTTAAAAATAATATATTATCTAAAACATGAATGTGACATCTTTAAATTTTCATTAAATAAAATATTATAAATACGATAATATCTCCCAAATGGCCCCAAAATGTGAAAAATAAATTTATATCCGGGAAATATGTTTATTAAGTTAAAATTTGAAATTTATATTTGTTGAGACCACACATTTGTCCATATGTGGATACATAATAGATATTAAAGATAAAGAAAATGACACTTTGTGTCTTCCTTTGATTTAAATATTATTTAACAAATTTTTATGGACAAGTTTCCATTAAATTACATAATTTAGATCCTTAAGTTATAAGGGTTGAATTAAATTAAGAAAATAAAATTTTTTCATTTGTTTGTTTCATTTAATAGTCATTTTAATTTTATTTCTAACCTAAATTACTGAATTTACCTTTTACGGTGGTAATAAAATTTACCATGGTTACTATTCATATTGTTCAAATATAAAAGGGACCTACATAAAAAATTTTGATATCCTGAATCCAAATTTGAAATCCATTTTTCAAAATTCAATACACAGAAGTTACAGAATTAAATTTAAAATAAATCTGTTAAAATGTCACAAAAAATAGTTTTTTGAAAAATGCCACTTTTAAAACGGAAAATGTTTTTATAATGAATTCATGTATAAATATTTTTTAAAAACTATAATTGGATAAAAATTAACTAATTAAAATTTAAAACTAATCCAAAATGTAATTTTACTATTTAATGGCTTTAAAATAATAAGAAAAATTATTTTTACTTTTCATAAAAAAAATGAAACTTATTAGAAAAATACCAAAAATTCAACAAAAGTAAATTTTTATATTCTGAAATAAAACAAGAAGTTTATTTCGTTAAATTGAATGTAAAAAAGTGTCAAAACTATATTTAAAATGGGTGTGCCATCAAAAGGTGGAAAAACTTCATTTTTTGAACAATACTTCTTTTATCTGAAAAAATGAATTTGTTATCATATAATGTCTATAAAATACATAAGATTAATGTTAATGTTATATAAAATTAAAAATAAGGTTAATACTATTCATAATGACTAGTTTATATCCCATTAAATAATAATATTTTAATAATATATCATTGTCTAGTGAAACTCGGTATTGCGTACAACGCAAACTATCGAGAAAGGTCTCTCTTGATTGTAATGCAAGCCAAGTCAGTGTTATTGTAACACCCGAGACTTTTATGTTATATAAATCATCAAAGGAATCTTTTTCTACACAACACTTGCTTGGCTTGCTTTACACGAAATCGTGACCTTCCTCGATAGCTTGCGTCATACGCAATACCGAGTTTCACTAAACAACGATATGCTATTAAAATAAAACTAGCCGTTATGAATAGTAAAAACCACTTTTTAAAATTTTATAATTTTTATTTTTCAAAATGGACTTCATTTTTGGATTCGGAATATCGAAATTATCCTAGGGTGAAATTTTGGTATTTTTCTGAAAACTTTCAATTTTTGATGAATAGTGAAACCACTAAGTGGTAGGTTAAAAACTAAATTTTGCATAAAACTTAATTTTACCGCTTATGTGAATGGAATTTTGAAAATCCGACAGACACGGTTAATATCAAGGACTAAAATGTGGTTCAATGAGATGAAAATAATTTTTGGTGAATAGTAACTTTTTACTTTTTTTTACCACGGTTAATAGTAAATAGGGTAACTAAGGGTAAATATGATATTACTATTACCCTAACACATGTCCTAATTCTATTGGATAAGTGTAATTCGACCAAAAACAACCTTATGAATATAATATGACCATTTAGGTCCACTTGGATTAGATTATGACATTTAATATTATTTTATTTAATGAATAGTTAAAATAGTTAAAATCAAAGTTTAATAACTAAAACATTTTTAATATGGGGTTATACATAAGATAAATTAAACTATAAATATTCATTAGAAAGATAAAAAGATTTCCTACATAATGATATTTTATTTATAATTTTTAGACTTTAAATAAAGTAATTTATTTATGACACAACGATGATGCAGTAATTACCCTTTTAAGGAAATGTTAACATAATTGATGTTATAAGTGATCAAATAAATGTAATTTGAGACTTTTTATGAATTCCACTAATTTTCTAGGTTACTATGATATATTAGTGTTTATTTAATCAACTTGGTTCGAACATATAATTCTGTTATGACTTTCAAAAAAATCATATATCAAATAGTGTCAAAATTGACACAAAATAGTTTTTAAATCAAATATTATATTATTAATTGTTATTTTATTCCTAAAAATCTAAGGTTCTACCAAATGACTTAGATAAGGATATATATATTAATAATAAACAATTTGGGGTTCGTTTGTCATGTTATAGTAAGTGTATTAACCATATAGTTTAAGAAAACAGAAATTCATGGTAAAAGTTAAATTATTTAACTTAGAGTTAAATCTAATTGATAAGGTTAAAATAATACCCTAAACTTGTCTAAATCCTATTGGTTGATATTATTTCGACCCATCCCCACTTTAGCTTCGAAATAAGACCCTTTGGAACCATTATAAACCGATTTTGACTTTAATATAAAATAATATTTTGAGATATTCCTAAGGTGCCCCTCTCATCCCTTATAAAAGGGCACCTCCTCCCCCTCCTCCTAACACCAATTTGAGCACTCAAGCTCGGCCAACCCCTACCATTTTCTCCTCTCCACTTCCCTAGAATAATCCTAGAGGTCCTGGTCTTCTTCAAAGACCAATCTTAGTTCCCTAAGTGGAGGATTCAAAGAGGCGTTCCAAAGAAGAGGTAATATCCATTACCGATCTTTTCAATTTCTTTCTTCTTCAACTTCTTCTTATTTAGTTGTTTCATGATAAAGTAATAACATCAGTATTACTTACATACTGATATGTTATTATAAATATGAAACAACCCTAATTCACCTTCTATCCATCCTACGGAAAAATGAAATCACCGCGCGTGCGTACGTACGGAATACTGTCTCCACGCCGTGGTGTAATCTATTTTCCACCACCACCTTACAAGGATGGGTATAATGGTGTAATGAGTAACCATTTATGATTATTATAAATTAATATTGATACTTAAATAATATATATATACTCCAATACAATTCCACGATCATAGGACGATATCATCACTCGTGCATACGTACGGAATACCGTCTCCACAATGTGATGCGACTCGTTCTACATGATCATCATTACTTAGTAATTATATAAATGAATTGAATGAATAAATATGATATATGTTACACTAATACCGTTCTGGATATAAGGTATCTATAACCTTAAAAGAAGAATAATAATTTATTCGGCAAAACACGCATAAGAACAAAAGGCAATAAAGACCCGAGTAACAAGTAACAATGAAATATTAACAAGAAGCTAAGAATATGACCATATATGATATCATATCAATATGTATGATTCTGTAATAAGTCAATAACATTATTTAAACCATTATACAGAAGCTTCGGACACATACAAAGCAAATCGGACCTAAGGTAAGGGAAATATCACAATCTCATTTTTATCCGAGATTGTTTATTCGTAAGTATTTACTGGGGTGTATTTTATCATCCACATCCATGTTTCATCAATATGTAATATTATTTCCATCCACCTACAATTGTTTAAATCCATTTTTACCCTTCGGTGAGTTTTTAGTAATATGTATGAAAGGAATCTTTTGTCGTTTTTCGTACGAGGTACTTTTTGACTTTTCTGACAAAAGTACGAAGAATGTTTTTTTTAACTTATACGGCATGAATGGATTTTTAAAAAATTATTTCCAAGAAACTTCCTTTACAAGTTTTCAAGTTTATTTTTAATCAACTTCTTTTATTTTAAATTCGTATGACATGTTATGAAAGAAAAAATGTTTTTGAAGTAGAAAGGATATTTTTCTCAAGAATGGAGTTCAAGTATTTTATCAAAATTATTTTCCATATAAGATAATAAAAGGGTTCTGTTTTTATCCCTATTATTACATTGGTTTGATTATGTTGTGATGGAAATATTTTTATGAATTCATTTATCTTATATGAATTGTTTTATGATGTCATGTTGTTTAAGAATCCCATTTTTATTACATGGGTTATGCTATGATGTATGGTTTATGATTATGTGGCACACATAAGAAAGGATTCATTATAAGATGGGTGGGACCTATATCTCCCTCCAATGCATTGGGTAAAGATTTTATATCTCATGAGATAGACATGGCTGGAACGGTAGGTTATACCAGTTCAGTGAAACAGGACTGGAACGAGGGTGACTCGGTTCAGAAAGGGACTTTGTCCACTAAGATAGTCTTGGCAATGAGTCATGACTAACAAGAAATGATTTTCCATGATTATGTGTGCATGCCACAAAGTTTCAAGTTTCATGTTATGATTATGGGGATCTCATTTTCATTTCTATGATTTATTCCATGTTAAGATATTATGATCTCTTTTGCAGGATATGATTTTCAAAAAGATATGATATGATTTTTATTTCCTTTATTTTCCCTTGCTGAGCATTTGAGCTCACCCTTTTTGTATGTTTTCTTTTCCCCAGGTCAGGAAGATGGATATTAAGTAGAATATGCTAAAAGGGACCCTAGATATGATGAAATAAATGGGAGACACTGTAGAAGATTTATGAACCAGTTGTTTATGTTTCCCAGTTTCTAAAGACACTATACCTATACGGTCCTTTGTGGTTTTGTCATATGTTGTAATAAGTGTACTTCAATTTTGAAGTATTAACAACGTATGTAAAGTATGGATCATTATAGTTGGTATCATAGGAAAGGTATAGTCAACCTTTGGAAACTAGGATGTGAAAGCCTTAGTAAGAACCCTAAGGATAAGTCTAAGCATAGAGCACAATATTAGTATTTTAGAAATATCCATGAATAACCTAGTATAAGACCTTAAGTGTGAAATTTTATTCTTAATTATGTGGTTTTCCTATTATAATTAGTGTTGCTCACACTATTATTCTTGGTTTTAGTCAATGGATGGAACCCGAAGGAATCGTGTTAATGAGGAATGCAATGGGCAATGCAATGATTGTCCCCCTGAGCAACCAATCGATATGGGAGCTGGAATACAAAATCTTGTAGCCATGCTCACACAACTTTCTCAAGCTATGAATCATGCAGGACATCCAAACGAGAAAAGGAAGGAGCAACATTCTGTTGAATCCTTCATGAGGCAGCGTCCACCTTCTTTCAGCGGGTCTACTGATCCATTAGTTGCTGAACAATGGATTAGTACTACTGAAAAGATATTTTCAGTTCTTCAATGTTCCGAACATGATAAAGTCATCCTAGCAGTGTATCGTTTGGAAGGAGATGCTGATCAATGGTGGAATCTTATTAAGAATACGAGGCAAAGGGATGAAATTGAGTCCATGGAATGGGATGAGTTCAAGAACTTATTTTTCAATAAGTACTTCCCTCGTATTCTCCGAACAAATATGGAGAAAGAGTTTCTTGAACTGAAGCAAAGGGATGATGAATCTGTTGGTACCTATGAAGCAAATTTTACAAGACTTGCAAGGTACGCTTCTGGTATTATTATCCAACCTGAGAGTAAGATCGATCGATTCTTTAGTGGCTTAAAACCAAGTCTTCGAAGGGCGTTAGCCATAAGGGACTTCAATAGCTACGAGGAAATCGTTCGATGTGCTCTCAAAGTCGAGATGGAGATTGGAGTAACCCATCAGTCATATGGGTTTGATAAGAAGAGGAAAATGGAATTCAAAGGAAAATCTAAAGAGCACACTGAAAAGAAGATGAGCTTTCCCTTATGCTCAAAGTGTGGAAAGAAACATGGAGGGAGTTGTCTTAAAGGAACAAGTAAATGTTTCAAATGTGGAAAGGAAGGTCATCGGGAATTTGAATGCCGCGATAATGGGAAGAAGATGTATAATGATGCAAACAAAGGAAGGGATACACAGAATGAACCTACTACACTTCAATGTTTCAAGTGCAAGGAGATTGGGCATTATGCCAATCAATGCCCAAATCCAAGGGTTGATGATGATGGTCAACGTCAACAAACTCTTAAGGCTAAAGACAAAGGAAAGTCACATGCAATTTCTATCAGCGATGTGGAGTACGATAACGATGTGGTGAAAGGTACACTTACCATCCACTCTAAAGTAGAAAATGTTTTATTTGATTCTGGATCCACCCACTCTTTTATTTCTGAAGAATTTTCTAAGGGTATCACCGTATTACCTCAACAATTAGATGTTGAGTTAGCTGTGACAACACCTAATGGCACATCAATCGAATCAAAAGTTTATAATTCTTCTCCGATTGAAGTTTGTGGGAAAGTGCTTCCTGCAAATCTTGTGATCCTTCCTATAGTGGAATTTGATGTGATTCTTGGCATGGATTGGCTTTCTTTATACAGAGCTCATATCAATTTCCAAAGAAGGGAAGTCACATTTCATATTCCAGATCAATCTATGATCGTCTATCAATGCAAGGATGAACATAACCTTCCAGTGGAAATTTCTTCCATTTTATGGGTATTGATTCCACTAAATGAAGGTTATTTATCTCAAATGGTTGGTGAGAAACTCACGATTAAGAATATTCCCATCGTACGAGAGTTTGATGATCTCTTTCTGGAGGAATTATCGGGTCTTCCACCAAATCGTGAAGTTGAGTTTTCAATAGAACTCGTACCGGGTGCTTTGCCTATTTCAAAGACACCTTATAGAATGGCCCCAATTGAGTTACAGGAATTAAAGAAGCAACTCCAAGAGAATCTTGATAAGGGATTCATACGCCCTAGTGTGTCACCTTGGGGAGCACCTGTTCTATTTGTTAAGAAGAAAGATGGATCAATGAGACTCTGCATTGATTATCGAGAACTTAACAAGATCAATATCAAGAACAAATATCCTCTCCCGCGGATTGATGACTTATTTGACCAACTACGCGGAGCTCAATACTTTTCCAAGATTGATCTTCGTTCAGGGTATCATCAATTAAGGTTCAAAAGGGAGGATATACCAAAGACGGCTTTCCGTACAAGGTATGGACACTATGAATTTATAGTGATGCCTTTTGGTCTTACTAATTCCCCTGCTATCTTCATGGATCTAATGAATAGAGTCTTTAAAGAATATCTTGATCAATTTGTGGTAGTCTTTATAGACGATATTCTTGTCTATTCAAAGAGCAAGGAAGAGCATGAAGATCACTTGAGAATTATATTGAAGACCCTGAGAAAGGAGAAGATTTATGCCAAATTTACCAAGTGTGAATTTTGGCTTCAAAAAATTGCATTTTTGGGTCACATAATCTCAAAAGAGGGGATATCTGTGGATCCAGCAAAAACAGAGGTTATCGAAAGATGGTCGAGACCAACAACAGTAACTGAGATCCAAAGTTTTCTTGGTCTGGCTGGATATTATTGACATTTTGTAAAAGATTTTTCACGATTATCTAATCCACTCACCAAGTTGACTCGGAAAGGAGTTAAGTTTGTTTGGACAGAGGAATGTGAAGAGAATTTCAAGGAGTTAAAAAGAAGGTTATCCAGTGCACCTGTGCTCACACTGCCTTGTAGTGGATAAAGGTTTGTGATCTACAGTGATGCATCCAAGAAGGGATTGGGGTGTGTTCTTATGAAAAATGATATGGTGATAGCTTATGCCTCACGACAGTTGAAAATCCATGAGCAAAATTACCCAACACATGATTTGGAGTTAGCTGCGGTAATCTTTTCATTAAAGATTTGGAGGCATTACCTTTATAGTGAAAGGTGTGATATTTATACTGATCATAAAAGTTTAAAGTATATTTTCACACAAAAGGAGCTGAATATGCGTCAAAGAAGATGGTTGGAGCTGATTAAGGATTATGACTGCTCAATCCATTACCACCCTGGGAAAGCAAACAAGGTGGCAGATGCATTAAGTCGATAAGACCATGCTAGTTTATCCATGATGAGGATCACAAAAGATCCAATATTTATGGATTTACAAAGGATGGATCTTGGAATTATAATGGAAGGGGAAAAATCTTATCTTTCTCAAATAAATGTTCAACAATCTATACATGTGAAGATTAAGGAGGCACAGAAAGAAGATGTTGAGTTACAAAAGAAAGTGAGAAATGTTCCTGAATTCAACCTTGATTGTGATGGGATAATAAAGTTCAGGAATCGGGTTTGTGTCCCTACCATCCCCGAATTAAAGAAGGAGCTGCTGGATGAGGCTCATAGTTTTTCATTCTCTATTCATCCTGGAAGCACGAAGATGTATAGGGACCTGAAAGAGTACTTCTGGTGGGATGGCATGAAAAGAGATGTTGCTGAATATGTCTCTCGATGTTTGGTTTGTCAACAAGTTAAAGCTGAGAGACAGAAGTCTAAGGGGATGTTACAACCATTACCCATACCTGAATGGAAATGGGAAAACATCACTATGGACTTTGTCACAGGACTTCCTAAAACATCCAAAGGCAATAATGCTATCTGGGTCACAGTTGATCGTCTTACAAAGTCTGCACACTTCATTGCTATTAGAGAGGATTTCTCTCTAGATCAGCTTGCCAGGATATATGTAAAGGAAGTGGTAAGATTGCATGGAGTACCACTTTCTATTATATCTGATCGGGATCCGAGATTTACCTCAAAGTTCTGGCGAAGTCTTCAGCATACTCTGGATACAGAGTTGAGTTTCAGCACTGCTTATCATCCTCAGACAGACGGTCAGTCTGAGAGAACAATTCAAACCCTAGAAGATATGTTGAGAGCTTGCTCCATGGATTTCATAGGAGGTTGGGATCAACACCTACCTTTTGTGGAATTTTCTTATAATAATAGCTTTCACTCCAGTATTCAGATGGCTCCTTATGAAGCTCTCTATGGAAAGAAATGTAGGACTCCAACTTACTGGGATGAAGTTGGGGAAAGAAAGCTATTAGGACCTGATCTCGTTGATGAAATGGCAGAAAAGGTCAGATCTATTCAACAACACATAAGAGCAGCTCAGAGTCGACAGAAAAGTTATGCCGACAACCGAAGAAAAGACCTAGAGTTTGAAGTGGGTGATAAAGTGTTCTTACGAATATCTCCCTGGAAGAGGGTTATGAGATTTGGAAAGAAGGGGAAGTTGAGCCCTAGATATATCGGTCCTTTCAAAATACTGGATCGTGTTGGAAAGGTAGCTTACCGATTGGCGCTTCCACCGAATCTCTCTCAAGTTCACGATGTGTTCCATGTATCTCTCCTGAGAAAGTACATACCTGATCATTCACATGTACTCAGCTCAGAAGTTGTACCGCTGGAGCAAGATCTTTCTTATGAAGAACAACCGATAGAGATTCTGGATCGTAGTGAAAAAGTCCTACGAAACAAGACCACTCAATTGGTGAAAGTTTTATGGAGGAACCACCAACTTGAAGAAGCTACATGGGAGCTTGAGGATATGATGAGGGAGAAGTATCCTCATCTGTTTGTGACAAAGTGATGAATTTCGAGGGCGAAATTCATTTTAAGGGGGGTAGAATGTAACACCCGAGACTTTTATGTTATATAAATCATCAAAGGAATCTTTTTCTACACAACACTTGCTTGGCTTGCTTTACACGAAATCGTGACCTTCCTCGATAGCTTGCGTCATACGCAATACCGAGTTTCACTAAACAACGATATGCTATTAAAATAAAACTAGCCGTTATGAATAGTAAAAACCACTTTTTAAAAATTTATAATTTTTATTTTTCAAAATGGACTTCATTTTTGGATTCGGAATATCGAAATTAGCCTAGGGTGAAATTTTGGTATTTTTCTGAAAACATTCAATTTTTGATGAATAGTGAAACCACTAAGTGGTAGGTTAAAAACTAAATTTTGCATAAAACTTAATTTTACCGCTTATGTGAATGGAATTTCAAAAATCCGACAGACACGGTTAATATCAAGGACTAAAATGTGGTTCAATGAGATGAAAATAATTTTTGGTGAATAGTAACTTTTTACTTTTTTTTACCACGGTTAATAGTAAATAGGGTAACTAAGGGTAAATATGATATTACTATTACCCTAACACATGTCCTAATTCTATTGGATAAGTGTAATTCGACCAAAAACAACCTTATGAATATAATATGACCATTTAGGTCCACTTGGATTAGATTATGACATTTAATATTATTTTATTTAATGAATAGTTAAAATAGTTAAAATCAAAGTTTAATAACTAAAACATTTTTAATATGGAGTTATACATAAGATAAATTCAACTATAAATATTCATTAGAAAGATAAAAAGATTTCCTACATAATGATATTTTATTTATAATTTTTAGACTTTAAATAAAGTAATTTATTTATGACACAACGATGATACAGTAATTACCCTTTTAAGGAAATGTTAACATAATTGATGTTATAAATGCTCAAATAAATGTAATTTGAGACTTTTTATGAATTCCACTAATTTTATAGGTTACTATGAAATATTAGTGTTGATTTAATCAACTTGTTTCGAACATATAATTCTGTTATGACTTTCAAAAAAATCATATATCAAATAGTGTCAAAATTGACACAAAATAGTTTTTAAATCAAATATTATATTATTAATTGTTATTTTGTTCCTAAAAATCTAAGGTTCTGCCACATGACTTAGATAAGGATATATATATTAATAATAAACAATTTGGGGTTCGTTTGGCATGTTATAGTAAGTGTATTAACCATATAGTTTAAGAAAACAAAAAGTCACGGTAAAAGTTAAATTATTTAACTTAGAGTTAAATCTAATTGATAAGGTTAAAATAATACCCTAAACTTGTCTAAATCCTATTGGTTGATAGTATTTAGACCCATCCCCACTTTAGATTCGAAATAAGACCCTTTGGAACCATTATAAACCGATTTTCACTTTAATATAAAATAATATTTTGAGATATTCCTAAGGTGCCCCTCTCCTCCCTTATAAAAGGGCACCTCCTCCCCCTCCTCCTCACACCAATTTGAGCACTCAAGCTCGGCCAAACCCTGCCATTTTCTCCTCTCCACTTCCCTATAATAATCCTAGAGGTCCTGGTCTTCTTCAAAGACCAATCTTAGTTCCATAAGTGGAGGATTCAAAGAGGCGTTCCAAAGAAGATGTAATATCCATTACCGATCTTTTCAATTTCTTTCTTCTTCAACTTATTCTTCTTTAGTTGTTTCATGATAAAGTAATAACATCAGTATTACTTACATACTGATATGTTATTATAAATATTAAACAACCCTAATTCACCTTCTATCCATCCTACGGAAAAATGAAATCACCGCACGTGCGTACGTACGGAATACTGTCTCCACGCCGTGGTGTAATCTATTTTCCACCACCACCTTACAAGGATGGGTATAATGGTGTAATGAGTGACCATTTATGATTATTATAAAGTAATATTGATACTGAAATAATATATATATACTCCAATACAATTCCACGATCATAGGAACGATATCATCACTCGTGCGTACGTACGGAATACCGTCTCCACGATGTGATGCGACTCGTTCTACATGATCATCATTACTTAGTAATTATATAAATGAATTGAATGAATAAATATGATATATGTTACACTAATACCATTCTGTATATAAGGTATCTATAACCTTAAAATAAGAATAAGAATTTATTCGGAAAAACACGCATAAGAACAAAAGGCAATAAAGACCCGAGTAACAAGTAACAATAAAATATTAACAAGAAGCTAAGAATATGAACATATATGATATCATATAAATATGTATGATTCTGGAATAAGTCAATAACATTATTTAAACCATTATACAGGAGATTCAGACACATACAAAGCAAATCGGACCTAAGGTAAGGGAAATATCACAATCTCATTTTTATCTGAGATTGTTTATTCGTAAGTATTTACTGGGTTGTATTTTATCATCCACATCCATGTTTCATCAATATGTAATATTATTTCCATCCACCTACAATTTTTTAAATCCATTTTTACCCTTCGGTGAGTTTTTAGTAATATGTATGAAAGGAATCTTTTGTCGTTTTTCGTACGAGGTACTTTTTGACTTTTCTGACAAAAGTACGAAGAATGTTTTTTTTAACTTATACGGCATGAATGGATTTTTAAAACATTATTTCCAAGAAACTTCATTTACAAGTTTTCAAGTTTATTTTTAATCAACTTCTTATATTTTAAAGTCGCATGACATGTTATGAAAGGAAAAATGTTTTTGAAGTAGAAAGGATATTTTCCTCAAGAATGGAGTTCAAGTATTTTATCAAAATTATTTTCCATCTAAGATAATAAAAGGGTTCTGTTTTTATCCCTATTATTACATTGGTTTGATTATGTTGTGATGGAAATATTTTTATGAATTCCTTTATCTTATATGAATTGTTTTATGATGTCATGTTGTTTAAGAATCTCATTTTTATTACATGGGTTACGCTATGATGTATGGTTTATGATTATGTGGCACACATAAGAAAGGATTCATTATAAGATGGGTGGGACCTATATCTCCCTCCAATGCATTGGGTAAAGATTTTATATCTCATGAGATAGACATGGCTGGAACGGTAGGTTATACCGGTTCAGTGAAACAGGACTGGAACGAGGGTGACTCGGTTCAGAAAGGGACTTTGTCCACTAAGATAGTCTTGGCAATGAGTCATGACTAACAAGAAATGATTTTCCATGATTATGTGTGCATGCCACAAAGTTTCAAGTTTCATGTTATGATTATGGGGATCTCATTTTCATTTCTATGATTTATTCCATGTTAAGATATTATGATCTCTTTTGCATGATATGATTTTCAAAAAGATATGATATGATTTTTATTTCCTTTATTTTCCCTTGCTGAGCATTTGAGCTCACCCTTTTTGTATGTTTTATTTTCCCCAGGTCAGGAAGATGGATATTAAGTAGAATATGCTAAAAGGGACCCTAGATATGATGAAATAAATGGGAGACACTGTAGAAGATTTATGAACCAGTTGTTTATGTTTCCCAGTTTCTAAAGACACTATACCTATACGGTCCTTTGTGGTTTTGTCATATGTTGTAATAAGTGTACTTCAATTTTGAAGTATTAACAATGTATGTAAAGTATGGGTCGTTATAGTTATGTTTAGTACAAGATTCCTTTGGTGTTGCGTATAACATAATCCAAACATAGTTCTTTTATACATTGAAAAAAATCTATACTCAGTGTTGCGTGTAAGGAATTCTATCAAAAAACATGAAATTGTGTGGAACAGAAGCCAATAATAGTGTTGCATATACTGCAAGTTAATAGAGTGTTTCGTATAGCACAAAATAATCTGGGTGTAGCGTACAACACAAGACATCAAAGAAACTAAAATTAATATATCTTATAAAATCTTGGGGTGTTACATTATACCCCCACTAAAATAAAAGTTTCCCTCGAAATTCATTGGGGTTATAAATGTTTTACCACTTGAAAGTCTCATTCATGGAAACCCAACTCTTAAAAAGTGATACTAAAACATAATTTTAAAAATGAAAGTTATAAATATATCGATTATCCAAAGTAACTCATCACTAGGTTTCCACATAGGAGAACATAGGTGGGATGTGAAAACATGGATATGGAAGAGAAATCTAACCAGAAAGTTATAATGGATAGTGACAGAGAATAAGGTTTAGGGAAATCTAACTACTATAAATACATAATTCTACGATGATTTAAGGGACCATCTGATTCATCATATAAGAAGGTACTAGGATAACATTTTTGGTTTCAAGATCTGTTTCCAAAAGTTGATGAATTTTTGCATGAGGAGAAATAATTACTTAATTTTAGTACAATCTCACCATAGGTTGTTCCCTAAAAAATTTTCAATTCATCTATTATTTAAATAAATTAAGTTGAATTTTTCATTATTGAAGTTTTATAAGATCAAGTTATAAAATGATAGGTCATTCCATCTGTCTCAACAAAAAGGTTAGAATAGGTTATCAAATATGTATAAGTCCACCTACATTGAGATAATACATTAATCTATCAAACTTCAACCAGAATATAACTTATACTATCCATAAATGGATAACATTACCATCCTTAAAAAAATAAAAATATAAAACTTTAGAAATAGGTAAACTAAATCAACTTAACATTTTTCTCACATATCTCATTTGGCAGTTCTTGGTTGTCACATTCCAAACATGTGAATACATTAATCATGTATTATTTTGAAACATGATAATAACCTGAATTACCATAGAACCTTAGAGAAAAAATGAATTCTGTCGAAATTAACTCTTTCCACACACCAAAAATACCAAAAATTCTATATACTCAAACCATGATATCATTTTGTCCTTTTATCAGTAATGAGATCATTAATACTATCAAACATATCAATATCTCATTATAACTTCACTATATGCATATCATGTGATTTCCAAAAATATTTCAATCACTTTTCATGGTTGCTGGTATCATATACTTATGGAAAACCACAATGGAGCAATACATAGATATTCCAATATTCCATAATACTATAAAAGAGATTCAACAACACTATTTTGGAATCCCATTACATAAACACTTAATCATTCCACCACTTCATTTTCATACTCAACATCACCAATAGTGATCTCATGTGACTTCCCTTTCTCTTTTTCCTTAAGAGGTTGCTGAAATTGATCATCATTAACCCTTGGATTAGGGAATTGGTTAACATAATGCCCCATTTCCTTGTACTTGTAGCATTGAAGTGTTGGCGTTGTATTCTCTATAGTATTTTCTCTATTCACATCATTAGAAACATTTTTCCCATTACTTTGGCACTCAACTACTCAATGACCTTATTTTCTACACTTGAAACATTTTATAATCCCTTTAAGATAATCTTCTCAATGCTTATTTCCACACTTCGAGCATAAGGAAACATTCATCTTATTTTCACCATTGTTTGGAGATATTCCCTCGAACTCCATTATTTGTTTCTTGTCAAAACCATGATATTGATATGTAACAACAACTTCCATTTCTACCTTGATAGTAGAATGTACAACCTCTACATAGCTACTATTTTTCCTCCGAGGTGGTGCGTTTTGGGTGATGGTGAAATGGTCCGATGAGGATCATCACCCGTCCCTTTTTCCAAGATGGGTTCCTGTCAAATTCACCATTTCTTTTGTTTCAACCCATTCTGTGTCATTATAATTTAAAAGAAGTTTGGATTAACCCTATAGGGACTGGGTAATTCACCCATTTCTCATTAAAAAGGAGGTTCCATAGTCAGATGATCCCAACAGGTGATTGTGTGGGCTCAAGTATTTGTGTAATCGGTCCTCCTCAGATATAAATTCCTCAAATGGTCTCCAGTGGGTTTATTTGTGGAGCCAGAAACATCCAATGACCCTGGTATCCATGATTCATGGACCTGCTTTCCAAAGGTAGGTGCTCTTTGATTGATTATTCACCCAATGACACTTTATGACTCCATTGGTCGATAGGATGGAAAGTCTGGCTCACCGCACCCTTATGGGGGAGCATTATTTCTTGTTCTTAGACTCTCTTATAGATTTAAGTCATGTTCATATGTTCGTGAATCCTTGGTTCATTCTTGAAGAGTGTATCCACGAGCTACTCTCGGTTTGCAGGATCATCGTAGGCATGCATACGGATTTGATGTTATGGAGGTGATGCTAACTTGAGCCATACAATAAGGTGCTCTAGAGTTTATCATCATCCAGGGGGGATAGAAGGTGATTTGATGTTGGTATCAGACCCATAATATGGGTTTCCTATGTATCCTCGAGAGAGGAATTAGAACCCATGTAGTTTGTAATTATGTGGGGCTTGTGCATGGAAGATTCCCATTTGAGGGGGTATGATTGGGTGAACCCTTTTGAATGGGAACCCTTTTGATCTTGGGCCTTCAATTAGGCATCCTATATATCCTGTTTTGATTAGGAATCAAATTTCTCATTTTTCATAATGTGTGGATTTTGTAATCTTCACGAACCTCTAATCACACATGTGTAATTATTAGTGTGATAAATAAGAGGACGTGAAAGATTCAACAAAGAACATTCTTCCTCTCCTGTTAGTGGGAGAGGGAGAGCCTATGGAGGATGAGGATGGGGTGACCGTGGGAGAGGGAAAAGAGCAATGGACCTTTCCATGTGAACTGAAATTAAAGGTCATGCAGCCTGGCCTCATAAGATTACGGACTTACCTTAGTGGGATGTCCCCTTAATACATTCTGGAGAGGGGAGGAGTGTCACCCTCATCAAAGGGGGGAGTGAACATAACCCCTTCTATTGATCACTATTCCTCATTAAATGGAAAATAAAGTGATCACACTGAATCCCTAGAACAGGGAGGTTCACATCAGCATCCCAAGGTTGGACTCCGGGTTACCATGGGAATGTAGACCCAAAACCATTCCCGAAGCCCGAATGGTTATGGGGAGAGACTTCGTGAGTCCGCTTACCATGGGTATGTAGACTCAAAGAGGCATGCTGATGCACCTGATGGTCTGATCATATGGGTCCTATGGCTTTGGAGGAGGCTTTGGCCTGATGTCGGAGGACTGCTTCGTAGAGGGATTATGAAGGAATTGATATTAATGGAGAGTTGTGGTTGGAACTAGAGGAAATAATACCCAAAAATACCCCATTAGATGTACTGGTTTCTTATGCGGGGTGGGGAAGGTTCTGCATACCGTAGTGGTATGATGGAAGAGGGTTCGTCCGCATACCGATGTAGTATGTGGTCATTGGTATAGACCACCATGTAACATAGTGGTACACGGCCCATCACGCCGCTTTGGGTTCCATCCTCATACTGATGTAGTATGCGGCATTGGGTTTAGTTCGCGTAGCGGTACACTACACAGAGCACCATATTGAAGGAGGGTCTGAGGGATTATCATTCGTGGGGAATTCATTCATGAGAAGTATGTGGTTTGTGGTTCACCAATTAGGTTTTTTGTTTTATTATTATTATTCAATTCTCTCATTTTATGGTTCATGGCTGGTTGTACCTGCGGAGAGTGTGGTTTGCGATTTAGGCTTCATCGATGAATCGAGACTGAAGCTAGAGTCTTCTCCGAACTCTTTCTTCCAACCTTTGATTCCCCTTCAAGCATTCATCATCGGTTCCATCGTCATCCTCTTGTGATCCTTTTATATTGAATCAGTACAATTGTATCTATTGGGAATGTGGAACCATTTTTAGAGGCCCGTGAAGAGATATCCTGACCCGTGGAAGACTCGGTCAATCCAAGGTTTGCGGAGGTGTTGGTTCGCGAACATGGTTCGTGGAACCCTGCCAGTTTTCTTCACCTGCGAAATGATGAGTTCATTGGATGGTACATAGATGGGATTCATAGGTATGAGTACTTTAGAGACATGTTTTGTGGTCCTCTGGGTTCGCTGGTCATCGCTTCATGGGCCAATGTCTCGTGGATCATTCCGCGTACCTAGTGGTTCATGATCCAAGTGGTCTGCAGACCCTTCCCAGTGATGGTATGCATGCCACTTGAAAATCCTTGAAAACTTGAATTACTTTAAGTTTCTTCTAAAATTTTCCACTAGATTTGAGTCCATTGACCTTGTTAAACTTGAAGGAGTACTTTCTTCTTTCTGCAAAGATATTTTGGGGGTATTTTCTTTCCATTATAGAATTTTCAGGATCCTACAAAACCACCCATCGGAATCGGATCCTTTCAGAATGAAAAGGGGACTATTGTGATGTAGAAGCAGTACTGAATTGAAATGGTTTATGGTAGAATAGATAGTCCTGGTAATAGGAGACCATACATATATATAGGGGCCCATTTCATTTTCCTTTTACCATTTCTCATGGTGAAAAGTGCTATCGACTTCCCCAGCTTCCTCTGCTCTCGCGTACCATGATCCTTGTGAAAATATCATTCGTGAACAGCTTCATACATACCACGAACCAATAATTTCGTCATTTCATTGCCCACATACTGAATTTTATGTTTTTCAAACATCATTGCAGAATTTTAAAACTATAATATGGGTTCCCCATTGGTGGACACTACGCGGCTGGCGTGTCCACATACTGAACTTGGATCGGTGAACTGAACTTTAAGAATTAATAATCCGAACATAAAATTTAATTTAAAACTTATAAACATGAACTTAATCAATGTATAGGTTCATGGGACACCTTCTGTGAACCTTTCTATTCATCAACCAATGATCTGCAGGCCAACGCCTCACATATGGTTTGCGTACCATGATTGTACGTGGTGATATGAATCTGTGTACCATAGCTGTAGGTAGGGTAGTTTCTACGTATCATGCAGTACATGGATTGTGCCTTCTTCATACCATTTTCAAAAATAGTACATGGGGCTTTATGCAGACATATTTTGAGTCCTTTATCCATTCTTTCATAGCCTTTATCCAACAATTTTTATTGGACTAACTTTTTGTCGGCTTCTGGATCTTCCTGTGCATGTTACAATGGCCTCTTCATAGGTTGTGATAAAATTGACGAAGATAAGGGCGACCATGGTTGGGAATAGTGAGGATCATCTGTGAGCCTACATTAATTCTTGTGATAGTTTCTTAAAGGATTCCTTGATTCCAGAGCTCCTAGCCTATCTTCTATCTATACAGTTTCCACTTTACGGTTTTGGTCTACCTGAAGATGTTCCTCTGCAATTAGCTAACCCTGATACCCCTTTCATATTCATAGAGGCACCACAAGGACATGATCACACCAACATTTCCTCAGTAGGAGAATTCATCGCCACTTTGATTCAGGATAATGTATTCATACTAGGAGGCTCATCATGGACTCAGTGAAACCATGGGTGTCACGATGGTGTCCCGAGACTAGGTGCTCGAGAGTATCCATACATTATCAACATCTCCCAAGAAAATACCAATGGCGGGTGGAGCACCAAGTGGGATATACGAGTCCGAGGATGTTTCTCTGATGAGTGGGCTTGGGCATTCTACGTACATCAAACCTGTTTGGAGACCTTCGACCAGTTGTATGTGGAGGGCTTATATTAGGAGGCTTGGGTTACTCAGTTCGTAGTCTTCTCCCTAGGAGAAATCCTTCCAAATCTATGGAGCCGCTAGTGTTCAAGCACTAACACCTTCCACGTACTGCATGAGGATGTGGGAATCAACATCCGGGATATCCATCAGCTTGGAGGACTCCCTATCCTTGGATAAATGTATGATGAGTTTCTCCTGGCAGCCACTGCATGGAATGAAACTGACCATGTGTCCCCTCTAACAACGGTTTTATTGGTCCTAGAAGATAGATTACTTGATCATCCCCTCCAAGCTCGCTCACTTATTCCATTCGAGGTGTGTATAGGGTCATTCTTGCAGGCAAATGGACCCAAGACGAGGGCTCACTATAGTCTAACTCACCCATCCCATCAGTCCCACCAATCTCCAGGGTCATACTGTGCTACCCTTGAAGAGGAACGATATACCACATGGGGATATAATCTTCAACCATATGTATCATGAGTGCTCAGATTAGAAGGTTTCATTACCATGTTTTTTAGTGTATAGATTTTCCCATCCTGCAATGTCTATACCAGGGTTTGGGCCTATAATTTGATGATGGAGGCCACACTGGCAGAGGGTCAACCTATTAATTTGTCCCTTCCTACTCTCACCTAGCTTTATGAATTATTGGAACAAATACAGGACGGTAGGCCCCTACATCATCTTAGTGGGATATTTAAATTCCTATATGAGTGGATGGAAGAACACTTCCCCTGTTATGAATATCTTCATACTGCTTATGTTCCTCATTCTAACTTTCAGCCTGCCCTTCTTCATATTTCTGCTATTCTTCCTAAGACTCTAAGAATTATTTATGTAGTTGGGCTATTGAAAGACACTTCTCGTTTCTCATTTTCACCACATCCTACCCCACATGGGTCATTAAGAGGTGACATGGGTGTTTCTTTTGAGGAATGATCATGCCTTATCACTCTTTGGGATGGGATAATCACTGCTTGTATAGATCGAGTAGTCATTTGTGAGCCATACCTCCCCTACCGTATTACCAAGAAATTTTGATGCCTTCAATAGACTGCACTGCTTATTGCTGCTCAGTTAAGGGGAGAGTCCTATCCCATAGTTCATCAACAATTATGGATCATGATGATGCATGAAGGTTCTACTATTGAATTTATCATTACTAACATAACATAATCCACTTTCTTGTCATAAGAGTATGCCCAACTATGGGAAGATTGTTACCCCAACAGGATGATGAAAGTACCGGTTCGGCAGGTGCCGAAACCATTAACCATTTCCTGCCCCATCTTTTCCCCAACAATAATGCCACACATTCCTTCTATGGTGAATAGTGTGATAGCTACACCTTCTATTTCTGTCCGTGTAGCTGCCACGATGGATACACCACCTACACCTGCCCTTGTGGTAAAAAGATGCTCGGTTCATCGTCAGAATCGTCTGTGAGGGGATTCATTAGTACAACCTATCTCAATGGGGAGTGACTCAGAATAATATTCTCCTGCGGATACTGCCCAAGATCTTAATGAGGCTAGCACCAATAGAGTATCACCGATCACCCCGGAAGCCGCGGTTAGCCCTCCACATCCAGCTTTAACAACAGACCCATCTGAGGGTGAAGAGAGTCCCACATCTTGGGTGACCTATCTTAGGTCCCTCCCTACTCTTGTGAGGATGATTCATATTTATAGACACATTATGGTAGGGGAGGATCAAGGTACTGGTGCTGCAGCAAGGCACCAGGTAGTGTGAAAAGAGGCACGGTGCCAGTTATGTTCTCTTGCCATGGAGACACCTATGGAAAATTTTGCTCATGATGGTGACAAACTTCAGTGATTATTCACCGAGCTAGGTTCCAACGGCTTTGATTATTTTCACTTACACCTCCTTATCTACCAAATCGTCATTTCCTCGAAAGACCTTGCCTCTTGTGAGGACAAGATGGCCAAGTTCAATTCTTCCCATCACTAGGTGGTGACCTTCTGAGATTCTTTTGAAGAATTTGATCATCTAATGGATGAGGAGGTGAAGGCTTGTTATTTGGAGGACACCCAAGAGGAAGAGATGTGGGATTGTGAGGCCCGCGCAGCAAGGTTGAGAGATCAACTGGCCTCTTTACATGCCAACTGGAGTGGGTGTGTCGATGGTCAAGGACAAAACGAAGGAGAGAGCTTCTTTGGAACAAACTATTGAAGTCCTATGGCAATCACTTTCCATCCTTCTAGAAAGGGAGAATTGAGCCTTGTTGTTGTTCCATCCCAAATCATGATATGTACTCTTCCCCTTTTTTTTTGATAATTTAGAGAAAATCCAAACTGGGGATGCTCCTCCATTTTTGTTGATCTCAATGAAATTGATTAGCTTTTAAATCCTCTATCTTTTCATATTCCTATCATGAAAATTTATCATAATCAATCATATAAAAATCATTTCAATCAAGTATTTATTTTAAAAAATGATCAGTAAACTAGAATAATCAAATTAGGCTCTAATTCTTTACTGAGCCATGGGACTCAACGAGTGTAGTTTGACTATTACTGAGGTTTTATGTAACATCTCACAAAATTTTATGACTTTTTTCATTATTACCTTAATTTTTTCCTAATAATTCTTGGAACGGGCTTAACGGGCATAACTTGACTTTTTCTTAGGTCGCCCTTTGCGGGTTTTGGACTTAACAATCTTTAGGCCTCTTTTTCCGACTCAATGTTTTTTTAATTAATTGATACTCGACTTTTACCCAAAGGTTCCTTCTGTGGATTTTAACTCTGTAAAGTATGACATCTTTTTTGCTGGTGGTTCATAGTTCTGCCAATATAACTCATTACTAATGTTTTAGGTCGAACATCTTTGGCCAAACATAATGGGGAAAGGGCCCCAATTCAGGACCATCAGTCGAGAATGTTCTAATATCCTTCGGACATGGGATATGGATTTTTCCTAACCCCAAATTTGTGAATTTTGGACATGCATGAGGCTCGGAAGCCATTTTAGGTGCACGGAAGTAGGAAAGGACTCTCCTGGGGATGAATTTTCCTTTGATCACTATCCATTTTATGGGAAACATATGCAGAGCCTCTGGGGCATGATGTGTATAGTCAAACAAAGGTGTCTATAGGACACTGGCCTTTCATCTCTGATGGCCTTTGTAGGATTTGAAACACTTTGAATTTATTTTAATTTTGGGAGACATAGTGGGTGGCTGGCCTGAGTAGTGTTGTCTGAAAACATTAGGGACATTCATGTCGGCTTTGTGGGGGTGACTATCCCCGCATGGTTCTGACTTTTGTGGGGGAGAGCCAGTGAATGGTTAGTTCAGTTAGAAGTATTTTTTATGTCAAGGGCATTTGGAAAGAAAAATGTATTCAAGCCGTTATCCAAAAGTCTTCCAAATCTTGGGATGTGACTAGACATGAATGTCATTTGAGTGTATGGAGACTGGGAAGGACTCACCTAGGAATGAATTTGCCTTTGATTGACATCCATTTTTTTTGGGAAACATATGCAGAGCCTTTGGGGCATGATGTGAATAGTCAAACAAAGGTTCCCTCAGGACACTGAATTTTTATTTCCAATGGAAATGAAGGATTATAGATATTAGGAAATTTCTAAATGTATCATGTGACCTTTGACAAGGGGTGAATCTGAACACAAAAAGGGGCATTCTAACTAAACTTCTTTGGGGAAACCCGGAAATGAGTGGGGTCACTCTTCTTTTGTATGAAGACCAACTTCATGTTGGAAATAGGCATGCAGAGGAAGCCCCAAACAGGTGGTTTTTTAAAAAAAATCCATAGAAAATCGACATAAACTTGTCTACGTCGGTGAAAAGAAGCCTCGTCTTAGCCGATGACCATGGGTGAAGGATTTTAAGAAAAAAAAATAAACCATAAAATACCTAGTTTAATTTTGAAGCCGCTCACGATGTCTGCTCATCATTGGTGATCTCTGATCAAAGAATCCGACATCAAACTCCTTTATATTGTCCACATGAATTTCAATAAATCTATGGAAGCACCGTTCATCATAATCCGGGTGCTAGTGCTGAATTTTAGTGACGCCTTTGACACTCCAACGATCACCGCATCACTTTGCAAGCAATGTCTGAGAGAGTTATTGATCCATTCTCCTTGTATCCAAAGTCTCTCTATTTAGATCATGGGTGATAATAGAAGAGAGAGAAGTTCTATGAATAGTCTTTGGGAATCTCTTCTCTTCTCATATTTATAGTGTCATGTAATTACCCGGAAATGCAAACCTGACCCCCGAATAATCAACGCACTACAAACGACATTTTATGACAACTTATCTGAGTCATAAATATTATTATCACTCACTTTTAATATATTAAAATATATTACGTGATAATAATTGAGTCATCAACTCAACTTTTTGGTCCCATAAATATTAATTGAACCTTGAATAATTTAATATTCGTCAATTAATATTTTTTCATGCATTTACTTAAAACTCGTAAATACATTTAATAAATAAATTCAATGCTTATTATTCTAAACTTGAATAATATTAGTTTATTTATTGCATTGGTGATTTTTTTCCGTGGAAAAATCCTGAACCCCAGTGGTGGGGCCCACCATGTCCAAAACTCCTATTCAACTAAATAGGGCAGATTCTTAAATAAGCTATTTTGTGTGACCTTTTATGCCCTTATCTCGATAGTAGTGAATATTATTCATAGACCAAGAGCGGGATCCTGCAACCCATCATGGTCCCTAAAGAGATAAATATTTTCACATCAGTGACAACCAACCTAAAAACACACACTATGTAATATAATCAATTTGTCTATAATATCTCATAAATCATGACACACTCACGTTTCATTGCCCTTTTCTTGATTTATTGTTTTTTGATTTAACTGGACAGATTTACCCTTAGCTTCCATGGCTATGGTCTTATAAAGGTACTTCCATCCTTATCAACATGGCCTGAGATATATTACTTCCATAACCCAAAAGAGACAAATCCTTTCTTGACCATTCAACCAATTCCATGCCATCAATGATGCACCTAGAACACACTACCTCTCCACAACTTCATTTCCATAGTTTTCATCTTGCATCAAAGTACTCAATCAAATGACATACATTGGTAATGATCTCAAGTTAGGAGACCATTACACAAGATTGTAGATATGAACATCCAATGACACTGAAACATGTGGTGTTCCTATTGGAAGGTCATTCTTCATGATCTCACTACTAGATATCACCAATTATGAACTTAATGAGAAGAAGGCTTAATGATTTTGAGCCCCCAGTACCTGATAGTCACATATCTACTGTGTCCAATCAGTAAGATTTATCTATACCATTGAACATATATTTAATATTAATATCATGGTATCTAGAGGTTCTCATTATAGCCTACGATCGACTATAACCTTTCGATGCAATAATTAATCTTTGGAAATTTCCATTTCAATAGTGGATATAGAAAATTCTAAACTATAATGGTAATATGACATCATGTATAACTAACTGTATACAAGATATGGTAATCAAAAGCACTAAATAGTTGGGTCTTGGGAACCCACTATTTCAACACTCCCACTTGCACTAGACCCGGCTTGCTAACCAAACTTTTTAGCTACTCACATGTTGAATATCATGTTTCTATTGAGTAATGGATTTATCTATTGAGTGTGCCACAATTTTTCTGCGTGGCAATTCTGTTATTGCAACCTTATCTCGTTGAGTATAAATTCTCAAGAGATGGTATCCCGATCATATCTCACTTGTCCACTTTCATAACTTGACATCTTGGCTAGTAAGAATATCATAATTTACATTATGATAATACTTTTCTCACCAGGTTTGATTCCAAGAACAAGAACAATAGGTTGCAATTATCTACTTTATAGTTGCCTTAGAAGTTGCAACGTACTCGGTCTTTGTAGGTATGGAAACCACTGGCTGATATGATCTTCACTCACTCATAATCATTATCCTAACTAAGATAGTAGATCACATTGATCTATGGAAGACTAGTTTGTTTCCCCCAAAAATAGTATCCTTCTTCTCCACTTACCAGGTACATATCTTTTGTACTTTCCGAAGTACAATTAAATAGTTCTGACTTCATCCCTTGCAGTGGTCATGGATATAACTAATATTTTCCTACTGTAAAATATACCTTGGAAATATCAATACTTTTACATATTATGGCATATGTTATTGACCCATCGCTTTGATGTATGGATCTCAACTCGACATGTTTATCTCTTCCCGTGTCTCGAACATGTCAACCTGAAGAGATTATACCTTGTGACATAGGCAACAATTCATCTATTGAATTGTTCCAACTTGTATTTTTTTCAATACAATGTCACTATATGTACGATTGACTAGGACCAAGCAACCTATAGATCTACCTTAGTAGGTCATGTTCCATAGAACTTAGGTTGCTACTTTAATTTAATCACTGGAGAATAAATTTTGTCTTGGTCTTAACTAACTATGAGACCAATGTATGTTTTCCATATGTTTCTGAACATACTTCTTCTTGGAAAACATTAGCACTCACATTAACCTCTGGTAGACACATGGAAATAATTTGTTGCAAATTTATATTCTATGATCATGTTACTTACTTTAATCCTAAACCAGATTTCAGTAACTTGCAAACTATATTATCATTTTGTGATGTGACCATCCCTTTCTGGTTGCGTCGTATAGACACCATCCATGATTGGTGGTTATGACATCCAATGATAAATAATTATATCATAGATATTAGCTATGATAAGTAAAATTTTAACAGATTTAGGAATAACAACTTGGTCAAACCAATCGAGCCTTATTGGTACTACACTTGTACCATCCATGTATCAACGCACTTGAATACCCACCGCAGTATTCAAAACAATAATCCCCTTTTCACTTTGATACATGGAATCCATTAATTGAATTTTAGTTGGTCTTATCAATTTTAGATAATTGTCTTACACTACTTACTTGTAGGAAATATTATTCACCTTGAATAATAGATCACTTATCGTGGTGAATATAACACCATCACCATGGTTTTATCCTTCCTATGCAGTATGTGTCTCTGGAACATACTCTGTTCTACATGCGCTTGTGGAACTAGTTCCTATAAAAACTATTTTTTCATCTTGATCATTGACTAAACATAAGTCAATATAGCTCCAACTATCTCTAATATAGATGTGCACCCTTATATAAAAGTGTAATCTATCACTTGACTAAAAAATTTCTATATTAGGGATTTATGTAATATCCTAAGAAACTTTTAGGATAAGTACCTTAGATGCACAATGTGTTTGTCTTGATGCAAGTTTGTTTGTATCTGAACAAACTATTTGCATCCAAACACATTTCATTATGAAATAATGGATTTACATCATACTATTACTCCTATGATATCCATTTGTCATTATAATTGGCATATGGTTGTGGGATATCATTGTTATTTGCAAATCATTTCATGAAATATAACAGATGTTTCTGCTAGTTGCAACATTGATATTACTTACATCCAAATTTTGATGTATAACATATGTATTTAGGAATTTCTCCATGCTACATGTTTGTTGATCAATGTTGATATGTAAGACTTCATCATCAATCCTCCCCATTAACATCAATGTCTTGATGTCGATAAGGTAATGTGCATTTAGAAATTACTCTATGCTACATTATCATAATTGATGAATGCTTGGGAAAGATATTCTTTGGTATCCCAACCAGAAGAAACACATATCTCCTGACCATGCATATACTTAACTTTATTCTTCCTTAATTACTTAATTGTATCTTATAAAGTATATATACCTCTAGCTTATACTTGTAATAGTTCATACACACTTATTGAACTATTTCCAAAATCTTTGTGACATACCTTTATTTCTAAAGGCTCCTTTGTCTAAACTAAAGATTTCGATAATACCCAAAGTATTTAGATATGCCGAGCCTAAATACCATACTTGGTATATTCATTATGTCCACTTTTAGTATTAATTGAAAAAGAATTATCCTCTCACAACTGGGTATAAGTTTTACATTTATATTCATCACTAATTGAATATGATTCATGTATTACTGAACTAGTGATTGAGTTTACCAAAAACAACATTCATTCCAGAACCTGAAAGAATGTCTCCATGCATCCAAGGACACATTAGATTAATGTATGTGGTTATACTCAATATTAGTTCAAGACGAATCTTTCACTTGGAAATTAAGAAGTCGTGTACTTCTCACCACTGGCCTAGGTATCACCCTTTTGTAGCAACTTGGAGAATACACCTGAATTCTAGTAAGGTTTTAATACTTACTTGGTAACTATATTTAAATAAAAATATGTAAAAAGAATATAGTATTAAATACCCAAGTAGTAAAAAGGAAACATTACATTGATTAATATACCTAATGTAGAAGATGAAACATGCTTCTTTAAATCAATTTATTTCTTTTAAGCTTCCATAGTATTATTTTATAATATGAAAAGAAAAAAACCTTTCTTAACACCACATTAATTGAAGGGCGTTGTGAATATATCATTGGAATTAAATGCATTTGACCTTTTCACATTATCGTTCAATTTATTTTCTATAATAATTAAAACTTAACTATCTTTTATTCTTATTCACTTGGAAAACCTTACATAGATAGGTAATGGAGAGTTTACTCGATACTTGTATTGTAACTTAAAATAAGACTTGAGTAATGTGGTGAAAATGATATGATAAAGGGATCCATTTAAATATCATGATCAATCTTCCAATTTTCACATGACTGTGTAAAATTCTCCTTATTCATATCATTTCTTCGCTTTCTCCTTGAAAACTTCTCAAAGATGAGACTTTATGTTATATCATCCATGTCCTGGTGTAGCGACCACAACTGACACCAGAAGTTAATGGAATCATAATGATATAACTATCATATGATTTGTACATTAGTCTCCTGTAAGTAGTTTCATCCTATTTTCTTGTGGTAGTTTAATAGTGTTGGGGACACTGGCACCTTGAGTTTCCAATATCATAGTACTGTGTGCACATGCCTATACTACTCAAGGATACTCATGTCAGTGTGGACATTTACTTTTTCTAATATAATATCGAAGCTTTTAAACTTGTGTTTTAACTTGCAATTTTAACTACAAAAATAAATTTTAGCAGATTAGTGCATTTTATCTGGATTACCAATAATGAAATTTTGATTAAATAATTAATTAATTCATTTAATTTATCCCACTATTTTATTAGATTCTAGAAACCCTCTGTGCTAGAATCGGAATACTCTATCGCTAGAGTATTCTAGGGGAAGGATCCAGAACCACCCTCATAGTCTACAAGCTATGTCTACACCACTACTTAAAGGGTTCAAGGTGGGATTTTGACTGGACGGCCGCTTTAACTTGCGTTTCCTTGATCTGTTGAGTGAAGTCCCAACTTCTAAAACCAGAACTTGATTTACTCAATGCTTGCCTCTAAAATTACAAGAAGCTAGATATGGCTATTTATTTGCTGCAATTTTAGTTAATTCAACCCATCATTCTTATAAGGACTCCCCGGTAGTAAGAGGAACCCTCAGCTATGGCATGACTGGCACCTCAAATAGTCGATTTTGTCCAAACTTGAATGATGGAAGGTAGTTATGACTTAATATATCTTTGAGGGTTTTATTATTTTTAATGTGATGAAAGAAATCGTTTTTATATTTTTATAAGAACGTACAATGTGATTGCACTCACATCTGACCATGCAAGAAATAGAAATTTCATCACGTCACATGTTCATTTTATCTTTCTTTATTGTTTATTATTATTATATGTGATTGCACTATAACTACACATTCACAAAATAATAAACCATGAAGAAATAAAATGAAAAATCAGATCATGATCCGGTACTATTGGCTGATCCGTTGAGTGAATAACGGACAAACCAAAACCCTAGGGGTAAGTACCTTTAGTCGCATAGCTTTCAACTTGAATAAAACCATCTGCTCAACCAATGTATCCAACTCCTGTATGGTGCGTCGTCGTCACTTGGTGCGAAGTGCTTCATTTGTGGTCTCATCATTATACAACATTAATCACATGCAGGTGAGGGGATCTTGGGGAGTAAAATTACAACTCTGAGAATGGGAGCACAGGCCCTTATACATATAACGACTCTGAGACGATATGCATATCACCTTTTAATTAAATTAAACTAATTATTACAAACTGGTATGGAACAATTAAGTAAATAAATTAAATAAATAAATACTCCAAACATAGATTGGTCGGTCTCTAACTCATGATCTGTATACGCATTAACTCGCATATATAAAATAAATATAGAATTAAAAACTAAACTTTCATTAAAAATAAACTTGAGGGAATTTAATTGAATTAAAAATCCACTCATATTTTTAATCAAATATTTACATCATTTGGTTCCTTTTAATTAATATAATTTTAAAACTAAAAAAGTAAATTAATTAATTAATTTAATTAAACTCTAAATGAAATTAATTACACTGCATTAAATTTTAATAACCAAAAATTAATGTTTAATTAATTTAATTTTCAACTTAAATTAAATTGAATATTTTAATTAATTTCTTATTAAATTAAAACACCCAGGCCCTTAAAACTTTTGGCAAGGCCTGTGTGGGTTGGGGTGAACCTATGCAGGCCCATATCGAGCTGTACCAACCCCGTGAATATGAATTTTGGGCTTGGTAGGTCCACCCAATCCCATTTTGGGATGAGCAGACCCTCCCAGACCTGTTTCGGGTCAGATCCGATCAAACCTTATGCAGATGGGTTACCTCATAGTGGTGTTCGCCGCGTTGCGGGTTCCAGCAGAGCAGCAAGTGCTATGGGGTGGCAGTCAGGGTTTCCCTTATGGTGGCCTGGGTGGTCCATGTTGGCGGTGAGGGAGGAGGTCGGGGGGTTCCATCGGAGAGGTCTCTCACTGGCTGGTTGAGAGCAGTCGACGCGGAGGTCTGCCGGCTAAGGGCGTGAAGGCACCGGTGCGCGCTATCGTGGATCGGCATAGGGAAGAAGGTAGGTTGTGAGGCCGTTGTTCCTGGTGTGGGAGGTCACCGGGGAGGAAGCCCAGGTGGAGGGCGGTGGCCCTGGTTCGCCGACCTGGTGCATTGTGTCCGGGAGAGGCCCGAACAGGCGGTGTGGCTACTGCTTGCTACTTCGGGCAGAGGAAAGAGGAAGGCCGAGGTTTTGGATGTCCACTGGTGTCCTTGTGAGCTGAGGTGCTGCAGGGAAGACCAGAGGGTCGTGGGGCTAGTTGCACCTAGCCTGGTGCAGCGCCTCACTACAGCGGGACTCCGTGTGTTATCAGTCAGGTTCTGGAAACCTAGGAGGTGACCTTCTATAAGGAGGCCAAGTAGGAGGGGTGGCTGTCACCACCTATGGAGAGGGCTGCCTCGGCTGGCAGCCTAGTGTGCCTGCTCTCCATGGGGAAGATGAACCAACAGGGGGCTGCTCGCCCCCTCCCCAAAAACCCTCGTATTTTTTTTGTTTTTCTAAGTGGGGCGCCCCCCCCCACCCTTCCTTTCTTTTCTTTTTTTTGGATAGGAGACCTTCTTTGCAGTTATCCCCACACCCCATTGTTTTTTTAAAAAATACTTGCAATGAAAGTATTTCTTTAACAACTCTTGCACCCCCTTTAAATTTTCTTAGCCTATTTAGACTTTAGAAATTAATAATAATATTAAAATATTATTATAATTAAAATAAAATATGATAATCAAATTATTATTAAGATAAAACTACTATCATTATTATAATATAATAATTATTATTATTATTAAAATCACTGGAAAAACTATTCTGGTGACCCATAATTTTTTTTAATCCAAATTCATAACTTCAGATGTCCGCAGATTGGACAACCGACACCCGATTTAGATTCTATTTGCGGTGTTGGGACCGTATCGACACCCTCTTCATAGCTTAATGTAAATTTATATTTTTTTCAATAGACTTAAAATCTTCATGCATTGCTCTGATACCACTTTTTGGAACCAGGCATGCAGTGGAAGCCTCAAACAGGTGGGGTTTTAAAAACATTTCACTGATGATCGATGTAAAATTGTCAACGTTGGTGAATGAAGGATTTTAAGCACAAAAATAAACCATAAAATACCTGGATTAATTATGAATCTATGCACGACATCTGCTCATCATTGGTGATCACTGATCAAATAATCTGACATCAAACTCCTCTAGATCGTCCACATGCACTTCAAGAAATCTAATGGAGCGTTGTTCATTGTAATCCGGGTGTTAGTGCAGAATTGTGATGACGCCTTCAACACTCCAACGATCACTGCATCGCTTCGCAAGCGATGCCTGAGAGAGTGTTGGATCCATGCTCCTTGGATCTAGAGCCTCTCTCTCTAGATCATGGGTGAGAAGAGAAGAGATACAAGCTCTATGAATACTCTTTGGAAATCTCCCCTCCTATTATATTTATTGTGTCATGTAATTACCTAGAAATGCCAACCCAGCCCCCAAATAATCAACGCACTACAAACGACATTTTTTGACTACTTATCTGAGTCATAAATATTATTATCACTCACTTGTAATATATTAAAATATATTACGCTATAATAATTGAGTCATTAACTAGAATCGTCACTCCCATAAATAATAATTGAACCTTGAATAATTTAATATTCGTCAATTAATATTTTTCATGTATTTACTTAAAATTCTTAAATATATTTAATAAATGAATTCAATGCTTATTATTCTAAACTCTAATAATACGAATTTATTTATTTCATTGGTGATCGTTTTTCCATGGACAAATCCCAGACCCCAGTGTTGGGGCCCTCCATTTCCAAAACTCTTATTCAACTTAATAGGGCAGATTCTTGAATACGCTATTATGTGTGACCCTCTAGGCCCTTATCTCAATAGCAGTGAATATCATTCACAGACCAAGAGTGGGATCTATCAACTCATCATGGCCCCTAAAGAGATAATTATTGTCAAAACAATGACAACAAACCTACGAACACGCACTATGTAATATAATTCATTTTTCTATAATATCTCATAAAGTAGGATGCACTCATGTGTCTTCTCCCTTTTCTTTCTTTATTGTTTGTTGATTTAACTGGATGGATTTACCCTCGACTTCCATGGCCATGGTCTTATAAATGTACTGCCATCCTTATCAACATGGAATGAGATATATTACTTCCATAACCCGGAAGAGACAAATCCTTTCTTGACCATTCAACCAATGCCATGCCACCAAGGACACACCTAACACAAATTACCTCTCCACGACTTCATTGCCATGGTTTTAGTCTTGCATCAAAGTATGCAATAAAATGACATACATTGGTAATGATCTCAATTCAGGAGACCATTACACATGATCATAGATAGGAACATCCAATAACACTTGAAACATGTGGTGTTCCTATTGGCGGGTCAGTCCTCATGATCTCGCTACTAGAGATCACCAAGTGTGGACTTCATGTGAAGAAGCCTCAATGCTTATGATTTCCTAGCACCTAATAGTCACACATCTACTATGTCTAATCAGTAATTTGTATCTAGACTATAGAAAATATTTTTAATATTAATGTCATAGTATCTAGAGGTTCTTATTATAGCCTAGGATCTATTATAACCTTTCAATACAATAATTAATATTTGGACATTACCATTTCAATAGTGGATGTATAAAAGTATACACTATAATGGTAAGATGACATCATGTATAACTAACTATATACATGATATGGTAATAAAAATCACTAAATAGTTGGGTCTAGGGAACCCACTATTTCAACACTTCACGCATATGGATGTGGTACCTTTAGAAACCTCAAAAATGGTCCACAGATGAATCGGGCCCACATGTTCTGATATATCCAGGATGTGTGTAGGGAGGAGAATGTAAATCATAAATTTGGGGGCCCTTGAATCAGTATGGATGGAATGAGGCATGGAAGCCATTGGTCATACTGAGATAGGATAAGACTCTCCTGAGGAAAAATATGCCTTTGATTAATAGTTGTTTTGTGGGAAACATATGCAGATCCACCAGGGCATGATTTGCATAGTCAATCAAAGGTTTCTACAGAACACTAGCCTTCCATCTCAGATTGCCATGAATAGTTATGGGGATTCAAGATTTCTCAAAGTACAGAGTTTTAGGTATGGAAGGAGTGTATCGAGTCATATTAGGGACATTTGGGCTACGATTTACTCATGGAATAAGGTGTCCCTTATGTAGATATTACTCATATGCAGGGTGAGGCATTCATCCGATATTTGGGGTACCCAGTCATTTAACATCATATGGACAGGACGTGGGGTTCCTCTTAAGGAAGGGAACTGTGACATGCCTTTTAGGGTCGTGATTCTAGGACCAAATTCCTAGACTGTTTTCCAATGATGTTAGGGTGGATCTCTTACTAAGATCCCTAAGCTCTCATGATCTATACTCATTGTGAGAAACAAGGGATTACGAGGATTTAGGGTCATTTCCGAAGAAAATAAAAATAAACATCGGAGGGAACTTTGGACTTAAACCATTGTTATCCAGTTTAATGTCGAACAACATGGATGATTTTGGCCTTGTAGTTTAATGTCGTGCGGTGAGAACCTGATGTTGTGAAGTTTAGAGTCATGCAGTGAGGACAATTATGATGTCATAAATATGTTCAATAGTTTTTAGTTAATTATAATCAAGATTCCCTGACATTACCTAGATGTGAGTGATGATAGAAGGTGTAAACCATAGTCTCGGGGAAAACTTGAATCATGAGGGATGTCATGGGGCTTGGAAACCATTGGTTGTACTGATATAGGAGAGGAATCTCTTTAGGACGAATTTACCTTTGTTTGATGTTCATTTTTGTGGGAAACATATGCAGAGCTGCCGAGGCATGATGTGCTAGTCAATCAAAGGTGTCCGTAGGACACTGGCCTTCCGTTTCAGATGGCCTTGAAGGATTATGGGGATCCAAGTCTTCCCAGGGTATGAATTTTGAAAAATGGGAAATATGTTCCTAGGAATGTAAAGAATACCCAGATCATGATTAACTTTTAACCACTAGAGATTACATATAGGTTTTTCTCATATGTATAGTGGGAAGCAGGATCTTTTGACTTCTCATGAGTGGGGGGAATGTATGGGATCTCATAACACTGAGTACTAGGACACACATAACTCTTGAATAACTGCTCAATTTATTGTCATGTGATTAGGACCATTCATGGAATCCCTATACAAGTCTTACCTATGCACGGGGAAAGGGGAATTTTTTATGGTGGCTAGGTTGGGATTCCAAATTTAGGCATCACTACTTACCCTGAAAGGGAAGGAATCAAGCCGCACGTAGTTCTGATTGTCCCCTATAAATGTTTGATCGATGTGTAAGAACATGTTAGGGCATTTTTTTATGATGATGGCTAGGCTAGGATGCCAAATCCAGGCATCACTATGTATCTTGAACAAGAAATAATCAAGCCATGCATAGTTCTAATCATTCCTTGTACCGATCTATCTTGATCTATATATAGGGACATTTTTGTTTCATTTTCTACTGGTGTTGGGTCTACCATATCTCCCAATAATTCATTTCCATAAGATAATCCTTACCACTTATCCAAATATCATGTGAGTTATACTCTATTTGAGAAACAAGGAGTGGACATAGGGTTTCCTTCACAAGTGTGGAGAGGTAGAGAATATGATGGGGGAATTTTTTTTTGTGGGGGCTGGGCCAAGATAGAGGATCGAGGCATCGCTACGTATCCTTCGAGAGTAGGAATCAATCCATACGTAGTTCTGTGATAGATCATATAGTTTATTTTCATGCGATTAGGACACTTTATGTCATGTATTTTAACGTCTTATAGCCAGGACATGAGTCACAGTTTGATGTCATGTTTTAGGGATGAGTTCCTTACAGTTTAAAGTCATGTGGAAAGGATAATAACTCATAGTTTAAGTTCATAGAGCTTGGACCATGATTTCACTTTATGACTACTCATATTTTAAAGTCTTAGAGTTTGGACCATAGATTATAGGTATTATAACTCATAATTTAGGGTCATAGAACTTGGACCTAGACATCATGGTTCAATGTCATGTTGCATGGACTAATACCATATAGTTTAACATCATGTGGTCTAGACAATGACTCATAGTTTAAGGTCATAGATCTTGGACCATGAATTGGTGCATTACTATGTGAAATACTTCTTCAAGAACTTTGCGTTTGTGGGAACCATGATGAGCTATTCGTCCATTGATATTAGGGCATATGCTCCATTAGAATAGACCCTATGTATGACATATAGTCCTTCCCACTTTGGTTCAATATTTGAGGGATTCATCCTGAGTATCAGTAGGGTTCTGAGTACTAACACCATTTCCCCTTTGAGGAAAGATTGAAGTTGAACCTTTTTGTTAAAGGCTCATTCAATCCTATTTTGGTAGATTTCCAAATGGTGTAGGGTGTGCAGCCTTTTTTCATCTAGCTTATCCAACTCATCAAACCATCTCTGGGATTTCTCTTCCATGATAAGTTGATCTCAAATGACCACACGAAGTGATGGAACTTGAATTTCAATAGGAAAACCTGCATATTCCTCGTATACTAGTGAGTACGGGGTTTCCTTGGTGGTGGTGTGGGTTGTGGTCTGGTATGCTCACAAAGCATAAAGAAGCTTATTTCGCCATGATTTACTATCCTTATCAACCATATTTTGGAGTATGTTGGACAATGTTTTGTTGAAAGCCTTTATCTTCCCATTGGCCACCATGTGGTAACTGGATGAATGGGTTTTCTTTGATTCCATACTCCTGGTATAACTTTTCCAACTCAGAAAAGCAGAAGTTGGTTCCGTTTTCTGTCGATATTGTATGAGGGACATGAAATTTGTTAATGATGTTGACCTTTACAAATCTATTTATGTTTTCACCCTAAATTCTTTAAGGGATATGGCTTCGGCCCATTTGGAAAGGAAGTCAGTCACTGTGAGTATGGACTTGAATTGTCTGACTATGGTGGGAGGATATGGTCCCAAAACATCAACCCCCCAGGCGACGAATGTCCAGGAGTAATTAGCTTTATGAAGTAACTTCGGGGTTCAGTTTATGAAATTAGCATGAACTTAGAAGGAATGGAATTTCTTGGAGAATATGGAACAATTCTGTATCATAGTGGGCCAGTAATACCCAAGCCTTCGGATTTGGTGAGATAGTTTGGTTGCTGATTGGTGCGCTCGAAAAGCTATGACGTGCAATTCTTTCATAATAGTGGTAGTATCTTCTCCATCAATGCACCTGAGAAGGACCCCATCAAGGTCTCATTTTTAGAGAACCTTTTCTTGGTTTACCCCATTGTATAAGACAAATTTGACTGCCCGTCTTCGGACATTCTCCCTTCCATCCCTATCTAGTGGGAGTTCCCCATTCTGAAGGTAATTTTCAATGGGAATCATCCAACTAGTGGTATGACCATGAGGCTCAGAAATGGGACTGATTTCATCAATTTCCTCCATATTTCTCTAGATAAATGGCAAGACCATCTGGCAGTGGGAAATTCTAATAACCATTTCATCCCGGTCTAGATGAGACAAGGTTGTGGCTGGATTTTCCAAAGCGTCGGCTTGGTCATTTTGTGACCGGGGTACATAAGTCAACATTGGTTCTGATGGGAATTCTTCCATCAGTTCTTGAACATGGTTCATCAAGGGAACCAATACTTATTTCTTAATGGCATAGTCACCATTGACCTGTTTGATGACTAGCTCTGGATCACCCTTTATTTATAGGTGTTTGGCTTGCACATGAAGTGCCAGTTCTAGGCCTACAATGAGGGCCTGATATTATTCTTCATTATTCATATACCCTTATGAAAGCAGGAAATAGTAAGTTAATATGTCCATTTAGGGGGATAAGAGTACAATTCATAGCCCCACTTTGTTGATTTTGGGATCCTCCATCCTTTTCCCTGTTAGGGTTCAGGAAGCACCATCGAAGTAAATTTCCCACATCTGGGGGTCCTCCTAGACAAAAAACACTTCTTCATTTGGATGTTCAGCATCCAACGGTGTTGTTTCCTCCAAGGGGTTATATAATAGGAAGTCTACTAACTTCTGTACTTTGATGGCTTTTTGGGGAACGTACCGTATGTCAAACTATTGTAGGATGACCTCCCATCATGATAGGCTTTCATTTAGCATGGGACGGTTGATGATATATTTGAGAGGGTTGTGGCGGTAAACCAGTTAGACCACATGGTGTTGTAGTTAATGCCTAAGTTTCTGAACCACTAAGATTAGAGATAAGCAGTTCTTTTCAATTTTGTAATACTGAGTTTCAGCATCAATCATTGTTTGGCTGAGGTAATAGAGGCTCTTCTCACTACCCGAATCATTCTTTTGTGTGAGGAAGGCACCTAATGACTGTTCCAATGCAGTTATGTACTAAATGAGTGGCCTAACCTCAACTGGTGGCATCATCACCAGTGGGATTAGGAGATATATTTTTATATTGTCGAACACTTCTTGGAAATCATTATCCCACTCATACGTAACTACTTTCTTCATGATCCTGGTGAAAGGTAAACATTTACTTTCTATGTTGGCTATGAAGCACCGAATGTAGGCGAGGTTCCCCTAGAGACCTCTCAACTCAGTGTGGTTGCGAGGTGGGGACATGCCAAGTATGGATTTTGTATTCCCGGGGTCGACTTCGATGTTGTGATGGCGTACGATGAAGCTGAGGAATTTTCCAGAGGTAACGCCAAAGGCGCATTTTAGAGGATTCATTTTTAAACTGTGTTGCCACAACTTGATGAAGACAGTTTCAAGATCAGTTAGGTGTTTTGAGCTTTGTCATGATTTAACCACCAGATCGTCGACATAACACTGGATTCACTTTACTAAGGAGGTCTTGAAGGTGAAATTTATGGCATGTTGATATGTGGAACCGGAATTTATAAGACCAAAGGGCATCACCTTATAACAGAATACTCCCTAAGGAGCACTAAAAGTGGTAGCCTCTTCATCTCCCTGGGCCATCCATATTTGATTGTATCCAAAATAGCCATCCATGAAAGAGAGGGCTTCATATCTGGTAGTTGCATTGATCAACAATTCTGGGATTGGGACTAGGAATTCGTCTTTTGGGAAATACCAATTATGGCCCCTGAAGTCAATGCATATTCTAATCTGTCCATTATTCTTTTTGAAAGGGACTATGTTTGTCATCCAGGTTGGATATTAGACCTCTCATATGAATTTTTATTTGATCATCTTGTCAACTTCATACTCTATTTTTGTGGCATGCATTAGATGTGTCCTTTTTTCTACCTTCTTATAGCCTTGGTGGTCTTCTGGTAAGCCCAAATGATGAGTGAAAACCTTAGAATCAAGGCCTGGAATTTTTATGTAGTTCCAGGAAAATACATCTCGATTCTTCTTCAGGAAGGAGGTATATGCCTCATGTTCCTCAACAGAAATATCCACACTGATCAGAGTGTGTCATGGGTCATTTTTAGTGCCCATATTTATCTCCCTAATTTTATCTATTGTGGTGGAGACACCTTCTTATAATTCAGAAGGGGAATCTTTGAGGTCTCTTTCTTCTTCTTCTCCATCATCTTCATCTTCTTCCTCTTCTTATGGAGAGAGGATTTTTTAGATTAATTCTCCAATTTTGGGAGATAAGTTGTATTTTTCATTAGTATGTGAATCAAGGGATGTCTGGGGTCTCGAAGATGGGTCAGGAACATATTTGATAGGGCTTTTCCTGACATCATGGGAGTCATCCCACTCTTCTGTGTCTTCGGACTTGGTGCCCGCGACAGAGATCATGCAGACAATTGAGTCTGCATCTGGACTTGCACTTATTCATTCCACTTGGTTGATGGGTAATACATACTCTTCCCTAAGATGTTGGAGGGGGTCGACGGGAGCCATTTCCAATCCATTCGGGGCAGTAATCCAATAAATTTTATTATCTGAAAGATGTTTTCTTCTGATTCATAGAACCCTGCATCGATAAAATGAGACTCACAGAACTCAAATGGGGATTTATCGGTGTGTAATGTCCCGTTTTCCCATTAGTGAAATACTTGATGCACTGATGGTATGATGATGGTATTGCAACATACTGATGAAGACAAGGCCTCCACAATAGAATGTTGAATGATGTACTTTCCGTAATACTAGGAACTCAGAATCCAATTTGAGGTCTCCGAGACAAGTTTTCATCTTGATTCATCCCAACAGTTTCTACTTACTTTTGTCATATCTCAGCAAAGTTTTGGTGTAGGGTTTCAAGATATCTTCATCATGGCCCATACGACAAAGTGTTAAAAATGAGAGGAGGTTAACTCTAAAGCCATTTTCGATGAAGATCCTCTAAACATTAATTCCATTTATCTTTCCAGAAACATATAAGTGTTTGATGTGCCCTTGCATGATGGCGTCTTCATCCCTATCTGTAAAGGAGATGACGACGTGACATTCTTTGGGATTGGTCTCCTTAAAATATACTTTGGTTGCTGCTACTTCATCCTCAAACTCCTGGGGGCTTAGTAAGGCTTTGATGAGTGCCTCCCTAAGATCTGTGGATAGGCTTAACACATCTAGGATTGATAGTTTTTCTGGTACTGAAGCTAGATGATTTAAAATATCATACTTCTTCTCTAAAGGTCGGTGCTTCCCAGCTCAGGGTTTCTATTTTACATAAACATTAGGGGTTTTTAATTTAGATGTAGAGGGTTTGGCCTCTATAATAGGGGCTGATGGTGTTTTAGTCCTTCCCATGTCTGGCCGAACAGGTCCTCCTATATGCCTTAGGATATTTGATATTGGTTCTTCCCTTGATGGATATTCTAAGATAACTGGGCTTGGATTTCTCTTTGACGGGCGCGGAGGAGAATTCCAGTCTTTATTGTGTGTGTCTGAGGGTCCTTCCATGAGTTTCCACGATGTTAACGGTCTGATTATGGTGTGTCTGGGAATTTGAATCCTTATATGATCATGCGTTCTAGGAAACCTCGGGCCTCTGTGGCCTCTTCCTCTAGTTCTCAGGTTGGGTGCTGGGAATTTGGGTTCGTGGCCATAGTCTTCATCTGAGAAGGGGTCCATCAAGTGAATCACATTAATGGAGCTGGAGATCAGTTCTTGATCTGACATTGTTTATTGTTTCGTGGGGTGGTGACCGTAGTACCATTTGGAGGGGCAGCACCCATTGTAACGTTTGGTGGGGCGGTTCCCATTGTACCATTTAGCGAGGTGGTTCCCATTGTACCATTTGTTGGGGTGGTGCCCATTATTCCAACTCTGTTGGTATGAAGTCCAAAAGTTTCAACATGGACTTCATCTTTGGTTTTAGCCCATCTTCTTCCTCTAGTGTTCTTCCCTTTTGGCCTTTAGAGGACCATGGGGCTGAGGAAGATGGTTGTGTTGTATTAGGAGATTTTGGGGAATTCCATGGACTTGGTTGATGGTCTTCCAGGTCATTAAATTGTCAAATGTTTCCTCCTTCTTACTGGTGACTATTTTCCATTCCTCTTCCTCTCTCGAGTTTGAGGTGGAAACATATGATACTTGTGCCGGTGGAGGGCCCAACTTGACTTACCCAGAATCCACCATATTTTTTAGGAGATCCTTGAAAACGAGGCATTCTTGGATAGTATGTCCTAGTATTCGGTGGTAGGGACAATAATTTGTATAATCATCGAGACCCACTTCATCGGCTCGCTTTGGCTTTAGTAGCCGGAGAAAATTTCAATTCATAGAGGCTATGAAATAGTCGTGGACCGGGTCGTCTCGGAACAAGTAAAATTTATTTATTCATTCATAAAAATGATTTCTTTTAGCACCCCATCACTCATATTATTGATGTTGGGGAGGTTTTTGGCATCTATGGGGTCATGTACGGTTCAGTGGGGGACTCGCTACTGGAGTTGGCATCGGGGGTGTCTTAAGTGTGATAGAAGTCGATTTGGATTTTCCGACTCTTTTCCCATGGGTTAATGGGACCACTTGGGACTTAATATTGGTTAGTTTCAAGGAGTCTTCTATTCTTTAGGAAATTGTAGAGAAATATATACACCCACTTGTGTACTTCACCAGGGTGAGCAGTGTTCACAATTCATCTTGAAGGTTATCAACGCACATGGAGAGCATTTCATCTTGGGGAACTGGTCGGTTCAGGGAATAAGTCAGGCCTTTCCATCTAGAAATGATGTCTAATACTCTTTCATTCTCTCACTGTTTGCAGTTCATGAGATCATAGACCATCATCTTAGGAAGTGTTTAACTGAAATGGAAGAGAAACTGTAACCATAGGTCCTCTCAACCTGTGATTGAATTGTCTGGTAGGCTAGTATAACATACAAAAGCTGAGCCCTGCAGGGTTTGTACGAAATCACCTAAGCTTTATTGCTTCTTTCTACTCCGGAGTGCCCATAATGGGGTCACAATAAGAATCATAGTGAATTAAATTTTTTTCTGGGTCCCTTGAACCATTGAATATTGGGAATAAAGGGTTTTCAATGTTTAGCGGTGGTGGAATATTTCCCACCCAATCAGGGTACGGTTTTCACTCCAATTGTATCAGATCACATTTCCCCTCCATGGATTCTAGTCGAGCTATTAATTTCTCAAAAGTATTAAACATCCCTTGATGCATATCATATAGGTCTTGATCTTGGGCTGATGCGATAGTGACCATGACTGGGCATGTCAGTGCTGCTAGAATATGGGGTGGATACCCAACTAAGGGTATCATTTGTGGGTTTACCTAAATATATTCTGGCTGCCTTCCCAATGGAGGAAGTCTTGATGTCCTTTTGGGAATGGGTTTAACAGACCTCTGAGCTTGGATTCATTCACCAAGATGAGTGCATGTGGAAAGGGTACCTCTTATGGGATCACTTGCTGATGTTCGGTGGGGGAACACATCCACCAAGGTAGCTCCCTCAATACAGTTTTGGCATTAATTTGCCTAAGCTCTTTTATTTCTTCCTCCTACTTAGAAAACCTTTCCTCAAGAGTGGGGGAATCATTTCTAGAGGGAGGAGAAGGCGGGTCATAGATTACCTTTTATTTATTCTTCTCCTTGTTTGGGGTTTCGAGCAGGAGGTAATGTTGGGTTAACTGAGGGGAAGCCCAGATTTAGGACCGCTCTCTATTTATAGGAATACACACCCTTAGGCTCGGTGTGGGATGCCTCTTGGAGGGAACCATATTCCTTTGTGTCCTCTCCCCCCACGTCATTTCCTATGATATCTATGGATTTGACGTTTACCACATTCACTGAGGCATATCGCATTGGGGGTGGTGGACCCAGTGCCGAATGTTGGGAAGGATTTCAACATCCTTTATTGAACTTTCTCCTTCCATTCTACGGTATTCTTTGGGATTCTTGGTGAAGATCGTCTCAAATGGAGCCCTTGTTTAACCTCATAATTCACCTTTTCTTGGAGGGTTTGATTCATGGGAAGGGGTGGAATGGGTAACTCCTCTGTCCATTCTTATTCCTAGACAGTGGAAGACAGACATCTATTGTGCAGGGATTTGAGGTAAAAATGCCCCTAACCCTGTGGGCTAGAGTTGTTACCATTCTTCTATTGATGCACAATGGCCTAGATTTGTTGGTCATACAGGGGTACTTTTATTTATAAATTACCCCAGCCCTGTGGGCTGGGGTTGTTCGCATATTACAGCGGTAGCTGCTGCTATTTCCACCTTTTCAATTTCACGTACTCCCGCACTGGTGTGGGCCGATTATGGAATTATTCCTTCATGGAGTCTATGGTATTTTGAATACATTATCACTACTTTCTGGTTGGATTCCCTTAGGTGGGAATCCAGCTGGATGTTCTTGGTTTCCTTACCCAGAATATTTTCAATGATTTGATCTCTTCGGCCCAGATGCTTTTGAGACTTACTCTGGGCCAGTTTTTGTCGAGTATCCCATATTTTTATAGCAAGGGTTTCACTTGATTGTTTCCTTTGGGTGATGACATTTCACGATGACATTTCCAATGGGGACTGCTAGACGGGATGAGGGGAGAAGTGTAGAGATCCATGTTCTCCCCATCCCTGAATGTGAACTCCAGCCAGGGAATTTCCAATGAGGTGTCACAACATATGTAGTGCATGGAGGTAAGATAGTTCAAGGTTTTTCTTTCACCTTTCTGATTGTGGTTGTCGTGCGAACGGGAGGGATTCTTGGTTGATTATATGGCAAATATCTCCTATTGTGTTTACATGGTATGCATACCCTTCATAGGGTTGGAATTTTTCTTTCATCTAACGAAGAGTCGTCTATATATTGAGTCAAATGTCATGCGTAAATTCTCTAGACAACTCTCCTGGTATGTTGAAGTGAGAAGTGGTCGTAGGCCAATACATCAACCATTATTTTATAAAATCCCAATGGCCATCACCATTGAACTCAGAATGTCCATTTTACATTACATTCTAGGGGAAAGGATTCATATTTCCCTTCGCATAAACCCAACAAGGGTTGGTCAAGATATTTGAAGGTATTTAGGTGGGAAGGTCTTTTCCAATTGCGGGCTTACATCTCCTTGATCTGTTGAAGGGACTACCCAATCCTGAAATCCTGACTTTGGATTTTCTCAACTCTTACCTCCAATATTACACCAAGTCTAGAAAGGGATACTCATTTTGATGTAATATGGTTAATTCAACCTGAAACCTTTCATAAGGGCTTCTTCTATAAAAGTAATTTTCCTAACAAGGGTTGGTCAAACACATAGTTTTATTGAGTTTTTTCCTTAATCAAGTAATAGAAGGCTTGGTCTGACTTAATATTTTATTTGAGGTATTTTTATCTCTTACGCATGAATTTATTATTATCATTATCACATGTGTGTTAATATTAATTGGAACTTAATTAAGTGATTAACCATATCTTGATAATATTTATGAATAAGATTTGTTTATTTTAGTTCTATATTGCATGCTTGTTTAATTATTTAATCATATGATTGTGATAACACATCCATAATGATAAACCATTAATATAATAGAAATAAAGTAAAGTAAAGGTCATGATCATTGTATTTTCTAATGGTTAGTTTATCTAGTAGTTGATAAAATAACCCTGACCTAGAGGAGAAACACCTTGAAACTTTTGGTTTCATGTTTACATCTTTCCACTTGTCCACCTCTATATCTCCTGGGATTGGTTTCATCTCAGCTATAGCTTGAACCACCTCCACTAGCTTGGGAGATACATCCATTACATATTCCTTTTTTTAACTAACATGAAGGTGAGGGGTAAAAAGGGGGTTTACATAAAATAATCCTTGGGCACGAAGGCCCAAAATATTAATGAGGAGAAGGCACATAGGCCAAAAAATTTAATTTCAATAAATAAATTAAGAGAAACCTTCCACATAAAAAGTTCTTTGTCTAGATCATGATTATCCATACATGCAACGATATTTATGCATAAATAAAACTAGCATTCAATTATTTGATAGCTCTTATTTAAGATAAATCGTGCTCGAATCAATTAATTATCATCTTTAATTGTTCAAAACATTTATCTTAAAACATTTTCTGAATTTCATTGATATTCTCATCCATCATAATTTTAAACAAATAAATTCATTTAAAATTATCTTTGTACATAATTTACTCCTTGGAGGAAACTGGTGAATTCCTGTTCATAACCACCCAATGAGTAGAAATGAACATTATGCAGATGTTAAATTAAAAAAATATATATAAAACACCTATCACATGTTGTGCCTCAGCTTTACGCATTCACCATGGTACACGTCTTAAGGGTTTGTATAATTTAATAATAATTTTTAATAAATCTGCATAATTTGGATGAGTACACAGCGTGTAGTTCAAACTACACGACGTGTACTATTGTTCACCGTCCATCTGAAGTACACGTTTGGGGAAACGACATGTGATTGTACTTCAGAAATCTTCAGAGTACATGGCATGTCCAGTATACCACATGATGTATAGTTCCTCATTACACAGTATTTATCTAGTAAAGTCATGTATGGAGTACACGGTCCAACCCTAACCCTAAGGGACTACACATCGTGTCTAGTGGGCCACATGATGTGTAATTTGGAAACTATCTTCCACCTTTTTCTAGTCAACACACTGAGCCATTGAGATTTAGACAACTCCAATGACACGGCTTGGTTTGGCGGGCCATACCAGGTGCATTGAACCTAGAATACACAGTTTGTACTTCCGAATACATGTCGTGTGTTCTTTTTTGTACGGACAAGAACCTTTGGAACCTCCGGATGAGATCCTCTATTTTATTTTAATAAAAATTAAAAGAAAAGATCATTTCTGTAAGGTGAACAGGAAACAAAATAGGATGAATATATCTCGAGATTCTTATTTATAGAACGATAATTCAAACAACTAAATTATTAAATGCATAAATCATCAACGAAATATTTAAATAATTATAAACTATGATGTAACCTCTCTGATACCATTTGTAAGTTCTGGGCACAGTAGAAGCGTGGTTGTTCTGGCACCCAAATTTAATTTTTACCATGATTAATGATTATTCCCGGATCAATACGATGATGAACACTAATATCCATGGAATAGAATCAAATATTTAGATAAAGAAGGAAGAGGCCTGAAACCTTTGGAGAGTATCTTTCACATCATGTTTATAATTAATTTAATTAATTTAATAAAGAAAATAATACTAGTATCTTTGATATTTTCATCGTTGATGATTTTGATCATCCAGAATGACCCTTCCATATTATCTCCTTGTGTTTGCGAGGATCCAAACAGGAATCCCTCTATCGATAATCCACACATCCTCCGATGGCCTCCGATCAACACCACTCATTCTCCAGGTGCTATCATAGTGAAGTGAGTGTCTTCTGTCAGTAATTATTTATTGCTTGATCTTTGTCCTTCAAGAACGTCTCTCATTATTGAGAGGTTCGAGAAGAGGATTCCATAGAGAAAATGTTTAGCTCAACAATTCTAAATTCACTGGGCGTGCAGTTTAGTTCATGGAAAAATATATGTATGTGTCTATTTATTGACATGGGGCTTCACTTACAATATTTAATTGCATAATAGATATTAAATACATTCATAACCTTAGAGAAAACCCATGATTTTAATAATAATACTACTTAATTATTTATGGTGCGCCAACTGGCATAAAATGGAATTATAAATAAAATTTTGCATCACAAAATAATAGCAGCCTTATTATTATTATTTTAATGTGTTCCAACTAGTTAAATAATTATTTACCATCTTACAGATAATTATTTTACTACTAGACCAACCTTGGTTTTCTTGAACTCCACATCCATTTATTGAACACCTGAATAAATAAATAAATAATTTATTCTCTTAAATAAATATTTTATTTACAAACTAGTAAATATAATATTTATTAAATGTTCAATAAAATAAATAAATATATTTTATGTATAGTCCAATGAACAAATATTTATTTAATTTATGAAATCATTTTAACTTAAATAAAATTATTCCACAATCATGAGAATAATATGTATTCCATTAATTAAATTCAAATATAATTTAACCAAGACCACTAGAAACACTTAGTGAGTGACCCTCTAGAATTTTTTCTCATTGGTATTAGGCGGGCTTGACAAAAGTCCAAGAGTACTGTCTAGAAACAGGTCAATACACCCAAGAGAAAGAACTTAATGTCACAAAAATGAAATCCACATACGGACACTCACTGTCTAATATAATCCATGAGTCTCAATATCTCATCAAGAAGGTTTCATGATAATTTCATCAACCTTTGTGCTCGATACATCATTCTTTCACTACCTAAAATAAACTCAACGTTGCACCATGGCCATGGAATTTCACGCGACAGTTCTATTTTAATCAAAGGGTCGAGATATCAACTTCCATAAATGGAACAGACTAATCCTTCCTCGACTTATCCATTAATAACATGCCACTCATGACGCACCCAACATACCCTACTTCCCGCCAACTGTCTGTGTGATGACTTTCGTCAGTAAATCAAAGTGTGTGAGTCATGACATGTATTAATGATAATATTAAAGTCTAAGGATCATTACACATGCTCACAAATAGGAATATCCAATGACACCAAAACATGTGGAATTCTTTCTGACGGGTCTGTTCTCATAATCTCTTGTCTTGGAGATTACCAAGTACAAACATCATGAGAGATGGTCTCATCTGCTTAAGAGTACTCGCACCAGACGGTCTGTATGCTATGTGTCCCATCATAGTATTTCATCCAACCACATAACAATATTTAAGAATATTGTTATAGCATTTCAAGGTTCTCATCATAGCGGGGAACTGCCATGACCTTATCAATGCAACAAACACACTAGGACATTATTACATTATAGTAATGTAGAACAATGAACAATATATAATGAGATGATTAATATTTAAATACATTTAATATTCATGTAATCAAAGTACAAATAGTGGTCTAAGAAACCAACTCTAACAAAAACCCACTTGGACTAAAGCCAACGACTTATGACTTTCAGTCCGCTAGACCTCACATGATAATCATGTTTTAACTAAGTCAAGGCTTTAGTCAGGGGGTCCACCACATTGTCTTCCATGGAAATACTACTCACTTCAACTTCACCTCTCTGAGAAAAATATCTCAAGAGATGATACTTCCGAAGTATGTGCTTCGTCCGCTAATGTGACCTTGGATCTTTTGTGAGATCCACCACTGCAGTATTATCACAATACAGTGTGATGGGATATTTAATGCTAGGTATCATATCTAGCTCCTGGATGAAGCTTTTCATCCAAACTTTTTCTTTATCTACCTCAGAAGCTACAATATACTCAGACTCTACTGTAGAATCTACGACCACACTCTGCTTCGAGCTCTTCTAGCTCACTGCACCTCCATTAAAAGTGAAGATGTATCCCATTTGCGACTTCATGTCATCTTGATCAGTCTCGAAACTAGAATCTGCATATCCTCTGATGACTAGTTCCTCATCCCCTCCATAAACCAAGAACATATCCTTAGTACACCTCAGACAGTTTAGGATAGTCTTGACTGCCATCCAATGGCAGTCACCTGGGTCATCTTGATATCTACCTACCACACTCAATGTGTAGGCGACATCTATCCTAGTACATAGCATGGAATACATGAATGACCAAAAACAATAAGGTGTATGGAGTCCTTTCCATTATCTTTACTTCCTCATGTGTCTGAGGACTCATTTTTTTTATAAATATGAATGCTATGTGACGCTGGAAACAATTCCCTCTTGTATTTTTCCATATTGAATCTTTTCAGTGTCTTATCAATGTATGTAATTGACTTAGTCCCAATAATCTATTGGATCAGTCACAATGGATCTTGATCCCAAGAATATATGTTGCCTCACCCAATTCCTTCATGGAGAAGCATTGATTGAACCATTCCATAATAGACACTAAGACTAGTATCTTGTTTCCAATAAGTAATATGTCATCAACATATACTATTAGGAAAATGACTGCATTCCCACTAAACCATTTGTAGACACAATTCTCACATTCGTTCTTAATAAAACCAAATTCCTTTATGGCTTCATCAAAATGAATGTTCCATGAATTGGATTCTTTCTTTAATCCATAAATGTATTTCTGAAACTTGCATACCTTATTGGTATCCTTTTGAGTCATAAACCCTTCAGGTTGTGTCATGTAGGCTTCTTTATGAAGGTTCCCATTAAGGAAGGCTATTTTGAAATCCATTTTCCAAATATCATAGTCATGGTAAGCAGCAATGTCTGAGAGAATTTTGATGGATTTCAGAATTGCAACTAGTGAAAAGGTTTCATCATAGTCAATTCCTTAACATTGCTTAAACCCTTTTACAACCAGTCATGCCTTATAGGTACAAAATTTTCCTTCCATGTCAAGTTTCTTCTTGAATACCCATTTTCAACCAACAGGCTTTACATCAAATGGATGATCTACCAAAATCTATAATTGGTTTTGGTATGTGGAATCCATTTCAGAATTCATGGCTTCTTGAAATTTGGCAACATTTTTTCCACTTACTGCTTCCTTTTTGGTTAGAGGATCATTATTATCAACTAATAATGAATCAACTTCCTCATTAACTAGAAAACCATACCGTTCTGGTTCTCTAACCTCTTCTATACTTCTACACAGTTCTTGTGTCTCTGGAACAGTTCTTTTATCCACGAGGATTTTTGAAATTTGTACCTATACCAACACTTGTGTACCATGAGCCTCAACTTCATAAAAGTACATCTCACTCCCACTATCTCTTTTTGAGATTTTCTCCCTCTCAATGAATATGGTGTGTGTTTCCAGTATAACCTTTTTTTCTGATGGGTTGTATAGGTAATATCCCATTGTTTCCTTGGGGTATCCTATAAAGGTACACTTTGTGCCTCGGGGTGCAAGTTTGTTACCTGAAGAGGCCTTCACAAATGCATCGCTTCCCCACACGTGTAAATTCTATAACATGGAATTATTTCCACTCCATAACTTGTATAAAATACCATTTATCGGTTTAGTTGGTACTTGGTTTAGTATGTGCACCGCTGTTTGTAACGCATATCCTCGGAATGATAATGGAAGACTCACATGACTCATAATTGATCTCACCATGTCCAAAAGGGTGAGTTTTCTCCTTTTTCTCACACCATTCCAATGGGGCGTGTAAGGAGGAGTGAGTTGGGATAGGATCCCAAACTCTCATAAGTAATCAATGAAGTCTTGATTGAGATATTCTCCACCTCGGTCTGGGTAGAGTTTCTTAATCTTCTTACCAAGCTGGTTCTCAACTTCATTATTATATTCTTTGAACTTATCAAAAGAATCTGACTTATACCTCATTAAGTAGATATATCCATATCTACTAAAATTATCTGTAAAAGTTATGAAGTATGAGTAACTTCCCCTAGTTTCAACTAGAAATGGTCCACACACATTGGTATGAAACAATTCAAGAATCTCTTTATCCCTTTCACCATTCCCACTAAATGGGGATTTGGTCATTTTTCCTTGTAAACATGCATGACATACGCCAAGTGGTTTTAGTTCGAAAGAATCTAAATATCCATCTTGATGTAACTTTTTCAAGTATTTCTCGTTTACATGAACTTGCTGGTGATTCCAAATTTGGGTGTGGTATGAGTCAAGTGAAGCATCTTTGTTATCAATTTCTATTACTTGGTTTGTGTAATCCAACACGTAAATACCATTGTATAAATGTGCCCTACCAAAAAAAAATGATATATTTGTAAAAGAAGAAACATGAATTTCCAAACATGAAAAAAATACATATGTTTCTAATATGGATACAAAAATAATGTTTTTAGTTACATATGACACATAATAACAACCCTTTAACTCCAAGATCATCCCAGTTAGCAATCTGAGGTGGTAGTCCCTGACAGCTATAACAGCAAGTCTAGCTCTGTTGACTGCTCATAGATTTACCTTTCCTCAGTCAATGTTCATAAATCTACTTGATTCCTGTATTTTAATACATATGTGAGAACCACAAGCTGTATCTAATACCCAATTTGTAGAAACATATAGATTACATTCAATAATGGGTTTTTCACCCCCTTCATCCCTTAAAAGGGGGCCTTATCATATAATAAAAAAAATTTAAGGCCTTCGGGCCGTTGGATGGATAGATTACATTCAATAACAAATGCACCTAAAGCTTCCCCATGATTCTTAGGTTGGGTGCAGTTTTTCTTCCAGTGTCCCTTCTTGCCACATGTGAAACAAACGACCTCTTATTCCCTTGCCTCCCCTTTGATATTATTTCTCTTGGAAGGGTGTGAAGAAGATTTGGGCTTAAAGCTCTTTGCCTTCTCTTTCCTCTTATTCAACATAAATACAGAAGGCTTGTCGCGCTTCATATATCTTTCCACTTGGAGAATGAGGACAAGAAGATCAGATAGAGAATTCTCAATGTTGTTCATGCTAAAATTAACAACAAAGATGGGTAATATCTGAGGGAGTGATGTGAGAATGAGATCAGTGAACAATTCTTCTGGAAGTTTAAACTCTAGAACCTCCAGGCGCTCAATGTAGCTAATGAGCTTGACTACATGAGGCCCGACTGGGGAACCCTCTCCAAGATTACTCTGAAAGAGTGCCTTGGAGATCTCAAACATTTCTTGTCTTTCTCTCTCCTAGTAAAGAATATGGAGGTGCTCAAGAATGCTATAAGTATCCATGTTTTCATGAGACTTCATGAGCTCACTGGACATTGATGAAAGCTTCAAACATTGAACATCGACCACATCGTTCATATATTTCTCATAGACCATGAAATCCCCATCACTCAACTCTTTGGCAGGTGGATCAGGTAATGTTGAGTCCAAACGTAAGACTCCTATTCATGGAGTATGATAACCCAAAGGCATCTAAACCAATCCTGGAAGTTACTTCCGTTGAGGATGTTGTCTTTATCCAGAATTGATCGTAGAGATATTTTGGTTGTAGAGCTTGTCATTTTTATTCTACAATTAACAGAGCAGATCATTATTACTTTCTTGATTAACTTTTATGAGAATTAATAAACTAATTTTATCAAGTCTCCAACTATTTTTTCAAGTCCCATTGGCCCTCATCATTGAAATCAGAATGTCCAACTACCATGACATTCTAGTGGGCAGGATCCATATTCCCCTTCGAATAACCCCAAAAGGGTTGGAAATCTATTTGAAGGTATTTAGGTAGGCAGGTCTTTGCCAACTTCGGGCTTGTAGCTCCTTGATCTGTTGAGTGGACTCCCCAATCCTGAAATCTTGACTTTGGATTTCCTCAACTCTTGCCTTCAATATTACACAAAGTATATAAAGGGATACTCCTCTTTATGTAATATGTTTAAGTCAACCTGAAACCTTTCATAAGGGATTCCTGTATAAAAGTAAGTATCACAACAAGGGTTGGTAAAACACGTAGTTTTATTGAGTTTTTTCTTTAATCAAGTAACAGAAGTATTAGTATGAATTAATATTTTATGTGAGGTATTTTTATCTCTTATGCATGAATTTATTATTATCATTATCACATTATTGTTAATTTTAAGAGGAAATTACTTAATTTATTAACCATATCTTGATAATATTTACTCATAATCCTGGTTTATTTTAGTTACATCTTGCATGCTTGTTTAATTCATTAATTATGTGATCATGAAAACACATCCATAATGATAAACCATGCATCTGAAATAAATAAAATAATGTAAAGGGCATGATCATAAGATTTTCTAATGGTTAGTTTATCTTTCGGTTGATAAATTAACCCCGGCCTAGGGGAGAAACACCTTGAACATTTTGGGTTCATGTTTACAGCTTTCAGCTTGTCCACCTTTGTATCTCCTGGGATTGGTTTCATCTCGGATCCAGCTTGAACAACCTCTACTAGCTTGGGAGTTCCATCCATTACATATGCCTTTTTTTAACTCACGCACAGGTGAGGGGTAAAAAGGATTTTTACATAAAATAAAACTTGGGCACACATACCCTACATATTAATGAGGAGAAGGCATGCAAGACAACAAATTTAATTTAAATAAAAAAATTAAACGAAACCATCCACATAAAAAGTTCTTGGTCTAGCTCATGATCATCCATACACGCAATGATATTTAAATATAAATAAAACTAGCATTAAATTATTTAATCGTTCTTTTTTGAGATAAATCATGCTTAAATCAATTAATTATCATCTTTAATTAATAAATCATTTTATCTTAAACCCTTTTCTGAATTTCCTTGAGATTCTCATCCATCATAATTTTAAACAAATAAATTCATTTAAAATTATATTTGGATGTAACTTGTACCTTGGAGGAAACCCAGTGAATTCCTGTTCATAACTACTGAATTAGTAGAAATCAACATTATCCAGATGTTAAATTAAACATATATATTTAAAACACCTATCATGCGTTGTGTCTCAGATTTGCGCCCGCACCAGGAAACACATCTCAAGGTTTTGTATAATATAATAATAAATTTTATAAATCTACATAATTTGGATGAGTACACAGCATGTAGTTCCAACTACATGGTCTGTACTGTTGTTCACCATCCATCTGAAGTACATGCCCAGGGAAATAGTGTGTTAGTGTACTTTAGAAATCTTTGGAGTACACAGCGTGTCCAGTGGGCCACACACTGTGTAGTTCCTCATTACATGGTCTCTAGTTGGGAAAGCTGTGTACGGGGTACGTGTTCCAACCCTAACCCAATGGGACCACATGTCGTGTCTAATGGACCACACAACATGTAATCCGGAAACTGTGTGCCACCTATTCCTGGTCAACACACGGATTCATTAAGACTTAGAAAAAATCCAATGACACGACTTGGTTTGGTGGACCAAACCCGGTGCATTGAACCTTGTCTACATGGTGTGTACATATAAATACACATTGTGTGTTCTGGTGTTGTACGACCAGGAACCTTTGGCACCTTCGGATGAGATCCTCTATTTTATTTTAATCAAAATTAAAATAAAATATCATTTCTATAAGGTGAATGAGAAACAAAAGAGGAGGAATAGACCTCGAGATTCAGATTTGTAGAATGATTAACTTGAATTGAAAAAACTAATTTATTAAATTTGTAATTCATCAAAAAAACATTTAAATAATTATAAACTATGATGTAACTACTTTGATACCACTTTTAGGTTTTGGGCATAGCAGAAGTGCGGTTGGGCCGACGCCCAACTTTAACTTTTACCATGATCAATGATTATTCTATGATGAATACGATGATGAACGCCAGTCTCCATAGAATAGAATAAAAGATTTAGATAAATAAGGAAGAGGCCTGAAACCTTTAGTGAGGAACTTTCACATCATGTTTTAATTAATTTAATTAATTTCATAAAGAAAAGAATGCCTATATCTTTGGTATTTTCTTCATTGATGATGTTGATCATCTGAAATGTCCCTTCCAGATTATCTCATTGTGCTTGTGAGGATCCAAAATAGAATCCCTCTATCGATGATCCACACATGCTTTGATGGCCTTTGATCGACACCAATCATTCTTTGGGTGATAGCACGACGAAGCGAGTGTCTTGTGTCAGTCGTTCTTGATCACTTGTGTCTCGGCCTTGAAGAATGTCCCTCATTTTTGAGAAGGTCGGGAAGAGGATTCTAGAGAGAAATTGTTTAGCTCAACAATTCTCAATTCAATGGGTGTGCAGTTCAATTCATGGCACAATAGATGTATGTGTCTATTTATCGATATGGGGATTCAGTTACAATATTTAATTGTGTAACTGCAATTAAATACATTAATAACCTCAGAGAAAACCCATGATTTTAATAATAATAATGCGTCATTATTTATGGTGAGCCAACTTGCGCAAAATAGAATTATAAATAAAATTCCACAACACAAAATAATAGATGCATTATTATTATTATTTTAATTTCTGCCAACTAATTAAATAATTATTTACTATCTTGTAAATAATTATTTTACTACCGGACCAGCCTTGGTCTGCTAGAACTCCACTTCCATTTATTGAACACCTGAATAAATATATAAATAATTTATTCTCTTAAATAAATAATTTATTTACAAAATATTAAATAAATATTTATTAAATGTTCAATAAAATAAATAAATATGTTTTACCCACAATCCGGTGAATAAATATTTATTTAATTTATGCAATCATTTTAACATAAAAAAAAATTATTCCACTATCATGAGAATAATATTTATTCCATTAATTAAATTCAAATAGAATTTAATTGAGACCACCAAAAACACAGTGTGTGGCCCTATAGGATTATTTCTTGTTGGAATTAAGTGGTCTTGCCTAAAGTCCAAGAGTACTGTCTAGTAATGGGTTAAGGCACCCAAGAGAAAGAACTTAAAGTCACAATAACAACATCCACATACAAACACTCACTGTATAATATAATACCTATGTCTCAATATCTCATTAATTAGGTTTGATGATAGTTTCGTCAACCTTTGTTCTTGATACGTCGTTCTTTGAATACCTGAAATAAACTCGTCGTTACACCATGGACATGGAATTTTTCACGATGGTTCTATTTCAATCAAAGGTCTGAGATATCAACTTCTATAAATGGAAGGGACAAATCCTTCCTCGACTTATCCATTAATAATATGCCACTCATGATGCACCCAACGTACCATACTTCCTTCCAACTGTCTATGTGACGGTTTTTGTTAGTAAATCAAAGTGTGCGAGTCGTGACATGTATTAATGATAATCTTAAATTCTAAGGATCATTACACATGCTCTCAGATAGAAATATCTGATGACACCAAAACATGCGGAATTCTTACTGGCAGGTCTATTCTCATAATCTCTTGTCTTGGAGATTACCAAGTGCAAAATTCATGAGAGGAAGTCTCATCTATTTTTGAGTACTCACACCTGAAAGACTGTATGCTTATGTGTCCCGTCATAGTATGTCATCCAAACACAGAACTATATTTAAGAATATTGTTATAGCATTTCAAGGTTCTCATCATAGTGGGTAAATTTCATGACCTTATCAATGCAAAAAATACTCTAGGACATTATTACATCATAGTCCTGAATAACAATGAAAAATATGTACTAATATGCTTAATATTTAAATACATTAAATATCCATGTAATCAAAGTAAAAATAGTTGGTTTTAGGGAACCAACTCTAACACATAATTCTAGGGTTATAACCTATAGTTATACTTAACCTTATGGAAATACCTAGACATACCGTAGAAATATCTCTAAGGATCTCACTAATTTTTTGCATCTTAGTTTACAAAGTTTGATTAAACCTTCACTCTAATACCAACTCTAACGAACCAAGTTTGATGTACATGTACATTACATTACTTTTGAAAAATACTTAATACATGAAAAAAACAAATGCCCAAAGTCCATATTAGTTTAGTGTCTTTGTAAACTTGGAACATAATATTCTAACTTGGTGAAAGATCTCCAACATCTCCCATAAAGATCTTCCCCTTTCGTTTTCCTACCTAAAACCTTTCTTTATATCCTGGGGAAAAGAAAAAATAAAAAGGGTGATCTCAAATGATCAGTAAGGGTAAACATTGAGAACATAAAACAAACCATAAACATAAGAATGTAAAAACATGAATATAAAGTTTAAATATAAAAATCATGAGTCATGAAATAAATCTTGGCAATTTGTAAGGCATAGATTATAAAGGAATGTTAACCATGATAAAATAGCATTGACATAAAACATGGAATTGTGGGATACAGGCTAATGCATCTAGCTAATTTCCGAACTAAGATTCGCAAGATCAAGAGATCTTTTAAGAAGATCTCAGACGTAGCATGTCAAGAGCCACCCCAGCTTGTCAGACTGGGGACTTCTCTAACCCAACCCTCAGAGTCAACAAATGGGATTCGAGGAATTGAGAGGAATCAGCAGGAACATCCCCAGTTCTCGAGACTGGGGACTCTTTCAAATCATCAATCCCCTCCTCATAGAATATCGGTCTTTTCTCGATTGGGGAAGAATCCCCAAGAGGAACGAAGAGCCAAATTATCAGGAGATTACCTCCAAGTTATAGCTCGTCAAGAAGTTCCTAAAAGACTGAATCAACAAAAGACAATGTCTCATCAAAGACATGAAAGAAGACAATATCACAGAAATGTTGATACAGAGATGCGATGCATTATGCATCAATCAATGTCATCAATGCTGTTGTTGTTAATCCACCAGAGGAGACTCACTCAGGGGACTCAGATGAAGAGCGTCCTGCTCAAGAAAATGTACGCACCGATACAAATGAAGAAGGTGTACGTACACGAAGTCAAAGGATTACTCAGAACCTAGGTAATCCACTTACCTCCCTCCAAAAGGTATCCAACAAAGGGAAGGGAAAGAATCAGGTTACATATCCTTCCTCTGGAGAAGGTCAGTCGCTCTCATTAGAGCAAAGGTTTACACAACAGGAGGAAGAAATGAAAGAATTAATAAGAATGAATGCAGAACTACTTCAGAGTAGTCTTCTTCTTAAGAATGCTGAAGTCCGACAGCCGAAGGAATTTGTTGCAGTTAGTGAGATGGATCAAGAATATCCTCCTTTATCAGTACACCCTCAGAGGTCTAATCCTACGGGTCAAGCGCAACAACGATTGGCAGTGCTACCATCAGTTGCAGCACCATCCACCACGTCTGTTCAAGCTCCATTCATTGCACCTACTCAAGACCAGGTTCAACCGGATGTTTCTCAAAAGTTAATAACTACTATTGAGTCATTAACAGCTCGGTTAGAAACTATGGAAGGGAAACGGGCGCAAGTTCAACCTGAAAAGAAAGTTTACCCTGAATGGGTAGATTCAATTTCTCCTCCATCCAGTTTTGGAAACCCTGTTTTCCCTACTTTCAATGGATCAGGCGACCCTGAACAACATTTGACGCATTACGTGTCTTGTTGTGATCCTATGATGGGAACTCCAGAGCAGCAAGAAGCAGTGAAACTCAGATGCTTCGTGCAAACCTTGCAAGGACCAGCTTTTGTCTGGTATACAAGCTTGCAATCCCGGTCAATAATCAGATGGGAGGATCTTCGTCAAAAATTCCTTCTTCAGTTCAGCTCAACTTTTCCAAAAACGACAGTTTTTGATCTTACAAACTGCAAGCAAAGGGATAATGAAAGAGTCTCTGATTTCATTGCTCACTGGAAGGGATTAACGTATTCCCTGAGTTTAGCACTCCCTCAGGAAGAGCTGTTTCCAATGTGTGTGGAAAATTTGCATGACGAATTATGCACGCCATTGATCCATGTGAAATACACAGGAGGGTTTCGAGACCTTACTTCAATCGCTCAGTAGATTGAAGATTCCCTTATACAGGCTAAGGTTAAATCTCGTGTAATTCCATCAGCTCCAGGAAGAAGAATGGGTAAAGTAGAAACTGCTACAGTTATGCTTAAACAAGCACCTGTACCTATATCTACTTCAAAACCTTCATCTTCTCGAAGGACTCCACCTCCTGAACGCCAACAACAAAGGTCGTTTTGTCTAAATGATCAAAGAGATCAATGACGAAAACAATTTGAGGATATGAAGAGTAAAACATACTCTTTCCGAAATGAGCAATTTCCTGGTTACTTCATTTCAGCTCTGGAAAATAATTTGGTTCAATTACCAGTGCCCAAGAGGCCAAAAAAGGAACAAGATGAAGACCGTCCCAATTATTGTCTCTTTCATCAAATGTTGGGGCATCCCATCAAGGAGTGTTTTGTCTTTAAAGACCTCCTGAAAAAGATGGTCGACTTGGGACAAGTCAAATTGAAGGGTTCTTCAGCTCATGTAGCGTGTGTTACCGCTACAGATCCAGAGGAAGGAGGCGAGTGGCAGGAAGTCAGAAGCAAAACTGCACAAAAATATGATGATTGGATGGTCAGAAAGACAATCAATCAGACCCATGCCATTTTGCGAACACAATTGAAGAATCCATTTGTGTCTCCTACAAAAGATACAGTGAAGCCTCCATCAAAAGACAAATCCTCAAAAGGGCAGCGCAATTCAAAGAAGAAAGAGGAATCAGAAGAAGATTAGTATGTATCGAGGCCTAAGTTGTCTTTGACTCTGGAAGATTTCATGTCATCTACTTCAAAGACACGAGCACCACCCCATCAAACAGCACAGCCTAAACAGGCTAGTCAGGCAGGGTCTTTATCAGATGAAGAGTTAATCTTCGGTTCTGTTAATATGATTCAATTAACAGATCCATATTCCAGTCTTGATGAGCCTGAATTCCCTGTATCAAATAAGGGAATCCGAGGAAGTTTCAGAGGTTCAGGATACAGAGGAAGATGTGGATATTTCTGAAGCCACTACTCCAATTCTACCCCTGCTAGCACTGTGTATGCAGCAGAAACTCGTGGTAGAGACCTTCAGCGAGCCCAAAAAGAACAAGCAAGTTCTTCTGCCAAGGGCTAACTCAGTTTTGGAACAGTTATTTTGGAAGACAGATTAAAGGTTCCATCTTCTTTATCTCAGCAAGTAAATGGATCTAATCAGTCTAATATTCCAAAACCAAGGATGTTGCCAACTTCTATCCCAATACAAGATGCATCAGCTTCCAAAGCATCTGCTTCCAAGGTACCTGCTAAACCTCATATTCCTGTTGGGAAACGCAGAACTCTAGATCAAAAGTATGATATATTGAAACACTTGGCCCAAGTACCAGCCAAGTTATCAATTTTGGATGCTTTGAATCTGTCAAAAGATCTTCGGGAAGCACTCATCAAAGCTTTGTCAAGTCCTCAGGAGTTTGAAGCTGAAATTACTGCAACTGAAGTCTATCACATAGAGAATAATCCTGCAGAATGCCATGTAGTGATATCTTTTACTGATAAAGATGAAGATGATGTTGTGCATGGGAACATAAAACCTCTCTACTTATCTGGAAAAGTCAATGGTGTAGATATCCGAAGAGTTTTCATTGACAATGGTTCAGGAGTCAACCTCATGCTCATTCGTACACTTCGTCGATTGGGCCTCACAGAATCTGATTTATCTCCTTCTACCATGATGTTACAAGGATATGATAAAAATGAACAAGAACCACTGGGCGAAGTTACACTCAGAACCCAGTTTGGAGATCTTGTATCCAATTCGGATTTCATGATTGTTGATCAAGACTCAGCTTTCAACGTCTTGCTTGGAAGACCCTGGCTACATCAGCATGCAGCTATTCCTTCATCATACCATCAATGTCTCAAATACTGTTTCAATGGTCAAGTTGGAACATTGTATAGTGATAAGGCCCTGTTCAAGACATGTGAGTCTCAATACATTGAGGCAGAATTTTATCACATGAAGGGAAGAGAAAAATCTACAATGAAGGAAATTACCAAAGTTAATGCTCCATATGGTTTGGAGAAAATTCCAATAAATCCATTTACACATGTGAGTACAGATTATGTGTTACCTATCAGTCAAATTGACAAAATAGGCCCAATTCAAAATACTCTTATGGAAAGATCCATAATGTCAGTTACGGCAATCGAGCCAGACAACATGGGAGAAATTGGTAACCTACCAAACAGTGATGAAAGCCTAAGTGGTGACGTTTTCATTTCATCTGTTGAAGTACAACAAGTCTATACTTCTCCAATCAGTCCAGAAGAAGTTATAGCAACACCATAGGTGAATAATGATGTCGATTCTCAATCCATCATCTCCTCTTTATTTCCCAAAGAAGGCCCTTTATCATCAATAGGGTCGGAAATTGAAGCTTCTTCTTCAAAATGTGAAAATTTTGATATCTCTTATGATCATGAAAATTTCATTTTGTCATCTACTATGCAAGTAGAAACGGAAGAAATAGAACATGATGAAGAGGAAGAGGAAGATCTTAGAGATGCTCCTCCAGCATTTGAAGAGGGTATCTCTACCACTGTGGATGAACTCAGAGAAATAAATCTGGGTACAGAGAAAGATCCATGCCCCACTTTAATTAGTGCGGCCATGACCCTTGAAGAGCAAGAGATGTATATTTCTTTTCTAAAGAAAAATAAAGATATTTTTGCTTGGAATTATACATAAATTCCTGGTCTTGATCCTGATATTGCTACTCATCATTTGGGTTTACCAAAAGAACATCGAGGATTTAAGCAAGCCGCGAGAAGAACACACCCAACCTATGCTTCCAAAATTGAAGCTGAAGTTGATAAGATGATCAAAGATAACTTCGTTAGAGAAGTTCAATATCCCAAGTGGTTGACTAATATTGTCCCTATAAATAAAAAGAACGGACAAATTAGGGTTTGCATCGATTTCAGATATCTTAATCGGTATTGTCCTAAAGATGATTTCCCAGTTCCGATTACAGAACTCTTAATTGATGCGACGGCTGGTTATGAAGTACTTTACTTCATGGATGGATATTCTAGATATAATCAGATCCGAATGGCCCCAGAAGATGAGGAATCTACAGCTTTCAGAGCCCCTCAAGGTGTGTTTTGTTACCGGGTGATGCCCTTTGGTTTAAAGAATGCAGGTGCAACATATCAACGCGCCATGCATCGTATCTTCAAACCTTTCTTAGGGAAATTTGTTGAATGCTATGTAGACGATTTGGTGGTTAAATCCAAACAACGTTCTAATCACTTGGCTGATTTGAAAGTCATATTCCACAAGCTTCGACAACATAATTTGAAGATGAACCCCTTAAAATGTGCTTTTGGGGTAACCTCAGGAAAATTCCTCGGCTTTGTTGTACGCCATCGTGGTATTGAAGTCGATCCTGAGAAGACTAAATCAATCATTGGTATGTCACCTCCTCATAATTTGAAAGAATTAAGAGGACTTCAAGGACACTTAGCCTATATTCGGCGTTTCATTGCCAATTTGGCGGGTAAAAGTTTACCCTTTACCAAATTATTGAAGAAAGGAGTCACTTACCAGTGGACTGAAGAATGTCAAGAAGAATTTGATGTTCTCAAGAAATGCCTCTTGAGTCCACCAGTACTCATGCCACCTGTTGAAGAAAGACCACTTATCCTCTATGTGACAGCTCTAGAGCGATCATTGGGGGCCTTTCTTGCTCAAAAGAATGATGCTGGGAATGAAAATAGTCTCTACTATCTCAGTAGAACTATTCTTGAAGCAGAAACCCGGTATTCAAGTATTGAGAAGTGCTGCCTGGCATTAATCTTTGCAGTTCAGAAACTGAGACACTACTTGCAACATCACGAGGTCCAATTGGTATCTCACAATAATCCGCTCAAATTCATCCTTATTCGTCCAATGCTTACAGGACGTCTAGCAAGGTGGGCAGTTATTTTGCAACAGTTCGACATTCAGTATGTGTCTCAAAAGGAAATAAAGGGTCAAGATCTGGCTGATTTCCTGGCTGAACATCCTTCCAAGGAAAACACGTCTTCAGATATTGAACTCCCTGATGAGGAAGTTTTCTCTATTCAAGAGAATCCTCAAACATGGGAAATGTATTTTGATGGTGCTTCCAGAAGTCCATCAGGGAAGAAAATGGAAAATCCTAAATTCAACAAAGTTGGTTTAGGAATTGTACTCATTTCTCCAGATAAGGCATTGTTACCTTATTCCTTTCTATTATGGGAAGGTGGTACTAATAATGAAGCCGAATACCAATCTCTCATTACAGGCTTGGAGTTAGCGCTCCAAGCACAAGTGAATCACTTAAAGGTGAAAGGTGATTCAGACCTGGTAATCAAACAAGTCAATGGGGATTATGCCATCAGAAAAGAAGAATTAATCCCTTTGTATGATTACGTCAGAGAGTTAATGGCGGAATTCCCTTCAGAACCGACATTTTCTTATGTCTCAAGATCACAAAATGCTCAAGCTGATGCACTGGCTAATATAGCCACAGCTCTAGCAGATCCAAATCGGGACGAGACAACCATCAGTATTGCCCACCGTCGTGCAATTTCACCTTATGTTCAAGCCAGAACAGAGGAAATTAATGAAATTAGTCCCATTCCTGAACCGTATGGTCATACTACAGGATGGATGACACCTATCAGGGAATACATTCAAAATGGAACACTTCCACCTGATAGAGCCGATAAAGAACAAATTCGGCAACGTGTGGTCAATTTTACTCTTTATGATAGCCCAAACCACCTAGAGAAAATTCTCTACAAACGTGGTTTTGATGGAGTTCTCTTCATATGCATTGATGGTGAAGAGACAATGGCTGTCATGAAAGAAGTGCATGCAGGAGTATGTGGTGCCCACCAGTCTGGACATAGATTGTCTGATCAAATTCGAAGGCTTGGATACTTTTGGCCTTCAATGATACAAGATTGTGTTGATTTCACAAAGAAGTGTCATTCATGTCAAGTATATGCCAACTTCATTCATCAACCTCCAGAGTTGCTTCATACAGCTAAATACTCATGGCCATTTGCCACATGGGGAATGGATGTGGTGGGACCTTACCCTTCAGCTACGACCAAGCAGTTTAAGTACATTCTTACTGCTACTGATTTCTTTTCCAAATGGGCAGAAGCAGTACCTCTCAAAGAAGTCAGTTCTAAATGCATTGTTAGCTTCATCAAGTCTAACATCATTACTAGATTTGGTGTCCCTCATACCATATTGACGGACAACGGCACCAACTTTTGTTCTTATGAGGTGAAGAAATTGTATCAAGAATACAACATTAAATCCAACCATTCATCTAGGTATCATGCGGCAGCCAATGGCCAAATAGAAGCCTTTAACAATACTCTTTCAAATATACTGCAAAAGTTGGTGGATAAAGATAAGAGGTCATGGCCTGATAAACTATTTCATGCTTTATGGGCTTATCGGACTACCACCCGCAATGCAACGCGGTCAACTCCATATTCGTTGGTATATGGAACAGAAGCAGTCTTGCCAATTGAAGTTCAATTGCCCTCACTCAGAGTAGCCATTTGTGATCAGTTATCTACAGATGAGCAATCCCAAAAGTGATTGAATGAATTGGAACAATTAGATGAGAAAAGATTATGCACTTTACACCACTTGAAAATCTATCAGAATCGAATAGCACGAGATTTTAACAAAAAAGTTCATCTTCGTTCATTCATTCAGGGAGAATTGGTATTAGTTCTCAGAACTCCAATGATACCAGGAAAGAAACCTCCCAATCTTGAGCCAAAATGGGAAGGACCTTATTCAATACATAGGGTCTACTCCAATGGAGCTTATTCATTAATCTCAATGGATGGAGAACTCATCACGACTCCAACCAATGCCAGATTTCTGAAGAAATATTTTGTATAAACACAAAATATGGTCCCCAGAACCAAGACTCTTACAATTGGTTCATACATTAATAGTCCAGTATGACTTTAAACTGCATCATCATCCATGGTCCAGTATGACCTTAAACTGCAACTTTCGTCCAACATGATGTTAAACTGTATAAAAGAACCAAGATGTCCCCGCAACATGACACTAAACTGTGCGGCACCAGTTCGTCCTTGATATATGATGTTAAACTATACAGCAATGGTCCAGTATGACCTTAAACTGCAACAACGTCCAACATGACGTTAAACTGTAGGAAAGTCCCTTACGTCCGGAAAGACGTTAAACTACATAAGCACTTAATAGTTCAGTATGACATTAAACTGCACCATTCACGGTCCATGCATATGACCTTAAACTATTCGCACTTTCGTCCAACATGATGTTAAACTGTAGAAAAGAAGATATCCCCGCAACATGACACTAAACTGTGCAGCACAATTTCGTCCTTGCTATATGACATTAAACTATACATCAATGGTCCAGTATGACCTTAAACTGCAACTTTTTCCCACACGACGTTAAACTGTGAAAAAGTTCCCTAAACTGTCCAGCATGACCTTAAACTGCATCATCCTTGGTCCATGCATATGACCTTAAACTATTCGCACTTTCGTCCAACATGACATAAATGGTGTGTTATTTTTTCCTTACTGCATGACATTAAACTGCACAGTCCCCCTTTCGTCCAATATGACGTTAAACTGTATTGTCCCCATCGTCCTAACTACATGATGCTAAACTGTACAGAAAGTCCTTGATATGTCCTACATGGCATTAAACTGTTATTTTGTCCCTGCTACATGAAACTAAACTGTGCAGCACCAATAGTCCTAATTGCAAGACTTTAAACTGCATAGTCCCTTTTTTTATGTCCTACATGACATTAAACTATGAATTGTTAAGGTTGTTGTTACCTCTTGTTTCTCACACCGAGTATGACTCACGTGAGCTTAGTGAAAACCTCAACTGTAACACTCTCTTTGGGCCACTAACCATGTATAAGTCCCAACAAACAACATTTTTTATTAGATCATTGTCCCCAAGAACAACTTGATCATTAATTCATTCTTTAATTGAACTACACGGACTTTGATCCTTGCCCTCCAGGCTGGGTATGTAGGCAACCTACCAGGGTTCAAGCCCGAAAACAATCTCTTCACATCGGTTCACCACCATCTCATATGATGTTGATTCATGAAACCGCACCTAGAATCAATATCTTTACATTGATTCACTTTCGTCCTTGTTATATGACGTTAAACTATGCAACACTTTTGTCTGGTATGACAATAAACTACAATATTCTTTGATTTCCTCATTTGAGAGAGAACTATTATTGACATTGATTTTTCAATCATGGTTTTCATTTTCAAAAGACTACGTGCATACATGGTAATGCCTAAATTTTTTATCTAGGGTTAAACCATCATTGCACTAAAGTCCCCTTTCACCATTCACATATACGAACCAAATTTGTACAAAGGGTAGTTCTAGAACTACGTGGACTTGATTCCCATCCCAATGGGATACGTAGGAACATTCGAGTATCCCTCAAATCCAGTCCCAAGTCTTTTGGGCCTAACCCCAAATTTCACTTTCAGTCCCTTGGCTGAAAAGTCCTCATGAAAACACACACTATGTATTCATTATTATGGTCCGATTTCTATGACCCTAAACTAAGATCACTCATACTTTCGTCCTGCACGACGTTAAACTGCATTTCAAGAACTACGTATGGCTTGATTCTCATTCTTATGAGATACGTAGTGAAGTCCAAAATTTCAATTCAGGACCCAGCCACAACATGATTATGGTTATCATTGACCAATGTATCTCTATATATATTAGAAAATACCCATCTTTATGTGTTATAATCCTAACCTTAAATATTTTCAGATCTTCATAACCCTTTTCATGACTTCTAGTCACAAAAATGTCAAACTTCTGAGAATTCTTTTGCCTAACTATACAACACGTGCCCATAGGTGGCCTTGTATAAACAGTCTACATAACAGACTTGTTATCCAAAAGATACTATTTTATTTAACTATGCAGCCAATGCCCTTAGGTGGCCCTGCATAATTCAACCCCCTAACGGGTTTGTTAAATGATGGTAACTTCATTCTTGGGAAGAATGCCTCTTTTGTCCTCATTTGTCTTAAACGACAGTATGTAGGGATCCGCAAAAAAAATAGTCATCCTTAACATATTTGTCCCATATCCTTTTTCATGATCTGAAAGTATTCAAGTCTACGGTTTATTCTTCTTCCCTGCATTTGGGTCAGACCTTCGTAGGAGTGATATTCATCCAGTTCTTCGATATTCTTGTTCGGAAATATCTTCTCCATATTCAAGTACCTATTTCCATACAACAAACTCTATACTTTAGAAAATTTGAATCTCCATAAACTTTCACTGGCTTTTAGCACTAGGAAAGTAAATTTTTGAGAGTTCTTTTCGCCTGACTATGCCGCACGTGCCCATAGGTGGCCTTGCATAAACAGTCCACATAACAGACTTGTCAGCCGAAAGATACTATTTATTTGACCATGCAGCCAATGCCCATAGGTGGCCCTGCATATTTCAACCCCCTAACGGGTTTTGTTAAATAATAGTAACTTCATTCTTGGAAACTACTTCTTCTAATGCCTTTTAGCTCTTTTTCATATCATTCCTCAGATTCAAATATTCTTAAGCCATAGTTTACATATTTTCTCTCATACTTGAGTATGGTAATATGTTTTCAGATAAATTTTCAAGGAATTGAATCAATTTTAATCCATTTTGGTCAAAGCTATTTCGACCTTAAACATTAACCTCTTTATGTCCGGCGTGCATGACTTTAAACTGCCCACAAAAAGACAAAGGAACTCTGAATAAAAGTCAAGTTCCAACTCACTAAACATACATTCTGTATGATTTAGGTAATATTGAGCAATTAAAAGATTCAAAGTTTGTAGGGTTATTTGTAATAATCCTAGTAAAAATCAAACTATGCTTACTAAGCCCATTGGCTTAAGTAAATTTGAAGCAGGTAATGAAAGAATGAAATTACAAATGATTGAAGACGAAAGTGTTTTTCATTGATACACAAGAGTTAGAAGGACATCCATAGACTGGAGTCTCTTCTCTTTTTCAAGAATTACAAGAGGCTTTCAACATAACACTTCATTTGATTTACGGCATCCCGAGCTTCATCAGCAACCACATGGAATTCATTCATTCAACTGGATACAATAAAAGATGCAGTGATACCAGCTCTTATTGGAACAATTGTAGAAGGATGTTCTTGAGTGCGGTTTGAGAAAATTTTCTGCTGATCAAACAGTGACTCTGTTGCTGTCCAAGAGACTTGGAAGATGGATACATGGATTTGAGAATGGAGCATTGGAAGTAAAGAGCCATTTGGAGAGATTACTCTTTTCAGATATTGCTCTAATACCATGTTTGTCTTCTCTCCACCAACCATTAGTGGAAAACATTTCAGCCCATGGGTTTTCCATTTTCATATCTGCAAGGAAATGACATGGAGGAAGAATTTGAAAGTTCACACCATTGTTGTTGCTCTTAATGCACAGCATAACCGAAATAGAGGAGTAGCAGTGCAGCTGCATCTCAGGTGTATAATTTTTTGCATTTGGAACATTGAATCCTTGCAGATGACCATGACCACACAAAGGAAGATGGATGCTCTGTGGAAAATTAGGACGATATTTCTTCAAGTACTTAGCCAAATCTGAGAGAGTGTTGTTGCAGATATCATAGTAATCATGGCCAATAATGTTCATCATGTCATCAATCCGCTTGCTAGCCAGTTCATCAGCCGTTCCAATTCCCTTGGGAACCACTGAATCTGCAGAAAAGATGAATAAACTAACTCTTAAATGAAAAAAAATTTCTAAGGCATTAAGGCGCGCAAGTATCCATGTGCCGCGCTAATTTTTGACGCGCAAGTGTAAACTGCGCAAGTACAAATACCTTTACAATAGCGCGACATAGAAGAAAAGCACCTTGCGCGGCTAAGATAACCTGCGCGACGAGAGCTCGAGAAGGTATGAAGTCCAGAAATCCGGATGCTTGTACGGAGGTGAGGCCATGTATTTATAGGCCAGGAGGCCTATCTGCGCGCCGTACCCAGTGCGCTCAAGGCCTGCGCGACGCAAACTTGCATGCCGCCCTCTATGCCCTGAAGACCTGCGCACCCCTTTTCCTTTGTATGGATTCGATTTCCTCAGAGTCAAATCCTCATTTCTCTCCGGATCCAACTCTGAGGGGGGACTTTTGTTGACGCTCCTTTCGTCACAGAATCTAAAGATCGGAAAGGGGAATATCTGAGCTCAAAGTGATTCAACCTTTGAAGAAAACATCAAAAATTGACAAAGGAATGAAAAAAGGATCAAAAGCAACTGCACCGCGCAAGTTATATCACTGTCGCGCAAGTACACTTGCGCGACACCCTTGGTCGTGCAAGTGACTTGCGCGACTTAAGTGATAACCGCCCGGTAACCGCCCGGGGTCTTCTCCTGCCTATAAATAGACCCTGTGGGCCCCCCATTCGGGAGGATTTTTTTCCAGAAACTCGGATTGAAGCTCCTGACGCCCAAGTCTCTTCTCAAAGCTTCCAGAACACTTCTAAAGGTAATTTCTTACCTAGAACGGAAGATTTAAAGAGAAGAAGGAAGGCCTAAGTGTTGAAACTCATCAACACTTGCGCGCCGCCTTATTCCTTCAATAGAACTCACGCGTCCCTTTTCTGGAAGAACCTCAAGAGGATTCTAAAGGGATTTATAAAGAGTCGCTCAAATATTATAATGATGTTTGAGAATCGCGCAAGTACCCCTCATGTCGCGCAAGTATACTTGCGCGACCAATACTTGCGCGCCTCCACAATACTTGCGCGCCTTTCAAGACTTGCACGCCCCTACCTTTTTGGGTGCCCATCTTGCCCATTTTACCCCTCTTAAGTCATCACACATTTCCTTTTCAAGATTCAGTCTTCAAGACACTCTTCAAATCCATTTATGGCATGATTTCTTGATTTTACTTCCTTATCTGAAAGGAATTCTGTGGAATATCTCTCAAAACCTAGTGATTTAAATATCCTTATGTCACTAAATATGGAGAGTTCATTCATTCAACCTCATCCTTTAAGATGAGAGAATCCTTAACTTGGGTCTCCTTTTCAAGAATAATCCCCAGTTATAAGTCCTTTAACTTGGGCATCTTCCTCAGGAATAAGTCCCAAATTCTTAAAGTTCCCAAACTTGGGCATCCTCATCAAGAGTAATCCCCAAACCTTAATTACTTAACTTGGGAATCCTCCTCAGGAGTAAGCCCCAATCTCAAATATGGGCATCCTCCTCAGGAGTAAGCCCCAATCTCAAATATGGGCATCCTCCTTAGGAATAAGCCCTGAGTCCCGTAACTTGGGCATCCTCCTCAGGAATAAGCCCCAAACCTTAATCCCTAACCTGGGTCTCCTTTTTCAAGTATAGAACCCAGTTATAATCTTGGGCTTCCTTTTCAGGAATAAGCCCCAAGTCCCCTAATTTCTCTTTAACCAGTCCTAATTTACCCTTGATTTGGGTTTCCTTTTCAGGAGTAAAACCCAATAATAAGTCCCCTCCTAACTTGGGCATCCTCCTTAGGAGTAAGCCCCAAGATTAGAGTATTCAAATCTCCATGAAGCACATATACCTTTATGGACCCTATTCATGGATTTTCTCCCTAAAAGTGAATCCTAAACCTTCATCTATCTGGGCAGTCATACATACATAAGCCCCAAACCATTTCTTATGATTGCATATTTCATGGCACAATTGTCTAAATTTTACTAATACCTCTTGCTTCTCACACCGAGCATGACTCACGTGAGCTTAGAGTGTAAAAGTAATTGTGACATCCCGCTTTGATCCATCAATCATAAACATCATACCCTTATTCGAACTACGTGGGTTCTGATTCCTTTTTCAAAACAAAGGATACGTAGGTAGCCCATCTATGGGTTCGATCCCAACTCTGAAGTAATTCATTGTCCTTCTGAATGACAATAAACTTCAAGTGCCCCACTGAGTGGCTTTAAAACCAGCCTGGTCATCATAATGACCAAGAGACTTTTATATAAATATTTCGAAGGATACCATTGACCAAGAATCTCTAAATAGATACAGATGATTCTCTATTGATGAAGAACCTCGAATACATATAAAAGATTCTCTAAATTTCTTACATATTTAATCATTGATTGTTAAACTGAAGGAAAGCTCATTTTATACTTGGTAATGTAATAAGGATTCACGAACATAACTTAAATCTATAAAGAGAGTCCCGGAGTAGACAATAATTCCCCTAAAAAAGGTGTGATGAGTCTGACCTCCCATCCTCTCGACCAATGCAAATTCCTAAGCCTCATTAGCCCACAAGCTAATGAGCGCCTACCTCTGGAAAGTAGGTCCAAACGGATGTGGAATCATTGGATGTTTCTGGTTCTACGAACAAACCCGTTAGAAACTGATCAGATCGTTTGAATCTCCCATCTAGGAGGTCATCCCTGGATTCCGTGCGAAACAGCAGGTTGCTCTGTTTTTCAGTGTTTCCTTGATGGCGCGCTGATGTCAAGGTATCTTGACTTTCACGGTGATACCTGCACGTCAAATACTTGCGCGTCACATTCAAACTTGTGCGCCAAGTTTTAGACTTGCGTGCCTTAATTCCTTTGCCATTTTTCTGAATTCTTTCACAAATTTTATGAAAAATAAACCCATTTAAGAGTTAGTTTGTTCAACTTTTGTGCAGATTCAATGGCTTCCAGGAGAATCGGAACGGCTGATGAACTGGCTAGCAAGCGGATTGATGACATGATGAACATTGTTGGCCATGATTACTATGATATCTGCTACAGAACTTTCCCAGATTTGGCTAAGTACTTGAAGAAATATCATCTTAATTTCCCACAGAGAATCTACCTATCCCTGTATGGTCATGGTCATATGCAAGGAGTCAATGTTCCAAATGCAAAGAACTATACATCTGAAATGCAGCTACACTGCTACTCCTCTATTTTGGTTATGTTGTGCATTAAGAGCAATAACAATGGTGTGAACTTTCAAATTCTCCATCCATGACATTTCCTTGCAGATATGAAAATGGAAAACCCATGGGCTGAAATGTTTTTTTCTGTCGGTTGGTGGAGAGAAGACAAACATGGCATTAGAGCAATATCTGAAAAGAGTACTCTCTCCAAATGTATCTTTACTTCCAATGCTCCATTCTCAAATTCGTGTATCCATCTTCCAAGTCTCTTGGACAGAAACAGAGTCACTGTTTGATCAGCAGAAAATTTTCCTCAAACAACACTCAAGAACATCCTTTTACAACTATTCCAAGAAGAGTGGGTATCACTGCATATCTTATTGTATCCAGTTGAATGAATGAATTCCATGTGGTTTCTGATGAAGCTTGGGATGTCGTAAATCAAATGAAGAGTTATGTTGAAAGCCTCTTGTAATTCTTGAAAAAGAGAAGAGACTCCAATCTGTGGATGTCCATCTAACTCTTGTGCATCAATGAAAAACACTTTCACTTTCACTCATTTGTACCTGCATTCTCTTTTGCTAAATGCTTTAGATTTTACCTAAGCCAATGGGCCTAGTAAGCACAGTTTGATTTTTACTAGGATTAATGTAAATAACCCTACAAACTTCAAATCTTTTAATTGCTCAATGTTACCTAAATCATACAAAATGTATGTTTAGTGAGCTGGGAACTTGAATTTTATTCAGAGTTCCCTTGTCTTTTGTGGGCAGTTTAAAGTCATGCATGTTGGACATAAAAAAGGCTAATGTTTAAGGTTGAAAATATATTTGACCGAATGAATTATAATTGACTCAATTCCTTTCCAATTTATCTGAAAACATAGTACCATACTCAAGTTATGAAGGAAAATATGTAAACTGTGACTTAAGAATATTTGAATCTGAGGATTGATATGAAAAAGAGCTAAAAGTCATTAGAAGAAGTAGTTCCCAAGAATGAAGTTACCATTATTTAACAAACCCGTTAGGGGGTTAAATTATGCAGGGCCACCTAAGGGCATTGGCTGCATAGTTAAATAAAATAGTATCTTTTGGCTAACAAGTCTGTTATGTAGACTGTTTATGCAAGGCCTCCTATGGGCACGTTGTTTCGTGCGGAATCCGGGGATGACCTCCTGGACGGGAGATTCAAACGTTCTGATCGGTTTCTAACGGGTTTGTTCGTAGAACCGGAAACATCCAATGATTCCACATCCGTTTGGACCTACTTTCCAAAGGCAGGCGCTCATTATCTTGTGGACTAATGAGGCTTAGGAATTTGCATTGGTCGAGAGGATGGGAGGTCGGACTCATCACACCTTTTTGAGGGGAATTATTGTCTACTCCGGGAATCTCTTTATAGATTTAAGTTATGTTCGTGAATCCTTATTACATTACCAAGTATAAAATGTGCTTTCCTTTAGTTTTAACAATCAATGATTAAATATGCAAGAAATTTAGAGAATCTTTTATATGTATTCGAGGTTCTTCATCAATAGAGAATCATCTATATATGTTTAGAGATTCTTGGTCAATGGTATCCTTCAAAACATTTATATAAAAGTATCTTGGTCATTATGATGACCAGGCTGGTTTTAAAGCCACTCAGTGGGGCACTTGAAGTTTATCGTCATTCAGAAGGACAGAGATTATTTCAAAGTTGGGATCGAACCCATAAATGGGCTACCTACGTATCCTTTGTTTTTGGAAAAGGAATCAGAACCCACATAGTTCGAGAAATGGAGTATGATGTTTATGATTGATGGCTTAAAGATGAATGTCATAATTATTTTTACACTCTAAGCTCACGTGAGTCATGCTCGGTGTGAGAAACAAGAGGTATTAGTAAAATTTAGACAATTGTTCCATGAAAGATGCAATCATAAGAATTTATTTGGGGCTTATGTATGGATGACTGCCCAGATAGATGAAGGTTTAGGATCTACTTTTAGGGAGAAAATCCATGAACAGGGTCCATAAAGTTATATGTGCTTCATGGAGATTTGAATACTCTAATCTTGGGGCTTACTCCTAAGGAGGATACCCAAGTTAAGAGGGGACTTATGATTGGGTTTTACTCCTGAAAAGGAAACCCAAATCAAAGGTAAATTATGACTGGTTAAGAGAAATTTAAGGGGACTTGGGGCTTATTCCTGAAAAGGAGACCCAAGGTTATGACTGAGTCTTATTCCTGAAAAGGAGACCCAGGTTAAGGGACTTGGGGCTTACTCCTAAAAAGGAAGCCCAAGGTTATGACTGAGTCTTATTCTTGAAAAGGAGACCCAGGTTAAGGGACTTGGGGCTTACTCTTGAAAAGGAAGCCCAAGGTTATGACTAAGTCTTATTCCTGAAAAGGAGACCCAGGTTAGGGATTAAGGTTTGGGGCTTACTCCTGAGGAGGATGCCCATATTTGAGGTTGGGGCTTATTCTTAAGAAAGATGCCCAAGATTAAAGGACTTGATTGGGGCTTACTCCTGAGAAGGATGCCCAAGATTGGGAACTTTAAGAATTTTGGGCTTACTCCTGAGGAAGATGCCCTGATTAAAGGTTTTATAACTGGGGATTATTCCTGAAAAGGAGACCCAGGTTAGGATTCTCTCATCTTAAAGGATGAGGTTGAATGAATGAACTCTCTGTATTTTAGTGACATAAGGATATTTAAATCACTAGACTTTGAGAGAGATTCCACAGAATTCCTTTCAGATAAAAAAGTCAAATCAATAAATCATGCCATAAATGGCTTTGAAGAGTGTCTTGAAGACTGAATCTTGAAAAGTAAAGGTGAAGTGTCTTAAGAGGGGAAAAATGGGCAAGATGGGCACCCAAAAAGATAGGGGCACGCAAGTCTTGAAAGGCGCGCAAGTCCTGCGGTGGCGCGCAAGTATTGGACTCACAAGTATACTTGCGCGACACATGGTGTACTTGCGCGATTTTCAATCAGAATTGAAATACTTGAGCGACTCTTGATAAAACCCTTTAGAATCCCCTTGAGATTCTTCCAGAAAAGGGACGCGCAAGTTATATTGAAGGAATTAAGTCGGTGCACAAGTGTTTGATAAGTTTCAACACTTAGACCTTCCTTCTTCTCTTTAGATCTTCCGTTCTAGGTAAGAAATTACCTTAGAAGTGTTCAGGAAGCTTTGAGAAGAGACTTGGGCGTCGGGAGCTTCAATCCGAGTTTCTGGAAAAAGATCCTCTCGAATGGGGGGCCCACAGGGTCTATTTATAGGCAAAAGAAGACCCAGGGCGGTTACCGGGCGGTTACCATTTAGGTCACGCAAGTCACCTGTGCGACCAAGGTAGCCGCGCAAGTACACTTGCGCGGCAGTGGTATAACTTGCGCGGTGGATTTGTTGTTGATCCTTTGTTCATGCCTTTGTCGATTTTTCATGTTTTCTTCAAAGGATGAATCACTTTCAGCTGAGATATTCCCTTTTCTGATCTTTAGATTCTGTGACGAAAGGAGCGTCAACAAAAGTCCCCCCTCAGAGTTGGATCCGGAGAGAAATGAGGATTTGACTCTGAGGAAATCGAATCTCTCCAAAGGAAAAGGGAGGGTGCGCAAGTCTTTCAGTGCGCAGAGGGCGGCGCGCAAGTCTGCGTCGCGCAGGCCTTAAGCGCTCTGGGTGTGGCGCGCAGGTAGGCTTCCTGGCCTATAAATACATGGCCTCACCTCCATTACATGCATCTGGATTTTCGGATTTCTCGAGCTCTCGTCGCGCAAGTCTCTTGTTTTCACTGTTCCTCGCTGCCGCGCTACTCTCAAGGTAATAGGGCTTGCGCAGTAATACTTGCGCGACAAAAACTTGTGCGGCACATGTATTACTTGTGCGACATCTCCATACTTGCGCGCCTTAATGCCTTAGCCATTTTTTTCGAATTCTTTCACAAATTTTATGAAAAAATAAACTCATTTAAGAGTTAAATTTATTCAACTCCTGTGCAGATTCAATAGCTCTTAGACCTGGATTAATTGATGAACTGGCTAGCAAGCGGATAGATGATATGATGGATATCATTGGCCCTGATTACTATACTTTCAAAGACAGTACTCTTCCAGATTTGGATAAGTATCTGAAGAAATATCATCGCGACTTTCCTCACTGCACTTATCTACCTTTATATGGTCATGGTCATCTGCAAGAAGTCATTATTCCAGAAGTAAAGAATTATCTTCCATTTTCGTGGTTTCAGAATTATACCAATTTTGCTTCAGCAAATATCTCAGGCGGAGGAGTATTTCAAACTGCTGGAACAGTGGAGAAGGCTTATGTGATGCATCATAGCCCTTGCACACCAGATCTGAAAAAACATACACCTGAGCTTCAACCACATTGTCATCCTTCAATCTTCCGAAATGCTCAGATGGATCAATCCAAAGGCTGGAAGAAAAGTTGGGATTTCCGTCCTGGGGGAGGTGTGAAGCCAACTTGGATGTGGGTATACTGGGTGCGACAGACTTGTGCAGAGTTTATTGAGGATCTGAAGAGAGCTGCAATATATGAGGCTGTTTGGGTTGGGCAAACATATATTTACAGACATGATAACTTCGTGCCAGAGATACTCAGCCACTGGAGCCCAGCGACTAATTCTTTCCATTTGAATCATGGAGAAGTAGGTATCAGTTTGTGGGATGTCCACAAGATTTCAGGAGCTCCAATCTTGGGCGATATGTATGATGAATTCATTCCTCCCAAGGTGACTTGGAATGATCCAGAGAAGACTCCTGCTTTGGCTCGAGAATTATTTAAAATCTTTCACAGGCTCAAGAGTTCAGAGACCTCATTAACTCATTTTAGAAAAGATATTCATCCGGAAGAATTTATGAATGTGTTTCTTACTGAGAAGAAAGGGATAGAGCCAAAAGAAAAGGGATCCAAGAAAAATAAATCCAAGGATACCCGGCCCAGACGTCCTACCACTTGTCCAAAACCTGAGAAGAGAGGAGCTCCTGGCACATTCTGGCCAACTCTAGAAGCAGGAGAGTTTGAAAAATGGGGATATGAAGTGAATCAAAGAATTCCAAAGAAAACTCATCTGGCGGGTTTCTTGGCAATGTGGCTTAGTGTTTATCTCTTGCCGGTCAGGGATTCGAAGGGAGGCGTTAGGCCAGGGACCTTCGTCATTGCGGCCAAGTTGGCTGAGGGAAAAATGGTTGGGTTAGCTACCCCCATTTTAGCAAAGATTCACAGGAGTTTACTTCACGTCTTCCAGGGTAAATCTCCTTTAAGAATAGTGGGACCATTCTAGGTTTTGTGGGGATGGATCGCCACTCACTTCAGGACTTACAATGTACAGAATGGATTACAAATTCCTGGAATCTCTTTCAGACCGTCAGTGCAAGAATTCTCTGGAATTGCTCCATTAGATGTTAATGGTTATGACATGAAAGTAAGACTAAGCATGTATAAGGAATTCAACTTCTTTCCTTATGGAAGTCCGCCATCCGGGCGGTTTGTTGATGATGGGAAAGCCCATTTGGATTTGAGGGCATACATGCTAGCTTGCAGGGATGGCGTGTTAGTAGCCAGGATTGATGGAGAAATCATATGCGAGGCCTATGCTCCATATAGATTTGCACACCAATTCAAATGTTTGCAACAGATTGTTGTATCCCCTCCAGTACATGTCAGGTTAGAGCAACATCCGATTATTGCTCGACAATTATGGTTGCTGACATCAAGAGAGAAGACTGGGGCAGTATTTGATCTACCAGTTGAAAAAGCGGCACATTATCTGACTACATTTTATGCCGAACACTGGATAGCATCATACCCTAAAGGGATATTGAATCACCCAGTATATCAAGTGGGAAAGAGGAAGAGGACTGTAGAGAAAGAAACTCTTCCTCATGAAGGTGACGCTTCTCCACCTGAAATAGGTTCAACAGACTCCTCCTCTAGAACTGATTCATCGGATTATCACGATGGGGATGATGAGGCACAACCGGCAGCAAAGCGGTTTCGTGCCCGATATAATCCTCCGGCTAGAGTTAAAAGACCCACTCCATCAGCTCCTGGTGAGTTATTTGATTGTAATAACTTCAATCACTGCTACTTTATAACGTAATAAGTCTTACTTTCTTATTCTCTATCTGTAGTTGCAGGAGTCGGGAAGAAATTAAAATCAAAAATTGTAGGACCTTCCTCACAGCCTTTATATCTAAGACCAGAGGCTGTTCAGCTATGGCAGAGCTTATACTGTGATACTGAGACCGCCTGGCTGGATTTGTGTGAGGGCCTACAACTTCCTGGGATAGGATATCTTCTAGCTTCTAAAGACCTTCAATACGGAGACAACCCCAATGAAGTGCGAGCTTACATCAGAGAGCTGGAAATGCTCATATATGCCACTGATAATTCGGTTCCTATCACCAGGAGGGTGAAGGAAATGATTGATCGTGGCACCACTGAGGGGGCTGGTGGTTCTGGAGATGAGGAATGGCAAGAGTACGTGGCTCCTGAAGATGTAAGTTTTCTTTCCTTATTTTCTTTGCAACTTGATTTTAGTTGAAGCTTTGTTACTTAAGGAAGTTATTTTCTTCATCTTGCAGCTTGCAAAGAAAGGAACCGGGGTTCCTTCGCCACAATATAGCCCTGGTGGTACTGCTATCGGGGCTGCTGCTGATTCTCCTCGCGAACCAGGCGAGATATCTCCAGGACAGCAGGCCATGAATGAGGCACTGGACATAGCCTTTCATTCGCCAATCCAAGTGCCAATAAGGGAGACTACTGATACTCCGAAAAAACAAAAGAATCCAAGGCAACGAATGAGGAAATCCATAGCTAAATGTTTCATTAGTAGTGGTAAGTCCTTCGAACAATCATGAGTTTATACCCATAATCATATGGTTACTCATATTTCTGAGGATTGCAGGGGCTTCTTCAATTTCCCCCTTGAGGGAAGGGACTGATCCTTCTTCAAAGGTCGTGGAAGGTGCTGTAGAACAATCACAGACCCAGGCTGACTTGGTTGCTCCTGGAGAAGAGCTACCATCCATTCCCAGTATCCCTATTATTACTGAAGATGCTGTCCAGGGTCAGGGGTTGCAGGACATAAGTCGGCAAGAAGACGTAGCAAATGTTCCCATTGGTGAGACTAACCAAGATTCTGAAGTATCATTGGATGAAATGATGAATCAAGGAATGACTTTTGAAGAATTTTATGATCATGCTAAGTTGTCATGTGATTTAGAAGACCTTGGGCGTGAGTGCTACCCTTCGCCCAAATTTTTTTTTAAAAAATATACTTCTAACCATGATGGAAAATAATATGCAGTTTCTTCCGTAGAAGCCGCTGAACTGCCAATGCCCGAAGAGGGTGTGGACACTGATGTCAACCCTATCATTGCAGAAACATTAGCTCAAGTAGAGATAAATCCAATAAACTCTCCTGAGACCCATCTTGAAAATCCTGTTGAAACTGGGAAAGATAGGGAGAAGTCTTCTCAGGTTGCTGAACCACCATTGGGTAATGGATAACAATATTTGTGATTGTACTTTATTCGCAAGACAATCCATTCTTTTGTTATCCTTTGAAGCTGACTAAACCTTTCAATTAATCATGCAGGACCATCAACTGCAATGACTAGATCCGAAGATGAGGCCTCAGCCTCTGCCCCAACGGGAATTGAAAGTGAAGAAGCACAAGTCAGGGGGGAAAGAGCAGGACAAGGCACCTCCCTAAGCGTGCTAATTCCAGATTACATACCCCCTTCTGACGATGATATTGAATCAGATCCAGATATGCTTAAAGCATTCAGCTTTTCATGACGTAAGGCATGGAATAACATATGGAACATCATATCGGGGGTGCCTTTAGAAGAGCTACCATCAAAAATTTCCCGATTGTTATCCCAATTTGTTATAATGGGACTTGGTGGTTTTGGGTATGAAAAGATCCATGCTGCGGTGAAACAGATCATTTTCAGGAGGGTGCAAGTGCAGACAAGTCGCGAAGATTTGACCAGAGTGAAATTGTCAGTCAACATAGGCGAATTTGAAGCTGCGATATCCCAGGCTGAAGCTGATTATGCTGTCAAGATGAAGGATCTGAAGCAAAAAATCAAAGAAAAGGTCGTCCAACAAGTGCAACTCCAGCAACAGTTAGATGCTGTTACTGGGGAACTTGATCAGCTTAATAAATCATTGGATGAAACTCATATGAATGGCATGAAAGCCATCGCAGATGCTAAGAAGGCACTTCAGCAAGCTGAAAAGAGTGAAGCTGGTCAAGTGCACGAGCTTCAAGTAACTGTTGATAAGGCTCAGGATGCTATACATCAAATGAAGACTTATGTTGACAATCTTTTGTAATTCTTGAAAAAAGAGAAGAGATTCCAGTCTGTGGATGTCCTTCTAATTCTTGTGTATCAATGAAAAACACTTTTGTCTTCAATCATTTGTACTTGCATTCTTCCATTACCTGCTTCAAATTTACTTAAGCCAATGGGCTTAGTAATCATAGTTTGATTTTTACTAGGATTATTAAAAATAACCCTACAAACTTTGAATCTTTTAACTGCTCAATATTACTTAAATCATACAAAAAATGTATATTTAGTGAGCTGGAACTTGACTTTTATTCAGAGTTCCTTTGTCTTTTGTGTGGGCAGTTTAAAGTCATGCACGTCGGACATAAAGGGGCTAATGTTTAAGGTCGAAATAGCTTTGACCGAAATGGATTAAAATGGATTCAATTCCTTGAAAATTTATCTGAAAACATATTACCATACTCAAGTATGAGGGAAAAAATGTAAACTATGGATTAAGAATATTTGAATCTGAGGAATGGTATGAAAAAAGAGATAAAAGGCATTAGAAGAAGTATTTTCCAAGAATGAAGTTACTATTATTTAACAAAACCCGTTAGGGGGTTGAAATATGTAGGGCCACCTATGGGCATTGGCTGCATAGTCAAATAAAATAGCATCTTTTGGCTGACAAGTCTGTTATGTGGACTGTTTATGCAAGGCCACCTATGGGCACGTGCTGCATAGTTAGGCAAAAGAACTCCCAGAAATTTACTTTCCTAGTGATAAAAGCCAGTGAAAGTTTATGGAGATTCAAATTTTCTAAAGTATAGAGTTTGTTGTATGGAAAGAGGTACTTGAATATGGAGAAGATATTTCCGAACAAGAACATCGAAGAACTGGATGAATATCACTCCTACGAAGGTCTGACTCAAACGTAGGGAAGAAGAATAAACCATAGACTTGAATACTTTCAGATCATGAAAAAGGATATGGGACAAATATGTTAAGGATGGATATTTTTTGCGGATCCCTACATATTGTCGTTTAAGACAAATAAGGACAAAAGAGGCATTCTTCCCAAGAATGAAGTTACTATTTTAACAAAACCCGTTAGGGGGTTGAAATATGCAGGGCCACCTATGGGCATTGGCTGCATGGTCAAATAAAATAGCATCTTTTGGCTGACAAGTCTGTTATGTGGACTGTTTATGCAAGGCCACCTATGGGAACGTGCTGTATAGTCAGGCAAAAGAATTCTCAGAAGGTTGACATTTTTGTGACTAGAAGTCATGAAAAAGGGTTATGAAGATCTGAAAATATTTAAGGTTAGGATTATAACACATAAAGATGGGTATTGTCCAATGTATATAGAGATACATAGGTTAATGAAAACCATAATCATGTTGTGGCTGGGTCCTGAATTGAAATTTTGGACTTCACTACGTATCTCATAAGAATGAGAATCAAGCCATACGTAGTTCTTGAAATGCAGTTTAACGTCGTGCAGGACGAAAGTATGAGTGATCTTAGTTTAGGGTCATAGAATTCGGACCATAATAATGAATACACAGTGTGTGTTTTCATGAGGATTTTTTAGTCAAGGGACCGAAAGTGAAATTTGGGGTTAGGCCCAAAAGACTTGGGACTGGATTCGAGGGACACTCGAATGTTCCTACGTATCCCATAAGGATGGGAATCAAGTCCACGTAGTTCTAGAAATTCCCTTTGTACAAATTTGGTTCGTACATGTGAAGGGTGAAAGGGGACTTTAGTGCAATGATGGTTTAACCTAAAAAAGTTTAGGCATTACCATGTATGCATGTAGTCTTTTAAAAATGAAAACCATGATTGAAAAATCAATGTCAATAATAGTTCTCTCTCAAATGAGGAAATCAAAGAATATTGTAGTTTATTGTCGTACCGGACAAAAGTGTTGTATAGTTTAACGTCATATAACAAGGACGAAAGTGAATCAATGTAAAGATATTGATTCCAGGGGCGGTTTCACAAATCAACATCATATGAGGTTGTGGTGAACCGATGTGAAGAGATTGTTTTTGGGATTGAACCCTGGGAGGTTGCCTACATACCCATCCTGGAGGGCAAGGATCAAAGTCCGTGTAGTTCAATTAAAGAATGAATCAATGATCAAGTTGTTCTTATGGACAATGATCTAATAAAAAATATTGTTGGGACTTACACATGGTTAGTGGCCCAAAGGGAGTGTTATGGTTGATGTTTGCTCTAAGCTCACGTGAGTCATACTCGGTGTGAGAAACAAGAGGTAATAACAACCTTAACGATGTACAGTTTAATGTCATGTAGGACATAAAAAGGGGACTATGCAGTTTAAAGTCTTGCAGTTAGGACTATTGGTGCTGCACAGTTTAGTGTCATGTAGCAGGGACAAAATACAGTTTAATGTCATGTAGGACATATCAAGGATTTTCTGTACAGTTTAGCGTCATGTAGTTAGGACGATGGGGGTAAAATAGTTTAACGTCATATTGGACGAAAGGGGGACTGTGCAGTTTAATGTCATGCAGTAAGGACAAAAGAGTGTACCATTTTAACGTCATGTCGGACGAAGGTGAGAATAGTTTAAGTTCATATGCATGGACCGTGAATGGTGCAGTTTAATGTCATACTGGACTTTTGAGATTATATAGTTTAACGTCTTTCTGGACGTGAGGGACTTTTATACAGTTTAGCGTCATGTAATTTAGGACGTCACAGTTTAACGTCTTGTTGGACATAAGGGATTTGCAAATAGTTTATGGTCATATACATGGACCAGGGATGATGCAGTTTAAGGTCATGCTGGACGGTTTAGGGAACTTTTTCACAGTTTAATGTCGTGTGGGACAAAGTTGCAGTTTAAAGTCATACTGGACCATTGCTGTATAGTTTAACGTCATATAGCAAGGACGAACTGGTGCTGTACAGTTTAAAGTCATGTAGCTAGGACTAAGGTGAACCAATATGAGGATATCAGTTCTGGGGACTTTTTACAGTTTAACGTCATGCTGGACGATGAAAGTGCCACAAAGTTTAATGTCATGTTGCTAGGACACAATATAGTTTAATGTCATCTCGGACAAAATATAGTTTAATTTCATCTCGGACAAAATATAGTTTAATGTCATCTCGGACATTGAAGGTGACACAGTTTAACGTCATGTAGGACGAAGTTGCAGTTTAAGGTCATACTGGACCATTGCTGTATGAACCAATTGTAAGAGTCTTGGTTCTGGGAAAAAATATTTTGTGTTTATACAAAATACTTCTTCAGAAATCTGGCATTAGTTGGAGTCGTGATGTGTTCTCCATCCATTGAGATCAGAGAATACGCTCCATTGGAGTAGACCTTATGTATTGAATAAGGTCCTTCCCATTTTGGTTCAAGCTTGGGAGGCTTCTTTCCTGGTATCATTGGTGCTCTGAGAACCAATACCAATTCTCCCTGAATGAATGAACGAAGACGAACTTTTTTGTTAAAAGCTCGTGCTATCCGATTCTGATAGATTTCCAAGTGGTGCAAAGTGAACAATCTTTTCTCATCTAACTGTTCCAATTCATTCAACCGCTTTTGGGATTGCTCATCTGTTGACAACTGATCACAAATTGCTATTCTGAGTGAGGGCAATTGAACTTCAATTGGCAAGACTGCTTCTGTTCCATATACCAATGAATATGGAGTAGACCGCGTTGCATTGCGAGTGGTAGTCCGATAAGCCCATAAAGCATGAAAGAGTTTATCAGGCCATGACCTCTTATCTTTATCCACCATCTTTTGCAGTATGTTTGAAAGAGTCTTGTTGAAGGCCTCTATCTGGCCATTAGCCACTGCATGATATCGAGATGAATGGTTGGACTTAATGTTGTATTCTTGATACAATTTCTTTACCTCATAAGAACAGAAGTTGGTGCCGTTGTCCGTCAATATGGTATGAGGGACACCAAATCTATTAATGATGTTAGACTTGATGAAGCTAACAATGCATTTAGAACTGACTTCTTTGAGAGGTACTGCCTCTGCCCATTTGGAAAAGAAATCAGTATCAGTAAGAATGTACTTAAACTGCTTGGTCGTAGCTGAAGGGTAAGGTCCCACCACATCCATTCCCCATGTGGAAAATGGCCATGAGTATTTAGCTGTATGAAGCAACTATGGAGGTTGATGAATGAAGTTGGCATATACTTGGCATGAATGACACTTCTTTGTGAAATTAACACAATCTTGTATCATTGAAGGCCAGAAGTATCCAAGCCTTCGAATTTGATCAGACAGTCTATGTCCAGACTGGTGGGCACCACAGACTCCTGCATGCACTTCTTTTATGACAGCCATTGTCTCTTCACCATCAATACATCTGAAGAGAACTCCATCAAAACCACGTTTGTAGAGAATTTTCTCGAGGTGGTTTGGACCATCATAAAGAGTAAAATTGACCACACGTCGCCGAATTTGTTCTTTCTCGGCTCTATCAGGTGGAAGTGTTCCATTTTGAAGGTATTCCTTGATAGGTGACATCCATCCTGTAGTATGACCATACGGTTCAGGAATGGGACTAATTTCATTAATTTCCTCTGTTCTGACTTGAACATAAGGTGAAATTGCACGACGGTGGGCAATACAGATGGTTGTCTCGTCCCGATTTGGATCTGCTAAAGCTGTGGCTATATTAGACAGTGCATCAGCTTGAGCATTTTGTGATCTTGGGATATAAGAAAATGTTAGTTCTGAAGGGAATTCCGACATTAACTCTCTGACGTAATCATACAAAGGGATTAATTCTTCTTTTCTGATGGCATAATCCCCATTGACTTGTTTGATTACCAGGTCTGAATCACCTTTCACCTTTAAGTGATTCACTTGTGCTTGAAGCGCTAACTCCAAGCCTGTAATGAGAGCTTGGTATTCAGCTTCATTATTGGTACCACCTTCCCACAACAAAAAGGAATAAGGTAACACTGCCTTATCTGGAGAAATGAGCACAATTCCTAAACCAACTTTGTTTAATTTAGGATTTTCCATTTTCTTCCCTGTTGGACTTCTAGAAGCACCATCAAAATACATTTCCCATGTTTGAGGACTCTCTTGAATAGAGAAAACTTCCTCATCAGGGAGTTCGATATCTGAATACGTGTCTTCCATTGAAGGATGTTCAGCCAGGAAATCAGCCAGAGCTTCGCCCTTAATTGCCTTTTGAGACACATACTGGATGTCGAACTGTTGTAGAATAACCGCCCATCTTTCCAGGCGTCCTGTAAGCATTGGACGACTAAGGATGAATTTGAGAGGATTATTGCGAGATACCAATTGGACCTCATGATGTTGCAGGTAGTGTCACAATTTCTGAACTGCAAAGATTAATGCTAGGCAGCACTTTTCAATACTCGAATACCGGGTTTCTGCTTCAAGCATAGTTCTACTGAGACAGTAGAGACTATTTTCATTCCCAGCATCATTCTTTTGAGCGAGAAAGGCACCCAATGATCGCTCTAAAGCTGTCACATAGAGGATAAGAGGCCTACCCTCAACAGGTGGCATGAGTACTGGTGGACTCAAGAGGTATTTCTTGAGAACATCAAATGCTTCTTGACATTCTTCAGTCCACTGGTAAGTGACTCCTTTCTTCAATAATTTGGTAAAAGGTAAACTTTTTCCTGCCAAATTGGCGATGAAACGCCGAATGTAGGATAAGTGTCCTTGAATTCCTCTTAATTCTTTCAAATTTTGAGGAGGTGACATACCAAGGATTGATTTGGTCTTCTCAGGATCGACTTCAATACCACGATGGCGTACAACAAAGCCGAGGAATTTTCCTGAGGTTACCCCAAAAGCACACTTTAAGGGGTTCATCTTCAAATTATGTTGTCGAAGCTTGTGGAATATGACTTCCAAATCAGCCAAGTGATCAAAACGTTGTTTGGATTTAACCACCAAATCATCTACATATCATTCAACAAATTTCCCTAAAAGAGGTTTGAAGATACGATGCATAGGGCGTTGATATGTTGCACCTGCATTCTTTAAACCAAAGGGCATCACCCGGTAACAAAACACACCTTTAGGAGCTCTGAAGGCTATATATTCCTCATCTTCTGGGGCCATTCGGATCTGATTATATCCAGAATATCCATCCATGAAAGAAAGTACTTCATAGCCAGCCGTCGCATCAATTAAGAGTTCTGTAATCGGAACTGGGAAATCATCTTTAGGACAATACCGATTAAGATCTCTGAAATCGATGCAAATCCTAATTTGTCCGTTCTTCTTCTTTACAGGGACAATATTAGCCAACCACTTGGGATATTGAACTTCTCTGACGAAGTTAGCTTTGATAAGCTTATCCACTTCAGCCTCGATTTTGGCAGCATAGGTTGGGTGTGTTCTTCTCGCGGCTTTCTTGAATCCTCGATGTTCTTTTGGCAAACCCAAATGATGGGTGGCAACATCAGGATCAAGGCCAGGCATCTCTGTATAATTCCAAGAAAAAATATCTTTATTTTTCTTTAAAAAAGAAATATACATCTCTTGCTCTTCAAGGGTCATGGCCGCACTAATTAAAGTGGGGCGTGGATCTTTCTCTGTACCCAGATTTACTTCTCTGAGTTCATCCACAGTGGTAGAGATACCCTCTTCAAATGCTGGAGGAGCATCTCTAAGATCTTCCTCTTCCTCTTCATCATGTGTTATTTCTTCCGTTTCTACTTGCAAAGTAGATGAAAAAACGAAATTCTCATGATCATAAGAGATGTCAAAATTTTCACATTTTGAAGAAGAAGCTTCCATTTCCGACCCTATTGACGATAAACGGTCTTCTTTGGGAAATAAAGAGGAGATGATGGATTGAGAATCGACATCAATATTCACCTCTGGTGTTGCTATAACTTCTTCTGGCCTGATTAGCGAAGTATAGACTTGTTGGATTTCAGCAGACGAAATGAAAACGTCACCACTTATGCTTTCATCACTACTTGGTAAGTTACCAATTTCTCCCATGTGGTCTGGCTCGATTGTCGTAATTGACATTATGGATTTTTCCATAAGAGTATTTTGATTTGGGCCTATTTTGTCAATTTGACTGATAGGTAACACATAATCTGTACTCACATGTGAAAATGGATTTATTGGAATTTTTTCCAAACCATACGGAGCATTAACTTTGGTAATTTCCTTCATTGTAGATTTTTCTCTTCCCTTCATGTGATAAAATTCCGCCTCAATGTATTGAGACTCACATGTCTTGAACGGGGCCTTATCACCATACAATGTTCCAACTTGACCATCGAAACAGTATTTGAGACATTGATGGTATGATGACGGAATAGATGCATGCTGATGTAGCCAGGGTCTTCCAAGAAAGATATTGAAAGCTGAGTCTTGATCAACAATCATGAAATCCGAATTGGAAACAAGATCTCCAAACTGAGTTCTGAGCGTAACCTATCCCAGTGGTTCTTGTTCATTTTTATCATATCCTTGCAACATCATGGTAGAAGGAGATAAATCAGATTCCGTGAGGCCCAATCGACGAAGTGTGCGAATGGGCATGAGGTTGACTCCTGAACCATTGTCAATGAAAGCTCTTCGAACATCTATACCATTGACTTTTCCAGATAAGTACAAAGGTTTTATGTTCCCATGAACAACATCATCTTCATCTTTATCAGTAAAAGATATCACTGCATGGCATTCCGCAGGATTATTCTCTATGTGATAGATTTCAGCTGCAGCAATTTCAGTTTCAAACTCCTGAGGACTTGACAAAGCTTCGATGAGTGCTTCCCGAAGATCTCTTGACAGATTCAAAGCATCCAAAATTGATAACTTGGATAGTACTTGGGCCAAGTGTTTCAATATATCATACTTTTGATCTAGAGGTATGCGTTTCCCAATAAGAATATGCGGTTTAGCAGGTACTTTGGAAGCATATGCTTTGGAAGCTGATTCATCTTGTATTGAAGTTGGCAACATCCTTGGTTTTGGAAAATTAGACTGATTAGATCCATTTACTTACTGAGATAAAGAAGATGGAACTTTTAATCGGTCTTCCAAAATAACTGTGCCGAAACTGAGTTGGCCATTGGCAGAAGAACTTGCTTGTTCTTTTTGAGCTCGCTGAAGGGCTCTACCACGAGTTTCTGCTGCATATACAGTGCTAGCAGGGGTAGAATTAGAGTAGTGGCTTCGGAAAGATCCACGTCTTCCCCTGTATCCTGAACCTCTAGAACTTCCTCGGGTTTCCTTATTTGATACAGGGAATTCAGGCTCATCAAGACTGGAATATGAATCTGTTAATTGAATCATATTAACAGAACCAAAGATTAACTCTTCGTCTGATAAAGACTCTTCCTGGTTAGCCTGTTTAGGCTGTGCCGTTTGGTGGGACGGTGCCCGTGGATTTGAAGTAGATGGCATGAAATCTGCCAGAGTCAAAGACAATTTAGGCTTTGATACATACTCATCTTCTTCTGATTCCTCTTTCTTCTTTGAATTGCGCTGCCCTTTTGAGGATTTGTCTTTTGATGGAGGCTTTACTGCAGCTTTTGTAGGAGACACAATTGGCTTCTTCAATTGTGTTCGCAAAATGGAATGGGTCCGATTTATTGTCTTTCTGACCATCCAATCATCATATTTTATCGCAGTTTTGCTTTTGACTTCCTGCCACTCGCCTCCTTCCTCTGGATCTGTAGCGGTAATACGCGCTACATGAGCTGAAGAACCCTTCAATTTGACTTGTCCCAAGTCGACCATCTTTTGAAGGAGGTATTTAAAGACAAAACACTCCTGGATGGGATGCCCCAACATTTGATGAAAGGGACAATAATTGGGACGGTCTTCATCTCCTTCCTTGTTTGGCCTCTTCGGCACTGGTAATTGAACCAAATTATTTTCCAGAGCTGAAATGAAGTAACCAGGAACTTGCTCATTTCGGAAAGAGTATGTTTTACTCTTCATATCCTCAAATTGTTTTCTTCGTTGATCTTTTTGATCATTTGGACGAAATAGCCGTTGTTGTTGGCGTTCAGGAGGTGGAGCCCTTCGAGAAGATGAAGGTTTTGAAGTAGAAATAGGTACAGGTGCCTGTTTAAGCATAACTGTAGCAGTTTCTGCTTTACCCATTCTTCTTCCTGGAGCTGATGGAATTACACGAGATTTAACCTTAGCCTGTATAAGGGAATCTTCAATCTGTTGAGCGATTGAAGTAAGGTCTCGAAACACTCCTGTGTATTTCACATGGCTCAATGGCGTGCGTAATTCGTCACGCAAATTTGCCAAACAGATTGGAAAAAATTCCTCCTGAGGGAGTGATAAACTCAAGGAATACGTTAATCCCTTCCAACGAGCAATGAAATCAGAGACTCTTTCATTCTCCCTTTGCTTGCAGTTTGTAAGATCGAAAACTGTCGTTTTTGGCAAAGTTGAGCTAAACTGAGGAAGGAATTTTTGACGAAGATCCTCCCATCCGATGACTGACCGGGATTTCAAGCTTGTATACTAGACAAAAGCTGGTCCTTGCAAGGTTCGCACGAAGCATCTGAGTTTCACTGCTTCTTGCTGCTCTGGAGTTCCCATCATAGGATCACAACAAGACACGTAATGCGTCAAATGTTGTTCAGGGTCGCCTGATCCATTGAAAGTAGGGAAAATAGGGTTTCCAAAACTGGATGGAGGAGAAATTGAATCTACCCATTCAGGGTAAACTTTCTTTTCAGGTTGAACTTGCGCTCGTTTCCCTTCCATAGTTTCTAACCGAGCTGTTAATGACTCAATAGTAGTTATTAACTTTTGAGAAATGTCAGGTTGAACTTGGTTTTGGGTAGGTGCAATGAATGGAGCTTGGACAGACGTGGTGGTTGGTGCTGAAACTGATGGTAGTGCTGCCAACCGTTGTTGCGTTTGACCCGTAGGATTAGACCTCTGTGGGTGTACTGATAAAGGAGGATATTCTTGATCCATATCAGTAGTTACAACAAATTCCTTCGGCTATCGGACTTCAGCATTCTTAAGAAGAATACTATTCTGAAGTAGTTCTGCATTCAACCTTCTTAATTCTTTCATTTCTTCCTCCTGTTGTGCAAACCTTTTCTCTAATTAGAGCGATTGACCTCCTTCAGAGGAAGGGTGAGGAGTAACCTGATTCTTTCCTTTCCCCTTGTTGGATCCTTTTCGGAGAGGGGGAAGTGGGTTACTTGAAGGAATACCCATATTTTGGGTAAGCCTTTGATTACTTGTGCGCACACCTTCTTCATTTAGGTCTGTGTGCGCGACTTCTTGAGCAGGAACCTCTTCGTCTGGTCCCTCTGATTGAGCCTCATCTGGTGAATCAGCAGCAACGGCATTGATGACATTAATGGATGCATATTGCATGGAATCCTTTCTATCATCATTTCTGTGATATTTTCTCCTTCTATGTCCATGATGAGACATGGCATTCCGTTGACTTGATCCCTCAAGAATTTCTTGGAGAACCGTCACTTGGAGAGAATCTCCTGACAGCTTGGCTCTTCGTTCCTCTTGAGGCTTATTCCCTAATCGAGAGAATACTGACTTTCTCTGAGGGAAGGATTGAAGATTTGAAAAAGTCCCCAGTCCGGTGGACTGGGGATGTTCCTGCTGCTTCCGCTCAACTCCTCAAATCCCATTCGTTGACTCTGAGGGTTGGGTTAGAGAAGTCCCCAGTCTGGCCAGCTGGGGTGTCTCTTGACATGCTATGTCTGAGATCTTCTTAAAATCTCTCTTGATTTTGCGAATCTTAGTTCGGAAATTAGCTGGATGCATTAACCTGTATCCGCTTTTATCACCTGGTTCAACAGACCGTTGGATGATTTCCCAAACTTCTGTCATTTGATGACGTGTTTGCTCCAGACGAGAGGCTTGTGCAATATTCTCACCTGCTTGATGTAGGAGCAATTCAACAACCTGTTCTCTATATACTTGATTTTGAGAGGAACTAGTTGAAGCGTGTTCTTGAGCAAGCTTTTGATTATGAACAAAGCCCATTGACTGTGGCTGGCCATGGGCAATAACATTGCATGAGACCATTTTCGGCGGGCTTTGCTGACCGGAAAGCACTGTGAAATGTAGTTCTCCGTGAACACCCCATCCTCTGATATGAACATCAGATGGAGCATTGACAATTAACTGACGCAATCTTCTTAGTGCGCCAAGGCATGAACGTTGAAGGGTTCTCTGTTTCTTTTCAGCCTTCGGATACCGAGAGACTGATAGAGATGCCAAATCAATCTGGCGTTGTAACCCTTCTATTATTTTAAGATGATTTACATATTCATCGTAATATAATACCTTCTTCTTTAATTGACAAAGATTTTTCCATATGTTGAGACGAATATCATGGATTCCATCATCTGTCAACATCTTTGGAATGTCGTACTGGGAATCAGCCAAAGGCCAAAACATGACTGGTACTTCACCTTTTGCCAGTTTTTTCCTCATGTTCAGCATTTCCTCTTTATCATTAAATGAAGATTCTTCTACCTGTTTGGACCAGAGTTGGTGTTTCTTTGTTGCTTCATCGGATTCAACAAGATTGGTAGAGAAATCACTATTCATGCTGGAAGATGAATGACCCAGGGATGGTTCGGAGAATAACCTGAACCCCAGGCTATCTTCTAATGGAGAAAGAGTTTCACCTGCCGATAGTAAAGCATCAGACATGACTGGTTTTACGTTTGCAAGTGCCTCGAGATAGGAGGGATTTCTCGTCACTACATTGCCTTCTGAAGAATTTTTGAGACAACGTGAATCACTACTGCGGAGAGGACTTTCGCAGCGAAGTTCATCACCATGAGGAGGACCGTCATGATGGGTTACAGCAAAAGATAAAATCTCTTGCTCCTTGGCCTTCTGACCACACAGAGGGTTCCTGTGGCTCTCATCTAAAGAAGAAACTTCAAGATTGACCGAATTTTCATGAAGCAAGTCTTCATGAGGAAGTGTCTGTTGAAGACCTTCAGAATTAATGTTCCCGTTATTGGGAACTGAGGGAGTAGAATCTTGAATTCCGACAGATAAATGTCTGAGGGCTTCAAGAACTCCAGCATCGAGCAAGGCCTTGTTGCAGATTGGCCTTTGATCTCCTAACTGTGCTGGGTGGATCTTTTTCTTAGATGCCTTCTTACTCGCTTTAGAAACCACTTGATGACGAAAGTGATTGCTCTGAGCAGGTGTATGTGCCTGATCAGGAAAGATGGTCAGGTTAGGCTGACGATCTCCACTCAAATCAGGTGTATGTTCCTGACTTGGTTGTTCGTATGATATGGGGGAGTATGCCCCATAACCCTCTTGGACTGGAACAGATGTGTGTGTCTGTTCCGGAGTGAATCGTTGATGTGTCACTCCATTTCTAGGGATAGATTTATGTGTCTGTCCCTGAGATGATGCTGAAGTTGTTATGATATCCTGGAAAGCATCCAGAATATGAGCAGGAATTTGCTTCTGCTCTTTCACCATTGACAAAATATGTTTGGTGACCTCAGCCACCGGAATGGGGATATACGTCCATTCCGGGCTTGGAGTAGGTGTATGTGCCTGCTCCTGTCCTCCTTTTCCTGTCAGTGAATCCTGACAGTACTCAAGTGTGGAGACAGAGAGTTGAGTCTGCCTCCTGTTTGTCGTCGGGACTTTCTGACTGACTTCTCCGGACGCTACCAAGCGAGACTGTTGGTAGGCCTGATTAGTATTAGCAGGTGTATGTGCCTGCTGATTACACTTCGCCAAACGCGGTTGACGAGATCCACCATATGTAGTCAGACGAGCCTGCTGACTAACTAGTGATGTATAAGCAGGTGTATGTTCCTGCCTATGGTACTCCGCCAAAATTGCCTGGCGGGATCGGCTTGATGCTTCCAGACGAGTCTGCTGGACAGTTGAATTAAAACGGGCAGGTGTGTATGCCTGCTCGTTGTTTGCCACTAAGTTAGGTTGGTGGACTTCTCCGGAGATAGCAGGTATGACAACCTGCTTATTATTAACCGGATTCCGTCTCTGGCGGTTCATCTTGCCTGCTCGGGTTCGAGGAACCTGAGCTGAATGCCTGGAGTCGGTACCCTCATCATGTTGAGGGCGCACTACCGCATGAGTCTGGTGGCGATTGTTGATGGGAGACCTTGAGAAGGACTCCTGTCTTTTTGAATTAAGGTCCTGCGGGACCTGCTCATTCACTTCCTCAGAGTAAGGGAGTGAATGGAAATTGCGTTCCGGGGATAATGACCCGAAACGGTTGGAGACGGTAGTCAGCACTGCCTGCTTCTTGATTGCTGGCCTCCGTTGTCCGGACGACCAGGTAGAGTTGTTAACTTGGAGGGCTTGACGAGTGGCCTCCAGAGTTGGGATAGCACCGTTGCGACGGTACTCCTTAACCAGTGCATTAGAAACACAACGTTGAAGACGCTGATTTGGTGATGTCATCCTCAGAGCGGATGACGTTCCAGCAGGAGTAGCAGCATTGGTTTTCACAGCAGCAGACCTCACAGTAGAGGTGTTTACAGCAGCAGTATTCACAGGGGTGAATTTAAGGAAATCCATTTTTGCAGAAGATCTTGAGAAAAGAGTGCCTGTTCCATGTAACAGACATAATCAAGATGAATCCAGCCACTGCATCTTTTGGATGAGCATATGTCAATGATTGCCTTGTTGGCCCAAGGGGCCTAACAAATAAGAAGAACATCACTTTCACTTGGTTAAGGATTCACGTCGGGTTCACCATTTTTGTTTCGCGCGGAATCCGGGGATGACCTCCTGGACGGGAGATTCAAACGTTCCGATCGGTTTCTAACGGGTTTGTTCGTAGAACCGGAAACATCCAATGATTCCACATCCGTTTGGACCTACTTTCCAAAGGAAGACGCTCATTAGCTTGTGGACTAATGAGGCTTAGGAATTTGCATTAGTCGAGAGGATGGGAGGTCGGACTCATCACACCTTTTTGAGGGGAATTATTGTCTACTCCGGGACTCTCTTTATAGATTTAAGTTATGTTCGTGAATCCTTATTACATTACCAAGTATAAAATGTGCTTTCCTTTAGTTTTAACAATTAATGATTAAATATGCAAGAAATTTAGAGAATCTTTTATATATATTCGAGGTTCTTCATCAATAGAGAATCATCTATATATGTTTAGAGATTCTTGGTCAATGGTATCCTTCAAAACATTTATATAAAAGTATCTTGGTCATTATGATGACCAGGCTGGTTTTAAAGCCACTCAGTGGGGCACTTGAAGTTTATCGTCATTCAGAAGGACAGAGATTATTTCAAAGTTGGGATCGAACCCATAAATGGGCTACCTACGTATCCTTTGTTTTTGGAAAAGGAATCAGAACCCACGTAGTTCGAGAAATGGAGTATGATGTTTATGATTGATGGCTTAAAGATGAATGTCATAATTACTTTTACACTCTAAGCTCCCGTGAGTCATGCTCGGTGTGAGAAACAAGAGGTATTAGTAAAATTTAGACAATTGTGCCATGAAAGATGCAATCATAAGAATTTATTTGGGGCTTATGTATGGATGACTGCCCAGATAGATGAAGGTTTAGGATCTACTTTTAGGGAGAAAATCCATGAACAGGGTCCATAAAGTTATATGTGCTTCATAGAGATTTGAATACTCTAATCTTGGGGCTTACTCCTAAGGAGGATACCCAAGTTAGGAGGGGACTTATGATTGGGTTTTACTCCTGAAAAGGAAACCCAAATCAAAGGTAAATTATGACTGGTTAAGAGAAATTTAAGGGGACTTGGGGCTTATTCCTGAAAAGGAGACCCAAGGTTATGACTGAGTCTTATTCCTGAAAAGGAGACCCAGGTTAAGGGACTTGGGGCTTACTCCTGAAAAGAAATCCCAAGGTTATGACTGAGTCTTATTCCTGAAAAGGAGACCCAGGTTAAGGGACTTGGGGCTTACTCCTGAAAAGGATGCCCAAGGTTATGACTGAGTCTTATTCCTGAAAAGGAGACCCAGGTTAGGGATTAAGGTTTGGGGCTTACTCCTGAGGAGGATGCCCATATTTGAGGTTGGGGCTTATTCTTAAGAAAGATGCCCAAGATTAAAGGACTTGATTGGGGCTTACTCCTGAGAAGGATGCCCAAGATTGGGAACTTTAAGAATTTTGGGCTTACTCCTGAGGAAGATGCCCTGATTAAAGGTTTTATAACTGGGGATTATTCCTGAAAAGGAGACCCAGGTTAGGATTCTCTCATCTTAAAGGATGAGGTTGAATGAATGAACTCTCCGTATTTTAGTGACATAAGGATATTTAAATCACTAGACTTTGAGAGAGATTCCACAGAATTCCTTTCAGATAAAAAAGTCAAATCAAGAAATCATGCCATAAATGGCTTTGAAGAGTGTCTTGAAGACTGAATCTTGAAAAGGAAAGGTGAAGTGGCTTAAGAGGGGAAAATGGGCAAGATGGGCACCCAAAAAGATAGGGGCGCGCAAGTCTTGAAAGGCGCGCAAGTCCTGCGGTGGCGCGCAAGTATTGGCCGCGCAAGTATACTTGCGCGACACATGGTGTACTTGCGCGATTTTCAATCAGAATTGAAATACTTGAGCGACTCTTGATAAAACCCTTTAGAATCCCCTTGAGGTTCTTCCAGAAAAGGGACGCGCAAGTTATATTGAAGGAATTAAGTCGGCGCGCAAGTGTTTGATAAGTTTCAACACTTAGGCCTTCCTTCTTCTCTTTAGATCTTCCGTTCTAGGTAAGAAATTACCTTAGAAGTGTTCCGGAAGCTTTGAGAAGAGACTTGGGCGTCGGGAGCTTCAATCCGAGTTTCTGGAAAAAGATCCTCTCGAATGGGGGGCCCACAGGGTCTATTTATAGGCAAAAGAAGACCCAGGGCGGTTACCGGGCGGTTACCATTTAGGTCGCGCAAGTCACCTGCGCGACCAAGGTAGCCGCGCAAGTACAATTGCGCGGCAGTGGTATAACTTGCACGGTGGATTTGCTGTTGATCCTTTGTTCATGCCTTTGTCGATTTTTCATGTTTTCTTCAAAGGATGAATCACTTTCAGCTGAGATATTCCCTTTTCTGATCTTTAGATTCTGTGACGAAAGGAGCGTCAACACACGTGCTGCATAGTCAGGCAAAAGAACTCTCAAAAATTTACTTTCCTAGTGCTAAAAGCTAGTGAAAGTTTATGGAGATTCAAATCTTCCAAAGTATAGAGTTTTTTGTATGGAAAGAGGTACTTGAATATGGAAAAGATATTTCCAAACAAGATTATCGAAGAACTGGATGAATATCACTCCTACGAAGATCTGACCCAAACGTAGGGAAGGAGAATATAATCCATAGACTTGAATACTTTCAGATCATGAAAAAGGATATGGGACAAATATGTTAAGGATGGCTATTTTTGCAGATCCCTACATACTGTCATTTAAGACAAATAAGGACAAAAGAGGAATTCTTCCCAAGAATGAAGTTACCACTATCCAACAAACCCATTAGGGGGTTGAATTATTCAGGGCCACCTATGGGCATTGGCTGCATAGTCAAATAATAGTATCTTTTGGCTAACAAGTCTGTTATGTAGACTATTTATGCAAGGCCGCCTACGGGCACGTGCTGCATAGTCAGGCAAAAGAAATCTCAGAAGTTTGACATTTTTGTGACTAGAATTCATGAAAAGGGTTATGAGGATCTGAAAATATTTAAGGTTAGTATTATGACACATAAATATGGGTATTGTTCAATGTATACAGAGATACATAGATCAATGCTAACCATAATCATGTTGTGGCTGGGTCCTGAATTGAAATGTTGGACTTCACTACGTATCCCATAAGGATGAGAATCAAGCCATACGTAGTTCTTAAACTATAGTTTAATTTCATGTGGGACAAAAGGATTAGAGATCTAAGTTTAGGGTCATAGAGCTTGGACCATTGTAAGAAATACATAGTGTGTGTTTTCATGGGGACTTTTCAGCCAAGGGACTGAAAATGGAATTTGGGGTTAGGCCCAAAGACTTGGGGCTAGATTCGAGGGACACTCGAATGTTCCTATGTATCCCATAAGGATGGGAATCAAGCCCACGTAGTTCTAGAAATACCCTCTGAACAAATTTGGTTCATACATGTGAAGGGTGAAAGGGGACTTTAGTGCAATGATGGTTTAACCCAAGATAAAAGGTTTGGGAATTGCCATGTATGCACGTAGTCTTTGAAATGAAACATGATTGAAAAAAAATCAATGTAAATAATGGTTCCCTCCCAGGTGAGGGTATCAAAGAAATTTGTAGTTTATTGTCATACTGGACAAAAGTGTTGTATAGTTTAACATCGTATGACAAGGAAGAAAGTGAACCAATGTAAAGATATTGATTCTAAGGGTGGTTTCACGAATTAACACCGTATGAGATGGAGATGAACCGACGTGAAGAGATTGGTTTTGGGCTTGAACCTTGGGAGGTTGCCTACATACCCATCCTAGAAGCCAAGGATCAAAGTCTGTGTAGTTAAATTAAAGAATGAATTAATGATCAAGTTGTTCTTGGGGACAATGACCTAATAAAAAAATGATGTTAGAACTTACACATGGTTAGCGGCCCAGAGAGAGTGTTACGATTGAGGTTTTCTCTAAGCTCACATGAGTCATATTTGGTGTAAGAAACAAGAGGTAACAACCACCTTAATGATGCATAGTTTAATGTCATGTAGGACATATAAAGGGACTATGCAGTTTAAAGTCTTGCAGTTAGGACTATTGGTGATGCATAGTTTAGTGTCATGTAGCAGGGACAAAGTATAGTTTAATGTCATGTGGGACGTATCACGGACTTTCTGTACCATTTAACGTCATGTAGTTAGGATGATGAGGACAATAGAGTTTAACGTCATGTTGGACGATAGGGGGACTGTGTAGTTTAATGTCATGTAGTGAGGAAAAAAAGAGTACACCATTTAACGTCATGTTGGACGAAAGTGTGAATAGTTTAAGGTCATATGCATGGACCATGGAAGGTGCAGTTTAATGTCATGCTGGACAAAAGTGTAGTTTAAGGTCATACAGGACCTTTGATGATTATGTAGTTTAACGTCTTGGTGGACGTAAGGGACTTGTATACATTTTAGCATCATGTAATTAGGACGTCACAGTTTAACGTCTTGTTGGACGTAAGGGACTTGCAAATAGTTTAGGGTCATATGCATGGACCGTTGATGATGCAGTTTAAGGTCATACAGGACCAAGTTGCAGTTTAAGGTCATAATGGACCATTTAGGGAACTTTTTCAAAGTTTAACATCATGTGGGATGAAAGTGAAAATAGTTTAAGGTCGTATGTATGGATCGTTGCTGTACAGCTTAACGTCATATAGCAAGGAAAAAAGAGGTACTTTGCAGTTTATACAAAATACTTCTTCAAAAATCTGGCATTGGTTGGAGTAGTAATGAGTTCTCCATCCATTGAGATTAATGAATAAGCTCCATTGGAGTAGACCCTATGTATTGAATAAAGTCCTTCCCATTTTGGCTCAAGTTTGGGAGGTTTCTTTCCTGGTATCATTGGAGTTCTGAGAACTAATACCAATTCTCCTTGAGTGAATGAATGAAGACAAACTTTTTTGTTAAAAGCTCGTGCTATTCGATTCTGATAGACTTCCAAGTGGTGCAAAGTGCACAATCTTTTCTCATCTAACCGTTCCAATTCATTCAATCGCTTTTGATATTGTTCATCTGTAGATGATTTATCACAAATGGCAACTCTGAGAGAGGGTATTTGAACTTCAATGGGCAAGACGGCTTCTGTTCTATATACTAATGAATATGGAGTTGACCGAGTTGCGGTGCGGGTGGTAGTCCGATAAGCCCATAAAAAATGAAAGAGTTTATCATGCCATGATCTCTTATCTTTATCCACCATCTTTTGCAGTATATTTGAAAGAGTCTTGTTAAAGGATTCTATCTGGCCATTGGCCGCTGCATGATACCGAGATGAATGGTTGGATTTGATGTTGTATTCTTGATATAACTTATTCACCTCGGATGAACAGAAATTGGTGCCATTGTCCATTAATATGGTATGAGGGACACCAAATATGTTAGACTTTATGAAGCTAATAATGCATTTAGAACTGAATTCCTTGAGAGGTATTGCCTCTGCCCATTTGGAAAAGAAGTCAGTAGCAGTAAGAATGTACTTAAACTGCTTGGCCATAGCCGAAGGGTAAGGTCCCACCACATCCATTCCCCATGTGGCAAATGGCCATGAGTGTTTAGTTGTATGAAGCAACTCTAGAGGTTGATGAATGAAGTTGGCATGTACTTGGCATGAATGACACTTCTTTGTGAAATCGACACAATCTCGTATCATTGAAGGCCAAAAGTATCCAAGCCTTAGAATCTGATTAGATATTCTATGTCTAGACTAGTGGGCACCACAGACTCCTGCATGTACTTCTTTCATGACAGCCATTGTCTCTTCACCATCAATGCATCTGAAGAGAACTCCATCAAAACCACATTTGTAGAGAATTTTCTCTAGGTGATCTGGGCTATCATAAAGAGTAAAATTAACCACACGTCGCCGGATTTGTTCTTTCTCAGCTCTATCAGATGGAGGTGTTCCATTTTGAAGATATTTCCTGATAGGTGACATCCATCCTGTAGTATGACCATAAGGTTCAGGAATGGGACAAATTTCATTAATTTCCTCTGTCCTGATTCGAACATAAGGTGAAATTTCACGATGGTGGGCAATACCGATGGTTGTCTCGTCCCGATTTGGATCTACCAGAGTTGTGGCTATATTATCCAATGCATCATCTTGAGCATTTTGTGATCTTGGGACATAAGAAAATGTCGGTTCCAAAGGGAATTCCACTATTAACTCTCTGATGTAATCATACAGAGGGATTAGTTCTTCTTTTCTGATGGAATAATCCCCATTGACTTGTTTGATTACCAGTTCTGAATCACCTTTCACCTTTAAGTGATTCACTTGTACTTGAAGCGCTAATTCCAATCCTACGATGAGAGCTTGGTATTCTGCTTCATTATTGGTACCACCTTCCCGCAATAAGAAGGAATAAGGTAACACTTCCTTTTCTAGAGAAATGAGTACAATTCCTAAGCCAACTTTGTTGAATTTAGGATTTTCCATTTTCCTCCCTGTTGGACTTCTGGAAGCACCATCAAAATACATTTCCCATACCTGAGGTCTTTCTTGAATAGAGAAGACTTCCTCATCAGGGAGTTCAATATCTGAAGATGTATCTTCCACTAAAGGGTGTTCATCTAGGAAATCAGCCAGAGCTTGTCCCTTTATCACCTTTTGAGACACATACTATATGTCGAATTGCTGCAAAATAACTGCCCACCTTTCCAGACGTCCTGTAAGCATTGGACGACTAAGGATAAATTTGAGTGGGTTATTGCGAGATACCAATTGGACCTCGTGATGTTGAAGGTAGTGTCTCAACTTCTGAACTGCAAAGATTAATGCCAAGCAGCACTTCTCAATACTTGAATACCGGGTTTCAGCTTCAAGCATGGTTCAACTGATATAGTATAGACTGTTTTCATTCCCAGCATCATTCTTTTGAGCAAGAAAGGCACCCAATGATCACTCTAGAGCTGTTACGTAGAGGATAAGTGGTCTTCCTTCAACAGGTGGCATGAGTACCGGTGGACTCAAGAGGTATTTCTTGATAATATCGAATGCTTCTTGACATTCTTCAGTCCACTGGTAAGTGACTCCCTTCTTCATCAATTTGGTGAAGGGTAAACTTTTGCCTGCCAAATTGGCGATGAAACGCCGAATATAGGCTAAGTTTCCTTGAAGTCCTCTTAATTCTTTCAAATTTTGAGTAGGTGACATACCAAGTATTGACTTGGTCTTCTCATGATCGACTTCAATACCACGATGGCATACAACAAAGCCGAGAAATTTTCCTGAGGTTACCCCAAAAGCACATTTTAAAGGGTTCATCTTCAAATTATGTTGTCGAATCTTGCAGAATATGACTTCCAAATAAGCCAAGTGATTGGAATGTTGTTTGGATTTAACTACCAAATCATCTACATAGCATTCAACAAACTTCCCTAAGAAGGGTTTGAAGATACGATGCATGGCACGCTGATAAGTTGCACCTGCATTCTTTAAGCCAAAGGGCATTACCCGGTAGCAAAACACACCCTGAGGGGCTCTGAAGGATGTAGATTCCTCGTCTTCTGGGGACATTCGGATCTGATTATATTCGTAATATCCATCAATGAAGGAAAGTGCTTTATAGCCAGCTGTTTCATCAATTAGAAGTTCTATAATTGGAACTGGGAAATCATCCTTAGGACAATGCCGATTAAGATCTCTGAAATCGATGAAAACTCTAATTTGTCCGTTATTTTTCTTTACAAGGACAATATTAGCCAACCATTTGGGATATTGAACTTCTCTGATGAAGTTAGATTTGATAAGATTATCCACTTTAGCTTCAATTTTGGAAGCATAAGTTGGGTGTGTTCTTCTCACAGCTTGCTTAAATCCTCGATGTTCTTCTGGTAAACCCAAATGATGAGTAGCAACATCAGGATCAAGCCCGGGCATTTTTGTATAGTTCCAAGCAAATATATCTCTATTTTGATTTAGAAAAGAAATATACATCTCTTTCTCTTCAAGAGTCATGGCCGCACTGGTTAAAGTGGGGCGTGGATCTTCTTTTGTCCCCAGATTTATTTCTCTGAGTTCATCCACAGTGGTAGAGATACCCTCTTCAAATGATGGAGGAGCATCTCCGAGATATTCCACTTATTCTTCATCATGTGTTATTTTTTCCTTTTCTACTTTCATAGTAGATGATAAATTATAATTCTCATGATCCAAAGAGATGTCAAAATTTTCATATCTTGAAGAAGAAGCTTCCATTTCCGACCCGATTGATGATGAAGGGTTTTCTTTAGGTAATAAAGAGGAGACGATGGATTGAGAATCGACATAATTGTTCACCTCCGATGTTGCTATAACTTCTTCTGGCCTAATTGGCGAAGCATAGACTTGTTGGATTTCAGTAGATGAAATGAAGACATCACCATTTGTGCTTTCATAACTGCTTGGTAGATTACCAATTTCTCCCATGTTGTCTGGCTCGATTGCCGTAATTGAAATTATGGATCTTTCCATAAGAGTATTTTGATTTGGGTCTATCTTGTCAATTTGACTAATAGGCAACACATAATCTGTACTCACATGTGTAAATGGATTTACTGGAATTTTTTCCAAACCATATGGAGCATTAACTTTGGTAATCTCCTTTGTTATGGATTTCTCCCTTTGCTTCATGTGATAGAATTCTGCCTCAATGTATTGAGACTCACATGTCTTGAACGGGTCCTTATCACCATACAATGTCCCAAATTGACCATCGAAACAATATTTGAGACATTGATGGTATGATAAAGGGATAGCCGCATGTTGATGTAGCCAGGGTCTTCCAAGAAAGATGTTGAAGGCTGAGTCTTGATCAACAACCATGAAATCGGAATTGGATAAAAGATCTCCAAACTGAGTTCTGAGTGTAACTTCGCCCAGTGGTTCTTGTTCATTTTTATCATGTCCTTGTAAAATCCTGGTAGAAGGAGATAAATCAGATTCTGTGAGGCCCAATCGACGAAGTGTACGAATGGGCATGAGGTTGACTCCTGAACCATTGTCAATGAAAGTTCTTCGGACGTCTACGCCATTGACCTTTCCAGACAAGTACAATGGTCTAATATGTCCATGCACAACATCGTCTTCATCTTCATCAGTAAAATATATTATTGCATGGAATTCTGTAGGATTATTCTATATGTGATAGACTTCAGTTGCAGCAATTTCAGTTTCAAACTCTTGAGGACTTGACAAAGCCTCGATGAGTGCTTCCCGAAGATCTTTTGACATATTCAGAGCATCTAGAATTGATAACTTGGCTGGTACTTGGGCCAAGTGTTTCAATATATCATACTTTTGATCCATAGGTCTGCGTTTCCCAACAGGAATATGTGGTTTAGCAGGTACCTTGGAAGTAGATGCTTTGGAAGTTGATGCATCTTTTATCGGGATAGAAGTTGGCAATATTCCTGGTTTTGGAATGTTATACCAATTAGATCCATTTACTTGCTGAGAGGAATAAGATGGAACCTTCAACCGGCCTTCCAAAATGACTGTGCCAGGACTGAATTTTCTATTGGTAGAAGAAATTGCTTGTTCTTGCTGAGCTCACTGAAGGGCTCTACCATGAGTTTCTGTTGCGTACACAGTTCTATCAGGGGTAGAATTGGAATAGTGGCTTCTGAAAGATCCACGTCTTCCCCTGTATCCTGAGCCCCTAGAACTTCCTCTGATTCCTCTGTTTGATACAGGGAATTCGGGCTCATTGAAATCGAAACTGCGATTGGCATATGGATCTGTTAATTGAATCATATTAATATAACCAAATATTAACTCTTCATCTAATGAAGACTCTACCTGATTATCCTGTTCAGGTTGTGCCATTTTGTGGGGTGGTGCCCGTGGCTTTGAAGTAGATGGCATGAAATCTGCCAAAGTCAAAGACAACTTAGGCTTTGACACATACTCATCTTATTCTGATTCTTTTTCTTTATTTGAATCATGTCGTTTCTTTGAGGAATTTCCCTCTGACGAAGAGGGTTTTGCCGTAACATTCATGGAAGAATACACAATTGGTTTCTTTAATTGTGTTCACAAAATAGCATGACTTCGATTGATTGTCTTTCTAACCATCCAATCATCATACTTCTATGCATTTTCACTTTTGACTTCTTTCCATTCATCTTCCTCATCTAGAACTGTAGCAGTGACACATGCTACCTGGGCTGAGGAGCCTTTCAATGTGACCTGTCCCGAGTCGACCATCTTTTGGAGGAGGTCTTTGAAGACAAAACACTCCTGGATGGGATGCCCCAACATTTGATGAAAATGGAAATAATTGGGAAGGTCTTCATCTCCTTTCTTTTTTGGCCTCTTGGGCATTGGAAATTGAACCAAATTGTTTTCCAGATCCGAAATAACCAGGAGCTTGTTCATTTCAGAAAGATTATGTTTTTCTCTTCAGATCTTTAAATTGTTTTCATCTTTGATCTCGTTGATTGTATGGATGAAAAGGCCTTTGTTGTTGGCGCTCAGAAGGTGGAGCCCTTCGAGAAGATGAAGGTTTTGAGGTAGAAACAGGTACAGGTGCTTGTTTAATCATAACTGTAGCAGTTTTTGCTTTACCCATTATCCTTCCTGGAGCTGATGGAATTACACGAGATTTAGCTTTAGCCTGTATAAGGGAATCTTTAATCTGCTGAGAGATTGAAGTAAGGTCTCAAAACCCTCCTGTGTATTTCATAGGGATTAACGGTGTGCGTAATTCGTTACGCAGATTTGTCACATATATTGGCAACAACTCTTCTTGAGGGAGTTCTAAACTCAAGGAATATGTTAATCTCTTCCATCAAGCAATGAAATCAGAGACCCTTTCATTCTCCCTTTGCATACAGTTTGTAAGATCAAAAATTTTTGTCTTTGGAAAAGTTCAGCTGAACTGAAGGAGGAATTTTTGGCGAAGATCCTCCCATCCGGTAATTGAATGGGATTACAAGCTTGTATACTAAACAAAAGCTGGTCCTTGAAATGTTCGCACGAAGCATATGAGTTTCACTGCTTCTTGTTGCTCTGGAGTTCCCATCATGGGATCGCAACAAGACACGTAATGTGTCAAATGCTGTTCAGGATCTCCTGATCCATTGAAAATAGGGAATACAAGATTCCCAAAACTGGATGGAGGAGAAATTGAATCTACCCATTCAGGGTAAACTTTATTTTCTGGTTGAACTTGCGCACGTTTCCCTTCCATAGTTTCTAACCGAGCTGTTAATGACTTAATAGTAGTTATTAACTTTTGAGAAACATCTAGTTGAACTTGGACATGGGTAGGTGCAATGAATGGAGCTTGGACAGATGTGGTGATTGGTGTTGCAACTGATGGTAGCACTGCCAACTGTTGTTTCACTTGACCCGTAGGATTAGACCTGTGAGGGTGTACTGATAGAGGAGGATATTCTTGATCCATCTCAGTAGCTGCAACAAATTCATTTGGATGACTGAATCTATCATGCTTAAGAAGAAGACTACTCTGAAGTAGTTCTGCATTCAACCTTCTTAATTCCTTCATTTCTTCCTCCTGTTATGAAAACCTTTTCTCTAGTGAGAGCGATTGAACTTCTCCAAAGGAAGGATATGTAACCTGGTTCTTTCCCTTCCCTTTGTTGGATCCTTTTCAGAGAGGGGGAAGTGGGTTAATCGAAGGATTACCTAGGTTCTGAGTAATCCTTTTACTTCGTGTATGCACTCCTTCTTCATTTGTGTTGGTGCGTATATCTTCTTGAGAAGGAACTTCTTCATCTGAGTCCCCTGAGTGAGCCTCATTTGGTGGATCAGAAATAATGGCATTTTTGACATTGATTGATGCATAACTCATCGCATCCCTTCTATCATCATTTATGTGATATTGTCTTCTTCCATGTCTTTGATGAGACATTGCCTTTTGTTGATTCTATCCCTCAGGAACTTCTTGACGAACCGTAATTTGGAGGTAATCTCCTAATAATTTGGCTCTTCATTCCTCTTGAGTTTTATTCCCCAATCGAGAAAAGACCGACTTTCTCTGAGGAGGGGATTGATGATTTGAAAAATTCCCCAGTCCAGTGGACTGGGGATGTTCCTTCTGTTCTCGCTTAACTCCTCGAATCCTGTTTATTGATTCCGAGGGTTGGTTTGAAAGAGTCCCCAGTCTGGTGAGCTGGGGTGGTTCTTGACATGCTATGTCTGAGACTTTCTTGAAAGTCCTCCTGATCTTGCGAACCTTAGTCCGGAAATTAGCTGGATGCATTAAACTGTATCTGCTTTTATCACCCAGTTCAAAAGACCGTTGGATGATTTCTGACACTTCTGTCACTTGGTGACGTGCTTTCTCCAAACTAGAGGCCTATTTAATATTATCGTTTGCTTGATGCAAGAGTAATTCAACAACTTGTTCTCTGTATTCTTGATTATGAGAGGAACTAGTTGAAGTCTGTTCTTGGGCAAGCTTTTGATTACAAAAAAAGCCCATTGACTGTGGCCGGTTATAGGCAATAACATTGCATGATACCATTTTCGGCGGGCTTTACTGACCAGATAACACCATGAAATGCAGTGCTCCATTAACACCCCATCCTCTGACACGAATACCAGATGGGGAATTGGAAATTAACTGACATAATCTTCTTAGTGCGCCAAGGCATGAACGTTGAAGGGATCTCTGTTGCTTTTCAGCCTTCGGATATCGAGAGACTGATAGAGATGCCAAATCAATCTGATGTTGTAACCCTTCTATTATCTTAAGATGATTTTCATATTCATCATAAGATAATACTTTATTTTTTAACTGAAAAATATTTTTACATATGTTGAGACGAATATCATGAATTTCATCTTCCGTCAACATTTCTGGAATATTATACTGAGAGTCAGCCAAAGGCCAAAACATGACTGGAACTTCACCTTTCGCCAGTTGTTTTTTCATGTTCAGCATTTCCTCTTTATCATTTGATGAAGATTCTTCTACCTGATTTGACCAGAGTTGGTGTTTCCTTGTTACTTTATTAGATTCAACAGGATTGGTAGAGAAATCATTGATCAAACTAGAAGAAGCATGAATTAGGGGTGGTTTAGAGAATGACCTACACCCTGGGATATCTTCTTATTGATAAAGTATTTCACCTGTTAGCGATGAAGCTTTAGACATGACTAGTTTCGCATTTGCAAGTGCCTCAAGATAAGAGGGCTTTCTCGACACTACATTGTCCACTGGAGAATTTTCCGGGCAATGTGCATCACTACTGCGGAGAGGAATTTTGCAGCGAAATTCATCATCATGGGGAGGACCACCATAATGGGTTATAACAAAAGATGAGATCTCTTGCTCCTTGGTCTTCTGACCACATAGAGGGTTCCTGTGGCTCTCATCTGAAGATGAAACTTTGAGATCGACCGAATTGTCATGAATCAAGCCTTCATGAGGAAGTGTATGTTGAAGACCTTCAGAATTAATGTTCCCACTATTGGGAACTGAGGGAGTAGAATCTTGAATTCCAACAGATAATTGTATGAGGGCTTCAAGAACTCCAACATCGAGCAAGGCCTTGTTACAGATTGACACTTGATCTTCTGACTGTGCTGGGTGTGTCTTTTTCTTAGACGCCTTCTTACTTGCCTTGGAAACCACTTGTTGATGAAAGTGGCTGCTCTGAGCAGGTGTATGTTTCTGATTAGGAAAGATGGCCAGGTTAGGCTGACGATCTCCTCTCAAATCATGTGTATGTGCCTGACTTGGTTGTCCGTATGATATGGGGGAGTATTCCCCACAACCATCTTGGACTGGAACATATGTGTGTGTCTGTTCCAGAGTGAACTGTTGATGTGTCACTCCACTGGTAGGGATAGATTTATGTGTCTTTCCCTAAGATGATGCTAAAGTTGTTATAATATTTTGGCAAGCATCCATAATATGAACAGGGATTTGTTTATGCTCTTTCACCATTGATAGAATATGTTTGGTGACTTCAGCTGTCGGAACGAGAATATACGTCCATTCCGGGCTTGGAGCAGGTGTATGTGCATGCTCCTGTCCTGTTTTTCCTATCAGTGAATCTTGACAGTACTCAAGTGTGGGGGCAGAGAGTTGAGTCTACCTCCTATTTGTTGACAGGGCTTTCCGACTAACTTCTCTGAATGCTACCAAGCGAGACTGTTGGTAGGCTCGATTAATACTAGCAGGTGTATGTTCCTGCTGATTGCACTTCGTCAAACGTGGTTGACGAGATCCATCATATGTAGTCAGACGAGCCTGCTGACTAGCTGATGATGTATAAACAGGTGTATGTTCCTGCCTATAGTACTCCACTGGAATTTCCAGGCGGGATTGGCGTGATGCTGCCAGACGAGTCTGCTGGACAGCGGAATTAAAATGGGCAGGTGTATGTTCCCGCTCGTTGCTTGCCACCAAGTTAGGTTGGTGGACTTCTCTGGAGATGGCAGAGATGGGAATCTGCTCACTGTTGACCGGATTCCGCCTCTGGTGGTTCGTCTTGTTTGCTCGGGTTCGAGGAACCTGAGCCGAACGCCTGGAGTCGGTACCCTCATCATGTTGAGGGTGCACTGCCGCACGAGTCTGGCGGCGATTATTGGTGGGAGACCTTACGAAGGACTCTGGTCTGTTTGAATTAAGGCCCTGAGGGACCTGCTCATTCACCTCCCCAGAATAATGGAGCTAATGGTGATTGCGTTCCAGGGATAACGACCCGAAACGGTTGGAGACGGTAGTCAGCACCACCAGCTTCTTGATCACTGGTCGTCGTTGTCCGGATGACCGATGTGATTTGTTTACTTGGAGGGCTTGTCGGGCATCCTCCAGAGTTGGGATGGTACTGTGTTGACGGTACTCCTTAACTAGCGCGTTTGATACCCCGCGTTGAAGACGCTGAGTAGGTGATATCGTCTTTGGAACAGACGATGATCCAGCAGGAGTAGCAGCAGTGGCATTTGCAGCAGTAGTATTCACAGGTGTGAACTTGAGATCAGCCATTCTAGAAATACAGAAGATCTTGGAAAAGAGTGCTTTTATGATATAACAGACATAATCAAGATAAATTCATCCACTACATCTTTTGGATGATCACATTTGTCAATGATTGTTTTTGTTGACCCTCTCATTGAGTTTTAAATAGGGGCCTATCAAATGGGCAAAACATTATTTTAACGTGGTTAAGGATTCACGTCGGGTTCACCATTTTTGTTTCCTGCGGAATCCGGGGATGACCGCCTTGATGGGAGGTTCAAACGTTCTGATCGGTTTCTAACGTGTTTGTTTGTAGAACTAGAAACATCCAATGATTCCACATCCATTCGGACCTACTTTCCAAAGGTAGGTGCTCATTAGTTCATGGACTGATGAGGCTTAGGAATTTGCATTGGTCGAGAGGATGGGAGGTCGGACTCATCACACCTTTTTTAGGGGAATTATTGTCTACTCCGAGACTCTCTTTATAGATTTAAGTTATGTTCGTGAATACTTATTACGTTACCAAGTATAAAATGAGCTTTCCTTCAGATCTGAAAATCAATGATAAAATATGTAGGAATTTTAGAGAATCTTTTATATGTATTCGAGGTTCTTAATTGATAGAGAATCATCTGTATTTATTAGAGATTCTTGGTTAATGGTACCCTTCAACACATTTATATAGAAGTCTCTTGGTCATTATGATGACCATGCTGGTTTTAAAGCCACTCAGTGGGGAACTTGACGTTTATTTTCATTCAGAAGGACATGGATTATTTCAGAGTTGGGATCGAACCCACAGACGGGCTACCTACGTATCCTTTGTTTAGAAAAGGAATTAGAACCCACGTAGTTCGAGTAAGGAATTATGATGTTTATGATTGATGGCTCAAAGAAGAATGTCATAGTCACTTTTACACTCTAAGCTCACGTGAGTCATGCTTGGTGTGAGAAACAAGAGGTATTGGTAAAAATTAAACAATTGTGCCATAAAAGATGCAATCATAATAAATAATGTAGGGCTTATGTATGTATGACTACCCAGATAAATGAAGGTTAGGATTTACTTTAGGGAAGAAATCCAAGAACAGGGTCCATAAAGGTATATGTGCTTCATGGAGATTTTGAATACTCTAACTTGGGGCTTACTCCTGAAAAGGAGGCCCAGATTAGGAGAGGACTTATGATTGGGTTTTATTTCTGAAAATAAATCCCAGATCAAAGGTAAATTAGGACTGGTTAAGAGAAATTAAGACTGGGGATTACTCCTGAAAAGGAGGACCAGGTTAAGAGATTTGAAAAATTAAGGGAATTGGGGCTTACTCCTAAGGAGGATACCCATATTTGAGACTGGGGCTTACTCCTGAAAAGGAAGCCCAGGTTAAAAGAATTATGGTTGGGGCTTACTCCTAAGAAGGATGCCCATGTTTGAGGATTATGACTGGGGCTTATTCCTGAAAAGGAGGCCCAGGTTAAGAGATTCTCTCATCTTAAAGGATGAGGTTGAATGAATGAAATCTCAATTTTTAGTGACATAAATATGTATAAATCACTTGGTTTTGAGAGATATTCCACAGAATTCCTTTCAGATAAGGAAGTCAAATCAAGAAATCATGCCATAAATGGCTTTGAAGAGTGTCTTGAAGACTGAATCTTGAATAGGAAAGGTGGAATGGCTTAAGAGGGGTGAAATGGGAAAGAAGGGAACCCAAAAAGGCAGGGGCACGCAAGTCCTGGTAGGCGCGTAGGTACTGCGTGGGCGCGCAAGTCCTGGTCACGCATGTATGCCTGAGCGACACATGGGTTACTTTTGCGATGGTTAACCAGCATGGTAATACTTGAGCGACTCTTGATTAAAGCATTTAGAATCCCCTTGAGGTTCTTCCAGAAGAGGGGCGCGCAAGTTCTATTGAAGTACTAAGGCGGCGCGCAAGTATGGCCTTTTCCCTTAAGGGCTGGCCACTCAGGCGCGCAAGTGTTGATGAGTTTCAACACTTAGGCCTTCCTCCCCCTCTTTAGATCTTCTGTTCTAGGTAAGAAATTACCATAGAAGTGTTTCAGAAGCTTTGAGAAGAGACTAGGGTGCCGGGAGCTCAAATCTGAGTTTCTAGAAAAAATACTCCCCGAATGGGGGGCCCACAGGGTCTATTTATAGGCAAGAGAAGACCCCGGGCGGTTATCACTTAGGTCGTGCAAGTCACTTGTGCGACCATCATGTGTCACGCAAGTAGACTTGCGCGACAGTGATAGAACTTGCATGGCGCATGTGCTCTTGATCCCTTGTTCATGCCTTTGTCGATTTTTGATATTTTCTTCAAATGATGGATCAATTTGTGCTAAATCATTTCCCTTTCCATTCTTTTCATTCTGTGATGAAAGGAGCGTCAACAATCATATAAGCTTAATAAGTTTAAACAAGGGAGGTATCAATGATCTTAGTGTCTATGGGATTCACATTTCACAGAAAAAATTATTAGAACATTGATTACCTCAACTAAGTTAGGTTTTTTAGGACAATGTCTCGCCTCAAAAATGGTCGTGGGTGGGGAGGTATTTTCATGCACGGGTTGTTCTTGAGTTGTTTCTTATCTTTTCCTCCCCACACCAAACATGCTATCAACTCTATCTGGTATTGTAATTATTATTGAAACATAGCTAATGTTTCTCTCATATTTTCCATTTTATCAGTTTGATCATATGCTTGTTTTTCTTTCTGAAAATATGTTTGGGGTGTCGCCCCAAAACCTACACCTCTGACTCGGCCATACTGTTCTGGCTACTTCAAGGATGTTGAATGTATGTCTGCATCTAGTGTGGGTATTGTTGATTACTATGACTATGTCAGATAGAAAATATAGGAAATTAAGTAATCATTGTTATGTAATATCAATTAAATGGAAAACATATTTATATTATTTCACACTTACACATGTTTCCCACACTTTTTGTTTGTTTTCATATATCATTCTCCCCTCTTTATTTACATGATCCTCCTTCCATAAAACATGGCGTAGGATGGAAGTGGATTTCAATTTCGATTCATCAATCTGCATATAAATAGAGGAACATGGTTATTGTTTTGTTTTATGTCACATAAAAGTAATACAGTAGATTTAAAATATGTACTAATTTTTTCTCAAGTGAAGAATACCCCATCCTTTCTTTATCGTAGGGGTATGCTAGTTTTAATGGTCGTTTCTTATTTTTAGCACTCAGTTTCTATTTCATAAATAAAAAACTATTAATTAAAGTGATGAATAGAAGGAATGTAAAACAACATATTACTAGACACAATGTACCTGAAAAGTCTGCTACGCACGACGGCTGATAAACACATCCCACGCTCCTTCGGATATCAAGTGTGCATAAAGAGGAGGTGGGTGCAACATGATTTTTCCTTCAGCGCATTTAAGATGATATTTCATTCCAATTGTGCGGAATCCTCTATGAATCCTTCCTACAATTCTTAATACATATTCCTTGTGCGAGGCATCTAATATAAATTCACTCTCCAATGGATGATGTAGAGTAAGTCAATGTTTTAGTATTTCATTTTATTTTAATAAATTAAAGAAATGATATCATAATGTTACCATAATATCTTCCCATATTACTGTCTTAAGCTTGGTGACAACATGGTGCCACAATTGTACATCAATTGGCATGCGTTGCCGAGTGACGATTCCAATGTAGCTACTAAAGATGGATTTGTTGGGGTTAACATGCCGAACTCTCTTATTCCATCCCACCTCAAATTTTATGCCTTTTGCTTTTTTCCTTAAGGATTTTTGATAACACTATCAAATTATGGCACTCTTTTTTTTTCTCTGCCAGGGTTTCATTGCCAACCATTTCCTCAGTTTCAGCATCATCATTATTTTCCTCTGGATCGCTATCATCGGCACTAGGACCAGGATCAATAGGGTGAGAAACCTATTGTACCTCTACACTGGGACCAGCAGAAATAGGTTGATAAAGCTGTTGTTCATATGCACTCGGACCAGCAGCAGCAGGTTGAGAGACCTGTTGTGCCTCGGGATTGGGCACATCAGCAGCTGCAGAAGTCATTATTTGCAAAAGTTGTTTAAAAATTAATTTAGATTACATAAAATCACCAGTGGATAGATAATAAAATAAGGTAACACAATCTATATTACAATAAAAAATAACCTGATTATTGAACTCTCTTTTTTTAAAGGATGAAGAGATTTTAACCCTCTATCGACTATGTAAATCCCTTCATTATGGTATCCTCAGACATTCAAAATGTCAGATAAATTGGGACCATTGTGAAATGATTCAGAAGTCCCAATAAAAGGGTTATCTTCCATTGAATTTTCATCTGACCCTTTAGTTGTTTTGGTCGATAATAGAACAATTGAAAAGTTTCAGTTTGCGGGATCTAGAACATAAAATACTTGTACTGCCTGTGATGCCATTATAAATAGTTTTTCTTTCTCCCCTTCCTTACTGAAATCAAATTTCATGAATCCCAATTCATCTATTTTAACAGTACTCATGTTATCAACCCACTTTCATTGAAAAATCAGCAATTGGAATTTTGTATAATCCAACTCCCATAATTGTTTTATGATGCCAATGTATGACATATTCGCATAAATTGGATTTTTTTACTTAGTACCAGAAACATACATAGCTTTAGCCACAAGTGTAACCCCACTATTCTTCATGGTACTATCTTCATCATGTTCATTAGTATAGAATGTATAACAGTTAACTATATAAGCATTGTAAGATAATACATACACAATTGGTCATCTGGCTAGCCATCGAAGTCATTCTGAAATTGAATCTAGATTTTCATCTGACTTCTTAAAAATATGATCTTGAAACCATCCTATAAACTATGTATTATGTGTATACGATGTCCATTTTTCAACTGTTGATGGATTCAAATTCCTAAAAATTTCTTTTTGGGTTTGAACATATGGTTCAACTTCAAAATTGTTATGAAAAACATAAAGGTGGGCCTACTCCCAATCTGTAATATTGATTGTGAAAACCTCTCTTCCAGAAATTCCTTCACCCTCAAGACGCCTAGTGTGACGATATTTTGGTAGGCCAATACATTCCACACCAGATAGGTGTTCGGTACAGAATTCAACGGCTTCCTCAACAATACATCTCTCTGTAATACAACCCTTTGGCTGACTTCAATTTTTGACATACCCTTTCAAAATATTCATATACCGTTAAATGGGTTACATCCATCTATAATGTACAAGACTAAATAGTTGAATCTCTCTCACCAATTGAACCATCAAATGAACCATCATATCAAAGAATATCGGTGGGAAGAAAATTTCAATTCACATAATATGATGGCTATTTCTCTTTTCATAGTTGGAAATTTCATTGGGTCTATAAATTTACTACATATATCTTTGAAGAAGAAATAGAGCTTCATTAATGTATGATGAAAATTCTTTGAAAAAATGCAACGTAAAGCTATAGGAATTAGATCTTTCATCAAAACATAGAATTTATGTGATTTCATACCCTTTAACTTTAAATCATTCATTGACATGATGTTCTTGATATTTGATGAATACCCCTCTAGAACCTTTACACCATTAAAGAAGTAGAAAAACCAATATATCTCCTACCTGGAAAGAGTCTAAGCAGTAGGAGGAATAAATGTTCATTTTTTACCCTTCACTGGTGCCAAATCTTCTCATATTCCCATCTCAACCATGTCTAACCTAGCCTTAATTCCATCCTTTGTTTTTCAGGTGCATTTAGAAATGTGTCGATGACACTATCACATACATTTTTTCAACATGCATAAAATCAAAAAAATGTCTGACATATAAACAATTCCAGTATGGTAATTCAAAAAAAAACTGATCCCTTTTTCCAAATGGTTTTTTGAAGGTTTTTCGAAAATGATTTACCAAAATTAGTTTCCACATATTTTACTTTCTCAAACAATTGATCACCTATTAGTGGATATGGTGTTGTACATTCTTCTAAACATCCATTAAATGATGTCGTCCAATATCATTACTTATTCCATCGGGGTAGAAATTTGTGATGTCCTTGAAACACAGTTTTCGATGAATGTTTCAACCTAATTGATTGTGTGCCTTGTTTATAAATGAGACAACTTTGAGTTCCTTTAATGCTATATCCCGAAAAATTTCCATAATCAGGAAAGTCATTTATCATCTCATACAACATGGCTCTCAAAGTGAAATTTTCATTTTTGTAATCATCATACAACGTAACACCTGAATCCCACAATAATTTCAAATCCTCGATCAATGTATCCAAATAAACATCAATATCATTACCTGGTTGTTTTGGTCCTAATATAAGCATATATAACATGTTGTATTTTCTTTTCATGCATAACCACAGTGGTAAGTTATAATTTACCAACATAACCGGCCATGTACTATGAGTGCTGCTTTGAAAACCAAAAGGATTCACTCCATCTGTAGATAATGCAAGAAGAATGGTTCTCAGCTCGTTTCCAAATTCAGGATACTCATGATCAATTCTCTTCCACTGAGGAGAGTCTGCCAAGTGACATAGTTTCCCATTTTTAATTCTTTTATCTACATGACACGTTAATTGTCCTGTAGTCTCCTCACTTACATGTAGGTTCCTAAACCTTAGAATGATTGGAAAGTACCATACAACTTTTGTAGGACTGGATTCATCTTTCTTTTATCTAGAAGCACCACACTTTGGGCGTTCTTTAAGTTATTTATGGTCCTTGTGAAACAGTATACAGTCATTCGGGCAGGCGTGTATTCTATCATAGATCATACCCATCGAGCGTAGCATTTATTTGGTGTTGTATGTTCGGATCGGGAGCTCATTATCTTCTGGGAGCATGTCATTCAGGATAGCAAGTAGTTCTATAAAAATGGAGTCACTCCACATATTGTCTGGTTTAAAATTATACAGCTTTAGTATGACTGACAATTCTATGTATTTAGTGCAACCAGCATACAATGGCGTCTTTTAACAACTCTTTAACTTTTCAAACAATTTTGGGAAATCATGAAGTTTATCTTCAACTATCCTTGTCATTTCCTCAATATTATCTTCATCATCATTCACATCTATAATCACATCCTCCATACGGTCATCTTTATTGTTCACGCTTATAATCATATCAGATGGTCCATGAAACACAGTGTTATCCCAGCCACTACCTACATTAGTTTTTCCCCATATTTATTCCAACATGTATAACTTTGATCTATTCCATGACAGATCAAGTGTTCTTCCAACTCCAATGGACTAATTTTTCTTGAATAAAAACAGTGTAAACATGGACAAAGGATTTGAGAAGGGTCATATACATGATCTTTTTCAAACTTGATAAACTCTTTCACGCCATCTTCATACTCTTTTGTCAATCGATTGGAATTCATCCATTATTTATTCATATCCATCCTATTTAATTCGGTAATATTAATATTTAACAACATAATTGCACAAAATATGTTCAAATAGGGTCATCATCCAACTATAATCAATGGAACTTGCTATGGTAAACAATACTTGTACCTCTCCATGCATTACTCAAGACCAAATTAGATCACAACCATCTTTATAACCACCTGATCAATGGAACTAGCTATGAGAATCCCTTTCACTAGAATGTTTTAGTGTCCCACATGTGATATATATGCATACCAATCATTCCAACAACTACAACACCATACAAACACACAATCGTGCTAACAATCACAACACCATACAAACCAAACAAACATAATTTTAGATTTTACAAAACATCCCTTATTCAATTCCACTTGTTAATTCAAGGGTTATAAAATAATTTTTATCATCCTAGGGAATTCATTATTTATCCAAGTATACTTAAATTACTAATTTCTATATTCAAATGTTCAACAGGAACCAACCAACATGCAATTCATTTAGTGCGCAAACAAGGACCACCAACAGCCACAATTTTCAGAGGGGCGTTTAGCCCGTACAATTTACAAAATAACCATCAATATCAAAGAGTAATAACATGCGAAAAAGATGAAACCGATGTGTAAGAGGAGAAAATTCACCACATAGGTTTCATTCAGTGAGCTGCGAAGGTGCGTTCATGGCAGAGGAGAGGCACACAGTAGAGGAGATTTCCAACTGAAAAGAAAACATAAAATGAGAACTCATATGTTATACCTATCCAAAATAGGTCCAATGAGATTTTGGAATTTTACATGTCTAGTTAAATAGTTTTATTGGTCAATAGTGGGATTTTATTTTCCATCTATGATATCTACTTCTTGTTTATTTTATTTTTTTGTGTATCTACTATTTTTCTTGATGTTCAACTTATGAATGGGACATGTCTAGTTTTCAAGAGAAATATCATTTTTAATTTAATCTAATTTAGGGGTAAAATATTCCACATTAATTTTATCTTTTTTATAGGGGGTTGTTGATATCCCATAGGGATCATGAATGCCTCTTAGGTTAGTGAAAATTCAGGTTATTTGTTGGTTATGATACTAGCCTAAGTTGTATCATTACATTTACAATTGTAACTGAACCATATCCATTTAAATATAGGATTGTGGGGGGGGGGGGGGTTAGACACTAATATATTCCCAAATATATTAGAGATACTAAGGGGGTGGGTCCTAATAGTATCATATTTGATAAATCTTTTATATATTGGACATTAGAGTAGTCACTACTAAGGATTTCCTCATTTGTATGGTAGTACTGTTTGTTGAACCTAGTGTGTGAAGTCGACATCATAAACTAATAGGAAATATCATACAAAAATAATTGAATATTAATAGTTTTAATTTCATTCATTATGTAGTTATAAGTGATGTGGAATGTGTAAATAATAATCCTGTGGGCTGAATGATGTGGAGATGTTTATGGAAATGATGATGTGGCAATGTGTTTAAATATTCATTGTATATTTTTCATTAGAATGAGGTTGGTTTAAGTAATTATATTTTGGTCGGTTGTGTTATTCCATCATGAGGTTCAATAATAAGAGGTGCATCAAGCATCCAATCATAAAATGGACTTAATCGGAAAGGACCTAAATATAAGGAGAACAAGACATGCATCACAACACAACACATAGGAAATATGGGAAAACATGCATCACAACACAACAGATAGGGCCTTGCCACAATGGGTCCCAAATGAGAAAGAACTAAAACACAAATAAGATGACCACACCACAATGGTTCCTGGTAAAGAGACATCTAGAATCCACATGCACAGTCAAAAATGAGATCATATAATCTAGGGGAAATAGACTATGATGCATTTTTCATCGCTATACCCTAACCTCTAAGCCCTCACACCCTCCACAGTGAAATGATACCAAAATTGGAAGAACTGTGTGAACTCTAAATTATAAGACTTCACACCACAACCAACACTCCATGACATAACTATTACAAAACAAATAGAACCATAAAAACTATCTTCCACACCATAGTTCCCCAACCATGCCACAAGTACAACCTCCACGATGTAGAATATTAACCATGTCATGGAATCTAGTTCCGTTTGAAAAATCAATTCAACTTCCCTCTTTCACCTTCAAAACCAACCCTCTATTGTTCTTTAAAATACAAGGGTGTCACATGGATATGCACTAGATAAAACCCACTTTTGAAAGAGAGTGTAACTCCTTAATATCTATATTTCACCACACCAAGGAATGAATAAAAACCCCTTTCCTTTTACACACCTAGAGGCATAACCCAGACATATGCCTTTTTCCAATGATAAAGCATAGCCCGTGATCTGCTTGTTGGTTAGGTTAGCATAACCAAGTCACATACCTTTTAATAGAGTTATAACCAGTGTGTGAGTTAATATGGACTATGGACAAAGGAATTTTTTCATGGGAAGGTAATGGGAAATTCCTAAGGCCACGATCCATATATATATTGGTGGTAGGACTTTCCTATAACACCTATGGCCATAGTTGATATGGACTATGGCCAAAGGTTCTGGAATCCATGACCATTTTTCTTTTCTAAAAGTATAATTATTATAGTTATGAAAAATTATTCACACACACAAACATATATTAATATATGTAGATATATAGATATGTATATATTTATAAATACATTTCATTATAGCTTATTGTTGAAGTCTTAGATAAATTATAGAAGTGGTCCTAAGATCAAATCTCGTCATTCTGTTTAATATTTCAAATTCTATGACAACATTCATACACCATAGCTATAGACACCTGTGTCTATGGTCCACCCATGGACGTTGATTCCCTATAGAAAATGTTACAAACCATGGATATAAGTTCCCCACAATAGGGACTACATCTACAAGCATTGTCTACAGTACTAGACCATCTGAATATGGATATTTCCAGTGGGCTATAGAAACCTGGATAACACCCATGGGTGTCATGATAGTGGATATAAACTATATCCATTTTCAATTGGTCTATAACCACTATAATAACCCATGACTATTTCCTAATTTTTGACAAGTGTGAGAATCGAGCTGGGCATATTGATGGGTGTTGGTATAACCTCTGTGAGGTTTGGGGATGGAATAGAGCCCTTATATATTTTATTCTTCTATTTATTTTTTATATGTGATAATCCCAATAGGTGTTCTTTGAGACAAAATTCCTTTTTTCTGTATTTTTTTCAATGAACATGAAGTATCAATAATCTTGATGCAATATATAATAGAGAAGGACAATTTGGAAGTAGGTTAGAGAGCCCAATCTGGTCGGCACAATTATATGAGTTACTAAGAAATTCATTATTATGTGTGATGAATTGTGAATATTAAAATAGGATTTAAGATATACTTTTTTCCATGGAAGCAATGCCAATTACTTCCAATTCAATTTAGATGGAAATGAAAAATAAATTCCTTGATAAGTATATAATATATTTGGGTATTACTAAGGGAATTATAAAAAGTAGAGAGATGAGTCCTACATGTTTTTATTTAAAGGTTGTTTCTACTATTTTAATCAAGACTATAGAATTTAAGAAAAGAAGATAAATCTAAAATATTGTCCAACTCTAAAAGATAGAAACTACTATAGAAGATATCCATCATAGAGGCTGTCGACCGAGCATAAAGGTAGGATCTATCCAAAAGTAGCATGTATGAGGGTATAAATAGTTAGAATAGGTCTATGTAGGTAGAAAGAGCATGTGGAAGCATAAGTGATAGAACAACCATATGAATTTAGAGGAGATATGAACTTATCTAATAAGAAACTCAACCATAATAAAGAATAATAAACTATAAACTAAGAGAGGAATAAGTAATTATCAAAATAAAAATAATCAAATTGAGAGGGGATATGAATTTATCAAAACATAGATATAGTGGAAAGGAACCATTCAACCCATTTGATAATTACCAAATCCAATAAACTCTCTAGAAATTTGAATATCTCTCCCCCTCTTTATAAAGTAAAAAGATTAGAAAATTATGAGAAATACATTGAAAATAAAAATAAAGGTAATAAAAAAGAAACGGAATGGGATATATCTAATAAGAATCGCCACCTTAGTTAAATAATAAATAATAGTAAACAATAATAATAAAAGAGTGAACAAGCATACTCAATAGATATAACAATAATTAGATGAAAAACTACCCCAAAACTCAATGATAAACCAATAATTAGATGAAAAAATCCCCCAAAACACAATGATATACCAACAATTAGATGAGAAACTCCCCCAAACCCTATTCACCGTATGGAAACCAGGGAAAATCGCAATAGAGACTCGCCGGGGGGAATCTGTGCTCTATAGAGGAGGCTGATGGGACAGTCATCGGATGATTAGGGCGCGCCAGAGTAGATCAGGTGGACAAGGGGGTCACACAAGGAGGATGGGGAGAAAGAGGTGGTAGAGGAGGAGGAGGAGGAGGAGGTGGTGGTGGTGATAGAGGAGGATGAATAGGTGGTCGGGGAGGAGGAGGAGGAGGAGGCCGCAATGGAGGAGGAGGAGGAGGAGGTAGCGACGATGGAGGAGGAGGAAGCGACGACGGAGGATGAAGAAGAGGGGTCGTGGCGGAGGAGGGGTCGCAGTGGAGGAGGGCTCGACGGTGCAGGGGTCAGCTTTTGTGAAATATTGAAAGGGTGTGAGAGAGGATGAGACAGTTAGGGTTGTTTTATAAAACCCATTGGAACATTTATCAGCGCTAGTTAAAATCACTGATAAAGTTATGTTTTATTAGCGCTAAAATAAAAATCACTGATAAAACATACCTTTATCAGTGCTTTGTTAGTGCTGATAAAGATAGGCCGTTATCAGCGCTAAAAAGTGCTGATAAACGACTAATTCATCAGTGCTAAAATTATAGTGCTGATAAAGACATCTTTTATCTGTACATTTTTAGTGCTGATAAAGGCCATCTTTATCAGCACTAAAAAGTAGTGATAAAAGGCCTATTTATCAGTACTAAAATTATAGCACTGATAAATATGTATTTTATCAGCACTTTTTTAGCACTCATAAAGGGCATCATTATCAGAACAATTTGACAACCAATTAAATAAATATTTAAATAAATATAAATTTATTTTTATTTATTTATTAATATTTGTATATATTTATAAATATATATATTTAATTATATATTTATAACTTTATAATTAGTAAAATAAATATATTTATTATAATTTTATAATTATTTACATATATATATTTATTTATTTATAGTTGTAATTTTAACTATAAATAGTATATATTTATAAATATTTTTATATAATTGTTAATATATATATATATATATTAATAAAATTATAAAATTATATGTATAATTTTATAATTATTTTTATATATATAGTTATAGTTATAATTACAAATATATTCGAAAAGTATTTATATATATCATTAAAAATATAATAAAATATATTTAATGTAGTTTTAGAAGTACATTTTTTAGAACATATATAGTTTATATGGTAACATTATGAATTAATCAATATACCACATTAATGGACAACATAATGTAATGTATAAATGAACATTCATGCATGATACATAAAAAATATATACGCATGATCAATATATTCATTGACCAAATTCATTGGAAAACACATATATATTCATCAATTTTAATTATAAATATATATTAAAAATTATTATATATTTATAAATAAAATAAATATAATAAATATATTAAATATAACTAATATAATAAATATAATGAATTAATAAAATAAATCTAATAGATCTAATAAATTAATCTAATAAATCTCTAATAAATATAATAAATCTGATAAATATATTTATTATTTAATGTAATTTATTATAATCTTATAATTATTTAATTATATATATATATATATATATATAATTATAATCTTACAAATACTTTTTCAATTAACACATTAAATATATATTTTTGAATTATTGAAAAATATATATTAATTATAACCATTTTTTTATTTACTGTATACAAATAAACATTATTTTTTAATATAAATATACTAATTTTATATAAATTAATAATATATTTTATTAAAAAAATTATCATCACTATTATTAGCACTGATAAAGGCCCAACCCTTTATCAACACTTTCTACTTAGCACTGCTAAAAGGAAGCTCTTCCTTAGCCCTGTTTTGTGGTAGTGACCCCTTGAAAAATACACTTTCATACCCTTAAAACCCAAAAAACCCCAGAAAAATCCATCCAAAACCTAAACCCTAAACCATAAAATCTCCACACCATCCCCTATTACATAACCTTAAAAACCCTTCACTCCCTTCAAAACCCTTATAAATCCTAGACAACCCTACCAAAATACACTTCCATACCCTTAAAATACTTAAACACCCCTAAGAAATCCTGCCAAACCCTAAACCCTAAATTGTAACCCCTACACCCTAAACCCTAAAACCTAACAACTTCACCCTATCCCCTCTTAATTGACCATAAAAACCCTTCACTCCCATTAAAATCATTAAAAACTTTAAAAACCCTACCAAAATACACTTTCAAACCCTTAAAACACTTAAAATCCACTTAAAAATCCATTAAAACCCTACACCCTAAAACAAAAACAAAACAATCTTCACCCTATAAAATAGTCACTAACCTTAAAAACCCTTAAATCCATTAAAAACCCTTAAAACTGTTAAAAAACCTACCAAAATACACCTATGTACCCTTAAAATCCTTAAAATCCCTTAAACATCCACCCAAAACATAAAAACTATACACTACACCCTAAACCATACAACCAAAACCCTTCACCCCAACCCTTCTTCCCTAACCTTTAAATCCATTAACTCACATAAAACCCCTTAAAAAGCCTTAAAACCACTACAAAAATATACTTTCATACCCTTAAAAACCTAAAAAATCCATCAAAACCCTAATCACTAAACTCTACACCCAAAAACCTAAAATATTCACCCTAACCCCTCTTAAATAACCTTAAAAACACTTAAATCCATTCAAACCCCTTAAAAACAATAAGAACCCTACCAAATACACATTCATACCTTTAAACCATAAAAAATCCATCCAAACCCTAAATCATACACCCTAAACCCTAAACCTTTCATCCTTTCCCCTCTTAAATAACTATTAAAACCATTTACTCCATTCAAAACCCTTAAAAACATTAAAAATCCTACCAGAATACACTTTCATACCCTTAAACCCCTTAAAAATCCTTAAAAATCCTTTCAAACCCAAAACCCTAAAAACTACACCCTAAAACCTAAAACCTAAACCATTTACCTTATACTATATTCCCTAACCTTTAAAACCCTTCACTACCATAAAAAACCATATAAACATTAAAAAACCTACCAAAATACATTTTTATTCCCTTAAAACCGTTAAAACCCTAAAACCCCTTTAAAACAATTAAAAACCCTTAAAAATCTAACCAAAACATAAACCCTAAACGATAGAACCTAAAACCTAAACCCAAAACACTTCACCCTATACCCTCTTAACTAACCTTAAAAACCCTTCAATACCTTTAAAACCCTTTAAAATCCTTAAAAACCTGACCAAAATACACTATCATACCCTTAAAACCCTTAAAAATCCATCCATGACCCTAAACCAAAAACCCTAAAACCTACACAATAAACCCCAAATCCTAAAACCTAGACCCCATTCCCTCTTCCCTGACCTTTGAAACCCTTCACCTCCTTCAAAACACTTAAAACCCCTACTAAAATACACTTTAATACACTTAAAACCCTTAAAAATCCATCCAAAAAACTAAACCCTAAACCCAACACCCTAAACACTTCACCCTATCCCATTCTCTCTATAAATAAATACCTTTAAATTCATTAAAACCCCTTAAAAGCTTTTAAAACAATACCAAAATACACTTTTATACCCTTAAAACCATTTATCAACCCTTAAAAATCCATCCAAACCATAAACCCTAAACCCTAAACCCTAAAATATAGACCCTAAATACTTCACCCTATACCCTCTTACCTAAACTTAAAATGCTTACATCCCTTAAAATCACTTAAAATTCCTCAAAAACCCTACCAAAATACACTTTTGTACCCTTAAAACACTTTAAAACCCCAAGAAAATCCATCCAACCCCTAATTACCTACACCCTGAACCCTAAAACCTAAACCCTCCACCCTATACCATACTAAAAAATATTAAAACAACCTTAATCTCTTAAAAAACTTTAAAAACCCATTAAAATCCAACCAAAATACACTTCTAAACCCTTTAAACACCTAAAAATACATCCAAAACCTTAACCAAAAACCCAACATCCTAAAATCTAAACACTAAAACCTTCACCCTACCTCACTTAACAAAACATTTAAACCCTTTAATTCCTTACAAACCCAACCAAAATACACTTACATATCCTTAAAACCCTTAAAAACTCTTATATATCCATACAAACCCTAAACCCTAAACCATAAACCCTAAACCCTAAACCCTAAACCTTAAACCCTAAAAACTAAAACCTAAACCCAAAACCCAAAACCATTCATCCTATCTTCTCTTCCCTAACGTTAAAACCCCTTAATTTCCTTCAAAACTCTTAAAAACCCTTAACTGCCATCAAAACACTTAAAAATCTTAAAAACCCAACCGAAATACACTTTCATCCCCTTAAAACCCATAAAACCCTCTTAAAAATCCATCCAAAACCTAAATAATAAACCCTATAACCTAAAAAATTAACCATAAAAACTTCACCTTGTCTCCTCATACCTAACTTTAAAAACCCTTCACTCCCTTAAAACCCCTCAAAAACCCATAAAACCCTACCAAAATGCTCTTTCAAACCTGTAAAACCTTTGAAAACCCTTAAAAATCCATCCAAACCCTAAATCATTCACCCTCTACCATATTAACAAATCTTAAAAACCCTCCACTCCCATTAAAATTCTTAAAAACCCTACAAAAATACACTTCCATACCCCTAAAACCCTTAAAATCTATTAAAAATCCATCAAAACCCTAAACCCTAAACCATAAACCATACACCCTAAACCCAAAAACTTTCACCCTATCCCCTCTTACCAAACATCAAAAACCCTTCACACCCTTCAAAACCCTACCAAAATACAATTTCATGCACTTTAAACCCTTAAAACCCCTTAAAAATCTATCAAAACACTAAACCCTAAAACCTAAATTCTACTCCCTAAAACATAAAACCTAAAGAATTCCCACTAAACCCTATTATCCAACCTGAGAAACCCTTCCCTCTCTTAAAAACCATTTAAAAATCCTTAAAATCCCAACCAAAATACACTTTTATACCCTTAAAACTGTTAAACGCCCCTTAAAATTCCATCCAAACCTTAATCCCTAAACCCTAAAACCTACACCATAAACCCAGAACCCAAAACTGTTCAATATATACTCTATTATATAACATTATAAACCCTTAACTCCCTAAATAACCTTAAAACCCCTATCATACTTCACTTTCATACCCTTACAACCCCTAAAAACCCTAAATAATCCATCCAAACCTTAAAACCTAAACCCTAAAAGCAACACAATAAACCCTAAACCCTATAAAATTCAATATATACCCTCTTAAATGACCTTAAAAACCTTTCAATACCTTAAAACCCTAAAAACACATCCAAAATACACTTTCAATCCCTTAAAACCCTTGAAAACCCCTTAAAAATCCATCCAAACCCTAAACCCTAAAACCAAAACCCTAAACCCTAAACACATCACCCTATCCTCAATTACCTAACCTTAAAAACCCCCAACTCATTTGGAATCGCTTAAAACCCTTAAAACCCCTACCAAAGTAAACTTTCATACCCTTATAACCCCTTAAAAATCAATACAAACCCTAAAACCCAAACCCCAAACCCTAAAATCTAAACCCTAAACCATAAAAACTTCACCCAATTCCATTTACCCTAACCACAAAAATCCTTCACTCCCTTATAACCCCTCAAAAACCCAAAAACCCAACCAAAATACACTTTAATACCCTTAAAACCCCTTATAAATACCTCCAAACCCTAAACCCTGAACTCTAAATCCTACATGATAAACCATAAAACACAAACCATTCACCCTATCCCCTATTATCTAACCTTTAAAACCCTTAAATCCCTTCAAAATACTTAAAAACCCTTAAATACCCTACCAAAATACACTTTCATTCCCTTAAAACCCTTAAAAATTCATCCAAATTGTAGAGACCCAAGCTTGACGTACATGGAAATTACATTTCTTTTAAGGAATAATTAATACATGACACAAAAAGATACCCAAAGTCCGTATTAGTTTGGTGTATTTAGAAACTCATAACAAAATCTTCTAATCATGGTGAAAGATCTTCAACATCTCCCATAAAGATCTTCCACTTTTGTTTTCCTACCTAAACCCTTTATTTATATCCTGGGGAAAAGAAAACATAAAAAGGGTTGGATAAAATTCTCATTAAGGGTAAAAATGGAGAACATAAAACAAACCATAAACATTTGAATGTAAAAAACACATGAATATAAAGTTTAAACATCAAAATCTTGAGAAATGACATAAATTTTGGCAATACGTAAGGCATAGATAATAAAATAACAATAAAAATGATTGAATCACATTGAAATAAAACATTTAATTGTGTAAAACTAATAATCACATAATATGATTTCCATAGTATCACAGGAATTGCTTCCAAAACCATCATAGTGGACAAAGTTCATTACTGAACCAGGTTTACTTGTCGTTCCAGCCATGTATTACTCAACCAAATTTACTTTCTGTTCCATTCATGTCTATATCATGAGATATAAATATTTACCCAATTCATTTTAGGGAGATATAGGCCCCACCCATCTCATAATTAAATCATTCTTACATGTGTCACAAAAACATAAATCATTCATCATTCCATAACCCATGAAATAAAATGGGTTTCTTAAACATCATTCCATCATAACATAATAAATATAAAATACCATTTCATCATTAACATAATAAAATAATATTAATAATATGGATATAAACATAACACTATTTAAATAGTGTCATATTAGATGGAAAATAATTTTGATAAACCACTTGAACTTAGTTCTTGAGGCAAATATACTTTATTTTTCAAACACATTTTATTTTCTCAAAATGCTGTGCAATTTTAATAAAAACGAATTTATTTGAAAATAAAATTGAAATATTTTAGAGGAATATTCATGTAAATAAGGCATCATGAAACCGAAAAAAAATTTATTCATGACGTATAAGTTAAAAAAACATTCTCCTCGTACTTTTGCAGGATTAGTCAAAAAGTTCCTCGAATGGTAAACAAAAGAAAGATTCCTTCCATACAACATAGTAATATTCAAAAAGGGGTAAAAATGACTTTAAATATACATAGAATAATATTAAACATTTTATGAAAACATTTTTAGAAAAAATGGATATGGATGGTAAATATATCCTCAGTAAATACTTATGAATAAACAATCTGATATAAAAATGAGATTGGAAAAGTTATCCCTTACCTTAGGTCTGATACGCTTTGTATGTATCCTAACATCATGTATAATGATTTAAATAATGTTACTGATTTATTCCATAATCATAATCATTTTTATGATAACATTTTTTATCATATTTTCATCTGTTTGTTATTAACATTTCATTGTTACACGTTATTCGGGTATTAACTACTTTATGTTCTTATGTATGTTTTGTCAGATAAGTTATTATTCTGATTTTTAGGTCACATTTATATCATTTAAATAATGGAATTAGTATAATATATATCTTATTTATTCATTCAATTCATTAATATAATCATCTTTTAAAAAAGATTATGTTGAACGAATCACATCGCACCGTGGAGACGATAAGTCGTACGTACGCACGAATGACAATATCATTCCCATAATTGTTGAATGGTATTGAATTGGATGGTATATAGTATCTCAAAATTAGTATAATGTTATAATAATCATATATAGTTATTATTTACACCATTATACCATCCAAGTAAGGTGGTGGTGAAAAATAGATTACACAGCGGCGTGGAAACGGTAAGTTGTACGTACGCACACGCGGTGATTTCATTTTTCATAGGATGGATAGAAGGTGAAATGGGATTGTTTTATATTTATAATAAAATATCAGTATTTTATTGATACTGATGTTATTTATTGATAATTAAACAACTAAATAATAGGAATTATATGAAGAAATAAATTTGAAATAATCAGTAGAAGAGATTACCTCTTCCTCAGTGTACCTCCTTTAAATTTCCTCTTAGGGCACTAGAGTTAGCCTTTTGAGAAGAAAATAACCTATATAATGTAACTAGGGAATTTTATAAGATTAATTTTCTGGGTTTGGTCGAGATTTAAGGCTAAAAATGGAGTGAATAGGAAAGGGAGGAGGTGCCTTTTATAAGAGAGAAGAGGGGCCCTTTAAGAAACTCTAAAAATATTAATTTATTATAAATTCAATTTTGATTAAAAATGGTCCAAAAAATATTTAATTATAAGATAAGATTATTTTGGTATGAATACCCATCATCCAATAATTTTTAGACAAGTTTCGAATATTTTGTTATTCTTATGTTTTTTGCTTAACCCTTATTTTACCCTTTTTAATCTTACTATGATATCTTGTTATTTACACATTGTGGGTTAATGTAATTACCATAACTTGTAAAACGACCCAAATAGTTATTTATGACATATTTGGAATTATATTAACCATTTAGACGAATCTTATATTTTTAGGAATTTAATATCATTTAATAAACTATTTTATGTTTTAACTTATGAATTATTTCAATTTTGGACACTGTTTATACTTGGCTTTTTAAAAAATTCATAACAACTTGATTCCTTTGAAACTAAGGCATTAAATAAATGATAATATGTTAATATAATCCCTAAAATTATTGTATGACATAAAAATAACCAAATTACATTTATTTTAACTTTTATAATATCATTTATTTAGAATCCTTTATTAACGAAGAAATCACTACATTGTCATTGTGTCATTATTGAATTTATAAATTTAATTTCTAAAAATTATGGATAAAATACCATGATATAGGAAATATTTTTAGATTTCTAATTACTATTTATATACATAGATATCAGTTATATTACCCTATATTAAAATCTATTTAGTAAAAGATATATGTTTAGGTTATAATTATCTTTACTTTAAATTAATTCTTAGAAAATGTCATTTTCACATCCAAGTGGATCCATGGGGTCCCAAAATCGACACAAGGATGACCATGGTCAGAAATATCTCATCCAATAGTATTATGACATGTGTTAGGGTAGTTTAATATTATTATAATATTATTTTTTACCCTTATTTACCAGATTTACCCTTTAACTATGATAAATAAAATAATTACTAAAGTTACTATTCATAATGTCCAAAAATAAAAGGTAACTATTTACAAAATTTGAAATTTTTTATTCTATATATGGAATACATTTTTACAAATTCCAAACACAGAATTTTTCATAATTAATTTAAAATTAATTCCCGTTGTCAAAACCAAAAAGTGAGTTTTTAAGAAGTAATAACTATCAAAATATTGACATGTGTTTATGTCCAATTTAAAAGTGAAATTACTTACAATGACAAAAATTGGATTAAATGATAAAATATTGATAAAATTACACTTAAAATCCAATTAAAAATTTAATCTAACTATATAAATTAATTAGATAAAAAAACAGTATTCAATTAAAATGCAGTATTTTTCACTATTCATTAAAATTTGAATTTTATTAGAAAATACCAAAAATTCAAAAAAAGTAAATTTTTATGTATCTCTTCCAAATAAGAATTTTTTTCTAGTCAAATTTAACTTATAAAAGTGTCAAAAAATAGATCTAAAATGGGTGAGCCATCAAAAGGCGGTAAAATTGCATTTTTTGAAAAATACTTTATTTATCCAAAAGAATTAATTTTTTTCTCATTCCATGTTCTATAAAATGTGTAATATGAATGATAATGTTGTATAAAATTAAAAATTTGGTTAATACTATTCATAATGGCTAGTTTACATCCCATTAAATAATAATATTTTAATAATATATCATTGTTTAGTGAAACTCGGTATTGCGTACAACGTAAGCTATCGAGGAAGGTCATTCTTGCATGTAACACAAGACAAGTCAGTGTTGCATGTAGTGAAATATTTCTTTGGAGTTTTTTATAACATAATCCAAACATATTTTATTTAGAAAATGAAAAAAATCTATACTCAGTGTTGTGTGAAATGAATTTTATCAAAAGAACATGAAATTGTGTGTAACACAAGCCAAGAATAGTGTTGCATATACTGTAAGATAATATAGTGTGATTTAAGGGTATTTTAGACTAGGAAAAAGGGGAGAGGATGAAGGGTTTAGGGTTCAGGGTTTAGGGTATAGGTTTTAGGGTTTAGGGTTTAGGGTTTTGATGAATTTAAAGGGTATTTCAAGGGTTTTAAGAGTATGAAATTTTATTTTGGTTATGTTTTAAATGGTGTATAAGGGTTTTTAAGGGAGTGAATGGTTTTTAAGATTAGGTAACATGGGATAGGGTGAATTGTTTTGGGTTTTAGTTTTTGGGTTTTGGGTTTTGGGTTTTGATTTTAGGGTTTAGGTTTTAGGGTTTAGGGTTTAGGGTTTAGGGTTTCGGGTTTAGGGTTTAGGGTTTGGATGTAATCTTAAGGGTTTTTATGGGTTTTAAGGATATTAAAGTATATTTTGGTTGGATTTTCATGGGTTTTTAGTGGTTTTTAAGGGATTGAAGGGTTTTTAAGGTTAGGGAAGAGGGGATAGGGTGATGTTTTTAGGGTTTAGGGTTTATTGTGTAGGGTTTTGGGTTTTGGGTTTGGATGGATTTGTAAGGGTTTATAAGGGTTTTAAGAGTATGAAAGTGCATTTTGGAAGGGTTTTTATGGGTTTTGAAGGATTTTTAGGGTTTTATGGTTAGGTATTAGAGAAGTGGGTGAATGTTTTATGGTTTAGGGTTTATAGTGTTGTGTTTAGAGTTATGGGTTTAGGGTTTTGATGGATTTTAAGGGTTTTAATTGTACGGAACTTTATTTTGCTAGGTTTTCTAAGGGGTTTTAAGTTTTTTGGAGGGATTTAATGGTTTTATGGTTAGTTAAGATGGGATAGGGTAAAATTTCTAGGGTTTGGGGTTTAGGGTGTAGGGTTACAGTTCAGGGTTTAGGGTTTGGATGGATTTTAAGTGTTTTATGGGTAAAAAAGCATATTACGGTGGTATTTTTAAGGGTTTTGATGGGATTGAAGAGTTTTTGAGGTTAGGGAAGTGGGATTAATTATAATGGTTTAGGGTTTACGGTGTGGGGTTTGGGTTTTAGGGTTTAGTGTTTGGATATATTTTTAATGATTTTTTAGGGTTTTGAGGGTATGAAAGTGTATTTTGGTAGGGTTTCTAAAGGTTTTTAATGTTTTTGAAGTAATTTAAGGGGTTTAAAGGTTTTATAATAGGGGATAGGGTGATGTTTTTAGGTTTTAGTTTTTAGGGTGTTGGGTTTATGGTTTAGGGTTTGGATGGATTTTTAAGGGTTTTAAGGGCGTGAAAGTGTATTTTGGTAGGTTTTTTAAGGGTTTTAAGGGGTTTTAAGGGATTGAAGGATTTTTAAGGTTGGTTAAGAGGGTATAAGGTGAATGTTTTATAGTTTTGGGTTAAGGTTTTATGTTTTGAATGGATTTTAAGGGTTTTAAGTGTATAAGATTATATTTCTGTAGGATTTTTATGGGTTTTAACATGTTTGGAAGGTATTGAATCATTTTTTAGGATAGGTAATATGGGGAAGGGTGAAGGGTTTAGGTTTTATGATTTATTGTGTTGGGTTTAGGGTTTAGGGTTTATGGTTTGGATGGAATTTCAAGGGGTTTAAGTGTATGAAAGTGTATTTTGGTAGGTTTTTTAAGGTTTTTAGTGTTTTAAAGTGGGGGGAGGGTTTTTAATGTTAGGGAAGAGGGGAGAGGGTGAAGGGTTTAGGTATTGGGGTTTTCAGTGTAGGGTTTTGGGTTTTGGGTTTGAATGTATTTTTAATCTTTTAAAAGGTGTGAACGTGTATTTTGGTTGGGTTGTAAGGGTTTTTAAGTGTCTTAAATGTTTTAAGTGGTTTGAAGGGAGTTAGTGATTTTTAAGGATACGAGAGATGGAATAGGGAGAAGGTTTTTGAGTTTTGGGTCAGGTTATAGTCTCTAGGTTTTAGGTTTTAGGGTTTGGATTCATTTTTTAGGGTTGTTTCAGTATTTTAAGTGTTTTAAAGTGTGTTGTGGTATGGAATGGTTTTAGGGGTATTGAAGGGAGTGAATGGTTTTTAAGTTTATAGAAGATTGGATTTGGTGAAGGGTTCTGGTTTTAGGGTTTTGGTTGTAGGGTTTTTTGGTACCACTCTAGTAATTGAGTTTTATTTTTTGTCAATGAGGTCAGTGAAAGTAAGTGATGGTTAACAAGACTCTCCTAAGTGAAATGGAGAATAAAAAATTAGACCATTGAAGAACTGGTCTTTATAAGTTCAAAGGAATTATATCATGTTTGATACATTGTTTACAATATTGAAGTTTCATATTCTCAAGGATTATTTATGTGCTATTTGGAATTCAAGTTCCAAAAAGAAATGGTGAAGAAGGGGATGCATGGGATTGTCATTTGAAGAAGAAAAGGCTTGGACTTTAGGGTGGCCATGCATGAGGTCAGTGTTGTGTTTAAAGATGGCCATGCATTTTTTTTGTATACTCAGTTTTATACTAAGTATTTTTATATGGCTCAACTAAAAATAAGGGACCAAACATGGAGGCCATCCAAGGACCTCACATCAAGCATATGTGGGACACGAGGGTCAATCGTGCTCGAGGGAAGCCCTCAAGGCCAGCCCGTATGAGGCAGGGCGTGCAGGCAGTGTATAAGTCGGCAAGAGTGTTTACATAGTGATCAACCCATGCGCAAAGATGCATAGTGGGTGCTAGGAGCGCATCCGTAGGAGGCATGGGTGGGTGCAGAAGCGTGCCCACAGAGAACCGGTGAGAGGCGACACTGGAGAGGAGAGGGGAGAATTATGAGAATTAGCTTCCGCATCTTGATACATAAACCACGAGAAAACCATGGCGCATTTTGATATGGGATGCATTTTAAAAAATGTAGATATAATCCCAGCCGCTAATCTCATCCCACATCTCGATCGACCGTTTGATCAGCCGGGGCATCCGATCATCTAATATTTTCCGCACATCTGATCTTGCGCCACATGTGTTTGAACCAGGACCATCTGATCCACCCGCAACATTTGATCCATCTCATGCCATCATCTTCAACCTCTCAACACCGTTGTCATCCACCGGCGACACTGATCTCACCGAAGATGAAGACCGACCACCATGGCTGGTCTCTAGTCAACAAAGAAGTGTCTCACGATTTAATAGAGACCATGCATGCAATCTACATCTTACATGTATGATATATCGATGGAGGCTGAAGAAAATGGAGTTGTGAGGCCTTAATTATCATCTGAGATACATGGAGGATCCCTTTAAGATTCATGTATGAGAATCATGCATGCGATCTTGACTCCATGCACGAAGATAGGAGCCCGCATTTGGATAAAGGAAACACCCGAGACTTATGGCTTACCCTTGACCTGTGGTTTCTAAATCTTGAAGGCAAGGATATCGGGAATTCAAATCCCTAATATTAAGGGGAGATATGAGGATATTGTACACAGAAGAGGATTTTCCCTCGCCTATAAAATGAGGATCTCGAGATGAAGAATTTTGTTTCTCCCATATATTCGAGAGCTCATGTTTCGAAAAACAGAGCATCTCCCTGTGTACCACTTCATGAAGAGCAACCAAGAGTCTTGTGAGCTTTCTTCTCTACAAATAAGAGTTACTGAAAGCCTTCGACATGTTCTTCTCACCCCCAAATTGCTTTTTGAAGAATTGTCACTAGAACATGCGATATGTTTTGTTAAAACCCTTACTGTGCTTTGAGAAAGTCGTGCCATCTTGAGCTAGTGATTGAGATATTCTATCACTGTTCTTTGAGAAGAGTCAAAACTATGCCCCTCATACACAAAGAAGAACTGTGCATCCTTTCATGAAGAATACAACCTGAGGCCACCTTGGAAGAACTCTTTGAGGTACGCATTTTTACACTCTACTGTTTGGAGGGGTTTGTTCTTTTGTGGAGAAGGAGAGAAGTCCAACACACATTAATACATGCATGTGTATTGTTTAAAGAAGACTGAGGCCATACTTTGAGTGTTTGAAGAAGGATCTCGCACAAGGAAAGGGTTTCACCCATCTGGGTTTGAAGAAACATACACATATAAACCTAAACAAACAACCTAAACTAGTGAAAGAGGAATAAGGAGAAGAAAGAAGAGGCTGAGTGTGTGTGTGTGATTAAATAACCATACCCATTAAGGGTTCTCACACAAGAATAGGAATAGTTGAATGCATGCATGCATGCATGCACATGCATATGTTATGACACTCAAAAGAAAGAACCAAAATTGTTTGTGCACATATGTGAAGAAGGAGAAGGAAGAGTTCAACCCTAATTTCATATGCATGATCACATGCATACATGAATAATAAGAAAAGAATTAATTATGATGATTCCAAGTAAGCTGATCTTCATTGCTTGAATAATCACATTGGTGTATGTGATTATAGACAAGAAGAGAGAAAGATAATAGTGCAGTGGGTTATTTCACTAAGAAGAAGAAAGAAGAAGTCTAGTGCATTTGGTGTTGCACTAGAGAAGAAGAGAAATAAAGAAGGAAGAATTGTTTGCCTACTGCTTTTCAATTAATCAAGTGAAGATCACTAAAGAAGACCAAGAGTAGAACCTACCTTATCAAGAAGGAAGAATATTTTCTCTATAGTAAGTATAAAGAACCAGCTAGAGGCTGCAAGTTGGACTAGGATATAACCAATCTAGGGAAGAGGATTGTTTCCCACCCCCCCCCCCCCCCCTCTAAAGTGTAGGGACTTACACTAGCTAGAGGATTTTTTTCCTAGCCACTCCATTGTAAAAGAATATTACATTATAGTGTAAAATCCATGAACTATTCATACCCATGCATGTCAAGGATGTAGTTACTCTTATTGGGTGGTGAACCTTGAAAAAATATTGTGTGTGTATTTTTAATACTTTCTATTATTACACGCGACAGGGAAAAGAGAATAAGAGAATCAAGATCCTAACATGTCAAGAGGTAAAGGGATAAAAAGTTGGAATTGTTTTCAAAAGTCCCCAACATTGATTCACCCCCTCTCAGTGTTAGGTATATCCCAAACTGGTCCACTCAATTGGTATCATAGTGACAGGTTCACCTCTATTGGATTCTCTTAGTGAAGTTATTCTCTTTTGAAGACTTTAGTTTCTTTCTTGAGTTATCAATGAATTTTAATTTCAGTAAAGATTCGGTTATCACTGGGCAGAGGGCTATATCTACCAAGACCATGATGAACATGGAAAATAAGGAGAAGATAAAGTTGAAGAAGAAGTCCATCTTATCTAAAGAATAGGAAGCATCTGGTTCTCCATATTTTGATGAAATTGAATACACACCAAACTTGGAAAGTAATGAGAAGGTGGCTCAAGACCCCACCAAGAAGATGGAAAACCTTCCCACCTCAACTGATCAAGAGGAAAATATCACTCAGCTGGAAGAAGAAACTGATGTTTTGGAGAACGTTTTACAATAAAAAATTGTTGAATGTCTAAAGTTCTCCAGACAGGTTGGAGACTTTGAAGAAACAAAGAGGGAATATGAAGTAAGTTCTTCAGAGTGGTTCAAAGATGTTAAATAAAAGGAGGGAGTCAATAATACCCTAGAAAAGTAGATCCATGCACTTGAAGATGATCATAAAAATAGAACTAATGTCAAGGAGGTATATTTGGAAGAGGACTCCAAGAAGATCCAAGAACTTTACTCTTTGTTACAAAAAAATTAAGTATGTATGAAGACGAATTTGAAAGATTAAAGAAGGCTTGTGAAAAGAGGATTACTATTATTGAAGACCAGGAAGTCATCCTCAATATGAGATGTCTAGAATTTGAAACTCAGTTGACCAATCTTGAGAAGACACATATTGAGTCTCCAAAAAATAAGGAAACCGTTGCTGCTAGTACTCAATGCTCACTGGAAGATTCTAATCTCAAAATGCCTCCAACATGTGACAAGAAGATCATGGATTCACTCATTGATCTATCACAAGCAGCTAAGAAAGTAAAGGTACCATTCATACTAACTTGTACTAATGTTTCTAAAAAAAGTGCATGAAGGAAGAAAAATTCTAAACAAGTATGGATGAAAGAAAAGTGAGAAGAAACCTACCACCATGGATAGGGTAGATAGGTGAAAGAGTGTGCAAGATAGATCTCTATAGAAATCACAACAATTCAAGAATAAGATTCAACAACCTTATAAAGAATATGGGAAGAAGTCAAGGTTTGTTGGTCAATGCTGGTGTTGTAATAGATTTGGGCATTGTGCACTGGATTGTTGGTACAACCCCTTAAATGTAAAAGCACATAGAAATCCCATCTCAAGGGGGAGAAATCCATCGAAGAAGAAGAAACATCCACATATACAGAAGCATCTATATACTGCAAATAGATTTCAAATGTTAGATAACTTCTATGATGTATGCAATAGGAGTGGTTATATAAATAGTGCATGTTTATTTCAACAGTCACCCAAAGATGATAAGAAAAGAATACCAGAGAAGCTGGGTAAAAATGAAGAAGTATCCTTGGGGAGAAATTATATGAATAATGTGAAAAAAATATCCCAAGAAGATTTAAAGAAGGAAAGATGAAAATTCTTTGGATTCTAAATCCAAGAAGTTGAAGGGTAGTTCATAAAAAATAACTACTAAGAAGTATGAAAATCAGAAGAATCCATGTAGAAGATCCAGTATTGATGCCTCATCCTCTAATGATATATTGGTGGTTTGGACATAAGATTTGGAAAGAATTATAAAGATGAAAGAATCACAGGCTAAGGCTAGTGCTAAAAACAAAAAAGAAGATTCTACATGAAAGAAAAGAAATTATATGTGTGAGGTGAAACAAGGATGGTCATACTGTTAGAATATGATTTTGAATTTACTCCATCCCAAAAAGAATTCCTCAAAAAGATGAATGTTGCACCAAGAAATTATAATGCTTTTAAAGCCCTTAAAGAAAGAAGATTCACACACAAAGATATGGAAGAAATAGTAAGGTCCACACCATCACAGTCAGCATTAAATATTAATTGTGAATGTGTGAAGAATGGAGCATATAGGATAAGAAAATCTTCTCAACCTTGTTGTTCACATTGAAAGAGAAAGAAGGATCCACCTTATTCCCATAAATTTTTGTCTATTGTATTTGTTATTATTATATAGGGAATTTATAGTGAGGAAATATCTCAGGGGAGAACCTGGGATTTTGTGATTAGAAGTGTTCCCTTGAGGGGGAGACACATGAAGAAGCTTCCAGAGTCATTATCTCAATTAGTATCAACATAAGTTGGTATAAAATTCAATTACTCTGAATATTGTTTGAAGATCATTTCATTGGAAAATGTATGTATGTTAAGTCAATAAGGTTTTCCTTATGAATTTTTCCATTCCTTTTTGTTTTGAAAATCACAAACACCCTATACTTAAGAAAATCTACATTTTACTTATATAAGGAAAATTTCCTTCTCAAAGGAATTTACCCCTACTATGTTTTCATTGTTCATATAAATATTTTTCTAAAGTATAAAAATCAGATTCATATCAAAAACCTCGAAATCATATAATACCTGGATATGAAGTATTCTGTTTTAGGATCCAAATTCTGGATATGAACTGTAATGAAGTTCCACTCCGAATTCTGGATATGAACTGTAATGAATTTACACTCCGAATTCTGGATATGAACTGTAATGAAGTTCCACTCCGAATTATGGATAGGAACTGCAATGAAGTTCCACTCTGAATTCTGGATAGAACTATAATGAAGTTCCACTTCGAATTCTGGATAAGAACTGTAACGAAGTTCTACTCCGAATTCTGGATATGAACTGTAATGAAGTTCCACTCTGAATTCTGGATATGAACTGTAATGAAGTTCCACTCGGAATTCTGGATATGAACTATAATAAAGTCACACTCCGAATTCTGGATACGAACTCTAATGAAGTTCCATTCTGAATTATGTATACAAACTCTCATGTAGTTCTACTCCGAATTCTGATTACAAACATATTTATGTTCTGACTCCGATTTCTTTGAATTCAGACTTCTAACTCTTATGAGTTTTGACTCCGAATTCCTATAAACTCTGACTCCGAACTTTGTAAGTTCTGGTTCCGAATTCTAGTGAAACCAGACTCTGAATTTCCTTAGAAATTCAGACTCCAGATTTCTATAGAATTCAGGTTCTGAATTCCTACAAAAAAGAATCAAAATATCCATTTATTATAGACTTCGAATTTCATTTTGGTTAGACTCCGAACTATTATTTTCTTACATTTCAAAATTTATTTTTTCTTATGCTTACACTTGTTTCATTACAAAATGATGTCGTGATTTCATTTATTGACTAACCATTGGTTGAGTGACACGTATACAGGTTCCTCCAAAATTCAAGGAAAAATATGACCGTTGGAGGAGGGAGCCGATCGTTGGAGCTTTTCCTATAAATAGGAGCTCATTTGAAAAGAAGATACAAATTTGACACTGATCTTGGACTAAGTTCCATTGAAGTGATTTCTAGAGAGAGAGGTTATTATTAACTCTCAAAGCTTCGTGCAGAAAGTTTTAATAACTTGTTCAAACTTTTCATTGTGCAGATTGATTCGTGCGACTCTGAATGTTGGTGATTACATTCGAGGGCTTCCAGGGATAGGACGACAGAGGTGCTGACTACCTTAAAGTTCGAGGGCTTCCTTGCTGAGGAAGACAGAGGTTCCCACTACCTTGAAGTTGAGGGCTTGCGGGGATAGCAAGAAAGAGACTCTGATCTTCGTATCTAGGGATTACCTGGGTGTGGGTAAGACAGACTTTCTTGAAAGTATAAATCAAGGGACCTTTATCCAAGGTTGTTGGATACCCTTCTCTTTGGGTTAAAAGATCTATATCTTGTTACTTGTTTTTGTTACAATTTTTTCCGCTGCATTTTGTATTGTAAGGAAAGTATAACCTTATTATATTTCCTTACACTTGTACTTTGATTCATTTAGATTCTATACGCTTTAAGGTAGAATCTCATATTGTAATCTTTGGTTAAGTTTCAATTTCCGGATCCATATTTCCAGAACCAACTTTCCGGATCCATATTTCCAGAACCAGTTTTTCGGAATCACTTTCTAGTTTTAAGCAAGTGTGTAGAACTTGAATTTTATAACTTCATACATTGTTCCAATTATCCAATTGGTGTTAGAGGTGTTGTGAATTTTCTTAGTTTAACTTTGTTAAACTTATATCTTTCCTTGTTTAATGAAATTTTTAAAGTGTACAATTCACCCCCCCCCCTCATGTATATTGAGCATCTACATCGTTATTTCGATCCTACAATTGGTATCAGAGCAAGGTTCCTGAAATACTTATATTCACATATAAGTTTTTCTTGCTCAGTTTTTCATTGTTCTATATTTTTCCTTGTTTAGTAATATTCTCCTTGAATCCGAACTTTTGTTATTAACAAGTTTTTTTGTAGAAAGATTTTAAGATGGAAAGAATCAATGTTGGTTCCATCGACAACATAAATCCTACAAGACCACCAATTTTTTATTGTAATGATTATGAGTATTGGAGATATAGAATGAAGACATTCGTTATCAATACTGGACTAGAAAATTTTGTTATGCTTACTGGAGGTTATAAAATTCCTGATAAGGAAGTAAGTGCTTTTACTAACCAAGAGAAGCATGATTATCGACTCAACTATAAGGTACGAAATACTTTACTATTTTCAATGACAAGGAATATATATTGCCAAATTTCTTCTTGTGAAGCAGCTAACTGTATATAGAAGAAACTTGAAGTTACTCATTTTGGTACATCTAAAGTGATTGAGACTAGAAGATCTATGCTTAGAGCTGAGTATCATGGTTTTAACTTTCCTTATGGAGAACCCATTTTTAAGGTGCAACAAAGATTTATGACTATCGTGAATAGCTTACAATATATGGGAGAGAAAGGTTTGGATGATGAAGCTCTTGTTGACAAGATCATTGATATTATGCCCAATGAGTTGGAATCAAAGAGAACTACTATTGATGAGAACAAGAAGGTTACTCAAATCTCCTTATATGAGCTATTTGGAACTCTTCTTTAACATGAGAAAAGGATGAAAAGAGATGCCGACAACATCAAAAAGAAGGAATGGTACTGTTGATTTTACTACACATTCAAATCACATGAAAGCTAAGACTCTTGAGAGAGTAACTAGATCCAAATCTAAGAAGGTTGTTATCCAATCCGAATCTAGTGAGAGTGAAGTCTTATAGAATGAGTTAGAAAATATTGCTTGAAGGATAAACAAGATAGCTGGTCAGAGAAATTTTCAATCCAAGTATAAGAAGAAGGAAAGGAAAGATAAGAAAGATTCAGAGGTCACATGCTATGAATTCAAGAGAGCTGGACATATAAGACCTAATTGTACTTTTCTCAAGAAGAAAGAAAGAAAAGAAAGGCATTCTAAAAGGAGTAGGAATAAGTATTATAAAGCTAAAGCTAAGAAAGTTATGAAAGCTAATGATACTTGGAGTGCTAGTGGTGGTAACTCTTCAGATGAATCTTCTGATTATGAATCTTCAAGACAGAAGAATATTGGTCTTATAGCTAGATTACCTATTGATAATCATTTCTTTATGGATAAGGTACACAATGCTGAATCATTGACCAATGTTTCTTTTAATGCTAATGATATTAAATATTATAACTCTTCAGATGAAGAATCCTCTTCTGATGAAGAAAATACTTTACCTACCTATGAAGAAGTTTCTAGGTTTGCTGAACTTCTTGAGATTGAGAATTCAAAACTCAATAAGAAACTTGATAAGGAAAATTCTAGAAATACTATTCATACTAAGGAAATTTCAGATCTTTCTAAAGATCTTGATAACAAAAATGCTGATTTTATAAGTATTTCAAAAAATATTGAGGAAGTAAGTTCTGAGAAGAACAAACTTTCTAAAGATCTAGAAAAAGTAATTTCTAAGAAAAATGTTTTCAAGCCTAGATCTAGTTCCAAATCTAATGATTTTGAAGATAAAAACTTGGTTATAAAACTCAAGTCCAAATTATTTTTCTTAAAGAAGTGTTTGTCGAACTTTACCTTAGGTAAATAAAATTTTGATAAAATGTATTCACAAATACGACCTTTAAGAAACAAATCCGTATTTGGTTATACCCATGCTAAACCAACTTTTAGTAACAATTATTTTGTTCCCCAAAGTGCCCCATTTTGTAACAAGTTTCAATGTGGTGGTCACTGGGAAAAGAATTTTTCTTTAAACAAAACCCAATCTTTAGGCTTTCATAAGGCATATTTTTCTAAGAAAATGTGGGTACCCAAAATTTTTTTATCTAAAAATATCAGATCCAAACAAGTTTGGATTCCGAAAGTCTAATTCTTTTCTTATTCTTAGGAAGATAAAGGAAGTACCAACAAAAATACATGGTACATGGATAGTGGATGTTCCCGGCATATGACTGGTAACAAACACTATTTTGAAAAGATTATCAAGACGAAGGGAGGAAAAGTAACTTTTGGAGATAATGCTCAGGGAAAAATTATTGGTATAGGTAACATAGTTCTTCTTGGAAAAACTTTGATTTCAAATGTTTTATTTGTTAAGGGTATTAAGCACAACCTCATTAGCATAAGTCAATTATGTGATGAAGGTTACCTTGTGAATTTTAGGAATGATAAATGCTTAGTTCACAATTCCAAGGAAGAGTTTATTCTCTCTGCCCATAAGAAAGAGAATGTATACACTTTAAACTTAGAAGACCTTAAGAGCCATGACTTACCTTGCCTTAGTGCAATGGAAGATCATTCTTGGTTGTGGCATAGAATGTTAGGACACTGTAACCTTAGAAATTTATGTAAACTCTCTAAGAAGAAACTAGTTAAGGATCTACCGGAGCTTAGATTTGATTCTTCTAAAGTTTGTGATCCTTGTCAATATGGCAAGCAACATAAATCTAGTTTTAAATCAATTGGTGAAGTCTCAACAACTGATTCATTACAGTTGGTGCACATGGATATTTTTGGTCCAATACAAACTTGAATCATTGGGGGCAAGTATTATGTATTTGTCTTAGTTGATGATTACACTAGATTTACATGGGTCTATTTTCTAGTAAAGAAGTCTGAATATTTTTCTTATTTCAAAAGTTGTAGAGCCCAAGTTAAAAATGATAAAAACCTTCCATTGAAAACTATTCATAGTTATCATGGAGGAGAATTTCAAAATTCTGATTTTGAAACTTTTTGTAGTAGAAAAGGTATTACTCACAACTTTTCAGCACCCAGAACACGTCAACAAAATGGAGTTGTTGAAAGAAGAAATAGAATTATTCAAGAGATAACTAGAACCATGATGAGTGAATATTCTGTAGCCAAACATTTTTGGGCTAAAGCTATAAGTACTACTTGTTATACTATAAATCATGTTTTGATTGGACCTTTTCTTAATAAAACTCCTTATGAGTTATGGAATGGTAGAAAAACTAGACTCTCCTAATTTAAGGTTTTTGGTTGCAAAGTATTCATCCTGAATAATAAAGATAATCTTCACAAATTCGCACCAAAATCTGATGAAAGAATTTTCTTAGGCTACTCCACAACTTCTAAGGCTTATAGAGTTTTCAACAAAAACACTTGTACTGTTGAAGAAACAATACATGTAAAATTTGATGAAACTGATCCCTTTGTTTTAAAACAACCCCAACCTACATCTTCAGATGTGTTTTCAAAAACTAATTATCAACCTTTGATGGAAAATCATTATGACAAGGAAAATGTTCAAGAAGATACTTCTGAAACATTTACCCTAGAAGATTTCCTACCCTATGTTGATGAACAAGTTTTACACAACCAAAACCAGTTGTTTCTTAAGAATCATTCTAGTGATAGCATCATTGGTGATTTCAATCAACCTGTAAGGACTAGAAGTTCCTTGAGAAATGAAATAGAACATCTAGCATTCCTTTCCCAATTAGAACCAAAAAGCACTGATGAAGATTTAGGTGATGATGATTGGATAAAATCCATGCAAGATGAACTAAATAAATTCGAAAGGAATAAAGTCTGGACCTTGGTTGAAAGACCTAAGGAAACTTATGTTATTGGAGTAAAATGGGTCTTCAGAAATAAGTGTGATGAAAATGGAGTCATTGTTAGAAATAAAGATAGACTAGTTGCTAAAGGCTATAATCAACAAGAAGGAATAGACTATGAAGAAACCTATGCTCCAGTAGCTAGACTTGAATCTATTCGTATTCTACTTGCCTTTGCAGCATTCTTCAATCTTAAACTTTTTCAAATGGATGTGAAATGTGCTTTCCTTAATGTTTATGTTCAAGAGGAAGTTTTTATTGAACAACCTCTTAGATTTAAAGACACAAAACATCCTAATCATGTTTTTAGACTTACCAAAGCTTTGTATGGTCTTAAACAAGACCCACGAGCTTGGTATGATAAAAATTACATGATTTTTGCTTCAAAATAACTATGTTAAGGGAAATTCAGATCCAACCCTTTTTATAAATAAAGATAAGAAAAATGTTTTGATTTTTCAAATTTATGTTGATGACATTATATTTGGATCAACTTAGCAATCTCTAACTGATTCCTTTGCAAGTATAATGAAATCTGAGTTTGAAATGAGTGTGATGGGTGAGTTAACTTTTTTCCTTGGTTTTCAAATTTCTCAAAAACCAGAAGGAACTTATATATATCAACATAAGTATATTAAATATCTTCTTAAAAATTATGGGTATGACAACACTAAGAGTATAAGTACTCCTATCGGTACCTCAAACACACTTGATCTTGATGAAGCTGGGAAACCAGTAGATCAAACATCTTTCAGAGGTATGGTAGGAAGTCTACTTTACTTAACTGCTAGTCGACCAGACTTGATGTTTTCAGTATGCTTATGTGCCAGATATCAATCCAATCCTAAGGAATCTCATTTAAAGGCAGTGAAAATAATTTATCGCTACTTAAAGGGAACCGTGGATCTAGGATTATTCTATACTTTTGAAAATTATTCTGTTTTAAAGAGTTTTTCGGATGATGACTTTGGTGGATGTAGAATGGATATAAAGAGTACATCTGGAACTTTTCATTTCTTAGGAGATTCATTAGTTTCTTGGTCCTTCAAGAAGCATCACTCAGTAGAACTCTCCACTGCTGAAGCTGAATATGTAGCAGTTGGAAGTTGTTGTGATCAAGTGTTGTGGATGCAACACACACTCACAGACTATGGCTTGAGTTTTACTAAGACTCAAATTTTGTGTGATAACACAAGTTCCATTTCCCTTAGTAAAAACCCTGCACATCACTCCCATGAAAAGCACATAGATATTCGGCATCACTTTCTTAGGGATCACACACTTAAAGGAGATATTATTCTTCATTTTATCGGAACGCAAGATCAACTTGATTACATTTTCACAAAATCTTTACCCTATGATAGATTTGAATACATTAAACAGAAGTTAGGAATGATAATCGTGAGGCAATCCTTCTTCATTAACTTCTTGTTTAACAATTCTCCTAACAGTAATAAACTCCTTTTCCTAGGGGGAGTACATTTGCTTGTTAGCATAATCAAAAAAAATCGTAGTCAGGTTTTCAAACTTTTGTAACTAAATTTTTTGTAATGAGTTTTTCAAAATTTTCGTAATGAAATTTTTGTATTGGAACTTTTGTAATGAAATTTTCATACTGGAACTTTCATAATGAAATTTTTGTACTGGAACTTTCGTAATGAAATTTTTGTACTGGAACTTTCGTAATGAAATTTTTGTAATGGAACTTTCGTAATGAAATTTTCGTACTGAAATTTTCCGTAATGAAATTTTTCGTAATGAGAATTTTCGTACTGAAATTTTCTTAATAAAATTTTTGTACTGAGAATTTTCGTAATGAGAATTTTCGTAACAAAATTTTCGTAATGAGAATTTTCATAATGAGAATTTTCCTAATGGAAATTTTCGTACTTATACTTTTCGTACTGGAGTTTTGGTGCTCAAAGTATTTTCAACTTTAAGCTTATCATAGTTAGTTTTCCATAGTCAAATTTTTCTTCAAGAAGAATATTACCTATTACGAATAAACTTCCTGGCCAATCCGAAAAATATGATTTCCTTACTTATGTTTTTATAGTCATATTTTTCTTGCTGTTATTTTCCTATGAGTTTTAAAATTTCTCGGATTCTTCTTTTCTTAAATCCGATTGTTTTTCTTATAACCTCAAAAGATTAGATTCATGTTTTCCTTGTGGTTATTTTTTTAACCGTCAGATCAGATCAGGGAGTTTTTCAACCGTTAGATGGTTTTTGGAAGTTCAAAGGTCATCTTCATCGTTTATATATAGGGGACCCCTATTTGTGTCCCACATCGGTTTTTCAAAGCTCTCAAATGTCAAAGCCTTGCCCCAGTTCTTAAAACCCGTTCTGAATCTCTCAGAACTCACCCATTCCGAATTTCTGTAGATGCAACTTCCCAAGATATGTCTACTACGAAGCCAATTTCAAAATGGAAAGTGTACAGAGAAAGGTTGGTCCATCCGAACTTTTACAAGTACGATTCCATCATTTCTAAGAATATCAAGCTGAATGGTTGGGAAGATGTATGTTTATCTAGGCCTGGTGATCAAGATGTGGTTTATCCAGAGTTACTTGTAGAATTCTATGAATTAGCAAGTTTCTATGAAGAAGAGGGAAGAGAAAAGTTTTCTTTCAAGTCTTATGGGAAAACTTACAAACTTACTTACACCAAGGCAGCAAGCTTGGTGGGGCTAACATATGATGGAGAGGCTGAATTCTGCTCACATAAACTTCCAGATGTTCAGGGCAGTTTTGTTAAGATGAAGACCTTGGAGTGCCTTGGGCTTGATGATGTAAATACATCCAAGATTTCTCACATATCCTCTAATAATCGGATTCTTCATCTTTGGGTACAAGGGTTCTTGGTTCCGAGAAAGGGTGATAAAGATACCCTGAAGAAAAGTGACATATATTTCTTAGACTTCCTGGTGAATCTAAGAAAAATAAATCTGATGAGGCATGTTCTTGTGACGATCAAGAACATTAAGGAAAGAAATATGAGAGCTCAAATCATTATGTTCCCTGCCTTACTATCAAAGTTGATAGTTCAGTGTCTAGATTCTTTCATTATTGCATGTAAGTCTAAGGCTCGGAATTTCAAGGTTATGCTTGTTAGTGATGATACCTTTAAGAAGATGAACATGGCCTATTCCAATGAAATAGTATAGTTCTATAGTTTTCTAGAGGAAGAGGCTGAAGCCAATCCGGAAATTGTGGAGAAGGCTGAGTCAGTGAATAAGGTTGCTAAGAAGAGAAAGCTTAAGGAAGTGGTGGATGATGACAAAAACCCCAAAGCTAAGGAAACCCAATCCGTACCTCCCAAGCCAAAAAAACAAAAATCTTATCCAGATGAGGTGGCTGCTAAATGGAGGGAAGATAAGGAGAAGAGGAAAGAAGGGGATCCACAGTTCGGATTGGACCCTGCTGAGGCTAAGGCCTTAAGAGAAAAAGCTGCATATGAGTTAGAAAAACAAGAGAAAGAGAAAAAGATGAAGAATAATTTGTCTGAAGCTGAAATTGTAAAATCTCTGTTGAGAGATACAGAAGTATCTTCTGAGAAAATTCCAGTTCTGAAATATTTTGATGTTCAACCATTACCAGAGACTCCTGGAAAAAAATACTTCACTCCGGAAATGTCAAAAGGGAAAGAGGTTGTTGAAGAAGTAGAGAAAATAGCTGGTGAAGAGGTAGAAGAATTTGTTGAAGAATAAGAAGTAAAAGAAGGAAGTGATGATCTGGATGACTTGATCAAACAAGTAGAAGATTATCAAGAAAAGGCTGAATCTGCAAAACTTGTCACTCCGGGAAAGTGAGTTGAGAAAGAAGGTAGGAAGGATGATGATAAGGAAGAGGAAAATAATGAAAATGTTTTAGAAGAATCCTATGAGAAGAATTTTCTTGAGGAAGGAGCAGAAAAAGAGAAAATAGATGAAGACAAGATTGTTCAGCTATCAGAGAGTGAGGAAGAATCTCCAGATGATCAACCCATTCCGAAAACTGATAAAGGTAAGAAATTTATCATGGATACACCAACAAAAGATATTGTAAGAAAGAAGGAGTTTGGTGGTTCTTCTATAAGGAAGCTGGTTGAAACTCAAGAATAATAATCCCTAAGAAAGTTATCGGATTCGGAGTCATCAGCACAGGTTCAAGACTTTGTTGTTGAATCTTTGAAAAAATTGGTGGACACCATTCCGATATTTCCCACTATAGACTCCAGACGCCAGATGCTGCAACACAGTCTGAATCAGAAGTCAGAATCCTTGTCCATGGTAATGGATAAGTGTGTGAAGATTGAGGCTGATTATAGAAATTTCATTATCAATTATGATTTTCATAGGAAATCATGCAGTAAAATCACTTTGTGGTCTAAGAAAGTTTAAGAAGACATGGCTGAGTTTGATCATTTTCAGAATGATGTTAAAGATTCCTTTGACACCGAGGATTCCAAGATTAAGAATCTTCAAGATGATCTAATCATTGAGAAAAGTTCTCGGAGTCAACAAGTAAAGGACTTGAATGGGAAGGTTAATTATCTTACTCAAAATTTCAAAAGGGATAGAGATCTCCGAATTGAGCTCGAAGAAAAGTTTGTAAAGCAAGATGAGTTACTGAAGATGAAAGAAGAGGCCATGAAGGCTAAGGTAGAAGTCTTGAAATCTCTAGATGAAAGGATAAAAGCTTTGGAGAGACAAGTTGAGAAGGATCAAAAAGATTTGAAGAAGCTGAAAAACTTGTTGAAGAAGCTAATCCCGAAGGAAAAGGAAGACAAATAGATTCAATCCGATCTTTTGTTGCATTTTCCTTTCCTTGTAAAAATTATTTCAAACCTAATGAAATTTTTTTGGGTTGGTTTTATCTTGTGTTATTATGTACTAATGTTTCAGGTACTTTATTTATTTTCCATTCCCTTAAATTCTTTTTAAAAATCACAAAGGGGGAGAAGGAAAAATAATTACTCAAAAGAGGGAGAAGGAAAAATTTCTTAAGTCAAGAACTATCCCTAAGTAAGGGAGAGATTATCTAAGGGGGAGTTCCTCATTACAAATTTTTTCATTTAAAATGATAAACTCCATTCTGGAAAGTCAGAATACAATCCTTAGAGTTCCTAAGCCTAAGGGGGAGGTATTTGTATTCACTATCATCCATAAACAAAGGGAGATAAGCTTTAATTTCAATGTCTAGAAATTTATTCTAAGATTTTATATTCTTTTTCATAAGGTTTTTTGTGCTTTCCAAAAAGAGGGAGATTGTTAAGTCAATAAGGTTTTCCTTATGACTTTTTCCATTCCTTTTTGTTTTGAAAATCACAAACACCCTATACTTAAACAAATCTAAATTTTACTTATATAAAGAAATTTCCCTTCTCAAAGGAATTTACCCCTACTATGTTTTCATTGTTCATATCAATATTTTTATTAAGTATAAAAATCGGATTCATATCAAAAACCTTGGAATCATATAATACTTAGATATGAAGCATTCTATTTTAGGATTCGAATTTTGGATATGAACTGTAATGAAGTTCCACTCCGAATTCTGGATATGAACTGTAATGAAGTTCCACTCTGAATTCTGGATATTAACTGTAATGAAGTTCCACTCCGAATTCTGGATATGAACTGTAATGAAGTTCCACTCTGAATTCTGGATATGAACTGTAATGAAGTTCCACTCCAAATTCTAGATAAGAACTGTAATCAAGTTCCACTCCGAATTATGGATATGAACTGTAATTAAGTTCCACTATGAATTCTAGATATGAACTGTAATGAAGTTCCACTCCGAATTCTGGATATGAACTGTAATAAAGTTGCACTCAAAATTCTGGATACGAACTCTAATGAAGTTCCATTATAAATTATGGATACAAACTCTCATGTAGTTCGACTCCGAATTCTGATTATGAACTTATCTAAGTTCTGAATCCGAGTTCTCTGAATTCAGACTCCGAACTCTTATGAGTTTTCACTCTGAATTCCTATAAACTCTGACTCTAAACTTTGTAAGTTCTAGTTCCAAATTATAGTGAAACCAGACTCTGAATTTCCTTAGAAATTCAGACTCCAGATTTCTACAGAATTCAGGTTCCGAATTCCTATAAAATAGAATCCGAATATCCATTTATTATAGACTCTGAATTTCATTTTGGTTAGACTCCGAACTATTATTTTCTTACATTCCGAACTTTAGTTTTGCTTATTCTTACACTTGTTTCATTACAAAATGATGTAATGCTTTCAGTTATTGACTAACCGTTGGTTGAGTGACACGTATACAGGTCCCTCCGAAATTCAAGTAAAAATATGATCGTTGGAGGAGGGAGCCGACCGTTGGAGCTTCGCCTATAAATAGGATATCATTTGAAAAGAAGCTACAACTTTGACATTGATCTTGGACTAAGTTTTGTTGAAGCGATTTCTAGAGAGAGAGGCTCTTATTAACTCTCAAAGCTTCGTGCAGAAAGTTTGAACAACTTGTTCAAACTTTTCCTTGTGCAGATTGCTTCGTGCGATTCCGAATATTGGTGATTACATTCGAGGGCTTCCAGGGATAGGAAGACAGATGTGCCGACTACCTTGAAGTTCGAGGGCTTCATTGCTGAGGAAGACAGAGGTTCCAACTACCTTGAAGTTGAGGGCTTGTGGGGATAACAAGACAGAGACTCCAATATTCATATCGAGGGCTTACCCGGGTGTGGGTAAGACATACATTCTTGAAAGTATAAATCAAGGGACCTTTATCCAAGGTTGTTGGATACCCTTCTCTTTGGGTTAAAAGATCTATATCTTGTTACTTGTTTTTGTTACAAGTTTTTTCACTGCATTTTGTATTGTAAGGAAAGTATAACCTTTTTATATTTCCTTACACTTTACTCTGATTCATTTAGATTCTATACGCTTTAAGGTAGAATCTCATATTGTAATATTTGGTTAAGTTTCAATTTCTGGATCCATATTTCCGAAACCAACTTTCTGGATCCATATTTCCAGAACCAGTTTTTCTGAATAACTTTCTAGTTTTAAGTAAGTGTGTAGAACTTGATGCTTTTAACTTCATACCTTGTTCCAATTATCCAATTGGTGTTAGAGGTTTTGTGAATTTTCTTAGTTTAACTTTTTTAAACTTAGATCTTTCCTTGTTTAAGGAAATTTTTAAAGTGTACAATTCACCCCCCCCCCCTCTTGTATATTGAGCATCTACATCGTTATTTCGATCCTAAAATGTAATGTCTCAATATATCATCCTTGGTTACTCAAAATAAATATTATATTTCAAAGGTGGGTAACTAAATTACTCAGTGACATGAGAATAATGGAAGTGTTCCAAGGTCACTTATACTACCTATTGCACCTGAATGTTTTTGATCCATTTGCTGAAGTGAGTATAGGAGTTTCAGGTTGATCACAGTTATTATCCTAAGCCTGCAATAAAAGTGAAAATCTCTTTAAGAAAAAGTACATGAGTTCTCATCTCATGTGGTATCATGATCAGTGGAAAATAGACATCTTTGTTGTCTAAATCAATTCCTCTTGTTTTCTACACCAAACATTTCTCAAGTATAATTAGAGTGAAATGATTTATGGAACATTTATTGAGTAATAATTGATACCAATATTCCCATGAACTTTTTATTTCTTGTCAATAAGGGGGAGATAAGTGAAATGAAAAATTAAGGGAGAGAAATAAGTGAAGACTCACAAATCACATTGACATATTCATTTAGCATAAAAACATTGGGTATTTCCAACATATAAAAAGGGGGAGATTGTTGGGACCACTCTATTAATTGAGTTGTATTTGTTTTCAATGAGGTCAGTGAAAGTCAGTGATGGTTAATGACACTCTCCTAAGTGAAATGGAGAATGGAAAATCAGAAGATATAAGAATTGATCTTGAGAAGTTCAAATAACTTGTATCATGTGTGATACATTGTTTACAACATTGAAGTTTTATCCTCTTAAGGATTATTGAAGTGCTCTTTGGAATTAAAGTTCCAAAAAGAAATGGTGAAGAAGGGGATGCATGGTATTGTCATTTGAAGAAGAAGATGCTTGGACTTTAGGGTGGCCATGCATGAGGTTGGTGTTGTGTTTAAAGATGGCCATGCATTTTTGTGTATACTCAGTTTCATACCAAGTATTTTTATGTGGCTCAATTAAAAATAAGGGGCCAACCATGGAGTCCAGCCAAGGACCTCACCTCAAGCACATGCGGGACCTGCGGGTCAACCATGCTCGAGGGAAGCCCTCAAGGCCAACCCACATGAGGCAGGGGAATACAGGACGTGTATAAGACCGCAAGAGTGCACGCACGGTGATCAACCCATGCACAGAGATGCAATGTGGGTTCTAGGAGCGTTCCTGCAGCAGGCATGGGTGGGCGCAGAAGTGAACCCATAGAGAGCCGGTGCGGGCAGCACTGGAGGGAAGAGAGGATAATTCTAAGCATCAGTTGCTGCGTTTTGATACTTAAACCGTGAGAAAATCACAACGCATTTCGATGTGGGACACATTTTTAAAAACACAGATGTAATCTCAGTTGCTCATCTCATCCGGCTTCTCGGTCGACTGTTTGATCAGCCGAGGTATCCGATCATCTAATCTTCGTCACACATCTGATCTTGCACCGTGTGTGTTTGAACCAGGACCATCTGATCCTCCTGCAGAATTCGAACCATCTCATGCCATCATCTTCAACCTCTCGACACCGCTGTCACCCGCCGGTGACACTGATCTCACCAAAGATGAAGACTGACCATCATGGATTATCCCTAGCCATAGAATAAGTGTCTCATGATTTAACCGAGACCATGCATGCAATCTACATCTTGCATGCATGATATCTCGAAGGAGGCCGAAGAAAACGGAGTTGCGAGGCCTTAATTCTCATCCGAGATACATGTAGGATCCATGCAAGATTCATGCAAGAGAATCGTGTATGCGATATTGACTCCATGCACGAAGATAAAAGACCACGTTCGGATAAATGAAACACCCGAGACTTGCGGCTTATCCTTGACCCGCAGTTTTGAAATCTTGAAGGCAAAGATCTCAGGCATTCAAAGCCCCACTCTTAATGGGAGATACACAGATATTGAACACAGAAGAGGAGTTTCCGTCACCTATAAAAGGTGGATCCCAAGACAATAAATGTTTCTTCTCCCATATATTCGATAGCTCCTATTTTCAAAAATATATAATCTCCCTATGTACCACTTTGTGAAGAGAAACCAGGAGTCATGTGGGCTTTCTACTTTGCAAAGAAGAGTTCCTGCAAGACTTCGATAGGTGATTCGCACCCTCGAATTTCTTTGCGAAGAATCGGTACTCAAACACACAATAGGTTTTTTAAAAACCCTCATTGTGCTTCATGAAAGTCGTGCCATAGTGAGCCAGTGCTTGATATATTCTCTCACTGTGCTTTGCGAAGAGGCAAAACTATGCACCTCATGCACAAATAAGAACCATGCATCCTGGTGTGAAGAATACAACCCAAGGCCACCTCGAAAGAACTCTTTGAGGTACACATTTTTATACTCTACTATTTGTAGGGGTTTTTGCTTTAGTGGAGAAGGAGAGAATGGAAACACACATTCATACACACCTATTTATTGTTTAAATAATCACAAGGCCATACTTTGAGTGTTTGAAGAAGGAGATGGCACATGTAAAGGGTTTCACCCATTCGGGTTTGAAGAAACATACACATATAAACCTAAACAAACACTATGACCTAGTGCAAGAGGAATAAGGAGAAGAAAGAATAGGAATAGTAGAAGAGTTTGAGTGTGTGTGTGTGTGCTTAAAGAACCATACCCATTAAGGGTTCTCACACAAGAAGAGGAGTAGGTGAATGCATGCATGAATGCATGCACATTCATATGTGAATACACTCAAAAGAAAGAACCAAAATTGTGTGTGAACATATGTGAAGAAGGATAAATAAGAGTTCAACCCTAATGTCATATACATGATCACATGCATACATAAACAAGAAGAAAAGAATTAATTCTGATGATGCCAAGTAAGCTGATCTTCATTGCTTGAATAATCACATTGGTGTATGTGATTCTAGCCAAGAAGAGTGAAGGAGACTAGTGTAGTTGTTTATTTCACTAAGAATAAGAAAGAAGAAGTCTAGTGCAGTTGGTGTTGCACTAGAGAAAGAAGAGAAAGAAAGAAGGAAGAATTGCTTGCCTGTTTCTTTGCAAGTAATCAAGTGAAGATCACTAAAGAAGACCAAGAGAAGAACCTACCTTATAAAGAAGGAAGGAGACTGTCTCTATAGGCAGTATAAAGAACCAGGTAGAATTGGTAAGTTAGACTAGGCTATCACCAGTCTAGGGAAGAGGATTGTTTCCCACCCCCTCTAAAGTGTAGGGGCTTACACTAGCTAGAGTATTGTTTTCCTTTCCACTCCATTGTAAAAGAATATCACATTATAGTGGAGAATCCATGAAATGGTCATAACCATTCATGGAAAGTACATAGCTATGATAATTTAGTGGTTAACCATGTAAAAATATCATGTGCGTATTTTTAGTGCTTTCTATTATTGCATGTGATGGGGAAAAGTGAATAAGGGAATCAAGATCCTAACAGGTCAAGAGGTGCATGGATAAAAATTTAGAATTGGTTTCAAAAGTCCCCAAAACAGATTCACCCCACCACCCCTCTAAGTGTTAGGTATATGATAAACTGATCCTCTCATGGTTTAGGTTTTAGGTTTTAGGTTTTAGGGTTTAGATTTTGGATGGATTTTTAAGGGGTTTTAAGGGTTTAAGGGTATGAAAGTGCATTTTGGTAAGTTTTCTATGCATTTTTAAGGGTTTTAAAGGGTGTGAATGGTTTTTAAGGTTAGTTAATAGGTGAGAAGGTGAAGGTTTTGGGTTTTAAGGTTTTTTGTTTTGGTTGTAGGGTTAAGGGTTTAGGTTTTGGATGGATTTTAAAGGGTTTTTAGGGGTTTAATGGGTAGTAAAGTGTATTTTGGTAATGTTTTTTAGGGGTTTTAAGATTTTTTAAGAGATTTAATGGTTTTTAAGAGTTGTTTAGATATTTAATGGTTTTAAAGGTTAGATAAGATGGTATAGGGTGATGGGATAAGGTTTTAGGGTTTAGGGTTAAGGTTGAAGGGTTTAGGGTTTAGGGTTTGGATGTATTTTTAAAGGTTTTAAAGGGTTTTGAGGGTATAAAAGTGTATTTTGGTAAGGGTTTTAAAGGGTTTTAAGGGATCAAATGGGTTTTAAGGTTCATCATGATGACATAGGGTTATGTGTTCAGGGTTTAGGGAAAGTTTTTAGGTTTTAGGGTTTAGGGTTTAGGGTTTAGGGTTTAGGGTTTAGGGATCAGATGGGTTTTTAGGAGTTTTTTAGGCCTTTTAAGGGTATGAAAGTGTATTTTCGTAGTATTTTTAAGGTTTTTTAACTTTTTTGAATGAATTTAATGGTTTTTTTGATTATTTCAGAGGGTTTAGGGTAAAGGGTTTTGGGTTTTGGGTTTAGGGTGTAGGTTTTAGTGTTTAAGGTTTGGGGTTTAGATGGATTTCAAGGGTTTAATGGTTATGAAGGTGTATTTTAGTAGCATATTTAATTGTTTTTAAGTATTTTGAAGGGAGTGAAGGGATTTTAAGACTGGTTAAGAGTGTATTGGGTGGAGGGTTTTTATTTTTGGGTTTTGGAATTAGGTTTTATGGATTTTTAAGGGGGTTTAAGTGTTTTAATGTTATGAAATCATGTTTTGGTAGTGTTTTTTAGGGATTTAAGGGGTTTTAAGGATTTTTAAGGGATTAAAGGGTTTTAAAGGTTGGTTGATAGGGATTAGGGTGAAGGTTTTAGGATTTAGGGTTAGGGGTTTTGGGATTAGGGTTTAGGGTTTAGCGTTCAGATGGATTTTTATGGGTTCATAAGCATTATAAGGGTACGAAACTGAATTTTGGTAGGGTTTATAAGGGTTTAAAGGGTTTTGTAGGGGGTGAAATTTTTTCAAGGTTAGGGAAGATTGTATAGGGTTAATTTTTTAGGGTTTATGATTTAGGGTTTGGGGGTTAGGGTTTAGGGTTTGGAATTATTTTTAAGGGGTTTTAAGGGTATGAATGTGTATATTGGTAGGGGTTTTTAAGTGTTTTTTAGTCTTTTGAAGGAATTTAATGGTTTTGAAGGTTATTAAATTGGTAATATAGTGAATTGTTTAGGGTTTAGGGTTTAGGGTTTAGGTTTTAGGGTTTAGGTTTTATGGTTTAGTGAAACGCGCGGCCGAATGTTGCCTATCGAACGGTCAAGGTTCCTGTGCTCTACTAATGTGTATAGTAGCACTCAGGTCGAATCCTCGGCGATGGTACTTCGTAATAGTCGATTTTTTTTAGTTGATTGTATTTTGATTGAGGGGGGGGGGTTTGTTTGCAGATATTTATTGAAATATTTAATGAATGATTTTTAATTTAAAAAGTTGATAAATATTTGGGTGAGTTTTTCATTAGGGAGTTAAGCATGTGATATCCTTGAGGTTTGCTTTATATTGCATTAAATTAACACCCACATCAAAAGTTGATGTTGATTGGAATTCCCAAGTGTTAAGCCTTTAATCCAAGCCTTAACTTTACTTAGGTTTCTAATATCAATCAGTGCTTGATTTTGGAAGTGTATTTATGGTTCCAATAATCCATGGAAACCACACGTTAAACATAATATGTCAATAATCCATGACATGTTAAGTCCAACATACACAATGTTAAATTAAAGAATACTCATCGAGAAAACACTCTCAATCACTTAACATCCCTAAATTATAACTCACCTAAATAAGATATTTACTCAGCCATTTAAATTTTTAGTAATCTGGTCTATTATGTTTAAGGTGATGAATTACAAAGAGAAGAAAAAGAAAGGGATAAGAAAAGAGTTGTGCACCGAACACACACACGAACAATGATGAGAGTAAAAAAACCCGGACTTTTTATTGAATAATAAAGTAAAAGAAGATGATGGATTTCAGATTGATTTAAAATACAATAAGAAAATTAATATTTAACTATAGAATGTGGATGAGAATAAGAAATTAAGAAGAATAAAATTGCATTAAAACAGAATTACAAAGACAAACAGTTGCAAAATTACAACGAAGAAAAATGCAAAAGTAAATAAAAACAAAGAGAGGAGGAAGGGATTATCAAGTGAAAACTTGAGTTTGGAATATCCTACCAAGACTTTGGCAGGGACTTGGTACTGCCTATAAATCTTCCTTTTCTCTGAAATTCCAACCCTTTTGAAAGGAGAGGAGGAGATGTATTTATAGCCCAAGGTGGTGGACTGTTTACATTCCAGAAATACCCCTCCACTTGGCTCACAGATATGGACATCAAGACAGCCAAATCTCGAGAAATATCCTTCTTAAAAGTTTTATATAATAAAGTTTGACGACTACTCTCAAAATTTGGAGTCATTTGGACTTAAGGATCAAAAGTTATGATCGGTTGATTAAACAATGTAAAACTGTCCATTTCAATCCAGTATTTTTGAAGTCCATAATGTGAAAGGGTTTTTGAATATGAATACGCATTCAAATCTGAATGGGTTCTTCAACAAAGTCGGAAGAATATATCTCCACTTTCACACTGCAAAATATCAGCTCGATTTGATGCTTACATCATGAGATATGTCATGCATACTATACTGATTTTAATTTCTGTCCACAATGGTGGGATGGACTTCAAAGCTTCATTTGGGACCCTTGTACTTAGATTTGGGACTTGAAATTTTTATCCAAGATGACATGTAGTGTCCCCCGAATTATTGTGTAGAGTTAATGTTTTTGGACTTCTGGATTGAGCCCAGTAAGTCAATCTTCAAGACTGGTCCAGTTTGTTCACAGATTCTTTGGTCTTGTTTGTGAGGACCATATGACCCTTCAAATGGCAGAATTGCCTCATGTTACCTTCTAATGAAATTCATTATATTTAAATTATAATCCTAAAAAACAATAATCACACAATTTGGATGATTATAGTGATAGTTATTATTAAAACATTAAACTGTCTCAATTGGACTACATCTAAAAATGGTCAAAAATTATACTTAATATTAAAAAATTAATATTTCACACAAATTATGCACATTTAATATAAAATAAGTAAAGGGAGTATATAATAAGTCATGAAAATATTAATAACATCAACTCCCCCACACTTAGTTTTGTGCATGTCCTCATGTGCAACAAATATAAAAACATGACAAAATCATTTTTACTCACCAACAAATATTAAAATTTTGTTTTCTCCAATCAGGGGAGGTTTAGACTATTTCACTCATCCATTTTGAATTCCACCACAAGTTTTTAAAGAAACAATTTTCCAAAACTAATTCATTTTTTATGCTCAAATTTAGAAATGGAAAATGTGGACACTCAAAACTCACACCTCTCAAGATGATAAAATTCATTTGTGGAGGTTCACTCTTTCACCAACCAAAACTGAAAATCTTAGAGTTTGAAAAGAGCTATCTACTTCCAATCCCTATAAAAAGTGAACAAAAATCAATATGTATTTTTAATGGGTTTTTCGGTGGCTATGGACGGTAGGAATATAATGTCCAAGAGAGAGAATAAGAGGGTTAAAATACCAACATAGAAAAAGCAATGCACATTTTTTTGAAATAAAACATGGAAGGAAATGAAAACACATATTTACAAGGGAATGATTGTGTGAAGAAAGAAACAATAGAGGAAGAAAATATGAAGGTAATGAGAAGATGGAATATTTACAAAACAAAAAACTTATCCCAATAAGAATATAATGCAAGTGTTATTTTTTTTTCTTTTCCTTTTTTTTCTTTGTTTTTTCGAAAGTTGACCTTGAAACAGATCTCACACTCATATCCCAACCCATTTTTGATCTCCTCATGACACTAATTGTAATAGTTATAACAAGATCAAAGGTTGAGGAATAGTGATTTTTGACCTACCCAAGACACGACCCATTTTTTTCATTTTTTTTTATTTTGAATTTTTTTTGAATTTTTTTTTTGAACACTTTTCAATATCATTTGTACAATACATTCTCAAATACCACTGAATGACAACCTCCCCCCACACTAAAATGGATGCTTGCCCTCAATCAGATGATAACTAACCGAAAAGTAAGGAAATGATACCCAAAAATGAAATCCATTCCCCCCCACACTTAAATTTCAAAAAATTATGCAATGAAAATCCATGTTGATATTGGGTGGGAAAAAGGTATAGGGCTTGTAATGTGGCTATCAAATAAAAGGTTTTCATAGGCTTGAAGGGGCTTTCAAAAGGATGATTAATGTAAGGGAAATGGGAGGCTATTTGGCTATTGTGATTCTCATGTGGTTCATAAAATGCCTCTATCATATTAATACGCATTAAGGTAGGAAATTGAGATCGAAGGTCCACAAACTCAAGACTCACAAATGGGGGTGAAAACACACATTTTGAAAAGATGTCCATAGGTGGCCTTGGCATGAAAGCAAAAAAAAATTTCTCACGGCTTGGGAAAAACATTTTCCAAATAAAAAATTGAGCATTCAAAATTTGTTAATTTTGACACAAAATTATTTATCCAAAGTCATGATGAAAATAAAAAAAATTTGAGATGAAAACATGTCTGTTAACTCCCCAAACTGGTTATACAAAATTTCAAAACTCGGTGGTGAGTAAGAATGACTCCTTTTTTTATTTTTTTAAGTGATTGTGTTTTTTGTTTTTTGGGTTTTTAAGGTTTTTTTAAAATAAACACCCTAACAAGAAAGAAAAAAAGGGTTTGAAAAAAAGTGGTAAAAAAATGAAGGAGAGAAGAAGAAAAAGAAATAGGTAGAGAGATGAAGAGATAGAGAGAGAGTTAAAGGTAAAGAGGTGCCCCTGGTTTAGATTTGGCGGGTCACCATCTCTATCTAGTGGTTGGTCGATTGGAGAAGTTGGAGATCTAGGGGAAGTAGATGATGATCCAGGATTGTGAGTCCTCTCATAGTGATGCTTTAACTGATGTCCATTAACCATGAATGTCCTTTTGGAAGAGGGGTCTTGGACTTGCACTGCACCAAATGGGTAAACATTAATAATAACAAAAGGACCTTCCCAACGAGAATTAAGCTTACCTGGGTGAAGTCGGAATCGAGAATTGAAGAGCATTAACTTTTCACCTTCATGAAATGCCTTTCTCAGGATGTGTTTGTCATGGAGTACCTTAGCCTTCTCTTTGTACAGATTGGAATTCTCATAGGATTCAAGTCGAAGCTCCTCCAGTTCAACCAATTGCAACAATCTTTCTTCACCAGATTTTTCACAATCAAAATTACAGGTTTTAATAGCCCAAAAAGACTTATGTTGGATTTAAACTGGTAAGTGACATGATTTACCAGAAACTAGCCTAAAAGGAGACATTCCAATGGGTGTTTTATAGGCTGTTCGATAAGTCCAAAGGGCTTCACCAAGTCTCTCAGGCCAGTCTTTTCTGGTGGGCTTAACAATTCTCTCAAGTACCCTTTTCACTTCTCTATTAGAGAGTTTAGCCATGCCATTTATTTGGGGGTGATATGAAGTTGAAGTTTTATGTACAACCCCATTATTTTTTAGAAGAGCTTCCATGGTTCTATTACAAAAATGGGTTCCTAAGTCACTAATCAAGGCACGTGGTGTGACAAATATTTGGAAGATATGGGTCTTTAGGAACTCACTAATAGTATGAGCATCATCCTTCCTAGTGGGTTTGGCCTCAACCCACCTTGAAACATAATCGACCGCAAGAAGAATGTATGAGAATCCATTGGAAGGGGGAAATGGTCCCATGAAATCGATGCCCCAAACATCGAAGATTTCAAAAAAGATTAAAGGCTTTTGGGGCATTTCATTTCTTTTGGAGATTGTGACAAACTTTCGGCAAGTGGGAAATGATTTACAGAACTCATGTGAGTCCTTGAAGAGTGAAGGACAGAAGAATCCAGAGTCTAGGACCTTACGGGAGGTCCTTTGTGGTCCAAAGTGGCCACATCCGGGAAGTGAGTGACAGAATTCTAAGATGGAAGAATGCTCATTTTCTTCAACACATCTCCTAATTACCATGTCCGCCCCAGTTTTCCAAAGTTTATTTTCTTCCCAAAAATAGTATTTTGAATCACTTTTCAACTTAATTTTTTATTCTTTTGAAAAAATTTCAGGAAAAACACCAGAAACCAAGTAATTTACAATTGGGGAATACCATGGTATTTTTGGAGTGAGAGATGAAAGGTGCTCAGTGGGGAATTTAGGATCGATGATTTCATATTGAGAAGAATTAGAAATTCTACTCAAGTGATCAGAAATAGGGTTTTCTTTTCCTGGTCTATCTTTTATTTCAAGGTCAAACTCTTGGAGCATTAGGATCCATCTTATTAGCCTCGGTTTGGAATCACTTTTCTTGAGTAAGAACTTTATAAAAGAATGGTCTGTGAAGATTATGATTTTGGAACCTAAGAGATAGGGCCGGAATTTATATAAGGCAAAAAAACACTGCTAGAAGTTCCTTTTCAGTCACAGTGTAGTGAGATTGAGTTTCATCCAATGTTTTTGAGGCATAATAGATGATAGGAGGAATTCTTTCTCTTCTTTGACCAACAACAGCCCCAACAGCTCTATCAGAAGCATCACACATCAACTCAAAGGGTAATGACCAATCAGGGGGTTGGATTATCGGGGCAGATGTGAGAGCAGTTTTGAGTTCAATGAAGGCTCTCTTGCAAACCTCATCTAAATGGAAAGTGACATCATTTTGGAGCAAACGAGTGAGTGGGAGGGAAATTTTACTGAATTTATGGATGAATCGCTGATAGAAACCAGCATGACCGAGAAATGAATGGATGTCTCAAACAGAGTTGGGTTCAGGAAGTGATTGGATCACTTCAATTTTGGCAGGATCGACTTCAATACCATCTTTTGAAACTATGTTCCCTAGAACAATCCCATTTGCAACCATGAAGTGACATTTTTCAAAATTTAACACAAGGTTACACTTGACACACTTTTGAAGGGATAGAGAGAGTGAATGCAAACAAGATTCAAATGACTCACCACAAATGGCGAAGTCATCCATGAAGACTTCCATGCAGTGTTCAATGAATTCTGAAAAGATACTAATCATACACCTCTGGAATGTTTCAGGAGCATTGAAAAGTCCAAAAGGCATTATTCTATATGCATATGTTCCAAAGGGGCATGTGAAAGTAGTCTTTTCTTGGTCCTGAGGTAAGATTGGGATTTGAAAATAGCTGGTGTATCCATCAAGAAAGCAATAGTGTGACTTTTCGGCCAATCTTTCTAGCATTTGATCAAGGAATGGAAGAGGGTAGTGATCTTTTAGGGTTTCAACATTCAATTTCCTATAGTCGATGCACACACGCCATGTGTTCTTCACTCGAGTTGTGACTATCTCTCCATGTTCATTTGTGACAACAGTTATCCAACCCTTCTTAGGTACAACTTGAATTGGACTAACCCATTCACTAACAGAAATTGGGTAGATAATACCAGCTTGAAGAAGCTTGGTGATCTCTTCCCTAACTACCTCAAGGATGAGTGGATTGAGTCTTCTTTGTTGTTGTCTAATTGGTTTGGATGATTCCTCAAGATGGATGTGATGCATGGAAAGGGCAGGGTTGATTCCTGGTATTTCATATAGGGTCCAACCTAAGGCCTTTTTGTTTTCCTCTAACACTTGAACAATTTTGGACTCCTCAGTTTCAGTAAGTGTGGAAGAGATAATGACAAGATATGAGTGATCATGGAAGAGGAATGCATATTTCAGGTGTGCAGGAAGAGGTTTCAGATTAGTCTCATCTTTCACTTTTGGGCTCGACAACTCAGGAATGGAATAAGGGAATTCAGTTGCTTCAGGTTCATTTTCCTTAATACTGTCCAAGGTGGAGCAGTAGAGATCAGAATTGATGTGGGATTCAAGAGAGTTTTCAATCTCTTCTAGATTGATGGAGTTTATGAATGAGAGGTCCACATCAACTTCACCATTTATGACTTGGTTAATCCTGGTGCAGATTTCAAAAGATCCTTTGTCATTATAACATGAATAACATGGTGGATTGGGGTTCAATTGAATCTTAGAAGTGTCCTCAGAAGCATGGATTGAGAATGAAGAGTGATCTTTAGATGGGTATCGCATGGCTTGGAAAATGTTGAACTTGACAAGTTGGTCACCGAATTCCATGGATAGGATACCTGAATGGACATCAATCTTGGTTCTCGTAGTCATGAGGAATGGTCTTCCTAGAATTAGGGGAGATCGAGAAGAGTTCATCTCACCTTCCATGTCAAGGACATAGAAATTAGCAGGGAAGATAAGATCATTGACTCGGACAAGGAGATCCTCAATTATTCCCTTAGGACTGGATGTGCTTCGATTGGTTAACTAAATGACAACACCCATTGGGTGAAAGGGACCTAGACCAAGGTTGGAGAATATGGATTTGGGCATGACATTAATTGAGGCTCCTAGGTCTATGAGTGCATCATCAAATTTGGAACTTCCAATTTGGCATGGAACCGTAAAGGTACCTGGATCTTTTCACTTAATGGGTATGGACTACTAGGTGGAAACATTTTCAAAGGTCCTATGTTGCCTCTTGTGGGTACACAACTCCTTGAGAAACTTGGCATACTTAGGAATTTGTTTTATGGAATCTAAGAGGGGAATGTTGACTTCAAAACGTCTAAACATGTCAAGAATTTCAGGATCAGGTTCAAAGGACTTCCTTGTCTTAGAAACAGCTTGAGGAAAAGGAATTGGGTTCCTAAGTGGAATAGAAGGAGGTGATGGAATGGATTCAGATTCCTTTTCAATTTTCTTTTTATTTTCATTTTCTAGGTCAAAATTCAAAGGAGGGTTTGAGGATTTATCTTGAGGCATATCAAGTTGATTTCCTGATCTAATTGCAATTGCACTTACATTACCCTTGGGTTTGGGTAATGGTTGAGTTGGGGGTTGGGAAGAATTTGATTGTTGTTACTGGCTCAAGTGGGATGCAAGTTGACCTATTTTAGTTTCAATGTTTTTAAGACTAGAACGGGTGAAGGAGGAAAGATCTTCCACTGAACTTTCCCATGGTTTCTTGGAAGAAGAGGCTTCTCCCTGGTTGGGATTTCCTTGATTTTGGTTCTTGGGAAATCGATTGTATTGGTTTTGGAATTGGTAAGGCTCACTGGGATAATGGAATCCAGGAGGAGGATTGTTCCTTTGAGGTTGAGGTACAAAAGGATAAGGTTGTTGGAATGTACCAACACCTTGACCATATTGGAACTGGTTTGGATTTTGAGGAGGGAATTGAGGGGGATGAGATATGGGATTACCATACCTAAGGCATTGGTTATAGGAAGAAGAGAAGGGCTCAGAGTGAGGTTGGTTGAAGTTTCTAACAAACTGACCTGATAGTTTAGGATTGGTGTTCCGCTGAGCATATGCTGCATTGAGCTCCATTGGTCCAGATGAATCGGGTTGATCCTCTTGAAGTTGTGGACATGTGTCAGTTGGATGAGATGGAGAGTTGCAGATTCCACAGTTTTTGATAGGTCCAAGAAACATTGATTGCAGAGAAGACGAGGTTGGGGATTTGGTAGCCATAGCTAGTTGTCGCACAAGACCTGTAAGTTCACTCATCCACTCGGTCATCTTTTTCGGCTCAATTGATTGATTATCTTGGGATTGTTTGACTTGATCATGTGCTCGAGTATGAAATTTTTGTGTGTTTGCATCCATGTTACTTATGAGATCTCTTGCTGCTGCAGGAGTTTTATCAACAAGAGCATCGCCACTTTCAGCATCTATGAGAGTTCTCTCCATAGCCAATAACCCCTCATAAAAGTATTAGATCATGAGTTGGTCAGGGATTTGATGATGTGGGCAGGTTGCAACAAGCTTTTTGAACCTCTCCTAGTACTCATGGAGTGATTCACTTGGGAACTAACGAATACCACTTATTTCATTTCGGATAGAAGCAGTACGAGAAGAGGGAAAGAATTTTTCTAAGAAAAGCCGCTTCATGTCATTCCATGTGGTTATGGAACCAGGAGGTAGGTAGTAGAGCCATGACTTAGCAGTCTCAGCTAGGGAAAAAGGGAATGCTCAGAGTTTGATTTGTTCTTCAGAAACCCCTTGAGGCTTCATGGTAGAGCATACTACTTGGAACTCTTTAAGGTGAAGATGTTTATCCTCACCGGCTAGCCCGTGAAAATGAGGGAGAAGATGAATCAAACCCGATTTGAGTTTGAAGTTAGCTTCTATGTTTGGATATTGAATACCAAGTGGTTGCTAATTCATATCAGGCGCAGCGAGTTCTTTTAGGGTTTTTTCCCTAGGATTGTCCATTTCACTACTGGAAATATGACTTTTCCCAATGCTTCTATACCAACGGTTTGTAAAAACCATTGGTATAGGTTCCCTTTCCCAACGGTTTGGCCAAACAGTTGGGAAAGCCACTTTGAGGCCACTTTTCCCAATGGTTTGGCCAAACCCTTGGGAAAGGGTATGGCTTTCCCAACGGTTTGGCCAAACCGTTGGGAAAAGTCTCCTTTGTGACCACCTTTCCCAATGGTTTGGCCAAACCGTTGGGATAGTTATACCCTTTCCCAACGGTTTGGCCAAACCGTTGGGAAAAGTCCCCTTTGTGGCCACTTTTCCCAATGGTTTGGCCAAACCGTTGAGAAAGGGTCCCCCATGGATCAACCTTCACCCAGAATGAAATTCAAAACTCAAAATCTATACCAATGGTTGTCAAAACCGTTGGTATAGGTCTATACCAACAGTTTTGACAACCGTTGGTATAGATCCGTTGATTTTTTATCAATTATTCTTACCGAGAACATTATATAAATCAAAATTTAAAATAATTATGAGAATACATATATATATATTTGTAATTATGTTCACAAAAGTCATGTTAGGTTAGTGGTTAAGTCGTTCAATGATAAACTAGGGGTCTTGTGATCAAATCCCAGTGGATGTTTTTTTTTGAAATACATATACCAATGGTTCCATAACCGTTGATATATATTTCCATATTACTTATACCAACGGTTTCCAAAATCGTTGGTATAGGTCTATACCAACGGTTTTCCCAAAACCGTTGGTATAGACCTATCCCAACGGATTACTTTGCAACAATTCTCCAAACCGTTGGTATAGGCTATACCAACGGTTTGGAGGCCTATACCAATGGTTCCAAACTATTGGTATAAGTTATTTTTCCAGTAGTGTTTCAATTTCAACTGGTTGGACAAGGACTAGTTCTTGAATTATTTGATTATCTCTTATGTTCCTCCTAAGTTGGCAAAGTGTTCGCTCAATTTCAGGGTCAAACAAATCTGAGGGATTGTTTGGGAGGCTATGGGGAATTTAGAGAGATTTTGGAAGAAATAGGAAGACAGGTTTTTCTTTGTATTTTTTCATTTTATGATTTTTAAGAGGAAGACGGGTTTTTCTTTGTGATTTTTTTGTTCAATTTTTTTAAAATTTTTGTTTTTTTTGGATTTTTTTTACAATAACCAGAAACTAATGACTACATAAAGAACCATCCCCGGCAACGGCTCCATTTGAAATGAACGGCCGATTGTCTCTTATCGACCGGTCAAAGTTCCGATGCTCTGCTAATGTGTATAGCACCACTCGGGTCGAATCCTCGGCGATGATACTTTGTAATAGTTGTTTGTTTTTAGTTGATTGTATTTTGATTGAGGGGGGGTTTGTTTGCAGAGCTTAGTTGAAATATTTAATGGATGATGTTTAATTTAACATGTTGATAAAGATTGGGGTGAGTTCATCATTAGGGATTTAAGCATGTGATATCCTTAAGCTTTGCTTTATATTGCATTAAATTAACACCCACATCAAAAGTTGATATTGATTAGAATTCCCAAGTGTTAAGCCTTTAATCCAAGCCTTAACTTTACTTAGGGTTCTAATCTCAATCAGTTCTTGATTGTGGAAGTGTATATATGGTTCCAATAATCCATGTAAACCACACATTGAACATAATATGTCAATAATCCAAGACATGTTAAGTCCAACATACACAATGTTAAATTAAAGAATGCTCATCGAGCAAAACATCTCAAACACTTAACATCCCTAAATTATAACTCACCCCAATAAGATATTTACTCATCCATTTAAATTATTATTAATCTGGTCTATTATTTTTAAGGTGATGAATTACAAAGAGAAGAAAAAGAAAGGGATAAGAAAAGAGTTGTGCGCCGAACACACACACGAACGATGATTAGAGTAAAAAAACCCGGACTTTTTATTGAATAATAAAGTAAAAGAAGATGATGGATTTAAGATTGATTTAAACTACAATAAGAACATTAATATTTAACTACAGAAGGTGGATGAGAATAAGAAATTAAGAAGAATAAAATTCCATTAAAATAGAATTACAATGATAAACACTTGCAAAATTACAATGAATAAAAATGCAAAAGTAAATGAAAACAAAGAGAGGAGGAAGGGATTATCAAGTGAAAACATGAGTTTGGAAGATCCTCCCAAGCCTTTGGTGGGGACTTGGTACTTCCAATCAATCCTCCTTTGCTCTGAAATGCCAACTCTTTTGAAAGGAGATGAGGGGATGTATTTATAGCCCAAGGTGGTGGACTGTTTACATTCCAGAAATACCCCTCCACTTGGCTCTAAGATATGGACATCAAGACAGCCGAATATAGAGAAATATCCTTATTCAAAGTTGTAGATAATAAAGTTGGCCGACTAATATCAAAATTTGGAATCATTTGGACTTAATTATCAAAAGTTATGGCCGGTTGATTAAACAAAGTAAAACTGTCCATTTCAATCCAGTCTTTTTGATGTACAGAATTTGAAAGGGTTTTTTAATATTAATATTCCTTCAAATCCAAATGAGTTCTTCAAAAAAATAGGCCGCCTATATCTCCTATTTCACACTGCAAAATATCAGCTCGATTTGATGCTTACATCATGAGATATGTCATGTATACTATACTAATTTTAATTCTCGTCCAGAATGGTGGGCTGGACTTCAAAGCTTCATTTGGGCCCCTTGTACTTAGATTTGGGCCTTGAAATTTTTATCCAAGATGACATTTAGTGTCCCCCAAATTATTGTGGATATTTAATGGTTTTGTACTTCTGGATTGAGCCCAGTAAATCAATCTTCAAGGCTGGTCCAGTTTATTCACAGATTCTTTGGTCTTGTTTGTGAGGACCATATGACCCTTCAAATGGCAGAATTGGCTCATGGTACCTTCTAATGAAATGTTTTATATTGAAAGGAGAATACTAAAAAACAATAACCACACAATTTGGATCAGTATAGGGATAGTTATTATTAAAACATTAAACTGACTCAATTGGACTACTTCTGAAAATGGTCAAAAATTATACTTAATATTAAAACATTAATATTTCATACAAATTATGCACATTTCATATAAAATAAGTAAAGGGAGTATATAATAAGTCATTAAAATATTAATAACATCATTTAGTGTTTAGGGTTTAGGTTTTAGGGTTTAAGGTTTAGGGTGTAGGGTTTAAGGTTTAGGGTTTACAGTTTGGATGGATTTTTAATATTTTTATGGGTTTTAATTGTATTAAAGAGTATTTTTGGCATGGATTTAAGGTTTTTAAGGGAATTAAGATTTTTTTAGTCAGGTAAGAGGTCACTGGGTGAAGTTTTATGGTTTATGGTTTGTGATGTACGTTTTAAGTTTAGGGTTTAGGGAAAAGGTAGGTGTAGGGCCAGGCTATTCCTGACCCCCCCCCCCAAATTTATTAAAGGAAAGGAAGAGTAGACAAGGGTGGGGTGGGGCCAAACATCCCACACCCAAAATTCCCTGGACCCCATATGACATCGAAACCCCATAAGACCCAAAAAGCTGGAAGAAAACTGTAGGAACTACAAATCAACGTCCTCCCTAAAAGGGTCCCCATCAGCACCATTACCAGAGGAAGCATATGACTCCACCGACTCCCATTCAGAAGATTCATATTCATTTAATAAGTTCGTGTAATACTCTCTGAGACGTTGTTCCACATTCAGTTGTGCCTTGCTAGACCAAATTCCCCTACCAGAGTCAACCTCCTTAGCTTTGCAAGAGTCTCTCATGGACATTGTCCTCGGCAAAGCCGAATAGTACTTCCTTTGTTTCCTCCTATAGGGAATTGAAGATACTTCCAAAGAGTTGTTTTCCTTCCCATAAAGAATGGCCATCTCCAGCAGGTCCCTCTCCTTGATGACCATATTCATGTTCTACTCCATCCTTCTACGATCCTCCTGGATAAAATCTTGATCTGGAATGAAGGATGATTCCTGATTAAGGGAACATACAGCAAGAACCGCACATTATAGCACACCAGGAGCCACTGCAGATTCCTGAGAAGCCAGAAAAAGATGGGGCACCCCACTATCCAGGGCCTGCTGCAAGTGCCCCTCCCCCCTAGGCAGCTCAGTTTCATCCCCCTAGATAGAGCATGCAGTCTCCAGCCCCTGCATTTCCCTTTTCCCCTGCTCCCCAACTTCATCCAAGGACCCAAAAGTATCCAGCATCGACTCAACTTGACCAGAATTAAGGACCCCAAAGCCTCCACCGTGCCTAGCAGCAACAACCTGCTCCTCACTTTGAATCTGTACAGCCAACCTTACATTTCCAGCATCAGCAACTAGAGACCCTTGCCCCTCCTCCCCAGGAGTATTGTTCACCTTCCCCTCATTCACATAAAAATCATCACAATTGTGACCAAGAGCCTATAGCTCCCTAATCTCCTGCTCATCAACGCCACCCGAGTGCCTAGTGATGTATAACAATAGCTCACCTTCACAAGCCTTCTAGGCCACACTCCCTCCATCCCCCTCAGCAACAACGGCCTGCACCCCGCTCTCCTATGCATCAGACCTCTCACTCCCATCATCCAAAAGTGGATACCCTTGCACCTCTCCCTCAAGCTCCATCCCCTCAAAGCGATTAAAGATTGGGACGAATTCCTGCATCTGCTTCAGACTGCTATTAAGGGAGACCGACTTCCCATTAGCAGCAACCTCCCTGCATAAGGATCTTCCAGCATCTAAGAGCTTCAAGTAACTCCCCAATCCCTTAAAAATTCCAGTCACCTTGGGTTTCATTTGACACTAAAAACCCACTTTCCATCCATCACCTGTAGATCCATGACCCCTCGACACTACCGGGGGGCCCTCCTGCATAATCATCGAATCCAGGGATCCAGAACCAAGCCCAGATGCAGGAGCCACCCCCACCGAATCATTCCTTCCAAGACCGATTGAAGCAGTCACTGCAACCTCTGCCATATTCATCCCCACCCAAGCCTTCCCCCTTCAGCAGACTCAACTTGAGCTTGAGGATCCTTATGGACAACCTCCGGCACCTCGCCCTGATTTTTCTTCTCCTCACCAGTCACCTCCTGAGATCAGTTCAAAGCACAAAAATTCCTTCCTCTACACCTGCAAGCCCAAAAATTATGTCCCAAAAGCCAGTAGGAGGAGCAAAAATCCGTCCATAACTCAAAGATCACAGGCTGCTTCCACCGAATCTCCTCACCAACAACAATCCAAACAAAATCAATCGGTCCTTTAGAAGCATAAATCTACAAAAATACCCTTGGGTAGACCGCGTGGAAAAGATCCCTTGTTCTACTATCGACGCATAAGAACCTTCCCACCAAATTCCCCAACATTGAAATAATGGAGAGATTTTGGAAAGGCAGGGGCAGTTTCAAAAATCTAACCCACGTTGCCACCATCGGTGAATCACGGTTCAAGTGAAGATAAAAGCTCCACCTGGAAAGGGAAAAACGAGCACCGTTGCATATTCTTGGAGCCTCCGACCAGGAATGAATCAAATCCTCTTCCGAAACAAAGTGAATCAAAATGTAAATTCTATCAAGAAGACCTACCATAGCACAGTCTTGGAGGTCCCATTGTTTGAACACAAATCTGTCAAAAACATCCACCAGGGGTCACCAGTTCAAGAAATGAGCAACCAAGGATAGCCTATGCAGGGTGGAGGCCTCATTGAACTCCGAAATTGATAACTAAATCTGCAGAAAACCTTCAAGTAAGTCAGTAACCTTAGGGAATAACTCAATACGCGGAAAAGGAGGAAGAAAATCAGGAACTGAGAACGGGACAAAAGGATGCCCATCATCAAGAATCAGCGGAGGCCCCTCCCCCACGGAGGGGGGAGGGTGAGGTGCAAGAGTAGTCGTCGTCTTCAAGCGATTGAGGGGATAGGGTTAAGTGTTTAGGGTTTAGGTTTTAGGGTGCAGGGTTTAGGTATTAGGGTTTTGATGTGTTTTTAAGAGGTTTAATGGTATGAAAGTACATTTTGTTAATGTTTTATGGGTTTTGAAGTGTTTTGAAGGGAGTGGAGGGTTTTTAAGGTTTGGTAAAAGGGTATAGGTTGAAGGGTTTTGGTTTAGGTTTTCAGGTTCTGGGTTTATGGTTTTGATGGATTTTAAATTTGTTTAATGGTATGGAAGTGTATATTGGAAGGGTTTTTATGGGGTTTTAAGGATTTTTATGGGAGTGAAATATTTTCAAGGTTATGAAATATTTTTCAGGAAGAGGGATAATTTCTGGGTACTTTAGCAGTACTGTAGCTGTATTATAGCAGGTACTATAGAAGTACTATAATAGGTACTGTAGCGTGAACTGTGAAGTATTGTAGCATGTACTGTAGCGGAAACTGTAGCAAGTAATGTTTGGCACTGTAGAAGCCGGGAATATGCCCCCGTTTGGGCCTTCAGGCCACCGATTTGGTCCCCGAGTCCTTTAAGGCCTTCGGGCCACCCAAGCCTTCAGCTCAATAAGGCCTTCGGGCCACCTTAAAGTGCAGATGCAAACTAGACAACCTACAAGGAACAAGCTCTATAAAGAGGATGAGCAAGGATATTTCACCACAACAGAAGCTAAAAAGATTGAAAGAATGAGAGGGTATGACACCTTCCATCGGGAAAAGTCTGTACATGCATGTGAATGCCTAACCGAATAGCCATGTGGAGGTGGAGAGCTGATTTCACGATGAAGATGCTGGGGAGGAGCAGTTCCAAGTAGTTAGTCTGGGTTGTTTGTAATGTTTAAAGCCTACGGGAAATGAATTCCTCTAAGGCCTATGGGCCATGTAATACTTATGCCTATGGGCCTTGTAAGGGTTCCACCTCATCCCTTGAAAGGTGGGTTATCAAAAATCAATAAAAAATGAAGGCCTTCGAACCATTGGATGGAGGGTATGAAAGTGTATTTTGGTAGGGTTTTTAAGTATTTATAAGAGTTTTAATGGATTTGGTGGGTTTTAAGGATATTTAAGAGGATATAGGGTGAGGTTTTTGGGGTTTAGGTATTAGGGTGTATATTTTAGGGTTTTGGGTTTAGGGTTTGAATGATTTTTTGAGTGATTTTTAAGGGTTTTAAGGATATAAAAGTGTATTTTGGTAGGGGTTTCAAGGGGTTTTAAGAGATTTGAGGGTTTATAAGTTTATGTAAGATTTTATAGATTAAAGGGCTTAGGTTTTAGGGTTTATGGTATTTGGTTTAGGATTTAGTGTTTGGATCAATTTTTAAGGGGTTTTAAGGGTTTTAAGGGTGTGAAAGTGTATTTTGGTAAGGTTTTTAAGGATTTTGTTGGGATTGAATGTTTTTTAAGGTTAGGGAATAGGGGATAGGTTTTAGGTTTTAGGTTTTTTGTTTAGGTTTTAAGGATTAGGGCTTGGGGTTTAGGTTTTGGTTGGATTTTTAAGGGGTTTTAGGGATTTTAAGCCTGTGAAAGTGTATTTTGGTTGGGTTTTTAAGGGTTTTTAAGGTTTTTAAGGGATTAAAGGGTTTATAGGGTTAGATAATATAGGTGAGGGTGAATGGTTTAGGTTTTTGGATTTAGAGTGTTGGGTTTAGGGTTTAGGGTGTGGGTTTTGGGGTTTAGGGTGTAGGATTTAGGGTTTAGGGTTTAGGGTTTGGATGGATTTTTAAGGGTATAAAAGTGTATTTTAGTAGGGTTTTTAAGTTTTTTAAGGTATTTTAGTGTTTAAAGGTTTGGTAATGGGTATAGAGTTAATTTTTTAGTGATTAGGGTTTATGTAACATCCCACCCCTCCTCATTGTCTTTAGAAGACGGTGGGATGTTACTAGGCCTTAGCTGACATCCCCAAGACACCAAAGGATGGAAATAAATTCCAAGGGATTCATAAAAATTTTGGGAAATATTTTAGCTTTGAAAATAAAACAAATAAACCATGATATCCATAATAATAATACCTATATATGTTTCATTATTACAAATAATAAAACTGAAAAAAACCCAACTAAAATATCAAAGTATAAGCAGAAAGTAAAACCAAAAAACTAAAAGAAAACAAATACATCACAACATAATATTTAAACATGATCCAAGATCCATCTCAAAAATTAATTCCCCTAGTATCCTGATGCATCACTAAAGAACTGAAATAATTTTCCTTTACCTTTGTCTCAATATATCACATTTGTAAACACACTAAAATTCCTAAGCAGGGGGTGAGTATAAAACTCAATAAGATTTCTTCAATGACTTCTCAACTCATTTAACTAGGATAGAAAATTATAGAACATTTATATAAAATATTTTTAAGATAATTTAAATCATTTTATATCAAAGTATAAAATAGTTTTCCAAACCAAAAAAATTCCAAGGAAAGAAGCCATACATTTCTTTAAAACCATTTCTCAAATCCATTTGGCATACCCAATACATGGTTACCCAAATCCATATAACCACACAGTCATGACCATGTAATAGTTCCATACTCATGAGAAATATTTCTTCTATCTATCAAGTCTTCATAAGGTAACCATTACCAAGTTCCCCAATGGCACACACCCCTTCTATAGGGTAACGTTAAAGAAAATGAACCCATTCCAACCAATTAATCCAAATTCCATACCAAACCAACCATGCCAAGAAATTTCAATAAAATGTTTATTTTTTTTAAAAAAAATCTAAAAATATTTTTCATTCATCTAAACCAAACCATTATTTTAAAACCAACATTTTAAAATCTTGAAACAATTTCACTTTCCACAAAACAAACCAATTTCCACAATGTCACAAAACCATCACTAAAGAGGTTTTCATCAAGAATCACACATCAATTTCACATTTGAATTCATAAAATTCAATCAATTTGAAACCTAGACTTTAATTTCTAATCAATATGAGTTGAGATAGAATCCACCTACCTCTCAAATTAGGATAAAATGAATAAAAACACAACAACTTCAAAAACCTAGCTTGAAACTCCTAAGAACATCCTTAGATATTTTTACCATCAAGTAAAACTATAATATCTCATTATGATTGACATCACAAAACATGGATTTATCCCCAACAGACTGAATACATTATTATAATAGAGGGAATAAGATGAAAACTAAAGAAATGATTAAGAAGGATCACTTGCCAACAAATACAGCCTTAAATACACTTAGATTCACCTAGGAATCCCTCCTAGATTGAAAGGAATGGTCTCCACAACCTTGGGAGGGAGAGAAATTCATGAAATGGCCTATTTAGGGGAAAACTACTATTATAGGGGTGCACAATGGAATTTGATGGTCCTGGTATTTTAAAATTTATCATCAGAGTGATGAAACTTGTTGTCTTCGGAAATCCGAGTTCTGGTACAGTTTGAGGATCTCATGTGGATTTAAATAGAGAAAATAAGAATTAATTCTTGTATTTACCTAGACACTTGTAAATAATTTTAATAAATAATTTCAACCAAATTATTATGTACTTGAATAATAATTCATTGATTTATTTTTCGATGATCGATAAACATGGACAACACTTAGACCCCATGGTGGGGCCCGCCATGTCCTATATACCTATTCACCAGAATAGATAAGATTCATGATTTCAATACTATGTGTGTCCCTCTAGGACCTTATCTTGATATTATTGAATAATATTCACATACCAAGAGAAGAGTTTAGCAACCCATCAAGACCCCTAAAGAGATAAGGAATAGTCATAAAAACAACAATCAACCTACGAACACCCACTATTAAATATATTCTCTTTTTATTTTGATATCTCACAAAGTATGATTCATACTTATGTCATTGTCATTTCTTAAATTATTATTTGTTGATCTATTTGTATGGATTAACCCTTGACTACCATGGCCATATATTTATGATGGTAATACCATCCTAATCAACATGGCCCAAGATATTACTTCCTTAACCTGGAAGCAACAAATCATATCATGATCATTCAACTAATGGCATACCACTGATGACACACCCAACACAAGTTAACTATCCATGATTTTATTATCATGTTTTATCCCTTGCATCAAAGTACCCAATCAAACGGGACATATTGATGATGATCTCAAGTCAAGAGACCAATATACATGTCCATAGATAGTAACATCCAATGACACTTAAAACATGTGGTGTTTCTATTGGTGGGTATATCCTCAGGATATCAACTACTAGATATCACCATGTGAGAACTTCATGAGAATAAGTCTCAATGGTTATGAGTCCCTAGCACTTGATAGTAATACATATACCATGTCTATTCAGTATGATGTATCTAGACCACATGACATATATTTTAGATTAATTTAATAGTATCTTGAGGATCTCATTATATCCTGGGATCTGCTATAACCTTTTTGATATGAAAAATAATCTATGGAAATTACCATTAAATAGTGGACACATAAATTTATACACTAAAATGGTAAGTGTACATCATTCATATCTTATTGTATACGTGATATAGTAATCAAAAGTAATGATAAAGTTGGGTCAATGGAACCCACTTTTACAACTAAAATGAGAGTATTAGGGGGTAAATAATGTTAGATACTTAATTTTTAGATATAAATTTTCAAGATGCATGACTAGGGAGTATAGTTAGGTGATCCATGTGTTAACCGTGCATGAGAAACTGCCTCCAAACACACCTCACGTGGTTTTCTACATAGTTAGAAAAACTATATTCCAATCGTGTTATTCCCCTCTATCATACCTTGAATGGTTTCTCCTAGGAATATGCTTGGTTTTTCCAAACCATGCACCTAACCTTTAACTTACCCAGTGCCTAATGTTTCAATAACATGGTTTCCTAGGAGGTGTTTCATGGTTTCTACTAACCATGATCAAATCACGTACCTTCGAAAAAATCCGCGAAAACATTACAAAACTTTTATGAACCTCCAGAAACATAACCCAATCACTTTATATACTTAAAATAAATGAATAAATGTTCAAGTATCTGAAATCGTGGGTGCTACATTATCCACACCATTATCCTTTCCATCCCAAGTAGAAAACCTCCATTTTCTTGAATGATTTCAGGCCACTACTTCACCATTTTCTTCTCTTTCTCCTACTTTTCTTCCTAAATCTTACTATGTTTCCATAAATCTCATGATAGATAGATACTTTTCCCATTATAGACTTTCTATTGCCTATTCATAATCTACACTGTCACATGAACCAACATAGCATTCATCTTTAGGTCAACATGATCCCATTGAATCACATGGTAAGGATAAGGTTGATACCTAATAAATTTAGATACATGAAACACATTATGTAGTGAACTAAACTTTGGTGGAAAATCCAACTGATATTCCACCTCACCAATCTATTCAAGTATCTCAAAAGGGTCTATGTATCGAGGAGATAACTTTCTATACTTCCAAAAAAGATGATGCCAAAGCCTTGTAGAGATTCTCAAGAACACATGATCACTCACCTTGAATGAAAATGTTCATCAAAGATGATACACATAATATTTTTGATGAATTTTTGTTGTCTCTATCCTCTTCCTGATCAAATGAATCTTCTATGTTGTCTCTTGTATAAGGCTCAATCTAACCAGTGAATTCTCACCTTTTTCAACCCAATAAAGTGTATAATGATAAGTAATATCATATAATAAATCAAAATTATCCATATGTATTGATTCTTGATAATTTTTGTTATATGAGAACTCCACTAATGATATGTTCCCCTACCATTAATTACAAATATCCATTACAAAATCCCTATGAATGTATTCCAACATTTGTATCATTCTTTCATATTTTTCATCCATTTAAATATGATACACCATGATCATAGAAAACTAATTCCCAAGGGGATACTGTAAGGATTTCCAAAAAAAGATATGTAAACCTCATATCTTGATCTCATACTATCAAAAATGGTATTTCAATCCTTTTAATCACTACTTGGATATATATTTTTGAAAAGTCCTCCACTATATGAGATTCACTAATAAGGATGAAATGGGAAAACTTTGTGATTAGATACACTATCACCCATATGGAATCATGTTTCCAAACCATCCTTGGGAGACCTATAACAAAATCCATGGGTATCTGCTCTAATTTCTAAATAGGAATAGGTAAATACGACAACACACCCATTGGCCACTAATGAACTGCCTTTACCTACTAACAGGTGAGGCATCTCAAAATAAACTTAGCCACCTTTCTTTTCAATCCAACCCACAAAAACTTTTCTTTCAGTGCCTTATACATATTTTTTTCATGATGAATAACCCATCTTGAATGGTGGTAAGCATGAAGGATTTGTTCCTAATAAGCCAAAAGTATGATCATCTAATCTCAAAACCATAAAATTGATTTTTTTAATCTTACATACCTCAATGATCTCCCCACCATTGAGTTTTGACCTCATAGAAACAAATTCAAAACTGGATGTTTGTACCTCTTTAACCTTCTCAACCAAATCAGGAACAAAATAAAACAAAAAGAAAACAACAACACTACCCCAATCTTCATAATCAAAGTAAATTTTGACTATTACCAACATTAGTTACCATTAATCTAAGGCCTCCTTTTCTAAATGATTATATTACTTCCTTCTTAATGCATCTAATAACGAATTTCCTTTACCTAGTGTATACATTAATTTTAATTCAAACATTTGAAGATACTCCATCCATATTATTTGTCTCATATTCAAATCTCTTTGTGAGAAAATGTGTTTCAAGATATTATGATCTTTAAACACCGTGAATTTCTCACCAAAAAGAAAATGATGTCAAGTTATCAAAGAATGGACCACAATAGATAACTCTAAAAAAATAGGTAGTTCTTCTTATGAAGCCATAAATTCAATGATCCATAAGCAAAATCATGATCTCCCTGCATGACAACACACCCAAACCTAGATCCTAAAGCATCACAATACACCACATAACCTTATCCTAATTCTAGAAATATCATGATTGGTGGTGATGTAAGGACAAAATTAAGATCCTTAAAATACTTCTACCATTCCTCATTCCAATGGAATGGAACACTTTTCCTTTTCAAAGTTTCCATTGGTGAATCTAGTCATGAAAATTCCTGAAAAAAGACATCATTAATAACCAGTTAGTCCAAGGAAATTGTGTATATAAAAGACATTATTTGGTGGTTTCCAAGATACCACCGCAACTATATCTTATGGATCCACATAAAAATCTTTTTTATATATTACATGGCTGGTTCACGCCCAAATTTACCCAAGAGAATAAGGGTAGAACGGTCCTTGTAGTGTAGCTTGAGTTGTCGATTCCACAGAGACCTAAGAAGATACCTAAGATACACAACCTAAGGGATGGATTTTTGTCTATGAAGTGGCCAACTTGGATTGATTTTGGATGGGTTTTAAAGATATATAATAGATTTAAGTGGATTCAATTAAAAAGAATGAGTTGATCCTAGGTTATCGCTCGGGGTGGATTGGACGTATTTTCTTTTTAATGATTTCAATTTCTTAAATTTGAGATGGGTTCATTTAAGGAGATAAAACAACATCATCACTTACTGGTTTAATGCCTACACCCTCTAATACTAATCACCTATACACTTTAAGGATCAAAGTTTTGATCACTTCAAGGTAAATGATCGTATTAGTACTTGATGTGTGTGGTCTTAAATTCAACAAGGACGATGAAGTTTAAAAATCATCAAATAAAAATCCCAATTAAAGAAGTGATTATACATTAATTAGGTGATAAATAACATCCAATCCAGCCCCTTTCTACTCCCTTGGATCAACCCATAAGTGGGTTATCCCTCTATTGATCCCATGGTTTCAATGGAAGCGGAAAGTAGACTCATGAGGGAGGAAATGGAGAAGTAAAGAAAACAACAAAAATAAAATGATCACTCCACCGTTGTGTGAATAATTTCACAAGGGTTGGTGTGAATAAATTCACACCTTTATCCAACGGTATCAAATTGATATTAAGAACAACAGAATAAGAGTATAAGAAGAACTTTTATTAAGAAACTAAAGTGAATTGAACAACTTACATGTGAAAGACAAAATTGAGGCAACAAAAATGCAGCATAACATTACAATTGAACAAAGCATCCAAGATCCTCAACTCCTTCACCACCACTGCCTTAAATAGGAATTTTGGGAGCCTTGGGTCTATCCACCAACAGTACAAAGCATCTTAATTAATTTTGGTAGGCTATAGGTGGTGGAAAGCTTGTGGAATTTGGACTTTTCCACGTTTGACCCGAGGTGGCAGCCAGTTTTCATCCACCGAACAGACGCATCTGGAAGACCTTCTAGAAGGCCGAATAAGAGTGGGACATAGAAGAAGAAAATGTATCTCCGGATGTCTTCTAACCTCCTGTAAAATTTGGGCCCATTTGGAGTTGTGTATTCCTAGATATGATCAAATTAGTGGGCTGTTTTTCTGGGCCGCAGAATCTGGCCCAGAATTGTATCTTTAACTTGGGCCGCCTAAATGACCACCATGGAGGCCGAATTAGCATTAACTCCTGAAGAGGGATTTGTTCCTATACATATCTTCTAGCATCCCCCGAAATTTGGGATTAATGAGGCCTGTATGTTGGGCCCCACAGTCTCATCAGTGGGCTGGTGTCCAATCTGCCTTCTCCAGAATTGCTTCCTTTCATTGCCAAATATCTCCATCATCCTCCATGAATTCTCCATTGATCCCTGAATGAAACATGTTCATATTGGAGTGTAGATCAATTATCAAATTAAAATATATATAATAAGATGAATCATTTGGTACTTTAAATGATGTTAAAAAATGTACCACATAATAGTGCATTTTAAGAAGGTATTACAATCATAATGTGAAATGATGTTCAAAGTGTAAAATGCACTAAAATGGTGTTTATGAATAATAAAGAACATGAATATTATATATATTACCAATTAATATTAGCCTCATTTATTGGCTAATCAATGTCTATGGAAACATACCTCTTGTATCCAAAAATCATACTTTGAAAGTTTGGAATACATATGATGATCCCACCAGATACCCAACACTATCTCCAACTGTGGTTCATGATCAACCTTTGTCCTGGAATACACTAGTATATATTCCAAAACAAATATCACAAAAAAATCCATATACCTTGGAAATATAAGACTCATAAATTGCATAAATATAGTTTTTATATTATTAAGACTGAAAGGCATAACCACATACTCATAATATCCATATCTACTCCTGAATGGTGTCTTCATAATATCCTTTTTTTTTAATATGAAATTAGTGGTATCTAAAATGTAAGTAAATTTTAGAGAACCACTGAGATCCCCTCAATTTATCAAATAGGTCATAATTTTGTGAAATAGGATACCGATTCTTTATCATAACTTAGTTAAGATTACGATAATCCACACACAGTCTAATATTTTCATCTGTATTTTTCACAAAAAAAAACGAATGCTACCTATTTAGATGTACTGGGATGAATGAAACCTTTTCTTTCCAAATTTTCCAACTAGTCTTTCAATTCCATTAATTTTTTTAGTATCATTCGATAAGACATAAGTGAGATATGAATCGTCCATGGTAAGAGATCAATCTTAAATTCCACTTCTCTTATGGGTGGAAACCCTGAGAAATTATCTATAAAAACATCAAGAAACTAATCAACAATTGTTGGAAACCCACTATTCTCAATCTCATCCAAATATTATAAGGTCAAATCTACCAACTATTGTGAGATAGTTCCAACCACTGGTTCCAATAATCCTACTCCACTTGCTTTCACATTTCTTTCTCCCCTAAAGAGATGCTCAACGCCATCCTCTGTTTTAATGATAACTCATTGGGTATAACATTCAATGTGATATTTGAACATAGTCAACCAATCCATACCTATGATTAATTAATAGACATATATCTCAAGAACAAGAAACCCTAGATCAATTCATCCACATCGATAGTTATAGAACATGATTTTCACATAAATGATCGACATTCTCTTTCAAAAAGAGGAGTTTGATGTTTCAAAAAAGAGGGTATAATATCAACATGCAAACCCACAAGATAAATAGCACAAGAATAAATAATTTAATGGGATGAACCCATATCAAAAAAGGCTTTAATAAGGGTAGAATTCGAAAGATTCATACCTCTCAATATTGAAGGTCTATATTGATCATCTATGATCATTTTCTCATCTCCACACAATTGTTTACTTATTTTAGATTTCAGTTTATTACCTTATTAAGATTATACTAGTTGAGGAGTCATAGTATTATTAGAATCGCCATGGATTAATCAGTTCTAATGATGATAATTATTCTACTAAATTTATCCCATCAAAGTATACATCGTTTTTGAGACATGAGATGTTTCTCTAGAACCCAACCTTGGAGAACTATAAAGATAGAACTGACAATTCCCCATCTGATTTCAATTATGGAATAACATAGGTGGTTCCATAAAATATCATTTCATATGCTAAAAATAACAACACTAAAAGCATCTGGTGTTACTCTTTAGTTTGGGAGGAAGATTCACTAATCCCTCCATCTGATTTTGAGTCATATCACAACCTTGGTAATAAGTATCCCTCTTCCAATTATTCCTAGCATTAGAGTTCCCACCATTTCCCATAGGTATCATCATGCTTCCTCCACCCTCATTACATGATATGTATCTTTCTACCACCATCGCTCTATTAAACATATCTCTATAATCCATTATAAAAAGCACAATAATATTTGAGAAAATATTTGGCCTCAACCCTAATTAAAAAAATCTTACCTTAAAGGGTGCACTTTCAACAACTTATGGTGGAAGGTAGACTAAATTAATAAATTTATTCATATACTCTTTCAATGAGAGATTATCCTACTTAAAATTGAATAATTCATTTACTCTAGCAGTTCTGAACATGTGAGGATAGAATTATTGGTTGAAAAATTCTTTAAAATCCTCTAATGTCATGCCTTTGTCCAATTTAGCTTGAACTGCTAAATCCCACTATTGGCCTGAAAGATCGTCTAGCTTGTATTATTAAAACTTCACATTCAGCTCAGCTAGTGTTCCAAGGAAATAAAATATTTGATTCATCCTTTTCATCCACACTTCTTATTTTTCTAGATCCAAATCACCTTGAAATATGGGTGGGTTATAATTTTTGAACTAAACAAAATGATCTAATTTCCTTGGTTCATCCCTTATGTTACCTCTATCCACAACCTAAAAATCATGTACAATACTCTGAACCAACTATTGGTTCACCTATGGCTCAGGTGCAACCACATTCTCAACAGCCTCTTCCTGATAGTTTCTATGGTTCTTACCCACTACCATTTTCTATAACCAAAAGAAAATTTGATTTAGTCTCACTCTCTAGAAACTAATGGCACAATAATTTCAAATTTACCACATCACACCTATCACAACAATGATTTCCAAAATTCAAAAATTTCTGATTTTAAACCATTTTTTTAAAATTATACCATGATTTTTGAAAATCAAACCAAATTAAAATATTTTCAAAAAGTAACAATTTTTTACCACATCATAAATCATTCAATAAAAATGAATTATGAAATCCTATTAGGAATTCACTACTATCAATGCATTTCATGATCTTCTCAACGGTTAAACCCATGACAATGAGGTTATAACTCCTAAAAGTGTCTCAAAACACTCATGTACCTAAACTCCCTCATAAATTAAAGTTCAACATAAATAGGTTAGATATGACTCTTTATGCTCTACATTTAATGTTATGAAGATCCCATATCCTTGCATCCAATCCAACTCAAGGACTATACTATAATGTTTTTCAACTTCAGGACCGAACACACTAATACCATTTGTAACATCCCTCCCCTCCTCATTGTCTTGATAAGATGATGGGACGTTACTAGGCCTTAAGTGACATCCCCAAGACACCAAAAGTTAGAAATAAATTTCAAGGGATTTATAAAAAATTTGGGGATTGATTTTCCCTTTGAAAATAAAATAACTAAACCATGATAACCATAATAATAAACTGTATAAATGATGCATGAGTACTAAATATACAACTGAAAAAAAACAACTACAATATCACAATACAAGTGGAATAAAAAACCTAAAAAACTAAAATAAAACAAAGACATATCAACATAAACTCCCAACATGCTTCAAGATCCAACTCAAACGGCCATTCCCATAGTATCAAAATGCATAACTAAATAACTAAAATACTTTACCTTTACCTATGTCTTGATATATCACACCTACAAACACACAAAATTTACCAAGCATGGGGTGAGTATAAAACTAAATACGATTTACCCAATGACTTCCCAACTCACACCAGTAGTATAGAACATGTTATCACATTTATATAAAATAGTGTAAGAAAAATTAAAGTATTTTATATAAAATCAAAAAACAGTCTTCCATACCAAACAGTTTCCATTGAAAGTATCCAAAAATTTCTTTAAAACCATTTCTCAAATTCATTTGGCATACCCAATACATGGTTCCACAAATACACATAACCACGCATGCATGCCCAAGTGACAGTTCAATACTTATGAGCGATCTCTCATCGATCTACTAAGTAATCTCAAGGTAAACATTACCAAGTTCCCCAATGGAACATGCCGCTTCCACAGGGCCACATCAATACAAATGAACACACACCAATCAAGTAAGAAAAAATCCATTCCAAACCAAACATGTTAAACCATTTCAATAAAATATTTATTTTATTTAAAACAAATCTATAAACATATTCCATTCATCAAAACCAACCTATAATTTTAAAAATCATGAACCAATTTCACCTTCCACAAAACAAAACAATTTCCACAATTCTATAAAAATATCACTAAAGAGGTTTTCCATCAATAATCACCCATCAACTTAAAAATTCAATTAAAGAAATTCAATAAATTTGAAAGCAAGCCTTAAAGTTTTAATCAAGATGAATCGATAGAAAATCCACCTGCCTCCCAACATAGGAAAAAACAAATAATTAAACAACTTCAAAAGCCCATCCTAAAACTTCTAAAAACATCCTTAGATCTTGTTCCCTTCAATCAAAACAACCATATCTCACCATTATTGAAATCACACAGTGTGGATTTATCCCCAATGAACTTAATCCATGATTCTAAAAGTGGTAAAAAGAATAAAACTAAGGAAAATGACAAAGAATGATAACTTTACAATAAATATGACCTTCAACTCACTTATATTCACTTAAGAATCACTCCTGGTTTGAAATGAATGGTCTTTGTAGCCTTGGGAGGGAGTGGAATTCATGAAATGACATGTTTATGGGGAAAACGATACTCTTAGGGGGGTAAATCAGATTAGATCCACAATTTTTAAATCAAAATTTTCATGGTTCATGATTAGGGAACACAGTTAAGAAAATTGTGTGCTAACCATGCAAAAACCACTGCCTCCAAACACACCTCGCACAATTGTCTCACATGGTTAGATAAACCATGAACCAACCATGATATTCCACTCTATCCAGCCTTTCAAACTTTCCCCATGGAATCCGTATAGTTTGGACAAACCGTGTGCCTACCCAGTGCCTATTGTTTCAGTTACACGATTTCTACTAACAGTGCACAAACCATGCATCTCTAGAAAATCCCCAAAAACATGAAAAAACTCCTCCTGACCTCTTAAAACATAACCCTTTCACTTTATATACTTAAAATACATTAATAAATTATCAAGTAATTGAAACTCGGGGATCCATAGTTTATTGTTTAGGGTTTGGAGGTAAGGGTTTTAGGGTTTGGATGGATTTTTAAGGGTTTTAAGGGTATGAAAATGTATTTTGGTAGGGGTTTTAAGGGTTTTAAGGGTTTTAAAGGGATTTAAGGGATTTAAAGGTTAAGGAATAGGGGATGGGGTGAAGGTTTTAGGGTTTATGGTTTAAGGTTTAGGGTTTAGGGTGTAAGGTTTAGGGGTTAGGGTTTAGATGGATTTTTAAGGGTCTTAAGGGTATACAAGTTTATTTTGGTATGGTTTTTAACTGTTTTTCTGGCATCCCACCCTTTTATTACATAACATTTAATTATATTTTACAAATAGAGGATCTTTAAAGTCTAGTGTCTTGGAAATCAGGAACATAATACTTGAAAACAACACAAAAATTCTTCTACACCACTTGTAAGGATTCATCAAAGTTTCATCCTGTGTACATTTACTGCATCTCATATCCTGGAGATAGACATCAAAGGAAAGGGTGAGCAGAAGGCCCAGTAAGGGTAAACAAGGGAGTGAGTGTATTTGTGATATCAATATGAACTTGAATAAAAACATGAAGACATGAGAAATGGAAGAATAGGCATATCATAAAGAAAATAACTTGGAAAATAACTTTAATATTTGTCTACAACATTAAACAAAGACAATAATTTCCGTATCACCAAGGTCCATCCCCCAGGTGTCATTAAAAAAATTACCAATGTTATTCACCAAGGTATCATTAAAATGGTCATCTCTAGAGATTAAGTCTTTACCCAATGCATTGGAGCCTATCAGGGCGCACCCTCAATTTGTATTTATTATCATGTGAGACACATATATCATCATTAAAAATTTCATAAACAACCCATATAGCTTAAAATAAATGGGTTTCATTTCAAAATCATAACTTTTTAAAAACTGCTTTAAAGACATGATCTTTATGTCACTTTAAACCCACAGAAATGGAAAGCGGGTTTCATGTATGTAACTATCAGAATTTAAAATAGAAAATTTTGGTATATATGTGAATACCACTTTAGAATAAAGAGTTTTGAGTATTCACTTAATAAAATAAAATAATTTGGGAAATAGAGAGAGACATTTTGAGACGAAAATTCAGCAGCATAACGGTTGTGTTGCAGGGTTTTAGAAAATATTAAAAAGAGAGGTGACATGGGTCACCCACTCATAAATGATCCATAAAAAATTAGAGGGACATAATATAAAGTATATCAAAACATGTTAATTAAATTTTAAGGACATACCATATGAAATAAAAAACTTGAAAGGATTAAAAAAATAAGATTTCTCTTATGAAAATTCAGCAGCCTAACGGCGTCATTTAAAACATCAAAAAAATGAATTGATGAGATCAAATAGGGTCTCTCCTCATATTAAAATAAAGAGGACAGTATGATGGATATAGAGATCATACCCCAACATAAGAAAAAGGAACTCGAAATACTTGACATTAAAATAGAACTTTGAAAATGAGAAGGGTGAAAGAATCCCTTACAAAAATTCGGCAGCCTAAAGACACCACTTAAACATTCATAGAATGAAATGATGTGAGAAAGAGGGGGTATCTCATCATATGAACATGAAAATGAAAGTAATATGAATATAAAAGAACACCCCCAACATAAGAACATGGGGCTTAAAAGAAATGACATAAATGAGAGTACTTGAAAAGAAAGTGAGAGGTAGGATCCCTTACCTTGAAGAGTAACTTCGAAATCTTGAAGGTCGGGACCTTGGGAGGCTTGAGGGAAACTTGGGAGGACTCCTTGGGAGGTAAAGAGACCATAACTTCGTTGGGAAGGATTTTGAAATGAAAATAATGAGGGAAAGACTTGGTATTTATAGGGGAAGTGAGGGGACAAGGCATTAATGGCCAAGGGACACCTCATTGGTGGTATTGGAAAAACCATGAGCTTTCCCATGGTATTTTCCCATGGTATTGGCCACTTGAGACACCTCATACCTTATATTACTATTCATAAGTCTACCAGAATTATTACATGATTATTACATCCTTAATGATGTCATTAAATACCCGAAACTCGAAACTGAAAATTCACTATTCACCAAAAATTCAACTTTTTTAGAAAAATCCCAAAAATTCACCTTAACATAATATCGATGCTCTGAATTCAAAAATGAACTCCATTTTATAAAAATAATTTTCTAAATTTAATTTAATTTTTAAATAAAAACACTATTCATTAAAAATTCAACTATTTCAGAAAAATCCCAAAAATTCACATTAACCAAATATCGATGCTCTGATTTCAAAAATGAACTCCATTTTATGAAAATAATTTTATAAATAATTTTAATTTAATTTTTAAATAAAAAAACACTATTCACCTGAAAAAACTAATACTTAACCAACAATTTCTGAAACAGTTATTTACCTATTTTATTGAATCACATTACTTAATCAAGGTTCCTAGATTATATTAATACTTTCTTAAGTGAGGTTACCTAATCCATTTGATCACATTACTAATCATAAGGAAAAAATCACTATTCATAATATACTATTCATCAAAAATTACTGAACACAAATGTAGAAGACCATTTTTTGAAAATCATTACACATTTTTAATTATTTAAGGTTTACATAAATATTTTTAAAATAAAATTCATCAAAAATATGCATACTATATTTATCCAGACATTAGAAAATTCACAAACTTTTCCATAAGAAGAAATCACAATTTTTATTTAAATCAAAGGATTACACAAGGCAGTTACGGTCTCGTTACATAGCACCTTATAACACCAGCATAGGACCTAAGAGTAAGGTGTGATAGGGTGATAGAATCTTCAGGCGGCTCGGCCAACATTGCCCGAGTGTTGATTTCTATCAGCTTGAACTTCTCACGAAGGCGATTCTGTTCCAACTTCACACGATGAAGTTTGGCTTGGGTTTGGTCCAGAGAAAAGCCCAAAGGTGCTACCTCCTTCCCAAGTTCCATCAGATGGGCTTCGATCGGCCTGGGACTACTGGATGAGGCCATCGAATATTCTTTCAATATTAATTAATCAAGACCACTTGTATTTATAGACAAAAATCGCAACATTTAGTTCCCTACGGTCATACTGACCAATGGTCATACTGACCAACGGTCATATAACAGTCAAAACCCAACGGTCTCATTTTATTAAATGAAATAGTTTTTTTGAGTATAAAATAAAATTACACACAAAGTTAGGAAACAAAATTTATTCAAAATTTCAGGTCGTTACATTCTTCCCCCCTAAAGAAATTGTTTCCTCGCAATTTTAAAATTGGGCTTGGAAATTTCGCTGAAAGTCCCACATCGAAAAAAGTGTCAGTAAAAATATTACTTTAAAAGAAATGAAGGGAAGTACAAAGGTCACCCAAGTTAACCCATACTAGGATTCCATGTAAGAAAACATGGATATGGAAGAGAAAACAAAGGGTCAAGTTCTGATGGAGAGTGATAGAAAACATGATTAGGATAAAATTAACCACAAGAATATCACAAACTTAAGATGTGTTAAACAGTGTTTGATTACCCAGTAGGAAATTTAAACCAACAACATTTTGGTTTTACGTTCCTTTTCATAATTTTGAGGAATTCATTTACTAAATAGAATAAAAACATAAGGAAATATACTTAACTTTAAGAATAGTTTCATCCCTTAATAATTTTCCACCAAGACTAATCTTCTCTCCAAACAATGAGCATTCATAAATACTTGGTCTCATCAAAAGAACAAGAATCATCTTCTAGAGAATCACATAATCCACAAAAGAATAACTATATTTTTCCCTTGTCTTTAGTCATCAACTAAAACTAAAAAGGTTAGTACGTGATCATATAATCCCCCAAAAGGATAATCCTTTATAAAAAGAAATATGACTACTAATCTCCAAAATTCAACAAAAGTACCCAAAGTTCCAAAAAGACCATTCAATACACAACCATCCTTAAAATTCTTCAAAATAATACAAACTAAGTTTAGAACCCAAAACTCAGAAGTATTTAATCACATAGTCTTCACAATAAATCTTAACATTTATCTCTAAATAACATAGACTACTATTAAAGTCTCATACTAAAGTGTAATTAACCTATTCACATATTCTCTATGCTAGGTTCATCATTTTCCAGAAATCACCCAAATCACCATATGTCCACAATAAATACATAAATTCTTACAAAAAAAATTCAACCATTCCTCTTCAATTTAAATCCTGTAGTATTTTATTTCCCTTAGGAATTTAGTACTCCAAAAGAGAAAACATCGTCCAAAATAACCTTTATCATTTAATCAACAAATCATTTTCTTATACAAAGGATATCCATTTGATAAAACATAAGTTTCCAAAATAAACTTATTCTTGATCCATAAAAATAGAAGGTGCATTAGTCAGTCTGAAGGGAATAACAACAAACTCATAATGCCCATATCTTGATCGAAAGGAGGTTTTTGGAATATCATCATTCTTCACCCTCAATTGATGATAACCATAATGAAGATCAATCTTAGAGAAGAAATGATCCCCACGAAGTTGGTCAAATAATTCATCAATTCTTGGAAGGGAGTATTTGTTCCTCACTATGATCCCATTCAGTTCTCTATAATCAATGCATAGTTGCATCGATCCATCCTTCTTCTTCACAAAGAGAACTGGTGCTCCCCAAGGAGACACACTTGGTCAGATAAACCCATTCCCCAAAAGATCTTGGAGTTATTTCTTTAATTCCTATAGCTCCACATTTTCCATCCTATAGGGGGTCTTTGACATCGGATGAGATCCAGGTATGAGTTCAACGGAGAACTCTACCTATTTTTCTAGGGAAGGTCCGGGTAACTCCTTATGAAATATGTCAACATATTCCTAGATGATGGGGACATTTTCTAAAAGAAAAAATCCTTCGTGAGAAACTTATTTAATTTATGAATCTTTTAACTAAAAAGGATTTTATGTCTTAAAACTTCATGCTTAGACAATTACATTTTTCTATAATTCCTTCATGATGATTCATAAAAAGCTTGCGATTAACCAAACATATCCCTCAGGAGTGTCGTAACCAAGAGTGCAGCAAGGACCGTTTTCATGTACCAGTTCTTGTTCGAGTCTAGCTCAAAGCGGTGTTTTCAGGTATTACCCCTATGTACATCTACGCCAGAGCCACCTCTACCTGCTCGTATCTAGACAGGGATGTATTTTCTTGATAAACCACTTACTCAATACTCACCAAAATACCATGAAGATTTCCTATATTTAAACTTTTCTATAGGGTTCTTCCTAAAATTTTCATATCATAAATTCCATAAATAACTAAACTATCCTTTGATACCAACTATGGCATCCCTCCATTTTATTACATAACATTTCATTACATTTTACGAACAGAGGATCTTTAAAGTCTAGTGTCTTGGAAATCAGGAACATAATACTTGAAAACAACACAAACATTCTTATAAACCACTTTTAAGGATTCATCAAAGGTTCATCCTATGTAAATTTACTGCATATCATATCCTAGAGATAGACATCAAAGGAAAGGGTGAGCAGAAGGCCCAGTAAGGGTAAACAAGGGAGTCAGTGTATTTGTGATATCAATAAGAACTTGAATAAAAACATGAAGACATAAGCAATGGAAGAATAGGAATATCATAAAGAAAAGAACTTGGAACATAACTTGAATATGTGGCTACAACATTAAACATAGACAATAATTTCCGTATCACCAAGGTCCATCCCCAAGGTTTCATTAAAAAAATTACCAAGGTTATTCACCAAGGTATTGTTAAAATGGTCATCTCTAGAGATTATGTCTTTACCCAATGCATTGGATCCTATCAGGGTGCACCCTTAATTTGTCTTTATTATCATGTGATCCACATATATCATCATCAAACATTTCATAAATAACCCATATATCATAAAATAAAAGGGTTTCATTTCAAAATCATAATGTTTTAAAAACTGCTTTAAAGACATGATCTTTATGTCACTTTAAACAAACAGAAATGGAAAGCGGGTTTCATGTATGTAACTATCAGAATTTAAAATAGAAAATTTTGGTATATATGTGAATAACCTTGTATAATAAAGAGTTTTGAGTATTCACTTAATAAAATAAAATAATTTGAGAAATAGAGAGAGACATTTTGAGACGAAAATTCGGCAGCATAACAGTTGTGTTGCAGGGTTTTAGAAAATATTGAAAAGAGATGGGACATGGGTCACCCACTCATAAATGATCCATAAAAAATTAGAGGGAAAAAATATAAAGGATATAAGAACATGGTAATGAAATTTTAAGGACATACCATATGAACTAAAAACTTGACAGGATTACAAAAATAAGATTTCTCTTATGAAAATTCGGCAGCCTAACGGCGTCATTTAAAACTTCAGAAAAATGAATTGATGAGATCAAATAGGGTCTATGATTATATGAACATAAATAGGAAAATATTATGGATATAGAGATCATACCCCAACATAAGAAAAAGTAACTCAAAATACTTGACATTAAAATAGAACTTTGAAAATGAGAAGGGTGAAAGAATCCCTTACAAAAATTCGACAGCCTAACGACGCCACTTAAACATTCATAAAATGAAATGATGTGAGAAAGAGGGGGTATCCCATCATATGAACATGAAAATGACAGTAATATGAATATAAAAGAACACCCCCAACATAAGAACATGGGGCTTAAAAGAAATGACATAAATGAGAGTACTTGAAAAGAAAGAGAGAGGTAGGATCCCTTACCTTGAAGAGTAACTTCGAAATCTCGAAGGTCAGGACCTTGGGAGGCTTGAGGGAAACTTGGGAGGACTCCTTTGGAGGTAAAGAGACCAGAAATTCGTTGGGAAGGATTTGTAAATGAAAATAATGAGGGAAATTCTTGGTATTTATAGGGGAAGTGAGGGGACAAGGCATTAATGGCCAAGGGACACCTCATTGGTGGTATTGGCAAAACCATGGGCTTTCCCATGGTATTTTCCCATGGTATTGGCCACTTGGGACACCTAATACGTTATATTACTATTCATAAGTCTACCAGAATTATTATATAATTATTACAACCTTAATGATGTCATTAAATACCCGAAAATCGAAACTGAAAATTCACTATTCACCAAAAAATCAAATTTTTTAGAAAAATCTCAACAATTCACCTTAACATAATATTGATGCTCTGAATTCAAAAATGAACTCCATTTTATAAAAATAATTTTCTAAATTTAATTTAATTTTTAAATAAAAACACTATTCATTAAAAATTAAACTATTTCAGAAAAATCCCAAAAATTCACATTAACCAAATATCGATGCTCTGATTTCAAAAATGAACTCCATTTTATGAAAATAATGTTCTAAATATTTTTAATTTAATTTTAAAAAAAAACACTATTCACTCGAAAAAAAATAATACTTAACCAACAATTTCTGGAACAATTATTTACCTCTTTTATTGAATCACATTACTTAATCAAGGTGCCTAGATTATATTAATACTTTCTTAAGTTAGGTTACCTAATCCATTTGATCACATTACTAATCATAAGCGTAAAATCACTATTCATAATTTACTATTCATCAAAAAATAAGTTGATCTTATTAGATTCTAAATTTCATACTGAACACAAAAGTAGAAGACCATTTTTTGAAAATCATTACACATTTTTAATTATTTAAGGTTTACATAAATATTTTTAAAATATCTTTTTTATAAAATTCATCAAAAATATGCATACTATATTTATCGGGACATTAAAAAATTCACAAACTTCGCCATAAGAAGAAATCACAATTTTTATTTAAATCAAAGGATTACACAAGGAAGTTACGGTCTCGTTACATAGCCCCTTATAACACCAGCATAGGACCTAAGAGTAAGGTGTTCTAGGGTGATAGAATCTTGGGGCAGCTCGGCCAACATTTCTCGAGTAGTGATTTCTATCAGCTTGAACTTCTCGCGAAGGCGATTCCATTCTAGCTTTACATGATGAAGTTTGGCTTGGGTTTGGTCCAGAGCAAAGCCCAAAGGTGCTACCTCCTTCCCGAGTTCCGTCAGATGGGCTTCGATCGGCCTGAGACAACTAGATGGCACCATCGAATCTTCTTTCTATATTAATTAATCAAGACCACTTGTATTTATAAAAAAAATCGCAACATTTAGTTTCCAACGGTCATACTGACCAACAGTCATATAACAGTCAAAACCCAACGGCCTCATTTTATTAAATGAAATAGTTTTGTTGAGTATAAAATAAAATAACACACAAAGTTAGGAAACAAAATTTATTCAAAATTTCGGGTCGTTACAATTTTGAAGGGATTAAAGGGTTTTCAAAGTTAGGGATGACAGAAGAGGAGATAGGGAGAATGGTTTAGGGTTTTGGGTATATGGTTTAGGGTTTAGGGTTTTGATGGATTTTTACAGCTATTAAGGGTATGAAAGTGTATTTGGGTAGGGTTTTGAAGGGTTTTGAAGGGATTTAAGTGTTATTAAGGTTAGGTAAGATGGAAGAGGGTGAAGGATTTAGGGTTTAGGGTTTAGGGTGTGTAGTGTTTGGATTGGATGGATTTTAAGGGTTTATTAAGGGTTTTAAGGGTATGAATGTTTATTTTGGTATGATTTAAAAGGTTTTTTATGGATTTTAAGGGTTTCTAAGGTTATAGAAGAGGGTATATGGTGAAGTGTTTAGGGTTTATGGTTTAGGGCATAGTTTTAGGGTTTAGGGATTAGTGTTTGGAAGATTTTTTTAGGGTTTTAAGGCTATGAAAGTGTATTTTGGTAGGGTTTTTAAGTATTTTTAAGGGTTTTTAAGGGATTGGAGGGTTTTTAAAGTTAGGTAAGAGGGAAGTGGGTGAAGGTTTTGTGGTTTAGGGTTTAGGTCATAGGGTTTATAGTTTACGGTTTAGGGTTTGAATGGAATTTTAAGGGGTTTTAAGGGTTTTAAGGGTTTTAAGGGTATAAAAGTAAATTTTGGTAGGTTTTTAAAGAGTTTTTATGGGTTTTGAATGGAGTTAAAGGGTTTAAAGGCTATATAAGAGGTATTAGGGTTATGTGATTAGGTTATAAGGTTTATGGAGTAGGGTTTACGGTTTATGGTTTGTAATAATTTTTAAAGGGTTTTAACGATATAAAAGTGTATTTTTGTAGGGGTTTTAAGGGTTTTGAAGGAAGTTAATGGTTTTAAATGTTATTTAATAGGGGAGAGACTAAAGGTTTTAATGTTTATGTTTTGTTTTTAAGGTTTAGGGTGTGGGGTTTAGGGTTTAGGGTTCAGGGTTTGGATGGATTTTTAGGGGGGGGTTTAGGGTTTTAACAGTATAAAAGAGCATTTTGGATGGGTTTTAATGCTTTTGATGGTAGTGAAGGAGTTTAAAGTCTATTTAAGATTCTATAGAGTGAAGGGTTTAGGGTTTAGGGTAGTGGGTGTAGGTTTTAGGGTTTAGGGTTTGGATGGATTTTTAAGGGGTTTAAGAGTATGAAAGTGTAGTTTGGTAGGGTTTAAGGTTTTTTAAGTATTTGGAAGGTAGTGAGTGGTTTTTAAGGTTAGGTAATAGGGGGTAGGGTTAAGGGTTTAGAGTTAGGGTTTATGGTGTTGGGTTTATATTTTAGGGTTTAGGGTTTGGATGGATTTTTAACGGTTTTCAAGGGTTTTTAAGGGTATGTAAGTGTATTTTGGTAGGGGTTTTTTGGTTTTTAGGGGATTTCAAGGAAGTGAAGTGTTTTTAAGATTATAGAAGTGGGAATAGGGTGATTTTGTTTAGGGATTATGGATTAGGATGTAGTGTATATGGTTTGGGGTTTGGATGTATTTTTAAGGTTTTAAGGGTTTAAAAGTGTATTTTGGTAGGGGTTTAAGGTTTTTGAAGGGTTTTTAAGGTTTTAAAGGCTTTTAAATATTAGTTAAAATGGTAGAGGTTTATTTATTTAGGTTTTAGGGTTTAGGGTCGAGGGTTTAGAGTTTGGATGGATTTTAAGGGTTTTTAAGGGTTTTCAGGGTGTGAAAGTGTATTTTGGTAGGGTTTTAAGGATTTTTAAGGGAGTGAAGGATTTTTATGGTTAGGAAAGATGGTATAGGGAGAAGTTTCTTCGTTTTATGGTTTAGGGTGTGGGTTTTATTATTTATGGTTTAGGTTTTAGGGTTTGGATGGATTTTTAATGGTTTTAAGGGTATAAATGTGTATTTTGGTAGGGGTATTAAGTATTTTAAATGGTTTTTAAGGGAGTTTATGGGTATTAAGGTTATTGAATATGATATATGGTGAAGGTTTTAGTGTTTATTGTGTACGGTGTAGGGTTTACATTTTAGGATTTATGGTTTGGATGGATTTTTAAGGGTTTTTATGGGTTTTAATGGTATGAAAGTGTATTTTGGTATGGGTTTTAAGGGTATAAAGTGGTTTTATGGGTTTTATGGGTTTTTAATAGAGTTAAGGGTTTTTAAAGTTATTTAATAAGGAAGATAGTGAAGGTTTTAGGGTTTAGGGTTTGGGGTGTAGTGTTTAGGGTTTAGGGTTTAGATTGATTTTTTAGGGTTTTTAAGGGTTTTAAGGGTATGAAAGTGTGTTTTGGTTGGGTTTTTAAGGGTTTGGAATTGAGTTAAGGATTTTTAAGGTTATTTAATATGGAATTGGTTGATTTTTTTTTTGATTTTTGGGTTTTGGGTTTAGGGTTTAGGTTTTAGGGTTTGAATGGATTTTAAGGGGTTTTAAGGGTATGAAAGTGTATTTTGGAAGGGTTTTAAGGGGTTTTAAGGGATTTTTATAGAGTGAAGGGTTTTCAGGATTATGGAAGATGGGATAGGGTTAATGGTTTAGGTTGTAGGGTTTAGGGTGTAGGTTTTAGGATTTGGGTTTAGGGTTTGGATGGATTTTTAAAGGATTTTAAGGGTTTTAAGGGTATGAAAGTGTATTTTGGTAGGGTTTTAAGTAGTTTTGAGGGTTTTAAATGGATTTAAGGGTTTTTTTATTTTATATAATAGGTTATATGGGTAGGGTTTTATTTTTTGGTGTTTAGGGCATAGGGTTTAGGGTTTATGGTTTGGATGGAGTTTTAAGGGTTTTTAAGGGTTTTAATGGTATAAAAGTGTATTTTGGTAGGATTTTTAAGGGTTTTAAGGAATTTTAAGGTTTTTAAGGTTGGGTAATAGGGGAGTTGGTGACTGTTTTTAGGGTTTTGGGTTTAGGGTGTATGTTTTTTGGTCTAGGGTTTAAGGAATGGATAGATTTTTAATGTTCTTTTAAGGGTTGTAAGGGTATGAAAGTGTATTTGGTAGGGGGTTTAAGGGTTTTAAGAGATTTTAAGGGAGTGATATGTTTCTAAATTTTGGTAATATGGGATAGGGTGACAGTTTTAGGGTTTAGGGTTTAGGGTTTAGGGTTTAAGGTTTGGATGGATTTTTAAGGTTTTAAAGGGCATGAAAGTTTATTTTGGTAGGTGTTTTAAGGTGTTTTAAGGTTTTTAAAGGGAGTGAAGGGTTTTTAAGGTTAGTTAAGATAGGATAGTGAAAAGGTTTTGGGGATTGGGGTTTAGAGTATAGGTTTTGGGGTTTATTGTTAAGGGTTTGGGTGAATTTTAAGTTGTTTTAAAGGTTTTAAGGGTATAAAAGTGTATTTTAGTACTTTTTTTAATGTATTTTAAGTGTTTTGTAGGGAGTGAAGTGTTTTTATGTTTAGTAGTGAGGGTATAGGGTGAAGTTTTTATGGTTTATGGTTTATGGTGTAGGGGTTAGGGTTTTGGGTTTTGGGTTTGGGTTGATTTTCAGGGGTTTTAAGGGTTTTAAGCGTATGAATGTGTATTTTCATGATGTGTTTATGGGTTTTTAAGGGATTGAATGTTTTTTAAGGTTAGGGAATTGCGGAGAGGGTGATTTTTTTTGGTTTTTGGGTATAATTTTTAGCATTTAGGTTTTAGTGTCTAGGATTTAGATGCATTTTTAATGGGTTTTAAGGGTTTTAAGTAATATGAAAGTGTATTTTGTTAATATTGTAAGGGCGTTATGGGTTTTTAAGGTTATGGAAGTTGATATAGGGTGAAGGATTTTAGGATTAGGGTTTAGGGTTTATATGGATTTTAAGGGGTTTAAAGGGTTTTAAGGGAATGAAAGTGTATTTTTGTTGGGTTTTTAAGGGTTTTGAAGGGACTGAAAGGTTTTTAAGTTTAGGAAATAAGGGATAAGGTGAGGGGTTTAAAGTTTAGGACTTATGGTGTAGGGTTTAGGGTTTTGGGTTTTGGTTTTGGGTGGATTTATAAGGGTTATTAAGAGTTTTAAGGTTTTGAAGGTGTATTTTGATAGGTTTAAAGGGTTTAAAGGTTTTTTAAGGGAGTGAAGGTTTTTTAAGGTTATGTAAGAGGGAATAGGGTGAAGGGTTTAGTGTTTAGGGTTTAGGTTTTAGGGTGTTCGGTGTAGGGTTTAGGGTTTATGGTTTAGGGTTTGGATGTATTTTTGAGGGTTTTATGGGTATGAATGTGTATTTTGGTATGTTTTTAAGGGTATTTAATGGTTTTTAAGGGAGTTAAGGGTTTCTAACGGTATGGAATAGGATAGAGGTCGAATTGTTTAGTATTTTGTGTTTAGGGTGTAGGGATTTGGGTTTAGGGTATAGGGTTTGGATGGACTTTTAAGGGGTTTTAAGGGTATGAAAGTGTATTCTGGTAGGGTTTTTAAGGGGTTTTTATGGTTTTGAAGAGAGTGAAGGGGTTTTAAGGGTTATTAAGATAGAATAGGGTGAAGGTTTTTGGGTTTAGGGTTTCCGGTGTGGGGTTTAGGGTTTAGGGTTTTGATGGATTTTTAACAGTTTTTTAAGGGTTTTAAGGGTATGAAAGTGTATTTTGGTTGGGTTTTTAAGGGGTTTTAAGGATTTTTAAGGGTGTTAAGGATTTTTACGATTAGGTAAGAGGGTATGGGGTGATGTGTTTTTTATTTTAGGGTTTAGGGTGTAGATTTTAGGGTTTGGATGGATTTTTAAGTGTTTTTAGGGGTTTTAAGGGTCTAAAAGTGTATTTTGGTGGGGTTTTAAGGTTTTTTAAGGTTTTTAAGAGAGTGAAGGGTTTTTCAGGTGATGAAATATAGGTTAAGATGAAGGATTTATGGTTTAGGTTGTAGATTATATGTTTTTGGGTTTAGGGTTTTGAATGGATTTTTAAGGGTTTTAAAGTGATGAAAGTGTATTTTGGTATGGCTTTTAAGGGGTTTGTTGACGCTCCTTTCGTCACAGAATCTAAAGATCGGAAAAGGGGAATATCTGAGAATAAAGTGATTCATCCTTTGAAGAAACATCAAAAATCGACAAAGGGATGAACAAGGAAAACATTTCCCATAGGTCGCGCAAGTTCCCTCATGGTCGCGCAAGTACACTTGCGCGCCGCCTAGTGGTCGTGCAAGTACTTGTGCGCTGCCTAGTGGTCGTGAAAGTCTACTTGTGCGACGCCTTATGGTCGTGCAAGTGACTTGCGCGACCTAAGTGGTAACCGCCCGGGGTCTTCTTTTGCCTATAAATAGACCCTGTGGGCCCCCCATTGAAAAATATCTTTTTCCAGAAACTCGGATTGAAGATCCCGACGCCCAAGTCTCTTCTCAAAGCTTCCGGAACACTTCTAAGGTAATTTCTTACCTAGAACGGAAGATTTAAAGAGAAGAAGGAAGGCCTAAGTGTTGAAACTCATCAACACTTGCGCGCCGCCTTATTCCTTCAATAGAACTTGCACGTCCCTTTTTTGGATGAACCTCAAGAGGATCTTAAAGGGATTTATAAAGAGTCTCTCAAATATTCTAATGATATTTGAGAATCGCGCAAGTACCCCTCATGTCGCGCAAGTATACTTGTGCGACCAATACTTGCGCGCCGCTGCAATACTTGCGCGCCTTTCAAGACTTGCGCACCCCTACCTTTTTGGGTGCCTATCTTTCCTATTTTACCCCTCTTAAGCCATCACACCTTTCCTTTTCAAGATTCAGTCTTCAAGACACTCTTCAAAGCCATTTATGGCATGATTTCTTGATTTGACTTCCTTATCTGAAAGGAATTCTGTGGAATATCTCTCAAAGTCTAGTGATTTAAATATCCTTATGTCACTAAATATGGAGAGTTCATCCATTCAACCTCATCCTTTAAGATGAGAGAATCCTAACCTGGGTCTCCTTTTCAGGAATAATCCCCAGTTATAAATCCTTTAATCTGGGCATCCTCTTCAGGAGTAAGCCCCAATCTCAAACATGGGCATCCTTCTTAGGAGTAAGCCCCAATCTCAAATGTGGGAATCCTCCTCAGGAGTAAGCCCCAAACCTTAATCCCTAACCTGGGTCTCCTTTTCAGGAATAAGACTCAGTCATAATCTTGGGCTTCCTTTTCAGGAGTAAGCCCCAAGCCCCCCTTAAATTTCTCTTAACCAGTCATAATTTACCCTTGATTTGGGTTTCTTTTTCAGGAGTAAAAACCCAATCATAAGTCTCCTCCTAATTTGGGCATCCTCCTTAGGAGTAAGCCCCAATATTAGAGTATTCAAATCTCCATAAAGCACATATACCTTTATGGACCATGTTCCTGGATTTTCTCCCTAAAAGTAAATCCTAAACCTTCATCTATTTGGGCAGTCATACATACATAAGCCCCAAACAATTTCTTATGATTGCATCTTTCATGGCACAAATGTCTAATTTTTACCAATACCTCTTGTTTCTCACACCGAGCATGACTCACGTGAGCTTAGAGTGTAAAAGTAATTATGACATTCTTCTTTGAGCCATAAATCATAAACATCATACTCCATTTCTCGAACTACGTGGGTTCTGATTCCTTTTCCAAAACAAAGGATACGTAGGTAGACCATTTATGGGTTCGATCCCAAATTTGAAATAATCCATGTCTTTCTGAATGACGATAAACTTCAAGTGCCTCACTGAGTGGCTTTAAAACCAGCCCGGTCATCATAATGACCAAGAGACTTTTATAAATGTTTCGAAGGATACCATTGACCAAGAATCTCTAAATAGATACAGATGATTCTCTATTGATGAATAACCTCGAATACATATAAAAGATTCTCTAAATTTCTTTCATATTTAATCATTGATTGTTAAAACTTAAGGAAAGCTCATTTTATACTTGGTAATGTAATAAGGATTCACGAACATAACTTAAATCTATAAAGAGAGTCCCGGAGTAGACAATAATTCCCCTCAAAAAGGTGTGATGAGTCCGACCTCCCATCCTCTCGACCAATGCAAATTCCTAAGCCTCATTAGTCCACAAACTAATGAGCGCCTACCTTTGGAAAGTAGGTCCAAACGGATGTGGAATCATTGGATGTTTCCGGTTCTACGAACAAACCCGTTAGAAACCGATCAGAACGTTTGAATCTCCCGTCCAGGAGGTCATCCCCGAAATCCGTGAGGAAACAAAAATGGTGAACCCGACGTGAATCCTTAACCAAGTTAAAATGATGTTTTTCTTATTTGTTAGGCCCCTTGGGCCAACAAATCAATCATTTACATGTGCTCATCCAAAAGATGCAGTGGCCGAATTCATCTTGATTATGTCTGTTATATGGAACATGCACTCTTTTCTCAAGATCTTCTACAAAATGGCTTTCCTTAAATTCACCCCTGTGAATACTGCTGCTGTGAACACCTCTACTGTGAGGTCTGCTGCTGTGAAAACCAATGCTGCTACTCCTACTGGAACGTCGTCCACTCTGAGGATGACATCACCAACTCAGCGTCTTCAACGCTGGGTTTCTAATGCACTGGTTAAGGAGTACCGTCGCAATGGTACTATGCCAACTCTGGAGGCCGCTCGTCAAGAACTCCAAGTTAACAACTCTACCTGGTCATCCGGACAACGGCGGCCAGCGATCAAGAAGCAGGCGGTGCTGACTACCGTCTCCAACCATTTCGGGTCGTTATCCCCGGAACGCAATTTCCATTCACTCCCTTACTATGAGGAAGTGAATGAGCAGGTCCCTCAGGGCCTTAATTCAAAAAGACAGGAGTCCTTCTCGAGGGCTCCCATCAACAATCGCCGCCAGACTCGTGCGGTAGTGCGCCCTCAACATGATGAGGGTACCGACTCTAGGCATTCAGCTCAGGTTCCTCGAACCCGAGTAAGCAAGATGAACCACCAGAGATGGAATCCGGTTAACAATAGGCAGGTTGTCATCCCTGCCATCTCTGGAGAAGTCCACCAACCTAACTTGGTGGCAAATAACGAGCAGGCACAATCACCTGTCCGTTTTAATTCCGCTGTCCAGTAGACTCGTCTGGCAGCATCACGCCAATCCCGCCAGGCAATTCCGGCGGAGTACCATAGGCAGGAACATGCACCTGCTTATACATCACCAGTTAGTCAGCAGGCTTGTCTGACTACACATGATGGATCTCGTCAACCGCGTTTGGCGAAGTGTAATCAGCAGGCACATACACTTTCTAATACTAATCAAGCCTACCAACAGTCTCGCTTGGTAGCGCACTGAGAAGTCAGTCGGAAAGTGTAACACCCCGAAATTTTATGAAAAATATTCTTTTTAATTTCATTAATGTCTTGTGTTGTATGCTACACCAAAATGAGCTTGCACAACACGCATCCTTGACTTGCCTTGCATTACACGCAATCGCAACCTTCCTCGATAGCGTGTGTAGTACGCAATGCCGAGTTTCACTAAACAACGATATGCTATTAAAATATTATTAAAACCAGCCGTTATGAATAGTAATAACCACCGTTTAAAATTTTAGAAATTTTATCTCTCAAAATGGACTTCATTTTTGGATTCGGAGTATCGAATTTATCCTAAGGTGAAATTTTGGTACTTTTTGGATAACTTTCATTTTTTGATGAATAGTGAAAATTACTAAATTTTAATTAAAAACAACTTTTTTAATAGAAATAATTAATAGTGATAAATTATTAATTTGAGTGGTTTTAAAGTATATTTAGAATATATTTTTACAATTCAATACAATGTTGGTCATTGGATGTAATTTCACATTTAAACCAGTTATAAACAAGTGTCAATCTTTTGATAGTTATTATCTCTTAAAAACACGCTATTTGTTTTGACGACGAGAATTAATTTTTAAATTAGTTAATGCAAATGATATGTTTTGAATTTGGTAAAATAGACATCATTTTTGAGTTCATAATATCAAATATAGCTTAGGCCTAATTTTTGGTATTTTTCTAAAAACTTTCAATTTTTGATGAATAGTGAAACCACTAAGTGGTAGGTTAAAAACTGAATTTTGCATAAAACTTAATTTTACCGCTTCTGTGAATGGAATTTCGAAAATCCGAGAGACACGGTTAATATCAAAGACTAAAATGTGGTTCAATGAGATGAAAATAATTTTTTGGTGAATAGTAACTTTTTACTTTTTTTTACCACGGTTAAAAGTAAATAGGGTAATTAAGGGTAAAAATGATATTATTATTACCCTAACACATGTCCTAATTCTATTGGACAAGTTTAATTCGACCAAAAACAAACTTAGGAATAAAATATGACCATTTAGGTCCACTTGGATTAGATTAGGACATTTATTATTAATTTATTTAAAGAAGGGTTAAAATAGTTAAAATCAAAGTTTAATAAGTAAATCATTTTTAATATGGGGTTATACATAAGATAAATTCGACTATAAATATTCATTAGAAATCTAAAAATATTTCCTACATGATGGTATTTTATTTATAATTTTTAGACATTAAATAATTTAATTTATTTATGACACAATGATGATGCAGTAATTATCTTATTAATGAAATATTGACATAATTGATGTTATAAACACCAAAATAAATGTAATTTGAGACTTTTTATGAATTACACTAATTTTATAGGTTACTATGATATATTAGTGTTGATTTAATCAACTTGGTTCGAACATATAATTTTGTTATGACTTTCACAAAAATCATATATCAAATAGTGTCAAAATTGACACAAAATAGTTTTTAAATCAAATATTATATTATTAATTGTTATTTTATTCCTAAAAATCTAAGGTTCAGCCAAATGACTTAGATAAGGATATATATATTAATAATAAACAATTTGGGGTTCGTTTGGCATGTTATAGTAAGTGTATTAACCATATAGTGAAAGAAAACAAAAAGACACGGTAAAAGTTAAATTATTTAACTTAGAGTTAAATATAATTGATAAGGTTAAAATAATACCCTAAACTTGTCTAAATCCTATTGGTTGATAGGATTTCGACCCATCCCCACTTTAGCTTCGAAATAAGACCCTTTGGAACCATTATAAACCGATTTTGACTTTAATATAAAATAATATTTTGAGATATTCCTAAGGTGCCCCTCTCCTCCCTTATAAAAGGGAACCTCCTCCTCCTCCTCACACCAATTTGAGCACTCAATCTCAGAAAACCCCTGCCATTTTATCTTCTCCACTTCCATAGAATAATCCTAGAGGTCCTGGTCTTCTTCAAAGACCAATCTTAGTTCCCTAAGTGGAGGATTCAAAGAGGCGTTTCAAAGAAGAGGTAATATCCATTACCGATCTTTTCAATTTATTTCTTATTCAACTTCTTCTTCTTTAGTTGTTTCATGATAAAGTAATAACATTAGTATTACTTAAATACTGATATGTTATTATAAATATGAAACAACCCTAATTCACCTTCTATCCATCCTACGGAAAAATGAAATCACCGCGCGTGCGTACGTACGGAATACCGTCTCCACGCCGTGGTGTAATCTGTTTTTCCACCAACACCTTACATGGATGGGTATTATGGTGTAAAGAATAACTATACATAGTTATTATAACATCATATTGATTCTGATATATTGTATAATCCACTCCAATTCAATTCAATAATTACGGAAATGATATCATCGCTCGTGCGTACGTACGGACTACCGTCTCCACGACGCGATGAGATTCATTCTCCATTTTAACCATTTAAGAATGATTGTAAAGTATATATAATAAATAATAATGAAATATATGACATTATAAAGATACTGGATTTATGTATATATATATATGTATGTCATCTACTTACTTCCATTCAAGACAATAATGAAAGGAAAACAACGTTCATGCATACGTACGGACTACCGTCTCCATGAACGGTGTTTTTCATTTCATTTATCTATCTATTATATATATATATATATATATACTGAATATATATGATATATAAATCATATTTTATATTCTGGAAGTAAGTAAATCATGATATAAGTAATAATAATGTCAAGAACAACAAGTCAAAACACCTACAATAAATGAAACGATTTTACCCAAAACGCTTCTTTAACATGGAATTTACAAAAGAACGGGTAATATAAAGTCATAAGTGGACCATATATGATATAATAACAATGAATATGATTCTGGAATAAGTCAATAACATGATTTAAATCATTATACAGGAGGTTCATACACTTACAAAGCAAGTCGGACCTAAGGTAAGGGAAATATCACAATCTCATTTTTAACCGAGATTGTTTATACTTTAGTATTTACTGGGGTGTATTTTATCATCCACATCCATGTTTCCTGAATATGTAATATTATTTCCATCCAACTACAATTGTTTAAATCCAATTTTAACCTTTGGTGAGTTTTTAGTAAAGAATATGAAAGGAATCTTTTGTCATTTTTTCGTACGAGGTACTTTTTGACTTTTTCGACAAAAGTACAAAGAATGTTTTTTTTAACTTATACGAAATGAATGGATTTTTAAAACATTATTTCCAAGAAGCTTCCTTTACAAGTTTTCAAGTTTATTTTTAATCATCTTCTTTTATTTTAAAGTCGTATGACACGTTATGAAAGGAAAAATGTTTTTGAAGTAGAAAGGATATTTTCCTCAAGAATGGAGTTCAAGTATTTTATCAAAATTATTTTCCATCTAAGATAATAAAGGGTTCTGTTTTTATCCATATTATTACATTGATTTGATTATGTTGTGATGGAATTATTTTTATGAATTCCTTTCTCTTATATAAATTGTTTTATGATGTCATGTTGTTTAAGAATCCCATTTTTATTACATGGGTTATGCTATGATGTATGGTTTATGATTTTGTGGCACACATAAGAATGGTATCATTATGAGATGGTTGGGACCTATATCTCCCTCCAATGCATTGGGTAAAGATTTTATATCTTATGAGATAGACATGGCTGGAATGGTAGGTCATACCGGTTCAGTGAAACAGGACTGAAACGAGGGTTACTCGATTCAGAAAGGGACTTTGTCCACTAAGATAGTCTTGGCAATGAGTCTTGACTAACAAGAAATGATTCTCTATGATTATGTGTGAATGCCACAAAGTTTCATGTTTTAAGTTATGATTATTGTGATTACATTTCACTGCCATGATTTATCCCATGTTATGAAATTATGTTCTCTTTTTCAGGTTAAGATTTCCAAAATGTTATGTTCTTATGAATATGATGTGATTGATATTTATTTTGTTTACCATTACTGAGCATTTGAGCTCACCCTTTTATGTTTTCTTTTCCCTAGGATATAAAGAAAGGTTTTAGGTATAAAAAAAGAAGATCTTTATGGGAGATGTTGAAGATCTTTCACCACGATTAGAAGATTATATTCCAAGTTTCCAAAGACACTAAACTATTACGGTCCTTGTGTGTGTGTTTTTGTAATGTACTAGGTATTCCGCAAAAGTAATGTAATGTCCATGTACGTAAAGCTTCGGGTCTCTACAGTTGGTATCAGAGGAAAGGTTTAGTCAACCTTTGGAAACTAGGATACGAAAACGTTAGTGAGGTCCCTAGAGATATTTCTAAGGTATGTCTAGGGATGTCCCTAAGGATAAGTATACGTATAGGATATGGTCCTAGAACTACGGTAACGATCTTAGAATTTAACCTAAGATGTTAGATATTAAGGGTACTCCCCCTTTACTATGTTGTTTTCCCTAGCATGATTTTTGCCTCTCACACTATTCTTTTTGGGTTTTAGACGATGGCTGGAACCCGAAGGAACCGTGTTGATCAATGCAATGATTTCCCTCCTGAACAAACAAATGTTATGGGAGATGGAGTGCAAAATCTTATTGCTATACTTACACAAGCTATGAATCATTCTGGACTTCCAAATGAGCAGAGAAGGGAACAATATTCTATTGAGTCCTTTATGAGGCAACGTCCACCTTCTTTCAGTGGGACTTCCAATCCACTTGTTGCTGAACAATGGATCAGTACCACTGAAAAGATATTTTCAGTTCTTAAATGTTATGAACATGATAAAGTCATCTTAGCAGTATATCGTTTGGAAGGTGAAGCTGATCAATGGTGGAATCTTATCAAGAATACGAGGCCAAGAGATGAAATTGAGTCCATGGAATGGGACGAGTTCAAGAACTTGTTTTTCAGTAAGTACTTCACTCGTATTCTCCGAACAAAGATGGAAAAGGAGTTTCTTGAGCTGAAGCAGAAGGATGATGAATCTGTTGGTATATACGAAGCGAATTTTACAAGACTTGCAAGGTATGCATCTGGCATTATCATCCAACCTGAAAGTAAAGTTGATCGATTTTTCAGTGGCTTAAAACCAAGTCTTCGAAGGGCATTGTCTATAAGAGACTTCAGTAGCTATGAAGAAATTGTGCGTTGTTCTATCAAAGTAGAAATGGAAGTTGGTGTTACTTATCCATCTCATAGTTTTGACAAGAAACGAAAGATGGAGTTCAAGGAGAAATCTCAAAATAATGGTGAAAAGAAGATGAATGTTTCCTTATGCACAAAGTGTGGAAAGAAGCATGGTGGAGATTGTCTTAAAGGGACTAGAAAATGTTTTAAGTGTGGAAAAGAAGGTCATCGAGCAGCTGAGTGTCGAAGTAATGGAAAAAGGGTTTCTAATGATGTGAATAAAGCAAACACTGTAGAGAACGCACCACCAACACTTCAATGCTTCAAGTGCAAGGAAATGGGGCATTATGCTAATAAATGCCCTAATCCAAGGGTTAGTGATGATCAACATGAGCAACCACTTAAGGCAAAGGACAAATTGAAGTCACATGCGATCACTATTGGAAATGTTGAATATGAAAACGATGTGGTGGAATGATTAAGTATTTATGTAATGGGATTCCAAAATAATGTTGTATCATAAAGTATTGGAATATTTATGTGTTGGTCTAATGTGGTATTAAAAGTGATTGAGATATTTTTGGAAATAAGATGATATGCGCATAATGAAGGGAAAACGAGAAAACGAAATGTTTAACAGTATTCATGAGCTCATGATTGATATAAGGACTAAGTGATATCATGGTTTGAGTATATAGAATTTTGAGGATTTTGATATGTGGAAAGTGTTAACTTTTAACTGCATTCATGTTTTCACTAAGTTATTCAAGAGAATACACGATTAAGGACTTTGAATGTTTGGAATGTGACCAACAAAACATATCTTATGATATATGGGGATCGATGATGGTGTTAAATCTCTGGTAATCGTTTTCACTATGTTATGAGATTGGACTGCAGTATTATGGATAAGCCTAAAGGTTGGAATGGATTATGTTGGACATAAGTTAGTATTGTTTAAGGATAGAACTTTTTTTTTATATTATTTATGTGATGTTATAGTAATGTAGTTTTAGAAAAAGGACAACCTGCAGGACGGGCGACAGCCCATCGCGTCGGACAAGGCTGTGGAAATCGAACCCACAACCAAAGTGCGACTAGACTTTATCGCCTACCACTGGCCTACAGGAAGTCCATGTTTAGTAGAAACTAGTTTTATTATATTAAGCAGTATGATATATGAAGTATAAGTCCATTTTAGGAACCATATATGATTAATCTCACTATAGAATGACTTATGTACATTTAATAACTTTTGCTAACCTTTTGTTTAAGACAGATGGAATGACCCGTCATTCCATCACATGATCTGCTAACACTTCACGAATAACAAATTCAACTTCATTTATTTAAGAGATGAAGTGGAAATTTTTCAAGGCACCAACAACAGTGAGATTGTACCAAAATAAAGTAAGTATTTATTCTAATTCAAATTCTTCAACTTTAGGGAAACGATCTTGAAAACCAAAAATGTTGTCCTAGTGCTCTTATATCTGATTAATCAGATGGTACCTTAGATCGTCACAAATTTATGTATTTGTGATTGTTGGTTTTTCCATAGCCATGTTCTCTACCACTCTCCATCAGAACATGATGGTTAGATTTCTCTTCCATATCCATATTTTCACCTATGTGGAAACCCAGTGATTAGTTTATTTGGGTAACCGTTACGTTTCATACTTTTGTTTTTAAAGATTGGTTTTGGTATTCCTTTTTATGATGTGGGTTTATATTAAAGAAACTTTCGAGTAGTAAACCATTTATAACCCCGACGAATTTCGAGGGCGAAATTCATTTTAAGGGGGGTAGAATGTAACACCCTGAAATTTTATGAAAAATATTCTTTTTAATTTCCTTAATGTCTTGTGTTGTACGCTACACCAAAAGGATCTTGCACAACAAGCATCCTTGACTTGCCTTGCATTACACGCAATCACGACCTTCCTCGATAGTGTGTGTAGTACGCAATGCCGAGTTTCACTAAACAACGATATGCTATTAAAATATTATTAAAACCAGCCGTTATGAATAGTAATAACCACCTTTTAAAATTTTAGAAATTTTATCTCTCAAAATGGACTTCATTTTTGGATTCGGAGTATCAAATTTATCCTAAGGTGAAATTTTGGTACTTTTTGGATAACTTTCATATTCTGATGAATAGTGAAAATTACTAAATTTTAATTAAAAAAAACTTTTTTAATAGAAATAATTAATAGTGATAAATTATTTATTTGAGTGGTTTTAAAGTATATTTAGAATATATTTTTACAATTCAATACAATGTTGGTCATTGGATGTAATTTCACATTTAAACCAGTTATAAACAAGTGTCAATCTTTTGATAGTTATTATCTCTTAAAAACACGCTATTTGTTTTGACGACGAGAATTAATTTTTAAATTAGTTAATGCAAATGATATGTTTTGAATTTGGTAAAATAGACATCATTTTTGAGTTCATAATATCAAATATAGCTTAGGCCTAATTTTTGGTATTTTTCTGAAAACTTTCAATTTTTGATGAATAGTGAAACCACTAAGTGGTAGGTTAAAAACTAAATTTTGCATAAAACTTAATTTTACCGCTTCTGTGAATGGAATTTAGAAAATCCGAGAGACACGGTTAATATCAAGGACTAAAATGTGGTTCAATGAGATGAAAATAATTTTTTGGTGAATAGTAACTTTTTACTTTTTTTTACCACGGTTAAAAGTAAATAGGGTAATTAAGGGTAAAAATGATATTATTATTACCCTAACACATGTCCTAATTCTATTGGACAAGTGTAATTCGACCAAAAACAAACTTAGGAATAAAATATGACCATTTAGGTCCACTTGGATTAGATTAGGACATTTATTATTAATTTATTTAAAGAAGGGTTAAAATAGTTAAAATCAAAGTTTAATAAGTAAATCATTTTTAATATGGGGTTATACATAAGATAAATTCGACTATAAATATTCATTAGAAATCTAAAAAGATTTCCTACATGATGGTATTTTATTTATAATTTTTAGACATTAAATAATTTAATTTATTTATGACACAATGATGATGCAGTAATTATCTTATTAATGAAATATTGACATAATTGATGTTATAAACACCCAAATAAATGTAATTTGAGACTTTTTATGAATTAAACTAATTTTCTTGGTTACTATGATATATTAGTGTTGATTTAATCAACTTGGTTCGAACATATAATTCTGTTATGACTTTCAAAAAAATCATATATCAAATAGTGTCAAAATTGACACAAAATAGTTTTTAAATCAAATATTATATTATTAATTGTTATTTTATTCCTAAAAATCTAAGGTTCGGAAAAATGACTTAGATAAGGATATATATATTAATAATAAACAATTTTGGGTTCGTTTGGCATGTTATAGTAAGTGTATTAACCATATAGTGAAAGAAAACAAAAATACACGGTAAAAGTTAAATTATTTAACTTAGAGTTAAATCTAATTGATAAGGTTAAAATAATACCCTAAACTTGTCTAAATCCTATTGTTTTATAGGATTTCGACCCATCCCCACTTTAGATTCGAAATAAGACCCTTTGGAACCATTATAAAATGATTTTGACTTTAATATAAAATAATATTTTGAGATATTCCTAAGGTGCCCCTCTCCTCCCTTATAAAAGGGCACCTCCTCCTCCTCCTCACACCAATTTGAGCACTCAAGCTCAGACAACCCCTGCCATTTTCTCTTCTCAACTTCCCTAGAATAATCCTAGAGGTCCTGGTCTTCTTAAAAGACCAATCTTAGTTCCCTAAGTGGAGGATTCAAAGAGGCGTTTCAAAGAAGAGGTAATATCCATTACCGATCTTTTCAATTTATTTCTTATTCAACTTATTCTTCTTTAGTTGTTTCATGATAAAGTAATAACATCAGTATTACTTACATACTGATATGTTATTATAAATATGAAACAACCCTAATTCACCTTCTATCCATCCTACGGAAAAATGAAATCACCGCGCGTGCGTACGTACGGAATACCGTCTCCACGCCGTGGTGTAATCTGTTTTTCCACCAACACCTTACATGGATGAGTATTATGGTGTAAAGAATAACTATACATAGTTATTATAACATCATATTGATTCTGATATATTGTATAATCCACTCCAATTCAATTCAATAATTACGGAAATGATATCATCGCTCGTGCGTACGTACGGACTACCGTCTCCACGACGCGATGAGATTCATTCTCCATTTTAACCATTTAAGAATGATTATAAAGTATATATAAGAAATAATAATGAAATATATGACATTATAAATATACTGGATTTATGTATATATATATATGTATGTCATCTACTTACTTCCATTCAAGACAATAATGAAAGGAAAACAACGTTCATGCATACGTACGGACTACCGTCTCCATGAACGGTGTTTTTCATTTCATTTATCTATCTATTATATATATATATACTGAATATATATGATATATAAATCATATTTTATATTCTTGAAGTAAGTAAATCATGATATAAGTAATAATAATGTCAAGAACAACAAGTCAAAACACCTACAATAAATGAAACCATTTTACCCAAAACGCTTCTTTAACATGGAATTTACAAAAGAACGGGTAATATAAAGTCATAAGTGGACCATATATGATATAATAACAATTAATATGATTTTGGAATAAGTCAATAACATGATTTAAATCATTATAAAGGAGGTTCGGACACTTAAAAAGCAAGTCGGACCTAAGGTAAGGGAAATATCACAATCTCATTTTTAACCGAGATTGTTTATACTTTAGTATTTACTGGGGTGTATTTTATCATCCACATCCATGTTTCCTGAATATGTAATATTATTTCCATCCACCTACAATTTTTTAAATCCAATTTTAACCTTTGGTGAGTTTTTAGTAAAGAATATGAAAGGAATCTTTTGTCATTTTTTAGTATGAGGTACTTTTTGACTTTTTCGACAAAAGTACAAAGAATGTTTTTTTAACTTATACGACATGAATGGATTTTTAAAACATTATTTACAATAAGCTTCCTTTACAAGTTTTCAAGTTTATTTTTAATCATATTCTTTTATTTTAAAGTCGTATGACACGTTATGAAAGTAAAAATGTTTTTGAAGTAGAAAGGATATTTTTCTCAAGAATGGAGTTCAAGTATTTTATCAAAATTATTTTCCATCTAAGATAATAAAGGGTTCTGTTTTTATCCCTATTATTACATTGATTTGATTATGTTGTGATGGAATTATTTTTATGAATTCCTTTCTCTTATATAAATTGTTTTATGATGTCATGTTGTTTAAGAATCCCATTTTTATTACATGGGTTATTCTATGATGTATGGTTTATGATTTTGTGGCACACATAAGAATGGTATCATTATGAGATGGGTGGGACCTATATCTCCCTCCAATGCATTGGGTAAAGATTTTATATCTCATGAGATAGACATGGATGGAATGGTAGGTCATACCGGTTCAGTGAAACAGGACTGAAACGAGGGTTACTCGATTCAGAAAGGGACTTTGTCCACTAATATAGTCTTGGAAATGAGTCTTGACTAACAAGAAATGATTCTCTATGATTATGTGTGAATGCCACAAAGTTTCATGTTTTAAGTTATGATTATTGTGATTACATTTCACTGCCATGATTTATCCCATGTTATGAAATTATGTTCTCTTTTGCAGGTTAAGATTTCCAAAATGTTATGTTCTTATGAATATGATGTGATTGATATTTATTTTGTTTACCCTTACTGAGCATTTGAGCTCACCCTTTTATGTTTTCTTTTCACCAGGATATAAAGAAAGGTTTTAGGTATAAAAAAAGAAGATCTTTATGGGAGATGTTGAAGATCTTTCACCGCGATTAGAATATTATATTCCGAGTTTCCAAAGACACTAAACTATTACGGTCCTTGTGTGTGTGTTTTTGTAATGTACTAGGTATTCCGCAAAAGTAATGTAATGTCCATGTACGTCAAGCTTCGGGTCTCTACAGAAAGTCCCAACGACAAACAGGAGGCAGACTCAACTCTCTGCCTCCACACTTGAGTACTGTCAGGATTCACTGACAGGAAAAGGAGGACAGGAGCAGGCACATACACCTACTCCAAGCCCGGAATGGACGTATATCCCCATTCCGGCGGCTGAAGTCACCAAACATATTTTGTCAATGGTGAAAGAGCAGAAGCAAATTCCTGCTCATATTCTGGATGCTTTCCAGGATATCATAACAGCTTCAGTATCATCACAGGGATAAACACATAAATCTATCCCTAGCAGTGGAGTGACACATCAACGATTCACTCCGGAAAAAACACACATATTTGTTCCAGTCCAAGAGGGTTATGGGGCATACTCTCCCATATCATACAGACAACCAAGTCAGGCACATACACCTGATTTGAGTGGAGATCGTCAGCCTAACCTGACCATCTTTCCTGATCAGGCACATACCCCTTCTCAGAGCAATCACTTTCATCATCAAGTGGTTTCTAAAGCTAGTAAGAAGGCATCTAAGAAAAAGATCCGCCCAGCACAGTCAGGAGATCAAAGGCCAATCTGTAACCAAGCCTTGCTCGATGCTAGAGTTATTGAAGCCCTCAGACATTTATCTGTCGGAATTCAAGATTCTACTCCCTCAGTTCCCAATAACGGGAACATTAATTCTGAAGGTCTTCAACAGACACTTCCTCATGAATACTTGATTCATGAAAGTTCAGTCAATCTTAAAGTTTCTTCTTCAAATGAGAGCCACAGGAACCCTCTGTGTGGTCAGAAGACCAAGGAGCAAGAGATTTCATCTTTTTCTATAACCCATCATGACGGTCCTCCTCATAGTGATGAACTTCGCTGCGAAAGTCCTCTCCGCAGTAGTGATTCACATTGTCTCGAAAATTCTTCAGAAGGTAATGTAGTGACGAGAAATCCCTCCTATCTCGAGGCACTTGCAAACGTAAAACCAGTCATGTCTGATGCTTTGCTATCGGCAGGTGAAACTCTTTCTCCATCAGAAGATAGCCTGGGGTTCAGGTTATTCTCCGAACCATCCCTGGGTCATTCATCTTCCAGCATGAATAGTGATCTCTCTACCAATCTTGTTGAATCCGATGAAGCAACAAGGAAACACCAACTCTGGTCCAAACAGGTAGAAGAATCTTCATTTAATGATAAAGAAGAAATGTTGAACATGAGGAAAAAACTGGCAAAAGGTGAAGTACCAGTCATGTTTTGGCCTTTGGCTGACTCCCAGTATGAAATTCCAAAGATGTTGACGGATGATGGAATCCATGATATTCGTATCAACATATGGAAGACTCTTTGTCAATTGAAGAAGAAAGTATTATCTTATGGTGATTATGAAAATCATATTAAGATAATAGAAGGGTTACAATGCCAGATTGATTTGGCATCTCTATCAGTCTCTCGGTATCCGAAGGCTGAAAAGCAACAGAGAACCCTTCAACGTTCATGCCTTGGCGCACTAAGAAAATTGCGTCAGTTAATTTCCAATGCTCCATCTGATGTTCATATAATAGGATGGGGTGTTCATGGAGCACTACATTTCACAGTGCTTTCCGGTCAGCAAAGCCTGCCGAAAATGGTCTCATGCAATGTTATTGCCCATGGCCGGCCACAGTCAATGGGCTTTGTTCATAATCAAAAGCTTGCTCAAGAACAGGCTTCAACTAGTTCCTCTCAAAATCAAGTATATAGAGAAAAAGTTGTTGAATTGCTCATACATCAAGAAGGAGAGAATATTGCACAAGCCTCTCGTCTGGAGCAAACACGTCATCAAATGACAGAAGTTTCGGAAATCATCCAACGGTCTGTTGAACCAGGTGATAAAAGTGGATATAGGTTAATGCATCCAGCTAATTTCCGAACTAAGATTCGCAAGATCAAGAGAGATTTTAAGAAGATCTCAGACATAGCATGTCAAGAGACACCCCAGCTTGTCAGACTGGGGACTTCTCTAACCCAACCCTCAGAGTCAACAAATGGGATTCGAGGAGTTGAGCGGAAGCAGCAGGAACATCCCCAGTCCACCGGACTGGGGAATTTTTCAAATCCTCAATCCCTCCCTCAGAGAAAGTCAGTATTATCTCGATTAGGGAATAAGCCTAAAGAGGAACGAAGAGCCAAGCTATCAGGAGATTCTCTCCAAGTGACGGTTCTCCAAGAAGTTCCTGAGGGATCAAGTCAACGGAATGCCATGTCTCATAATGGACATGGAAGAAGACAATATCACAGAAATGCTGATAGAAAGGATTCCATGCAATATGCATCCATTAATTTCATCAATGTCGTTGCTGCTGATTCACCAGATGAGGCTCAATCAGAGGGATCAGACGAAGAGGTTCCTGCTCAAGAAGTTGCGCACACAGACCTAAATGAAGAAGGTGTGCGCACACGTAATCAAAGGCTTACCCAAAATCTGGGTATTCCTTCAAGTAACCCACTTCCCCCTCTTTGAAAAGGATCCAATAAGGGGAAAGGAAAGAATCAGGTTACTTCTCACCCTTCCTCTGAAGGAGGTCAATCGCTCTCATTAGAGCAAAGGTTTGCACAACAGGAGGAAGAAATGAAAGAATTAAGAAGGTTGAATGCAGAACTACTTCAGAGTAGTCTTCTTCTTAAGAATGCTGAAGTCCGACAGCCAAAGGAATTTGTTGTAACTACTGAGATGGATCAGGAATATCCTCCTTTATCAGTACACCCTCAGAGGTCTAATCCTACAGGTCAAACGCAACAACAGTTGGCAGCACTACCATCAGTTGCAGCACCAACCACCACGTCTGTCCAAGCTCCATTCATTGCACCTACCCAAAACCAAGTTCAACCTGATGTTTCTAAAAGGTTAATAACTACTATTGAGTCATTAACAGCTCGGTTAGAAACTATGGAAGGGAAACGGGCGCAAGTTCAACCTGAAAAGAAAGTTTACCCTGAATGGGTAGATTCAATTTCTCCTCCATTCAGTTTTGGAAACCCTATTTTCCCTACTTTCAATGGATCAGGCGACCCTGAACAACATTTGACGCATTACGTGTCTTGTTGTGATCCTATGATGGGAACTCCAGAGCAGCAAGAAGCAGTGAAACTCAGATGCTTCGTGCGAACCTTGCAAGGACCAGCTTTTGTCTGGTATACAAGCTTGCAATCCCGATCAGTCATCGGATGGGAGGATCTTCATCAAAAATTCCTTCTTCAGTTTAACTCAACTTTGCCAAAAATGACAGTTTTTGATCTTACAAACTGCAAGCAAAGGGAGAATGAAAGAGTCTCTGATTTCATTGCTCGTTGGAAGGGATTAACGTATTCCCTGAGTTTAGCACTCCCTTGGGAGGAATTGTTTCCAATCTGTGTGGAAAATTTGCGTGACGAATTACGCACGCCATTGATCCCTGTGAAATACACAGGAGGGTTTCGAGACCTTACTTCAATCGCTCAGCAGATTGAAGATTCCCTTATACAGGCTAAGGTTAAATCTCGTGTAATTCCATTAGCTCCAGGAAGAAGAATGGGTAAAGCAGAAACTACTACAGTTATGCTTAAACAAGCACCTGTACCTATATCTACTTCAAAACCTTCATCTTCTCGAAGGACTCCACCTCCTAAACGCCAACAACAAAGGCCGTTTCATCCAAATGATCAAAGAGATCAATGACAAAAACAATTTGAGGATATGAAGAGTAAAACATACTCTTTCTGAAATGAGCAAGTTCCTGGTTACTTCATTGAAGCTCTGGAAAATAATTTGGTTCAATTACCAGTGCCCAAGAGGCCAAACAAGGAAGGAGATGAAGACCGTCCCAATTATTGTCCCTTTCATCAAATGTTGGGGCATCCCATCCAGGAGTGTTTTGTCTTTAAAGACCTCCTGTAAAAGATGGTCGACTTGGGACAAGTCAAATTGAAGGGTTCTTCAGCTCATGTAGCATGTATTACTGCTACAGATCCAGAGGAAGGAGGCGAGTGGTAGGAAGTCAAAAGAAAAACTGCGAAAAAATATGATGATTGGATGGTCAGAAAAACAATCAATCGGACCCATTCCATTTTGCGAACACAATTGAAGAATCCAATTGTGTCTCCTACAAAAGCTACAGTAAAGCCTCCATCAAAAGACAAATCCTCAAAAGGGAAACGCAATTCAAAGAAGAAAGAGGAATCAGGAGAAGATGAGTATGTATCAAAGCCTAAATTGTCTTTGACTCTGGAAAATTTCATGCCATCTACTTCAAAACCACGGGCACCGCCCCATCAAACGGCACAGCCTAAACAGGCTAACCAGGCAGAGTCTTTATCAGACGAAGAGTTAATCTTTGGTTCTGTTAATATGATTCAATTAACAGATTCATATTCCAGTCTTGATGAGCCTGAATTCCCTGTATCAAATAAGGGAATCTGAAGAGGTTCTATAGGTTCAGGATACATGGGAAGACGTGGATCTTTCCAAAGCCACTACTCTAATTTTACCCCTGCTAGCACTGTATATGCAGCAGAAACTCGTGGTAGATCCCTTCAGCGAGCTCAAAAAGAACAAGCAAGTTCTTCTGCCAATGGCCAACTCAGTTTTGGAACAGTTATTTTGGAAGACCGATTAAAGGTTCCATCTTCTTTATCTCAGAAAGTAAATGGATCTAATCAGTCTAATCTTCCAAAACCAAGGATGTTGCCAACTTCAATACAAGATGCCTCAGCTTCCAAAACATCTGCTTCCAAGGTACCTGCTAAACCGCATATTCCTATTGGGAAACGCAAACCTCTAGATCAAAAGTATGATATATTGAAACACTTGGCCCAAGTACCATCCAAGTTATCAATTTTGGATTCTTTGAATCTATCAAAAGATCTTCGGGAAGCACTCATCGAAGCTTTGTCAAGTCCTCAGGAGTTTGAAGCTGAAATTGCTGCAGCTAAAATCTATCACATAGAGAATAATCCTGCAGAATGCCATGTAGTGATATCTTTTACTGATAAAGATGAAGATGATGTTGTGCATGGGCACATAAAACCTTTGTACTTATCTGGAAAAGTCAATGGTATAGATGTTCGAAGAGCTTTCATTGACAATGGTTCAGGAGTCAACCTCATGCCCATTCGTACACTTCGTCGATTGGGCCTCACGGAATCTGATTTATCTCCTTCTACCATGATGTTACAAGGATATGATAAAAATGAACAAGAACCACTGGGATAAGTTACACTCAGAACTCAGTTTGGAGATCTTGTTTCCAATTCGGATTTCATGATTGTTGATCAAGACTCAGCTTTCAATATCTTGCTTGGAAGACCCTGGCTACATCAGCATGCAGCTATTCCGTCATCATACCATCAATGTCTCAAATACTGTTTCGATGGTCAAGTTGGAACATTGTATGGTGATAAGGCCCCGTTCAAGACATGTGAGTCTCAATACATTGAGGCGGAATTTTATCACATGAAAGGAAGAGAAAAATCTACAATGAAGGAAATTACCAAAGTTAATGCTCCATATGGTTTGAAAAAAATTCCAATAAATCCATTTTCACATGTGAGTACAGATTATGTGTTACCTATCAGTCAAATTGACAAAATAGGCCCAAATCAAAATACTCTTATGGAAAGATCCATAATGTCAATTACGGCAATTGAGCCAGACAACATGGGAGAAATTGGTAACTTACCAAGCAGTGATGAAAGCATAAGTGGTGACGTTTTCATTTCTTCTGCTGAAATCCAACAAGTCTATACTTCGCTAATCAGGCCAGAAGAAGTTATAGCAACACCAGAGATGAATAATGATGTCGATTCTCAATCCATCATCTCCTCTTTATTTCCCAAAGAAGACCCTTTATCATCAATAGGGTCGGAAATGGAAGCTTCTTCTTCAAAATGTGAAAATTTTGACATCTCTTATGATCATGAGAATTTCGTTTTTTCATCTACTTTGCAAGTAGAAACGGAAGAAATAACACATGATGAAGAGGAAGAGGAAGATCTTAGAGATGCTCCTCCAGTATTTGAAGAGGGTATCTCTACCACTGTGGATGAACTCAGAGAAGTAAATCTGGGTACAGAGAAAGATCCACGCCCCACTTTAATTAGTGCGTCCATGACCCTTGAAGAGCAAGAGATGTATATTTATTTTCTAAAGCAAAATAAATATATTTTTGCTTGGAATTATACAGAAATTCCTGGGCTTGATCCTGATGTTGCTACTCATCATTTGGGTTTACCAAAAGAACATCGAGGATTCAAGCAAGTCGCGAGAAGAACACACCCAACCTATGCTTCCAAAATTGAGGCTGAAGTGGATAAGCTTATCAAAGATAACTTTGTCAGAGAAGTTCAATATCCCAAGTGGTTGGCAAATATTGTCCCTGTAAAGAAGAAGAACAGACAAATTAGGGTTTGCATCGATTTCAGAGATCTTAATCGGTATTGTCCTAAAGATGATTTCCCAGTTCCGATTACAGAACTTTTAATTGATGCGACGGCTGGCTATGAAGTACTTTCTTTCATGGATGGATATTCTGGATATAATAAGATCCAAATGGCCCCAGAAGATGAGGAATATACAGCCTTCAGAGCTCCTCAAGGTGTGTTTTGTTACCGGGTGATGCCCTTTGGTTTAAAGAATGCAGGTGCAACATATCAACGCGCCATGCATCGTATCTTCAAACCTCTTTTAGGGAAGTTTGTTGAATGCTATGTAGATGATTTGGTGGTTAAATCCAAACAACGTTCTAATCACTTGGCTGATTTGAAAGTCATATTCCACAAGCTTCGACAACATAATTTGAAGATGAACCCCTTAAAATGTGCTTTTGGGGTAACCTCAGGAAAATTCCTCGGCTTTGTTGTACGCCATCGTGGTATTGAAGTCGATCCTGAGAAGACCAAATCAATCCTTGGTATTTCACATCCTCAGAATTTGAAAGAATTAAGAGGACTTCAAGGACACTTAGCCTATATTCGGCGTTTCATCGCCAATTTGGCAGACAAAAGTTTACCCTTTACCAAATTATTGAAGAAAGGAGTCACTTACCAGTGGACTGAAGAATGTCAAGAAGCATTTGATGTTCTCAAGAAATACCTCTTGAGTCCACCAGTACTCATTCCACCTGTTGAGGTTAGACCGCTTATCCTTTATGTGACAGCTTTAGAGAGATCATTGGGTGCCTTTCTCGCTCAAAAGAATGATGCTGGGAATGAAAATAGTCTCTACTATCTCAGTAGAATTATGCTTGAAGCAGAAACCCGGTATTCAAGTATTGAAAAGTGCTGCCTAGCATTAATCTTTGCAGTTCAGAAACTGAGACACTACCTACAACATCATGAGGTCCAATTGGTATCTCGTAATAATCCGCTCAAATTCATCCTTAGTCGTCCAATTCTTACAGGACGTCTGGCAAGGTGGGCGGTTATTCTACAGCAGTTTGACATTCAGTATGTGTCTCAAAAGGCAATTAAGGGCCAAGCTCTGGCTGATTTCCTGGCTGAACATCCTTCAGTGGAAGACACGTATTCAGATATCGAACTCCCTGACGAGGAAGTTTTCTCTATTCAAGAGAGTCCTCAAACATGGGAAATGTATTTTGATGGTGCTTCTAGAAGTCCAACAGGGAAGAAAATGGAAAATCCTAAATTCAACAAAGTTGGTTTAGGAATTGTTCTCATTTCTCCAGATAAGGCAGTGTTACCTTATTCCTTTTTGTTGTGGGAAGGTGGTACCAATAATGAAGCTGAATACTAAGCTCTCATTACAGGCTTGAAGTTAGCGCTTCAAGCACAAGTGAATCACTTAAATGTGAAAGGTGATTCAGACCTGGTAATCAAACAAGTAAATGGGGATTATGCCATCAGAAAAGAAGAATTAATCCGTTTGTATGATTACGTCAGAGAGTTAATGTCGGAATTCCCTTCAGAACCGACATTTTCTTATGTCCCAAGATCACAAAATGCTCAAGCTGATGCACTGGCTAATATAGCCACAGCTTTAGCAGATCCAAATCGGGATGAGACAACCATCTGTATTGCCCACCGTCGTGCAATTTCACCTTATGTTCAAGTCAGAACAGAGGAAATTAATGAAATTAGTCCCATTATTGAATCGTATGGTCATACTACAAGATGGATGTCACCTATCAGGGAATACCTTCAAAATGGAACACTTACACCTGATAGAGCCGAGAAAGAACAAATTTGGCGACGTGTGGTCAATTTTACTCTTTATGATAGCCCAAACCACCTCGAGAAAATTCTCTACAAACGTGGTTTTGATGGAGTTCTCTTCAGATGTATTGATGGTGAAGATACAATGGCTGTCATAAAAGAAGTGCATGCAGGAGTCTGTGGTGCCCACCAGTCTGGACATAGACTATCTGATCAAATTCGAAGGCTTGGATACTTTTGGCCTTCAATGATACAAGATTGTGTTAATTTTACAAAGAAGTGTCATTCATGCCAAGTATATGCCAACTTCATTCATCAACCTCCAGAGTTGCTTCATACAGCTAAATACTCATGGCCATTTTCCACATGGGGAATGGATGTGGTGGGACCTTACCCTTCAGCTACGACCAAGCAGTTTAAGTACATTCTTACTACTACTGATTTCTTTTCCAAATGGGCAGAGGCAGTACCTCTCAAAGAAGTCAGTTCTAAATGCATTGTTAGCTTCATCAAGTCTAACATCATTACTAGATTTGGTGTCCCTCATACCATATTGACGGACAACGACACTAACTTCTGTTCATCTGAGGTAAAGAAATTGTATCAAGAATACAACATTAAGTCCAACCATTCATCTCGATATCATGCAGCAGCTAATGGCCAGATAGAAGCCTTCAACAAGACTCTTTCAAATATACTGCAAAAGATGGTGGATAAAGATAAGAGGTCATGGCCTGATAAACTCTTTCATGCTTTATGGGCTTATCAGACTACCACTCGCAATGCAACGCGGTCAACTCCATATTCGTTGGTATATGGAACAGAAGCAGTATTGCCAATTGAAGTTCAATTGCCCTCACTCAGAATAGCCATTTTTGATCAGTTATCTACAGATGAGCAATCCCAAAAGCGGTTGAATGAATTGGAACAATTAGATGAGAAAATATTGTGCACTTTGCACCACTTGGAAATCTATCAGAATCGAATAGCACGAGCTTTTAACAAAAAAGTTCGTCTTCGTTCATTCATTCAGGGAGAATTGGTATTGGTTCTTAGAGCACCAATGATACCAGGAAAGAATCCTCCCAAGCTTGAACCAAAATGGGAAGGACCTTATTCAATACATAAGGTCTACTCCAATGGAGCGTATTCTCTAATCTCAATGGATGGAGAACACATCACGACTCCAACTAATGCCAGATTTCTGAAGAAGTATTTTGTATAAACACAAAATATTGTTCCCAGATACAAAACAATCATATTGGTTCATGATATATGTCCTACATGACACTAAACTGTATTATGTCCTAGCAACATGACATTAAACTGTGTGGCACTTTCATCGTCCAGCATGACGATAAACTGTAAAAAGTCCCCAGAACTGATATCCTCATATTGGTTCACCTTCGTCCTTACTATATGACGTTACACTATACAGCCGTGGTCCAGTATGACTTTAAACTGCAAACTTCATCCCACACGACATTAAACTGTGAAAAAGTTCCCTAAACCGTCCATCATGACCTTAAACTGCATCATCCCTGGTCCATGTATATGACCATAAACTATTTGCAAATCCCTTATGTCCAGCAAGACGTTAAACTGTGACGTCCTAAACTACATGACGCTAAACTGTATAAAAGTCCCTCACGTCCGAAAAGACATTAAACTATATAATCATCAAAGGTCCAGCATGACATTAAACAGCACCATCCATGGTCCATGAATATGACCTTAAACTATTCGCACTTTCATCCAATATGACGTTAAACTGTATTGTCCCCATCGTCCTAATTACATGACGCTAAACTGTACATAAAGTCCTTGATATGTCCTACATGAAATTAAACTGTGCATCGTTAAGGTTGTTATTACCTCTTGTTTCTCACACCGAGTATGACTCACGTGAGCTTAGAGCGAACATCAACCATAACACTCCCTTTGGGGAACTAACCATGTGTACGTCCCAACAACATTTTAATTAGATCGTTGTCCCCAAGAACAACTTGATCATTAATTCATTCTTTAATTGAACTACACGGAATTTGATCCTTTCCCTCCAGGCTGGGTATGTAGGCAACCTCCCAGGGTTCAAGCCCCAAAAAAAACAATCTCTTCACATCGGTTCACCACCATCTCATATGATGTTGATTCGTGAAACCGCCCCTGGAATAAATATCTTTACATTGATTCACTTTCGTCCTTGTTATATGACGTTAAACTATACAACACTTTTGTCCGGTATGACAATAAACTACAATATTCTTTGATTTCCTCATTTGAGAAGGAACCATTATTGACATTGATTTTTTTTTAATCATGTTTCATTTCAAAAGACTACGTGCATACATGGTAATGCCTAAACTTTTTATCTCAGGTTAAACCATCATTGCACTAAAGTCCCCTTTCACCCTTCACATATACAAACCAAATTTGTACAAAGGGTAGTTCTAGAACTACGTGGACTTGATTCCCATCCTTATGGGATAAGTAGGAACATTCGAGTGTCCCTCGAATCCAGTCCCAAGTCTTTTGGGCCTAACCCCAAATTTCACTTTCAGTCCCTTGGCTGAAAAGTCCTCATGAAAACACACACTGTGTATTCATTATTATGGTCTGAATTCTATGACCCTAAACTAAGATCACTCATACTTTCGTCCTGCACGACGTTAAACTTTATTTCAAGAACTACGTATGGCTTGATTCTCATTCTTATGAGATACGTAGTGAAGTCCAAGTTTTCAGGACCCAGCCACAACATGATTATGGTTATCATTGACCTATGTATCTCTATATACATTGGAAAATACCCATCTTTATGTGTTATAATCCTAACCTTAAATATTTTCAGATCTTCATAACCCTTTTCATGACTTCTAATCACAAAAATGTCAAACTTCTGAGAATTATTTTGCCTGACTATGCAGCACGTGCCCATAGGTGGCCTTGCATAAACAGTCCACATAACAGACTTGTCAGCCAAAAGATGCTATTTATTTGACCATGCATCCAATGCCCTTAGGTGGCCCTGCATATTTCAACCCCCTAACGGGTTTTGTTAAATAATAGTAACTTCATTCTTGGGAAGAATGCCTCTTTTGTCCTTATTTGTCTTAAACGACAGTATGTAGGGATCCACAAAAAATAGCCATCCTTAACATATTTGTCCCATATCCTTTTTCATGATCTGAAAGTATTCAAGTCTATGGTTTATTCTTCTTCCCTACGTTTGGGTCAGACCTTCGTAGGAGTAATATTCATCCAGTTCTTTGATATTCTTGTTCGGAAATATCTTCTCCATATTCAAGTACCTCGTTCCATACAACAAACTCTATACTTTAGAAAATTTGAATCTCCATAAACTTTCAATGGATTTTAGCACTAAGAAAGTAAATTTCTGGGAGTTCTTTTACCTGACTATGCAGCACGTGCCCATAGGTGGCCTTGCATAAACAGTCCACATAACAGACTTGTCAGCCGAAAGATACTATTTATTTGACCATGCAGCCAATGCCCATAGGTGGCCCTGCATATTTCAACCCCCTAACGGGTTTTGTTAAATAATAGTAACTTCATTCTTGGAAACTACTTCTTCTAATGCCTTTTAGCTCTTTTTCATATCATTCCTCAGATTCAAATATTCTTAAGCCATAGTTTACATATTTTCCCTCATACTTGAGTATGGTAATATGTTTTCAGATGAACTTTCAAGGAATTGTGTCAATTTTAATCCATTTCGGTCAAAGCTATTTTGACCTTAAACATTAGCCCCTTTATGTCCGGCATGCATGACTTTAAACTGCCCATAAAAGATAAAGGAACTCTGAATAAAAGTCAAGTTCCAGCACACTTGCGCACTGCCTTCTGTGCCCTGAAGACTTGCGCGCCCCCTTTTCCTTTGGATGGATTCAATTTCCTCAGAGTCAAATCCTCATTTATTTCCGGATCCAACTCTGAGGGGGGACTTTTGTTGACGCTCCTTTCGTCACAGAATCTAAAGATCGGAAAAGGGGAATATATGAGCATAAAGTGATTCATCCTTTGAAGAAACGTCAAAAATCGACAAAGGGATGAACAAGGAGAACATTTCCCATAGGTCGCGCAAGTTCCCTCATGGTCGCGCAAGTACACTTGCGCGCCGCCTAGTGGTCGTGCAAGTACTTGCGCGCTGCCTAGTGGTCGTTCAAGTCTACTTGTGCGACGCCTTATGGTCGTGCAAGTGACTTGCACGACCTAAGTGGTAACTGCCCAGTAACCGCCCGGGGTCTTCTTTTGCCTATAAATAGACCCTGTGGGCCCCCCATTGAAAAAGATCTTTTTCCAGAAACTCGGATTGAAGATCCCAACGCCCAAGTCTCTTCTCAAAGCTTCCAAAACACTTATAAGGTAATTTCTTACCTAGAACGGAAGATTTAAAGAGAAGAAGGAAGGCCTAAGTGTTGAAACTCATCAACACTTGTGCGCCGCCTTATTCCTTCAATAGAACTTGCGCGTCCCTTTTTTGGATGAACCTCAAGAGGATTCTAAAGGGATTTATAAAGAGTCGCTCAAATATTCTAATGATATTTGAGAATCGCGCAAGTACCCCTCATGTCACGCAAGTATACTTGCGCGACCAATACTTGCGCGCCGCCGCAATACTTGTGCGCCGCCGCAATACTTGCGCGCCGCCGCAATACTTGCGCGCCTTTCAAGACTTGCGCGCCCCTACCTTTTTTGGTGCCTATCTTTCCCATTTTACCCCTCTTAAGCCATCACACCTTTCCTTTTCAAGATTCAGTCTTCAAGACACTCTTCAAAGCCATTTATGGCATGATTTCTTGATTTGACTTCCTTATCTGAAAGGAATTCTGTGGAATATCTCTCAAAGTCTAGTGATTTAAATATCCTTATGTCACTAAATATGGAGAGTTCATCCATTCAACCTCATCCTTTAAGATGAGAGAATCCTAACCTAGGTCTCCTTTTTAGGAATAATCCCCAGTTATAAATCCTTTAATGTGGGCATCCTCTTCAGGAGTAAACCCCAATCTCAAACATGGGCATCCTTCTTAGGAGTAATCCCCAATCTCAAATGTGGGCATCCTCCTCAGGAGTAAGCCCCAAACCTTAATCCCTAACCTGGGTCTCCTTTTAAGGAATAAGACTCAGTCATAATCTTGGGCTTCCTTTTCAGGAGTAAGCCCCAAGTCCCCTAACCTGGGTCTCCTTTTCAGGAATAAGACTCAGTCATAATCTTGGGCTTCCTTTTCAGGAGTAAACCCCAAGCCCCCCTTAAATTTCTCTTAACCAGTCATAATTTACCCTTGATTTGGGTTTCTTTTTCAGGAGTAAAAACCCAATCATAAGTCTCCTCCTAATTTGGGCATCCTCCTTAGGAGTAAGCCCCAAGATTAGAGTATTCAAATCTCCATAAAGCACATATACCTTTATGGACCCTATTCCTGTATTTTCTCCCTAAAAGTAAATCCTAAACCTTCATCTATTTGGGCAGTCATACATACATAAGCCCCAAACAATTTCTTATGATTGCATCTTTCATGGAACAATTGTCTAATTTTTACCAATACCTCTTGTTTCTCACACCGAGCATGACTCACGTGAGCTTAGAGTGTAAAAGTAATTATGACATTCTTCTTTGAGCCATCAATCATAAACATCATACTCCATTTCTCGAACTACGTGGGTTCTGATTCCTTTTTCAAAACAAAGGATACGTAGGTAGCCCATTTATGGGTTTGATCCCAACTTTGAAATAATCCATGTCTTTCTGAATGAAGATAAACTTCAAGTGCCTCACTGAGTGGCCTTAAAACCATCCCGGTCATCATAATGACCAAGAGACTTTTATAAATGTTTCGAAGGATACCATTGACCAAGAATCTCTAAATAGATACAGATGATTCTCTATTGATGAAGAACCTCGAATACATATAAAAGATTCTCTAAATTTCTTGCATATTTAATCATTGATTGTTAAAACTTAAGGAAAGCTCATTTTATAATTGGTAATGTAATAAGGATTCACGAACATAACTTAAATCTATAAAGAGAGTCCCGGAGTATACAATAATTCCCCTCAAAAAGGTGTGATGAGTCCGACCTCCCATCCTCTCGACCAATGAAAATTCCTAAGCCTCATTAGTCCACAAACTAATGAGCGCCTACCTTTGGAAAGTAGGTCCAAACGGATGTGGAATCATTGGATGTTTCCGGTTCTACGAACAAATCCGTTAGAAACCGATCGGAACGTTTGAATCTCCCGTCCAGGAGGTCATCCCCGAAATCCGTGAGGAAACAGGGTTTTAAGGATTTTAAGGGAGTTTAATATATTTAATTTTAGTTAAGAGGTGATAGGGTGAAGGGTTTAGGGTTTATTTTTTATTGTGTGGGGGTTTAGGGTTTAGGGTTTAGGGTTTTGATGGATTTTTATGGGTTTTTTAAGGGTACGAAAGTGCATTTTGTCAGGGTTTTTAAGGTTTTTAGGGTTTTTGAAGGGAATGAAGGGTTTTTAAGGTTATATAAGAGGGTATACGGTGATGTTTTTAGGTTTTAGGGTTTAGGGTGTAGGTTTTATATTTTAGGGTTTAGGTTTTATGTTTTGGATGGATTTTTAGGGGTTTTGGTGTTTTAAGGGTATGAAAGTGTATTTTCATAGGTTTTTAAAGGGGTTTTAAGGATTTTATAGATATTGAATGGTTTTTAATATTAGTGGGGAGTGGATATGGTGAAGGTTTTAGGATTTATGTTTTAGGGTATAGGGTTTAGTGTTTAGAATTTAGGGTTTGGATGGGTTTTTAGGTGGTTTTAAAGGGATAGAAGTGTATTTTTGTAGGTTTTGATGGGTTTTAAAGGGTTTTAAAGGATTTATTGGTTTTTAAGGTTATTTATGAGTAGATAGGGTTATGGTTTTTGTATTTAGGTTTTATGTAGTAGGTTTTAGGTTTTCGAGCTTAGGGTTTGGATGGATTTTTATGGGTTTTAAGGGTATGAAAGTGTATTTTGGTAGTGTTTGTTAGGGTTTTCAAGGGTTTTGAAGGGAGTGAGGTGTTTTTCAGGTTTAGGGTGAAGGTTTTAGGGATTAGTGTTTATGTTTTAGGATTTTGATGTATTTTTAAGGATTTTTAAGTATTTTAAGGGATTGACTAGTTTTTAATGTTAGGGAATATGTTATAGGGTGAATTTTTTAGGTTTTATGGTTTATATTGTACTATTTGGGGTTTAGGGTTCAGGTTTTGGATATATTTTTAGGGTTATTTAAGGGTTTTAAGGGGATGAAAGTGTATTTTGGTAGGTTTTTAAGTGTTTTTAAGGGGTTTGAAGGGAATGAAAGGTTTTTAAGGTTGGGAAGAGGGTTTTGGGTTTAGGGTTTGGGTGAAGTTTTAAGGGTTTAAAGGGTTTAAAGGGTATGAAAGTGTGTTTTATTAGGGTTAATAAGGGTTTGGAAGAAAGTGAAGGGTTTTTTAGGGTTAGAGAAGTGGGGAGATGGTGAGTTGTTTAGGGTTTTGGGTTTTGGATTTAGGGTTTTGGGTTTAAGATTTAGGGTTTGAATTGAATTTTGAGGATTTTAAGTGTATGAATGTGTATTTTGGTAGGGTTATTAAGTTTTTTTAAGGATTTTGTCGGGAGTGTAGGGTTCTTAAGGTTATGGAAGAGGGTAGAGGGTGAACAGTTCAGGTTTTAGGGTTTAGGGTATAGTTTTTTGGGTATTGGGTTTGGGGTTTGGATGGATTTTTAAAAGTTTTAAGGGTATGAAAGTGTATTTGGTAGGGTTTTATGGGTTTTGAATGTATTTAATGATTTTTTAGGTTAGGTAAGAGGTTATAGGGTTATTGTTTTAGGGTTTAGGGTTTAGGGTTTAGGGTTTAGTGTTTAGTGTTTAGGGATTAGATGAATTTATAAGTGTTTTTACGGGTTTCAATGGTATGAAAGTGTATTTTGGTAGAGTTTTTAAGGGGTTTGAAGGGATTTGAGGTTATTTTAAAGTTATGTGAGATGGTATAGGGCTAGAGTTTAGGTTTTAGGTTCTAGGGTGTAGGTTTTACAGTTTAGGTTTTACGGTTTGGATGGCTTTTTTAGGGTTGTAAGAATTTTAAGGGTTTGAAAGTGTATTTTGGGTAGGTTGTTTAGGGGTTTTATGGGGTTTTAAGAGTTTTAAAGGGAGTGATGGTTTTTATGGTTATATTTTAGGGTGAAGGGTGATGTGTTTTGGGTTTGGGGTTGAGGGTTTAGGTTTTATGGTTTGGATGGTTTTTTTATGCTTTTAAGGGTTTTAAGAGTATGAAAGTGAATTTTGGTAGGGTTTTTAAGGGTTTTAATTGGATTGTATGGTTTTTAAGGCTAGGTAAGAGGGTATAGGGTTAAGGTTTTAAGTTTTATGGATTATGTTGTAGGTTTAGTGTTTAGGGTTTAGGTTTTACTGTTTCGATGGATTTTTAAGGGTCTTAAGGGGTTTTATTTTACGCAAGTGTATTTTGGTAGAGTTTTAAAGGTTTTTTACGGGTTTTGTAGGGATATAAGAACTTTTAAGGTTAGGTTAGATGGGATTGGGTAAATTTTTTTGGGTTTAGGTTTTAGGGTGTACGGTTTAGGGTTTATGTTTTATGGTTTGGTTGGATTTTTAAGGGGTTTTAAGGGTTTTAAGGGTATGAAAGTGTATTTTAGTATAGTGTTTAAGGATTTTTAATGGTTTTGAAGGAAATTAATGGTTTATAAGTTTATTTATGATGTTATTGATTGAATATTTATAGTTTTAGGATTTAGGGTGTATGGTTAGGGTCTATAGTTTAGGGTGTGGATGGATTTTTAAGAGTTTTTAAGGGTTTTAAGGGTCTAAAAGTGTATTTTGGTAAGGTTTTAAGTGATTTTAAGGGTTTTAAAATGAGTAAAGGGTTTTTAAGGTTTGGGAATATGGTATAGGATGATGTTTTTAGGTTTTAGTTCTTAGGGTGTTGGGTTTTAGGTTTATTTTTTTGGGTTTTGATGGATTTTTAAGGGTTTTAAAGATTTTTAGTGTATGAAAGTGTATTTTGGCACGATTTTAAGGGGTTTTAAGTGTTTTGAAGGATTGAGAGTGTTTTTAAGGTAATTTAATATTGGATAGGGTGATTTTTTTAGGTTTTAGTTTTTATCATGTAGGTTTTTAGGTTTAGGTTCTGGGTTTGAATGGATTTTTAAGGGTTTTTAAGGGTACTAAGGGTATGAATGTGTATTTGGTTAGGGTTTTTAGGGGGTTTTGAGGTTTCTGAATGTATTTAAGGGTTTTAAGGTTATATAATACGTTATATGGTGGTAATTTTAGGTTTTAGGGTTTAGGGTGTACGGTTTAGGGTTTGAGTAGATTTTTAAAGGGGTTTTAAGGGTTTTAAGGGTATGAAAGTGTATTTTGGTAGTGTTTTAAATGTTTATTAAGGATTTTTAATGATGTAGATGGTTTTTAAGGTTAGGTAAGAGGGAATATTTTTAGGATTTTATGGTTTATGGTTTAGTTTTTATTGTTTGGGGTATATTTTTTAGGGTTTTTTCTATATTTTTAAGGGTTTTAAAGGTATGAAAGTGTATTTTGGTAGGGTTTTTAAGGGTTTTGAGTGGAGTGAATGGTTATTATGGTTATAGAAGAGGGGATATGGTTAATGATTTAGTGTTTATGGTTTATGGTGTAGGTTTTTGGGTTTTGGGTTTTGGGTTTTGATGGAATTTTAAGGGGTTTTAAGGGTATGAAAGTGTATTTGGTAGGGTGTTTAAGGGGTTTTAAGGGTTTTTAAGGTAGTTAAGGGTTTTTAAGGTTAGGGAATATGGGATAGGGTAAAGTTTTTAGGGTTTTGGGTTTAGAGATAATGTTTTAGGTTTTAGGTTTTGAATGGATTTTTAAGGGGTTTTAATGGTATGAAATCGTATTTTGGTGGGGGTTTTAAGGGAGTTAAGGATTTAAAGGTTAGGTAATAGAGGATAGGGTTAAGGTTTTAGGGGTTTTAGTTAATCATGTAGAGGTTGGGTTTTGGATGGTTTTTTAAGGTTTTTAAAGTTTTTTTGGTTGTGAAATTGTATTTTTGTTGGGTTTTCAATGGCTTTTAAAAGTTTTGAAGGGATTGAATGGTTTTAATGGTTAGGGAATAGGGTAGAGGGTGATGCATTTCAGGTTTTGGGTTTTAGGTTTATGGTATGGATAGATTTTTAAGGGGTTTTATGGGTTTAAATTGTATGAAAGTGAATTTTGATAGGGGTTTTTTGGGTGTTTATGGTTTTGAATGGAGTGAATGTTTTTTTAGGTTAGGGAAGAGGGGTGAGGGTGAAGGGTTTAACATTTAGTTTTTAGGGTTTAGGGTTTAGGGTTTGGATAGATTTGTAAGAGGTTTTAAGGGTATGAAAGTGTATTTTGGTAGGGTTTTAAGGGTTTTTAATGGATATTAGGGTTTTTAAGGCTAGGTAATAGGGGATAGGGTGAAGGTTTTATGGTTTAGGTCGTAGGGTTTAGGATTTAGAGTTTGGGGATTGGATAGGTTTTTACTGATTTTTAAGGGTTTTATGGGTATGAAAGTGTATTTTGGTCGGGTTTTGAAGGGTATTGAAGGAAGTTAAGGGTTTTAAAGGTTAGTTAAGAGGATATATGGTAAAGGGGTTAGATTTTAGTGTTTGGGGTTTGGGGTTTTGGGTTTAGGGATAACGGTTTGGATAGATTTTTAAGGGTTGTTAAGGGTTTTAAGGGTATGAAAGTGTATTTTGGTAGGGTTTATAAGGGGTTTTAACATTTTTGAAGGAATTTAATGGTTTTTAATGTTAGGTGATAGTGGATATGGTGAAGGGTTTAGGTTATAGTGATTAGTGTTTAGGTTTTTGATGGAATTTTAATGGTTTTAAGGTTTTTAAGTGCATGAAAGTGTATTTTGCTTGGAATTTTAAGGGGTTTTTAGGGTTTTAAGGGGGTGAAGGGGTTTTAAGGTTATTTAATATGGGTTAGGGTGAATTGTTTTTGTTTTAGGGTTTATTTTATAGGTTTTAGGGTTTAGGGAATTGGTTTCAGATAGATTTTTAGGGTGATTTTAATGGTTTTAAGGGAATGAAAGTGGATTCTGGAGGGGTTTTTATGGGATTTTTAGGGTTTTTAAGGGAGTGAAGGTTTTTTAATTATAGGGAATAGGGGATAGGGTGAAGGTTATATGATTTAGTGTTTAGGGTGTAGGGTTTGGGGTTTAGGGTTTAGGGTTTGGAAGGATTTTTAAGGGATTTTAAGGGTTTTAATGTTATAAAATTGTATTTTTGGATGGTTTTTAAGGTTTTTAAGGGTTTTTAATGGAGTAAATGGATTTTAAGGTTATTTAAGAGGGTATAGGGTGAAGGGTTTTTGTTTTAGGGTTCATTATTTTGGGTTTTGATTGATTTTTATGGGTTTTTTAAGGATTTTAAGTGTGTGAAAGTGTATTTTGGTCGGGTTTTTAAGGGTTTTGAATGGAGTGAAGGGTTTTAAGGTTAGGTGAGAGGGTTTTGATTGATTTTAAGGGGTTTTTAATGGTTTTAAGGGTATTTAAAGTTTATTTTGGGAGGATTTTTAAGTGTTTTTAAGGGTTTGGAAGGGAGTGCAGGGTTTTTAAGGTTAGGTAATATGGGAGAGTGTGAAGGGTATATGTTTTAGGGTTTAGGGTGTAGGGTTTAGGTTTTAGTGGTTGAATGGATTTTTAAGAGGTTTTGAGGATTTTATTGTTATGAAAGTGTATTTTGGTAGGTTTTTAAATGGTTTTTATGGGTTTCGATGAATGTGATGGGTTTTTAAGGTTTGAGAAGAGTGGAGAGGGTGATGATTCTATGATTTAGGGTTTAGGGTTTTGATGGATTTTTAAGGGGTTTTAAAGGGTTTTAAGGGTATGAAAGTGTATCTTGGTAGGGTTTTAAAGCCCTTTAATGGTTTTTATGGGATTGAAGGGTTTCTAAGGTTAGGTAATACGGGATATGGTGAAGGTTTTAGGTTTTAGGGTTTATGTTGCAGGTTTTAGGGTTTAGTGTTTGGATGGATTTTTAAGGGTTTTAAGGTTATGAAAGTGTATTTTGGTAGGGTTTTTAAGGGTTTTGAAGAAAGTTAAGGGTTTTTAAGGTTAGGGAGAGAGGAAAGGGTAATGTTTTTATGGTTTAGGTTTTAGGTTTTATGGTTTATGGTTTAGGGTTTGGATGGATTTTTTAGGGGTTTTAAGGGTTTTAATGGTTTTAAGGGAATTAAAGTGTATTTTGAGAGAGTTTTTAAGGATTTTTAATGGTGTTAAACGAGGTTAAGGGTTTTTAAAGTTTTTTAATAGGGGAAAGGGTAAAGTTTTTAGGGTTTAGAATTTTGGTTGTAGGGTTTAGGGTTTAGGGTTTGGGATTTGCATGGATTTTTAAGGGGTTTTAAAGGTTTAAAGGGTATGAAAGTGTATTTTGGTAGGGTTTTAATGGTTTTTTATGGTATTGAAGTGTTTTTAAGGTTATAAAATATGGGATATGGTTAAGGGTTAAGGGTTTTGGTTTTATGGTGTAGGGTTCAGAGTTTTGGGTTTTGGGTTTCAATGGATTTTTAGTGGGGGTTTAGGCTTTAAAGTGTATCATAGTGTATTTTGGTAGGGTTTTAAGGGTTTTTAATGGTTATTATGGTTTTATAAGGGAGTGAAAGGTTTTTAAGTTTATTTAATATGGTATTGGGTGAAGGGTTTAGGGTGAAATGTTTAGATTTCAGATGAATTTTTAAGGGTTTTAATGGTATGGAAGTGAATTTTGGTAGGGTTTTGAGGGGTTTTGAAAATATTAAATTATTTTTAAGGTTTGGGAAGAGGCGATATGGTGAAGGATTTAGGTTTTAGGGTTTAATTTTTAGGGTGTAGGGTTTTGGATTTAGGTTTTGGATGGATTTTAAGGGTTGTAAGGGGTTTATGTTTATGAAAGTGCATTTTGGAATGGGTTTTTAGGGTTTTTAGGGATTTGAATGGATTTAATTGTTTTTAAGGTTATGGAAGATTATATTGGTTGAAGGGTTTAGGTTTTTGGGTTTAGGTTTTTGGTTTTAGGGTTTAGGGATTGGAATTATTTTAAAGTATTTTTAAGGGTATGAAATTATATTTTAGTAGGATTTTGAAGTTTTGAAGGGTTTTAAAGGGATTAAAGGGTCTTTAAGGTTAGGTTAGAGGGTAGAGGTTGAAGGGTTTAGTGTTTATAATTTATATAGTAGGGTTTAGATATTAGGATTTAGGGGTAGGAAGGATTTTTAAGGGGTTTTAATGGTTTTAATGGTATGTAAGTGTATTTTGGTAGGGTTTTATGGGTTTTTAAGGGATTTTAAGTGAGTGAATGGTTTTTAAGGTTAGGTAATTTGGGATAGGGTGAAAGTTTTAGGTTTTATAGTTTATAGTTTAGGGTTTAGGTTTTAGGGTTTGGATGGATTTTTAAGGGTTTTTAATGGTTTTAAGGGTATTAAAGTTTATTTTGGTAGGGTTTTGGGGGGTTTTAAGGGGTTTTAAGGGTGTTAAGTGTGTTAAGGTTAGGTAAGATGGGATAGGGTGAATGGGTTAGGTTTTAGTGTTTAGGGTGTAGAGTTTAGGGTTTAGGGTTTAGGGTTTGGATGTACTTTTAAGGGGTTTTAAGGGTTTTAATGTATGGTGGTGTATTTTGGTTTTGTTTTTAAAGGTTTTTAAGGGGTTTTAAGGGATTAAAGGAGTATTTAGGTTATTATATAGGGGATATAGTGATGGTTTTAGGGTTTAGGGTTTAGGGTTTAGGGTGTTGGGTTTAGGGTTTAGGGTTTGGATGGATTTTTAAGGGTTTTATGGCTTTTAAGGGTATGAATGTGTATTTTGATATGGTTTTTAAGGGTTTTGAAGGGAATGACGGGTTTTCAAGGTTTTAGAGAAGGGTACAGTGTGGAGGTTTTAGGATTTAGGATTTAGGGTGCGGGGTTTAGTGTTTAGGGTATAGGGTTTTGATGGATTTTTAAGAGATTTAATGGTTTTAATGGTATGAAAGTGTATTTTGGTAGTGATTTTATGGTTTTTATGGTTTTTGAAGGGATTTAATGGTTTTTATGGTCAGGGAAGAGGGTAGAGGGTTAAATTTTTAGTTTTTAAGGTTTATGGTTCAGGTTTTATGGTTTAGTGTATATGTTTTGGATGGGTTTTATGAGTTTTTTAAGGGTTTTAAGGGCACGAAAGTGTATTTTGGTAGGGTTTTTATTGGTTTTTAAGGTAGTGTAGGTTTTTAAAGGTGAGGGAAGAGGGGATAGGGTGAAGTTTTTAGGGTAGTGTTTAGGGTTTAGGTTTTAGGTTTTAGGGTTTAGGGTTTGGATGGATTTTTAAGGGTTTTGTAACGACCCGTGTTTAGAGCCAAGGTTCAATTCCAAGGGGGATAAGCTCTCAATTTCGTTTTAAACTTTCTTCTTTTAATATTCTTTAGGAAAAGTTATCGAGTGGAATATCATTTTCCCTGTATTTAGGGATAAGGTCCATTTATTATATTTCTTCTAAACCAGACCAAATCATACCTTGATATTGGATGAGTATTCCATCCTTGGTATAAGGTAGGTGGTATATAGATTTTTCCTTAAATTTGCATTGAATTTTTGAATAGTTCCATTGTTCTATGCACTGGCCTTTGTCGATAACCACCTTTTAATGGAGTTATTCATATAAATTTGATCAACACACATAAATACACTCCTTAAGATCCATGTTATTTTAATAGAGGATTTCAACATTGATCACAGACACCCCTTGGGTGTTTTGACTTTAATTGACCCTTTATAATAAATTGATTAAATTATTAAAGAACCTTCTAAGAATTCATATTGGATTTTAAATGGAGTCTCCCCTTGTAGGCAATTTCCCGATTGAGAATAGAACCTCCTAAGTTTTGTGTTGAACCTTCGGAATTTTTTTCAGGTATTCTATCCTTCTAAAATGATTCTTTTCGATGAACTGAGTTATGATATTTTAATGTGATGATTATTTATGATTAAATGAAATATTGATAAACAATGACATGTTTTAATAATAAAACTCCCTAAATGAGGTACACTGTCTTTAAAATTAAAAGGTGATGAGTAGTGGTTTATAACAAACTTGACCTTATTACTTTGGTTCTTCTTCTATGCTTTGATGTCATGTTTTGGTATATGGAATGTTTGAGAAATGACCTTTATTGAAGTTATAAAATGAATTACCATCCTTACGTATAAATGACTAGTGTACCAAACTCCTTATAAGGTATTAGCTTGATAAATGAATGGGATTTCCCATCCAGGTAATTTTACCAATTAACCCATGGAAACTTCTAAGTAGCTCATTGATCCTTGTTAAATGAATTTCTATGATTTGATGGATTAAATGGCATGTGATTAATTGAGCAGTTTATTCATGATGGTCATTTTCTTTGAACAAGTATCATGTATTATTTTGATTAGCTTTTTCATGATTGCTTTATTTCCTTAAAAAAATTAAATTGTTTAATTATAATGGAATTTAATTGGATGTTATGACAACACCGATTTTTATAATTAAATAAGAATGTCTTATATAAATCGTTATAAGTGTGATGCCCTTAGATATGAATGGGATTATTAAATGTAGAGCATGAGAGGTAATGCCTCATGGATCAGTTATTTATTATTATTATATGATTACGCTTGGATAAAGGTTGTGGAATGATAGTGAGGGATATGTTGAGCATGGAAGAAAATCATGCTCCCTTACATCAGTCATTGAGTCATGGCATCTCGAACCATTGATACTATGTAGGATGTTGGGTTGAGGCGCCACACTCACTATTTGGAGTTTTGACATGATGGCTCACTCACCATCCCAAGTGGAATGCATGACGTCTCACACTCTATTGGGATATAGGGAATGTACCCTATTGGTTGAGCTTATAGTCTTGTTTAGACTGGTTATGGATGATTGAGTTATGCTCGGTCTAGCCAACCCTAGTATTCCAGGTATATGGGAACTTACGTCTGCATATACTTGGTTCATATAGGTGGATGAAATATATAACTATACTGTGTATATATTATTACAATATACATATGGTTACAGCTTAGACACTCATTATGGAAATGAGATGAAGCAAGTAGATCTGCTATGTGTCCTTTAAAAACTTGAGTGGGATGTTGTTTATTAATTTAATTTTGTTTATTATTCTGTATATATGCTCACTACTTCACATTATATACACATAATGGATTCATTTGTAGACATAGTGGGTGGTAATCTACTAGGATTTATATCTCACACCCTGGTCGAGCTACCATTTCATTGGGGTACCTGAGTAGACCTTATGTTCGCAGGTCTTGGTTGATTGCTTGTACCTGGGAGTTAGGATCACAAGACCAAGCAGGAGCTCGAGAAGCTTGTGGAGATCATCCTTGGTCCTTTTTCTTTATTTTTCATACCTTGTATTGTACTATATATTTTTACCCTCTATATGTATACTTTTTAGTTATGTATTATCATCTGTACATGCACACATCTATTGTGTATTAGTATTGGCCATCTCTTATATTCAGTTAAATTATTATTTCATTGATCTATCTTTATATTAGTACTATTTTTGTTGTTGTATATTATTTATTATATGATATTCCACCACGCTACTCTAATATGAGGGTATAGTCTCCCCACTATCACCTCCATAGACCCACATAGCTAGTCAGCCTCTAGCGTACAGGAAGGCGTGCTTGAGGCTATGTGATCCACTGGTTTGGCTACCATCTCAGTGGTAAGCTGGGTCAGGATGTTACATGTTTTTAAGGGTTATAAAGTTTTTAATGTGTATTTTATTATGGGTTTTAAGGTTATTTAAGGTTAGGTAATAGAGTATCGGGTTTAGGGTTTAGGGTGTAGGTTTTAAATTTTAGGGTTTTAGGGTTTGGATGGATTTTTAAGGCATTTTTTTTGGTTTTAAGGGTATGAAAGGGTATTTTGGTAGGTTTTGTAAGGGGATTTAAGGGAGTGAAGGGTTTTTAGTATTATGGAAGACATTTTAAGTTGAAGGTTTTATTGTTTAGTGTTTATGGTGTATGGTTTAGGGTTCAGATTTATTTTTAAGGGGTTTAAAGGGTTTAAAAGGTATGATAGTGTATTTTGGTAGGGTTTTACAGGTTTTTAAGGGTTTTGAAGGGAGTGGAGTGTTTTTTAGGTTATTTAAGAGGGTATAGGGTGAATATTTTAGGTTTTACGTTTTAGGATGTAGGTTTTATGGTTTAGTTTTAGGGTTTGGATGGATTTTTAAGGGTTTTAAGGGTAAGAAAGTGTATTTTTGTAGAGCTTTAAGGGTTTTTATGGGTTCTGAAGGGATCGAAGTGTTTTTATGTTTAGGAAAGAGGGGATAGGGTGAAGGGTTTAAGGTTTAGGTTTTATGGTGTAGGGTTTATGTTTTAGGGTTTGGATGGATTTTAAGGGGGTTTTAAGGGTTTTAAGGGTATGAAAGTGTAACTTGGTAGGGTTTTTAAGGGGTTTTAAGGGAGTGAAGGGTTTTTAAAGTTAGGGAAGAGGGTATAGGGTGAATTGTTTAGATTTTAGTGTTTAGGGTGTATGGTTTTGGGATTTGGGTTTGGAAGAATTTTTAAGGGTTTTAAGGGTATGAAAGTGTATTTTGGTAGGGTTTTAAGGGAATTTAAGTGTTTTTAAGGTTAGTTAATATGGTATTGGGTGAAGTTTTTATTTTTCAGGGTTTAGGGTGTTGGGTTTTTGGATTTGTGTTTGGATCGATTTTTAAGGGGGGGCTTGATGTTTTTTAAGGGTATGGAAGTGTATTTTGGAATGATTTTTAAGGATTTTAAGGGTTTGAAACTGAGTGAAGGGTTTTTAATTTTAGTTGATGGTGAAGAGGGTGAAGGTTTTATATTTTAGGGTTTAGATGGATTTTAAAAGTTTTTAAGGGTTTTAAGGGTATGAAAGTGTATTTTGGTAGTGTTTTTAAGGATTTTTATGGGTTTTTAAGGGCGTTAAGGGTTTTTAGGTTTAGTTAATAGGAGATAGGGTTATTGGTTTAGGTTTTAGGGTTTATGTTTTAGGGTTTAGGGTGTAGGGTTTAGGGTTTAGGGTTTCAGGTTTTTTATGGATTTTTTAATGACTCCGACCCTAGTAGCCCAGAGTCAGTGCCTTACTGTATTGAATTGGCATATATATAAGATTAAAATCCCAAAGGACTGATTAATTTATGTGTTTTTTAAGACTATATTACATACATGAAACCCATAATATATTGGGAAAATAAAATAAATCATAACAAAAGTAAAATCTCAACATCCTTGAAACTCATTCCAAGAATTCAAATTCATATAATGGGGAAAGGAAACAAAATAAGGGTGAGATAAAATGCTCATTAAGGGAAAATTACAGTGTAATATAACATGAATCAATAAGAATTATCAACATGTAAAGGTAAATAACTAAGCATGTATTCCATTTAAATAACTAGATAAGGCATAAACAATATGGTAAGGCAAATAAATGAAAAAAATATGCCATTTAATAAATACACTGAGAGTGAAATGCATCTATAGATAATATCATAGAAAAAATATCATTGTTGAAAATTAATAAATTCTCAATAAATTAAAATAATTAATTATTGGAGGTCATGTCTCAGGCACATGAAAACCTTGACTGTCAATATCAATTCTCCAAACAATTTAAAACTATGGGCAGAAACCTGTTTAATTTGGACTACTAATTTGTTTCATGAGACCTATCAATGCCTTAAGGGGATATATAAATTTCAGGATCCACCCATTTTTTCATGTCCAAATCATTACTCATATATTTAATAATCGATTTAATTCATGATCAATATTCCTTATCACCAAATATGTGTATTGAGTGAAGGATACATATTTATCAATATTTCAACAATTAATCAAATTAATTTCAAAGTAAACATTTTATGTACATTATTATTTAAATATCATATATTTTAAGTATATATGTATTTATAGTAATCCATAAAATTTGGTGATAGAAAATGAAATACACCATTCATGGAGATGGTTGGTCGTATGTACGCATGAACTCTGTTTCCATTTTCTTTTTGTATTGAAAGAAAAAAATGTAAAATATATATATATTATCATTATAGTATAATTATTAATTCATATATATCATTTATGTTTATAAAACTCATCCTTAATACATTCCATGTAAATCATTAATGAATCACATTATTTCACGAGGCGGTAGTCTACCATACACACGACCGACGATATCGTATTCCCATTAAATGGAAAGAATGAATGTATGTGTGATATAATAATTAAATATGAATAATAAAATCATAAATATAATATTTATCATATATTAACTATAAATCCATCATTATTACAAACATTAAAATGTGTTAATGGAAAAATTAATGACATCGGTTTGTGAGGTGGTAATTCATCGTACCCACGAACGATGATTCTGTAACCCATTTGATGGATGTGTGTGAATTTTTAGGTCATAAAATTTCCATAAAAAATATCAGTATATTTATGATACTAATTTTATTATATAATAATTTATTAATATTAATTTAATGAGGTGGGTAATAAACTAAAATTCTTTTAGAAGAACATCACATCTTCTTTAGGTATCCTCCTAATATTTGCACTAAAACCTTAAAATGTTTACTTTCTTCCAAAAATAAGGATTCTAGAATTAGTGGAGGGATTTTGGGGATTTATTTTGGAAGCTATTTTCCAATACAAAGTGTTTTTAATGTGTGAATAGAGGAGTATAGGGGTGACCTTTTATAAGTGGGATGGGTGGTACTCTTGTAATTTTTGAAAGGGGATAATTCCAACCATGTTTTTTCCATGTCAAGTGAATCTGATAATGTACCAATATTGATACTAGAAGTTATAATGTATACATGTGGCTAGAAAATGGTTTTTGGAAAATTTTCTAGGTTATTTGTCCCCTTAAGTGTAAAGTTTAGTCCCTTGGTAAACTCGCTTTTCCCTTATTCACTAATATTAATTTTAACTTCTTTCAATAATCATTTTGGTACAAAAATAAGTTGAAATTATTATACAATATAAATTATTCTGATTAAAAATATGGAATCTATTTTTCCCAATTCAAATAATATAAGTTTAAGAAAATAATTTAAAATTAATCCCATAGACAAGATGATAAAGCAGGGTTTTAAAGTGAAAATGTTCAAAGGTTTAGTAAGTTTTTATATCTAACTTCAATATAAAAATGATCAAAATGACCTAAATTGTATTAATAGATATATAATTGGTCTATTGTGACTTTAAAAACAATTAAAATGCAATATAATAATATAAATTATTTTAATGAAAGTCATTCTTCAATTAAAATTCAGTATCTTTCATTATTCATCAAAAAATGAAACTTCTCGGAAAAATAACAACAAATCACCCTAAGACAATTTTGAAATTATGATTTTAAAAATCAATTTTATTTTTTCAAATAAAATTTATAAAATTTTCAAAATTTAGTTTTAAAATAAGTGCGCCATTAAAAGGCAGAAATACTACCTTTAGAAAAATACAACTATTTATGCGTAAAATCTGATTTGTTCTTATCTTATGACTATCAAATTTATTGGATTAATGTAAAAAAATATTGAATATATAATATATAAATTTCATTAAGGTAATATACTAATAGTAATTAATTTTATTTATTAATATAAAAACTTTGGTGCATAATAATAGTTTTTTATAAAAACATTTCCTCCATATTCAATTGGTTTTTATATTCATGTCTAATTAATTGGAAACCAATGAATTCAACCATATATTTTCATAATTTAGTTAATCATATTCATAAAAAAATTAATGAATAAGTAATAATTTTTATTTTAAATATTAATATTAATATTATTCGATAAAACTCGGTCTTGTGTGTAAGGGAAGCTATCGAAGAAACTTGTTGTTGAGTGAAATACTAGCTAACTCAGTATTGTGTGCATTGAAAGCTATAGAATAGATTGAATTTATTTAAAATAGTAAATATATCATAAATTATAAGTATTTTATATTTATTTCTATTCTTGGTGTTGTGTTCCTTACATAATAGTTGATATGATGTTCATATTTTAAAAGTTCAGGGTGTTGTAGATTTTTAAGGGTTTTTTGAGGATTTTAAGGGTATGAAAGTGTATGTTGGTATGTTTGTTAAGGGGTTTTGAGGGTTATGAAGGGAGAAAATGGTTTTTAAGGTTAGGGGAGATGGTAGGGGTTTAAGGTTTTAGGGTTTAGGGTTTAGAGTTTGGGGTGTTGGGTTTAGGGTTTAAGGTGTAGGGGTTAGGGTTTAGGGTGTAGGGTTTAGGGTTTATAGTTTGGATGGATTGTTAAGGGGTTTTAAGGGTTTTAAGTGTATGTAAGTGTATTTTGGTAGGGTTTTAAATTGATTGTAGGGTTTTTAAGGTTAGGTAATAGGGGATAGGGAGATGTTTTTAGGGTTGAGGTTTTTCGGTTTAGGGTGTAGGGTTCAGGATTTTGGATTTAGTGTTTTGATGGTTTTTAGGGGTTTTTAAGGGTATGAAAGTGTATTTTGGAATTTGTTTCAAGGGTTTTAAGGTATTTAAGGGTTTGTAAGGTTATATAATTGGGTATAAGTTTAAGGGTTTAGTTTTTAGGGTTTTGATGATTTTTTTAGGGTTTTGATGGGTTTTAAGGGTATGAAAGGGTGTTTTGATAAGGGTTTTAAGAATTTTAAGGGTTTTTAAGGGTGTGAAGTGTTTTTAAGGATAGATAATAGGGTATAGGGTGAAGTTTTTAGTTTTTAGGATTTATGGTGTAGGGTTTTTGTTTTAGGGTTTGGATGGAATTTTAACGATTTTGAGGGGTTTTAAGGGCATTAAAGTGTATTTTGGTAGGGTTTTAAGGTGTTTTAAGGGTTTTGAATGGATTAAATAATTTTTAAGGATAGGTAATATGGGATAGGGTGAACATTTTAGGGTTTATGGTGTAGGGTTTAGTGTTTAGGGTTTAGGGTTTTGATGGATTTTACGGGATTTTTTAGTGTTTTAAGGGTATGAAAGTGTACTTTAGCCGGGTTTTTAAGTTAGTGAAGGGTTTTTAAGGTTAGGTAATATTGGATAGGGTGAATTTTTCATCATTTAGGTTTTAGTGTGTAGGGTTTATGGTTTAGTGTTTTGAGGTATTTTTTAGGGTTTAAAGGGTATGAAAATGCATTTGTCTGGGGTTTTTAAGGGATTTTATGTGAGTAAAGTGTTTTTAAGGTTAGGTAAGAGGTTATATGGTGAAGAATTTTGGTTTTAGGGTTTAGGGTGTAGGTTTTACTGTTTAGGGTTTGGATGTATTTTAAAAGGGTTTAAGGGTATGAAATTTTATTTTGGTTGGGTCTTTAAGGTTTTTATGAATTTTGAAGGGGTGTAAGGGTTTTTAAGGTTATGGTGAATGGGAGAGTGTTAAGGGTTAAGGTTTTAGGGTTTAGGGTGTAGGTTTTAGGTTTAGTATTTTGGGTTAGGATGGATTTTTAATGGTTTTAGGGTATGAAAGTGTATTTTGGTAGGGGTTTTAAGGGTTTTAAATGTCTTCGAATGGATTTATGGGTTTTTAAGGTTAGGGTATAGGCAAGAGGTTGAAGGGTATATGGTTAGTTTTGGGTTTGGATGGATTTTGTTAGGGTTATGGGTTTAAAGGGTATAAAAGTGTATTTTGGTAAGGTTTTTAGGGTTTTTGATAGGTAAGAGGGGATATGGTGAAGAGTTTGTGGTTTTGTGTTTAGGGCACATGATTTAGGGTTTAGAGTCTAAGGTTTAGGGTTTGGATGGAATTTTAATGGTTTTTTGGGTTTTATGGGTATGGAAGTGTATTTTGGATGAGTTTTTAAGAGTTTTAAATGGAGTGAAAGGTTTATATTGTTATGGTAGAGAGGATGGGGTGAAGGTATTAGGTTTTAGGGTTTAGGGTGTGGGGTTTAGGGGTTACGGTTTAGGTTTTAGGCTTTAGGGTTCAGGGTTTAGCGTTTGCATGGAATTTTAAGTGTTTTTAGGGGTTTTAAGGGTATGAAAGTGTATTTTGGTATGGTTGTTAATTTTTTATGGTTTTTGAATAGAGTGAATGGTTTTTAAGGTTAGGTAAGAGGGTATTGGGTGAAATGTTTAGATTTTTGGGTTTAGGGTGTAGGGGTTTGGGTTTAGGGTTTAGTGTTTGTTTATATTTTTAAGGGTTTAGTGTTTGTTTGGATTTTTAAGGGTTTAAGGGTATGAAAGTGTATTGTAGTTGGGTTTTTAAGGGGTTTTAAATATTTTTAATGGTTTTTAAGGTATTTATGGGTTTTAAGGTCTTGGAATATGGGATAAGATGAATGGTTTAGGTTTTAGGGTTTATGGTGAAGGGTTTGGTGTTTAAGGTTTTGGGTTTGGATAGATTTTAAGGGGTTTAGGGTATGGAAGTGTATTTTGGTAGAGTATTTATGGGATTTTATGTCTTTTTAAGGGATTAAAGGGTTTTATGATTAGGTAATATAGGAGAGGATGAATATTTTAGGTTTTATGGTGTAGGGTTTAGGTTTTGGGGTTTTGATGGATTTTTAAGGGTTTTAATGGTAGGGAAGTTTATTTTGGATGGGTTTTTAATGAATTTTAAGGAGTTTAAAATATTTTTAATGGTTTTTAAGGGAGTGAGGGTTTTTTAAGGCCTTGTAAGAGGGGATATGGTGAAGGGTTTAGGTTTTAGGGTTTAGGGTGAATGGTTTAGTGTTTAGGGTTGTGGGTTTGGATGGATTTTAAGGGGTTTTACGGGTTTAAAGGGTATGGAAGTGTATTTTTGAAGAGGTTTTAAGTTATTTTAAGTATTTTTAAGGGATTTAAGGGGTTTATGGTTAGGGAAGATATGATAGGATGAATAAATTAGGGTTTAGGGTGTTGGGTTTAGGGTTTAGGGTTTAGGGTTTGGATTGATTTTTAAGGGTTTTATATCTTTTAAGGATCTGATAGTGTATTTTGGTAGGGGTTTTAAGGGTTTGTAAGGTTTTTAAGGTTAGGTAATAGGGGATATGGTGAAGGGTTTTGGGGTTAAGGTTTATAGTGTAGGTTTTAGGGTTTGTGGTTTAGGGTTTGGTTGGATTTTTAAGTGTTTTAAGCTTATGAAAGTGTATTTTGGTAGGGTTTTTAAGTGGTTTAAAGATAGTGAAGGGTTTTTAAGGTTAGGTAATAGGGGATATGGTTAATGTTTTAGGGTGTAGGGTTTATGAGGGTTTAGGGTTTAAGTTGTAGGGTTTAGGGTTTAGTGTTTAGGGTTTGGATTGATTTTTAATGGGCTTTAAGGGTTTTAAGGGTTTTAAGGGTATTAATGTGTGTTTTGGTTGGGTATTTAGGGGTTTTTAAGGGGTTTGAAGGGAGTGAAGGGGTTTTAAGGTTAGTGAATAGGGGATTGGATGAAGGGTTTAGGGTTTGGATTGATTTTTAAGGGGGGTTTAAATTTTTTAAGGGTATGAAGGAGTATTTTGGTTGGGTTTTTAAGGGTTTTGAAGGGAGTGAGTGGTTTCTATGTTTAGGAATGATGTGAGATGATTAAGGATTTATGGTTTAGAGTTTAAGGTTTAGGGTTTAGTGTTTGGATAGATTTTTAAAGGTTTTCAAGGTATGAAAGTGTATTTTGGTAGGTTTCTTAATGATTTTTGAGATATTTAATGGAGTTAATGGTTTTTAAGATTAGGTAAGGGGGATAGGGTGAAGGTTTTTTGTTTTAGGGTTTAGGGTGCAGGGTTTAGTGTTTGGATGGATATTTAAAGGTTTTTAAGGGTTTTAAGGGTATGAAAGTGTATATTGGTAGGGGTTTTAAGGTATTTAATGGTCTTTTCAAGGGAGTGAATGTTTTTAAGGTTAGGGAATAGGGTAGAGGGTGATTGATTTATGTTTTTTGGTTTGGGGTGTAGGGTTTTGGATTTAGGGTGTAAGGTTTGGATGGATTTGTAAAGGTTTTAGGATTTTAAGTGTATGAAAGTGTATTTTGGTAGGTTTTTTAATGGATTGAAGGGTTTTAATGATTGGAGAATAGGTGAGTGGGTGAAGGGTTTAGGTTTTAGGATTTAGGGTTTAGGGTGTGGGTTTTCGGGTTTGGATGGATTTTTATGGGTTTTTAAGCATTTTAAGGGCATGAAAGTTTATTTCGGTTGGGTTTTAAAGGATTTTTAAGGGTTTTGAAAAGTGTGAAGGGATTTTAAGGTTATATAAGAGTTTATAGGATTAAGGGTTTAGGGTTTAGAGGTTAGGGTGTTGGGTGTTGGGTTTAGGTTTAGGGGTTAGGATTTGGATGGATTTTTAAGAGGTATTAAAGGTTTTAAGGGTATGAAAGTGTATTTTGGTAAGATTTTTAATGGTTTTTAACGTTTCTGAATGGAGTTAAGGGTTTTTTATTTTAGGTTATATGGGAGTGGGTGAAGGGTTTAGGTTTTAGTGTTTAGGTTTTAGGGTTTAGGTTTTAGGGTTTAGGGTTTAGGGTTTAGGTTTTAGGGTTTGATAGATTCAATGGCAGGTGATTAATTGAGTAGTTTATTCATGAGGGTCATTTTCTTTAAACAAGTAGCATGTATTATTTTGATTACCTTGTTAATGATGTATTTATTTCCTTAAACATGTTAAAATTTTTAATTGTAATGTAATTGAATTGGGTGGTATGACCAAACCTATTGTTATAATTAAATAAGAACGGCTTATATGAATCGATATAAGTGTGGTCCCCTTAGTTTTTAATGGATTATTAAATATAGAGCATGAGAGTTAATACCTCATGGATCAGGTTATTATTATTGTTATATGATTATTACTAGATATAGTTTGTGGAATAATGGTAAGGGATCTTTTTAGCATAGCATAAAATCATTCTCTTTTACATAGGGTGTTGAGTCATGGCATCTCACACCATTGATACTATGTAGGATGTTGGGTTGAGGCATCACACTCCCTATTTAGAGTGTTGACAAGATGGCTCACTCACCATCCTGAGTAGCATTCAATAGGTATCACATTCTATTGGTATGTAGGTATTGTACCCTATTTCATGAGCTTATAGGCTCGTTTAGACTGGTTATGGACGACAGAGTTACTCTTGGTCCAGCCAACACTGAGTATTCCAGATATATGGCCACTTATATCCATACGTACTTAGTTCATATAGGTGGATGAAATATTTAATTATAATATTTATATATTATTACTATATACATATTTTTACATTTTAGACACTAATTCTAACAATGATCTAAAGCAGGTAGAACCACCAGGTTTCATTTTGGAACCTGAGTTGGTTGTTGTTTATTTATTCAGTTTTGTTTATTATTCTGTATATATTCTCACTACATCACATTATATACATGGACTAGATTCAGTTGTAGACATCATGGGTGGTAACCTACTATGATTTATATATCACACCCTTCTTGGGATTCCATTTCATTGGGATACCTGAGTAGACCTTGTGTTCATAGGTCTTTGGTTGATTGCTTGTACCTAGGAGTTAGGAGCACAGGACCGAATGGGAGCTCGGGATGCTCGTGGAGATCGCCCTTGGGGTTTTTTCTTTATTTTACTTACCTCATATAATACTATATACTATTTCCTGCTATATGTATACTATTTTAGTTATGTATCATCATCTAGACATGCATGCATCTGTTTTGTATTGGTGTTGGCCATCTCTTATATTTAGTTTATATTATTCTTCCATTGCTCTGTCTTTCCTTTAGCACTGCTTCCACTGTTGTATGTTATTTATTATCTAATATACCCTTGTGGTACTCTAATATGAGGGTATATTCTCCCCATTATCACCTTCATAGATCCTCACTGCTAGTCAATAGCCTCTGGAGTATGAGGAGGCATTCTTGAGGCCATGTGACCCATGATTTCGACTACCATCTTAGTGGTAAACTAGGTCAGGATGATAAAAAAGTGTAATCATAGGTGGTTTTTCCTTTTTATTACTATTTTTGGCAGGTATATAGGATACTAGTAATTTTTAAATGCTTAGTAAAAAGCCATGTTTAGGACTTATCACTGTACCCACAGGGAAAATCCAAGTGGCTAGGGTTGGGACTATTGTTCATGTTGTTTACTATTATATTTGATTATTATTTCACCTTAAATTAATGGTGTACTTTTTATGTATTATTGATTTATTATATTTAGGTTATTTTACACTTGGCCTAGTATGGAAAGGATGAAGCATTACATGCATCATTATAGGCACATAGAAATTCACATGTCATTCATATTTCATGCCATGTAGTTGTATTTATAGATTGCCTATTGATTTGGATTGTTTACCTTGAGTGATATGCCATGATTTTGTTTTCTTTATCATGACTACTTTTATAACATGATCATGTGATTATATTTCATTATTTCTATTTATTTAGCATGTTATTCTATGTTTACTTCCTGTGATAGCATGCTAAGTTATGATTTTGATATATGTAAATGGTTGCATGGGATAAATATATGGGTTGCGAGTAAACAGAAGCCAGTTTTCAGTTGTAAGGTGTGTGGGCACCTTATAATTGGTAAAAGGTAACTTTTATAATTAAACCGTATTTGAGATGTATACATGTTTAGAAACCTTTGTTAAAATGTGAATGCTGATAAAGTTCAAATTATAAAGTGAAATTGGTTTCAATTAATGGGAGAAAAATGCCAAACTATAAAATGTTTGGAAACTTTATGTATTGGTAGATGGACACGCATATAATAAAACCATTACATATGACCATGTTGTATTTTTAAATGGATTTAAATGAAAAATATTTTTAATTTTATCTTAAATAATTTTGTTACCTCTATAAAGTCTTATGAATCAATCATATGGGCATGGAGGTCATGTGGCTAACTTCTAAATGCACAACCACTACGAGAAAACCGCCGTTTAGCGGCGGTTTTTTTGCGGCGGTTTTAAAAACTGCCGCGAAATGCGTTTCGGGTCGGCATTTCACGGCGGTTTTCAAAACCGCTGCGAAAAAACCGCCGCTAAACGGATTTTTTTTTTTTTTTTTAATTTTATTCGAGGATTAGCGGCGGTTTCGGTAAAACCGCCGCGAAATGAAATGAAAAAAAATAAAAAAACGTGAGAAACCCCAAAATCACTAAAACGACCATAACTTTTGATCCGGGCGTCCGTTGATGCGCCACGACTAGTCAAATCGAAGCTCATGAAGAGATCTAGAGGCACATATAATCAAAACCGTGAGACGGTCTAAGGTGTAGAAGATATTAGAGTTATAAAAAAGTTGAAAAAAGTTCTCCAACTTCAAACGGCCATAACCTTTGCTCCGGGTGTCCGTTTGGGCTCTACCACATATCAAATCGAAGCCAGCGAAGAGAGCCACACACTAGTTTGACACAAGCAAGCTTTTGTCATGTTTTTCGACCCCAAAAACCCCTCTGAAGGCCTCCAAAACCCCGTTTCCGTCACCGGTGTCTCGTCGAACTTGTCTTCAAACGGACCTAACTTTCGATCCGCATGTCAGTTCGGCCTCCTCCACCTGCCAGATCATAGCTCATTCCATGAGCTTCAGTTTGACTGGTCGCGGCGCCCACATGCACTCCTAGATCATATGTTATGGCCTTTTTAGTGGGTATCAGATTTGTTATGTTTTTCAATGCCTCGTTTCTAGCACCCGTTCCCCGTCAGCTTTTTTTTAAATGGTCGTAACATCCGATCCGCCTGTCCATTCGGACTCTTTCAACTTTCAGGTTGAAGATCATTTTAGGATCTTTGATTTGACAGGTCGCGGATCTAAAACGGACTCTCGGATCTTAAGTTATCTCCGTTAATGTGAGTCCAATGTTTTTGTCTCTTTATGACCGTTTTGACGGGTTTTAACGGTAGCTCCATTTATTACTGTTTATTTGGGTTTCCATGACTTGTTATCTTTATCAATGGTTTTTTGTGGGTTATTATGATGATTATGTTGAATTATTTAGGAGTTTTCCAGAGTTGTCACGAGTTTTCATGCATTCTCATTCTTTCTAATACCTCATTCTGCATCTGCTTCTCCATCATTTTTCATGCATTTTCATGATTTTTCATCCCTTATCACGTCTTTTCATACTTTTTCATGTGTTTCCTTTGTTATATATTATATATTATTTATAATATACTTTAATGTATTTATTATATATTATTTGTAAGTGGTTATTTATTATTTATTATTTATTATTTATTCTTTATTATTTATATTTATTAATTATTTATGTTTATTTATTATTTATTATTTATTATTTATTCTTTATTAGTTATTTTTTATTTTTTATTTTTTATTTTTTATTATTTATATTTATATTTATTTATTATTTATTATTTATTATTTACTATTTATTATTTATTATTTATTATTTATATTAATTTATCATTTATATTTATTTATTATTTATTATTTATTATTTATATTTATTTATTATTTATTATTTATATTTATTTATTATTTATTATTTATATTTATTTATTATTTGTTATTTATATGTATTTATTATTTATTATTTATTATTTATTATTTATTATTTATTATTTATTATTTATTATTTATTATTTATTATTTATTATTTATTATTTATTATTTATATTTATTTATTATTTATTATTTATTATTTATTATTTATTATTTATTATTTATATTTATTTATCATTTATATTTATTTATTATTTATTATTTATTATTTATATTTATTTATTATTTATTATTTAAATTTATTTATTATTTATTATTTATATTTATTTATTATTTGTTATTTATATTTATTTATTATTTATTATTTATTATTTATTATTTATATTTATTTATTATTTATATTTATTTATTATTTGTTATTTATATTTATTTATTACTTATTATTTATTATTTATTATTTATTATTTATTATTTATTATTTATTATTTCTATTTATTTATTATTTCTATTTATAATTATTTATTATTTATTATTTATTATTTATTATTTATTATTTTTTATTTTTTATTTTTTATTTTTTATTTTTTATTTTTTATTTTTTATTTATATTTATTTATTATTTATTATTTATTATTTATTATTTATTATTTATTATTTGTTATTTATATTTATTTATCATTTATATTTATTTATTATTTATTATTTATTATTTATATTTATTTATTATTTATTATTTAAATTTATTTACTATTTATTATTTATATTTATTTATTATTTGTTATTTATATTTATTTATTATTTATTATTTATTATTTATTATTTTAATTTATTTATTATTTTTCTTTATATTTATTTATTATTTGTTATTTATATTTATTTATTATTTATTATTTATTATTTATTATTTATTATTTATTATTTATTATTTATTATTTATTATTTATTATTTATTATTTATTATTTATTATTTACAATTTACAATTTATTATTTATTATTTATTATTTATTATTTATTATTTATTATTTATTATTTATTATTTATTATTTATTATTTATTATTTATTATTTATTATTTATTATTTATTATTTACTATTTATTATTTATTATTTATTATTTATTATTTATTATTTATTATTTATCTTTATTTATTATTTATTATTTATTATTTATTATTTAATATTTAATATTTATTATTTATTATTTATTATTTATTATTTATTATTTATTATTTATTATTTATTATTTATTATTTATTATTTATTATTTATTATTTATTATTTATTATTTGTTATTTATTATTTGTTATTTATTATTTATTTATTATTTATTATTTATTATTTATTATTTATTATTTATTATTTATTATTTATTATTTATTATTTATTATTTATTATTTATTATTTATTATTTATTATTTATTATTTATCTGTATTTATTATTTATTATTTATTATTTATTATTTATTATTTATATTTATTTATTATTTATATTTATTTATTATTTATATTTATTTATTAT